>CAWUFW010000230.1:0-2400000 GCA_963921515.1 Calotriton arnoldi
GGGGTGAAGTGGTGTCGGAAACCGCCGTCGAATCCAATGGAGGACTTCAGGAAAGTGCCGCTGCTGGAAGAGGAGAAAGTGCCCGTGGGAATCCAAATGTGGATTCTTGAAAAAGAGTACCTGAAAGCAGAGGGGAGAGAGTCTATGTCACTCGGGAATGACCAGGAGATGTCGGGTGCTTCAGGGATGATGTCGATGACCTTGACTCTGCAGCTGTGGGGACCAGGCGACGCTGAAGACAACCAGGAGCCGGATACGAGCTGTCCCACGAAGAATGTCGATTGCTGAGGGGTCGGTGTCCGTCAGGAGCACCAACAAGCCTTGGCAAATGCAACCCACGCAGGAAGTCAAGAAAGCACAAAGTTGAGGCCAGCAAGGTCCAGGAGACTCACCAAAAGCAGGGGATTCAGGGCAGGCCCCGAGCAATCAGGGGAGCCCAAAGAAGTCGTAGATGACCCTCCACAGGACCCACAGGCCGAAAGCACTGGAGTCGCAGGAGGACCTCGGGCAGCTTAGCAAAGCAGCAGGCCACGGTGCACACAATGCGATGTGGCTGAAGATCTTGATGGAAGAAGTTGCCAGAGGTTTGGGCTACTTGGAGCCCAATGCACTTGTTGCAAAGTTGCCAGCAAGCCTTTGCACTTGCAGAAGTACGAGGTGCACAGGGGTTCGATTATTGCAGCCTCCACGAGGGATATTGGCCTCAAACTTGGTGCGAGGACAGTTCAGGCCTCGAGGGACGTAAAAAACCACCACCTGTGTTGTTGAACCAGTTGGAGTCCGTAGGAGCTCAGTAGACCGGTCAGCAGTGTTGAGGTGCCTGCGAATGCAGGGATGTGACTCCTTCATATCAAGGGAGATTCCTTCAAGTGTCCTTGAAGCTCCACATGCCTTGGAGGGTTTCTGTACAAAACACGGACACAGACGATGCAGCAAACACACAGGGGGACGAAGTCGGGCCCTTATGAAGTCCAGAGTGTCCAGACGGTCGAAGTTGAAGTGGTATTGGAATTGAATCATTACCCATGACGAATCTAGGGACCTACACCCAGGTAAGCCCTTAAGTACCCTAGGGAAATGGTTGGGACGATTCAGGGGACCCTCCCAGGGGAGGGTCTGGACAGGGGGGAGTGTACTCCCATGTCCTTTGTCCAGTTTTGCGCCAGAGCGGGAGCCAATGGCTACCAGGACTGGTTTGAACTGGACTATGCATAGGGACACCAAATGTGCACCTGATGCAGACTTTCTGGCGCTAGCAAGTGCACCCATCCAGCCCTAATACACTAACTCCTGTCTGGGAGGTGGTCACACCTCCCTGTGCCAGGATGCCTATTGTTCCACCTTCATCTGCTCGAGCTTGGCTCAGCAGCAGGAGGGCAGAAATGTGTCTCTGGTCGGCAGCAACCATTTTGTGCTGTCCGGGTCAAGAAGGCTGGTACCCCGAACACTGAGAGCCTAATGAAGGGCTCTTCCAGTGCTTGGAATCATACCTCCCACACCGTTTACAGTGTGGTGGTATGATTCCAACATGTTTGATTCCAAACATGATAGGTTTCGTTGCAGCCAGTTTCGAGATGGTCATCGCGTAGTTACGCGGTGCCCCTCTATATAGTGGCGTTTTCTGTTGATGGGTGCTGCCAGGGTTCACACCCACTTTGGCATGACCCAAATTTTGGCTGTGGCTCATGCCAATCTGGTGGTTTCACCCAGAGTCCACCTAGTGTGTGATGAATTTTCAAGTGTTCGATGGATTTGTGCCCTCACTATTATATGGGTTTGTAGGATAATCCCAGATTCCGTATAGCGTGTGGTAGGTACAAGGAGTGGAGTACTCTGTTGGAGTGGTCTTATTTTCTTTATTCGAAAAGTAATTGTGAAAGGTGAAGAATAGCTGACACGTGTTTCGCCCAAAGGCCAGCAGGCCAGGGCTTTCTCAAGGCAGGTTATCTCTTGTGCTAGTCAGGTATAGAGTCGTTATAGATGGGCCGGTTGGGCTGGCTGATTCCGACGCGATGCGCGAGGTACAATGACTGCTGTCCCTCTATATAGTATATGGCTGCTTCACTGACAACCCAGGAGAATGGACTCCGTAGGCTGCAGGGGTGTCCTGCTCATGCAGGGGCACCCTCTCACTTAGAACCAAGCACCCTGCCTTCAGAATTGTAAAGGCCTGCTATAGGGGGGACTTATACGTTTTAAGTGCAGTGACCCTTAGATATAGTAAACCTATATCTTTAGTAAGTGGTGCATGCACCAACTTACACAGGCTGCAATGGCAGACCTGTAGTTCCATTTTGCATGGTCTCTCGAGGGTGGCATAATGCATACAGAATGGGATACAGAATGTTCAAGCATGAACTTCACTACCAGTCTTCAACAAGTCGATTGCGAGCTACCAGTAGGAGGAGGAGGAGGAGTCCTGTGCAGCCAGCCAGCAGCAGTCAGTCGCCTGTACAAACAGAGCGGAGGCGGGGTGGAGCAGAACCGGCGATTGGGGCCGGCGTTTGGAAGAGCAGAGGGGGTTGAGCCGAGGGGTTGAGCAGGGTCAAGCCGCGTGGTGGTGGCAGTCCCTCTTGCTCCCCCGCTTCCCCCGCTCTCGGCTCCCTACGCTCGCTCACCATTCCCTCTCCTTGTGAGTGCGAGCAGGTCCGGCGGTGAGAGGCGGTGAGAGCGGAGCCGAGTGCAGGCAGTGGTGGCGAGGGGTGAGCGAGGGGGGGTGTGGACTGTGTTATCCTAGCACATGTCGGGACTGCAAGAACATCAGGTGCCCGCAAGCAGTGTTGCGCTGGGAACCTTCCGCGCCGCCCTACGCTGCAGAGCCCCGCGCTGCTCCCGCCCCGCTTGCCACCCCTGCCCTGCTCTGCCTTACTCCTTTCCCGTGGGACATCAAGGCGTGGGCGGCGACCCCGGTTTGCAGTGTAGTCTGCAGCTTGAGCGGAGCAGAGCTGTGAGCTGTACCGGACCCGGACCGGACCCGGATAAGAGCTAGCGGCCAGAGGAGCTGGGGCAGAGCGGAGATAAGTCGGGTTGAGCGGGAGTGACGGGTGTTGTGTCTTCTGTCCCCGCTCCCGCGGATTTTCGTAATTCAGGTGGAGCGGACCAGAACTCTTGTGTCCCCGCTCCCCGCCCCGCGGCTTCCGCACCTCCCACGGCTTCCCGAATTGAGTGTCTGTACGCGTCCCTGTTCCAGTGCTTGTATCAGTGCCATTGCACTTGCACCTGTGCTTGTACCTGTGCTAGCCCCCCGCGACAGGAATTGCTCCAGGTCCTATGCCCTGGGTTTGTGGCATAGACGGTATATATTCCAGGACTTTTTAGTAAAGATTTGTGAAGGCTATTAAAGGACTGAACAGTTAAAGTCAACTGCGAGCCAGAGTGCACTGAATTCTTCACCTCCATTACTTCAAGCAGTCCCATTCCTTAAAGCAGCCTAGTAAGCAGCAAGAGAATTTTATTTTGTAATGCCATCTAGGTGTTTGCGCTCAAACGTAAAAGCGAAAACAGTAGCAGGCTCAGAAAGTTGTTATCCGAGCCAGAGGAGTCCGCTTAAGCTCCAGAAAACCATTTGGCGCAGGAGAAATAGGGATCACCTTTCGCATTTGAAAACGTACCCATCGGTGATGTCAATGTTTACAAAAGGTGTAAGGAGCTCTAAGCGTGGGAAGGGGCTAAAGGAGGAAAAAAAGGAGGCCCAGGAAGATGAGGTGATGGACACTCGTGTAACAGCAGAGAATGAGGAGGATAGTCAGTTCACTAATTTAGAAGTTAAGGTACCTCTTTACCCTGCTGTTATTATTCAACAGAACAATAATAGTGGAAATCCAGTACAGCCACCAGGTGAAACTGCTGTTTTACAATTAGGAGGGGTGGGTAGCAATCTGGAAATGGAAACGGATTTGTCGGTGGGCAAAGTAGAAGGCCCCCCGGATAATAATGTGATAAGAAAAGGACTCACCCCATTATCTCCATTGGCAGGACTGGTATCCCTCTTTGACAATTCTCAAGTCTATTCAAGAAGTATGAATAAATTTGAGTCTGGTTTCTTGCCGACCAAATTGAGTGAACTGTCATTAAAAGTGCCACAGCGGATAGAACGTAGCTTTAGCCCTGGGAAGGTGAAAATGGAGGATTATACTCTACCGGATATTGCTAAGCAAATGGAAAAGAATGAAGAACTAACAGCACAGCTGAAAAAGACAGGTGCCTTGGAGATGGATCCAGAACTGTCTCCGGTTTTAATAGCTGGTCAACCATATATGCCTGCTCTGTATAGTAGCACACCTACTAGTTCTTCCCATGTTGCTGATTTATTAGAACTTTCGGTTGAAAGGATATCAGGAGTATCAATGGATAAGGGGGTAGAGAACAGTATGAATTCAATTGAGAATGTGCGGATGGGGGGAACTCTGGAGATTTTTTATGCATTAGAGAGAATCCTCTCCGCAATTTTATCTTTGTTAGAAAAAAGCACTATAAATACTGATCATATATTGGAAGTTCTCTCGTCCATACTGATAGGGGTCCAAGAACTTAATCAGATTAAGCAAGCCATAAAGAATTTGGAAAAGGTCCCTGAAGTACCCAGTCATTTTTGTCAAATTTGTAACAAGATGTCAAAAAGTGGTACTAAATTTGTGGACGGGGAAATGAAAGAAACGAATGTGGGATCTAAAAGTGTCTCGCTTAGAGGTAGTCCAATTACAAGTTTACCCCCAGTTAAACTCCATGAGAGTGTACAGCTTACCAGCCAAGGGGAAAAATTAAATTCAAAAGTATCCCCAGTACCTCCCCCATCACGAGTTTACTCTATTTTTAAAAAAGTATTTCAAATAACTCAAGCCTACAGTTAACTGAAGAATTAGCAAATATCTCAGATAGTGCACCCTTAGGGGAGGTCCCAGTATTGATTGAAGGCAACCTCAGAACTGGTCGAAGGGGGAAGAAGAAGATGAGGAATCGACGTTTCCCTAAACGAAAACAGAAAAAATTGCAGTTCCTTCCAGTATGTGAGGAAGCAAATAGTACAAAATCTTTGCCTAATAGAAAGGATACTGGGACCTTGAGGCAATTCACATTGAATACGGGTCGAAAGACTGGGCAAGAAAATGATAAACAGTCGATCTGTTCGAACCTGGAGCTGATCGCCCCACCGTGTCAAGAGGGCCAGGAAGAAAGTGCGATAAACTATGAGATAAGCCGAGACCCCATATTAGGAAGTGCAATGGAAAATTTAGGTGAACCGGTAATAGATCAATATGTAGCCTCAGGAGGTGCTGCACTCAATCCCTGTGGGCAGGATACTTTCCCAGCGGGGTTTGATTCCAGCCAGGGGACAGTTGGGGTGGGGAACCTGTTTTCAGTTCTGAACAGTAAAGGGGGCAAGTTAGAGAGAGACTCAGTTTTAGGGCAGCCTGGTATTAGACCAATAAAGAATATTGGACCAGGAGTCGGGCAAGTGAGCAGGACCTTAATTTTTGTCTCTTTGTTTGAAACTGAACCAATGTTATTGAATAGAAGTGCTCTCCTACAGATATTAACAGAAATAAAGGATTTGGGATTAATAACTAGTAAAGATATTGAGTTGGTCTACTTAGACTGGAGGAGCGCTCCCCCAAGCACTAGAGCTACATTTTCATCAGGGGTAGTGTCAGCACTGGTTATAGCTAATGCGGACTGCTTTAGGAAAAGAGGTATAGATGTGATCCCTAGTGTACCCCCTTGCCGAGTTCCATCAGAAAGCTTAGGAACGATTCATCAGATGCAAGGGAATGGATTCCCTAATAATAGGGGCATAAATATCCCCATAAACCTTAAAGATATAGAAATAACAGTAGGAAGAAACCTAGGAGATAGAGAAATTAACATTTTAGCACCTGCAGTCCGATGGCCCCCTAGTGCTAATGGGGAGGATGAGGTAGCAAAGTGGAGTTGGGTTGCAGGTACACTGAATGGGTCAAAAACAACTACCACAAACCCCATAGTGCGGGGGTAGCCAATTGGGAAACATCATATCCTGGAATGTGGCGGGGGTAGGAAAATCGAGTTATAAGCTTAAATCATTATTAGAATTAGACCCCAAAATAATTTGCCTCCAGGAAACGTGGATGGGGGAAAAGTTTCAGTTTGAGAATTTTTATGTGTACTGTAGTACAGCAAAAAAATCTGTAAAAGGGCATGCAAGTGGAGGTTTAGCTATTTTACTTAGCTGTGACATAGTATGGGATCCTGTGATCTATAGGCATCCATCAAAATGCTGTATTGGAGCAAAGTTGAGGATAGGTGAAGATAACTTGGGGCAAGCGATTTTTCTTTTACTGGTAAATGTGTATATTCCCCCTGGGAGAGCGTCAAACGTACTGGTCGACTCTATCTGTACATTTGTGCAAAGGTTAAGTAACAACGAAGAATGCTCACGTATAATGATGGTAGGTGACTTTAACGCCAAATTATCCAATAGTGCAGTCATGTCTTTTTCTAATCCGGAACTGGAGGAGGTAAGCTATCCCAGATTCTGTACTGCCGGTCCATTTAAAGTCGGATAAACGAGGCCTGTTACTTTTGCAAAATTTTAGAAGCTTAGACCTTGTACCGTTAAACGGTAGATTCCCGGAGGACTCCCCCGCAGCTTACACCTTTCGTGGGACACATGGTCACTCTTTAATTGATTATATGGCAGTTTCTCTCCAATTATTTAATGTATGTACACAATTCAAGGTATCTACCACAAATATGAGTGACCATAATATTTTAGTTGTAAAAATGGACATAGAAATCGAGAAGCCTGAACTTTGGAATCAGAGGGATGAAAATGTCTCTTATAATCATAATAATGGGCGTACTTGCTGGTCAAATAATTTGCGTCCAAATTTTAAGAGGGTCCTTGAGAATACCGCCTTTATTCTCAGTCAAGAAACACCAGTTCAGAGGTTCGAGAGAGTCTTGGCTGCAATTAGAACTTTCGGAAGAAAGAAGCAAGTTTTTAGTTCTACTCCATTAGTAATAATACCATGGGAAATTAAAAAACTGAATCGGGAAATTAATGGTTTAATTATAGACCAATTTAGGGTGCCCACGACACAAAGGCAGAGAGAAATAAGTAGGCTAAAACAGGTACGGAAAAGGAAATTATCATCGGATCGAAGGAGGGCTGAAGACGAAAAATGGGTTAGACTTCGAGAGGTGGCTCTTTCCGGGGATACTAGGAAGTATTGGGCACTGATTGCAAAATTCTGTGATAGGAGAGAGAAGTCAAAACCCATTTTAATCCCAGAAGCAGAATGGTCCATATACATTTCCCAGCTCTATGCTTTAAATCTCATAGTTGGACAGATCCAAGAGGTTAGTACCACTCCAACTACGGGGGGCGATTATGGTGCACCATCATGCATGGAGATTGAGGGTTACATTAAAGGGGCAAGATATTCCAGCGCAATGGGCCCAGATGATGTACCAGTAGCCATAATAAAACAGGATTGTGAAGAATGGGCAAACTTTTTTGCATCCGTTGTTTGTCCATTGTTATACCTATGGGGATATTCCACAATCCTGGAAGGGAAGTATACTTGTTCCGTTATATAAAAAAGGTCCCAAAAATTCCCCGGCCAGTTTTAGACAGATTTCGCTTCTGGATGCAACCGGGAAACTGTTTGCAAAGAGTATTCTCACTCATCTTCAAGAGTGGGCATTTGGAAATAACTATATTCCTTTGGAACAAACAGGATTCCGTAAGAATAGTGGCACACTGGATAATATCTCTATTTTGCAAACTTTAACTGAAAAATATCCAGTAAGTCGGGGTGTGCCGTTACACTCGGCTTTTATAGATTTCTCCACAGCATTCGATAGGGTAGATCGGGGGAAGCTGTGGAGGAAATTGGTTACTATGGGGATACCAGGGAATCTTTTAAGATTAATAATTGCTCTCCACTCTTCTACCTGGACTAAGGTATTATTGGGGGGAACACAAGGTCTCTCGAAGAAAATAGTAACCAACAATGGGTTGAAGCAGGGGTGCCTTTTGGCCCCTTTACTCTTCTCTATCTACATTAATGATCTGCCAAGAAGAGTGGGCCTTAGTAAAGGGGATCCCCCTAAATTAGGAAACTTAGAGTTGAGCTGTCTGCTATATGCAGATGATGCAATAATAATGGATGCAACTCCAATTGGACTGCAAAGACGACTTGCTGAGTTAATTAGGTACACAGAAGAGTATTATCTAAAAATAAATATTTTAAAAAGCAAAGTTATGATTTTTAGTTATCAAGGTTGTAAGGTCAGAAAAAATTTGAACTGGTTCCTGGGAAAAGAAAAATTGGAAGTAGTAACATTTTATCCATACTTAGGAAAAATATTTACAAATAGGTGCTCAGCTACTAGACATATGGACTATTGCAAAGGTAAAGCGATTTCACAAGCCTTTGCAATTAATCGTCTGTACACACACTGTGGGAAAAGACATTTTTCACATATTATTTCGGTCTATAAAATAAAGATCCCACCAACCCTGAGCTACGCCAGTGAAACAATTGATGCACAAGAGTGGGCCAAATTCGAGACAGTGGAAGGAAAAATCGGGCGCCAAATATGTAATTTGAATCGCGCAGCACCGATTGCAGCGCTTAGGCTCGAATTTGGTCTTCTTTCTACATATGTGCTATCAATGGCCGCGTGCTTAAGATGGTGTAATGCACTGATAAATAGCTCTGAGAATTTGCTAAGGGTGGCGCTGTACAGAGAAATATTTGTAAATATGAAGGAAAAAAGTGCTATTTTTAGGAATAATTTAAAAGCATTATTAATGTTTGGTTTAGATATGGATGGGGTGGTGGTTCTGTGTAAAAGGGCCTTGAAAAGTATAATTAAGAGAACAATCTACGGGGTTTCTCGTGAAAGAGATATTAAAATGTGTTCAGAGAACAGAAACATGGATTGTATTGTGGGGAGCAGTATTGTCAAAAATCCCCAACCTTATGTCTTATGGAATCTTAAACACGGAGTGCGCAGGGTGATTTTGCTACTGAGATTGAATTTAATCCCCCTAAGAATTGTAACAGGATCTTGGGAGGGTATTCCTAGACATGAAAGGTATTGTCATTTATGTAATTCCTGTATACAAGATTTGAATCATGTTTTATTTGTTTGTCCCGCATTACAATCAATACGTCTTAGACATTTAAGGAATTGTTTTTTAAAGTATAATATCACTACAGCAGAACAGGCCCGAAATTGTCTGCTGTCCCCCCCATCCGAACTGATGTGTTTTTAAATTTTTAGCTTTTTTAAACAATTTTTAAACATATATTAAGGTCGGAAAGATCTTTTTAATATATATGTTTAGAGCACTGGCACTTTATCTTGATCTCTCGGTCTTTATGACCGATTAGTTATGGTTACAACTGAGTATGTGCACTTTTACAAATTTTTCTGCTGCTAGTTACTTGCTAGTAAAGATCTTCTTAATACGTATGTACAGAGCACTTGCACTTTTTCTCGTCCTTCCGGTCTTTATGACTGATTTATGTTTACAATTAAGCATGCACACTTTTTCAAACGTTCTTCGCTGCTAGTTACTCATTTTTAGGATCTCGAGCACTTTATTAAATTTGCTCTGCAGCTAAATTATCATGTATTAGACGATTTTTGCCCAATTTATTAGGTTGGAATTAAGCGTGGGCACTATTATAAACTTTTTTTCTCTTTTTCTCTTCTAATTACTTATCCTTTAGGATCTGAAGCACTTTACTAAATCCCTGTTTTGCTGCTAAACAATTGTGTACTTTATATTAAAAAAAAAATATTAAAAAAAGGCGAGTTTATGGTATTGAACTACTTTGCACTGTTATTATGCTGCTGGTTATACAGTACAGATTAGTGAATAGATAAATTATTTTTTTATTTCGTCCATGATCTAGTACTGTATAGAGAATTTTAAATTGTTGTATTTTATAATAAGTTTTATCATTGAATGTTTTATGATAGTATTAGATTAGAAATGTGTATAAATCTGTAAGAATACATGTATGACAATTTGATTATTTAAGGTTCACCCCTTCTTGCATTGAAAACTCCAAGACCGACTGCTTCTGCTATGTTCATTCGTGCTTTTAGATGAAAATGATAACTTGAATTTACATTGGAAATTTTAGTAGAATGAAATGTGTTTTTAAGATGTATCTTTATGTGGAATTCTGCGGAATTCTAAATCATAATAAATAAATTGGAATTGGAATTGGAATACTAGGGACTGATAAGGGTACCCCAGTATCCAATCTGGGATTGTATCTAGGTACTAACACAACAGTTTAGGGAGAAAGCAGATAGACTGGGGTCCTGATTAGCAGGATCCCAGTCAGACTAGTCAAAAACAGCATCACATCAAGCAAAAAGTGGGGGTAACCATAAGAAGCAGATCCTACTTTCCTACATGCACTCTCTCTGTAAATATAGTGGAGGTACTGCTGCTGCACTCTCTCTGTAAATCTAGTGCAGGAAAAGCTGCTGCTCTCTCTCTGTAAACCTAGTGCAGGAAAAGCTGCTGTACTCTCTCTGTAAACTTAGTACAGATAGTGCTTCTGCACTCTCTCTGTAAACTTAGAACAGATAGTGCTGCTACACTCTCGTTGTAAGCCTAGTGCAGGTAGCACTGCTGCTCTCTCCCTGTAAACCTAGAAACGATAGTGCTGCCACACTCTCTCTGTAAACCTAGTGCAGGTAGCGCTGCTGTACTCTCTCATAAACCTAGTGCAGGTAGTGCTGCCACACCCTTCTGTAAACCTAGTGCAGGTAGTGCTGCCACACCCTTCTGTAAACCTAGTGCAGGTAGCGCTGCTGCACTCTCTCTGTAAACCTAGTGCAGGTAGCGCTGCTGCACTCCCTCTGTAAACCTAGTGCAGGTAGCGCTGCTGCACTCTCTCTGTAAACCTAGTGCAGGAAAAGCTGCTGTACTCTCTCTGTAAACTTAGTACAGATAGTGCTTCTGCACTCTCTCTGTAAACTTAGAACAGATAGTGCTGCTACACTCTCGTTGTAAGCCTAGTGCAGGTAGCGCTGCTGCTCTCTCCTGTAAACCTAGAAACGATAGTGCTGCCACACTCTCTCTGTAAACCTAGTGCAGGTAGCGCTGCTGTACTCTCTCATAAACCTAGTGCAGGTAGTGCTGCCACACCCTTCTGTAAACCTAGTGCAGGTAGTGCTGCCACACCCTTCTGTAAACCTAGTGCAGGTAGCGCTGCCGCACTCTCTCTGTAAACCTAGTGCAGGTAGCGCTGCTGCACTCTCTCTGTAAACCTAGTGCAGGTAGCGCTGCTGCACTCTCTCTGTAAACCTAGTGCAGGTAGCGCTGCTGCACTCTCTCTGTAAACCTAGTGCAGGTAGCGCTGCTGCACTCTCTCTGTAAACCTAGTGCAGGTAGCGCTGCTGCACTCTCGTTGTAAGCCTAGTGCAGGTAGCGCTGTATGAACTGACTGTAAACCTAGTGCAGGTAGTGCTGCCACACCCTTCTGTAAACCTAGTACAGGTAGCGCTGCTGCACTCTCTCTGTAAACCTAGTACAGGTAGCGCTGCTGCACTCTCGTTGTAAGCCTAGTGCAGGTAGCGCTGTATGAACTGACTGTAAACCTAGTGCAGGTAGTGCTGCCACACCCTTCTGTAAACCTAGTACAGGTAGCGCTGCTGCACTCTCGTTGTAAGCCTAGTGCAGGTAGCGCTGCTGCTCTCTCCCTGTAAACCTAGAAACGATAGTGCTGCCACACTCTCTCTGTAAACCTAGTGCAGGTAACGCTGCTGCTCTCTCCCTGTAAACCTAGAAACGATAGTGCTGCCACACTCTCTCTGTAAACCTAGTGCAGGTAGCGCTGCTGTACTCTCTCATAAACCTAGTGCAGGTAGTGCTGCCACACCCTTCTGTAAACCTAGTGCAGGTAGTGCTGCCACACCCTTCTGTAAACCTAATGCAGGTAGCGCTGCTGCACTCTCTCTGTAAACCTAGTGCAGGTAGCGCTTCTGCACTCTCTCTGTAAACCTAGTGCAGGTAGCGCTGCTGCACTCTCTCTGTAAACCTAGTGCAGGTAGCGCTGCTGCACTCTCTCTGTAAACCTAGTGCAGGTAGCGCTGCTGCACTCTCTCTGTAAACCTAGTGCAGGTAGCGCTGCTGCACTCTCGTTGTAAGCCTAGTGCAGGTAGCGCTGTATGAACTGACTGTAAACCTAGTGCAGGTTTTGCTGCCACACCCTTCTGTAAACCTAGTACAGGTAGCGCTGCTGCACTCTCTCTGTAAACCTAGTACAGGTAGCGCTGCTGCACTCTCGTTGTAAGCCTAGTGCAGGTAGCGCTGTATGAACTGACTCTGTAAACCTAGTGCAGGTAGTGCTGCCACACCCTTCTGTAAACCTAGTGCAGGTAGCGCTGCTGCACTCTCTCTGTAAACCTAGTGCAGGTAGCGCTGCTGCACTCTCGTTGTAAGCCTAGTGCAGGTAGCGCTGTATGAACTGACTGTAAACCTAGTGCAGGTAGTGCTGCCACACCCTTCTGTAAACCTATTGCAGGTAGCGCTGCTGCACTCTCTCTGTAAACCTAGTACAGGTAGCGCTGCTGCACTCTCGTTGTAAGCCTAGTGCAGGTAGCGCTGTATGAACTGACTCTGTAAACCTAGTGCAGGTAGTGCTGCCACACCCTTCTGTAAACCTAGTGCAGGTAGCGCTGCTGCACTCTCTCTGTAAACTTAGAACAGATAGTGCTGCTACACTCTCGTTGTAAGCCTAGTGCAGGTAGCGCTGCTGCTCTCTCCCTGTAAACCTAGAAACGATAGTGCTGCCACACTCTCTCTGTAAACCTAGTGCAGGTAGCGCTGCTGTACTCTCTCATAAACCTAGTGCAGGTAGTGCTGCCACACCCTTCTGTAAACCTAGTGCAGGTAGTGCTGCCACACCCTTCTGTAAACCTAGTGCAGGTAGCGCTGCTGCACTCTCTCTGTAAACCTAGTGCAGGTAGCGCTGCTGCACTCCCTCTGTAAACCTAGTGCAGGTAGCGCTGCTGCACTCTCTCTGTAAACCTAGTGCAGGTAGCGCTGCTGCACTCTCTCTGTAAACCTACTGCAGGTAGCGCTGCTGCACTCTCTCTGTAAACCTAGTGCAGGTAGCGCTGCTGCACTCTCGTTGTAAGCCTAGTGCAGGTAGCGCTGTATGAACTGACTGTAAACCTAGTGCAGGTAGTGCTGCCACACCCTTCTGTAAACCTAGTACAGGTAGCGCTGCTGCACTCTCTCTGTAAACCTAGTACAGGTAGCGCTGCTGCACTCTCGTTGTAAGCCTAGTGCAGGTAGCGCTGTATGAACTGACTGTAAACCTAGTGCAGGTAGTGCTGCCACACCCTTCTGTAAACCTAGTACAGGTAGCGCTGCTGCACTCTCGTTGTAAGCCTAGTGCAGGTAGCGCTGCTGCTCTCTCCCTGTAAACCTAGAAACGATAGTGCTGCCACACTCTCTCTGTAAACCTAGTGCAGGTAACGCTGCTGCTCTCTCCCTGTAAACCTAGAAACGATAGTGCTGCCACACTCTCTCTGTAAACCTAGTGCAGGTAGCGCTGCTGTACTCTCTCATAAACCTAGTGCAGGTAGTGCTGCCACACCCTTCTGTAAACCTAGTGCAGGTAGTGCTGCCACACCCTTCTGTAAACCTAGTGCAGGTAGCGCTGCTGCACTCTCTCTGTAAACCTAGTGCAGGTAGCGCTTCTGCACTCTCTCTGTAAACCTAGTGCAGGTAGCGCTGCTGCACTCTCTCTGTAAACCTAGTGCAGGTAGCGCTGCTGCACTCTCTCTGTAAACCTAGTGCAGGTAGCGCTGCTGCACTCTCTCTGTAAACCTAGTGCAGGTAGCGCTGCTGCACTCTCGTTGTAAGCCTAGTGCAGGTAGCGCTGTATGAACTGACTGTAAACCTAGTGCAGGTAGTGCTGCCACACCCTTCTGTAAACCTAGTACAGGTAGCGCTGCTGCACTCTCTCTGTAAACCTAGTACAGGTAGCGCTGCTGCACTCTCGTTGTAAGCCTAGTGCAGGTAGCGCTGTATGAACTGACTCTGTAAACCTAGTGCAGGTAGTGCTGCCACACCCTTCTGTAAACCTAGTGCAGGTAGCGCTGCTGCACTCTCTCTGTAAACCTAGTGCAGGTAGCGCTGCTGCACTCTCGTTGTAAGCCTAGTGCAGGTAGCGCTGTATGAACTGACTGTAAACCTAGTGCAGGTAGTGCTGCCACACCCTTCTGTAAACCTATTGCAGGTAGCGCTGCTGCACTCTCTCTGTAAACCTAGTACAGGTAGCGCTGCTGCACTCTCGTTGTAAGCCTAGTGCAGGTAGCGCTGTATGAACTGACTCTGTAAACCTAGTGCAGGTAGTGCTGCCACACCCTTCTGTAAACCTAGTGCAGGTAGCGCTGCTGCACTCTCTCTGTAAACCTAGTGCAGGTAGCGCTGCTGCACTCTCGTTGTAAGCCTAGTGCAGGTAGCGCTGTATGAACTGACTCTGTAAACCTAGTGCAGGTAGTGCTGCCACACCCTTCTGTAAACCTATTGCAGGTAGCGCTGCTGCACTCTCTCTGTAAACCTAGTACAGGTAGCGCTGCTGCACTCTCTCTGTAAACCTAGTGCAGGTAGCGCTGCTGCACTCTCTCTGTAAACCTAGAACAGGTAGCGCTGCTGTACTCTCTCATAAACCTAGTGCAGGTAGTGCTGCCACACCCTTCTGTAAACC
The DNA here is from genome assembly GCA_963921515.1 of Calotriton arnoldi. NCBI lineage: Eukaryota > Metazoa > Chordata > Amphibia > Caudata > Salamandridae > Calotriton > Calotriton arnoldi. The sequence goes on from CAWUFW010000230.1 coordinate 14,739, forward strand.
TAGTGCAGGTAGCGCTGCTGCACTCTCTCTGTAAACCTAGTACAGGTAGTGCTTCTGCACTCTCTCTGTAAACCTAGTGCAGGTAGCGCTGCTGCACTCTCTCTGTAAACCTAGTGAGGGTAGAGCTGCTGCACCCTTCTGTAAACCTAGTGAGGGTAGAGCTGCTGCACTCTCTCTGTAAACCTAGTGAGGGTAGAGCTGCTGCACTCTCTCTGTAAATCTAGTGCAGGTAGCGCTGCTGCACTCTCTCTGTAAACCTAGTGAGGGTAGAGCTGCTGCACCCTTCTGTAAACCTAGTGAGGGTAGCGCTGCTGCTCTCTCTCTGTAAATCTAGTGCAGGTAGCGCTGCTGCACTCTCTCTGTAAATCTAGTACAGGTACCGCTGGTGCACTCTCTCTGTAAACCTTGTGGAGGTAGCGCTGCTGTTCTCTCTCTGTAAACCTAGTGAGGGTAGAGCTGCTGCACTCTCTCTGTAAATCTAGTGCAGGTAGCGCTGCTGCACTCTCTCTGTAAACCTAGTGAGGGTAGAGCTGCTGCACCCTTCTGTAAACCTAGTGCAGGTAGCGCTGCTGCACTCTCTCTGTAAATCTAGTGCAGGTAGCGCTGCTGCACTCTCTCTGTAAATCTAGTGCAGGTAGCGCTGCTGCACTCTCTCTGTAAACCTAGTGCAGGTAGCGCTTCTGCTGCATTCTTTCTGTGCAGCCAGTGCAGGTAGTGCTGCTGCGTAGTGTTTCTCCATTCCTAGTGCAGGTAGTGCTGCTGTGCAGTGTTTCTCTATACCTAGTGCAGGTAGTTTTGCTGCTGCCAGACTCTTTCAGTACAACCTGAGCACGCAGTGTTGCTGCGGCACTATTTCTGTACACGTAGGGCCTGATTCACAGAACTAACTTACGTCAAAAACGTAAAGTTAGTACTTTTTGGTATTCACAGAATACACTTACTCATTTTGGTATTCACAGAATGAACTTACGCATTTCGGTATTCACAGAAGTTAGTAGTCCTAACTGTAGGACTCCTAAATGCCTTCTGTGAATACCGAAATGAGTAAGTTCATACTGTGAATACCAAAATGAGTAAGTGTATTCTGTGAATACCAAAAAGTACTAACTTTACGTTTTTGACGTAAGTTAGTTCTGTGAATCAGGCCCGTAGTGCAGACAGCGTTCCTGTCACTCTCTTTCTGTACACCTACTTCAGGCAGTTCTGCTGCCCCGCACACTTACTGCATACCTAGTGACTGCTATTGTTGGACTGATTTACACTTGGTGTAGGTAGTACTGCTTGTGCCTCACTGTCAGTGTCTGGGTACACGTGGTGAAAGTAATACTGCTGCTGGTCCTCTTTTCCTGCACAACTGGATATGCTGGTGTCGCGCTGTGATTGGCTGATACAATGACGGACAGACATGGCGTATATTGCTGCATGTTGCTTTCAGAATGTATTGGGATAGTAACTGTCCTCAATTTGATGTATTCTGTTCGGTATTTAGTAACAGTGAGCTCAAGCTCTCGTAGCAAAACCTAAAACCCACCTTCCATAGTACTCTGGGCCCACTGAGTGCGTGAATGACCTCTTACTGATTTGGGAAGTGACCTGTCAACGACCTGTGGTGAGCAGCCTATAAAAAGCAGCACACGAAAGGAATTCTGGGAAGCTGGCTGTATGACAGAGGAGCCACCGAATTCCATAGGTCAAGTGATTTTCTTATCAGGGTCAGACTGGCCTACAGGGCAATCAGGCAGTGCCCGAGGGACTGGTCTGACAGGTCAGTGTGTGGTCGAGTGTTTTGGAGGTTTGGGAGCCTGTTTTATGGCCTGGTGCACCGGTTTTTACTCTTAATTTCCCTGATATAACCACAAAGATTGCTTGTAGCAAGCACAAATGAATGCAGTCCCTCGTGCAAAACACCTATATAAAGTTCAAAACCTTCCTATGTGCAAATGTGGGCAACGTTTTAGCTATCTGATTCGCTAAAGCGGGCTATTTTTATTTTGGTGCCTGGGCCTATTTTCTGTCCCAGTCCAACCCTGCTGCGCCCCCAAGCAGCGTTTGTAGTGCAAAGCAGTATGGGAACTGGGATCCAGAGAATGGTGGGTGTGGAGGCAGAGAATATGGGGGTGGGGTAGAAACAGCAAAAAAGAAAACAATATTCTGTGACTTTTGTGTTGTCCTTTCACCTGTAGGTGAAATACAATGCATGAAACTGAAATGAAATATGCATGCAAGTTAAACTAATCTGTTGGAAATTCATTGGCCTTGTAGGAAACCTCATTTGGTTAATGCAATCACTTTGGAGAGTCTCTGATTTGAAAACCTGGGTGAATCGGGGAATAGTGACGTGTATATATATATATAGCGGTATGAGGTCCCAGCCTGTGACAGAAAGCACTGTTACTATGTTAGTCATTAGTTTAAAAATGTATATACGCAGTATAAGATAGGCTGCACATAGCATAACATAGCTGCCACAAAATGTGAAAAAATGAAGGGCTTGATTCACAAAGGTAAACGTACGCTTTTGTTTACTCTTTTACGGTATTCACAAACTACGATTTAATAGTAACTTTACAACTGCAGAGACCCCGCAGTCGGGGATAGAACTCTGCACATAAAAAGATAGGCCTGTCCTATACATATACATATATTTTTCTTTAAAACCCAATGAGTTCTAATGAGTGGATTATGGAAGAGGCAGTTACTGTATTGCAGGGAAGAATTTCAAGTCCCATTTAAACTATGTAGGCAATGGCATCTGCTTCTCCCATCAGAGCTCAGGATGCAGTGCCAAACAGCGCACCAGGATAATTTTGAGAGGGGATTAAAGCCAGAGGCAAGACTAAGGTAAGGTAAGATATATATGTATTTTTATATATATATTTTTTTACTCCAGCCATTACTTTCAGCAAAATGCGCTCACAAATGATGATCTTCAAATGCAAATGTATTTATTCATATGCACGTACAGTGAAAAACCAATGTATTTCAACTCCTAGACGGAGTGTTTCTCACAGGAGGTGCCATTTTAAAACAGTGAGCCTTATTAACAAAATATCATTGAAAGTAACAAAGGACTATTCATTACCAACTGAAAAATATTTCAAAATCGCTTTAATGGTCTTGTTAGTTCCTTATCACCGGTACATCAAGTCCAAACTAATTACAATTCATTCCACTCTAATTCATAGTGATGAGACTAATCTATTCATCACAAATATCCCATGCTAATTTGTAGTAATGAAAACACATTTGTGTAAAATTCATTTGAAAATTACATATATTTTATTTCATGTGTTCATTGTCGCTCTTCATTGTCTGTAGATGTACAAATATTTGTACTTCATTTTTCAACCATCTTTTCAGGAAGAAAATCACATTGTGCATGAGATTGTTTTGGGCTGTCTCATATGATTCAAGTATATTGCAGTTTCACTTGATCCTGAACAACTCTCCATATGGAATATTCAACTTAATATGTGTGGGGTGGCAACTATTCGCATGCAGGACGCTATTTCCTGCTGTACTTTTTCTGTATAGTGTGGTTTGCAGAGTATTTCCTACAACCTCCACCCTAAGATCCAGAAAACATTCCCTCTTCTCACTGTACTCCATATTATGTCTGATGATAACATTGTTGTAATTTAGCTCAGCTAGAAAGTTTTGTTTCGCGCCAGTCCATAATATAAATAAATCATTGATATACAGGAGCCATAATGACACCTTGTTGAAGTACTGTGACAGTTTTTCATCGCTGGACACCTGCGTCTCCCGCCAGCCCATGAATAGATTTGCGTATATATTACGCAGTAGCAGTCACCAGTGTGTAGCTATAGATAGGTCAGAGTTTCCATGGGTGCTGTTTGATGAATCTTCAAAAAACATTTAAAAAAAAAAAAAGGTTAACTACCTCAGCATTTTCCTGGAAAGTTTACACCATTCTGCCAAGAGGGAAAAAGGGGATGGAGCCCTAAAAGGTTGATTTCCCATGTTTTTTCCCAGAGAACATTTTGGGAAGCGATACAGAAAGAACAGCTGAAAGAAATTTCACCAAATTTGGCAAAAAGTTATAATTTTACTCAGAAAGTACGCTATTCATTGTTTGGTGTAAATCTGTTCTGCTGTTTTCAAGAAATTTACATTTAAAGAGGTGTTTGGGTGGTGATGAAAGGGTTTAAGGTGAAAGATAGGTGTATCTGGACGGTTGGTGTCCAGATATGCTCTGAATGGCCAGCCACTTTAAAGTGGACTAGTCAATCCTGATTGGATGGCAACAAACTGGACAGTATGCTATGGCAACCATTACAGGTCTCAGGTACACGGTCTCTGAATTCTAAAAATAATAATATCAGGGGACAGGGTGAGCTTAACCTGCTCTGATCCCAAAGGCATCTTTGAAGAGGTTCCAAAGGGACCCCACCCCTTGATTGCCTGGCCACATAGGGACAAAATGTTTTGGAACGCAAATTACAAGACTCATAGACCTGGTCCTGATTGAAATACATATAGTTAAAAGGCTGTTTTGGAATCTTACAAAAAGGAGCACATATAAAGGGCAATAACTGATTGGCCGTTTTAAAGTCGATTAGTCAGTCCTGGTTGGTTGGCCACAACCTGAACAATATGTTGTGGCAGCCATTACAGGACTCAAGGACATGGCACCTGCATCCTGAACAGGAATTAAAATAAATATAAAGGGGCAGGGTGAGCACACTCTGACCCTAGCATACTTGTGGGGAGGTCCCAAAGGGAGCCCTCCTTGATTGGCTGGCCACAACATGGACAAAATGTTATGACAGTCATTACAGGGCTCAGGGACAAAGTCCCCTTTGAAATGCATGTAGTAAAAGCCTATTTTCGAGACTTGCAAAAAGTATAAAGGGTGATAACAGATTTTAGTCACAATACAAATCAATTGGTGGAACAATACTAATTGTAGGAATTGTGGTGTGTTCTAAGGTGATTTTATCCTAGGGAAAATGATGATCCTTACCTGAAATTTGATGAACCATGTTTGAGAGGAAAATGTTTTCTCTCATGATTTTCTCATAGAGGTTATGGAAGGAGCTCCTGAATCTAAAATGAGAGCACATTTTCTATAAGTTCACACTAACTTCCTCAGCCATGTGAGAATAAAGTTTGATATCTTGAGGAAAACATGTACTTACAACAGCAGCCTGTCAGTTGATTCTCCAGTGTTCCATATGCAGCTTCCCAGAGTGTTCTAATGAACAACTAGAGCGCTAACATTCTTTATTCATGACAAAACAGCAGCATCCCTGAAGCCATCTTTATGTAATCAGAGGCTGTAATGGAATCAAAGTTGTAAAATGTTCCGCATTTCCTTTAGTAATAAAGCAATGGGTTTGCTTTGCCATATAAATGTTTAGAGCATTTTAGTACTTCCAACATCAGCAGGAGCATGTCAGTTAACTCCCTAGTAATCAAATGTAGTTTGCCACAGTGTTCTAATGAACAACTGAAGAGCTAACATGCTCTATTTACGACAGAAGTGTGGCACACCTGAAGCCATCTTTATAGAATTAAAGCTGTAAAACTTACAGCATTTCCTTTAGAAATGAATAAAATGAGGGGGTTCATTTTGTCATAGAAATTATGGTTAGTGATCTAGAAAGCTAAAATAAGGACACATTTTCTGTGAGTTCTCAGATTCCTTTCTCATCCATGTCAGTAATACATTATGACTAGGGTTGCCACCTTTCCAAGATAAAAATACCCGCAATTTGTTGTTGTTTTAAAGTCTGGAAAGGCCCGGACAAGATACGAAATATGACTTTAAAAAAAATCAAATGTATTCGATTGTAACATGACTTTTCTGCCTTTGTTTACTTAACCGCTTCGATGCGGCACACATTTCCCCACTGTGCGGGCGAATTCTACGCGTGCGCAAATCGGACGGCCCCCGGCCGTCCGACGCACACCGTGACGTCAGACGGCCGGGGGCCGTCCGACGCACGGAAGAGGATAAATTATTATTCAGGGGTTGTTCATGCAGCTATAGAACACATTTTAAAGTCATTTCTATTTCTATTTGCTGTTTAATCTATGTAGAGATAAGTGCTACAAATGCCCAGCTTTTGGTGATTTTTGTCACGACTTGCTCCCTGCGTTCTCGTGTCCACCACCAGGAGGCTAAACTGTGGGACTCTCCAGTGTTCTAATAAGCTTCCAGACCCTCCCTTTCATGTACATACTGACTTCCAGCCATTTGGACTCTACTTGGAAAAGGCCATCCATTCCCTATCCATGCCGGGTTTTGTGGAAGCCAGCCTGTTCATGCCGGAAACTCCATTACCTAGAATTCCCTGCTCACTGCTTCGTCTCCACCCCTGCAGGCCAAGGATGGGTGGAGGAATTCAGCTCACCTGTGGCTGGCTGCTGCTAGCCTGCTCACACCTGATTCATGTGATTACTGTGAGCTCTTTTAAGCCCCGGCTCCCTTCAGTCCAGGGTTGGTCATTGTAGCTGTGTACAGGTGAGACCAACCCTTGTTTCCAGAGCTTTTTGATATCCTTGTTTCCAGTGTTTCCTGAGCTTTTGATATCTTTGTTTCCAGTGTTTCCTGAGCTTGAGTTATTCCTTGTTACTGAGCTGCTGCTGTTTTCCTTAATCCTGAATTAGCACTGCCTGCAGTGCTACCTTGACTCCTGAGCCTTAGTATTCCTTCTTCCTGAGCTGCAACAGTTTCCCTTGTTCCTGAATTAGCACTGCCTGCAGCGCTACCTTGACTCCTGAGCTTTAGCTCAATTCTAGTTCCTGCTCCTGAGCCTTAGCATTCCTTGTTCCTGAGCTACAGCACTTTCCCTTGTTCCTGAATTAGCACTGCCTGCAGTGCTACTTTGGCTTTTGAGCTTTTGCTAAATTCTTGTCTTGCTCCAGCACAGCCTTCAGTGCTACTTTGTTTTCTTGACTCCTGATCCAGCACTATTCTAGTATACCCTTGTAGCCTCCCCTTCTGTACATACTTTTCCAGTCCCTGCCTTTCTTTCCATTTCCTTGGTTCCAGTTCCTAGTTTGTTGTCTTTCTATTCTGCTGTCTTGCTTCTGTTACCTTGTATGTTTGTTACCTGCTTTCTGCCAAGTGTGCCCTGTGAGTTCCTTCCTTTCCTGTCAAGCACTCCTCCTTGCTAGTTCCTTGTCTATTGTGCTTGTGTTTAGTTCTACCCCCTTGCTGTTACTGCCTTGCGTGTTCCTGTTTGATCGCCAGGATCCATGGGCACAGCTGACTACCTAGGTGGTGTTTCTTGTTCACTGCGAGTATTGTCTATGAGTTGCATTTATAACATCACCATTGGTATCAGCTCCACAGACCCTGCCTTTGCATGCATATCCTATATGTGGGTATTTGCAGTCAGTATCTGTAACAGCAATTGTGGGTGAGGAACTTACTGAGCTTCAGTCTTACCGTGTGGAGCTCCCGAGTGCTTTACCCCACATTCCCTTTATTGTTAATGTTGTTTTATATATAAGTGTATTGCACATCCGTCCTCGGTGTAGTGATTCTGAATGCTGAGCCGCCTCATGAGTGCCTGTCCTTTCTGACTCTCACCCATCTCATTCACTTGTACAGGCTTCCCCTTTGGATCCCTTTTTCTCCTCTGACTTCCTGTGTGATCCTGGACAGCGCTGTACTACTCTTTCTGTGTATGTTTTCTACCCAGTTCCCAGTCCTTGCCCAAGTCCCTGACTGTGTTCCTGACATAGTTCCGGACAGTCCCTGACAGAATGACCAACCCACATTTCCAGGGTCACTTGTGAGGTATCTTTGCATTCAGTTAGCTACCACTGGCAGACATCCATTGCCAAGGCAGCGCAGTTCCATACAACCTATTAGAAAGTCCTTAGACTCTAGAGATCCATTCATGGAACAAAACAGCCTCTTACGTGCTGAATATTATTCCCTGTGGTTGGCTGATTCTTCTATGTTAGATTTTCATTCCATCTGTAACCCTGATCCTCACCTGATGTCAGCCTGTGACCTACAGGATGAAAACGAATTTCTGCAAATCTTGTTAGCAGCAGAAAGACAGAATAGTAATTTAGAGAGTGGTACTATTAGGGGAATTTTTTTTGAAGTTTGTAACTCAGAGACCCCCTGTCAAGACAATGTTTTCTTTGAAGACAATTTCCAGACACAGTATTTATCAGCATCTGACCAAACTGGTAGTTCAATGACCCCAGTTAAAGCATGTTTTACCACACAGCAGCCAAAGAAAGAGAAGATTAATTTCATAACCTCTGTTCTCCATTCAAATAATGTTACTCAGTCTTGTAGTACAGTAAAGATCACAGTCCCGGATACTAAAGGGACCTTGTTAGAAACCATATTCAAAGTAAACAATAATCAGTTTAACAAAAAAGAGAAAAGACCTACTAGAACACAGGTGGCTAATAGCCACTTTGAACAAAATCCAAGGTATAGCTCTGTTGCTTGTTGTGAAGTTGCCAAGTCTACCACTGTCCTTGTAAAGAAAGATCTGCAGTCTTCACAGGATATAATTACATCTAAGATTCTTGAATTACAACAAGAGAATAAAATGTTTCAGACTCTGTTAAAAAATTATAACCCTGAGTTCAAGTGGGAATCTAAAACCCCTATAGAAAACAACTTTTCCACCTCTATGTTAGCCTCCTTAGAAATGGAGAATGTAGCCTTGCGCTCTCTTTTGCGTTCCCCTCAGAGCTGGTCCAGCGATTGTGTGAACAATACAGTGGCTGATCCCTCAGATTCCATTCAGAAAAACCATAGTACCTTGTCTCACAGACCAGTTAATGAAAGTATTTGTTTGAATTCTGAAATTTCTACCTCCTCTGATGTGTTGTCTTCTAGTGCTAAACTGTGTATAGGCACTACATCTGAGATGTGTCCTTCCACTTCTAAGGAACCCCAGATGCCAGGAAAGACACTAAATACTTGTTTGCTTTCTCTTCCTGGTAGTGAGGTCAGTTCCACCCGGGGGTATCACTTACACTGGCCATTGACATACAGACAAAACCTGAACCAGTGCCCAACATAATCCCTGATGTGACAACACCCTCTGACTCAGTCTATGCTCTTGGTCTAACTTCTGCGACTGCGACTGAAGCCAACCTCCTCACTCCCTACTGCCGCCCTTATTTTAGTGTATCGCTTAAGTATAGGACCCTGCATTTCTTCCAAGTTTAAGTGCTCCATTCACATATTGTACTTTCTTTTTTTTGTTTAAATATGATTTATGTTGTTTACCTATTTCAGGCTACAGTGTACTTACTTTTGTTCTCCATCATTCTCTTATGTACAAACTCGCCTGTGCTTCATGGTTGGGGTGGCTAATGGCCAGCTCCCTTTTCCTAGGTTTACTGGAAGTTCTCTAACATGCCAGAAGAGCTGCCTTGAGCAAAATAACTGATTGACTGCTGAGGAGGGGCGTGCAACGAGCTAGGGCAATAGAAGTGGAATGTAGCCTGCTACAACTCAGGGAAGGACGTGAACTGCAAGGCCATGTGGTAAGGCCTTGAGACCCTGGTGCCTCTGTGATGTGCCCAAAAATATGAGTGACAGCTTGGGCTCATGACAATTGTGTCCTGCAGGTTAACGAAGAACCTATGAATGTGGCCAAGAGACCTAGAGAAAAGGGACTTCACTTTAGCAGCTGGATAATAGGAAACTAAATTGCCTTGAGAAGTTTGGTGCTACATCCAGATAACGTACCGCAGTTAGTGGTTACTTCCACTTCTATTGGACCACCGCCATGGACTAAAACTAAGGTACAATTCAACAGAGTGGCGATGCGGGAGAAGTTTGACTATGGGACTATTCCTGTGCTAACAGAGACCTAACCATTATTCCTTTGGAAGGAAGGTAACCCAGTGGGCATCCAGAAGATTTAGTGCAACCACTTTCCTCCAGGAGGGCAATGAGTCTTAACTTGCACTGACTGTACTACACACTACCTTAGTACTGGGAACAGCATTCACTAAATACCAGCTGGTTCCCTCACACAGTGACAGCTACCTTGTTAACTGTATTTACCACTCTGAGTTTCATGCTGGTGTTGTTTGTAGAAGCAAAGTACTTTCTGTTCTATGCAAAAGCACTTGCTAAAAATTATTTATTAATTGATATCTGTATTGAGTTCTAAATCTCAGCGAAAGGCCTTAAATGTAATTGCTCCTATTCCAACGAAATGGTGTTCAAGGAGTGCCTCACTTTTGACTTGATTTCGACATTTTAGCACTTAGTTGTTCGTTAGAACTCTGTGGGGATGCTGCAGTTGTATATGAGTGATGTAGCGCTTTTTGTCTGTTTTCAAACTAAAGCACTACTAATGAACTGGGAGTATTGTTGATCCCCTTAGGATTTTGTTGATCCTCGCTAGATCTATTCATTCAAAACAATTCAATAACAAATAACATTTCAGAATTAAATGTAAAGGGCATTATGTTTAATAATAAAGACTGACAAATATTATAATGAGAACCATGAAGGTTTATTGAAAGTTTAAAGAGTATAGAAAGCAAAATTAATGGCAAGGAGCCCGTGAGTTAATCATTTGTCATATAAAAGCATAAAGCTCAGAACACAATGCAAAAACAATGAAATAGCACAAGATATAATTCAGCTCAGTAAATGTACCAGAAATCAGGGATCAAACGAGCCGAGTGTCACCCTCTAAAGACCAGGGGACAGTGAGCCGAACACCATCAGGGAAAGGTGCCTTTTATAATAAAAAATACAGAGGTACCTATACATGAATACAATTACATTCTCACACATTTACCCCAATTAGAATAGAAATAAACAATACAGTTTCTAAAGTCAAATTATTCAACGCTGCCCCACAAATTCACATAACGCAGCTCCCATCCCCGGTGCTCCTGAAACACCTCAATAATTAATACAAATATTGTTACAAATTAAACTTAAGTTCTCATGAGAATCACATTGTGGCCCCCTGTAGGTGAGACCTTGAGAAACCATTCCGTATGCTAATACAGCATGAATATGAAGCTCAAGAACAAATTATCATGTTGTACATTAGAAAATGACATCGTATTTCAAAAAAGTATTAACAAAATAACTATTGTATACTGTATGCATAGTGAGATGACTGCGTCCAAAAATAAGATGGCTGAAATCAAGGGCGACATTATCCAATGTTAAAATAAACACAGCTTCTCAGCAGAATATCTTGAATTCATCATGTGTTAACCCTTTCTCACTAGGAAGGTAACTGACAGACTGCTACTGGTGTTTAACTCTGCATGTGAAAATGTTTTACTGAAATGGATAAGAAAAATATTTACGAAACTCATAAAAATATGTGACCTAATTTTAGCTTCCTAGAGGACTAACCATAAATTCTACGATGAAAATAAACGCCTCATTTCTTCATTTACTGCACCATCCTCTGTAAGAAATGCTTTCAGTTTTAAAAACTTTGATTCCATCAAGATGGCGTTAAGATGTACCACACTTTTGTCATAAATTCGGAATGTTAGCACTCTAGATGCTCAATAGAACTTTGTGGTAAGGGTGCAGTTGATTTGATCACTAGATTTAACTGATAGACTGCTGCTGGTGATGAAAGTACATATTTCAGTCTGCATGCCAGAATTAGGGTTGCTACCTGGCCGTTTCCTACTGGCACCACTGTTTTAATGTCCTGGCTGGTACAAAAATAAAATTAATTGTCAGGGACTATGTCGGGAACACAGTCAGGGACTTGGGCAAGGACTGGGAACTGGGTAGAAAACGTACACAGAAAGAGTAGTACAGCGCTGCCCAGGATCACACAGGAAGTCAGAGGAGAAAAAAGGATCCAAAGGGGAAGCCTGTACAAGTGAACAAGATGGGTGAGACTCAGAAAGGACAGGCACTCATGAGGCGGCTCAGCATTCAGAATCACTACACCCAGGAAGGATGTGCAATACACATATATAAAACAATATTAACAATAAAGGGAATGTGGGGTAAAGCACTCTGGAGCTCCACACGGTAAGACTGAAACTCAGTAAGTTCCTCACCCACAATTGCTGTTACAGATACTGACTGCAAATACCCACATATAGGATATGCATGCAAAGGCACGGTCTGTGGAGCGGATACCAATGGTGATGTTATAAATGCAACTCAAAGACACCTAGGTAGTCAGCTGTGCCCATGGATCCTGACGATCAAACAGGAACACGCAAGGCAGTAACAGCAAGGGGGTAGAACTAAACACAAGCACAATAGGCAAGGAGCTAGCAAGGAGGAGTGCTTGACAGGAAAGGAAGGAACTCACAGGGCACACTTGGCAGAAAGCAGGTAGCAAACATACAAGGTAACAGAAGCAAGACAGCAGAATAGAAAGACAACAAACTAAGAACTGGAACCAAGGAAATGGGAAGAAAGGCAGGGACTGGAAAAGGATATACAGAAGGGGAGGCTACAAGGGTATACTAGAATAGTGCTGGATCAGGAGTCAAGAAAACAAAGTAGCACTGAAGGCTGTGCTGGAGCAAGACAAGAATTTAGCAAAAGCTCAAAAGTCAAAGTAGCACTGCAGGCAGTGCTAATTCAGGAACAAGGGAAACTGCTGTAGCTCAGGAACAAGGAATGCTAAGGCTCAGGAGCAGGAACTAGAATTGAGCTAAAGCTCAGGAGACAAGGTAGCACTGCAGGCAGTGCTAATTCAGGAACAAGGGAAACTGTTGCAGCTCAGGAGTCAAGGTAGCACTGCAGGCAGTGCTAACTCAGGAACAAGGAAAACAGAAGCAGCTCAGGAACAAGGAATAACTAAAGCTCAGGAAACACTGGAAACAAAGATATCAAAAGCTCAGGAAACACTGGAAACAAGGATATCAAAAAGCTCTGGAAACAAGGGTCGGTCTCACCGGTGCACAGCTACAATGACCAACCCTGGACTGAAGGGAGCCGGGGCTTAAAAGAGCTCACAGTAATCACATGCATCAGGTGTGAGCAGGCTAGCAGCAGCCAGCCACAGGTGAGCTGAATTCCTCCACCCATCCTTGGCCTGCAGGGGTGGAGACGAAGCAGTGAGCAGGGAATTCTAGGTAATGGAGTTTCCGGCATGAGCAGGCTGGCTTCCACAAAACCCGGCATGGATTGGGAATGGATGGCCATTTCCAAGTAGAGTCCAAATGGCTGGAAGTCAGTATGTACATGAAGGGGAGGGTCTGCAAGCTTATTAGAACACTGGAGAGTCCCACAGTTCAGCTTCCTGGTGGTGGACACGAGAACGCAGGGAGCAAGTCGTGACAGTACACCCCCCCAAAGACCGGCTCCCGGAATCTGGAACTGGAGTCAAAGCCTTTGCACCTAAGTAGTAAGTCCATTTCCATGAGAGATGTAGTGCAAGATACCAGAGGACTGCAGGAAAACTGTGATGTTCTGGAGGGTAGGACAATAGGCTGAAAATTAACAGCAGTATTGAAGGCAGAACCTGAAGAGTCCAAATCCAGTAACAAGGGCTTAGAAGCCTGAATTAAAGGAATTTGAAGTCTTGATGATGGGAGGCTAGAGTAGCACTCTGAAAACAAAGGAAGATTGACTGTAGGGTCAAAAGCAGATAACGGATTGGCAGGAGGCACAGAGGTCAAAGGCAAACTGGCTGAAGACAAAGGAGGTGACAGGAAGCAGACCTTATGTTCTGGCACTGGAGGAAAACGTACAGAAGACTCGCATGCAGGCGACTTTGGAAGCAGGTATGCAGGAGACCCAGGCCCTTTAGACTTACATGTTGAGAGTTTTGTCTCTGAATGTATACATACTAAGACCTCTGAAGGCTGGCAAACTGGAAGCACAGGGTCAAAAAGTAGGCAAGATAGGGGCTCAAGGCCAGAAGGCAGGCAGCCTGGAAGCTCTGGTGCTGAAGGCAGGCAGCCTGGAAGCTCTGGTGCTGAAGGCAGGCAGCCTGGAAGCTTGGGCTCAGATGGCAGGTAGCCTGGAAGCTCGGGCTCAGATGGCAGGCAGGCTGCAGACTCGGGCTCAGATGGCAGGCAGGTTGCAGACTCGGGCTCAGATGGCAGGCAGGCTGCAGACTCGGGCTCAGATGGCAGGCAGGCTGCAGACTCGGGCCCAGATGGCAGGCAGTCTGCAGACTCTGATGGCAGGCAAGCTGCAGGCTCTGGCTCAGATGGCAGCAGGCTGGCTGAGGACTCTGGAGACTCTGAAAGCAGCAGGCCGGCTGAGGACTCTGGAGACTCTGAAAGCAGCAGGTCGGCTGAGGACTCTGGAGACTCTGAAAGCAGCAGGCCGGCTGATGACTCTAGAGACTCTGAAAGAAGACAAGCTGATGGCGGAGAGGCATAAGGATGACAGACTTTAAAGTCTGGGAATGGCGATAGCCTGTGAACAATAGATTCCCTGTTGTCAGTAATGAAATCTTCACAGTTCCTTGGCTCATTAAAACACACTGAAGTGCTTTCTTCGGGATGGCTAAGAATACTGCTTATCTTAGAGTCTCTGTTGATCAGACCTCCTTTACTTTTTGGCACTTCACATCTCTTAGTCAGAGGAAATAGGTCAGAGACTTCTTGGTCATGGGAGATTTGTTCAATTCCTTCTGCATTACAAGGTGGTACAGATGAATCAGAGCATAGAGTAATATTATTTCCTGACTTTTCAATATGTGGCGTGCTTGAAGGCGAGAGAGCAAACAAGGGTATGTAAGGAAATATAAAAGTTCATGTTAGAGGTCAGTGAAGCAAGTGCAAAGGTGTAAGTATGCTTAGGTTCATAAAGGATAAATTAGGTGTGTTAAACTTGATTCAGCGGTATGAAAGCTAAGTAATGGAAAGACAACGACAAAAAGGCTCCTTACTGGGAGCACCGAGGATACAATTGAATACTTCTAAAACCTAACAAGATGCCATACTCTCAACTAGCCAAGAAACAAGCTTCATGCCAGGCAACACACACACCAGTCTTCCCAGATGACATATACCTGAAATTGTTAAAGGCCTCCAACTCCATGCACCATACAACACTAACCACTGTAATTCACATAAAACTAAACATAGTAATGAAATCTGCATGCTAATCACACCGACATTACTGATAATCCAACTCAAAACATTCAGAAATCAGGCTGGTAGCCTGGGGTAGATGTTTTGGGAAGCGCTGCCCCAAGGAGCAACTATAGAATAAAAGGTGTCTCTGGCTGGATAGGGGTACGGTCTCCACTTCCCCTGCCCCAACAATATGTTTAAACAAGCATTTGCAATGAAATAGGTCTCACATTACTGAAAGTTTGAGCTATTGGCGTTGCTAATAATAATGGAATGCCAATAGCTCAAACTTTCAGTAATGCGGGAGCTATTGCATTGCAAATGTTTTTTTTCTATTTATTTATTTGTTAAGCAATTGTGGCACCCGCGCTTATTGCTTAAAGAATAAAAAAATAGAAAACAAAACATTTTCAATGCAATAGCTCTCGCATTACTGAAAGTTTGAGCTATTGGCGTTGCATTGAATGTAAGTGGGTTTTAAAGGCACTTCTAAAGACAGTGGTGCGTAGTTATGAGCTTACACGAGGTTCATACAAAGTCATGGTCACACTTTTGGTCAGCACTGCCCTGTGTTGAACCCTAAGGCACTGAGTGTGAGTGGTGATGATACACTTTGGGTCCAGACCCTCACTCTGTAATGGTCCCTGTCTCTTTCTGGGGCTGCCTTCCCCTTGCTTCAAAACTTAGCGGGAAGGTGACAGGCAGTGCAATTTAAATGATGAAGACTTACCTGACAAGGATAAGAACAGCCCCTCTTCTCCACATGCAGAAGGCTTTCCTGTGTCAGTGTCCCAGTGCCAATATCCCCTTCTCGATGTCTCGACACAATTTTGACTCCTAAAGTAGCATAGAGGGTTAATGTGCCTGCTGCAACGCATATTGTGCAACAAGCAGATCATAGATTTGTATTTTATGTAGATATGTAAGTGGGCTATTGCTTTGGACACAGAGACCCTTTTGATATGTCTAGTTCGTATGTTGCAGTCCTTCTAATATAGACCAGTGAGCTATAAACCGGCTCAAAGGGCTGCATTGAAACTGCAAGTGATGGATTTAGGACCTTGTTGTTTATTTTCTCAATCTGTTGTTATTCTAAGTTTGCAAAGAAGGGTTTCTCTGGGTAGTAATAAATTCTTGTCAGTACAGACAACTCCAATCACTGCGTTACATTTTAAATCCTGACTTTGTATTTTCCCCGAACGTGTACTCTTAACATAAAATATCTACTATGGACGATATGTGACTCCTACACTTTATAACCCTCATTGTCTTTTGAAAACATTTGCTGTACATTGATTTACACACTGGTAGGATTTATTCTCTCTCTGACTTCACAGGAGGATATAAAAGAATGAAATAAAAATAAATTAGTAACTGCAATTAAATCTATTATGTGTAATTTCTCAGACACACAGCTACAGCAGCTAGGATTCTTGCAGTGTGTACACATCTCTTACATGGGGGGGGGGGTGATGAATAAAGTAAAAAACCTGACTCCAAATAATAGTTTTTCTAAAGTACTTGTGAAGTGATAAGCTATGTGCCTTAGTTTCCCTCCATTGCATTGGCGTCTAGGTGTTAAGCTCCAGATGGCTCCCAACCAGGATGATGCTTGAACTAAATCAGGCCTTTGTTTTGGGCCCAGCTGGAAGTTAAAATAAGAAGGCCTCCTCACCGCCTGCAAGTTGGTGCTCTAAACATAGAGCAGGCAACATGCAGGCACCGCTGAATTGTCTCCTGGTGCTGAAACATGACACCAGAACAAACTCCGCATATTTCCCAATGTTGGTGCCTTCATGTCAGTGTCTCAGCAGTAACATCTGTAGACTTGTTAATGTTTCCGGGTCAGTGTCTCTGGCCGCCTGACTATCCTATGCCATCATCCTCTGGCCTTCCAGTAAAAAATATTGGTGTTTGGTTCGACGAGCAGTTGTCTTTCTCGACCAAAATTAAAAAACTGGCCGGGAGCTGCTTTGGGGTACTAAAGTCCCTTAAGAAATTCCTCCCACTGCTTCCGAGGTCAGCGAAGGAAACAGTGACCCGGGCACTGATCCTTTCTCGCATCGACTATGCCAATGGCTTGTATATTGGCCTTCCTGATTATACTCTCAGAAAACTGCAGGTGGTCCAGAATGCGGCAGCTAGGCTTGTGTTCAACATTCCCATTAGAAAGAGCGTCAAGCAACATCTGCGATTGCTGCACTGGCTACCTGTCGCGAAACGTGTTAAGTTCAAAGCCTTGGTCATAGCGCATCGTGCTCTGCATGCTGGTGGGCCTGAATATCTCAGGAAGCGTTTTGCTTTTTACACACCTGCCAGACATTTGAGGTCAGCATCCCAGCTGCTTGCACAGATCCCCCGTGTGCGCCTACAAAGAATGGGGGGTAGGTCCCTGGCCGTTAGGGCAGCCACGGCCTGGAATTCGCTGCCTTTTTCTCTGCGTAGCATCCAGGATCTGGGGCAGTTTAAGAAACAGCTCAAAACTTTTCTGTTTTAATCACTTCCTCTACCTGCACCTCATAGGCTCGCGCCGGGACACTCCCAGGAGTAGCTGCGCGCGTTATATAAAAAACTCAATAACATAACATAATTGTTAGTGCATGGGTGTCAGTGTCCCCCTGTTTGTTTCACCTTATAAGTGATTAGTATCATTGTCAGTGTCCCTATTTCCCTCATCTACTTCTGTCCCACTATCAGTTTCCCAGTGTCAGTGTCCCAATATCAATGTCTCCATATATTTTCTTTGTGTTATTATCCATGTGCCAATTTCAGTATCTCAATATCAACATGTTAGTTTCAGTGTCTCTGCATCAGTGTTTTCGTGTCCTAGTGTCAATGTCTGTGTACCTAGGCTGGGTCACTTTGGCTGTAATCCTTTGCCATGTACATATCCTTGTTTCAGTACCCTAGTGTCAATGTCCGCATGTCAGTTACCCTGGGCCAGTACTAGAGATGTGTGGCATTCACATAATTTCCTTTCGAATAATTATGCAAACAAATTGGAATAGTTATGTAAAATTAAGCAAAATGCAAATTTGGCATTTTTCACTATATTTTAGTGCAAACGAGTCATCATGTCCAATTTGGATGCAAGGATGGCATTTCGTACAAAAGAATCGGATTCTGTATGATCTCATTGTTTTCGTTATACAAGATCCTGTTCCCGAGCAAAAGACACGAATTTATATCATCAGAAAGTCAGTCCAAGAAGATTTCAATCCAAATATTTGTATAATATTTCTTCTTTATTTTCTCATCATGGGCAAAGCCATAATTCTTTACAAGTGGCTCATGATAGCCAACGAGCGTAGCCAATATAGTCGGGATGTTGCCATGTAGCCAACACGTGTTTCGTCTTGGGTGTGTCGCCCATCGACTTCCTCAGGGCAAGCGTAAATTCTAAGGCCGTTCTGCCAGACTCCAAATAAAACCTATAAGTAGTCCCATTCAGTATGGGTCTGGTCTGTAGGCTAATAAACTGCAGTTGGCACACTGGTTCTCCTTGCCTACACAGACAATGTCCCCCGTAGGTGTGCATCCATCAGAGGACTGGTCCGTGAAGCAAGCTGGACACTTGTATCCGTTCGCCGTCACTTTTGCAGGATACACTTTGATTTTTTGACCGTTACAATTGTCTGAGTTGCAGCACTTCCGTGTGATCCGCACAGAAACACCAGTGCCCCTGAACACAACTTCGTTTGCACAGGTGGACCGTTTGGTGGGCACCACGCAACCCTTGAATGCAGTTAAGACAACTTTGGGCCCTAATGTTTTATTCTCCACGCCACTTATGCAGTGAGTGACTCCTTTGGGGCAAAGTCCAAAACTGCCAGAGCAACTGTCGCTTTTGACTCTTAAGCACTGCTCACAAATGAGGGAACTCCTTTATGCAGTGATGGTCACAGAGTAGTGTTTTCGTTGTTCCCATGCTCCCGCAATATAATTTTTACCTGCACACAATTGAAATTACTTGACATGGGGTAAGTTCAGGAATTTCGCATAACAAGCACAACTCAAAATGCCAGAAATTATTTGAGATGACGCAGGCATCATGAAAAATTTGTCCGGGCCTAGCTGGTACTCTCTGTTGTACCTCCCCCTAGTCAGTGACCATGTATTGGTGTCCCTGTGTCATGTCAAGGTCCTGTTGTTATGTCCAAGTGTCAGTGTCTTAGTGTCAGTATGCTAGTTTCCTTGTGTCCATTGTCGGATCATCAATGTTTGTGCACTCTGTCAGTGCTCCAGTGTCTCTGTACCCCAGCAAGCATCCCCATGTCAGAATTGGTGCTCATGTGTCAGTGCCCCATTATCTGTGTTTGGGTGGCAGTGTTAGCACCCTTGTGCAGGTGTTACTGGGTGATTGCTGGTGCTACTGTGCCAGTGTCATAGTGTCAGTGTTGGTGCTCTTGTGTCAGTGACCTAATGTAAATTTCTGTGACCCATGTCAACATTCCAGTATCACTATGCCCATGTCAACTTCCCTGTATTATGTGGAATTACTTTAACCCACAAGTTGTTACAACGACTTGCTGTAGGGGTTATGTTATTGGAAAGGTGTTGGATTTTTAAATCCAACACCTACCCTACTGTTGCGTAGATTGGAGTTGGAATAGTATTTTAGAATGAAATTGAAATGAAATTTGGATTTGTAAAGCCCTATCCTACCCAGAGGTGTCTAGGCGCTATTGCTCTAGAGCAGAGGTCTTCAAACTTTTTTAGCTTGAGCCCCCCCAGCTCAATTTTTTTAGATGTCGGGCCCCCCCACCACCTGACAGAAATTTCTGGAATCTGGTACACTACATAATTGACCGCCATCCGCATATCCCAGGCCATATCCGGCAATTTCTGTCACCCTGCCTGCTACAGTACAAGCACTGTCCCCAGCCGTAATGCTGCCAATGCCTGTGAGACGTGAGTATGGCTGTTGCGACTACTGAGCTCACGCACACTCCGCAATTAGCATGCTGGGAGGCAGCTCACCGATACTGCAGGTTACTCCATAGCACACAAGTTGCGGTGGCCACAGCTGCATCGAGCACATTGAGGACAGTAGCAATGCACGGCTGCAGGCTATACTACTCAGGCTACGCAGCAAGTGGAAAGTTCACACTTACTTTCGTTTATTCTTCCTCACGAGCCCTCACTCCCAAGC
This sequence comes from Calotriton arnoldi, assembly GCA_963921515.1. NCBI lineage: Eukaryota > Metazoa > Chordata > Amphibia > Caudata > Salamandridae > Calotriton > Calotriton arnoldi. The sequence continues at coordinate 34,900 of CAWUFW010000230.1, forward strand.
TCGAAATGCACTCTTGCAGCTTCCTTGCCTTAACTCGGTCATAAGCCAGCCCCCAGCTACAATTATCCAATGGGAGGCTTAGGCTCAGGCAGCGGCAGTGTGCAGCAGACTCCGGGAATAGAATGCAAGCCATTCGTTAATGATGACATCACTAACGTGGTGGTAGACAATCATGCCTGCCTGGACAGACGTACGCCTGCCTATGAAAACATACCAGCCCGTCACCATGCAAGGTATGTTGTTCTTTTTATTTTGAAGTTGGGCAATTAATATTGAGACCACCACCTGCAGGGTCAGAAATCGTAGCCCCGGCCCTGTGAAATAAGTGCCGGTGCTGAGTACCGGAAACCACCGGCTCAAATTAAGCACTGCTTGAACCGTATCCGCGCCCCTTCTTGCCAAGCACAGAACTGCTAATGTACTATTAAACGACTGTGAGTGTCCCCAGAGTATTTGAATCATCCTACATGACATGAAACTAAACAAAATACGATACCGCATTACGTGCCCCTTCTCAAACCCATAAAAAATATAAACATGCAAACATGCAAACATTTCTCCTCACCAAATGTTTTGTTTAAAAAACATAATCATTGACACAGAAACAAAATTGCTTTAAAACTCAAACTAATGATAAATTTGTCAGTGTACAATGTGTCTGAATGTTGCCAACTCAGTAAATGTCCACATTATCTTCATGAAATCGTTGCATAATTGAAACTGCAGGGAAAGCCAGCTGAAAGTTTTTAACACAGTCAATTAGGTGCGCATTCTACAATTTATGAAGAATTGACATGCCCATACTTATGTAATTTAAAAGAGAAACTTTGCCTCCTTCCTGTGAAGAACTAACCTTCCCGGGACGGTTCATTCCGAGAGCTGAAAAGCTTCAGCTGCAGTGGGAGGCAGGGAATCTCCTGTGCTGTGAAACCGAAAGCGGACTGCTTTCACGGTTTGCTCAAATTACAAAAGTATGGGCAGGTCGTGCCCCATCGATTAGGAAAGTGGGGAACAATGAGATGCTAGGGTGGAGTGCGCGCCCCCCCTGAGATGGTGTCGCGCCCCCCCGGGGGGGCGCGCTCCACAGTTTGAAGAACTGTGCTCTAGAGGATGAAAGAATAAAAGGAGCTGAAACTGCTAAAGGAACAACAGGCTAAAACTGAAACTATTTATTAAAAAGCCAAGTCTTAAGGGCCTTACAAAAAGACAGAAGATCAGATTTGGTCTTACGGTCTGGCGGCATGGAGTTCCGTAACCTGGCTGTGCAGGCTGCAAAGCTTCTGCCGCCCCAATTAGCTCTTCTAACTCTAGGGATCCCAAGATTGAATGCGGATGAAGACCGTAGTGATATCAAAGGGACGTACCACTGAAAGCGCTGTTTAAGGTACAGAGGTCCCAAATCATGTAATGCTTTAAAAGCAAAGGGCCTTAAACTCGATCCGATTTTTGATTGGGAGCCAGTGCAGCAAAGGCAGCGCCTAGGCCACTGACTGATGTTTAGGGATAGCCAAAAGAAGACAGGCTGCTGCATTCTGAATAATCTGCAGTTTATTTAAAAACCTTTTTTGAATGTTAGAGAAGAGCACACTATAATAATCAATTTTTGACATAACAGTGCAACACGGATTTTGGTAAATCCCGTGGAATGAACAGAAAAATGTTCCTGAGTGTTTTTAGCGTATAGAAACAGGAAGAAGTAACAGAATTAACATGACCTTCAAAGGAAAGCTTGTCATCAAAGTAAATGGCTAGGTTTTTTATCTTAGCACTGGAGTGGGAACCTCCCGTAGCTCCTGAGGCCACCATCTAGGAGACCAGAATGACGTATTTCTGCCGAACAACAAGTCCTCAGTCTTGGAAGAATTGAATTTCAAGCTATTGCTTGACATCCCAATATGGTGCATGCAGTCCTGAAATTTGGAAGTTGTATCCTCTGGATTGCTAGCCATAGAGTGTCGTCAGCATAGGATACTACTGCAAACCCAAAGGGTTTAATTAGATTGGCCAAGGGGGTAACGTACAAGTTAGAAAGGGTCGGACTCAAGGAGGGGGATTTGAAACCGTTAAGCTCAACAAACTGTTCTCTGCCAGAAAGAAAAGATTTAAGAAGCATGAGAGCTTTACCTCTGATGCCAATGGTAAAGAGCCGGTCACTAAGAATACTATTCCAAAGTTCAGCAACCCCTAAAGCAAGTCGTTGTAGCGACTTGCGTGCGAAAGTAACACATGGTAACGTCGCAGTGGGGTTAGTGACTGCATTGTAAAGGCATGCAACCATGGTTAATGCATTGTGATGCAGTGTTCTTTACAGAAGTGAGTTTACAACTCTTTCATAAATTGTAGCAGCGTTAGGTCGGTCCTGGTGGATACAGGAATGTTGTCTTGTTTTTTTCTTTTTTACACTTCTTAGTCTGTGTCTGATGATGTCCTGGCTACGGGTGTGACGAGAACCACCAAAGAAGGTGATCTTGTCTGCAGAAAAAGCAAGGATGCTGGTCATGATGGCTCTGTAAATTATGCAGCTGGCTTTGAAGATGATGTGGGCCGATAAGAGGAGTCATCAAGATGGGGTATTATGTTATAATAGTTTTAATATATAGCGCATGTTCACAAAATTTTCTACACTTTGTCTCTTACCTATTTGTTCTAGTGTATATTCAGAAGTTTCTTAAAAAGAGAGAGTGATGAGCAAGCACACAGATGAAATGGTAAGGAGTTCCATGTTTTAGCTGCAGCAATAAAACAGGAACGGTCTCCATAAGTTACTGTTTTGGATCTAAGTACTGTCAAATCCCCAAGAGCCTTACCTTAAATCCGTGGCGTGATCTTGCAGAGACGATATGAACCAACTACACTGTCCCTTTCCTCCCACTTGCATTTGTGTGTCAACGAAAACAAGGAAAAAGGCTGGGGCCCAGGAGAGGAGGTCCTGGATGATTTGAGTATGTTCTTCTGTGGTTCCGCCTTTAACAGAAGAACAGGGTCATAACTATGGAAATGTAGCATAAGCAGACAGGAGCGAAGAAGGTATTAGACCTTTTAGAACCATCCAGGGTGGCGGATCCTAGAATGACAAAATGGTGTTAAGATCTATACACATGCTACTCCTGCACGCTCACATGCTCACCCTCACACATAGGGGCCGATTCCGATTCCGGCCGGAAATCTCTCCGACCGAGCCGGACCCGGAGAGAATTCCGACCGAATCGGACCCTAGCAGTCCGACCGGACGAGTACGATGCATTCGCATGCTATCGGACTCGAGTCGGTCGGACTCCCATTGAAGTCAATGGGAGCCGGTCGTACAACGCGTGCGCGGGCTCCCATTGACTCAATGAGTGCGAGGCGAGCAAGGCGCCCCCTACAGCGTATACGCATCCATGCGCATCGCGGCGTACTTGCACAGGTAGGGGGACCCATGGGTCCCCCCTGTGTGCGACTCGCGCGCCTACGCGTACAGGGGGTCCGACGCGGACCCCCAAAGTCCGGCTCCGACAGCTTTTTCGAGCCGGACGGCGCGAGTCGGTCGGACTGCTCGCGGCGCGCATCGTACTTACCCGGCCGGGAAACGTCTCCATAGCGCGGTGCGAGTCGTGTCCATGCGAGTCGGTCGGAGCGTGTTGAAGCCGCGTTCGAGTCGGTCGGCGATTTCGCGGGTGCTTGCATCGTACTCGCTCGGCCGGACCCGCGTACGATTCGGTCGGGAAACAGGGCTCCGAATCGGATCCGGTGAATCCGAATCCGATCCGGAGCACTACCGGCCGAGATCGGAATCGGCCCCATAGTAGGAGAAAATATCTATACGTATTAACATTGGAGTGTTTAACGGTTTCACAATCCAAGAACTCCTTTAAGAAATACTCAGTTGGGTTTTGACTGAGTGAAACATCAAAAGAAGCACTCCATGCGCAAGTACTTATGAACTCAAAAGCAGCTCCGCAGAGAATAATGCATATGCAAATAAAAGTGCTCCATGCACGTGAATCAGGAAGCCATAAGCAATGCTCCAAGAGCGTAGTGGAAATGCAAGAAAGCGCTCCAGGCGCCTGCACTTAATAACTGAAAAGCAACACTCCAACCACATAGTGAAAAGTGCAAAATTAAAAAGCGCCCCCCAGCACGTGAAACAAATGTAAATGAAAAGCGCTTCAGGCGCTCAAAGGTATCCATCCATGAACAGTGCTCCAAGCACGTAGGGAAAATGTCATAAACAACAAGCGCTTCAAGCGCGTAGGAAAAATGTCATAAATAGGCAATCCTGTTTTAGGTTTAAATCTATAGTAACTGATAAAACCCCACCAAAAGCGAGGAGTAAAAGAGTAATTTTGATTTCTTCATGAAGGGGCAAATACAATGTAACTTTGTTATACAAGGCAGCAGCAAGAAAGACTGGGCTAACGTTATTCTGCTTGAGTTTTGTTGATTAGGGATGTCACTAAAATATTGTTTCTTCTTCCTTTTGCTTTTTTCAGTTTTGTGGTCTTTGGTTTAAAGATGCAGGGTTTAGAAGCATGTTTCAGGTCTTATTTAATTATTTTATAAACTGTAGTGAATCAGGAAATATCAAAAGCATTTTGATATTTTGGCTGCGTTTGATTCTTTCACGGATAGGTAAAATGGCTGGTTTCATAATAATCTTTTCCAAAATGTACCATCACATTTACCCCCAGACAGAGAATGGGTGAAATCCTTTGATAAATCAGCCCCTTTTTCTAGTGAGTCAGTATTGATAGCAAGTGAATTGCCAAACACCCTAGGCTTTAAACATTCAAAGCAAGGGGTAATGACAGGTATATGTGAAAAGAGTGCTGTCACTAAGCATCTGAGATAGTGGTGAAAATACGACACCAAACTTTTGGAAAACATGGAACGCAATGTCACTTGGAATGCTACTGCAAAAGTTCTTACCAAGTTCAAAAAAGATTGGAGTGATATTGTTTGCATTGGCAGTGATTCAGATATGTATATGAAAAAGTTGTATGATGACCTGTCAAAATCGATATATATGAGCTGAAGTGCTTCCCTGTAAGATATTCTTGCCACTTGCTAGATGGTATGCTGAAAACATCTTTACAATCTTCAGAGTTAATGAAGAATGCTATTGACTTTGTAGTCCATTCTGGCGCACTGTTTCATTATGCGTGGGAACTGAAACGCAAATATTTCGCATTTTGTGCTTTGTGAGGCATCTAAGAAAGAGTCATCCCAACTGTGTCATTTAGCCAGTTGTTCTAAGTCGTAGAGGCCGTCAATGCTATATTATCCATGTGGCGACTGTTTACAGAATTTCTGCTTGGTAATGATGCCAAAGGTAAGAAATGTGAGGTTCTTAGGTCGCATGTCGACAGTGATGTGAAAAAAGTACGCTCCACTGCATTCTTAGATTTTTACAGGAAAACATGACGTCTGTAGTGGACATAATCACAAAACTAGAGCCTGAAAACACACTGTGTACCAGGTGTTCAGCATAATTGGTGTAGATGTGAAACATCTCCTTGAGAGTAGGCCGGGCCGGGCGACACTTTTAGTGACTTTGGCACTGCAACATGTTCCATGTTAGAATGCTTGCCACTTGGTAAGCAAAGAAATGTTGAGGAGCAATTCAGGAAGTTTCATTTTACAATTCATGAGAAATGGCTTGCAAGGATGCATATAAATGTCCCATCACCAGCCATGGCATTTGAAGTCAATGGAGCCTCACTTTGGTACTCTGCACAAGTTCTAGATCATTTCCGTAAAGGGTAATTTTCTCCGGACTTTGAAAAGTACTGCTTAATTTTTGACCGCTTCAATAATTCTGAGGGCATATGCGCCCAGTTCAACGCAAATGTTTCAGAACCTGCCCAGAGAATCGCAATCTTCAGGTGACTAGTATTGGCATGGAAAGCTATGTCAGATGCCAGAGTTAGCAAATTGTGTACTGGCTGTTTTGGTGTTGCCGTCTCAAGTGTAATTGTAAATTATAATTGTAATTGTGACTTCTAGAGCGCATAATCACCACCAGGTCTCTAAGCGCTATGAGAGAGAGCCCTACCGTGGCACATGGTATGGTTATGATTGGTTAAGTTGTGCCCCAGGCTTCCGCAAAGAGGAGTGTTTTTAGCTTCTTCCTAAATGGGAGGAGGGCGGGTTCCTTACGAAAATTCGCCGGCAGCTTGTTCCACAGTTGAGGAATTAAGGTCGAGAAGGCTCTACCTCCTTTGGAGGCAGTGCTAAAGCGAGGACAGGCCAGCAAGCCTGCCTCCGAGGAGCGGAGAGACCTGCTGGGCATGTAGCTTACCAGATGGTCTTTAATGTAGGTTGGGGCCTGGCCATAAATGGCTTTGTGTGCGATGCAGAGGCCCTTGAACCTGGTTCTCTGCCTGACCGGGAGCCAGTGTAGCTGACGTAGGAGGGGGGTGGCGTGGGCCCTCCTAGGAAGTCTAAAGATCAGTCTGGCAGCATCATTCATAATCACTTGCAATTTGGCAAGCAACTTTTCTGGAAGGCCAATGTACAGAGAGTTTCCGTAATCCAGTCGTGACACTATCATGGCCGATACTGCCATTCTGAGTGTTGCGGAGGAAAGAAGGGAAGCTAGTTTCCGTAACTGTCTTAACAGACCAACACATGTTCCTACTACGGCAGATACCTGGTGGGTCATGGAGAGCTTGGCATCGATTTTGATGCCCAGGCTTTTTACGGCCTTGGCAGGCTTAGGATTTGTGCCAAGCTCTTGTGGCCAAAAGAGGTCGCTCCAGGGATTGGTGTCCGTGGTGATGGCCAGTACCTCGGGTTTATCAGGATTAATTTTGAGGGAATTGGCAGTCAGTCAAGTGTCAATGTTGAGAGGGCCTTTTCACAGATAAAAGTTTACATGGAAAGGAAAGAGCGAGCTTGCATGACCAAAGACTCATTGAAGAAGTACTGTATGGTGTACTACAATAAGTTTGATTTGTAAAAATATATTTGGACCTCATATACGCTGTACATACACTGTCTATATACCATGCACTAACAGTGCAAAAAGCAAGCAATAATAAAAGCGAAACGTTCCATAAACACTGGAAAAACACTGTTTCTGTTGTTTTTAATGGCGTGAAAATGTGTAACCACTGTTTTTTTAAGGTATTGAAATCACTGCAAAACACTCAAAAAACCCACCAGAATTTACTAACGATAGAAACTAAAAACAGGAAAGCCTAGTCATAAACAAAAAGTGATCCAAGCATGAAGGACCAATGTCAAATATAAGTGCCCCAAGCACATAGGGATAAACATCTGAGAAAAGCAATCCAAGCGCGTAGTGCCAATGTTATACAGAAGTGCTCCAGCGCATATTAGGCAAGATAACAGGGCGTTCTCCGGCGTGACTGAAATTGACATGTGAAAGAGTCCAAACACAGTATTACTCATTCACATGGTTTGCTTGATGTCGGCTGGAAACCAGGCAGGGAGGCAAAGGAATGCGGCTTCACCATGCTGCTGAACAGCTTTTGTCGGGACAGAGTGGATGCTTGAAACAGGATCAGGAATCCATGGCTCTGAGAGATGTGCGAGATGCGAAGCAGCATTGGGATGATGTATACAGGTTAAATGTGGTGTAACCCGGAAGTCCAACCCATGCTGCTGACCTCACACGTGATGTTAGAATGCAAAAGCTGCACTGCTAACCTCACAGCGGGATTATCAGCAATAGTTTCAGTCAATGTTCATGTCTAGTTTAAGGCACTCGTAAATATCGGCAAGGTGAACACGTCCATCACCATTCATACCCCCTTTCACATCAGGTCGGCGATCGGCAGCCCAGGAGACCGCTTAATGTACAAAACCATGACAAGTACACCTAAAAGAAAAAGAGAAGCAGAATGTAAATCACTGACGGTTTATGTAGACTGAATTTAGACATGATGAAGTCAGAAATATTTTGATTGATGGCTCTTTGCACCATAATCATAGATTTAAAGATGAATCTGCTAAGGAGCGCCAGTGACATTGTCTTAACACAGGTGACATATGCTTATACTTTGGCATATTATGAATAGGTGGAACTGCTGTATCTTGAATTATATGAAGACTGTTCAGAAGTTATATAGGGGCTGCTAAACAGTTTGCTTTGCCATAGTCCACCTGTACATAGGCATTCCTGACAGATTCATGGAGGTTCCTACTGATAAAAAGTAAAAAAGTAATGCAAGGTTTTTAACAGATAAAATCATGTACTAGCCACTTTGGATAGCTGTACTTCAAGAGATTACTTGAAGTCCAGAAAATACCTAAATTGTATACAGCAGAAGGATTTTGGTACAAGCTCATGACTTCCGGGCCAATTCAGGCCATTACGCTTGGTTTTGCATTCAGGCGTTAATAATAATTCTGTTTTGGTTTGGTTTAGTTTCATAAACTTTTCTGACATCCAACAACGTATCCAAGATAGACTTAATATCATAGCTGAGCCATTTATGTCAACCATATGCATGTAAATTCTCATCTACATCTGATATAGATAATGGGCGTAAAGCCAAGTGGTAAATAACGGTGGGGGGGCAAGGTGGGGAGAGAATAGATCCTTGCGGGACATCGCAGTTAAGAGATCGGGATTTAGATTTGAAAGGAGCCTAGTCGATAACATACAGTGGTCTATGGTGTCAAATACTGTGAAAAGGTCCAATAGTACAAAGATCCCCTATCTCTCCATTGTGTGCCAGTCTACATAGTCAGGGACAAACCACGCGGTCAGTGCTATTACCAGCTCTAAAATCTGCTTGAAATGTATCAAGAAAATTGTGTTTTTCGGCATAGCTATATAGTTGGCAAGAATGCACTCCTTGTAACAGTTTAAACCAATAAAGAAACAAGGAGATGGATCAAAATTATTCAGATTATTGGAATCAACAGATGTTTTTACAATGGTTTTAAAGCCACAAGTTTCTTAATATCAGGAAACATGCCGGCTAGTAACGATTGGTTTAAAGATATCTGTAATTCTTCTACCAAAAGAATGGAAAAAGGGACATAAAGGCATTCCCCAGGTCATCGTCACATACGATCCGGCTTTTACCACCTAGCTGGCATGGCTCAATCATCACACCAATCTACAAAGGCGGAGATAGAACAAACCCAGCAGACTATAGACTCATAGCGTTATTAGACATGGACGCCAAGTGGTATGCCTCTCTGATCCTGGAAAATCTGATCGACTGGTCTGATACCACCAGCTTGATCCCGGCCAACCAGACAGGCTTCAGAAAAGGGATCGGAACGATTGCAAATATACTAGCACTTTGCCTAATAGCAGAAAAGACTAAACGAAACAAGCAAAAACTACATATCTGCTTTATTGACCTGAAAGCGGCCTTTGACAGCATTGATCAAAACAGCCTGTGGAGAAAACTAAGAGACTGGAATATCCCTGAAAGAATTCTGAAAGGAATAATGCTATTCTACTCAAACACTTGGATAAGAGTAAAGCTGGGGGATGGCTCCAGAATCTCAAGAAAACTGACCACAAACAGGGCCTCAAACATGGGTGTGTGTTGGCGCCATACCTCTTCAATCTCTTTATGTCAGACTTAACACCTCGGCTTAATCGGATCAACTCCCACCCGACACATCTGGGAAAGCTAACTCTATCGCACCTGTCGTACGCAGACGATGTGGTATTAATGAGCCTAACCAAAGTTGGACTCCGGAGGTCTTCAACTGAAACCAATAAACCTGAAATCAATACATCAAAAACCAAAACTATGCAGATCAGTAATCGCCCAAGTTCCCCCTTGAATATCTGGTTGAATGGTAAAGCACTGGAAGAAGTGACCAGGTATAAGTACTTGGGAGCTTACATAGCCACAGACTTACTCATCAACAACAGAAAAAGTATGTGTCGCAAAAATCGAGCGCACTAGCCTTTACTTTCAACTCACTGGCCAAAAAACTTGAGGGCTCAACCTATAAGCCTCTGCTCTCAGTAACAACAGCAAAAATGCTACCCATGATATCTTATGCTAGCATCGTCCTACATGGAAAAGATTCTGCGCTGGTGAACAAGTTGCTTGTCACAAACTACAAGCGGGTTTTTCAATTACCTCAGTCTGCTTCGCCATCGCAGGTGTGCCTAGAATTCGGCCTACTAAATTAAACAGTAGAGAGAATGTACTCCACATAAAAATGCTGGTACAAAATAAAACAAAGTCTGGCACATAGCCCAATCAACAAGGCTCTATGGACTGAAGTTGAAAAAGACAAACAAATCTATATACAATCAATATCTGCTCAAAGCTTTAACAATCGCCAATACAGTTGAGTTATGGAACTTTCAAACTCAACAAAAATAAAGCTGCAATAATTTATCACTACTATTAGATAAAACAGCTTCAGCCTTGGATCACACAGTTGGATGGTATTAAAAACTACAAAACTTTAAAACCAGCTCCTTATTTAGGCCTCACATTCTCGGGACACATACAAAAAACAACTGATGGCACTCCGCTTTGGCCAGTGACCATCAACTGCCGACCTGCCGTCTTGGAAGCAAACGGTATCACAGCATGCAGACTTTGTGGTAACAAAAAAGAGAACTTTATTCATCTAATATGTACATGCCCGGTTCTACACACAGCATGTGTTACTTTATTATTACAAGAGGGATAAGGACATGGAGAGCAGCAATCATACAAGCTCTAGACCCGTCAGACCCACCACTGAATTGCAAATTGGTAAAATATCTAAAATAATATGAATTGACCCTGAGAACAACAGTCCAGTAGGAATCTGCTTTTACTCCAAGAAAAGAAAATGTCAAACTCACATGCTTGCGCTAAAGAAATAAAAGAAAATGTATTCCCCATAGTGACGGACAAAAACTACTACTTCAGATCACATGAACACTTAGCAGCTAAAGACCAAAGTCGGAATGCACCAAGTACACTCTGCATAAGGAACTTAATGTACTATCCATTTTGTTTCATTTTTATGGGCCCGCAGGACAGTTTAACAGCACAAAACACTTTACGCTCGTTTTGCACACAGAATCGACCTTGTTAAAACCCTAAGCCGATGTTCTAGTACTAGGTGCTCTTGCACATAGTATTGATTTTTAGACTAAATATTTATCTTATCACTTCTCGGGAATGATCTTACATTTGGATTATTACTTAACCATACTTGTGAAGATCAATTTTAGAAGTGCCATTAAGCATCACTTGTTTTTATGTGGCTGTGTTTAGTTTACTGTGTTTTAAAAATGCTAATATTGTTATGGTTGTAATTAACTAAACAATAAACTTGTCTTACTTACTTACTTACTTACTATCTAAAAGAATGCAAAAATAGTCCATCCAAAGAGTTGGAGCAGGATGTGAATGAGATCCGGAAAGATGGCTATTGTCAATACTTTCCAATAAAAGTTTTTTAGAAACAGGATGAAACAAGTCAAGTTTAGTGGTTACAATACTTTGATTCCAGGACATACAAATAAGACTTTGCATTTCCATTGAATCTATCCCACCCCTTAGCTTGGAGATTTTATTTTGATTGAAGTCTGCCAAATCTTAACCAGTGGTAAAATCCAGTGGGAACCAGCTAGATTCTGTGTCTGGCATCTTTTATTGTGCTGTAACCAGGTTCTAGCCAGGCCCAAGTCAATTGTCCATACTGTGTCCTTGTGCCGTGTGCCGCAATGTGACACACACTGTAGTGCCAGCAGCTTGAGGAGCAGGAGACCCCTGTTCCTCTCTAGCATACACCCTGCTGAAATGCCTAATTTTATAGGCAATCAGTAATTATGCGTCTAAGTTATGACCTGAATGGTATTAGGTGTTTGAGGACAAACACAGAAAAGCTGGATGCTCACATCTTACCTCCATTCTCTGCACCACATCATAGAGAATAAAATCACTCTCAATCCAAGATCACCACTTTGCAAGCTGCCAAACGATTAATTGCACATTGAATCCATTTTTTACTTTCTCTGACTCTGTATCTATGCATAATATATTGGTCTACATGTGTTCTATGTGTATGTTAGGTGAGTATATATGTGTGTGTAGATGTTGTATGCGTGCAATGACTTTATTCTTAGTGATTTACAGAGTGTACACTACAAATTGAATTCGTTTTTAGCACTTATTAATAGGTATTTCTTGCTAGTAGTGATGCAAAGTTAATATAATTTATTTGTGCTTAACAGTATGTTAACTTGCAACATGCTTAACCATCACATATATCTGTGAACTCATGATTTTCCACGTAGATTTTTTTTTAAAAGTGTTTTATATAGCGCGAACTAGACCCGAGACATCGGGTATCAGAGCGCTTTATATGAGCACCAGTTTCGTTACAGATGGACACATTCATTTTTGTTAGGCACGGGGAGATTAAGTGATTTGCCCAGAATCACAGGATGTTGAGCGTCGTTGCCAAGACTCGAACCTGGTTCCCCAGCTTCGAGGTCGACCGCTCTAGCCTTAAGGCTACATCCTCTCCCCTAATTTAGTGAAGCAAGTGATTTATATATTTTTCTACTGATTATATTTAGAATATGTGCATTTTAAACTTGACATGAGTTGACATGGGCCTCGGTGTCAGACTCCATATTGCAAATAAAAATGTTGCATTTCTGCTTGCTGTGTATAACTCTCTTTTTGTTGCAGGCACCAGAGTCACTGTGACAAAGTACAGCTAGAACACTCAATTTGATTGGTTCTCACTCGGTGGGAACCTATGCAGTGACTCAATGTAATGTTTTAACTGTGTGAAGCCGTGTTAGTTAGTTAGAAGACTTGCCCTTGTCTACATTTGCAGGCGGCTGTTTCTTTCCCTCTCTTGAGACCCAGTTCAAAAAAGTGATTTTATTGAAGAAACAAAGAACAAAAATACATAATATAATGATGTAATAAAGGATATGAAAACACACAAATAAGAATGAAATAATGAAATAAAGTCATATGCATAAAAATATCATGCAAACATGGCAGTGGAGGTATGGCGAGACAGAAAGATAATAATATAATCAATAAGATAATATATTACTTACAACAATATATAAAAAATGAAGTTAATAAAAATATAACAATATGTTACTAAGATGGGGAATGTCATGGAGGCCGGGCAACTTCTTGTTGAATAGGAGTTTGAGAGAAGGACCGTTTAGCGCTGGCATCTATGTACATTGTAACAGGTGACCATACATTCAGGCGTTTTATGGCTATATGAATGGGGTGAACAAATGCTGTTTCCAATCTATGATTATAGCATACAGCATACCACCAGGCTTGGAATGATAATTTAGTTAAATCTTTCCAATTTTTGGTTATCTGCTGAAAGGCAACTGCTAACAATAGATCTACAATTTTAATGTTATGAGTGCAATTATCCCAAATAGGTGATAGACTTACTAAAAATAAATGAACAACAGAGAAAGGGAACTTGGAGTCAAAGATTAAGTTAATTTGGGCCCAAACACTTCCCCAAAAAGTATGCACATGTGGACATGTAAAGAGTAAGTGTTTCAAATCAGCAGATGAGGAAAAGCATGTCCAACAGGTATCAGGTGTGTCATTGTGCCTTTTATGTAACGTAACCAGATGTATTAAAAGTCTATTATAAATAAAAAATAATGTTTGTGTGATATTTGCTGCTCCCTTTAGGTTTTCCTAATCTTGGTCCATATTTTGTTCCATAAAAGAATTAACCAATCTACTTAAAGATCTTCTTCCCAGGAAAGCTCTATTTTAGTCTTCTCTCTATTGGAATATAAAGTACGTAAATAGGTATAAATGGTAGAAGCTCTGGGGCAAGAATATAGGAGAGTGTGTAGGCTGCTAACAGGGTGAGGATTAGGGTGACAGTGGGATGAAACTTGAGCGTATGTATTGGAGAGGGCTTGGAGAGTATACTTACAGAGAAAGGATGGAGGTAGGTCAAAAAGTTGACTGGCCTCTGAGAAAGATATGACATCATTTTGAATAAAAAGTTGATGAGTCCAAATTAAGCCTTAATGTCTCTAAGATTTCCAATAAAACGGTTTACCCCGAATCAGTATAGACTTATTGTGCCATATTGAGGAATTAAAAAAGGAGTCTGGGTCTGTGGGGGGGTATCGTTGAACTGGGTTCTAAAGGTTTACAGGTGTGTTTGAGGATGGGAGTAGAAAAAGATTGTGGTCTGCGAGTGAATGAAAGATATTCTTTAAAAGAAAAAGGAGAAAGATAAGAACGTTCCAGAGCCATCTCGAGGCTTGACAAAATAAAAAAGCTTTTTGATAAGTGGGAAAGTCAGGAAAGTTAACACCACCTTCTGATTTTGGCCTTGTCAGTCTCAACAAAGACATGCAGGACTTTTTATTATTCCACAAGAATGATGATAATATATAATTTATTTTTGGATTTTTTTTTAAGGGAATGGGTACTGGGATATTGGAGAGTGTATATAAAACTATAGGGGTGAGCATCATTTTAATGGTGTCTAAACGACCCCACCATGAGAGATACCAGGGATGCCATTTGGTTGTTAACGTGGTAATTTTTTTAATACATTTCTCCATACACAAAGAAAGTGTTGTTGAAGTTAAAGGAGTAAAATAGAGACCTAAATGTTGTATGTGATGGGAATTCCAAGAGAAATTTGAAGCACTAAAATCATCCTTAAAAGTAAACTTAGTCAAAGGTAATATTTCGCATTTATCTCTATTTAATTTGTAGCCAGAGATGGAGGCAAAGAGCTCCACCTCCTGTAGAAAGGCAGGGATAGAGGATTGCGGATTTGAGATAAATAATAATATATCATCGGCTTATGCTGCCAATTTAATTTGGTTGATGTTAACTTCAAATTCCTGTATGTCTCTATTTTGATGAATTCTGGATAAAAAGGGTTCCAAAGCTAGGTTAAAAAGGAATGGGGACAGAGGGCAGCCTTGGCGAACACCTCTTCGCAAATCAAAGTAAAGGGATGTGTTACCATTTACATAAACGGCTGCTCGTGGATCAGAATATAGAATCGAAATCAAAGAGATAATCCTTGGACCAAAACCAAACCATTTAAGCGTTTGGAAGAGATAAGTCCAGTTAACTCGGTCAAATGCTTTCTCCGCATCCAAGGCTACAGCTGCTAATGAATCGGGCAAGTGGGAAGATTTGGATAGAATATCAAAAAATAGACGTGTGTTATCTGTAATTAGATGACCCTTAACAAACCCAGATTGTTCTGCACCCATGAAATGAGGGAAGAAGGTTTACAGACGCATGGCTAAAGCCTTAGAAAAGATTTTGTAGTCAATATTAACAAGTGAAATAGGCCTATCATTTTTACAATATTTTAAATCCTTCCCTTCTTTGGGAATTAGGCAAATTCGGACTTCCAAGAAGGAATCAGAGGATTCACCTGAATGTGAAAAAGAATTTAAAAGAGTAAGTAGTTTGGGGAGAAGTAGTGGAGTGAAATGTGAGAAGAACTCCACTGTAAAACCATCTGGTCCTGGAGCTTTGTCTTTCTTAAGTGTTTGTAAAGCGGTGAGGAATTCCTGTTGTGAAATATCAGATTCTAAAGGGGTAAAATCTATTTGAGTGTCAAAGGAGCGATGAATGTCTGAAAATAACTGAGAAATGTCAGTTTCCGAGGGTATGGTTTCAGATGTGTATAATGTTTTATAGAAAAGAAGAAATCCATTTAAAATTTCTGAGTCCTTAAACCGCGATGTATTTTGCTCACAAGAATGGATTCAATATCGAACTTATTATGTTTAACTTTTAAATAATTCGCCAAGAGTTTGCCGGCCTTATTCTGGCCGCCATAGAACTTTGCACTGGATTTTAGTAAATAAAGTGAGGCATGATCAGTTGATTCCTTATTGAATTGAAACTTTGCCTTAACAAGCTGAGACAAACAATCTTTGGATTTCGAAGAATAATAGGAATGCTCCAGTCTCTTTATCCCGGCTAAAAGATCTCTGGTTTTCTTGCTTGAAATTTTTCGTTTTCTGGGTACAAAACCAATAATAAAATCTCTGGCGGCAGCCTTCAATGCATCCCAAATAACAGAGCATGGCAAAGTATCCGTTTGGTTTAAGGAAAAATATTCAGTAAAAAAGGAAACAAAAGAGGCATTAAACTATGGGTCTAAAAGGAGTGAATTATTATACTGCTGGATGATATGAATAAATAATTTATGTGCTTTATACGGTTTAAAAGAAACCTGCGAGTTACGATCTATAAAGGGATCAACTACTTGATTGCAATCTCCAGCAGGGATGAAATTATCATCAATGTGAGATGAAATTTGTTGAGATAAAGAAGACCAAAACAAGGGGTCACCATTAGTGGGAGTATAGATATTAAACAAAGAAACCGGAGCATTCCCAATTTGCAATTTAGTATATAACCATCTTCCATCCTCATCGGATGATTGAGAAATCAGCTAAACAGAAATCAATTTATGACAGAGAGTTAATACTCCATTTCGTTTACCATCACCTGGTGAGAAAAAAACTTCCCCTACCCAACCTTTCTTCAATTTCAAAGATTCAGTTGCCGCTAAATGAGATTCTTTTATAAGAGCTATATTGGCTCCTAATTTAGATAAATGTGTTAAAACACATTGTCTTTTAATACGAGAATTCAAACCTCTAACATTCCATGACACGATTTTCAAAGACATAAAAACAACAACGATGAAACAACAGAAAGACGATGGCCTAAACAAACCAACAAAGAACATAGAACGAGATTGATAACAGCCCAACCATGCATGCATATATAATGACAGTAAAAAGGATTTAAGAATGAATACAGATATATGTGTGAAACAATGAACCAACCAAAGAAGAAAAGGAAAAACAGAAAATAAAAAAGGAAGAAGGAAGAAGAACCAAGAAAGAAAAGGAAAAGGAAGGAGAAAGAAATAACAATAAAAAGGGTACAACATACCTAAACCTCAGGATATCATAAGAAGATGGGGTTATGAAACCACATGGAACGGATGGCACGCCCGGACTCAACGGAACTTAGAACGAGGAAGGACCGCATCACTTCACATAGGGTAAGGGTATAGGGCAGGTACAGACAACAACAACCCTGGGAAAGAGGAGAAAAAGCAACTACTATAAAAATAAAGAGGAGATATAAAATAAGAAGACATAGTGATCTGTTAAGAGATACAATAGCAAAATAGCAAACACTATTAAGCTACTAAACCGTAAGTTAGAACTTTGAAACAATAGAATAAGAAAAGAAACTGCTACGAAAATTGGAAAACATCAAATATTTTAAGATGACGATGCTCCAGAAAAGTCCATAGATTCTGATTTGCAGGAATTAATGAAGCTCTGTAATTTAATAGGATCTTCATATGTTGTAGTTTTGTTTTTATAGGTGACCTTGAAAAGACAGGGATGAAAAAGGCCATAACGAGCCCCCAAAGCACGTAAATCAGGTCTCATGTTGAGAAATTCTTTCAGTCTATTCGCTG
Source organism: Calotriton arnoldi (assembly GCA_963921515.1). Lineage (NCBI taxonomy): Eukaryota > Metazoa > Chordata > Amphibia > Caudata > Salamandridae > Calotriton > Calotriton arnoldi. The sequence goes on from CAWUFW010000230.1 coordinate 52,339, forward strand.
TGGTTTTGGCGTAGTCTTGAGCAAAAAATAAAGTGGAACCTGACCATGAGACACGTTGAATTGATTTAACTGCTGAAAGCACTTTGAGTAGGTCTGTATACTCGAGAAAGTACATGATAACTCCTCTTGGTCTTCGATAAGAAGATGTACCTGTATGTTGATGACCAAGTCTATGAACACGTTGGATATTGAGCGACGTTCTTTCTGGTAAATGTAGCAATTTAGGAAGGAAAGACTTGAAGAAAGAGAGAGGGTCAGAGCCCTCTGAGCCTTCTGGCAGACCATAAATACGGAGATTATTTCTTCTTTTCCTGTTTTCAAGGTCTTCGACCTGCCGCTGGAGTGAAGAATCCTGGGATTGAAAAATGTTGATTTTGTCATTGGTCTGTGCGTAAGAAGAGACGCTATGTTCCACTGAAGTAAGACGGTTATTCATCTGAGACCAGTTCTCTGTTAGAAATTGCAATTTGTAAGTTGTTTCCACCATGAAGGGGCGAAGAGCACGTTTCTCCTCTAAAAACATGTCTAGAGAGACAGGAGAAGAGGACTTTGGTGGAGAAGGTGGGTCTTTCTTCAAACGTTTGGTGGTCACATTCCCTGCAACAGGAGTGATAGTGCTCAGAGGTGAAGAGCCTTTAGAGATAGAAGCCAACGAGTCCTCCATTTGGGAAAATTCTGTGAAGATCCTAGAATTTTTAATAAAGAACTGCGTAGAATGTGGCGTGGGAGGTCCCAGTTTTTTCAATCTACCCATAAGAGGCTGAAAAGAATGAGACAGAGGGACTCAGCTGCACGAGAAATGAATAAGCGCTCCCTCAAAGGCAAAACCGCATTAAAAATAATTGCCAGCGATGTATAGAAAAACAGTGATTTCACTTCTTGAAAAAGGAGAAAAACAAAAATGCATCAAACTGCCACCAGAGAAATGTGATATATAAATACCTCACATTTAATTCAGCATGAAGAAAGAAGAAATGAAGGATATCGTAGAAGAACAGCGTTCATAGTTGTTTCCAGTGTAGTTATAACAGGAGCATAGCAGGTTTACAAAATGGCGGACGTAACAAATCCTGCCTTAATTCGATTGATAAGTAACCCCTATGAGGTTGCAGAGGCTATCTTTTTGTTTAAATAAACAGAGTTCATAGAGAAAAATCCATTAGAAATTTTCCCAGGGAACAAAGAGTCCCAAAAGTCTTTCACCAGATGTCATGTGAGTGTGAAGGAGTTGCGCCTAAAATATCGGTCGCGGTCAGCTCATGTTAGAATAGAAATTATGCTTTTGTGTTGCTTTGACGTAAGTTAGCATTCGCAGTGCCATTTTGTGTACAGGCGCCATTTTGTATCACGATTGAAACTGATTCTTCTCTATTTCCGAGAAATGGCCTTCTCTAGGTTATATTTCTTCTGAGTTGGGTTTTGCCACACTAATGAATTCTTATGAGATGTAAGCCTTCTCCCACTTGTCTAGTGGCGGGCACCGGCAGAGTAACCTTGAGAGATAGATAATGTGTGCCCGGCCTTAGAACCGAAACTTACTCCTTTGTAATTTACTGTCCAGCTGCATCCCTCTGGAAAATTCCATGGTGGGCGGGTTTTCATTGATTGTGAAATGTACATAATGTATTGTTATGCTTGCTGAAGTCAGACTCTCTCTGCAGCACTTTTAGTGACTGGGCAGACAGGGCTCTGCTCTGAGCGTACTTTGAATAAACTGTTATTGGTTTGTATACTCTACTGTCTGACCGACTTTTCATTTCGTAGAAGGCAAAGAGGTGATCATTGGTGACCCGAATCGGGCCATTTCCTTCACTCAGCATGAAGTGAAAGTGCGACCTGAAAGTTCAAGGTGACGCATCCCGAAAAATTACCCGGGAGTGTGCCCAGGATATCAGCACACTATCCGCTGATGAAAGCACCTCACCACATGTATCCAGTAGGCTCTGAAACGCGGTCAATCCACGCCGTCCCGAGGAGCCTCACATGGGCGCCGCCATCCTCCGCGGGCGCCAAGCCACGCTCCCTCTCTTGAGACCCAATGTGCCTTATATTACTGCTCATAGACTTACTTTCTAGACCAAGTACATTTCTCATTTTCTTAATTGGAACCTTAATTTGGTACTATGTGTGACTTAATATTTGCTGAAAACCTGATGCTTCTCAAATTCCCCCATTTGCCCAGCTTTAGTTTAGCATAAAGGAGTCTCCATTCATGGGAACAAAATGTTATTTTAGTGTGCATATGCTCTCTTTAATAACTTGTAATTGCATTTGTCAAATTGACTTGCTTGGATTCATACATGCTGTATTCAGGTGACTAGTGATTTATGCATAATTGATTCAATTTGAGATTTTAGCTTTACTCATTTTTTAATAAACCTTCATGGTTTGCAAAATTACCTTATCCGGTCATTTTACTAGGGAAAATTCAGCTTCACTGTTGTTGATCTATTGCTGAATTTTATGATTTTAGCCTCAGTTCGATATAAAGATTCATCCCAGTGAACATAGTGGAGATTAGAAAATTTTATAGCAGGTGCGACAAGAATTTTAGATTCTGTTAAGGACACGGCGAGGATTATGCGTCTCAATCTTTACTACTCCCAAAATAGCAGCCAATGCAAAAACAGTGAAAACAATTCAACACTACATATCCCATGAGGCTTTGAACCATGCCGCCTATTAACCCACCAATAGTCTCTTGGTATTATGTACAAAATAGAGAGGCACAATGTTTCCTGCCTCTTTCTTTGTGAACACGCAGTCCAACGAATAAGAGAACTATGTCCATAAAATGAACAAAAGAACAGTTCCAAAGACTCTCAACAGGGAGTTACCAAAGCCCAGAACGTCGATTCCCAACGGAAGAATATCCGAATACTGCAACCAGAGTCGTGAACACAGTCAACCGGAAATAGCCTTGCACAGGGGCTTCAGTTTTGTTTTGGTTCTGAGCCTGAAAAGAAAAGTAACATGAATACCATCTTGACATAGGTTGAATCACAAGGACGGGCCAAAACAAACAGTCTGTACATAACAGACACTTTGATAATAATGATATCATAAATCTTACCTGCCCCAATGGGTGGGATAATCTGTGTCTCCGTATTCTTAATAGAACCTAAAATTCTTGTTGCAACTGCTAGAAAAATTTCTATTCTGTGGCAGCACCAGAGGCTCTGATTATGCTGGTTCAAAGCTCACCAACCACAACAGAAGAAACATGTACAATAGGTTTATAATAAAAAATATTAAACACAGAATCAGATGACCAATCAGCAGCACAAAGAATATCCTCTAGTCTAGACCCAAGAGCAAAAGCCTTAGATGCCTTAGCTCCTCTACCTGAATGAGCACCATTTATGGAAATGTAAATCCCAGCTTCCAACATGGCCCAGCAGACCCAACAGGCCATGGTCGCTGCCGATACTGGCCGGAAAGGTTTTTGAATAGCCAACAACAGAGGACCTATAGGGTCAGTCCTATGTGCCAATGTGCGTTCTTCATAAACTTAGACATTTGGCCACACATAACTTCGCATTGTGTGGAAATGCATGATAATCAATGGACTGGGGCATAGTATTTGTCCTTTTTAAAATAAGAAATGAAACACCTTCTGAAGAAAACAACCTGCCTGCAAGGTCCAGAGCTTGCACATCCGACACTCCTCGGCATGAAATCAAACATAAAAGCATAGTTATCTTGGTAAAAAGCTGTTTCAAGGATAAATCAGGATTGTCAGGCCATGATTCCAAAAACGACAAAACATTTGTCACATCCCATAACTGAGAGTATCTAGGTTTCGGAGGGAAAGCCAAGGTAATACCTTTTAATAACTTACTTATCAGAGGATGGATGCCTACTGGCTTGCCATCAATGAGATTGTGTGCAGTAGACAAAGCTGACCTGAAGTTATTTACTGACCTGTAACATAACCCAGATTCAACACATTCAGAAAGGAAGTTCGAAATATCTTTTAACTCGGATCCCACGGGATCCACCTCCCGTTGAAGGCAATAACCCACCCATCGCTTCCATGCAGAAGAATAAAGGTTGCTGGTGGAAGGAGACCAGGCTTGGTGTATAAAGTCGGCAGCTGCTGGAGAAAGACCTGCAATCTGGCCATGTCTCCCGATATCCTCCAGGCCATGAGAGTTAACTGGTTTTGAAGAATCAGGGGGTGTGGGGATCCCCCCAGATCCAGAAGAAGATGCGGGAAGACAGGCAGAAGAGTGGGAAGGGCTATTGACAGTTCCAGAAGCGTCACAAACCAAGACTTTGTTTTCCACAGTGGAGTAATTAGAACAAGGGTTGCCGATTGATGCCTGGCCTGAGCCGCAACCCTCGGAATCATGGCAAAAGGCGGGAACGCATAATTCACCAGACCTGTCCATATCTGTAGAAATGCATCCATCCCCATGGCCATCGGGTCCTGTCTCCAGGTGTAAAAATGTTTCAGTTGAGCATTCAAGCGGGAAGCAAAAAGGTCCACTTGACACCGTCCCAGGGAAAACACAATCTTCTGGAAGATGCGAGGATGGAGCTTCCAATCGTTGTAATCCACTAGGAACCTGGAATTCCAATCTGCCATGAGAATGTCTTAGCCCGCAAGGAATTCCACTAGATCGGCTATCTTCCGGGACAGACAGAAGTGCCAGAATTCTCAGTCAATGTTCGCCAGATGGCGTGATCTGGGTCCCCCCAAGTGGTTGATATAACAAACCGCTGAGACATTGTCCATCCACAAGAGTATGCAGTAGTTGCTCTTGACGGGAGAAAGTGACCTTATGGCAACGGAGCCTGCCAGGAGTTCAAGACAGTTGTGGTGGAGTTGCAATTCTTTGGACGACCATCGACCTCCGGTAGAAAAATCTCCACATCGTGCTCTCCAGCCCCAACGACTGGCCTCTGATTCGATGACCACGTTGGGGGAGGCCCCGAAAATGGCCTTGTCATTCCACTCGTCCATGTGAAGGAGCCAACACTGAAGCTCTTTTTGGGCGTCAGGGGACAATGGAACCAGGTGATCGTAGCTGAGACCTTGTTGCAGATAATGAGTTTTTAACCCGCTGACCGCGGCGCGAATTCCGCCGCGGTGCGGGTGATTTATTGGAGCGTGTTTAGGACGGCCCCCGGCCGTCCTCCGCACACGCCCACTGTGACGTCGGACGGCCGGGGCTGTCCCGAGCACCGAAGCGGTTAAGCGTTGAAGAGCCTTGTAGTGTAACAGACCTGGGAACACTGCTTGAATTGAAGACGCCAGCAACCCGACAATCTGACCAGGGACCTCAAAAACACCATCTGTTTGGCTAGAGTAGACCTCAATTCGCGTTTGATGGATTTCACTTTCAGGGGAGGAAGCAACAATTGAGCCTTGACAGAATCCACCTGAAACCCCAAGAATTCTACCTGTTGAGAGGGAATCATCATGGATTTTTTGGTATTGATCACAAACCCCTGATTTTGTAGAAGAGACATTGTCCACGACAGATGACAGATGCGTCAGAAGCTGAGTTTGGTCCTGGGCTAAAATGAGCACGTCATCTAGATAGACGATCATGCGGACCCCCATCTCCCGTAGACGGACAACCACTGGTTTTAGGAGTTTGTTGAACACCCAGGTGGTTGACGAAAGAGCAAAAGGGAGAGACCGGTACTCGTACCACTGACCTCTCCAGTGGAACTGAAGGTACTGTCAGTGAGAGGGACAAAAGGGGACCGACAGATAGGCATCTCTGAGATCGAGACGAACAATCCAATCTCTTTCTTGAAGTAGATCCCTCAGCAGCTGGATGCCTTCCATCTTGAAATGTCGGTAAATCACAAAAGGGTTGAATAGCCTGAGGTTGAGAACTAGTCTCTGACCTCCACCCTTCATCTGGACCAAACACACATTGCTGCAGAAGCCCTGTAGGCGAAGGGACGTGGTGCAATAGTCTGTTTTGACAAAAGCTCTAGAATTTTGGAGTCCAAAAAGACGTCTTGTTGGGTAAAAAGGAAGGGATGTGGAAGGGAGGGTTGGGACTGTATCGAGTAACTAGCAATCTGAAGTGATCTTGGCCCAATTGTGTGAAAAATGTCTTAGTCTGCCCCCCAGAGGAAGAGATGAAGAACGAGAGGGGTTCATTACCTGTAGACAGGTTGTCAGAGTTGCGATAACCCCTGTTGACTCCTCTGTTAAAGCGACCCCGGTATCCTCTGTATCTAGTAGGGTAGAAGCCCACCTGGGCTGGATCCTGACCATAAACCCTGCGTCTGGGGTTGAAACCTCGTGGAGGACCTTGCTGGTTAAAGCAGCCAGTTGAGCATCCTTTTCCACGACTGGACAGGTCAAAAAGGGGGTTGAATATTCGTTTCAGCGAATAAAGGAGATAAAGGTGTTGACAAACTTGGCAATGTCTTTCATTAACTGATCACCAAATAACTGCCTCTCAATCAGGGGGCCCGGTTCAGCAGTTGCCAATTCCACCAGTTGTGCATCTATCAGCAGTAGCACTGATTTGCAGCGTTCCGAAGCTAACGCACAGTTAGCCTTGCTCAGGAGGCATATCGCTCTCTGTGTCCATCCAGCAAGCACCTCAGGGTGAACATGGGCACCTGTTTCCTGTGCATGGAGGGCCAGGTCAAGGATCTAAGCCAAGGGGCAGGAAACATCAGGAAGCTTATCTTGACAGGCCCGGAGGGCTCGATCAATGCCCTTCTTCGGGTCCTTGTTGTATTTTTTGAGAAAGGTCAGCATGGAGGTATCGATGTCAGGGGTGATAGTAGTTTTATGAGAGATCAGGCCTAGGGCATTCGGACTTGAGACAGGACCGGACTTCTTTGTCAAAGCCCTTCCAAAGATTCAGGTGCATATAATTAGCCACTGCAGGGGCAGGGGTCCAATCTGAGGATCTGGGGTGGACAATTTCTTACGGATCAAAAGTGAAGGGGGTGGGAAGACAAAGGGAATGGGAACGTTTGTGTTTATTGGAGCGCTTGCGAGCGTGGGACACTGAGAAGAAAAGGAGTCTGTATCAGTGTCAGTAGCCGGGGAAGGTGCAGGAGGATGGGGAAGGACTAGGTGTGTCGCTGCATTATAGGCATGGTCAGTTAGGGCTCCTTGGGTCACTTTAGTATTAACAACTGAATGCGGCCATGAAGGAGCGGAAGTTGGGGGAAGAGGAGGACCTCCGGGGAGGATGGGGGGGTACAGGAGCGTCCTACTAGCTCATGCAGGCGTTTCGAAATAGGTTTAAGGGCCGAGCTGAGGGCTTTATCAAGGGATTTCTGGACAGATTTTTCAATCACTTCTTCCATGCCGTCATCATGATAATAGTCCTCATCCTCATCTGGGCCATAGGCTACAAGCCCCTGGTCAAATGTCTTGTAATCAGACATGCTCATAGGAGGGCAAAAAACAGCTCACACACAGAATCCCCAGAGGGAAGCAAGGGTCTTCCAGAAAAATTACTAAAAGTAATGGGGCAGTAGAGATCCTGGAATGTAATTATTACAGCCCTGCCCATCTCAGGGATCAGGAAGTCAATGGGCGCAGGAGCTGGTAGTAGGACTGTACCAAGTCACCAAAAGAGAAAGTAATTAAGCTCATTAAATCAAAAAGACCTGTGTACGTAAGGCTCCTCTACTTGAGGTATATGTATAAGTGGCGGTAGAGATTCCTTCACTACTTATCTATCTATACCTCCTCATTTGGAAAAAGAGGTAATGTCCTACCACTTTACTGCCCAATTTTTCTAAAAACAACCTTTTTGCGACTGACAGTCAAACAACCATATACCCCCTCTACACATAGGGGTGTATTTTAATTGTTGTGCTATGCTCACTTTCCTCATCATCGGCCACCATATTGCCCAAATAATGTGTGTTCCCAAAACAAATATATTAGTGCCAAAAAAGTGTTAGTGCCAGTTGTATATCACAACCACCACCAGAACATGACCCCGTGCAGAATAAAATTGAGATAAGTAACACAATCACGCTGGGGGTCGCGTAACTAGTGCATGGCCGTTCTTAGTTGGTGGAGCGATTTGTCTGGTTAATTCCGATAACGAACGAGACTCCTCCATGCTAACTAGTTACGCGACCCCCAGCGTGATTGTGTTACTTATCTCAATTTTATTCTGCACGGGGTCATGTTCTGGTGGTGGTTGTGATATACAACTTTTTGGGAACACACATTATTTGGGCAATATGGTGGCCGATGATGAGGAAAGTGAGCATAGCTGATGAGTACCAATCAGTAAGCTCGACTGGTGGTGCGCACGTGAGGTGCCATTTTGCCCTTTCACAATTTTTTGTTTTTTGGGTAAAGGTAACATCTAGATGGGTGCAACCTGTGTATTTTTCACAACAATTAAAATACACCCCTATGTGTAGAGGGGGTATATGGTTGTTTGACTGTCAGTCGCAAAAAGGTTGTTTTTAGAAAAATTGGGCAGTAAAGTGGTAGGACATTACCTCTTTTTCCATATGAGGAGGTATAGATAGATAAGTAGTGAAGGAATCTCTACCGCCACTTATACATATACCTCAAGTAGAGGAGCCTTACGTACACAGGTCTTTTTGATTTAATGAGATGTTGAGGGGAGGGCGACCTGTGAATTTGTTTCCCTCTTAAGCTCCTTTTTGATTGAAAGTAATTAAGCTGCCAAGGCCTTACAAACAGGGAAAACCCTATGTAATGGCCTTAAAATTCATTGTAAATAAATAGTTCCAAGTGACACAAGGGTGTTGAAATCCGAAATTCTTGCACCCCGGGGAGAGGCGGCACCAGTGTTGTCACAGGGATGCTGATGGGTGAAAGAGAGAGCGAGATAAGCACCAGCAGCCATCCCAGAGGCATGCGTGCGTAGCCCAACAGAGCTATGCACGTGACCTCGCTCCCAGGAGGGACTCGCCACACACTGCAGCTGTGCGAAGCGCAAAGGGGGAAAAAACGGCCAGAAAACTAGAAAAACTATGGGGAATACAGGACCTAAAAGGAAAAGACAGGCGCAACACGCACCAGGAGAACAGGGAGAGCGCGGGCCACACCTGCGAAGAGAAACAGGCAACCGCAAATACTTGACAGCGTTGAGCGCGCTCGCAAAATGACAATAAACAAATGTTTTAATGTAAGCTACATTTGTATTACGTTATGCAAATGAGACACAATAGAGAGGCACTTATCTTGACTGCCGAGCAGCAAAGAAAGAGGCAGGAAAGATGATGCCTCTCTATTTTGTACATGATACCAAGAGACTATTGGTGGGCTAATAGGAGGAGTGGTTCAAAGACTCATGGGATATGTAGTGTTGTAATATTTTTACTGTTTTTTAATTGGTTGCTATTTTGGGAGTAGTAAAGATTGAGCAGCATAATCTGGTCCTGCCATAGAACCGAGTTTGCGCCAAGTTTGTGTGGTGCAAACACCATCCTTATCGCTCCCACTATCGCTAGTCAACAGAACTCACTTTATTATCATTAGCAGGATGAAACCCGTAAGGATTAAAATGCGTGCCTTGCCAACTGGTGCAGAACTTGCTACGATACTTTACCAGGATCGTAACTTATGACCTGAAATGTACACAAGAATCTCTCCACAGACTCATTAATAACATAGCGAGCTATTTTATGAAGCTACATATTTCCAACGAGCGCTTCAACCTATGAGCCACTGGCAGCAATGCGAGCTCCTGCCTACTGCTATGAACGTACATGCTTCCTTTTGCAACAGGCCAGCATGGCACCCAGATGGCTTCTTTGCTTAGGGCATGCCAGGGCTGTCTTCCCCACCTTCCTTTACTTCCATACTTGCCTCTGTTTCACCGCTGCGCGAGCATAGATTCCTGAAGGCAGACCTCTCTCCAAGACATGATTGCTTCCGGCTACATTTCCGATTGCACCAATCAGAAAGCGCGCCTTCCCCTCAGCCGCAGCGGCTGCATTCCTTACAAGGACAAGCAGCTCTCGTGGGAGTTTTCAAAATCTACTCCTCGCAGAATTTCCTTAAACAAACTTGGCAGTTGTGACCCAATGTGTATCTCTTCCGCTCTGGGAAGTATTAGAAATTCCTGCCGCGCGCGTACGAGTGAGTGGAGCAGTTCTTAATGGTGCCAGGGCATAGCCGTGGCATTCAGGGCGGGGAAGGGCACGAGGCGTGTATCGTATGAAAGCCAAGTGCAAAGTGACTTTAAGTCTGCACCACCCACAGTGTACAATATTGAAGCATTCGTGTAGAGAGTGTAACCTATGTACAATGTACCTTATGCACCATCGGGAGAGTGGACCATAAGCAGAGAGCGTTCCATATCTGCCAAGTATACCTTAAGTATGTAAGGTACATATGTACAGTGGTTCATAAGTACCTTATGTACAGATTGCACCATGTTTAGCAAGATCCATACGTGCAGTGTGCACCTTATGTGAAGTGTGCACCAAATGTATAAATTAGACCATGAATACAGCAGGCACCATATGCATAGCAAGTGTCATAAGCACGCAATGCACCTAATGCACAGAAAGCCTCTCACGCACATTATGATCCTAACATACGGCATGCAGTCTATGATCAAATACGTAATTTTTAGGCCTTGCCAGGGGTGTGAAAAGCGCTGTATAAATACCAGTACATGGATTTATGTACAGAGTGCACCGCGTGCACAGAGTGCACAAGGTGTACAATATTTGTAGTGTGAACACTATGCATCCTGCGCATGCTGTGCACCGTAGGTACAGCCTGCACCACATGTACCGCATGCGCCATATGTACAGCATGCGCCGTATGTACCGCATACATCACATGCACAGTATGCATCTCATGTACAGAGTACACCAGGTATACAATATGTGTAGTGTGAACACTATGCATCCTGCGCATGCTACGCACCGTAGGTACAGCCTGCGCCATATGTACAGCATGTGCCATACAGAGTACACAAAGTGTACAATATGTGTAGTGTGAACACTATGCATCCTGCGCATGCAACACACCGTAAAAACAGCCTGCACCACATGTACAGCATGCACCATATGTACAGCATGCGCTATATGTACAGCGTGCACCATATGTACCGCATGCATCATATGCACAGTATGCACCTCATGTACAGAGTACACCAGGTGTACAATATTTGTAGTGTGAACACTATGCATCCTGCGCATGCTACGCACCGTAGGTACAGTCTGCACCACATGTACAGCATGCGCCATATTTAAAGCATACGCCATAGGTACCGCATGCATCATATGCACAGTATTCATCTCATGTACAGAGTACACCAGGTGTACAATATGTGTAGTATGAACACTATTGTATCTTGCGTATACTATGCACCGTAAGTACTATCCGTACCACATGTACAGCATGCATTATATGCACATTATGCACCTCATGTTTAGAGTTCATCGTGGGTACAGAATACAACATGTATACAACGTGCTCCATATGCACAATATGCACATTGCACATCATATGTAAAATGTTCACCTTGTGTAGAATGTGCATAATATAAAATTCTCCAACCCGACAACCACACAGAACACCATCCACACCTCACAAGATCTCTGTGACACCCTATCAGACTACTTCCACAGCAAGATCACCAACATTGCCAACAATTTTAACCTCCAATCTACCGCCCGAACCCTGAGGACCTCAACCAACCCGCGAACACCACCCAAACTATCATCACCTGGTCACCGCTCACTGCCCTGACCACCTCAGCCATCATGTCTTCCATCCACACCGGGGCGCCTACCGACCCCTGTCCCCACCATCTCTACAGCCTCGCAACAAACCCAATCAGCACACTACTCACCAGCAACCTCAACACCTCCATCTCCACAGCAATCTTCCCGGACAGATGGAAACAACACAGATGTTAGACCCCTCCTAAAGAAAGCCTCCTCTGACCCCAACAATCCTGAAAATGATCGTATGATATCCCTGCTCCTCTACCCGGCCAAAGTTCTTAAGAAAGCCATCAACCAACAGCTCAAAGAACTCTTGGAACAAAACCACCTACTGGGCGCCTCTCAATCAGGATACTGTGCCAATCACAGCACTGAGACCGCGCTGACTTTCACCACAGACAACATTAGAACACTCCTTAACCATGCAGAAGCCATGGCCTTGATCCTCCTCGACACAGTCTTACATAGCACCCTCATCAACAGACTCCACAACTTAGGCATACAGCAAAATGCCCTTAAGTGGATCGCCTCTTTCCTTACAGGACGCACACAGAGCATCCGACTGCCCCCCTTCTCCTCCGCAAACAAGGATATCATATGCGGCGTACCACAAGGATCCTCCCTCAGCCCCACCTTGTTCAAAATCTACATGACCCCCCTCTTAGACGCCGTCATATCCCACAGACTCAACATGATCTCCTACGCAGATGACACTTAACTGATCCTCTCGCTCACCGAGGACTCTTCCAAGGCCAAAAACCAACTTCTGCAATGACAAGACCAACGTTGCCGAATGGATGAGAGACAACTGACTCGAGCTCAACTCCTACAAAACAGAAGAACTGATCTTCGGGAAGAACACCTCTGCATGGGACAACAGCTGGTGGCCTGCAAAACTCGGACCCACACCCACGCCGACAGACCACTCACACAACCTTGGCATCATCCTCGACAGCCAACTGACCATGAAACAACCATGAAATGACAAGTTAACGCATCTGCCTCCTCCTGCTTCCGCACACTACGCATGCTCCACAGAATCTTCAGATGGATCTCAACCTACTCCATAAAGATCGTCACTCAGGCCCTCGTCACCAGCTGCTTCGACAATGGCAACACCCTCTGTGCCGGCATCTCCACCTAGCTCCTCAGAACACTCCAGACTATACAGAACGCTGCAGTCAGACTCATCCTGGACTTCCCCAAACGAACCCATATCACTACCCACCTGAGAGACCTCCACTGGCTCCCTGTTAGACTTGGCATCTTTTGGCGTGTTTCCCCTGACTTTTTGCTTTCTGACCTCCCGGTTTTGACTCTGTTTTTGCTGGTGTAATGATTCTGCGCACTTTCCTCACTGCTGTCCAGTGGGAAAGTGCAAGTGCTCCTGTATAAAATGCGTTATGGATTGGTGTTTCCATGATTGGCCTATTTGGTTTATGTGTCAGTCCCTTGTAAAGTGCACTGCGAGTGCCAGGGCCTATAGACCAAATGCTGTTGGTGGGCTGCAGCACTGGATTGTGCCACCCACGCAAACAGCCCGTAAAGTGGAACTCGGGCCTGCCACCGCAGAGCCTGTGCGCAGCCTCGGGCTGCCATGTCGACTTGGCAAGTGCACACACTTGCAAGTCCCTAAACCTTCCCTTTGCTACATGTTAGTCACCCCTAAGGTAGGCCCAAGGTACCTCTGTGGGCAGGGTGCGGTGTATGCGAAAGGTAGGACATGCCCGGGTGTGTGCGGCATGTCCTGATAGTGAATTACAGCCTAGTTCGTTTTCACTATTGCAAGGCTACCTGTTCCCCCTAGGCCAGAACGGGCAGTTTTGATTATTACAGCTTATAATCCTAACTGACCCCGGGAACATGGTAGAAATTCGAGTTTAGTATGCCTGGACTCAGAATGATAAAATGCATCTTTTAGTGAAGTTGGTTTTAACATTCTGTGTTTGAAAATACCACTTTTAGAAAGTGGGTATTTTCTTGTCTAACCATCCAAGCCTGCCTCTGCGAGGTTGTGTATTCCTTGTCTGGAATGTGAGTGACAGGGGCTGGGGGATGCCAGGAGACAGGGTGAGTCAGCACAGGGCTGGATAGCAAGATCTACATGTAGATGGGTGGGAGGGTCGCACCTGGGCCCTGAATAGGACAGTGCCTTCCCTCCACAATGCTGGCTCCACCTCCTGTGGTGCGTCTGATGTCCCTGGCCTGCTCACTGAAAGAAGGGACGGAGACTTGTCAACAAAGTGCTCCAGAACTGGTTTGGACTAGGCAAAGGCCTCTCTGCCTTCAGAGAACAAAGGAATTTGGGATATAAATATTGGGGCCCTGACCCCATGAATTTAGATCTCGCTGGAATCAAGGAACCTGCCAAGACGAAGAGCTGGAAGAGCTGCCAGGAGGAGTACTGCCCCTTTGCTGTGTTGTTGCTTTGTTGGGTTGGCCTGCAGCTGCTGCTTCTGCCTTGGGCAGTGAAAGGACTGAACTTTCTACAAACTTGTGCTGAGTATCTCCAAGGGCCTGGAACCGAGCTGGCCTCCTGTTAAGAAGTCTCAGGGACTACAAAGACTTCACAAGCCTCTGGGTACCGCTTCTGGAACGCTGTTTCAGTTGCCACAGAGGAAGGGAACTGCAACCGACTCCGTCAACCGAATCCATCCCTGGCCGGTGACCTGTTTGCACCGCAGACCGCATCGCCCCGCTTCGCATCGCAACCCTGGTCTCACCGTGGGCGACGTCCGACGCCGCCAACATCGAGCCGCTGCTTGCACCGTGACCTGTGGGCACCGCAGTTCGCATCGCTTCACTGAACCAGCCGGACCCGACCGACGCGGTCGCTGCAACTGGCTCAAGAGTCGTGACCGCCTCGCATTTGGGGCACCGCTCGCACGTCTGCGACGCACCGCTCCGACTCGCACCGCTGTCCGACGCCAGCTCCCGCACTCCGGCTTGGTCGCCTGCATCGCAACCTGTCAGCACCGCATCGAGCATCGTCTCGCCCTGCATCGCACGCCTTGGACTCACCGACTCCGTCTGCACGACGCTCATCGAGCCGCTGCCTGCACCGCATCGAGGGACACCGCACCTTGCATCGCTCCGTCTTGCACCGCAACCGCGACGAACGCCGACCGGCTCGTACACTCCGTACCAGCCACAACGAGAAAGGTACTGTTACAGAGTCTGTTCATGACTCTGCTGGCCCGTATCGACGCGGTCGGCTGGAACTGTTAGACTCTGTGGTTTTCAGCATCACGGTAGGCTCGGACGGAGCTACCGACTCGTACGAACTTTGCTTTTGTGCTATGCCTGCAAAGAAGAAGTTACCGTATCAAGCATTCGTTTTTAAAGTATAGTATTGTGGATTTTTGTCGTAATTGGTCTTGTCTTGAGTATATAAAATATTGGTTATTTTTCTAAAACTGGTGTGGTGTCCGTATGTAGTGCTTACACTGTATTACTGTTGGTTATGTGCAAATGCTTTACACACTGCCTCTGAATTAAGCCTGACTGCTCGTGCCAAGCTACCACGAGGGTGAGCAGGGGTTACTTCACGAGTGTAACACCCTTACCCTGACTAGGAAGAAGGGTCCCTACTTGGACAAAGGTGCAAGCCCTTGCCAACTAGAGATCCCATTTCTAACACTCCCCATCCAGAAAATATGCCATTTCATGCTCCTCACGCTCGCCTACAAAGTCCTCCACGACCTAGGACCTGCCTACCTCAACCATAGGCTGAACTTCCACCAACCCGCTAGACACTTGGGCTCCTCTTCACTCTCCCTCACACACACCTCCGCATCATTCAGAGCCCCAGCGGTAGCCGCTCCTTCTCCTATATCGCTGCTAAGACCTGGAACGACCTCCCACTCCTCACAGCCCCCTCGCTGGAAGACTTCAGAAAGAGACTCAAGACTTGGCTCTTCGACAGAGACACAGCACCCAGATACCCCTAGGGGTGACAGTGCTGCACTTTACAAATGCTGATTGATTGATAGAAGGCACCATGTATACAATATAAACGATTTGTACAGAGTGCAACATACCAGGCTCTGGCCTTCTTAGCCAAAGTTACATGACCAGTGCAGCTAACGGAGTGTTAACTGCTGCAGAGCACACAGCACATTCAATGTCACACAGGAAATACACTCCTTATGTGTCATGCAGGCCCCAGTAAATAATACAGTATGGTGAGACAGACCCAAAAAGAACTTCTGGAAATACAATGGCACCAGCACTCTTTACAGTAGCATCCGTTGAGTGCTCCTGTGGGCTTACTCAGAGGGGTGACATATGTTCTGCACCCTGTGTGCAGTATGCATCATATATGCAGAATGTACCCTATGTGCGGTATGCTCCATATATACAGTAGGTACCCTGTGTATAACATGACCATATATACTGTATGCGCCCTGTGTGCTGTATGCACCATATATACAGTATGCACCCTGTGTCATGTATGCACCATATGTCCTGTATGCACCATATATACACCATATATACAGTATGCACCCTGTGTCATGTATGCACCATATGTCCTGTATGCACCATATATACAGTATGCACCTGTGTGCTGTATGCACCATATATACAGTATGCACCCTGTATACAGTATGCACCATGGATATAGTATGCACCCTGTGTACAATATGCACCACATATACAGTATGCACCTGTGTGCTGTATGCACCATATATACAGTATGTACCCTGTGTGCCGTATGCACCATATATACATTATGTAGCCTGTGTGCTGTATGCACCATATGTACAGTATGTACCCTGTGTACAGTATGCACCATATACACTTATGCATCTTGTGTGCTGTATGCACCATATATACAGTATGCACCATATGTAGTGAGTGCTTCATATGTACAGTGTGTACCATATGTACAGTAAGCACCATACTTACAGAGTAAGCTACATTTACAATATCCAACATGTGTACAGCACGCACCACACTTACAGAGTACGCCACATGTACAGTATTCACCATATGTACAACAAGCACCACATTTACAGAGCATGCAACATGTACAATATCCACCATAAGTACAGCCAGCACTACCATGTACAATATCCACCATATGTACAGTATGCACCATACCTACAGAGTACACCGCATGTACAATATGCACCATATGTACAGTAAGCACCATATTTACAGAGTACACCACACGTACAATGGCCACCATAAGTACAGCCAGCACCGCACTTACAGAGTACACTACTATGTACAATATGCACCATATGTACAGCCAGCACTATATTCACAGAGTATGCAACATGTACAATATCCACAATATGCACAGTAAGCACCATACCTACAGAGTACACAACATGTACACTATCCACCATATGTACAGTAAGCATCACATTTATAGAGGTCACTACATGTACAATGTACATCATATGTACAGTAAGCACGACACAGAGTACACCACATGTGCAATATGCACCAAATGTACAGCAAGCACCATATTTACAGAGTATGCCACATGTACAATATTCAGCATATGTACAGTGTGCACCATACCTACGGAGTACACCACATATACAATATGCACCATATTTACAGTATGCACCATACCTACAGAGTACACCACATATACAATATGCATCATATGTACAGTAAGCACCATACCTACGGAGTACACCACATATACAATATGCACCATATTTACAGTAAGCACCATACCTACAGAGTACACCACATATACAATATGCACCATATGTACAGTAAGCACCATACCTACGGAGTACACCACATATACAATATGCACCATATTTACAGTATGCACCATATCTACAGAGTACACCACATATACAATATGCATCATATGTACAGTAAGCACCATACCTACGGAGTACACCACATATACAATATGCACCATATTTACAGTATGCACCATACCTACAGAGTACACCACATATACAATATGCACCATATGTACAGTAAGCACCATACCTCCAGAGTACACCACATATACAATATGCACCATATTTACAGTATGCACCATACCTACAGTGTACACCACATATACAATATGCATCATATGTACAGTAAGCACCATACCTACGGAGTACACCACATATACAATATGCACCATATTTACAGTATGCACCATACCTACGGAGTACACCACATATACAATATGCACCATATGTACAGTAAGCACCATACCTACGGAGTACACCACATATACAATATGCACCATATGTACAGTAAGCACCATACCTACGGAGTACACCACATATACAATATGCACCATATTTACAGTATGCGCCATACCTACAGAGTACACCACATATACAATATGCACCATATGTACAGTAAGCACCATACCTACGGAGTACACCACATATACAATATGCACTATATTTACAGTATGCGCCATACCTACAGAGTACACCACATATACAATATGTACAGTAAGCACCATACCTACGGAGTACACAACATATACAATATGCACTATATTTACAGTATGCACCATACCTACAGAGTACACCACATATACAATATGCACTATATTTACAGTATGCACTATACCTACAGAGTACACCACATATACAATATGCACCATATGCACATTAAGCACAATATTTACAGAGTACACAACATGTACACTATCCACCATATGTACAGTAAGCATCACATTTATAGAGGACACTACATGTACAATGTACATCATATGTACAGTAAGCACGACACAGAGTACACCACATGTGCAATATGCACCAAATGTACAGCAAGCACCATATTTACAGAGTATGCCACATGTACAATATTCACCATATGTACAGTGTGCACCATACCTACGGAGTACACCACATATAGAATATGCACCATATGTACAGTGTGCACCATACCTACAGAGTACACCACATATAGAATATGCACCATATTTACAGTAAGCACCATACCTACAGAGGACACCACATATACAATATGCACCATATGTACAGTAAGCACCATACCTACGGAGTACACCACATATACAATATGCACCATATTTACAGTATGCACCATACCTACAGAGTACACCACATATACAATATGCATTATATGTACAGTAAGCACCATACCTACGGAGTACACCACATATACAATATGCACCATATTTACAGTATGCACCATACCTACAGAGTACACCACATATACAATATGCACCATATGTACAGTAAGCGCCATACCTAAGGAGTACACCACATATACAATATGCACTATATTTACAGTATGCACCATACTTACAGAGTACACCACATATACAATATGCACCATATGTACAGTAAGCACCATACCTACGGAGTACACCACATATACAATATGCACCATATTTACAGTATGCACCATACCTACGGAGTACACCACATATACAATATGCATCATATGTACAGTAAGCACCATACCTACGGAGTACACCACATATACAATATGCACCATATTTACAGTATGCACCATACCTACAGAGTGCACCACATATACAATATGCACCATATGTACAGTAAGCACCATACCTACGGAGTACACCACATATACAATATGCACCATATTTACAGTATGCACCATACCTACAGAGTACACCACATATACAATATGCACCATATGTACAGTAAGCACCATACCTACGGAGTACACCACATATACAATATGCACTATATTTACAGTATGCACCATACCTACAGAGTACACCACATATACAATATGCACCATATGTACAGTAAGCACCATACCTACAGAGTACACCACATATACAATATGCACCATATTTACAGTATGCACCATACCTACAGAGTACACCACATATACAATATGCACCAAATGTACAGTGAGCACCATACCTACGGAGTACACCACATATACAATATGCACCATATTTAAAGTATGCACCATACTTACAGAGTACACCACATATACAATATGCACCATATGTACAGTAAGCACCATACCTACGGAGTACACCACATATACAATATGCACTATATTTACAGTATGCACCATACCTACAGAGTACACCACAAATACAATATGCACCATATGTACAGTAACCACCATACCTACGGAGTACACAACATATACAATATGCACTATATTTACAGTATGCACCATACCTACAGAGTACACCACATATACAATATGCACCATATGTACAGTAAATACCATACCTACGGAGTACACCACATATACAATATGCACTATATTTACAGTATGCACCATACCTACAGAGTACACCACATATACAATATGCACCATATGTACAGTAAGCACAATATTTACAGAGTACACAATATGTACACTATCCACCATATGTACAGTAAGCATCACATTTATAGACGACACTACATGTACAATGTACATCATATGTACAGTAAGCACGACATAGAGTACACCACATGTGAAATAAGCACCAAATGTACAGCAAGCACCATATTTACAGAGTATGCCACATGTATAATATTCACCATATGTACAGTGGGCACCATACCTACGGAGTACACCACATATACAATACGCACCATATGTACAGTAAGCACCATACCTACGGGTACACCACATATACAATATGCACCATATGTACAGTAAGCACCATACCTACGGAGTACACCACATATACAATATGCACCATATTTACAGTATGCACCATACCTACAGAGTACAACACATATACAATATGCACCAGAGTACACAGCATATACAATATGCACCATATGTACAGTGTGCACCATACCTACGGAGTACACCACACATACAATATGCACCATATGTACAGTGTGCACCATACCTACGGAGTACACCATACATACAATATGCACCATATGTACAGTAAGCACCATATTTACAGAGTACACAACATGTACACTATCCACCATATGTACAGTAAGCATCACATTTATAGAGGACACTACATGTACAATGTGTATCAATTGTACAGTAAGCACGACACAGAGTACACCACATGTACAATATGCACCAAATGTACAGTAAGCATCACATTTACAGAATACACAACATGTACACTATCCACCATATGTACAGTAAGCATCACATTTATAGAGGACACTACATGTACAATGTGTATCAATTGTACAGTAAGCACGACACAGAGTACACCACATGTACAATATGCACCAAATGTACAGTAAGCACCATACCTACGGAGTACACAACATATACAATATGCACTATATTTACAGTATGCACCATACCTACAGAGTACACCACATATACAATATGCACTATATTTACAGTATGCACTATACCTACAGAGTACACCACATATACAATATGCACCATATGCACATTAAGCACAATATTTACAGAGTACACAACATGTACACTATCCACCATATGTACAGTAAGCATCACATTTATAGAGGACACTACATGTACAATGTACATCATATGTACAGTAAGCATGACACAGAGTACACCACATGTGCAATATGCACCAAATGTACAGCAAGCACCATATTTACAGAGTATGCCACATGTACAATATTCACCATATGTACAGTGTGCACCATACCTACGGAGTACACCACATATAGAATATGCACCATATGTACAGTGTGCACCATACCTACAGAGTACACCACATATAGAATATGCACCATATTTACAGTAAGCACCATACCTACAGAGTACACCACATATACAATATGCACCATATATACAGTAAGCACCATACCTACGGAGTACACCACATATACAATATGCACCATATTTACAGTATGCACCATACCTACAGAGTACACCACATATACAATATGCATTATATGTACAGTAAGCACCATACCTACGGAGTACACCACATATACAATATGCACCATATTTACAGTATGCACCATACCTACAGAGTACACCACATATACAATATGCACCATATGTACAGTAAGCGCCATACCTAAGGAGTACACCACATATACAATATGCACTATATTTACAGTATGCACCATACCTACAGAGTACACCACATATACAATATGCACCATATTTACAGTATGCACCATACCTACGGAGTACACCACATATACAATATGCACTATATTTACAGTAAGCACCATACCTACGGAGTACACCACATATACAATATGCACCATATTTACAGTATGCACCATACCTACGGAGTACACCACATATACAATATGCATCATATGTACAGTAAGCACCATACCTACGGAGTACACCACATATACAATAAGCACCATATTTACAGTATGCACCATACCTACAGAGTGCACCACATATACAATATGCACCATATGTACAGTAAGCACCATACCTACGGAGTACACCACATATACAATATGCACCATATTTACAGTATGCACCATACCTACAGAGTACACCACATATACAATATGCACCATAAGTACAGTAAGCACCATACCTACGGAGTACACCACATATACAATATGCACTATATTTACAGTATGCACCATACCTACAGAGTACACCACATATACAATATGCACCATATGTACAGTAAGCACCATACCTACGGAGTACACCACATATACAATATGAACCATATTTACAGTGTGCACCATACCTACAGAGTACACCACAAATACAATATGCACCATATGTACAGTAACCACCATACCTACGGAGTACACAACATATACAATATGCACTATATTTACAGTATGCACCATACCTACAGAGCACACCACATATACAATATGCACCATATGTACAGTAAATACCATACCTACGGAGTACACCACATATACAATATGCACTATATTTACAGTATGCACCATACCTACAGAGTACACCACATATACAATATGCACCATATGTACAGTAAGCAGAATATTTACAGAGTACACAATATGTACACTATCCACCATATGTACAGTAAGCATCACATTTATAGACAACACTACATGTACAATGTACATCATATGTACAGTAAGCACGACACAGAGTACGCACATGTGAAATATGCACCAAATGTACAGCAAGCACCATATTTACAGAGTATGCCACATGTATAATATTCACCATATGTACAGTGTGCACCATACCTACGGAGTACACCACATATACAATACGCACCATATGTACAGTAAGCACCATACCTACGGGTACACCACATATACAATATGCACCATATGTACAGTAAGCACCATACCTACGGAGTACACCACATATACAATATGCACCATATTTACAGTATGCACCATACCTACAGAATACACCACATATACAATATGCACCATATGTACAGTAAGCACCCTATTCACAGAGTACACCACATATACAATATGCACCATATGTACAGTGTGCACCATACCTACCGAGTACACCATACATACAATATGCACCATATGTACAGTAAGCACCATATTTACAGAGTACACAACATGTACACTATCCACCATATGTACAGTAAGCATCACATTTATAGAGGACACTACATGTACAATGTGTATCAATTGTAGAGTAAGCACGACACAGAGTACACCACATGTACAATATGCACCAAATGTACAGTAAGCATCACATTTACAGAGTACACAACATGTACACTATCCACCATATGTACAGTAAGCATCACATTTATAGAGGACACTACATGTACAATGTGTATCAATTGTAGAGTAAGCACGACACAGAGTACACCACATGTACAATATGCACCAAATGTACAGTAAGCATCACATTTACAGAATACACAACATGTACACTATCCACCATATGTACAGTAAGCATCACATTTATAGAGGACACTACATGTACAATGTGTATCAATTGTACAGTAAGCACGACACAGAGTACACCACATGTACAATATGCACCAAATGTACAGTAAGCATCACATTTACAGAGTACACAACATGTACAATATTCACCATATGTACAGTATGTACTATCTTTACAGAGACCAACGCATGTACCATATGCACAGTATGCACCATATTTAGAAAATGCATGGTGTGTACAGTATGTGCCATATTATGTACACTCTGCACAAATAAGTACAGATCGCACCATATGCACAGTATGTACCATATGAACACCCTGCACCATTTGTACCAAGTGCACCAGATGTACAGTTTGCACTGATATATGCAGCGTGCACCAGATGTAGAGTGTGCACCATGTGTATATAATTCACCATTTGCAGAGTATTTGCCATATATCTATTCTGCTCCATATGCACCAAGTACTACGATATACAGTATGCATCTTATATACACATGCACCATAGGTACAGCAAGCACCAATGTGCAGTGTATATCCCAGGCACAGAGTGCAGCATATGTATAAGCCATATGTAAAGCAATGCCCAATCGCAGAATACAGCATGTACTATATGTATGTTATGCACCATATCAATGAGTGTTCCATGTGTTCAGCATGCACCATATGGTCTACGTGCACCATATCTGCAACTAATGTGCAATATCTACCATTATTATAGCAAGCACAGTATACATCATATATACACCATGCACCATATCCACCAAATGAAGTAAGCACGTGGGCATAGTATGCACGTATGTACAGGATGTGCACTACTGACAGTGCATCATGTTTATGGTATGCAGCTGATGTCCAAGATGCGCTTTACAAGTGTAGTCAGTCAACGCATCGCTTGGGCTGTCAGCGAGTTCTGCTTGGTTTGTCTCTGAACTTAGATGAAGCTCTACAGTAGTGTCACAACCCCAGTGAGACAGTTCACAGTTTGTAGTGGAGATCTGCATTTATGGATTGTTTAGATAACATCATCCCTCTATCAGCCTTTGCTGCACCACTGCTCCCCTTCGATGCATATCAGGGCCGGACTAGCCGTAGCGGGCACCGGCCGTTTCCCCGATGGACCGCCAGGGTGGGGGGTCAGTTTTGGACCCAGGAGGGGCCGCTTTTGTTACAGGGGGTGGCCCCCTGTAACAAAAGCAGCTGCAGTGTTTTCCACGCGCACCACCCCCACCCCCCCTCTGTGCGCGGCTGGGCCGACTCAATTGCCAGGGCCGGTTTGCGCACCCAGTCCGGCCCTGATGCATATATTTATATATATCCAGTACACCAACAGCGCCCCTCCTCCTCCTCCTCCTCGGTAAGGTCGCAACAGAAGGGCACGAACTCCTCTTAAAGTACGCAATTGTTAATTTTTATTTTAACACGTTCCAACAGTCATGACGCGTTTCGGTAACAGCCGTTACCTTGATCACATAATGACAATGCATTTCCGCCTTTACTAAATACCACCCCCTACCAGTGACGTATTGCCATGAAAATAGTGAACAGACTATGTTTTACAATTGCTGCCGTATTACTCAATATCCTTGACCCCAAGTGGGGACCCAACAGCCTTACACACCAAATTTATAGATATATTGCTTAATCATAAACATTTGTATCTTGCTTGTAATAGTAAATAAATAAATATATATATTTAGATATAGACCTTCAAATCATGAATTAGATAAGAACATTTTTCATTTAGCCATTCTTATTCATTCTGAGCCTTTTGCAAATATATTAGATCTGTTTGATGTACAGATTAAATGCATAATTCATATCCGCATGAATGAGTTAATAGTTATTCTGCAAAATGCTCATAAATAACGTGTCTTTTGATATAAAAGAATAACCTTTAAAATTGGAAGGGCTGGTTAAAAGCATGAGCTAATAGCAGCAATATAAAATGTAAACATTATGTCTGATAATATAAAGTGCTGGTTTGCCTCCTTTATCATAAGTGCAAATTATTATAAAAGTGCTTATGTGCAAAATAGTGCAAACCTCTGTGTCACGCTAAGGCAAATTCTATTTTTATCTTGTTTTTAAAAAAAACGAAGTTTTCTATTTAAAATGTTTTTGGGATTTTATAATTTAAGTTAAAATACACGGCGGAATAAATAAGGAGTAAAATAAAATTGTATCTTGCATCACCAGGTTTTATAAGAAGGCTGACTATTCTATGTAGAGTGATACTAATTGCTCCTATTAGTATATTGATGTCTAAGTTTCATGGCTACGTCACCTGGAATCTTCTTGTCATCTCTATGTGGGCTTTCCCTTCTTATTGTTAGGTATTAAGCAGATACAGTGAAGAATCTTTACAGAAAATTATGGATATCCTCGTTTTTGTTCAACCCATATATATATATAAATATAAATATATATATCAACGGCGGCACCCGGTGTTGGGCAAATATCGTAAAGAAGTCGACGAGGAGATACCAATCTCCAGCGCGAGCACTGAGCTCTGGAAGATGATTCAAAAGCTTCAGGCTGGAACTTTCAGTAGCGCCTAGCGTGACCTCTTGGATCTGGGACAGACTCTTCAAAGTAATATGGAGAGTCATGGTCCCCTGCACGGAAAACACCGATGTGGCCCGTTATTGCTTGGGGAGAACAGGGTCCAGAGACTGGCGGTATGTTACAATTTGAACTTTCAACAGCTATTAATCGTACAATGAGGTGGGAACAATAAAATGTACTATACAAAATATAAGGATACTACAAATCCCACAATGCCTGTAACTATACAAATACATGGCCATCACCACTAGAGTGCACACCCACTTGAAAAAGACGAGCTGGTGAAACGCGTCGTGGGATTCTACTGGAGAAGTGCTGTTGGAATAAATGGTCTTGCCAAATGTTCTTTGGGAGTGCAGCGTATTTCTCCTTTGGTGTTGAATATATATATATATATAAAAATTTCGCGAAGATTCGTCAACCGGCGCCAAAGTTATTGGGAAAACAAAAAACGCTTTTCCTATGGAAACTAGGTCCTAACTATAACTACCTACTGGCGACCGCCAGTAGGTAATATATATATATATATTCATATATATATTCATATATATATATAAATATTTTATATATATACAAAATAATTTCCAAACTTAATTAAGAATAAGGATCCAGAACTCGAAGTCATGCGAAATTAAACCTGTTTAATGAATCAGGTCATAATGGACACTAAAAACAAGAGAGACGCGTTTCGGCAGTCACACTGCCTTTGTCAATCTTGATAAAGGCAGTGTGACTGCTGAAACGTGTCTCTTTTGTTTTTAGTGTCCATTATGACCTGATTCATTAAACAGGTTTAATTTCGCATGACTTCGAGTGCCAGTTCCTTATTCTTAATGGAGTTCGGAAATTGTTTTGGATATTTAGAGCTGGCGGTAGCGCTGTATTCCGTGCACCACCAGCGTTTAGGTAGCATGCCTGCATTGCCGCATTTTTCTTGGGATATCTATCTATCTATCTATCTATCTATCTATCTATCTATCTATCTATCTATCTATCTGTCTGTCTGTCTGTCTGTCTGTCTGTCTGTCTGTCTGTCTGTCTGTCTGTCTGTCTGTCTGCCTGCCTGTCTGTCTGTCTGTCTCTCTATCTATCTAGATAGATATAGATATATATAGATATATAGATATATATATGCTTATATATATTACCTATTGGCAGTTACCAGTAGGTAGTTATAGTTAGGACCATGTTTCCATAGGAATTTTTTTTGACTTGCCTATAACTGTGGGGTCGTTTGACGAATCTTCACGAAATTTGCCCAAAAAGTGCTCCGGTGATTGTTGTTGAACTCGGAAAGTTTCGGGGCGATTCATGAAGCGGTGGATGAGAAAAATGGGGTTAAAAAAAGGGGGCCTTTGTAATGTTAATTCCCATAGTACATGTCTACATGACTACAGCCCAAACTGCTGGACGAAATTAAACAAAATTTTGTAGAAAGGTAGATTTGGTTACATAGATTTTGCTTTTTTATTATTTGGTGTAAATCCGTTCTGTAGTTCTACAGAAATGTAAGAAAAAAATGTTAGTGATATCTGTGTTCGTGGATATTTCGCGATGACATCGCGATTAATCGCGAAAACAGTTGAGCTTGTGCAGGGAAATGCAGAGCTCTGATTGGCTGCAAATACTTCAACCAGGAAGTGCTGGCAGACATCTTGGAACTCTCTTCACTGAGTCCCAAGAAAAAAAAGTGTAAAAAAAGAATAGGGGGCAGGGTAGGAATACCATGACCCCAAGCCATGGTCTTGGGGTTCCCCTGGAGCCCTGCCATGGCATAAAAGCATTTAAAAAAAAGAAATATTGCTGCGAATTTGCGATATACACAAATTTGCGGCAAACAAAGTGAGCGCAGGCTTCCGTGGTTGTATTAAATTAGGCCCCTGGGTGAGGTCAGGCCCCAGGGGCATATAATAAAAATAGGAGGGGGGCACTCAGGGCCCCCTCCTAGGGTTTATTGAAGCCCCGGGGACCCAGAGGGGCTTTATTTAAATTGAAAGTGGGGGTGCGCACGGACCCCCCCTGCAGCCCCGGAGACCGCCACCTCCCAGGGGTGTTGTTGAATTTAAATGCGGGAGGCCGCACAGATTCCCGCATCCCTGGGGACCGCCACCTCCCCGGGGCTTTACT
Organism: Calotriton arnoldi; assembly: GCA_963921515.1. Classification (NCBI taxonomy): domain Eukaryota; kingdom Metazoa; phylum Chordata; class Amphibia; order Caudata; family Salamandridae; genus Calotriton; species Calotriton arnoldi. The sequence continues at coordinate 80,422 of CAWUFW010000230.1, forward strand.
TAAATTTAATGCAGGGGCAGCGCGTACCTCCCACAGCCCCGGGCCCTTTACGATATATATGCGGGCCCGCTTGGGCCGCCTATGCCCCGGGGAACACCACCTCCCTGGGGACAAATAGAAGAAAGGAGGAGGGCCGCGCAGCCCCCTACTGGAGCCATAGATGGCCCTGGGGACCGCCACCCCCAGGGCCGGCTCCTTCTATGTCCTGGGGTGCCAGCCCGCGGGACATAGCTGTTTGCTGTGGCTTGGCGGGAGCTTTACCACTACCGCCAAGCCACAGCAAACACTCCACTTCCAGCAAGCAAGAGCATTAAAAATGGTCTCGCTTGCTGGAAGCAGAGCAGAATTGCTTTTAGACAGAGAGAGCTGCATGTTTAACAGCTCCCTATGTCTAAAAGCAATGACGGCTCCAGCAGGAGGCGGGGAGCCGGCAGGGACAGCGGGGGATTCAGGCTCCCCCCACGGACCCAGTGGAGACTGGGTGTCCTGTGGGCACCCAGCAGACATGGCTGTGTCCATAAATCTGTGATAATATGAATTCTCCAAAAGCGAAGACAACAAGTCTACATAGAGGTAAATCTCCACCAAACAAGGATGCTTTCTCTTAACTATATGAAGTAAGTGCTTCTTTGTTTGGTGTCCTCATATACCACAGCATCAAGAACGTACCTCACCAGCACCCTGTTGGTTTTCACCTGCCGTCTTGTGAGGACCCGCATCTCCTCTCTCATTGACCTCCCCCCAAGCTCCCCGCTGCGTGAGTGCCTCTCTCAGGTCATTTGCAGACCTGCACTACTGTGAGGACCGAAGAGGTTTTGGAGGTGGCATGAGGAAGTTCTCCAGGTCTCAACAGGGTTTGGGACATGGCGTGCACTTGGTCTGCACCATTTCTTATCCTACCTCTCCCGGAACATCCTACTAGGGGAAGGAACGGGGTAAATACATTGAGATGACCCTGTGATGAACTGACAGATGTTGCAGTAACAAATGATGGACGAAATGCTGAATAAACGAAACATCCACCACCAATCAAGAGATCTGGGTTAAATCCATTGTTCTTTTGTTCACTATGCCACCCTAGTTGGGACCCAGCCATATGGCAGATCCCTGTATGGCATCCTTGGTCCGTCTTACATGGGTACCTGCTGTCTGACCTCCACTGAGCATCCCAGATGAGAAGGGTACCTAGCAGTAACTGGTGTAAACAATTATCAGAGATATTGGGACATCTGCAGCTAAAGCTTACATTTTCCATTAATGGCTCTTAGATTCGTGGCCTCCTCTTCTGAATGACAGTGGATAGCAGATCCGCTTTTAGCGCTGGGGTGATGGCCTCGCCCCCTTGGGCTCCGTTCTGCATCCACATCTCCTGGCGCGTATCCTTGTGAAAAAGGGGTCTCCAGGCACAGGTGAGGTCCAGGTAGTGTATTGTCCTGCACGGTGGGATAGCCGAGGCACTTTTAGAGCTTGGGTGATGGCCCGCACTCTTAGGCTCCATTCTGCAGTTGCCCATCCTGGTGCATATCCTGGTGGGAAATGGGGTCCCCAGGCACAGGTGAGGTCAAAAGGGGGTAGTGATCACAAGTCCAGGTACTGTATTGTCCCGTATGGCGGGATAGCAGAGGCACTTTTAGCGCTTGGGTGATGGCCCGCCACTTGGGTTCTGTTCTGCAGTCGTGTATCCTTGTGGGAAAAGGTATCCCCAGACACAGGTGAGGTCAAATGGGGCTAGTGACCCCAAGTCTAGGTAGTATATTGATAGTGTGCCCCTAGCCTGTCACTGTCCGGTGGTGAATGCATAGAACTTGTAACCTATAGCTACTGAAAGAAGAAACTTCTCCAGAGCCCGAAGGGCGTAGAGGGCGTTCCTGGTGGGGATACGTCCTCCCAAATCAAACTCAATGTCACTGTAAGTACCCCACTTAAATCAAAAAACGGTTGGGAAAAAGAAGCACACCGGGTGTCAACCACTTTATAGTGGGAAAGGAAGCAAATTCTTTTTGTTAAATAAACATCACACACTCTAGTAGTATCATGCTTCATCATCGGATTCACCCTGACTCCTAAAGGTCAGGGTGGGCTCAACCATGTTTCAGGGAGCACTTAGAAGAATAAGGCCAGGGGGTTTAAAGATTAAAACTCCTCCTGCGGTTCCTGGTATCCCTTTATTAGCGGGACCGTAGGGGATATTAAAAGTAGAAAAAGTATATGTGGGTCGTCAGGAGGTGATGGTCCTATGACCCTAGTGCCAACATGTTTCAATCCGTAAAAAAACGGCCCATTCAGGTCCTGGACTTTCTTCAGGGCAAAAATAATGTCCTCCCTGGTTAAATAAGGATAAGGAATGTCCTATATTTAAGTTTGTAGAGGGCAGAAAGCTGCACCTATACGAAAACGGGGAACAGATACCTTATCTCTTCTCCTGTTGCATATGTTTTCACTCCATCTGTAAGAAAAACATTTGAGGGAATTGGTATCTGCGCTTAATTATCCCATCCGTGCTGCGCTCTTATCACCCATACTTGCCATTCAGGAAGGGTGTGTGGGAGCGACCGTTTTCCGAAATTATCGTATGCGTAACCGTGACTTATGGAACCGTATTCAGTAAAAACATATTCTCGTATGTCGTGGCAATGTAACTCGCATACTGCCACTCAACCCAAAAAATGCAGTGTGATTACGCTCCACCGTGTCAAAGCACCACACGCTTCACCATCCATACCAAAGCGCTACTTTCATACTGCCTGACATGTCAATGCCTTGCTTTTACTCATGCCGCAATGACCACCTTACCCCAGTTTGGAGGAGTACGATCGTCTCAAGAGACCGCAGTACTGTGGGGGGTAGCCCTGTAGTCAGACTCTAAAAATCGAGTCCGAAGAGAAGGGTGAAAAATAAAGGAGAAATACTCGCAGCATTAGAAGGGGCGCAGCATTGTATTTTTGTTAACGTACCGTATTAGTAGTATTTCCAAGCTCATTCTAGCCACATACTCACTACTTCAAGGTTCCTGCCCCGCTGCCACACCTACTTGGTCCGCGTCTCCCGGCATTTGCACAGTCGAATGCCGGAGACCGGCTTTTATCAAACTTCCTGGAAGCCATCCCGGGCGGCCAGTGAGTGTAACTCCGCCCCTCCGCCCATGTCCCGTGATGACGTATTACGCTGCTAACGCAATGTGGACTACACAACCCGTCAGGATCATGGGGTTTGTGGTTCCTCCGTCATCCGTTATGGTCCCAGTTTACTCAATTAGCGCTGTCAGATGCCTGACATTTGTATATACCGTAATATTTCTAGGCAATGTGAGGACCGCTTTGACAGAATGTATTGTGCCGTTTATCTCGTGGGGACCCTAAGTGTCTTCACTCTGTTCGCGGAAAGAATGTGAGAAGGGAAACCCTGTTGCCTTATGGTGATTGTAGTCCCCAGTTCCACCGAGACGTTTAGGCCTGCACTCCACACCTATCATAATGTTACATTAAATTAAATCAAAAAGATACTCTCTCATACCTCTCATTGGGGGTCAGCACCATGTATCCTATCTTAAGAGTCCATCGATAGACAACGGTGTACCATGTGAAGGCCTATGGATGCAGAAGCCTCTCTATTGTCTGCTCCCTCACCCAGTGTAGTGCAATTAGAGCTTTTAGGCGTAGTGTCATTAGAAGGGTACTTCTCATTTATCTATAGTTAAGTTGATTCCAAGGAATGGAATCGTTCAGTCCACTCACATGTGTCTTCATTCTGTAGACCCAGTGTTGCTCCCTCTCAAGTAGTCTCCTTGCCACATTTGTACCAACTTTGACCCGTTCAATGATGGTCCACTCCAGGTCTTTGTCTGTATGTCCCTTCTCAAGATAATGGGCTGTGAGTTTAGTGGCTGAGATGGAGCGTCTAATTGTGCTCCTGTGCTCACTCACTCGCACCTTGGCCTTTCGGGTAGTCATGCCTACGAACTTAAGTCTTCACGGGCATGTAATCATATACACTATGTTGTCTGTGTTGCAGATTGTATGGTCACGTTGTTCCCAGAGATATTCAAGGCCCAGATCTATGTGTGAAGTGTGAGTGGTGAACTGGCACACTCCATTTTTTGGGTTGAGTGGCAGTATGCGAGTTACATCGCCACGACATACGAGAATATGTTTTTACTGAATAAGGTTCCATAAGTCACGGTTACGCATACAATAATTTCGGAAAACAGTCACTCCCACACATCCTTCCTGAATAGCAAGTATGGGTGATAAGAGCGCAGCACGGATGGGATAATTAAGCGCAGATACCAATTCCCTCAAATGTTTTTCTTACAGATGGAGTGAAAACATGCAACAGGAGAAGAGATAAGGTGTCTGTTCCCCGTTTTCGTAGAGGTGCAGCTTTCTGCCCTCTACAGACTTAAATATAGGACATTCATTATCCTTATTTAACCAGGGTGAACATTATTTTTGCCCTGAAGAAAGTTCAGGACCTGAATGGGCCGTTTTTTTACGGACTGAAACATGTTGGCACTAGGGTCATAGGACCATCACCTCCTGACGACCCACATATACTTTTTCTACTTTTAATATCCCCTACGGTTCCGCTAATAAAGGGATATCAGGAACCGCAGGAGGAGTTTTAATCTTTAAACCCCCTGGCCTTATTCTTCTAAGTGCTCCCTGAAACAGGGTTGAGTCCACCCTGACCTTTAGGAGTCAGGGTGAACCCGATGATGAAGCATGACACTACTAGAGTGTGTGAGGGTTATTTAACAAAAAGGATTTGCTTCCTTTACCACTATTAAGTGGTTGACACCCGGTGTGCTTCTTTTTCCCAACCGTTTTTTGATTTAAGTGGGGTACTTACAGTGACATTGAGCGCATAGAACTGCCATCGCTTGTAGGGCCCTGGTATTGTGCAGTGTATTGCATCTCACGTCTACTTTCTCGTACACTGTCGCTGGGTTGTCTATCTATTTCCTTGTGCACTGATGTGAGACACAGGTGTGCAGCACATGTTGTGCAATAAAACAGTACTGTTCATTGCCAGGACTCGAACACCATTGGTTATTCAGCTATCCTCGCTGCACCTGTTGATCAGAATGCAGAAACACTTTCAGAAGCTGGCTTGCGACAATTGGCAGGCTCTTAATGGAGCCTTCTTTTAAAAATCATACACATAATCAGTGGTCTGGTTATCATCTGGAGGTGCAGGCACGCCCCCAGAACCTAGCCTTACCGGGGGCTGAGATGTAGAAAAGCATGGAAGACCACTTCTTTTTTTAATTTTTAATTTTGCTACAAATTTGTCGCAATTTTGTGGGAAATGTTTTTTAAAAAAAATGCTTTTTAGCCCTGATGGGTTGCCTAGGGGCTCGGGTCTGGGTGGGTCAGGGTATTCTTACCCTGCCCCCTTCTCTTTTTTTAATGTTTTTTTGGTGGGACTTGGCTTCCTGGCTGAAGTGTTGGCAGCCAATCAGAGCTCTGCATTTCCCTGCACGAGCTCGTTATTATTAGCGAAAAAGCCCTGATCGCACATATATACATTTGGATTTCCTTATATTACATATATTACATATATACACATATATACATTTGGATTTCCTTATATTTCTGAACAACTACTAAACGTATTTAAACAAAATAACTGAAAGCGTGATCTGCGTAACCAAATCTACCTTTCTTCCAAATTTGGTATAATTCCGTTCAGCGGTTCAGGCTGTAGTCATGTCTAAAGCTCCGATGGGATTTAACATGAGAAACGCACTTTTTTACCACACTTTTTCTCGGCCCCTGCTTGACAGATTGCCCCGAAACTTTCCATACACAAGAAGAACCACCTGCACATTTCTTTTGGCAAATTCTGTGAAGATTCATCAAACGGCGCCAAAGATATAGGCAGGTCAAAAAACGTTTTTTCATATGGAAACATGGTCCTAACTATACCTACTGGCGACTGCCAGTGGGTAATATATATAACAAGAATGCCAGCGCTTTTAAATGAAATAAAATCTGCTCATCTCACCATAATGTGTGCGGCTCACTCCTTTCTCTGCGAGAGAGGTCTCTTGTGATGTTTACACGGCTTGGTCCTGCCGCGAGCGACGCACCACCGAGAAAAAGAGCGCCATAACTGCCAGAAAACGGACCCTGTTTGAGTGTTTGTGAAAGCAACAAGTGCAGCGGCAGCCGCCAGGGATTGGACCCTGGTTTTGGATCCCAGCAACTTGAAAGTCAGTATGCACGGGGATTACGGTGTAAAGTAAACAAGCAAGAATATTCAGGCATCGCCCACTGAAGGGAAATAATTGTGGGACTGAGAGCGAACTACGAAAACCAGCATGCTCTATTGATTCAGCCTATCGTGGCGCCCACCAGGAGGCAAACATTTAAAAAGGAGCGATTAGGTTAGTTTGTTTCTCAGCCTCAAGATGCTTTTGGCTCATCCTTTGAAAAAGGTCAATGTTACCGAAATGCATCAGGAACAAGAATGCCAGTGCTTTTAAATGCAATAAAATCTGCTCATCTCACCGTAATGTGTGCGGCTCACTCCTTTCTGTGCGAGAGAGGTCTCTTGTGATATATATATATATATATATATATACCATTAGTCACGGATGGCCGTAAGACAGCAGGCACTCCAGTTCCGTCTGCAAATTGTTTATTTCATTAAAGCATCCAGTTTTCCCGCCACTGACCCGTTTCAGCTTACGCAGAAGCCTTTCTCAAATTTATATATATATTTTTTTTTTAAATGTAGCATCCTGTTTCCTTTAACCAAGTTGTTTCTGCCATCATAAGCAGCCTTTAGTCATGTACATAAGTCAGAGTGTGCCAACAACCTGACCTGTATCCGCAGCAACAGTTAACAGCATCTCCTGAGAGCAGTAGCATTGCTCATTTACAAGCCATCACGAATCTCATGACCAGCACCCCTACTTATCTTGCAGACAAGCTCACCATCTCTGGTGATACACCAGACAGCAGGCCTTTTCCATCTGTGCACCTAGGATCAGGAACAACATCCTGTGTGCATCAGAAAAAACCCAACTCTGCTCTAATTCAAGAAACAGATGATGACTGACTTCTTTAGAGAACACTACATCATACTGCATTAACCGCCCACAACCCAATGTCCTCGCCTAATACTCGCCGACTTTAGGTTTGTCTCTGACCATCAATAGCAGACTGCTACCTTTGGCTAGGTTTACACTATAGATATACCATGTACATACATACATACAATAGCAGCTGCCAGTTAAAACATTCATTGACCTTAAGTAATGCCTCACTTCATTTTTTAAATTCCTTTCATGTGAACTTTCCCTAACAGTTTACAAATATTAGCTGATAAGGAGACATCCCATGGGCCCCTGCTTTGTTTATCTTGAGCCTTGCTACTGCAGTTCAGGAAAGGAGAGCGGAAAACTGTCCAATTAACCCCTTCTCCCGCGCCCACCAACGGCCTGAAACAAACTTTTCACAGCTGATATCCAGCCTGCTAAGTACTTGTGTACTAGTGATTGGTTGCCTAACCTCCATGATAGCACCACGCGTCACTTTATAGGCAAAAGTAAACAAAGCTACCTAACTAGGCTTACAGTTAGTGACCCAAATTCATATGTTTTTTCATAGTATACTTCCACATGTATAATTCATATAGGAACCAAGAACATGAGAGGGAGAATGAAAGAATGGGAGGAGAATGGCAGTGTATGATAAGGAATATTAGACCATTAGAAGGTGGGAGCTCCATTGAAAACAATGGTTTGCTCCGAGCTTCTAATGACTGGTAGAAGCCCGGAGCTCCAACATTCCAATGTTTGACTTTGTTCACAGCTGTTGCTGTGAACAAAGGCCTCTCGGAGAGCCCGAGGGGATTTAAACCCCCTATGTCCCCGAGAAGCATTTGTTTTTACTAATTAGAACATTCTGCCCTCTAGGGGCGGAATGTTCTAATAGCCCTAGAGCCCTCCATAATGGGCTTTACTGGCCATTAAAGACCCGCTCGCTTATTATAGGCCCGAGCCTAAGGCTCGGGCCTTTAACGCTGGAGCGGGCCTTTAATGGCTGGTAGAGCACGCTATGGTGGGCTCTAAGGCTATATTAGAACATTAGAAGGTTGGGAGCCCCTTTGAAGACAATGAAGCATCTCAGGACTAATAATGGCTGGTATAAGCCTTCTGCTCCAACATTCTAATGTTTGTCTGTTTGTTTCTCCCTTTTTAATTTACAACATTCTACTTTCAGTAGCAGTGGCGGCTCCTCCGCTAAGGCGGAAAAGCGTCACCTCACTGCTTTATGCAGTGTAAAAAAAAGAAAAAGAAAATGATAACTCGAGGTTATTATCATTTTATTTTTTCATGTTGCTGCATCTTTGTGGGGCGGGGCTGCTCTCAGAGCAAGGGGAGGAGTGGTTTGCACTCCCTATGTGAGCATGTGAGCATGAGTGATTAGCCGGCCCTCTCGGGCTGGCCAAACAGCCACGTGCCCATAGCATGTTCCCTATGCAGGCTACATTATCGCCAGCGTGGAGAACATGCCCACCCCTCTAGTCCCTGGCTGAGCATCATGTCACTGTGCTCAGACCAATCACAACGTTGCATTGGCTGCGGGGAGTGTGGGAGCTTCCTGCTTCCTGTTTCCCCTAAGAAGCCAGGAAGAGGACACAGGAGAGTCGGCGGCGGCCATGGTCGGCCGGGAGGTAAGTGATTATTATTTTTTTTTAACCCGACCCCATGCCCCTTCTTTCCCACTCCGCCCCACTGCTGCTTTCAGGTAGCAGCCGCTACTGTTCAGTAGGTTGAATGTTCTAATAACCTTACAGCCTTCTGTCTTGGGCTGTACCAGTTGTTAAATGCCCTCTCCCTCGTTACAGGCCTCACCTGCTACTCTGCCCTATAACTGTGGTTCAGGGCCTTTAGCTACCAGTATAGCCATCGGCAGCAGGCTATAAGGCACACCCAGATAATGCACATACAGAGGATATTGCAAGACACTTGCATGTACTATTAATCTTGGGCACATGAGAAATATCAGTCCCTTATACGTTCATCGCATCATGCCATCAGCTTCGGGAGGGGGGGGGCGGGGCAATTATACCTTTTCGGTATCGGGCATAGCAACACTTTCTATACATGATATAGTATTTATTCAGTTCCACAGCATATTCTCCAAACCCAGGATACTTTGCCTAACTTTTCCAAGTTTCCTAGGTTTGGAATATTTTCTTGGCGGCCTCCATACACCAGTCGAGATTAAAATGCAGTACTCTGACACACCTCTAATAGAAGTCACAAGCTACTAATTGCTCTGTTATCTCACTTCTAGGGTGGGAGTAGCATCTTGGCAGCCAAAACGCTACTCGGACCTATCAAAAGCCAAGAACATATATTTATTAAACAGCGGGAGAGCTGCATTAATTTTGCTCGACCTCTCGGCGGCATTCGACACGGTCCCGCACTCACTTCTCCTGTCACGTCTGGCCAAGATTGGTCTGTCGGGAGTCGTGTGGGGCTGGCTCCGGTCCTTCCTGGAAGGGCGGGTTAAGCAGATCTGGATTCCACCGTCCTCCTCCTCCCCTCAGCCAGTAACAACGGGTGTCCCACAGGGTTCCTCCCTTAGCCCCCTCCTTTTCAATATCTATGTTACTCCTCTGATTTATCTGGCAGAGGAGCTGGGGGCCAAGGTGATGGCTTACGCTGACGACACCCAGCTGCTTTTTACTTGGGACAAAGATGCGGACTCTGTTCTTCTGGTTCATCATTGCCTATCTTCCATCTTTAAATGGTTGGCGGAAGCGCAGCTTAAGTGCAAAGAAGAAAAGTCAGAGATTCTGCTATTTGGTAAATTCCCCCTTAACTTCAGAGAGCAGCTCTGGCCTCCTGAGTTTCCATTACCCACCTCGTCAGGGAAGCCAGCCAAAAATCTGGGGGTATGGTTCGATGAATGTCTTTCCTTCTCGACACACATTAAGAAGCTTGCTGGCTGCTGTTTCCGCCTGCTTAAAACTTTCAGAAGATTTTTCCCCCTCTTACCTCTGATGGTGAGGAAAACGGTCACCTGTGCGCTGATTCTGTCACGGCTGGACTATGCCAACGCCCTTTATGCTGGTATCCCGGGCTACCTGTTGAAGAAGTTACAGGTGGTTCAAAATACGGCAGCCAGACTTTTATTGGGCGTGTCGGCTAGGAGCAGTGTTCGTCAACAGCTGCGCTCTCTCCACTGGCTCCCCATGGTGGATAGAGTCAAATTTAAACTACTAGCTTTAGCCCACCGTGCTCTCCATGGCTGTGGTCCTCTCTACTTGCAGAGGCGTCTTTCCTTCTATGTTCCCGCGCGCTCCCTGCGATCCTCCTCCTTATGTTATGCTCAGGTCCCTCGTTTCAAGCTTCAGAGGATAGGGGGCAGCTCATTTGCAGAGAAAGAGGCGGTTGCTTGGAATGCTCTTCCTCTTGCCCTGCGTACCATCCAGGACCCAGTCGTGTTCAAGAGGAAATTGAAAACACATCTATTTCCCTGAAGCTTTCTGCCCATACCCCGCTAGGCTCCGCGCCGGGACACTCATGAGTAGCAGCGCGCGTTACAAATTCATATAACATAACATCATATAACATCTTGAATGTCCAGGTGTTAAACCTGGACACACAAAAATAACTGTTGACGTTGGCTTGTTGTGAACCTGGGGGAATGGCAGAGGTTACAGAGAGAATCAATATCAGCTGCCCGGGGGATGTGTCAGATTAAGTGGAATTGCACAGCACAGGTGCAGTTTAAGTAGGGCATTCATACCCACATAGCATCCTAGATGAACTGCAACGGAAGAAGGACAATGATTCAGCAGCAAAGAGATGACAACAACATTGAGTTCTCCATTAAACATATACATTATACCTGCTTTATACTCCTTTAAAAACAGAATTATTAACACTAGTCTGCATTTGGGGCCGAGAAAGTAAAAGTTCTAAGCCACTCTTGATAAATGATATAATAAAACAATTTGAAAATCTTAGGACTATGACAGCTGTAAAACACACTGACTACAGATGGCCTTTTCAATGCACAGTCCAGAGGCATGTCATAGAGCTGATCACATCTGCAGGGATGTCTGGATGGAGAGTGAAGGTTCACACCTCATCCACCCCAATTTTATACCTAGAATCCATCTAACAAGAATTGTAGGGAGAAATGGGAAGGCAATAGAGAAAGCAGCAGCCTATTTTAATACAGCTAGCCTCTCAGTTCTATTAAAAATGGAAGCATCTTTAGAAAGTGAAAAAGATACATGGGATTTGAATCTTAAATGTGTCCTCTTTTCTCACAAGGGTTCTGAGTCTCAATAAACATTCTCAGCAGTCTGTTCTCTTTTCAAAAATAAATACTGTAGCTGGAATAAAACAATGACACCAGAATAAATGCTGAGGAACGTTTTCAAATGGTTGGTTTGCCTTAGACAGAATCTTCTTAGAAATGCAAATACCTAAATTAGAAATCCGTGTAACTTGATGATAGCTGTTTCAAGCAAATTGAGAAGCAACGCTCTCTTCCGCTCCCTAATAAGGATTGAATAACCCAAACGCTAGCATGCATCTCATTTCTTGTTCGTTTCCCTATCCAATATGGCCTCTTCTCGCAAGGCATGCAGTGTCGTCTTGGTGCACTCCTCAGTACTCAAGAACTTGCAACTCTTTTGCCTACTTCAGCAGTCTTACTTACCACTTCGTCCTCATGTTTCATTGTGGTGCCAACAGTTTATTTCTGCAGATTAGGCAAGACTTCTTGATGGGAAATCGCCTCCTCTCTGTTGGAAGGCACACTCTGCCCTTTGGCTCTGTAGGGAACCCCCCTATTCTTTTCCTAACACATTAGTTTACTTAACTAAGTAATTGTTGACTGGATAGACTTGAAGAGTCTAGGTGCTGGGGAGCCTCAAAGTGGAAGATTCTGTGGGATTTAAGATTCTCTCCTGTCCAGTGCTTACACTAAAGGCGTAGTGTCTTCTTACCTCTCACAGGTTACTCAGTGCTTGGCTCCTTCAGCCTGACATGCAGAGGCATGTCTGAAAAACACGCATGAATAGGCTGTCCTCGTACTCAGCTCCCTCCACCGCATGCAGTTTTAAAGCCCACATCTGGATTTATTGTCTTTCCTGCTGGCAGTCCGCATCACTCACCATCCAAACAGTGCCAAGCATCTTGAAACCATCTAAAAGGTCCTCCTCAGCACCATCTCTCAAATCGACATGGGAGGTCAATCCAATCATGCCACCTTGCACAGTCCTCTCTCTATGAACATGGCTGCCTAACCAGTCCCAGTCACCTTAGAACTTCATAAGACTGCCATAGTGTGTTACATTCATGGGTCAGGAAATACATTTGAAAATAGACCTCTCACAGGACGTCTGAACGCATGCCCTACACAGCACACATATTATGAACACCAATGTCAATCGTTATGATAGAATTAGACCTTTCTTGCACATTAAGTATTGCTGGCCTTTCTCCTGGGACATCTGGCCAAAAAAGGAAGAAAAGGAGGGCTCAACATATACGCCTCAGTTCTCTAGTAGACCCCATTTTAAACAATGGGATGGGTTCTTCCATCAATAGACCCACTTGATTGGTAGGGCACTGTGGGGTTAAATCTGCAAACTGCGTCTTCTACAGCATAAAATAGTAGCTTTATAATTTCCCAGGGACCCATGAGCCTGGACACTTGACATTGCGGGGGTAAAATGCCAAACTCTTCTGTTCATTGATGAACACAGTGCCCTGTGGCTGACAGATCAAAGCTCACACAGCCCTACAACATCTGCTGGCCGAGTGAGGGCGCAATCTCACGATGTATGTCAGGCTGTAGAAATGTCTGAATGCTTACTGCTATTAGACTTCAGACTGTATTGTGCTGATATAACAGGACCGAAACGTTTAAGAATCTTTCTTGTGGTCAGTAGAAAAGAATCACCCCCCCATCCCCCCACCCCCCAGTGACATTGATACTCCACTTAATTCCTATTATCTAGGCACACTTTAAAAAAAAAAAATATGTCTATGGTTGATATTGGATTAATTCTATTAAAGTTTCGAAAAAAATTAACTAGGCAAACAATCTTGTACATTTTATCTGAAATGTACAATGTATTTTAGTTTATCAACATTCTCATACTATGTTTATTAATACACCATAAATTGCACCAAAGCTGCATTCATATTGCCATTAGTCGTTGCTGGACAGGAGATGTTGTTCACACATGGATACAGATATAGTACATGGAGAAGGCATAAACGTTTGTGGTGCATAAGAATCTCAGATTTTCTCTGTCTATGCTGGCGGCGCGCTATCGAAATAAGTCCATGCAAAGAGACAAGCCATCCTGCCTGATGCCTTGGGACAAAGAAATCTTGACCAATTTCTGAAACTTCCTCTACACGATGTTGGGTTGACAAAGTGACTGTTGTAAACTCAATACTTGTATCCAGGTGTCAAAGGACACAAACAGGTCACTGTTAATGTTCTACTTCGGGAATAATGGCAGGCAGGTGGTGCAGCTGGAACCAAGTGAAATTAAATTCTGATCTATTCGAAGGGAGCAGCTTAATGAAGCTCCGGGTAATGTCTTCAGTTGTTTCAATTACTTTCCTGATCTGTAGAAACCACACTTGGGCACCCTGGTTACTGCTGGGAGAACCTTCATCTCAAAGTCTTTAATTCAGGGGTGAATCGAGCAGTCACCGTAACTCTGGTTAAATTTAAAAAAAAATTCGATGTATACATGGCCGTAACTATTGCCTCGATACCACCAGCCCCTGCTTATTATGACAAGCCAGCACCCCGAGGTACTCATGGACGTCTCACAACCTCAGTCCCCAGTCTCCATATAATCTTTCCCGAAGCCCACCCCATAGCTTTCCTGATAAACTTATTCCTTGTTGTAGCCCTCTACACAATGTTAAGTGCGCTCTGGAGATCTCACGGTGTGTAGTCATAGTTGACTATGTCACCTGCATAATAAAATGTGGGTAATTTATATGAGCAAAGTCCAGGGGAACTGAGCTGAGCTCTGTCTATTTCCTCTTTTATTTGAGCGCGGGTAAATACAAATAGGGACAATAAACATCTTTGGCACAGCCCAGGGATTCAACGAATTATCCAGAGTTTGTTTTCGTACTGCATTTATTTGAAAATAACCCAAGTTTCACTGTAGACCTCGCTTATGAGTGGGATCCCTTATCCAAAAGCTTCATCCACAACATGATCTATTTGTGTCAAAGTAATGTAGACGTTGACAAACACACAGGATAGTAGATGCACCATGCCCTGGGCAAATGAACCGCTGGTCATAACTGTAAGGGCCGCCACAGCATGCGCTCTAGAACTTCCTGTGTGATTGACAGATTAAATATTCTGATGCTTATGTGATTGGCAGGTGAAATAATCTGATGCTTGTGTGATTGACAGGTGAAATAATCTGATGCTTTTGTGTGATTTACTGGTGACATAATCTGATGCTTGTGTGATTTACTGGTGAAATAATCTGATGTATGTGTGATTGACAGGTGAAATAATCTGATGCTTGTGTGATTGACAGGTGAAATAATCTGATGCTTGTGTGATTGACAGGTGAAATATTCTGATGCTTGTGTGATTGACAGGTGAAATAATCTGATGCTTGTGTGATTGTCAGGTGAAATAATCTGATGCTTGTGTGATTGACTGGTGAAATAATCTGATGCTTGTGTGATTTACTGGTGCAATAATCTGATGCTTGTGTGATTTACTGGAGCAATAATCTGATGCTTGTGCGATTGACTTGTGAAATAATCTGATGCTTGGGTGATTGACTGGTGAAATAATCTGATGCTCCTCTGATCACAGATGTAACATTTTATACAAAGACTCCAACAAAGATCTAGGCAGATGGACACATGATTGACAACAACCTACTCTTTTATACTCAGTGGGGGGTTTCCTTCTTATAGACTGCTATATACGGCCCTACAAATGTCAAAAAGTGGAAGCCTACAAATTTGGCTCAGTTTTCCATACCATTGACCAGGAGTTACAGTTTAAAGTTGGCTCTTAATTTGCTGGAACTGGAAGTGTCACTTGTGCCACTATATCACACTGTATTGTGATCTTCTTAGACTGCTTCAATAATGCTGCTTCTTCTTAAGGTGTGTTCGTTGTGTGCAATATCCTTGGAGACTCTCTCTGCCAAAAAATGTTGCTGTCCTGAGCATAAAAAGCAATCTTTAAATAGCCACCTATTTAAAGATTGCTTTTGTTTGTTATCCACTGCGGTTAAATGTTTAGAATGATGGTTTCCAGTTTTATTGAATTTAATAAAATAACTTACGTACCTGCTGGGCCATTTTCTCTATATTCCCCATCAGTATCTTTAATGCCTTTCATTCGTATAAAACCTCCCGATTAGACTACTCTGGACCAGTTCGAGAAGTACCTGCTGCTCTCTGTTATTTTGAATTACCTCATCCTGAGACTAAATTTCCAACATACAGTGATTATATCTGACATTTATCTGGTATGGCATGTGTCCGGTTTTTTTACCACCGAGCTCAGTTTTCCCAAATTGTTAACTTTATCACGTAATTTAAATTATCACTATTTCTCTTTGTCCGTTTAATGAGTGGACTAATGTGTTCAGAGAGTAATACAGCATTGGGATCTCATTGAATGCCTTTAGTTATAATCAACAATTGTGGCCTTTTTCCCCGTGTGAAAGTTCTTTCAACACTGGAATATTCCCGCCGAAATAAAAGTGTAATCTACTGGTCTTGCAAACTGACCCATTACTCTGGTTGCATTGATAGGGGAGTCCTTAGGAAACTGACAATTCAGGTTTCCTACGTGACATACCTTGAAACATTTCAGCATCATTTCATATTTCATATCAATGATATATTTACTAGATAGTGGCTCAGAAATCTCATACACGTCTCAGACTCGAAAGCAACATCTGGGGCTATACTGGCCTTTTTAAATGACATTCAAAAACCACGAGCAAGCAGTGATATTGTTTGAGTAGTGCTAGAGAACTCTAGTATTAAGCTACTCAATCTTCTTACAATGTTTTTGGTGAGGGCTGTCAGAAAGTAGCAGATTATCAGCAAAATGAAGGGGTGGTGGCAGTTTCCTTTCCAATACCAGAATGCCGAGCAACTAACTGATTAAGTCTACTTCTTTGTGCTGTAAACAACAAATTAGGCTAAAATATTGTCCTACACATAGAAGGGAGGTAAAAACAGAAAAACAAAATGTATGGATTAAAAAGCCAGGTTTATGTAGACTAACACGAAAGATATGTTTTTTTGCAGAGAGATAGGAGGAAGAGGATTTCACTGTTTGGTTGTCACAATCGAGAAAGATCTGTCACCATAATTAACTGTCCTGGATCTTGGGATAGTTAGCAAGTTGTGGGTGGAAGAATGAAACACGCAAGGAGGGAGGGAGAGGGGGAAAATTGCTGGTTAATGGATTTGGACTGCTGCTGTTAATTGCCTTGTGGACAATTGTTAATGCTTTAAACATGATTTTTAAACCACCGAGTAACCAGTGGAGAGACCTCAAGGCAGATTTGATGTTGTGGGCTTCGTGAGTCACCTTAATGAGCAACCGAGCCGCGGTGTTCAGTATAAATTGGAAATGGCAAAGGTGTTTGCCAGTTAAGGCCAGCTAGAACTGGCATAGAAGAACCTGTATTGTATAAGGACTTTGGTTACTGGAACATTCAAGCTGTTTTAAAGACAGGGGAAGATTTTCTGAAGGATCTGGAGCTGATGAAAACAATAAGGAACACCTTCGGATATCTGCGGAGCAAGGTTCAACTGAGGATAAATTAGGACACCGAGGTTCTGAACTACCTCGATTGTATCTGGTTTTGGACCTATGTTGTGGGGTCAAGATATGGGTCCTTTACTTGGGAGACACAACGTAAAGAGAATCTCAGTCTTCTACAGGGTGAATTTCAGAAAATTGGCAGCCATCTGCGATGCAGACACTTCAGCATTGCTTGTGAACCATGGAGGACAAAGTTGCTTCAAGCGAGCTGAGGGAACATGTTTTGTTGTTAAGAGCCCTGCCTTAGACCAACTAGTCCCAATGCTGGTTACGGGGCTGCTGTATATACTATAAACAGAAATGGTCAAAGCTGTGACTCACTAGCTCTCCAGCAACATTATTATCTTATATTGGGCCAGCTGAGTTCATATATATCTGAATTGGCACATTGTGTTGTAGGCCCTCCAAATTCCAAGATATACCCTCCCACTCATACCAGTCTTTATTTGGCACCACTCTTTGTTTTTCTTAAACCCTCCTTGAAAACAGACCATCACAATTCATCAGCATGCAAAACAACAGAGTCAAATTAATTTATCTATCTCATGACCTTAATATCCAGACTTCGAACGTCACAATTGAGGTCTTTGATCACAATTTGCAAGATAACATTCAAATTGTAGCTTCTTAGAATGCCGAAGTGATCAGTTCTATAGTTAAGTGCTCTTCGGTGCCTTTACCTGATGCTCATTAGTTAAGGTTTAACCGGAGTAGTACTGGGCTTTCCCTCCTTTCTTGCAATTATAGCAACAGACAGATCATATACTTTTTTTATCCAATTGTTCAGCACACGTTAATGCATAATCTGTAATTTGAGAAAAGACAAAGTGTACTTTGGTTATTTCATGTTGTGAAATGATTTCATAAATAGCAGACAAAAAGATGATTGATTTCTCTTGTGATAATTGCACATTGTGTTGGGGTTTCAGATCTCATAATACCAATCATCAGAGACTTAGCAGTGAATCTTTCTTAGTTAATGAAGAGATTGATGAAACTGGAATAACTTTTGTGCTAGTATATGGTCTAGAGAGATGTGATTGGAGACGATTGAGGAGGACTATGCAGAATTTTGGTCAGGTCAGACGCTGAGTCTCAGTTACTCGTGAATTGACCATTCAGTTACTCTTTGCCATTTATTCCCCTTTTTGTTAACTTCTATATTTCTCACCCTTTTCTTTGCTTTACTCCGATTATCTGGATTTATTACAGAAACCTATCATTCTCATCTTTATATTGCAATTCATTTCTCTTCCTTTTGGGTGTACCTTTTGATGCCTTGTGTTCTCAGCAAACTTCTTCAAGCTTGACCTTTTCTTTACTGTTTTTAATAGATTCAGGCTAAATTTGCTGTAGAGACCATTTGAGTTTGAAAAGAATGAATTGTTACTTTTTTTTATAATACTTTTCTTACATTCCTTTTACCAACTTAACTTCTTTACCCCTCCCCGTGATAATCTTAACATCTACTTAGGTGGTAACACAATCTTTTCTGGTAGGAAAATTAGAAACATCAATGCAAACAGAGGTCCTTTTAACCAGAATTGCAGCAGTATTAACACTTCTATGAAGACAGTAGTCATAAAGGCCAAAATGTACTAAGCCCTTTTGCAGTCGCAAGCCTTGGAAACTCATTTCCGACCTGTAAATGGACTTTTGTAAACCTTTCAGAATCCCAAATAGCAGAGGGCATGAAAGGGGAATCCCCTCCCATTTCTGATTCAGAAAAGAATGTATCAGTGGTTCATATGTATGTAAGTATGTTTGTATTATCTCTGTGTGTGGTATTTCTTTTGCATGAACCAAAAGGCGGCGGAGAGGTGCACTTGGTCAAAGTCCAATATAAAGTCACCGAGAGACAGGAGAGGTAGCTGGTTTGTAGATTTTTAATGCACTGTGATGTAGTTTTCTTTAAAGAGGTGAATCTTCAACTCTTTCCTAAATTGGAGAAGCATTGGAACATGCCTGATGGATACGAGGATGTTGACCTAGATCCTGGGTGCATAGATGGGGAAAGCCTGCTTCCTTGTCTTTCTCAGAGCTGATGAGTTTGTCTGCTAGATAAGAGGGGGTGCTGGTAGTAATGGCTGGTGATGGCTTTGTGAATGATGGATGGACAGGATGGGGCAATGTGATTATACACACACACACACAGGCACTGGAAGCACTGTGGTGTGTGGGATGCCCCCCAGGGGTCCCAGTGTGGAGTCTGGGAGGCCATGAGGCAAGGCATTACCACCATCCAAATTCGAGGGCTTGAAACACAGTTCTGAAGTCTCTTTCTAGAAGAAACTTTTCATTTTCTCTAGAAGAGAGAGCTGGTACCAGGTCATCTTTGTTTTTTGGCAATGTGTTCTTTGAGGGTGAAGTGGTGTCCAGGGTAAATCCAAGAGACTTGACATTTACTGACAGCCGGGGTTCAAAGCCATCAACTTTCATATGATTGAGCCAGGTTTATATTGTTTCTTGTTTGTTCCTGGCAATAACAAAAATGTTGTTTTGGGTGGGTGAGCTTCTGGTAGGCGCTGATCATCCTGTTCTGGATGATGCTCAGGCACTGTTTAAGGTGTTGGATGTCAGTAGCAGAGGAGACTTTCAGCAAGAGTTGAGTATCATCAGGTAATCTGTGAATTTTATGCTGTTATCTGTGAGAAAAGAACAAAGAGGCTCCAAGTTAAGGTTAAAGATGACATGAGATAGTGTAGAACCCTGGGGGAGTACAGGAGATAGGGACCTGGAGGTGCCCGTGTGAATAAATTACAGTCGTAATGCCCCCCCCCCCCGAGTTGGCGTGGTAACTGATTCACAGAAGGGACGCTGTTCCTGTGAGAAACTTTCCACTCTGGAAATCATGTCAGGCAGACTCAGGGGAGAAGGCACTGGTTTACTGGACTACTGCATGTGACCCTAAAGGAGGAATATTTTTTAAAGCAGCACCTGCCCTTTTAATGGTCACAGGCTGGTTTAAAAAAGGTCCCTATTTGGAAAACCAAATGCAGGGATAGAGGCAATGCTTAATTCTTAAAAGAATAAGTGTTGGTGCCCAAAGTTTTTCTTAATAGCCTTTGGCTGGTGTTGCAGAATGTCAGTGTGACTGAATACCAATGCTGCATAGTCTTGAGTCAACATCATGCCTATTTCTTCCACTAGCATACACTTCTTGCTGCTTTATTTCGCTTTCCATGTTCTTTTTTTATCCCTGCTCTTTCTCTTTGTCATTGTTTCTTCATCTTTCTCTTTCTCCTTCTTCCCCCATTTTTGTGTTTTTTTCTCTCTTGTTCTGGGTCAAAGTCTGATGATGAAAAATAAGTGTCAGCCCTCAAAAAATGAACACTGGTGTGCCCCATCTGCAATCACTGGCTCAAATTAAGGATTGGACAGAGGTCTACTGTCCCTTGGAGGCCTCCATCTGTGCACTGGTAGTCAATCACAAAGGGTCAAATATTGCTACCTGCCTAATTAATATTTGTGAGGCAGGTTGATTTGTGACCCCCTGCGAATGGACCATTTGTGATGCGACCGATTAGTACATAGTTCACATCGCAAATAGTATTTTCCTTCGCAAACAAGTCAATGTGCAAGTTGCAATGCCTATTTTGCGACAGGGAAAGGTACATCTGGCTCATGGTTTGTTACAGCTAAATTCAAAATCTGGCCTATCAATAGATGACATTGGTGCAGAACATATCCTACCTGACCTGTACAATGACTACCATTTTCAAGCAACAGAAGACATCATTAAAAAAATGAACATTATATAATGCCTATTTTTGGTGATTGTTAGAGATACAGGGCGAGGTGCAGAGAACGGTTTGTTTCTCTACACTGGATGGCCCCCTTAAAGCTACTCAAAGTCTCTTGGCTTGCAATTGAACACACACCAGGGAAAGTAGGAAACCTAGGACAGGGGAGAAAGATATGTAAAAAGTGTTGGTGCATTTTTGGGCTGGCTATTGCCCGGAGTGTGTTGGCAGAACCTGGGGAAAATATAATAGAAGTGGTAGCCCTGGTTGCATTGTCGAATTTAAAGGTACTTTATAATGTGGCTTGTGTTCTCCACTAAAAACATGTAAGAAACAGATGCGCAAATGTTGCATTCATAAGCAAGTTAGAACTGTTACCACTTTCCAAAGATAGAATTTAAAGACTAACTTTTTGAAGAGTAAGGGATGCATTAAAAAATCAATTACCTACATTTTGTTTGTGCAGTAAAGCTGTGCATTTGTTAAATGCAGCCTGTTTTCAGCTCCCATGTAAGTCATTCTCTGATGCTCGCTTAATGCAAAATTGTAGTTCTGCTTTTCTGTATGTGGAATGTCCCAGTTTCGTGAAATAATCATACGCCATACCACCATGAAGCATAAAAGGCCATTTATTAGGACAGGTTTGCAAAACATTTAGTCAACCTCAAAACAACATTAACATTAACATCAAACATCTTCGATACGTCATCCCCATCTTCACCCACCAATTCTCACTTCTCACCAAGCTTTCACCACAAACCCGACACCTTGTTTCATTCTTTCTCCTTTCACTCACTGACCTTCTTCCATTCCAAATCTCTCTCTCACTTCTCCTACAAAACATCTTCCAATGAAGCCTCCTTGTCCTGTTCCAAGAATCCTGCACACCATCTTCCTATGCCTGTGCTCCCTTTCTCCCCCCCGAGGGGTGGATATGCTCGCATATTACTCTCCACCCCTTCAACTACTGCTGACACCCTTGAAACCTGCCAGGTAATAAGTATTTCTCAAAATCTGGATGTGCCCTGCTGACAAGTGGCGCCGTATCATGAGGTCACCTCTAACCAGTTCCTAAATCAACAATACTTTGCATTCTGTGGTATATAATTTAGTTTTCCCTTCATAACAGTGGTCTTCAAACATTTTTATCGCAAGCTCCCCTGCATAAAATAATTTAGTTGAGCCTCCAAAGGGGGCATATTTTATCACACTTGATTTGTAAAATATTAACCAATGGCAGCAAGCTTAACATTGTATCGAGGCTTAGGACATTTCCTCAAAGAACAATGGATAACGATTTTCAGTATGGTGTTTTAACTTATCATAATGAATATATGACATGCAAAATACAGAAAATGGGCCAGATACACAATTGGAAGCGATATCATGATAGGAAAGTGTACAAGCCTAGGTTTCGTTTTGTTTTGTTTTTCTCAGAATATTTAAATAAAAGATGAAGTGTGCTGACCAAGCGGGGATGACAACAAAGGTTTCAGCAAGAGGACAAAGAAAACTGTTTGCCGGATTTCTAGGGCTATAAAATTACTTGATCCATAATTCTGACGAGTATTGCCATATTGTTTTGCTTTCATGATTACTTATCTGAATATGCTGTATAACTGTATTATTTGTCATTATGTGGAAATGAATAAAATTTGTTTAAAAAAAAAAAGTGAAATATGAAGTGACTCCAAGGGTCAGTTGGCTGACTCACTGGAACTAGCAGGGGCCATGCTGGGCACCCCAAGAGACCGATCCTCGACGGCCAAAAATTGCACCTGAGTCTGCCGGACACTGGTGTGTCGTCTGAGTTAAGATTGGTCACCCAAGAGGGACACTAACCTCCACCAAAGGATACCGCTGGACCAGCTGTGACCAGAGACCTGTATCCCAGCAGCAGCTGGCCTTCTACTGGCTCAAAGAGGAATTTGAAGGATCCCAACCCCTTCCACTGGCACAAGGACAACTTTGAGGGACCCCGACCTCTGTGGTCAAAGTCACCCAACCTGACCCATGGACCAAGGAGTAACTGTAAGGACACCCACGTCACCCGCACAGCATCCAGAATATTCTTGAGCATCCTCCATCTCCTACATCCCCAGCATCAGGACCACTCCATTAAAGTCTATGGTGGTTATGGTGTAAAGTTCAGAACATAACTGGAGAACACTTTGGTGGCCAGGTAACTGTCCAAATACGCCTTAGTGCCCCCCCCCCCTGACCTTCTCACTGATGGATTTGGTCTCCCTAGTTGGACCAGAGTAGCCAAACACAACTCTTTCAAAATGTTCAAGTTTCCAAACTTAACAGTTACCAAAGATTGTTTGCGGTTGTGACTAAAAGAACTGAGATTTGCATTTACTTTAAAAATCTATATCCCTGGAACCCTCCGGTGGATTTTGCTCATCTTGGTCTCTAAAAATTCATAAAAGTATAATCTGTTTCTTTAAATTGGTGTCGGAATTTTTTCGTGTCGCTTGACTTTCTTATTTTGTTGTTTGGTGCTTCTAAATGTTTTACACTAGTTCCTTTGTTTAAGCCTGGCTGCTCGAAGCCACAGCTACCCAGGGATGAGCTAAAGATTTTGCAAACGAGCTTGACTGGACGCAAGATAGTTGAGTGTATTACACGGTAAGGTCGCCCAACCATACCATATAATACACCCAAATGCTCACATCCCTCTTGTATTTTACACGCCATTGCCTCCTACAATTTCAGAAGCTGATAAAGGATAATTTATTTTCCTCTGTGTAACACATCTCTCTTTTTATGAGGTCAGCGCCAAGACTCCAGGTTGCCGGGTATCAGTGCGCTTTACAATTCACTCAATCATGCAATCAGCTGTGAACCTCTAGCTTCATTACTTCCATTTCCGTGATTTTTAAATGTCTTTGAGAAATATTATTTTGGTATAGCAGTTGTATCCCTTGAAGGCATTTTCAAAGCACATAGGTCAGTTTTAACAGCGAGAGCACAGGTGTATGAGTACATTGTCTTGATAAATTTATATTTTAACTTGCCAGTGTGGCATAGAGGTGCATTAATTGAGTGGTTGGAACCAGTGATGCTGAAAAGGGCATATTGTCGCAGGTTGACAGCTGTAGAATTGGAAGGTGCACTGCATACTATGTTTTATGTAGCGCTAGAAAAAAATAAAGTGCCAAATAAGGTAGGAAAATCTGCCCTTCAATTGGTGTACACTGAAAGCACTTCTGGATGCCAGAAGTGTGCCTACACTTTCAAAGTAAGATTTGCCTGTAATTAGTGGACCTCTTTCTCTGGAGGAGAAGTATCACCAAGATCTTACTAGTTCCTTACATGTAAACTTTCATCAGCAGAGCTTGAGATCCTAGCCATGTCCTTAGAGGTGAACAATGACCAGGATCGTGCTTGTGTCTCAAGAGGTGAACATTCACCGGCAGGGTTGAGGATCGAACCTTTGTCTCTAGAGGTTACAATCACTGGCAAGGGTCATACTCGATCCCGTGTACTTGGAGATGAAAAATCCAGGATCTTACCTGTGGCCCTAGAGGTGAACAATCATCAGGATCTTACCTGTGCCTCTAGAGGTGAAGAATCACCAGGATCTTACTTGTGAACCAAGATGTAAACAATCCCCAGGATCTTACCTGTGTACTTAGAGATGAATAATCCCCAGGATCTTACTGTCTCCCTAGCTTATGTAGTGTTACCAGGATCATATCTGTGTACATATAAGTGAACAACCACTAGGAACTTACCTGCCGCCCTTGAGGGGGACAGTCATGAGGATCTTACTTACCTGAACTCCCAGAGGTGAACAATACCATGATTGTACCTGTGTCTTTAGAGGTGAGCATTCATCAGCAGGGTTTAGGATCGAGCCTGTGTCTCTAAAGGTGAACACTCAGCAGGATCTTACTTGTGAAACTAGAGGTGTTCAGTCACCAGGTTCTTACCTGTGCACTTAGAGAAGAACAATCACCAGGATCTTACATGTGTCCCTAGCGGTAAACAGTCACAAGGATCGTACCTGTGTTCATAGAGGTGACCAATCTAAGGGATCTTACCTGTGACTCTAGACGTGAACAATAATCAGGAACTTACCTGTATCCCTAGAGATTAACAGTCACCAGGACCTTACCTCCCTAGAGGTGAACAGAAACAAGGATCTTACATGTGTCCCTGGAGATGAACAATCACTAGAATCTTGCCTGTGTACCTAAAGGTGAAAAATCACCAGGATTACACCTGTGTCCCTGAGGTGAGAAGTCACTAGCAGGGTTCAGGATCGAACCTGTGTCTCTAGAGATGAATAATCTCCAGGTTCTTACCTGTGAACTTAGAGAAGAACAATCACCAGGATCATACCTGTCTCCCTAGTGGTAAACAGTCACCAAGATTGTACATGTGCTCATAGAAGTGAACAATGACTGTGATCTTACCTGTGACTCTAGAGGTGAACAATCATTTAGAACTTAACTGTATCCCTAGGGTGAACAGTCACCAGAATTGTACCTGCCTTCCTAGAGGTGAACAGACACAAGGATCTTACCTGTGACCCTGGAGATGAACAATCACCAGAATCTTACCTGTGTCCCTAAAGGTGAACAGTCACGAGGATATTACCTGTGTCCCTAGAGTTGAACAATTACCAGGATCATACTTGTACGACTAGAGTGGACGAATTTCAAGGATCTTACCTGTCTGACTAGAGATGAACAGACACAAGGATCTTACCTGTGTCCCTGGAGATGAACAATCACTAGGATTGTACCTGTGCCCCTAGAGGTGAGCAATCACCAACAGGGTTCAGGATCGAATCTGTGTCTCTAGAGATGAACAATCATCAGGATCTTCCTTGTCTGACTAGAGATGAGCAATCACCACGATCTCACCAGTCTGGCTAGAAGTGAACAATCACCTGGATCTTACCCCTGTACCAAGAGGTGAACACTCACCAGGATCTTACCTGTCTGACTAGAGGTGAACAATCAGCATGATCTTACCTCTATCCCTCGTGGTGAACAATCACCAGAATGTTACTTTGCCCTAGAGGTGAACAATCAAAAGGATCGTACCTGTGTCTCTAGAAGTGAACAATTACGAGGATCGCACGTGTCCCTAGAGATGAACAGTCACCAGGATCTTACCTATCTCTCTAAAGGTGAACAGTCCCCAGGATCTTACTTGTCTGAGTAGATGTAAGCAATCACCAGGCTCTTCCCTGTCTTATTAGAGGCAAACAATCGCCAGGATTTTACCTGTGTCCCTAGAGGTGAACAATCACCAGGATCTCATCTGTTTCTCTAAAGCTAAACAATCACCAGAATCTTATCTGTCTGACTAGAGGTGAAAAATCACTAGGATCTTATCTGTGTCTCTAGAGCTGAACAATCACTAGGGTCTCACCTGAGTCCCTAGAGTTAAACAATCACCATGATCTCACCTGTGTCTCTAGTGGTGAACAATCACCAGGGTCTTACTTATGTCCCTAGAGATGAATAATCACCATGGTCTTACCTGCGTCTCTAAAGATGAACAATCACCAGGATCTTACCTGTCTGACTAGAGGTGAACAATCACCAGAGTCTTACCTGTGTCCTTAGAGATGAACAATCACCAGGATCCACTGGTTTCTCTAAAGCTGAACAATCACCAGAATATTACCTGTCTGACTAGAGGTGAACGATCACTAGGATCTTACCTGTGTCTCTAGAAGTGAACAATCACAAGGATCTTACTAGTGTCTCTAGAGGTGAACTATCACCAGGATCTTACCTGTGTTCTCAGAGGTGAACAATCACCGGGGTCGTACTTGTGAACCTAGAGGTGAACAATCACCAGAATCTTACTTGAGAACCTAGAGATGACCAATCACCAGAATCACACGTGTCTCTAGTGGTGAGCAATCCCCTGCAGGGTTCATGCTTGTGTCTCTCTAGAGGTGAGCACTCACCTGCAGAGGCCAGAGCAGAGTGTAACCCGTATACCTATAGGTGAAATACTCAAACTGTGCCGGCTCCCCTCGAGCCTCTGTCTACGCCCACCTGCCCTTTGTTCTATGTAGTAGAAATCCCTGGGTAAAGCCTTGCACCAAGTACGTGTGGAGGCGAATGACAGAGATGCTCCCTTTCTACTTCCCAGAAGTTGGCAGCGCTTTGAAGCCGGCTAGGCGTCGGTATTAGGCACAATATGCACAACATTCAAGGAAACCGGATAAGCAGTGCAGGCATGGGAAGTGTCATAGACCAAAGAGTAACGTTTTGTTCTGCGCTTTAAGGCGCTCCGCGCTCGCTGCTTCGGGTGAAGAAGCCCCTTCTCGGAACACCGCTCCTCGGGTCTTGGGGTATTTATAGCAGGGTCCGAGCCCCCGCAGGGGCAGCTGCCCCGGTCTGTAACCCAAGGCCTTCCCTTCGAGGGCACAGCAGATGCTCAGGGCAAGATCCAGTGAGCCAATGTCCTAAAAATAGTCTCATCGGGCGAGGCTGCCTCCTTCGAGACCCCCTTCAGTCTCACTTACTCCAAGATGACCCTGCTCGCTGGGCGGGGGCAGGGGCTTGGAGGCCTGGCCTGCCTGTCAGAAGAGGTATATATAGAGATGTCCTCACCGAGCCACCGTCTTCCACTGAAGGGCAGGTCTCTCTCTCTCTCTCTCGCACTCGCTCTCTCTCTCGCTCCCTCTCTCTCTCATTTTTTCTCTCTCGCTCTCTCTTATTCTCTCTCTCATTCTTTCTCTCACGCTCTCTCTCATTCTCTCTCTCTCTTTCTCTCTCTCTCTTTCTCTCTCGCTCTCTCATTCTCTCTCTCTCTCTCATTCTCTCTCTCGCTCGCTCTCTCATTCTCTCTCGTTCTTTCTCTCTCGCTCTCTCTTATTCTCTCTCTCATTCTTTCTCTCTTGCTCTCTCTCATTCGCTCTCTCTCATTCTCTCTCTTTCTCTCTCTCTCTCGCTCTCTCCCCCACGCTCTCTCGCTCTCTCTCTCTCTCGCTCTCTCTCTCGCTTGCTCTCTCATTCATTCTCTCTTGCTCTCTCTTATTCTCTCCCTCATTCTTTCTCTCTCGCTCTCTCTCTCTCTCATTCTTTCTCTCTCGCTCTCTCTCATTCGCTCTCTCATTTTCTCTCTCTCTCTCTCTCTCATTCTCTTTATCTCTCGCTCTCCCTCAAGCTCCAGCAGAAGTGTTAAGTAGAGGCCTCTGCTCTGGTGCTCAGGGAAGCAAAGATGCAGCCCTAGAGGGGAATTTTGAGGGGGCACACATTGGCGGTAGTGCTGGAACAGTTTTCAGAGTGGGGCCCGGTGCTGCCATCAATGTTACATCACTCAATTCATAGGTATTGAAAAAAATCCACGGTGGCACAAAAGTAAGTGTAGTAAAAAGAGCCACCACGCCCACCAGCAGGAGAGTGGTGTGGGTGTAGCAAGTGTCCAGTGGTGCCTTTAGGAGCACACTTTCACAAATATATTAGCAAAGCGTGGTGTGGCAGCGCACTGTCATTTACAGATACCACGTTCTCCACTGTAATGGCCACTGATTTTGCACAGGATACAGGTTTTCTGATAAAACTATATAGCGCATGAGTGATAATGTGTGGAAGCTGGAATGTTTGTCATATGCGCATCACCAGTGCTTGAAATGGAAAAACAGAAGTGCAGGTACTCTGTACCAGAGTACCGGCTTGTTTTTGAGAAGTGCTGGTACTCTCAAATTAAATGTATTACATTTCTCTTAAGAAGTGCTCTTACTCTCCCTTTCAAATAAAAAAGTGCCGGTTCTCAGTACCGGACAGTACCAGCCCATTTAAAGCACTGCGCATCACCAAGTAAAGTGTCTTGATTTAATCCGATTAAAATCTTTGTTTCACTTCAGAATAACACAAAAGTGCTTCATTTGTGCTTGGCGAACTGCTGATTTATTTTAAAATAACTGCACATTTAATTTACATATATTTAAATGTTGCTAATGGTTAGAAAAAAAGTATATCCTATAGTCTTTCGTTTCACACCAGGAAGATAGTCGCTACATCGTGCACTTTACAAAGTCCTCCCACTCTGTAGTCAGAGAAGGAAAAGTAAACCCCAATTACTATGTTGATTTGACAGAAGACATAGCCTGACATTTGACCTCTGCCTTGGAACTCACAGTAAATGTGACAAGTAAAAAACTAAATTTAAAGGTGCGTTTCTTGCTCATTCACCTTCTGAACTCCACCATGTTTATTTCGTAGGTGCTTTACCCCTTCTTCCAGCACCTTGGGCCACAGATAAAAGTGCTGGAGCAATCTACAAAGATATATATATATATATATATATATATATATATATATATATATATACACATATATATATATATGCATATATACATATATACAGGCGCGGTCGGTGGTAGGAGTGCCGGTCGGGCGGTGACGTGGGGTGGGGGAGGGGGGGGTAGTAAACTACGGATTAAGGCCTAATACAGGTAAGTAAACATTTAAATAAATAAAACGAATTTCGTTGCGAGCACTGCATCGCATTTGGCGATGCAGCGCTCTAGCGAAATTCGTTTTATTTATTTAAATGTTTACCTGTATTAGGCCTTAATCCGTAGTTCTACCCCCCCTGCCCCTCCCCGCCCCACGTCACCGCCCGACCGGCACTCCTACCACCGACCGCGCCTGCATATATATATATTTCAGTGAAGCTCTGGGTGTAGTTAGGCTCTTAAGTGGCGTAAGGAGTGACGTAGCATTGCTATGGGCCCTGGAAAAATGCCCACACTAAGGTTGAGTAATAAAGCACAGCCATAATTGGGGAGCAGTGGACCCTGGTGGAACTGCACTAATGGTGGCTGCACCTCCGGTATTAAGAAAACGTGATGCAAACATTGGCTTGGCCACATAAATGTCACGGGGTAAAAATACAAAGGCCTTGGCCCCCCAGGGTGTGGGCATACGTTATTTCCCTGGCTCATTAGCTCGGAGATTGCCCGAGTACTACAGTGTGAGGAAAGGGGGGCGGGGTTAGAGCACAAAAACAGTGCAGGCCTGGAAGCCTGTATGGGTCTTAAGTGCCCTGCCCGGAGCGCCAGTGACCCGCTTTACCAGTCGGAATCAGAGGTGGGTGGGCCCATCAGGAAGCTTGAAGAATTTGCAGCCGTGCCTGTGGAAGGCTGGTAGAGCTGGGATTGACTCAGTCATATCCTGC
Organism: Calotriton arnoldi; assembly: GCA_963921515.1. Lineage (NCBI taxonomy): Eukaryota > Metazoa > Chordata > Amphibia > Caudata > Salamandridae > Calotriton > Calotriton arnoldi. The sequence goes on from CAWUFW010000230.1 coordinate 110,165, forward strand.
TGGCAGTTAGGGTTTTATGACGTATCCCCGGGGTGTCGTGCTGCAGATCACCACGGACGCAACTGCATGCACAGGGAGCAGGTGCAGCTGCAAGGTATCCTGGGCAAGCATCCCCAAAGTGAAACGCGTCCTGGCTTCTACGGCAGGAGTAGTATTGGTTGTATACTACTCATCACCATGTATTTTTTGACAGGTGGCCACGCCCCTTTGACCACGCCCCTTTGGTCCGTGTGTCTATATTGGAATCGGTCCAAATCTGATTTTAATCTGATTTTAATCGGTCCTTATAATGTATTGATAAGATTATAGCGTTTTGGTGTTTTATAGATCGTTATTTTGTGAATGAAGGCTTATAAAATGATACGTGGCTGAAATCAAAAGCGTATAAAACGATAAGTTAGGATTTGCGAATCAAGGCTTATAAAATGATACGTGGCTGAAATCAAAAGCGTATAAAACGATAAGTTAGGATTTGCGAATGAAGGCTTATAAAATGATACGTTGCTGAAATCAAAAGCGTATAGAACGACCAAGCATGCCCGGGCATGTCTTGTTTTAGGGTTGTTTATGGGTCCGTAATCCGGTTATATGGAATGTAGCTACGAATTACAACGATATTTTATACATTTCATATCATCACATTATTGAAAAGGATAATAACGCGTTTTAGATAAAATTGGTTTTATTAAATGTAAAATCAAAAGCTCAGAGAAGTTTTATTTTGGGGTAATATTTACAATTTAATTGAAAGCATGTTTTACATAACAGAAAATCACATTTTATGTAATTACAGTTTCATTATATGGAATTACATAACCTGACAACAGCGGTAGTTCTTAAATACATTATTCACCAAGACATATAAATCACAGTATCAACGGCAGACATCAAATCTGCGGAAGTTACATAAAAAAAAAGCACATCTTTTTTTTGGTACCCGGTAATAATCACGGATAACAATAATACATTTATAAAATATAGAAAATTACATATTTAAGCTTATAGTGAATAATGAGGTAGCGGTGGTTATCAAATACATTATGTACGCTGCATAAAAATCACAGTATCAACGGCAGACATCAAATCTGCGGAAGTTACATAAAAAAAAGAAGCACATCTTTTTTTTTGGTACCCGGTAATAATCACGGGTAACAATAATACATTTATAAAATATAGAAAATTACATATTTAAGCTTATAGCGGATAATGAGGTAGCGGTGGTTATCAAATACATTATCTACGCTGCATAAAAATCACAGTATCAACAGCAGACATCAAATCTGCGGAAGTTACATAAAAAGGAATCACATCTTTTTTTTTTGGTACCCGGTAATAATCACGCTAGCTATAATACATTTATAAAATATAGAAAGCACATATTACAGCTTATAGTTGAGGTAGCGGTAGTTATCAAATACATTATGTACCGCGGCAAACAAATCACAGTATCAACACGAAAATAAAATGAGGTACATAAAAATCAAGAAACCATGGCATATTAGCAGCAACCGGTAATACGCTGTATGGTCACCGGGCATGAAATCAGACAAAACTATATGTTGTGATAAAAATGAGGTAGTTACATAAAACAATATTTAGTTACCCAGTAAAAAGCACAGGTCTCTATTATAAATCACGGGTGCTAAACAGACAACCAAGGCAATCTTTTGAATTGATGTCTTTTTTTTGGTGGGAGTGCATGGCCGAGTGTGGTTATGGGCTCATGAGCATTATCGCCACTGACTCGGAGGGCATGCGTTGGGGCTCTTTGAGGAACATGTGAAAATGGTGATGCGGGGGGAGAAGGAATAACAAAAGGGGCGAGGGCGTTGTTCTTTAAATCTTCTAAGTATATACGATGACCACCATTTCCTAGCACCGATGCCGGAATGTTCAGTTCTGCTAGGCTCTGCATGAAGGCGTCCCAACCGACAGGCACTTTATTATTAGCAAAGGAGTGTGTTTGGGTGGCGCCTCTGACCAAATCGTGCAGGTTTGAACCGCGTATAACATTACCTTTATAAAGAAGTTCCCCTTTATCATTCCAGAAAGCTATGTCTTTATTTTGATGAATTTTATTAAGAAGTAATTCGGCTTTCTTTTTGTGCCGGGGGTTAACGTTGTCAAGGATTTCATTAACTAGATTAAAGGCAGGTGATTCTGGCTCTCTGACTGGTGAAACGGGTGGCTCTTGACTTTCAGGCATGAATAAAGTCAGCCCCTCTTTTTCCATTTTACCATGATGGACAAAGTTCAGATACTTTTGAAGGATAGAGGTATAAAGTTTAGCTTTCTCGTGCACCGGTAAATCACTGCGCTGAAGAATTTCCCTCATCTCGGCGTCCAACAGATCCGTGGCTGATTTTCTAATGTCAGCATCGGCGCTTGAGGGGCTCCGCATTCTGTCTAGCTCATGTTTAGGAACGAGATACATTTTTTCAATGTGTGCCATCACCGGCGGCGCAGCAGGCCTGAGAGAAGCGGAATAGCGATGCCTAGCAGCGATCCTATGAGGCCCCCAGACTGCTTGACAAGACTTTTTATTTGTTTTAATAGAGATCCTTTTATTGCTCAGTTTTTTAACAAGATTACTTTTCTTTTTAAGCACTCGGATCTGCTGAGGACTTAAAGGGACATTGCCCTTCAAGGTATTTAGGGCTATCTCCGATATCGCCGCTGCTAAATCATCAGACGCCGAGCATAGAAGAGCTTTCCTTTGTTGTGGGGATGATGAGACCAACAGTCTTAAAAGAGCTAGATTGCGCGCTATCCGGCTGGACATTGTCATGAGGGTGTTGGAGCTCTAAACTGGGGCGATGCTTTCTATTTATCTTCTTTTTATAGCAGGGTAGGACTTTTTTAGAGTATAAGCAACAGGAAGATCCGGTGGGAAAAGCCCGGTCCTTAATCTGTAATCCTCTGGCGTGCCGGCGTTTAAATCTACAAAAAGATACCCATAGGGGCTCTGAGTGGCATCCTCAAAGGCTTCTAGAAAGAAACTAGAGCGACCCGGGTACATCTGGTGGGCTAGAGTCGTTATTTGAAGTTTGTCTCTAGGGTTTTTGAAAAGCACCATGTACTTGGTGTTCAGAGCGATGGTTCGCGAGCTCTTACCTTGGCAGAGCCCGTTCTGCACAATGTATAAAATGCTGAGATTCCGATGGTGAACATACTGAGTAAAAGCTTTTTCAATTTCATCGCTGTCACAAGCAGAGGCCATTAGATCATCTACAATTAACATATTAGCACTAGAGGGGGGAAATAAAATGTCATAATTTAAGGTGGCGGGGAGGCCCTCAACAAATTTGAGGTGTGGAAGCTTTTGCGAGAGTTCTTGATAGAGCCGCTGCCAACAGGAATAGGCCCACACTATGTTGGTGGGTGGTTGGGTCATCATTTGATGCGCATTTTCCAAAAGTTTTTTTACAAAGTAACTTTTACCGGAATTGGAAGGACCTGCGAGGATGCATGAGAACGGATGCTGTAATCTAATATCCATACTTTAAACAACCTCTAATAAACTATACACCCCAAAGCAGAAAGCCTTTTTTCGCTAGCCCGTGATTACACAGAGGCTGGATGACTCTTAAAAGCCATAGGTCAGGGTTTTATAGTCATCTTTAAGAATGCGCTTATCATATACAACCCTCAGCGTTTTGCGCAGAGGGCGTGTCTCAATATCCCAACGTTTTTTAATTCTTACAATGCAGGGGTGTTGCACTACTAAGCTTTCATCTTCTGGAACACATTCACCTCTTTCGGTGTGCTTAGCATATTGGGTGACCAGCTCTTTTAAGTTTTGAAAATTTACTTTTTCACGGTTCTGAACATTGAGGGTGATCCCCTTCACCTTCAAGCAGATTTTACCGCCTGATAAGCGGTAACCGTAGGTTTTGGGTCCGGCGGAGACAAACTCTCTGATGTATTCATCGGAAGGTGTTTCGCTAGTGAGTTCCCCCAGATAGTCGCCCAACGAGGGGTTAACATCGCCCTCTTTGCTCACGAAAATCACTGAGTCTGTGTCGTGGTAAAGACAGCGGTCTTGAAGCAACTCCGGGAGCTTGTATAACTCTAATCTAGCATAAGCAGTGGTGAAACTGGCAATAAAAATGTTTGCGTTGCATGAAGGCGGGTAATGTTCTTTGGTATACCGCCAACACACGCAAGCGGTATCATCATCTATGAACTCGCAAGATGACACCTCGCAGTAGGTAGTAAAAAAGTACTTATCAAATTCATCCGGCTCGGTCACTAGAGTAGTTTCTGAGCGGTCTTCTCTCTGCCCCAGTTTTCCCCATAGAGAATTGAGAAACAGTTTAGCAATCTGTCCTTTAGTGGGGTTCACGTGGATTTTATTAGAGCGCAATCGAATACCCTCTTTCTGAAAATATTCCCGCCGGTACTTCTGTTTCACCTTACCGTCGGTACACCACTGGGGGTAACCCGAAGCTTCTTGCTTGTCTCTAAGGTGCAAATTGATGTAGTCGGTAAACAGATCATGAGAAACATTTTCAAAATGCCATATCTCATAAATGCGATCTATCACATAGCCTTTTTTCAGAGCTACATTCACTTCTACAGTGCACCAGGTGGCGGTCAGAGCACGTTCAGCATCAGAGTGATCACACCGGGAGGTCTGTCTGGCTTCTGTGCAGGAGCGGCACAGGGTAAATAGTAGTTTGCCCTCAAATCTGTAAGGAAGCACAGGGAAAAAAAGTCCTCTAGGCGGTTGAATTCTACATCTGATTAGACCGAAATACCTTTGGGGGTCGCCAAAATCTTTATAAAGGATCTTAGGATGTCCTACAGGGTAGACTTTTGTCTTATTTACAAAGGGGTATAAGCTGGTAAAATCATAGTAAAAAATCTTTTCATCACCAGCGGCCTTTCGATAAAGAGTAACGGCGTTTGTTCGTCCTCCGTAGAGCGAATCACGCGGTTTCAAGGGTTCGGGTAAGTCACGATCCTTGATAAAAGTCAGCAGATCTAGATTACATGTTAACTGCTCACGCCACGCGTGTTCCCAAATACTTCTGACATTGAAGCCTCGTCTTTTTAAAAACTCCTGTTTAATAGTTGTGCGGTTAAGCAACTGACCATATGTACAACCGGTCATCTTGTTAAAATCGTTTCCTGCGTAACAAATTGGACAACCATGAAAAAAGCATCCATTAAATTCAAAGGCGGTAGGGACCCCGTCAATATTGGCATAACCATCTAAAAAATAGGACCCAATTTTAAGCTCCCCGCCTCTCAAAGCGTGACGGATGGTGATTTTTTCACTGTATTCCAGATACATCAACCATTGAATAGCGGGTGTTGAGAATCTCTTTTGCTGTCTGTGATAATTATCACGAGGTAGCAACGCTAATGTGTAAGGTTTTAAAAAACAAAATCTGAACATCGCCAAGCAGACTGAAGCTAAAGTGATGTACTGAAAGGGGTCGATGAAGTCAACATAGGCATACTCATTGGCCTGACCCGGGTTCACCAAGATTTGCTTGCTAGACATGGCGATGACGCCTTCTCTAACGCGGATACATGCCTCTCTTAAAATGTTCACATCTTGTTGGCAGTAATGAGACAGCTCCTTCTGGTAATCAAACACCTGAGCTTTGTTCGATTCATACCAGGACACAAATTCTGTTTTCTCAGAGGGTGACATATAGTTTACACCATAAAATTCTGCTGAGGGCATAGCACCAACGTAGTTCTGGTTCTGCAAAGTGTTAAAGTAATGTGGGAAATGCCCTCAGCAGAATTTTATGGTGTAAACTATATGTCACCCTCTGAGAAAACAGAATTTGTGTCCTGGTATGAATCGAACAAAGATCAGGTGTTTGATTTCCAGAAGTTGCTGTCTCATTACTGCCAACAAGATGTGAACATTTTAAGAGAGGCATGTATCCGCTTTAGAGAAGGCGTAATCGCCATGTCTAGCAAGCAAATCTTGGTGAACCAGGTCAGACCAATGAGTATGCCTATGTTGACTTCATCGACCTTTCAGTACATCACTTTAGCTTAGTCTGCTTGGCGATGTTCAGATTTTGTTTTTAAAACCTTACACATTAGCGTTGCTACCTCGTGATAATTATCACAGACAGCAAAGAGATTCTCAACACCCGCTATTCAATGGTTGATGTATTTGGAATACAGTGAAAATCACCATCCGTCACGCTTTGAAGGCGGAGAGCTTAAAATTGGGTCCTATTTTTAGATGGTTATGCCAATATTGACGGGTCCCTACGCCTTTGAATTTAATGGATGCTTTTCATGGTTGTCCAATTTGTTACGCGGAAACGATTTTAACAAGATGACCGGTTGTACATATGGTCAGTTGCTTAACCGCACAACTATTAAACAGGAGTTTTTAAAAGGCGAGGCTTCAATGTCAGAAGTATTTGGGAACACGCGTGGCGTGAGCAGTTAACATGTAATCTAGATCTGCTGACTTTATCAAGGATCGTGACTTACCCGAACCCTTGAAACCGCGTGATTCGCTCTACGGAGGACGAACAAACGCCGTTACTTTATCGAAGGCCGCTGGTGATGAAAGATTTTTACTATGATTTTACCAGCTTATACCCTTGTAAATAAGACAAAAGTCTACCCTGTAGGACATCCTAAGATCCTTTATAAAGATTTTGGCGACCTCAAAGTATTTCGGTCTAATCAGATGTAGAATTCAACCGCCTAGAGGACTTTTTCCCTGTGCTTCCTTACAGATTTGAGGGCAAACTACTATTTACCCTGTGCCGCTCCTGCACAGAAGCCAGACAACCTCCCGGTGTGATCACTCTGATGCTGAAGCGTGCTCTGACCGCCACCTGGTGCACTGTAGAAGTGAATGTAGCTCTGAAAAAGGCTATGTGATAGATCGCATTTATGAGATATGGCATTTTGAAAATGTTTCTCATGATCTGTTTACCGACTACATCAATTTGCACCTTAGAGACAAGCAGAAGCTTCGAGTTACCCCAGTGTGTACCGACGATAGGAGAAACAGAAGTACCGGCAGAATATTTTCAGAAGAGAGTATTCGATTGCGCTCTAATAAAATCACGTGAACCCCACTAAAGACAGATTGCTAAACTGTTTCTCAATTCTCTATGGAAAACTGGGGCAGAGAGAAGACCGCTCAGAAACTACTCTAGTGACCGAGCCGGATGAATTTGATAAGTACTTTTACTACCTACTGCGAGGTGTCATCTTGCGAGTTCATAGATGATGATACCGCTTGCGTGTGTTGGCGGTATACCAAAGAACATTACTCGCGTTCATGCAACGCAAACATTTTTATTGCCAGTTTCACCACCGCTTATGCTAGATTAGAGTTGTACAAGCTCCTGGAGTTGCTTCAAGACCGCTGTCTTTACCACGACACAGACTCGGTGATTTTCGTGAGCAAAGAGGGCGATGTTAACCCCCCGTTGGGCGACTATCTGGGGGAACTCACTAGCGAAACACCTTCCAATGAAAACATCACAGAGTTTGTCTCCGCCTGACCCAAAACCTACGGTTACCGCTTATCAGGCGGTAAAATCTGCTTGAAGGTGAAGGGGATCACCCTCAATGTTCAGAACCGTGAAAAGTAAATTTTCAAAACTAAAAGCTGGTCACCCAATATGCTAAGCACACGAAAGAAGTGAATGTGTTCCAGAAGATGAAAGCTTAGTAGTGCAACACCCCTGCATTGTAAGAATTAAAAGCGTTGGGATATGAGACACGCCCTCTGCGCAAACGCTGAGAGTTGTATATGATAAGCGCATTCTTAAAGATGACTATAAAACCCTGACCTATGGCTTAAGAGTCATCCAGCCTTTGTGTAATCACGGGCTAGCGAAAAAAGCTTTCTGCTTTGGGGTGTATAGTTTATTAGAGGTTGTTTAAAGTATGGATATTAGATTACAGCATCCGTTCTCATGCATCCTCGCAGACCCTTCAATTCGGTAAAAGTTACTTTGTAAAAACTTTTGGAAAATGCGCATCAAATGATGACCCAACCACCCACCAACATAGTGTGGGCCTATTCCTGTTGGCAGCGGCTCTATCAAGAACTCTCGCAAAAACTCCACACCTCAAATTTGTCGAGAGCCTCCCGCCACCTTAAATGATGACATTTTATTTCCCCCTCTAGTGCTAATATGTTAATTGTAGATGATCTAATGGCCTCTGCTTGTGACAGCGATGAAATTGAAAAAGCTTTACTCAGTATGTTCACCATCGGAATCTCAGCATTTTATACATTGTGCAGAACGTGTTCTGCCAAGGTAAGAGCTTGCGAACCATCGCTCTGAACACCAAGTACATGGTGCTTTTCAAAAACCCCAGAGACAAACTTCAAATAACGACTCTGGCCCGCCAGATGTACCCGGGTCGCTCTAGTTTCTTTCTAGAAGCCTTTGAGGATGCCACTCAGAGCCCCTATGGGTATTTTTATGTAGATTTAAACGCCGGCACGCCAGAGGATTACAGATTAAGGACCGGGCTTTTCCCACCGGATCTTCCTGTTGCTTATACTCTAAAAGTCCTACCCTGCTATAAAGAAGATAAATAGAAAGCATCGCCCCAGTTTAGAGCTCCAACACCCTCATGACAATGTCCAGCCGGATAGCGCGTAATCTAGCTCTTTAAGACTGTTGGTCTCATCATCCCCACAACAAAGGAAAGCTCTTCTATGCTCGGCGTCTGATGATTTAGCAGCGGCGATATCGGAGATAGCCCTAAATACCTTGAAGGGCAATGTCCCTTTAAGTCCTCAGCAGATCCGAGTGCTTAAAAGAAAAGTAATCTTGTTAAAAAACTGAGCAATAAAAGGATCTCTATTAAAACGAATAAAAAGTCTTGTCAAGCAGTCTGGAGGCCTCATAGGATCGCTGCTAGGCATTGCTATTCCGCTTCTCTCAGGCCTGCTGCGCCGCCGGTGATGGCACACATTGAAAAAATGTATCTCGTTCCTAAACATCAGATAGACAGAATGCGGAGCCCCTCAAGCGCCGATGCTGACATTAGAAAATCAGCCACGGATCTGTTGGACGCCGAGATGAGGGAAATTCTTCAGCGCAGTGATTTACCGGTGCACGAGAAAGCTAAGCTTTATATCTCTATCCTTCAAAAGTATCTGAACTTTGTCCATCATGGTAAAATGGAAAAGAGGGGCTGACTTTATTCATGCCTGAAAGTCAAGAGCCACCCGTTTCACCCGTCAGAGAGCCATAATCACCTGCCTTTAATCTAGTTAATGAAATCCTTGACAACGTTAACCCCGGCACAAAGAAAGCCGAATTACTTCTTAATAAAATTCATCAAAATAAAGACATAGCTTTCTGGAATGATAAAGGGAACTTCTTTATAAAGGTAATGTTATACGCGGTTCAAACCTGCACGATTTGGTCAGAGCGCCACCCAAACATACTCCTTTGCTAATAATAAAGTGCCTGTCGATTGGGACGCCTTCATGCAGAGCCTAGCAGAACTGAACATTCGGCATCGATGCTAGGAAATGGTGGTCATCGTATCTACTTAGAAGATTTAAAGAACAACGCCTCGCCCCTTTGTTATTCCTTCTCCCCCGCATCACCATTTTCACATGTTCCTCAAAGAGCCCCAACGCATGCCCTCGAGTCAGCGGCGATAATGCTCATGAGCCCATAACCACACCCGGCCAAGCACTCCCACCAAAAAAGGACATCAATTCAAAAGATTGCCTTGGTTGTCTGTTTAGCACCCGTGATTTATAATAGAGACCTGTGCTTTACTGGGTAACTAAATATTGTTTTATGTAACTACCTCATTTTTATCACAACATATAGTTTTGTCTGATTTCATGCCCGGTGACCATACAGCGTATTACAGTTGCTGCTAATATGCCATGGTTTCTTGATTTTTATCTACCTCATTTTATTTTCGTGTTGATACTGTGATTTGTATGCCGCGTACATAATGTATTTGATAACTACAGCTACCTCAACTATAAGCTGTAATATATGCTTTCTATATTTTATAAATGTATTATAGCTAGCGTGATTATTACGAGTACCAAAAAAAGATGTGATTCCTTTTCATGTAACCTCCGCAGATTTGATGTCTGCCGTTGATACTGTGATTTTTATGCAGCGTACATAATGTATTTGATAACCACCGCTACCTCATTATCCGCTATAAGCTTAAATATGTAATTTTCTATATTTTATAAATGTATTATTGTTATCCGTGATTATTACCGGTACCAAAAAAGATGTGCTTCTTTTTTATGTAACTTCTGCAGATTTGATGTCTGCCGTTGATACTGTGATTTTATGCAGCGTACATAATGTATTTGATAACCACCGCTACCTCATTATTCACTATAAGCTTAAATATGTAATTTTCTATATTTTATAAATGTATTATTGTTATCCGTGATTATTGCAGTACCAAAAAGATGTGCTTTTTTATGTAACTTCCGCAGATTTGATGTCTGCCGTTGATACTGTGATTTATATGTCTTGGAGAATAATGTATTTAAGAACTACCGCTGTTGTCAGGTATATGTAATTCCATATAATGAAACTGTAATTACATAAAATGTGATTTTCTGTTATGTAAAACATGCTTTCAATTAAATTGTAAATATTACCCCAAAATAAAACTTCTCTGAGCTTTGATTTTACATTTAATAAAACCAATTTTATCTAAAACGCGTTATTATTCTTTTCAATAATGTGATGATATGAAATGTATAAAAATCGTTGTAATTCGTAGCTACATTCCATATAACCGGATTACGGACCCATAAACAGCCCTAAAACAAGACATGCCCGGGCATGCTTGGTCGTTTTATACGCTTTTGATTTCAGCGACGTATCATTTTATAAGCCTTCATTCGCAAATCCTAACTTATCGTTTTATACGCTTTTGATTTCAGCCACGTATAATTTTATAAGCCTTGATTCGCAAATCCTAACTTATCGTTTTATACGCTTTTGATTTCAGCCACGTATCATTTTATAAGCCTTCATTCACAAAATAACGATCTATAAAACACCAAAACGCTATAATCTTATCAATACATTATAAGGACCGATTAAAATCAGATTAAAATCAGATTTGGACCGATTCCAATATAAACACACGGACCAAAGGGGCGTGGTCAAAGGGGCGTGGCCACCTGTCAAAAAATACATGGTGATGAGTAGTATACAACCTATACTACTGGCAGGAATTGGCCCCGATCACGAGCCTTAGGTGAAATAAAACGGACAGCGGTTTGTGGATAATTATTCGCAGCTACCTTTCATATTAGAAGTAATGTTTGGATGGAGAAATGCACAGAAACGCTTTTGAAATTGTGGAAAAGGTCCACTTTAATCAGGAGTAAGCTAGGTTAACATTTACAACCTTCGGTTATGTCACCCTCTAAAAAGCTCTATGCAAACTCCTACCAACAAGTCTTTTTCTTCGCCCCTAAAAAATTCTTGTCTCTAAAGCATTCGCCCCTTTCCTCATCAGCCTTTAACTTGGATAAACTCCTTATTTTACAGCCCATGTACTCTTACCTTGTCTTTTAATGCTTCTTTTTGCGTTCCATCCCTGTAGGCTCTTGGACCGGGCCTACCTCCCAGTTTAACTGTCCTTCTCTTTCCTTTACCTGTTAACTGTGAGAGTCGTACAGCCAAATATCACAAACAAGTGCGCTGGCTGAAGACATAAGGCCGATTTAGTCTATATCGTGGGTATTAGGAATCGGATTTCAAAGAAACTACTGTCAAGAGATGCCAATTATATAGGAAGAGGAGGCCTCGCCTACTCTTTTCAATGATGCTTCATCATTGGCGACCTCGTCCCACCCTAGTAAGATAATACTACCAGGGCAGACTCAACCTGAATTAAGAGGGAGTTCTTAGATTAAACGACTGGACAAGACTGGATCCAGAAAATTAAAAATACCTGAAGATAAACCCAGGAAAATACCTTTATTAATGGGTATCTCCGGTATATCGCTATGACTCATGCTAAGTCAGTGGGTATGAAAAAAATAGTTGTTAGCATGTGCCCTACCTAGACACCCCATGAACTGGGCTAGGTTACAGGAACACATTGAGATGTTTCATATGGTATGCCTCTTGACGAATGTGCGGCTACATAGGATACCATCTCCACCTCCACCATGGAGCTCTATATCCCTACAGTTAGGGAAGCATATCCTGGGATGTCAACGTAGGGCACACGCTAACATCTATTTTCTTCATACTCACTGACTTATCAAGAGTTTATAGCGATAGGGATCCCCACTGGCCCTGAAGAATGCCCCTGACCTGCATTGGCAAACATAAAGGCAGAAAAAGGTTGGCTTATGATGGATGGTGAGACCATTGTACCCGTATCCCATTCTCTTATTGTTTGTAGATATACCGGAGGTATCCATTAATAAAGGTATTATCCTAGGTTTACCTGGGTATTCTTAGTTTATCTGGATCCAGTCCTGTCCAGTTAATTTTATCTAAGAACTCCCTCTAAATTGAGGTTGAGTCTGCCCTTATAGTATTATCATACCAGGGTGGGGCGAGGTCGCCAATGATGCAGCATGCCACAAAGAGTGGGCCAGGGCTCCTCTTCCATTATAATTGGCATCTCTTGGTAGTAGTTTCTTTGAACCCCGATTCAGAATACCCCTGATATAGACCAAATCGGCCTTATATCTTCAGCCAACACACTTATTTGCGATATTTGATTAGTGACTGCAGAGGGAGTGCTTTGGCGTACCTCCATCTCTCTCACATGGTTATGTAGAGTAGTACAGCTGCCATGTCGTCACATAATATGCTCCCTACTTCCCCCAGTAACCTTGGGCCCAGAGGGCACTTTCGTCCCCTCCGCCTGGTGTCCGCTTTGGGCAAACGTTCTACCTTTTCCTCGCCCAGTTTGACCAGGCATGCCAGAGGGGTTTGTGGGGCTAGGGTCAACAAACTGAAGCCGGTACTCCTTGTATTTTAAACAAAATGTTCTGTACAGAAAATGGAAACTTGGAAAGCCTAGCGCCATGCAAGTGCAAATGTTAGATGGCTCTTCGTAAATATAGAGGACAGCATTTCTCTGAAAACTTTAAATAAATGTTAGCCACAGGACTCCCAAAAAGAGTGGGTCCTGGGGAATACTGATCCCATCGGCCCAACCTTATGTTAGGCTTGAATATGATGCTGGTGTTATGAGAGCAACTACCAACGGTGTGCCTTTATGTGGGCGAGCCACTAAAAGCTCGAGCCAGAGGCCTGGCTCCGGGTCGGCTCAAGGTCCTCTTGAAACCTTGAAACAAGCCAAGCTTTCACAGAGCCAATGTGGGTAAGTGGCTACCGCTGCTGACCATCGAACACGGGAAACCGGGTTTAAATCCTAGCCTTGGTTTAGCATTCCAGGGATCCTAGCAAAACTCATTGTGTCGACAACAAAAATGTAACGTAGTCCGTGTCTGTCAGGAACTATTCTATTGCTCCTGAGCAAGGTTCACTCTATGAAAACTGTGCGAATTAAAACATGGGTTCTGTCTGTCACTTACGATATAGTTTCATCCTCCAAGAATTACTGACACAGAAATAACCTTTGATGTCAGAAAGAGATACCCATCTAGTGGCTGAATTGTACATGGTGAAACTGAAAAACCTGGTGCCAGGCCCAGCTTACCTGCTTGACCAAAATGTCTGATCCTAGGCAAATACTTTATTTCACCGAGCCTCCTGTTTCTTCATTATCACATATGGGAGCACCTTCAAATACGCTAGTTCAGGACTGATCTATCCAAAAATCTGGGCATTCAATATATACTCAAAACAATGGTTCACCTGTAATTCATTTATACAAACTTTTTTGATAGGCAAAGAAATATATTCTAAGCATACAATCAATGTAGTAAAACCACTAATACAGGTAGCCTTATGGGAGCATTTAATTAAACCAGATAAAGATTAGTAATTACACATGTAGTGTAGTTATTTGTAAACAACATAAGAATTGTACAAATATCACATACAAACTTCAAAAAGCAGACAGATCAACAAATGTACCCTGTGTACCAAAGTGAAAAAAACACGTAGAAGTGATGTAGGAAAGTAAGATCTGCTTTCATGGTTACCCCTACTTTTTGCTTGGTGTAGTATATTGTTGATCTAGTCTGACTGGGATTCTGCTAATCAGGACCCCAGTCACTGTGCTTTCTCCCTAAATTGACCATGGTAAGTACTTTTGGACATCCACAATTAGCTACTGGTGTACCATGTAAGTCCCTAGCATATGGTACTAAGGTACCAGGGCATAGGTACACCAGGGGTCTCTCATAGGCTGCAGCATGTATTGTGCCACCCATGGGAGTCCACTTAAACTGTGACTACAGGCCTGCTATTGCAGCCTGTGTGAGTTAGTGTTTGCACCTCTCACGATAGATATAAGTTTCCTTATATTTGAGGTCACTGCACTTAAAACCTATAAGTCACCCCTATGGCAGGCTCTTCAGTCCTGAGGGAGGGTGCTATGTTATAAGTGGGAGGGTGCCCCTGCATGAGCAGGGCACCCCTGCAAACCCTGGAGCTTATTCTCCAAGCTTTGTAAGTGCGGTCAGCCATTTTAATACATATAGTGGACATCAGTCATTACGAGATGTCTAACTATATAGTGACTGCACCGAAACTGGTCATGTTTGGTATCAAACATGTTGGAATCATACACGAACACTGATTCCAGTGTCGGAAGTATGATTTCATGTACTGGGGGGCTCCTTTGGGGTACCCCCTGTACTCCCTGTAACAGCCTTTCAGGGTCTGAAAGCAAGCTAGTGCTGCTACCGACCACGGACATGATTCTGCCCTCCTGCTGTTGAGCCAAGCTTGAGCAGGTGAAGGTAGAACAATAGGTTTCCTGTCATAGGGAGGTGTGACCACCTCCCAGACAGGACTTAGTGTATTGGGCTGGGGTGTGGGTATTTGCCAGCGTCACCAGACTGCTTTGAAGGGCACATTTGGTGCCCTCCTTGCATGCTCCAGTTTGAGCCAGTTTAGGGAGCCCTTGGCTCCCGCTCTGGCGTGAAACTGGACAAAGGACATGAGAGTACCCTCCCCTCTGTCCAGCCCCTCCTCTGGGAGGGACACCTGAATCATTCCAACCCTTTCCCTATAGGTACTTAAGGACTTACCTGTGGGTGGTTCCTTAGATTCATCGTGGGAGAAGACTCAAGCCTGAAACCACGTCACTCTTCGACCGTCTAGACACTTGGAATTCGGTGGACTTCGCCTGGAACCGAGACTGCACCAAGAAAGACTCATGCTGCTCCTGGTCTCGCTGTTCTGCAAGTGTTCTTCATCATCTGTGTCTATGGTTCTTCCAGGATCTTCACCAGAGCTGTGATCATCAAGGACACCCAAAGTAATCTCCTTTGGAGTGAAGGAGTCACTCTCATGCGTCTGCTGGCACCTCAACGTAGATGACCCGTCTGCTGCTCCTGACGTCCCACAGACTTCCAGAGGCTCAGCAATACAGGTGGTGCTTGTGCAACTCCCTCAAGGCCTGACCTGTCCTCTCTGCAATTCTGTTGCCAGTATCCCTCGTCGGAACCGCTGGGACCGTACCCCTGTGCACTGTGTCGACTTGCTGTTGCCAAAGCTTGTTTGCTCTGCACTCCAGAGATCTTCGGACTTCAAGAAGCTCCAGCCTCCAGCATCTCTTCCTGCCAAGTACGGCATCCTCACCGTATCCTCTGCACCGTGGGCCTTCCTTCTCTGTGAGCTGCTCGAGGTCCTTTTGTGACTCCTGTGCCTTTGGCCTGTGGGTCCGCCGGAGGGTCGTCTCCTACTTCAGTGGGCTCCCCTGCTTCCTTGGGCCTGCTCTAACTCTCTTGCTGTTAGTGAGTCTCTTGGATCTTGCTGGTCCCAAAGTTGCTCCTTTTTCGTTCTCCACGCCAGTTGCGGCTACCAAGGCTTGTTGGTGCTCCCGCCGGACACCGACCAACTAGTCACCGACAGCCAATGTGGGACAGCTCGTGCATGGCTTCTGGTCTTCCTCAGCAATGCCTGGTCCTCACAGCTGCAGCGCCAAAGTCACTGTCAACTCTCCTGAACCGTCCGACATCGGTGGGCATTGCTCTTCCGTTTTTCCTGGTCACTCCTGAGTGGCATAGACTCTGTCTCCTCTTCTTGCAGGTTCTTCACTTCAAGAATCCACCCTTGGATTCCATCGGACTTCTTCACCTTCTTAACAAGAGGCACTTTTCTCCAAGTCTTCCATTGTCGTCTAGAGAGGTTTCTGACGTCTATTTGCCCATATGCACCTGGCTTCCCTGGTGTAGGTAACCTGGTCTGCGGGGCATCCATGGATGGGATGGCTCTCCAACCTTCCGTCCTCCATTGGAATTCTTCAGGGGCCCCTGGGAAGGGCCTTTCTTCTGCAAAGACTGCAGCCGCGACTTCTGCATTGACTTCCATTGGTCACGCAGCTGTGTTCCCACTCTGCACACTGCCTCCGGGGAGTTCCTGGGTGCTTACCTTGGGTGGTTCCTTGTGTTCCCGGCTCCTCTGGCTCTTCTGGTCCAAGTCTCGTCCTCTTCTGCAGTTCACATTCCACTTTCTTAATATATGGTTTGGTCTCCCCCTGGAGACAACTGTATTTTGTGCTACTTACTTTATTGCAATTGAAGTGTTTTTGTGTATTGTGTTGATATAGGAGATATACCAATGTGTTAGTGAGTGTTGTGTAATAAATAGAAGTATTTTTATATAAACACTGTGTGGTTCGTTTTCTTTTAACCTACACTACACGATTAAACTGGTAAAACAAGCTGCTTAACCCTCCTTCAAGATAAGCCTGAAGTCTGCTCTCCACAGCTACCACTTTGAGAGCTTTCTATGGTTATCAAAGACCACTAAAATCACCATAAGGGTTGCCTGGATTAGTGCAAGGTGCATCATTTAAACAAATGTGCACCATATACTAAGCCAGCATCCTATATTGGTGTGCAGCAGTTGGGATTTAAGCCTGCACTGTTTTACCATTTAATCTAGGTGTGGTTAAATGAAAAACCGTTACTAGCTTAGGCGCATATAAATATTTTTGTAATTTAGTAAGTTTTACTGAACTTTTGGATTGGTAGTTAAGGGTTTAGCACAACCCTTTCCACAATCTTTGGAAGTTTAGTTTCCTCTAGGGTAGGTAGGTGCAACACCACACTACGCCTAGTCACCATGTCTTTAGTTGGGGAAGCCAGTGGGTCTCAACCCTCCAGATACAGTGGTCTTAAGTTCCAGGAACGTAGGACCCTGGCTATATACAGGAAGTTAAAGATAGGCAGTAACCCTAACAGAGAAACTCATAGAGATGTTCCTGCAGTATGACCTCCAGAATCCTGAGATTCCAGAAGAGCAGGATAACTCTGGGTTGGGTGAAGAAGGCTCAGGGTGGCTCACCCCAATGACCCCACTTCTGAGCATGACCAGCAGGAGTCTGAAGACCCCTAACTGGTGAACTCTAATCCCCCATGGAATAGTACAGATGGTACAGAGGGAGTCCCTAGAGGTAGGACCTGCTTTATTCCTCCTGGGAGGGTGCAAATAGTCCAGGGGAGGTCTAGGTCCTCCTCTATTAATTCAACCTCCTCTAACCACTTCATAGGGACCTTCATCTCTAGCCAGAGGGAGGACTCCTTAGAAAGGGAATACCACCTGCTCAAACTTAAGAGAGCCTAGCTCAGAATCAAGAAGGAGCAGTTGGCCCTTGATAAGGAGACACTGGAAGTTCAGAAGGCTAGGAAGAATTTGGGACTAGGGTC
The DNA here is from genome assembly GCA_963921515.1 of Calotriton arnoldi. Taxonomy (NCBI): domain Eukaryota; kingdom Metazoa; phylum Chordata; class Amphibia; order Caudata; family Salamandridae; genus Calotriton; species Calotriton arnoldi. Next base: position 127,950 of record CAWUFW010000230.1, read on the forward strand.
CCATGGTGGCGGCACTAGCGAACCTAGGGTCAGGGAACACTCCTTAGATACTAGGAACCTGAGCAGGATAGTCCCTCCTTACCAGGAGGGGGATGACATCTATAAATGGATCACTGCTTTAGAGAGGGCCTGTAAAGTTCAGAATGTCCCTCAAGGGCAGTGGGCAGCTATCCTGTGTCTCTCCTATGCTAACAAAGATAGAGAGAAACTTCTAACTGTTAGGGAGGAAAATGCAGACAGTTTTGAAGCCTTGAAGAGTGCCCTCATAGATTGGTTTGGTTTAACCACTGAACAAGAAAGGGTTAAGTTTAGGGACACACAGAAGGCACACACCAGGACTGGGTTGATTTTGTAGACAGTGCTATTAAGGCTCTGGAAGGCTGGCTTCATGGAAGTAATGTGCATGACTATGAGGGACTGTACATTTTATTGATGAGGGAGCACATCCTTAATACCTGTCAGAATCAGCAACTGCACCAGTACCTGGTGGACTCAGATCTGACCTCTCCCCAAGAATTGGGAAGGAAGGCAGACAAGTGGGCCTGCACCAGGGTAAAGCAGAAATCTCGTGGTGGTGGTGTGAATGAATGAATGAATGAATATGCATTTTTATAGCGCATGGCTACCAGAAGGCCTCCCAGCGCTAAGAGCAGAGTCATCCAAAGAACTACGACTGGTCTTCAAGGAAACAAGAAGGTTTTAAGAAGTTTTCGAAAGGACAAGTAGTTATCCTCAAGGTGGATATGATTAGGTAGCTGGTTCCACAGTTTCGCTGCATTGTAGGAAAACAGGCGGCCCCCACTGCGGGACCTCTTTATCCTGGGAACAACTGCCAGGTGCTTATTCCCAGAGCGCAAGGATCTATTGGGACGGTAAGAAGAGATAATGGACCGGAGAATCGGTGGACCCTTGGAGAACAAGATCTTATGGACGATACACAATGCTTTAAACTGAACTCTTTCCGCGACCGGGAGCCAGTGGAGGGAGACGATAAACCGCCTTGCAGATTCCCGATAGGGAGGCCTGCATGAGGAGCGTGCTGCACAGTTTTGTACCGTCTGCAGTCTTTTCATCGTTGAGCATGGAGATCCTAAGTAGAGAACATTGGCGTAATCAAGTCGCGAGAGAATAAGCGCTTGAACCAGCAATCTCCTAGCATTGAAGGGCAGCAGGGGGAGGATTTTTCTTATCATCTTCAAAATCCCATAGCAGGTACCTGCTACCTTTCGTGCTTGCTCCTTGAAGTTCAAATTCTGATCCAGCCAGACACTGAGGCTTTTAATCTGATCTTTGGGGGGAGGCATAGTGCCCAGGCACCTGGGCCAGAGTGAGCTGGAATCCAGGGGGGAGGGTTTACCCAAGAACATCAGCTCAGTTTTGGCCCCATTGGGTCTCAGATACGAGCTTTCCATCCAGGAGGACACCCTTTCAAGACAACCTGCCAGATTGGTTTCTGCTTTGTCAGATTGGTTTAGGGAGACAATCAGCTGAGTGTCGTCAGCATAAGTGACAATCTGAATTCCAAAGGGCTTAACGACTTCAGCCAAGGGTCTCATGTAAACATTAAAAAGCGTGGGGCTTAAAGAAGAGCCCTGGGGAACCCCACATCTCAAAGGCATCCTTTCAGAGATAAAGTTATCCTCAAAGACATGAAATGATCTGTCGTCCAAGAAGGACACCAACCACCTTAGTGCCGTTCCTGTCACTCCTACGTCTCTGAGTCTCGACATTAGTAGATGATGGTTAAATGTGTCGAAGGCCGCGCTAAGGTCTAAGAGAACAATAGCGGCGGAGCCACCGACAGCTAGGATTTTTCTGGCTTCTTCAACTACTACCAGCCGAGCAGTCTCCGTGCCCTGTTGAGGTCTAAAACCAGTTTGTGAGGGATGAAAGCAATCATGCTTTTCCAGAAAGGCAGAGATGATGGAGTTGACATACTTTTCAGCAATTTTAGCAATCCCTGGCAGAAGTGAGATCGGACGGTAATTTGCGAATACTTCTGGATCCAAAATTGTTTTTTTTAGGAGGGCTTTGACCATGGCGCGTTTCCAAAGAGAAGGGACGATCCCGGAGGAGAGTGAAATATTGATAAGGTCCAATATGGTAGGGGAAACTGTGCCACAGACCTGGTTTAAAATATTGGGGGGGGGCCACATCACTAGGAGAACCCGATTTTAGTTCGTTAAGATATTTTTTTAGAATTTTCAAATCCAAAGGAGGGAATTCTACTAGGGAAACAACAGACGTTTGGGAGTGGTTATCCGAATGGAAGGAATTTTGAGATACTGGGGTCGGGGAGAACTCCAGATAAATATCTTGAATTTTTTTGAAAAATAATACTGCCAGATTGTTACAGCGCCCTAAAGTGCCATCAGAGGGAGGGGAGGGAGAGGGTGGATTAAGAAGAGATTTCGCAATCCGGAAGATTTCACGTGGAGAGTTGGAGGCTGAGATAATCTTTTTTTCGTAGTACAAGGATTGTGCAATTCTAATTTCTGCCTTGTATTCTATGGTAGCCTCTCTATATTTAACCTTCTTGGAGGTGGAAAAATCTTTCCTCCAGCTTCTCTCCAGCCGTTTGCATTTTTGCTTCATGTCTCTGAGCTTGGGAGTGTACCATGCTACTCTGTTGGGACCTTTCTTGTTGGTCGTCCATTTTTTGGAGGCTACCAAGTCTAAAGAAGATTCGAGCCAGTTGTTAAACTTGTCATTGGCGGTGGCTGGGTTGGCCTCGAGCACGGGTCTGGTGTTACTAAGAATTAACTCCCAAGACTCCATGGGGAGTTTAGACCAGTTGCGACTCAGTTTTTTAACTGTTTCTGCTGGGGGACTATTGATCTGAGGGGTCCACGAAAAGCAGATCATATGATGGTCCGACCAGGGTATTGGGGTTGGTGTTTCAATTGCAAGGTTGTGGATGTTTGAAAAAATAGGGTCAAGTAAATGGCCTTTTTCATGAGTGGGGTCAGTCACTTTCAGATTGAGTAAAAGGGCACCCAGACTATCAGTCAATTCCTCTGCCGCAGGTGCAGAAGTATCATCAAGGTGAATATTAAAGTCACCCAGTATGGAGAAATTAGGGAGAGAACTGACTGATTTGGCTATTATCTCCAGTAGCTCATTACTGAATTGACCGATAGCTCCTGGAGGTCGGTACAATAAAATTCCAGAAAAGGTACAGGTATGAGAAAAACCAGGTGAAAAAGACATACTTTCACAGTCGGGAATAAGACCTGCAGATATGCGACAATTAGTTTGATCTTTATAAATAATGGCCAAGCTGCCTCCTCTATTCAATTTGCGATCCTGCCTCTGGATCAAATATCCTGGAGGAAGCGCTTGAACCACTACCGGATCAGAAAGGTTATTAAGCCATGTTTCGGTCAGGAATAAGGCATCCGGTTCTTCTTCCTCCAGCAGTAGCCGGAGTTCAATAGCATGTTTGGGCAACGAGCGGCAGTTTAATAGGCACATTTTAAAGACAGTCTGACCAGATGGAGTCTTCACAACTGGGGCAGTGGCCGGGGCAGCTAATTCAAAAGAGCAGTGAGGGCAATTTCTTCTTGTGTTTGTCGGTGCAATTATATGGCCACACTTGTGTGACATGATCTCTCTGAGGAGGTAAAGCTGGTCTGCGGAGTAGACAAGCTTTACTTTTACGGGAGAACCAGGGGTTCTGGCCCCTGGGCCCGGTCGGGCGCGGACAGGCGCAGACAGGCTTGCCTTAGGTGCGCCTTTGGCGCGCCGGTGGCAGCTCGCTGCGCGCGCCACACAGCGGCTGCGTCATCTGCCCCTTTTGAACTAGGGCGAGCGCGGGAACCGTCGCAGCTAGAGCGCTAACCTGATTGCCTATGCCCCTTGACTGTTATCCCCCTCCCGGAGCATTGAACACAGCTCCTTTCCCCAGAACAACAGTGTGCAAAATAGCAGGTAGGTGAAGTAAAATAGTAAGATTAAAAGTTGTGCAAATAAGCAATATATTTAAAAGGATCACAAATTCATTCACAATGACAGTTCTTACTGCGGCCGAGACACGGACTGTTTTCGTTCGGTAATGAGCTCTGCTCTGCTGCGCGGCCGCGTCATCTGCCCCTTTCGAACTAGGGCGAGCGCGAGAACCGTCGCAGCTAAAGCGCTAACCTGATTGCCTATGCCCCTTGACTGTTATCCCCCTCCCGGAGCATTGAACACAGCTCCTTTCCCCAGAACAACAGTGTGCAAAATAGCAGGTAGGTGAAGTAAAATAGTAAGATTAAAAGATGTGCAAATAAGCAATATTTTTAAAAGGATCACAAATTCATTCACAATGACAGTTCTTACTGCGGCCGAGACACGGACTGTTTTCGTTCGGTAATGAGCTTCTGTGACCAGAAGAAGCAAGATTCTTCTAAGGACCAACAATGATAACAAGTGTTCCTCGCCTTGAAAGATACACAGAAGACAAAGGTTTGAAAGCGTGTGCATAGATTCTCTCTCACACACACACACATATACACACACACACGCATGCACACACACATGAGCACACACACACACACTACCACTTCTGCATACTCTGGGGTCGATTCCGATTCGGGCCGGAAAAAGCACCGACCGACTCGGAGCCGGAATTAATTCCGACCGACACGTACCTGTGGTGCCCGACACGCCAAGTACGATGCAAGGCGTGCAAAATCCGACCGACACGTACTGAACCCAAGCCGAATGACCGAGCCGCACGGAAAACAGCATCCGGCCGGAAAAACACGCAAATTGAACCGACCGACACGCACCCGGAACAAATCCAACCGAAACGTACACGCGAACTCCAAACCGCAAAGTACGATGCAAGGCGCGAAAACCACGACCGAGTCGTACGGAGGACAAGCCGTACGACCGACACGCATACAAAACCGAGCCGAAGTAACACAAAACACCGCGACCGACGCGTACGCAGCATAGAAAACTGCACAAACACAGCGTGAACGAAACGGAGAAGACCGTACGAGACAAATGCAGGGTCCGACTCGGTCACAAGAACGTTTCCAACATGCACAGAAAGTACTAAGGAAAAATACACAAAAAAAGGCCAAACAAGCAATTACAAAGCCAATAAATACTGGGGGGGGACAGAGAACAAAGACACACCCACAACTCCACCCATATAAAGGACACAAATCCCAACCATGATCCTTTGCAAATGCTATTCTACTGCCAGCACTCAACAGACAGCAACCACACACCCACACCTCATCCCTCACACAAGCCACACACCATCAGCACACCAACAAATAGCTACCTCACATACACCCAGCAAAACACACACTCACACACCCTCACCTGCACACCAACACACACATCACTCACCATCACCACCAATCACCATGCCCCCAAGAAGAATCACAAGTTCCTAGATTGTGAATTGGAAGTCCTGGTAGACGAGATCCTCAGGGTAGAGCCACAGCTGTTTGGCACACTGGTCCAACAGACACCCATCTCCCAGAAAACCAAGATGTGGGAGAGGATTATCAACAGGGTGAACGCACAATCACCATGTCTGCGCACAAAGACTGACATCCAGAACAGGTGGTAAGACGTGCGCAGGAGGGTACGGGAGCTGCTCAAGAAGGACTACCTCCTGAGCCAATACACCGGCAGTGGCCCTCCTGCCAAGCCAGTATACCTCAGGCCCTGGGAGGAGAAGGTGCGAGCCATCCTTCCGCCAGTGAGCGTCTATGGACTAGAGAACATCCCAGAGCCTGGTGAGTACACAACAAATGTACACAATATTCTGCCACAATACACACACACACATCACTGTCAAGGGGAGAGTCAAACCATGCACTCATAGCAATTACACAGCAACCAGAACAGAATCATCCCAAAATGTGTATGTCAGTCAGATAAACACAACACATGCCATCTCAAAGTTACATTTAACCGTGTCATCACATGTACAAACACAACTACAACTACAGCTAGGCAGTGGCACAAATATAACTAACAAACACATCCAGACATGTAGCCACCACTACAACACCAACACACAGTGAAGACCACTGAAAGAAAGGAATTCTGTGTATGCTGGGCAAGTCAGTGTAGCCAATAGCATCATGGGAGTCGTAGTCACAGATATTGCTCACCCCCACAACTGTCCCATCAACACCACCATGAACCATGCGCACATCACAGGGAGTGGAAAAGGACTCACAAGATGGCTGACACTGGCTACTGCTGTGGGGAGCACAAGGCCCTGCTGGCAACTGTGCAACAACCAACAGCAGGACACCACTGACTGACATCCTGAGAGACAACTTCCACTCCCTGCAATGGAAGCACGTTCCATGGTGGGATATCTGGCTGGGTGGGAAGGAGGACTCGCAGCACTGACCATAGTCACAAGCACCTCCCCTCACACACCCCCTCAACACAAACTCCACAGAACCCACCTGGGAGAATGCAATGCCTCACATCCTAACTCAAGATCCCACAAAGAACCTCCACCCTGGGTTATGTTGTGTGAAGCACAGGGACACTCTTTGGACTTTTAGCCAAACAACTGCCAGGACAACACTCCCAGCGATCCTGTCAGCACAGGCAGCCCATCCCACAGGGAAGCAGAGTCAAAAGGAAGGAAGCATGGGCATGCGGGGAAGGGGGTGGAGGCAATAGCATGATGGGAGTAGTAGGCACAGATATTGCTCAGCCTCACAACTGGCCCATCAACACCACCCTGAACCATGCTCACATCACAGGGAGTGGATAAGGACTGACAAGATGGCTGACACTGGCTACTGCTGTGGGGAGCACAAGGCCCTGCTGGGAACTGTGCACCAACAAACAGCACAACACCACTGCCTGACATCCTGAAAGCCAACTTGCACTCTCTGCAATGCAAGCACGTTCCATGGTGGGATATCTGGCTGGGTGGGAAGGAGGACTTGCAGCACTGACCATAGTCACAAGCACCTCCCCTCACACACCCCCTCAACACATACTCCACATAACCCACCTGGGAGAATGCAATGCCTCACATCCTAACTCAAGATCCCACAAAGAACCACCACCCTGGGTTATGTTGTGTGAAGCACAGGGACACTCTTGGGACTTTTAGCCAAACAACTGCCAGGACAACACTCCCAGCCATCCTGTCAGCACAGGCAGCCCACCCCACAGGGAAGCAGAGTCAAAAGGAAGGAAGCATGGGCATGCTGGGAAGGGGGGTGGAGGCAATAGCATGATGGGAGTAGTAGGCACAGATATTGCTCAGCCTCACAACTGTCCCATCAACACCACCCTGAACCATGCTCACATCACAGGGAGTGGATAAGGACTGACAAGATGGCTGACACTGGCTAGTGCTGTGGGGAGCACAAGGCCCTGCTGGGAACTGTGCACCAACAAACAGCTCAACACCACTGCCTGACATCCTGAAAGCCAACTTGCACTCTCTGCAATGCAAGCACGTTCCATGGTGGGATATCTGGCTGGGTGGGAAGGAGGACTTGCAGCACTGACCATAGTCACAAGCACCTCCCCTCACACACCCCCTCAACACATACTCCACATAACCCACCTGGGAGAATGCAATGCCTCACATCCTAACTCAAGATCCCACAAAGAACCTCCACCCTGGGTTATGTTGTGTGAAGCACAGGGACACTCTTTGGACTTTTAGCCAAACAACTGCCAGGACAACACTCCCAGCCATCCTGTCAGCACAGGCAGCCCACCCCACAGGGAAGCAGAGTCAAAAGGAAGGAAGCATGGGCATGCTGGGAAGGGGGGTGGAGGCAATAGCATGATGGGAGTCGTAGGCACAGCTCTACATCCCCCACCACATGGCCCAGCAAGCTCACACTCACGCATGCACATCCCACAGAGAGTGGAAAGGCCCATCAAAGATGTCTGACACTGTTGCTGTGTCGTGGGGAGCACAAGGGCATGCTGGGAACTGCACACCAACCAACAGCAGGACACCACTGTCAGCCATCTTGCCATTGCTCTCACACCCACACACACTGAACTCCCCACAAAAGCAAGTAAGTATGGGAATGCTGGGAAGTGGGGTGGAGGCAATAGCATGATGGGAGTCATAGTCACAGACATAGCTCACCCCCACAACTGTCCCATCAACACCACCCTGAACCATGCTCACATCACAGGGAGTGGAAAACAACTGACAAGATGGCTGACACTGGCTACTGCTGTGGGGAGCACAAGGCCCTGCTGGCAACTGTGCAACAACCAACAGCAGGACACCACTGACTGACATCCTGAAAGACAACTTTCACTCCCTGCAATGCAAGCACAGTCCATGGTGGGATAACTGACTGGCTGGGTGGGAAGGAGGGTCGGCTGTCAACCAAATACAACCAATGCAGACCAGGTTCACACCCCAACAAATACATAGAAATGCCCAAATAATGCAGGACAATGTGCTACACCAATATCAACCCCTGACTGTGACAACTTAGGACAATGCAATGTACAGGCCCGCACCCAGAGGCACAGTCACAACTGCCGGTGTGTCAACCATTGATGCCTGCAGAAACATTACATACATTGTGTGTGTCTCCCAAAAACAGGTGATGATGGGGACACAGCAGCAGACGCTGAGGAGTCCCAGTCCCAGGCTCAAGAGGATACGGAGCTCACTGGTGTCGTACAGCCTCTGCCCTCCTCGGACGAAGAAGACCAACCTGGCACATCCGGTGCAAGTCAACATGCAGCACCAGCAGGACCACCAGCTGCAGCACCAGCAGGACCACCAGCTGCACCCCCTGCACCCACCCCTCCAACGACTGTCACCACAAATACCATCCCTGCCGACATGGACAGAACAAGGAGCACCACCAGCACAGGGACCCTGGACCAACGTGGGGCCATGGACACCACCACCACCACCAACCCCCAAGGGGGACCAGGGTCATCTGTGCGTGCCACTGCACGCACTGCACATGTCGGCAGGGGTGGTGGGAGGGGTGGGAGACAGGTCGCTGCTTGCAGAGGTTGCTGGTGTGCATGATGACCCACAACTGGTACGCATAGCCGATGCGTACCAGTCCAGCACCGGAGATCTCAGCCAGGTAGTGGGGCTCCTCAGAGACATGAAACAGCAGCAGGCTGCCCATCATGCCCGCTTGGACTCACACATGTCCCGTGTGGAGTCCAAGTGGGACGCACTGCAAGAGATGACGGCGGTGCACAGGGACATATTACAATGCCTCCGCCAGATGAACAGCAACCAGTCCACACCTCCCTGTGTGCCAACAACATCTGGTGCTGAACAAACTGCAACTGCCACAGGGAGGGAGGATGACTCTGGCGGAGAGTCCCCTGCACCGCAGCAGCCTGTACTTGAGGGGCCCCCCAAAGAAGAGGGGTCGTCCGAGGAGGGGCAAGTGAGAGGCCGATGGCCAAGTGCAACCCCCAGGAAGCCTTAACCTGTTCTGGATGTTCACCTTTGTGCACAAACTGTTCACCCTGTTGACGGCAACACAACTCCCACACATGACATGGGGAGTACAAGTTGGACCAATGTCTCGGACAACTGTGGCCCCGATACTGGGGATTTTGTCTACCAGGACTTTCAATTCACCTAGGAACTTCTGATTGCAATATATATGTACAGCACTAACCATCCTATGCACTATTCACACAAATGTATCACAATAAACACACTAATACACCATACTTGCCTCTGTTGTGATTCCAACGTGGGTGCTGTCATGGGGATGATGAACTGCAAAATTACACTGTGTATGCGAACTGCAACAGCAAGTACAACACAGGCATGTGAGTAAAGGCAACGTGACACATATGAGGGAGACACACCACCAGGGCTACACAACACATACACACCTAGGCCATCTGACTCATTGCCTACACTGATGTTGCCAGGGAAGACGGTGCAATGCACAGACACCACACCTATTCCCAGTTGTAGTCAAGTAGCCCACAGGTGCAGTAAGCAAATGGCAGTCAAATGTGTGACCACAGACAACGCACATCACAAAGTGAAGCACAGGTTTATTACACAGTTGCAACATGTCGTAACCACTACAGATGCAAGGTAATCCCACCTGGCAGCGGGCACACAGTCAACAACTGTAGAAGGAAGGAAGTCCATGGGTGTGGCGCACATCACCTGTAGGGACACAACAGCTACCACCCTGGAAGTACAATCACGTCGTCGGTGGACACAGTTGACCAAACGAATCTGAAAGTACCCTGTGAAGGACAGAAATGACACACAGTCAAAAGCAATGGAGAACAGGACAGAACAGCAAAACTCATGCACAATACATGTTACAAGATACCCACCCAGAACCAAGTTAGCATGTCAACACTTTTGGGGAGTACAGACCACCTGTAAGCACACATCGCTACACACATCCAGTCAAGTAGCCCATGGACACACTCCAACAGCACCAGAGCACCACCTACACATATCATGCCAACTCACATCATTGACATGACACCTCAGGATACTCACATTCAGCTAAAGAAGTTGGTGATGAGCTGTGTGCGGACATCACCCTCATCATCATCATCACTAGCATCGTGGTCCAGGCCAGGATCCTCCACAGGTGGCGGATGTTGGTCATTGTCATCCTGGATGACAGGCAACTCCTTCCGCACTGCCAGGTTGTGGAGCATGCAGCAGACGATGATAATCTTGCACACCTTCGCTGGGGCATATAGGAGGGACCCTCCTGTCTTGTCGAGGCAGCGGAAGCGGCTCTTCAGGAGACCAAATGTCCGCTCAATCACTCTCCGGGTCCGACCATGTGCCTCATTGTAGCGCATCTGGGCTGGTGTCACAGGGTTCCTGAGGGGTGTCAGCAACCACGGCATGTTGGGGTATCCCGAGTCACCTACGGACAGACAAGTGCACATTAGCTGACTTGGAAAAGTGGGCGGAATACTACAGATCAGATCACACACAATGGCACAAAGTCAGTACACACCGACAAGCCAGGCACGCTGGTTCTGCATCTGTGCCATCATCCTGGGGATGCGACTACTCCTCATCACAAAGGCATCGTGTGCTGAACCAGGGAAACGGGCACACACATGTGTGATGGTCATATCTGCAAGACACACCACCAGTGCATTGACCGAGTGATAGTGCTTGCGGTTACGGTAGGCCTGCTCCTGGGCCTGTGGTGGTACCAAAGCCACATGTGTCCCATCAATGGAGCCAATGACATGCGGCATCCTCCCCAGGGCATAGAAGTCACTCTTCACGTCAGTGAGTCGTTGCAGTCTAGGGAAATAGATGTACCGGTTCAGGAATAGCAACATTGCCTCCAAAACATCGCGGAGCACACGGCTCAACATGGTCTGTGACATCCCACCAGCAGTCGCCACAGTATGTTGGAAGGTACCAGTGGCAAAGAAGTGTAGGGCTGCCATCACCTTTACCTTGGAGGTCAGCGCTGTAGGATACGGCCGGCCAGGCTGCAAATGTGGGGCCAACTGCACTGCCAAATCCTCAATCAGCTGCCTGGTGAAGCGGTACCGTCGGATGCTGTCCCGTTCCACCATCGTTGCCAGGTCTGGGAATGGTCTATGGACAGCAGGAGCCCTGCAGTGCAGAGGAGAAGAAAGCAAGATTGTCAGTCACCCCACATATGCGGCATTGAACACACTCAATATCACATCATACATCATTATGAGGCACAACTACATGAAGTGTGCAGTTCCGTAAGGACATGTATGGTACATACATGGCCAACATCTGTCATCACGGTTCAACAAGTGGCATCAATAAGTCCCAGGTTGGCCCATTGGATATCATGAGGCCGTGTCACAGTTCCCATCTCCTGCTGCCGTGTCACAATCACGTGACATGTGAGGACAGATGTGCCCCAGGCATCAGAGCTCAACGACAGGTACATTCCCAGGGACCCTGTATTGCCACATGGACACTGGCATTACATGGAGTATCATGTATACACCACAGCAAAATAACCATGACCCCCACAGGTAGTGGTCCCACTTGCCACGGCAGGACAGACATGGACGTCTGTGACACACACACGCACAACATCAAAGTCCATGCACACACAACGTGGATGTGGAGACTGTCTCCCATTGTGCACATGAAATCAGAGACATTGTAAACACTACATGCACACAGACTGTGGAGGACCATCACTATTGTGCCACTGGGACACCCTGGCTCAAACATACCGTCCCACATGGGACTCACGGGGTATGTGACATGACATACACATACACCACCGTGAAATGTGACCATGGCACATGCACAGATATGAACAGTTGCACATCACAGTGGTCATGTACACGTAACACCCAGGATCCTGTCCCCATGAACACGTGCACAGCCTGGGGGTGGCTGCCCCCAGGTGACACCCACAGGACAACATGTACACCAACATACACACAATAGGAAATGCAGCCTTACATGCCTTATGATACAGTTTGGACAGGCTGTCGTGTTGTAGGTGTGCCCCTCACTCCCTGGGAGCTATCTGTGGACGGCATATGTTCATCTGAGACAGGCATGGTGACATATGCCAGTCACTTGTACAGGGATGCGTTGAACAGCAATGGACCGATCGGTGCACCCGGCCGGCCCATTGCATTCAATGTGTGCGGGTACGCGTTGTACCCCTGTACGCGTTGAACAGCAATGGACCGATCGGTGCACCCGGCCGGCCCATTGCATTCAATGTGTGCGGGTACGCGTTGTACCCCTGTACGCGTTGAACAGCAATGGACCGATCGGTGCACCCGGCCGGCCCATTGCATTCAATGTGTGCGGGTACGCGTTGTACCCCTGTACGCGTTGTACCGCAATGGACCGATCGGTGTGCCCGGCCGGCCCATTGCATTCAATGTGTGCGGGTACGCGTTGTACCCCTGTACGCGTTGAACAGCAATGGACCGATCGGTGCACCCGGCCGGCCCATTGCATTCAATGTGTGCGGGTACGCGTTGTACCCCTGTACGCGTTGAACAGCAATGGACCGATCGGTGCGCCCGGCCGGCCCACTGCATTCAATGTGTGCGGGGACGCGTTGTACCCCTGTACGCGTTGTACCGCAATGGACCGATCGGTGCGCCCGGCCGGCCCATTGCATTCAATGTGTGTGGGTACGCGTTGTACCCCTGTACGCGTTGAACAGCAATGGACCGATCGGTGCACCCGGCCGGCCCATTGCATTCAATGTGTGCGGGTACGCGTTGTACCCCTGTATGCGTTGTACCGCAATGGACCGATCGGTGCGCACCCATTGTCAATGGCCTAGCCTGGCAACGGACGCGTTTTCGAAATTCGAACGAGTCGGTTGCTGGAAATTCAGTTGGTCACCCACAACAATGTTGCAAAATCATGTATGTCATGAAGTTGAAGATTTGAAGGATGCTGTGGGCGTGTATTGGTGCTGCTATTCCATGGATTGGCCACATTCAGAAGATGCAAACGACTTGGACCTATCACTTTGGACACATGGGACAGTATCTGCCTCTGCAGCACATATATATTGCTGGCTGTTCCCCTGAGAGCTCACTTGCCTGCACTACATGCTCCAGGACGACATCTGCCACTGCACTGCTGCTGTCTCTGCCCCCTCTGGACCCTGCAATGGCACGTACTGTGGAGAGAGCCCCAGCCTTCAGCCTTGAGGAGAACCAGGCCCTGCTGGACAGCCTACTTCCACAGTACAGCAAGCTGTATGGGACACCAGGGGAGCAGGTGAGTGTTCTGTGCACTGCCTTTCTGAATGTGCATTTTGTCTGACTAGCAAGGCTGAAAGTCTGCACGCCACTTGCTAGCAGGCTCACTGAGTAGTTGTCACCCCCCATAGTGTGTAGTGACATGCACTGGACAGGTATGGTGTAGTGACAGTGCATTTGAACAAGGTTTTACTTCCCATGCAATGATACCATGTAGTGACTTCTGGCAAACTGTCCATGGGCAGCGTTGCACTGCCTGTGTACATCATGTGCCCCTGTGATTGAGACATGTATATACAACTGTGTCATGCACGGATATGTTGCATGTGTAGTTATGGCCTTTTCACTTTGTCATTCTCACAGGTTAATGCCCATCGGAAGCAGGAGATCTGGAAGGACATCGTCCGGGCTGTCCGGTCCGTGGGGGTCTACAAGCGCCGGATCCGCAACTGCCAGAAGAGGTGGCAGGACCTTCGGGGCTGGACCCGGAGGATTGCACGGGTCCAGCTGAAGCTGTCGCCTCCTCGCAGGAGGGGCGGAACACGGACCCTGACCCCCACATGCTCCAGATCCTGGCGGTGGTGTTTCCAGACCTGGATGGGCAGGTGAAGGCCAGACAGCAGCAAGGAGGGGGTGAGTCAAAGACTGCACTGTGAACTCTGTATTACATGCTATGTGCCCTCCTCTGGCCTGGTTAAACTGCCACAGTACAGCAGTCATGTTGTCCAGGAGCCATGTCCCTCTATTGTGCACTGCCCACTCCTCATCTGATACCCAGGTGTGGCCCTTACATTCAGGGAATTGTGTCACTTGGGACTGTGTCCTTGCAGTTTGCTTCACTCAAGGTGGGGGACAGCATCTGTTTCCCTGACTCTGTTGTGGGCATCATGGGTGGGTCCATTGTTCACACAACGCCTGTGTTCGGACATGTAATCTGCGTGTTGCTTTGTTATGCGGTCCACTTGCTGAGCTGAGCCACCACATGTGCCTGGGACATCTGGCACACACCCATGCAGCGGGTGGGAACAATGTTTGGGCCCCAGGAGTGTGCAGATTACGTGTGTCACACATACATAGCCAGCTATCCACTGTCCAGGGCTCATCCCTCATTCATGTGGGGCAGGACAGTCATGCCTACTCCAGCCCATCCAATACACCTGTACTCCCACTCCCGTGTATCAGCTGACACGTTGTGCGCAGTGATTTGACCCCTCAGGTGTCTGCCTCTGTGTCAGTGTGCTGTGGATTTGTTGCCAGGACTGCTGGGGTGTTTCTCGGTTGGGGCTCAGCATGCCACTGGAGATGTGACCATAGGAGACGATACTTGTGTGTCACATAGGTGTTTGATCAGCTGCCCGTGCAGACTGGGGTATGCGAATGTGAAGTTCAGGCAGCTGTTTCCCATTCACAGCAGATTGTGAGGGGCTCAGGTTCAGAGGGTAGTGTCACAGGTCTCCCATATGTCCAATCGGTATGACCTGGACAGATGAGGGTTAAGATGATGTGTTGTGTGGGGGATGTACATGTGCACTTGTGCAGCTCCAGGACTTGCATTTCCCATGACCTACTATTGTGACACAGTGCAGAGTGTTGTTGTCTGGCTGCCAAGTCATACATCACTGAGACAGTGATGTATGACTTAGCAGTCATGCCTCCGCCATGGCATGTGTCTACTTATTGGTGATCCTGCAGGGGAGTGACATGTGCTACATGCACACCATTGTGGCGATGGCTATCAGGACATGGGTGCATCATGGTGTCTGTCGCTGGTATGCATCACATGCATTTCCTATTTGACTCTGGGCATCCCTTTCATCCGGAAACCTGTACTGACTCAGTGGCAAGAGTTGTGATGTGTGCATGTCCACATGCTACACCGTGTCCTCTGCACTGTCCAACTACTGTGTAGGTGGTGCATGTGTCCACACTGGGGTGTTGCTATCCAACAGACACCAGACAGATGGGTGCAAGGCCATGTGGGATGTGAGTGCCATGGTTGGCATCAGACTGACAATTGGCTTCTCCTGTTCAGTTAGGGCACTTTTAGCAATGTTCAACTAATGATGCCAGGGCTTGCTCTGTAATGTGCTGTGCTCACAGTGGTGTGTGCGTTTGGTGCAGGTGACTGATGTCTGTCTGTTTCCCCATTGTTTGCAGATACATCCACGGCCACGGAAGGGGACAGCTCCACGGACCAGGAGGAGCCGGAGAGCCAGACTGGGTCAGCAGCCGAGGAGTGGTCGGAGGGACCCAGTGGCACGGAGGGCGAGGGGAGCCACACCGGGAAGTCCTCAGCAGCATCCACCTCAGCTGAGGACCACAGCGGCTCGGAGGATGACTCCCTTATGGAGGCGGGTGTCAGCAGCCACCACACCCCAGCTAGTGTTGCTGTCCCCGCCACCACCAGCACCACCACCACCCTCCCATCGGCTCCCATTCCCCAGGTCCGTGGAGGCTCCCATGTTCGGGAGCGTGTCTCCTTCGGGCCAGGCACCGCACCCCCTGCCCCTGTGTCCCCTGCTGCCCTGAGTGAGGAGTCTGTGTACCTCCTTCGCCAGCTCCATGTAGGGCAGACAGTCATGCTGAGTGTCCTCCATGCGCACACCGCTCTGTTGACTCAGCTGGTGTCGTTCATGGAGGGCATCTCATCGGGCATGTCTGACCTACAGAGGGGCAATAGGTCCATGGACTCCTCCCTGACGGCAGCAGTGTCCCTCCTCAGACAGTCCCTCACCCCTCCTGCCTCTGCTCCATCCACACTCCCCAGCACCTTACCCGTCCCAAGCACACACACACCGGCACAGGCACACACCAGCACACACACGTCCAGCACACAGACACACACGCCACAAACAAAACGCACACGCACGCACAGTCAGGGGACTGAAACCAGACTCACAGGGGATGGGGCCCTGGAACACACACACGCATCCACGAGCACTGCACAGTCCTCAGTTGCCTCTCCCTCCAAAGCACCCTCCCTTGCCTCACCTGCAACCCCAAAGACCCAGCGGCTCTTCCTCAGTGACCTCAGCCTCTTCCCCTCCGATCCAGCTGATACAGCATTCAGGGGGAAGAGGAAGCCCACCCACACGGAGCAGAGTGCCCTTCGCCCCCGGACACCCTCCCCCAGGTGCAGACAGACTGAGGCCCCCACCCGCAAGTCCCCCGGAGTCGTAAGAGCAAGACCCAGCCGCCGCCCTGCAGCTCAGGCACCAGGTCTCCTTCCTCCATCCCTCAGGCCCCCACTCCACAGGTGCCCCCACCACACCCTGCCCCAGGTTCCCCCACCCACAGATATACCATCCCCAAGAGGATCCGGCCTTCTCCCCTGTCACTTGCTCTCCCGGCACCACACCCCCGCTGCGCTTGTCTGTGCCACTGATGTGGTGAGGGTGTCCTTCCCCTCTGTCCAGCCCACCTTGCCTGTTCCCCATTCTCCTCCCCTGGTGGTAGGCACTGCAGTGGAGTCCACTACCACCCTGTCTGACTTGGGCACTGCAGTGGTGGACCTGTCCACTCCATCTGCAGGGTCCACTGCAGTCGTGCCGGCACCCACAACATCTGAGTCATGCCCCCAGTTGTGCCGGCACACACCATGTCAGACACCTCCACTGCAGTTGTCAGTGGCTCTCCAGCACCCACCACCCCTTCCCTGCCTCCTCCTGGTGAGCCCTGATCCTGTCCCTGCGGTGCCTGGCCTGCCCCCCGGGTGCCCCTCCTAGTGGATTGTCCCTGGTTTTGTGCAGTGCAGGCATGCGTAGGGTGACATCTGCCACTGTCACCCTGTTTGGACTTTGACAATGGACTGGCCATTGGCCTTTGTGTTTTTTCTGGACTTTCACTTTTAAACACACATATGCTGAATAAAGCAACTTTCTGTTCTCTAGTGCTTATGCTTCTGATGTACATGTTGTTCATGATGCTAACCATGCCCTTGCTGCAGTGATGGTGATATTTGGTCTCATGATAATGAAGTGTTACTGTGCAGGAACACATGTGGTCCAGGGGGAATGTGTCCTATCCTGTGGTGTATCCATGTCATCCATAGCAGCATCTGAGGGTGTCATGTGTTCAGTATTTGGCAATGGGATTTCCTACTTACATTAGCAATTTCACATCTGTGGCTTCCACCCCTGCACATCTGTTGTGCCTGCCATTGTTCAATTCGTCTACTTCCCTGACCGTGTGGCCATCTACACTGGACATGCAGGTTTGGGCATCAATGGGGAAGGACTCATCTGTGTTGTCAGTGCAACATTGCTATACAAGTGTGTTGGATCTGTGCTGATGATTTCGTTGGCACTTCCATGACCAGGCTAATGTGACGGGAGCCTTCATTTGGTGCTAATTGTTGATTGTGTGACCAAGTGCTCAGCTGACATGATGGGGCCCTACTGAGGCAACATATGGCACAGCTTTCCTCACACAGGAGTGGAGTCCCCTCATGGCAGTGTGTACTCCTGTGACATTGCCTGCGCCCAAGGTGTGTGTTGTATGAGCATGTCTGTGTGTTCACTTCCGTTTTGCTGTGCATGCTGTGATCCCTAGTGTTGTACCTGTTTGTGATGCTTGCTGAGTTGACCTATGTTCCCCCAAAGTCTTCTCCCTGGGTTCTCTGTGATGTGGGTGCATGGCACATTACTGGTCATCAGGGTGTCACCCATAGGTGTGTTTGCTGTCAGGGCTGAGTTTGTGTGCAGACGCAGATGGGTCACAGTCAGGTTTCCCCTTGGCACTTGTTGTTTGCACCTGTCATGTGATTTCCAGTTTGTGTTATCTTTCAGTGATTGTGACACGTTGTGTGTGTGACTGCTGGCACTCCTCAGGGTCCGGGCTGCAATGTTGGTTGTTGTCTATGTGTGTTCTTTGTGGGTGACCTTGGCTTCTTCATTGGTGTGTGACTGTGGCTGGGATCCCATTGGTTGGTGTGGTATTGCCGTCATGTCCATGTACAGCGTAGTGTGCAGTGTGTCAGACATTCAGGAGTCTTGTTGAGTGGCCATGTGTGATGTGTTTCTGCACCTTGGTTCCCACCCACCACCCTGGAATTGTCATGGGTGCATGTGCAATGTCACCAGTGCATGTGTGCTTCACTGCTGCACATTGTTGGAGGTCGAGGTGTGTGGTGTTGAGTGTGTGCAGATGAGAGTTGTTGCCCGGCTAGACCCCTGCCTCCATGTTGGCCTTGGCTTACTGGCCGTGCTGATTGATTAGTGCTTGTGTAGGTGTGATGGTAGTTTGTTGCTCAGGACACATGACTGTGGTTCACAGTGTGAACGACATTTAGCTTTGTCATCACAGTGGGATTGTAATGCAGCCCAGGGTCACCACATTGTGGGGGCCCTGGGGGTAGTGCTGTGGTGTGTCTGTGTCTTGCTGTGTCAGTTGCTGTTCCTACGTGCCTGTGTGACATGTGTGATTTGTGCTCCCTCTCATCTGACAATGCCTGATTGCCCACATAGGGGATTTGGATCCATGAGTTACCTTTGTGTGGCACTGTATGCACATCTGTATGATTGGTATTCAGGACTCCTCATGTGTTGTGTGGTTGCCTGGGGACACTGGCACCCCCCTCACCTGTTGTATTTGATGTGCAGTGTGGGTCTGCCTGTTTGTGTTTGTGCATCTGCACCACTGCATTGGCATATCTTAGGTGTGCCATTGGCTGTATGTAGTTTGGTGGGTTTCCCCTGCTGTCCCTGGGACTCCTAGGTCATCAGTCAGCACAATGATCATGGTTTGTGTGTCCCATTGCTGCCATGGTATGGTATCTGTTCACCTCACATCTACAGTCTCCACAGGGTATCTGCATTTGTGTGCCCATTGGTGCAAATATGTGGGTCTGCATTCTGATGGTCACTTCTGTCATTGTGTCATTGATGAATGTTGACAGTGTCAGCCCCCATGGGTGTTGTTTGTCTGCACATGGCCAAAGGTATGTGTTATTTGCACTGCAGTATTTACCTCCCCAATCTATGTTGCAATGGGACACATGCACTACTTTGCCACTGATGTGTTTTATGTTCTGTGACCAGGAATCATCCATGCAGTTTGGCAGTTGCAGCTTTTTCTTTGTCAACACTTACATTTTGGTCACTGTGATGATGGGGGTTTGGACCCCATTGCCACACTGTTCAAAATGTGCTTCAGCTATGGACCCCACACTTACATTTTGGTCACTGTGATGATGGGGGTTTGGACCCCATTGCCACAATGTTCAAAATGTGCTTCAGATATGGACCCCACACTTACATTTTGGTCACTGTGATGATGGGGGTTTGGACCCCATTGCCACACTGTTCAAAATGTGCTTCAGCTATGGACCCCACACTTACCTTTTGATCACTGTGATGATGGGGGTTTGGACCCCATTGCCACACTGTTCAAAATGTGCTTCAGCTATGGACCCCACACTTACCTTTTGGTCACTGTGATGATGGGGGTTTGGACCCCATTGCCACAATGTTCAAAATGTGCTTCAGATATGGACCCCACACTTACATTTTGGTCACTGTGATGATGGGGGTTTGGACCCCATTGCCACACTGTTCAAAATGTGCTTCAGCTATGGACCCCACACTTACCTTTTGGTCACTGTGATGATGGGGGTTTGGACCCCATTGCCACACTGTTCAAAATGTGCTTCAGCTATGGACCCCACACTTACCTTTTGGTCACTGTGATGATGGGGGTTTGGACCCCATTGCCACACTGTTCAAAATGTGCTTCAGCTATGGACCCCACACTTACATTTTGGTCACTGTGATGATGGGGGTTTGGACCCCATTGCCACAATGGTCATGGCCTGCTTGCATTGTGGGGGCCACACACATATATGTGTGGCACATGTGATAGGGGGTCACATTGTATGTTCAAAGTCATGTTCAGTGTTGTAGGCATTTGACACAGTCTACACACGCTTGTCATGGTGTTGGGGGATGTCTTTTTCTTGCATTCCCTAGGTTGTGGTGTGCTGGTTGTGTCATGCATTGTCCATCCTATGAGTGTGGGTGGTGTTGGTGGTAGGCATCCAGCCCCCCATGGGTAGAGGTGGTAGTAGTGACAGGCATCCAGCCCCCCCTGGGTAAGGGTGGTAGTAGTGGTAGGCATCCAGCCCCCCCTGGCTAAGGGTGGTAGTGGTGGTGGGCATCTGGCACCCCCCTGGCTAAGGGTGGTAGTAGTGGTAGGCAGCCAGCCCCCCCTGGGTAAGGGTGGTAGTAGTGGTGGGCATCCAGCTCCCCTGGCTTAGGGTGGTAGTAGTGGTAGGCATCCAGCCCCCCTGGCTTAGGGTGATAGTAGTGGTAGGCATCCAGCCCCCCCTCGGTAAGGGTGGTAGTGGTGGTGGGCATCTGGCACCCCCTGGCTAAGGGTGGTAGTAGTGGTAGGCATCCAGCCCCCTGGGTAAGGGTGGTAGTAGTGGTAGGCATCCAGCCCCCTGGGTAAGGGTGGTAGTGGTGGTGGGCATCTGGCACCCCCTGGCTTAGGGTGGTAGTAGTGGTAGGCATCCAGCCCCCTGGGTAAGGGTGGTAGTAGTGGTAGGCATCCAGCCCCCTGGGTAAGGGTGGTAGTAGTGGTAGGCATCCAGCCCCCTGGGTAAGGGTGGTAGTTGTGGTAGGCATCCAGCCCCCTGGGTAAGGGTGGTAGTAGTGGTGGGCATCCAGCCCCCTGGGTAAGGGTGGTAGTAGTGGTAGGCATCCAGCCCCCTGGGTAAGGGTGGTAGTGGTGGTGGGCATCTGGCACCCCCTGGCTAAGGGTGGTAGTAGTGGTAGGCATCCAGCCCCCCTGGGTAAGGGTGGTAGTAGTGGTAGGCATCCAGCCCCCCTGGGTAAGGGTGGTAGTAGTGGTAGGCATCCAGCCCCCTGGCTTAGGGTGATAGTAGTGGTAGGCATCCAGCCCCCCTGGGTAAGGGTGGTAGTAGTGGTAGGCATCCAGCCCCCTGGGTAAGGGTGGTAGTGGTGGTGGGCATCTGGCACCCCCTGGCTAAGGGTGGTAGTAGTGGTAGGCATCCAGCCCCCTGGGTAAGGGTGGTAGTAGTGGTAGGCATCCAGCCCCCTGGGTAAGGGTGGTAGTGGTGGTGGGCATCTGGCACCCCCTGGCTAAGGGTGGTAGTAGTGGTAGGCATCCAGCCCCCTGGGTAAGGGTGGTAGTAGTGGTAGGCATCCAGCCCCCCTGGGTAAGGGTGGTAGTTGTGGTAGGCATCCAGCCCCCTGGGTAAGGGTGGTAGTAGTGGTGGGCATCCAGCCCCCTGGGTAAGGGTGGTAGTAGTGGTAGGCATCCAGCCCCCTGGGTAAGGGTGGTAGTGGTGGTGGGCATCTGGCACCCCCTGGCTAAGGGTGGTAGTAGTGGTAGGCATCCAGCCCCCCTGGGTAAGGGTGGTAGTAGTGGTAGGCATCCAGCCCCCTGGGTAAGGGTGGTAGTAGTGGTAGGCATCCAGCCCCCTGGGTAAGGGTGGTAGTTGTGGTAGGCATCCAGCACCCCTGGGTAAGGGTGGTAGTGGTGGTGGGCATCTGGCACCCCCCTGGCTAAGGGTGGTAGTAGTGGTAGGCATCCAGCCCGCCCTGGGTAAGGGTGGTAGTGGTGGTGGGCATCTGGCACCCCCATGGCTAAGGGTGGTAGTAGTGGTAGGCATCCAGCCCCCTGGCTTAGGGTGATAGTAGTGGTAGGCATCCAGCCCCCCTGGGTGAGGGTGGTAGTAGTGGTAGGCATCCAGCCCCCTGGGTAAGGGTGGTAGTGGTGGTGGGCATCTGGCACCCCATGGCTAAGGGTGGTAGTAGTGGTAGGCATCCAGCCCCCCTGGGTAAGGGTGGTAGTAGTGGTAGGCATCCAGCCCCCTGGGTAAGGGTGGTAGTGGTGGTGGGCATCTGGTACCCCCTGGCTAAGGGTGGTAGTAGTGGTAGGCATCCAGCCCCCTGGGTAAGGGTGGTAGTGGTGGTGGGCATCTGGCACCCCCCTGGCTAAGGGTGGTAGTAGTGGTTGGCATCCGGCCCCCCCTGGGTAGGGGTGGTGGTGGTGGTGCGCATCCAGGCCCCTGTGTGCATATGTGGCATTGGTGATGGGCATCCCGCCCCTATGGTGCTGCTGTTGCTGGTGTGAGTAAATTCTGCATCCCTCTGTGTGTGTGTGATGTGTCGTGTACGTGTTGTATGTGTTTTGTGGTTGGTGTCTGACTTACCTTCTGCGCCGTACGCGTCCGTGCCTGTTCCGGTAGTAAATGTAGAATATTGGTAGGATCGGGACGAAGGGATTCATGGTTGGTTCGTGTCGTTCGTCTTTCTCGTTGCTTCGCGTTGTCCTCGTCGCTGGCGTGTTCGCCTCGTAGCCGTGGATCGTGTTGTGGCGTGAATCGGAGCTTATGTGCGCCTCTCCCGGATGCTTTGACATGCCGTGCGTAGCGACGGGTTCGGCGCGTACGGAAAGCGCATCGTACTTGTTTGGCCGGACGGGGCTGCATTTTCCCTTGCGTGCGACTCGATTCTGCGTTTCCGGATTTGCCTCGGTCGGAGAACAGGACCTGGATTGGGTGAGTACGACTCGGCCGGATTCTGTGCTGTTGTGCACATCGTACTTACTCGTTCGGTATGCTGTACGGATCGGTCGGGAAACAGGCATTCGCATGGCTTTTTTCCCGACCAAATGGTATTGGGTGCGCATCCGACCGAGATCGGAATCGGCCCCTCTGTCTCTCTCTCACACAGATCTATGCACATACATGCTTCTATTTATGCACAACCTCTCTCACAACCATATTTATGTGCAATCACACACACTTCCATTTATGCACAATCAGGGCTGACAGGGTACCAAAAGCAGGCCTGGCAAAAATCTTTAAACCAGCCCTGCTCCTTTCCTCCACACTCTCTCATCTCTCTCTTCTCTCTCTCTTCTGAAGCCACTGCATGTCTGCTGTGATTACCTGGGGAAACTGTAGATAGCAACAGAGGTGCCAGCAGCACCCTGCTGTCTTACAAATCGTACTCCAAAGGCTCCAAACCACTATGAAAATGCCATTTGCAAAAAACTGGCAATCATTTCATCTCTTGCTCTCTCTCTCTCTCTCACATGTGCACACAGATACAAAATGATGTACACACATTTCACTACATGCAGTCTATCTCTCGCTGTCATGCACACTTATACACACTACCTCTTATGTACAATCACACACCCTCCCACATGTCGCTCAACAGTCCCACTTACTCACAATCTCTCTCTCTCCACACACATTCCCACTTAACTTCTTCTGGCAGCTCCCAGGCAGGTGATCTTGATTTTCCTGGGAGATGTCCCCTCACCCAGCAGGTAGCAGGGTGACTAGCAAGCTTTGGCCCCCAGTCCTGGTCACAGGACTTGCAGAGCTTCCCCTTCTCACACAGCCTGTCTGGCTGCTTGGCAAATGACACATTCTGGTGTTTCAACATCACCTTATAGTCCTTTTCCAGACACCAAATGTGGGGATGAGTATTTGAAGTTTTGTGTTGGGGTTCTGCTTCTTTTTAAGTGTACATTTTTCCTTCACTTCTTTCCTCCTGAAAAGGCTGTCTGTCACTGCAGGAGAGAATGCAAAGCTGATTGTCCCAAAACACAGTTCATGATAGTGACCAGAGTTCACATGTGGATGTTAACCACAGTGATATGTGCCTCAAAAGGTTAATCCCGGGCTCCCAGCCCTACTCTTTATGATTCCCTTATCAGCCCCATCTCCTTACTGAGATGTGTCCAGGCCCCTTCCTTGTGATCTATCCCTGTATCTAAGAGCGCCCATCTGAAGTGTAAATGGGTAGTCTCATCCTCCCTTCCCCCAGTGTGTGTCCCACCCAGATCCCAGGTATGCAGCAATACACAAATCTGTCTGGGGGATTCCTCTACTCCTCATGTCTTCACCAGGCAGGCACGGGCTTCCCAAAATAGAACCCAGGGTCCTCCATGTAATGTACCTTTGCAGGCACACTTGCACTCTGTGTGCATTCACAGCACACATACTGTGCCGCCTTATTACCTCCATGCATTGTGTCACTACAGACACACATACATCCAGCACACACATTCCAGCCTTGCGCACTGTTCAGTATTGTAACCTTTCCGTATTGTACTAGGGTATGCAATTTGATAACACACACACTATCATCACACACACTCACCATGTGTGTGCTACACAACACTTCACCATTCATGTATTGTACTTCTCACAAGCACACATACACCCAGCACATGCTTGTCATTGAGCATACACTGCACAGCACTACATCTCCCATGTAATGTGTTCCTTGCAGGCATACATACATTCAGCACATGCACTAATCCCACATGTACTACACAGAACTGCTCTACCTCCGTACGGTACCCTTTCCCTGCCACACATACATCCAGCACATCGTCACTACTCTTGTGCTTCGTAGCACTCCACATCTACCTGATATTGGCCAAGGGTGAATTAACACAGCAGCAGAACTTTAATAAGGTGAATGAGCATGTAGGCCTCACTCCAGTGACACAGGGTAAAAAGGACCTGTTCACTCCTACTGATCGCTACACAGTATCCAGCCACCACCACACGCTTGTGCTGCTTAACTCTTGGTGAAGGTGGTAGCCTTTCACTACTATGAGTGCAGTACTTTGGGTGCCCCTCCCCGTCCAACAAGACTGCAATCTGTGAGGTAGGCCTGTGTCATGGCGCACACACATGATCTGCTTTTGCCTTTGACAATAACAATCAGTATTTGGGTTCCAGACAACAGTACATACAGTTGGGCAATCAGGGCAGGGGTACACGTCTTTTACCATGCATAGGACTTTTCCGTTGCAAGAATGTTTTTTTTCTATATTGCTCTTGATATTGTAAAATCAGCACAACCAACCAGTGGAAAGGAGACTCAAAGTATTTCCCCCTACAAGCCACCTGTTCATCACTTATTTCAGAGATAGATTTGAAGGCGACAACAGAAATGTGTGTGTCCCACTGCAACCCTGGATGCACACAACAGATTCACTCAGTGCGCTGCACTTCATATTCAGACTCACTCTTCCCTGAGGAATGAGCATGTGAATGTTTGTGTAACAAGAGAAAAGTTATTAGAGCGAAATACTGAACGTCAGCAGATATAATAACAAACTTAATCTCTGTGTAAGGAACAATAATACACCGAAGGAACACAGTGCATCCTTCAAAAACAATGACCCATATTAATTCTGTGCTATGGTATAATGCCCTTCCAAATATTGTGGAATACAAACAAGTGCTGTGTGGAATGCTTGAGTTAATCTTGGCCACTGGACCAGCATTCCTGTTCATCATTTGAAAATCAGGGTAATTCTTTACACAGGGACCAACCTTATCAGGCACTGTTGACTACTCCACAAAGCTCTTACTAAACAGAGACTTGCACCACTGCATCTTAGCCAGATGTGGTGCCTGTCAATGGCAGGGATAGTTTATAGGCCCCTGTTAGATGATCTTACTCGGAAGACGAGCTGAACTTGACCTGTCATACACAAACCAAGGAAACCCGTCGATCTCCCCACGTCAGCTCACAAGTTGAAAACTAAGGAATGTGCAATAATGCATTTTTACATAGGTCTTGCTAGAGTGATTTTGCTGTTCCTCATTGCTGTAGAAATGAGTTAAAAATACCAAATCCATTAGTACTCAATGAATTGACCTCAGAAGTATGAAAGGTTGAGTTGGCCTTACCAGGATTCATATTTTGTGATCTGCACAGTACACACATGACAACTGCTTAACTCACAGAGCCATATGATAAATGTATACTAATTAGCTTGTGATACCAATGACTAATGTGTGCAGCAATTGCAACATTGTAGTCATCTCGCACTTGTGTGATTAATATTTCTGTCCAAGAGCAGTCTATTAAAGATATTTTCCAAAATCCCTAACTAAATGTCAGATCGCAGACAGCCGTTTGTTTTACCTTTGTAGCACCAAAATGTACGTTGTTCAGGTAAGCGTTGTTGCGCTTGCATTGGAACGGCATGCGTGGGCGTGGCTCAGTCTGCGTCGTAGGCTTCGGATTCATCGCCGCCATGATAGAAACAGCATGTCGGCTCTCGTCAAACATCGATTCAATGTATCAGTCTCATGAATGATGCACCTGCTGTCAATCAGTCTGCAGAGTTGAGGCGTTCTTGGATTTCCCTGCAGCTAGTTGTATCGATTTGTACCTCTTTCAAAGGAAAAAAATATTTGGAGCACGGCCCATGCGATGAATGACTGCTGATGTTAAGGGTAGATGCATGTCGCACAGGGGGTCAATACTTAAAAAAATGTTAAAACATGGCGAAATGAAAGTCAGACGTGGGGGTGCTCACCAGCATTGACATTGCCCAAGCGATCCTGCTCCCCCAAAGGCGTACTTGCATCGCAATGTGCACTTGAAAAACATGCACATTTGTGCAAAGCTCAGCAGCGTAGGTGCAAGCATGTGCAGTTGCTGTGTGAATTCGACCGCAGGCTGTCGAGATTAGAATATCTGTGTGACAAGATGGTGAAAATACAGAGGGTGGTGGAATCACTTACACGTTTTTCAGTAACGAGGAAGAGATTTGGCTTCTGCTTCGCTCACCATCACCCTCATCCCTGTGTGATAGAGCACTGCCCAGTCCCAACTTTTATCATCATATTAAATTTGCTATCGTCTAAGCAGTCGCGGCTGGCGTGCTGGTGGAGTGGCGTGGCAGGGGAGAAGTGGTGAAGAAAACACTAAAATAAAAGTTAATAAAATAACTTACCTGCTGCATTGCTGCCCGCCGAAATGCCACTATTCTGCTTCTTCCTCGCTGCAGCACAGGCCCCCTGCTTCCCCCGATGCCAATCCTGACACTGCTCTCATTCATGAGAGCAGCGTCAGGATTGGCCTGAGGGCCCTAGATTTGCACACCCAGGGAGACTGGGAGCCTGTGCCTGCTGTCTCCAACCTGGCCATGCAGCTGGGTTGGAGTCAGCTCCAGTGCACGTCAGTTTGGCAGTTCTGAGACGGCTGGCCAGACACACATGCACACTGAAGGTAGTGCCCACCACTCCCCCGCCTGACTAGCCCCGCGATGGCCCCGCCCCAAGACTCATTCAATGGAAGAAAAATAAACAATAATAAACATGTTTTATTATTGTTTTATTTTTCACATTTTGAGGCTGGCAGTGGGGGGGGGCTACACTCCTCCACCAAAGCGGAGGATCCGCAGCTGCGTTTAAGTCTCTGAAATGAATGTAAAGTCCTTAGGTAGGTTTGCACAAAACAAATATCCACACATACATTGATGCCTATAGGGCCAGGCAACTTTGAAAGAAGTGTCCCAGTTCTAGAACAGGAGCCAAAAGAATGTATGAAATCCCACTCCTCGTGCAACACTAGACAAAGTGACACTAGCACCCCCTACTGGTGGCCACCTAGGCAGCTCCTTGTGTCTGACCCTGAAACTGAGCTTGAAATCAGGGACCAGCATTCACCACACAGTGTCTGTGTTTACATTTTCAGGAAGTTCCCGTGCTAAACACATCTACACAAATACAACAGTTAACAACGGGTGCTAGTGGTTTCTATAGTTTGCAATTAAGTGGATACTAGTGATGCAATTGTTTACCATTAGTAAAGGAAACACATTAACGCCATGAGGCCTATGTGAGTAGAGGCCTCGGAATCTAAAGAATGTAAACAACTATGCTCTAACTTGTAGGGTGGACAGGGATGGGTAGTCACATTCCTAACGTGAATAAGTTACTTTGAAAAAGTCAGCACTGGTGAGCGGTGTAGACTCCCAGAGGTCCAGCACAGTATCCGCCTGGATTGAGAGCGTGGGTGGGATGGGAGGCCGGCTCAGGAGTAGCACTACCTGTCTTGCCAACAAGGTGTTAAATGCATGGGATAAACTCAGCAGAAGTGGCATTAAGAAGAACAGAGCCTAATTGTAGTCTCATTGGGCGCAGGGGCGCAGTAGTGAGCAGCCAGGAAGGGTGAAGAGAGACAGTCTTGTGCGCGCTATTGTGTGCCATGAGTACCAAGGGAGTCCCTTTTATGTCACGACATTATCTTTCTCTGTGATCCTGCAGACCATACAGTTACCAAAATATCCATACCTTGCGTAGATGCTGTCCCACTTCACACTGATGTAGGTTGGACCCCAACAGGTTGGGCTCTGGGAACCAATGACTACAAGCTGCAGAATGTCATTTCTGATAGAGCTGTTGGGTGAGCACCCAGTTCTTGGGGGATTTCCTTAATTATGACCACAGTTCAGTGTGAGTGGGTAGAATTTGCAGTGGGGTCCCCCAAAAGGCAAGGAGAAATCTTGTTTTGTGGAAGCCTGGGATCACCAGTGAGGAAGAGGAGGATGAACAGCAAGTCAGTGAGGGTAACTAATGCCGTAATGTGTCAGGGCAGACTGAGTGGACACTACAGGGAGATCAGAGTTTAACTCACCCATGTAGTGGGAACCTACTTTAGTTGTGTTCATTAATTTACAGGCAACTTTGTTGAGAACTTATTGCAGCCAGTTGGGAAGACAAGATGGAAAGGCGATGTAGATCATCAGTATGATAACACTTGGGACACACTTTAATGTTAGGGTCCAGCTAACATAGACCTCACATTCATCCTCCCATAGAGTCCTTCCACCCAGCTGCATAAATCATGGAGACCAGTGTTCATGGAGCAGGCACTTCTAGAGTACTGGCACTTCTATTGTGAGATCCTAGTTTGAGAGGAATGCACTTAATGGTAAAGAGAATGAATGGAAACCATGTGAAAGTGTCTACAGTAGTAAGGGATAGCATTTCCTACCGCAGGGTCAGTGGCGGCAGGAGCTGAAAGAGTCCCTAGTAAGGGCTGATGAGGGTCCTCTTTAAGAAGTGTGTCTTTAACACCTCTTTTAATGGCAGGAGTGAGGGTGTGAGTCTATAGTGTACAGAGCTGATAGTCCAAATCTTTAGTGAATAGAGGGTGAAGGCTTGGCATCTATTTTTTGCTCTTCTTGGTTTTGAGCCTGGCTGTAGCTTTGATGTTTGCGTTACATTGACGTAGAGTGGCTACGTTTTTGGGACTTGAGATTGAAATGTAGCATGCACCTGCATGGTTGAAAAGTTCATAACTTACCCGTATGGAGGACAACTTTAAATTCGAGTGGACCACAGACTCCTCATCAACATTTTGAGAGATGACAGCAGACGAGAACCCACTGCAAGGTTGATGAGGTTGGTTAGCCAACATGTGGAGTTTAATCCTGTACATTCCAGATGGAATCTACCTCAGGGACGGGCGGTCTGTTTATCGACGTTGCTGGTAGACAGTGGTGGTGAGACACCCTCAAAACTGATGCAGAGGGTGTGATTGCAGCTGTTAATGTTGGAGCTTGTATCATAAACAATGTCTAGAAAAAGGAATGGAAAATGGTATCTGAAGATGATGCAATTGATTAGAGTGTTATAAGGTTGGGTGCCAAGGAATGTGCATGCGCATGAAGTATGGAAGCAAGATTGTAGCCTTATTGCAATGTAGCTGAGGAACTGTTGACTGAAACTAAGGTGGTATGTTTAGGGGAGACAAGTTTGTGCCTTCCATTGGTTTGTGTGTAAAGTTAGTAGAGTTGAGCCATGAGGGGCATTTAAGTACGATCCATACAATGAAACAATTACATTGAGATTTTTGGTGGCCACCTACGTGTAGAGATGAAAGATCAATAGTGTATAACGTGCTACTACAATGACATGCATCTTCAGATGTAGATGGGGCCATGAGATCCTGTGGTTCTCCTGTGGACACGGTTGCATTAGACATCTTGGGCCCAACCCAGACAAGCAACGGTAAACATTGGTGTTAATTTACATTGCCTGTATTTGGATTGAAGTTAAGCTCATGGTTAAATCAGACATGTAGGATGAGGTAGTGTGCGAACGTTTTCAAGTGTCTCTGGGCAGACAGAGGTTACTGAGCTCAGATTCTACCATTAAGAGCCTTTTACTCCTTTTGTGTTGTGGATTTATCCAGTTATTGGACCCAGCTCTGTACATCTAGTACACCCCTTCGGCCCTTAACCCCTGGGGTAGTGAAATCGAGCAGACCAAGGATTCTCAAGGAGGCGATGAGGGGCTAGAAAGTTAGAACTCAATGAAAAATCCTAAAACAGAGAGCTCTTCCATTGGTACACAGGTATCAGATACCAATTATTGTGGTTTGTGTGCAGTCTAGGCTGCTCCACTTGGACAAATATTGAATTTTTGCACAATATAAGTTAGACATTTGGTCTCTTGAGGAAATAAGATGGTAAAGTTTGTAGGTTACTCTTCTGGGTTCTGCCCTTTTCCGGAGTTAACATTATCTCAGTCTCAATGTGATGTTTCCCCTCTTACTGGGTGCCACACTCTTGCACTGCACGTTTCTGTCCTTGGTGAGGCACACTGCTCTGGGTGACATGTGTCTTCACACAACCTAGTGACTTTGATCCTACTAACATTGCTTCGGTCCGCCTCTGGTGATCATGCCTTGGTTGGATGAACGCGCCAGTATTGGCTGTTAAGAGGCTGCTGTTAGGTCATGCTGCTCCTGGTGTGGTGATTCCTCACAAGGGGATCTTCATCAGCCCATAGAGAAGTCCATCTTCTAAACAAAGCAAAGATCACACCCTGGAATCACAGCAGCGATAAAGAGGTTTAGGTTGATTATGGGCGCTTTTGCTTTACAGCAGTCTGTGGTCCGATTCTTTGGCCTATCAATGCCGACCCTTCTGCTGACCTAGAGCAGGCAGCTTCAGCCCATCCTGTCTCAGCTGCTGGCAGCACCCCTCTTCTAGGCATCCTCTTCCTCATGCAAGAGCATCTCCAGTGCTCCACCGGAACTGCTGTTGGCTTCTAGGCAGCCCCACGGCTGCTCCTCCTTGCAGGTTGTCAAGCGTTCCAGGTTTCTGGTCTCAAACCTAGCATCGGGAGTTGGCAATCCACAGCCCAACCAACGAGCACAAAATATTTTGTCCCCTGTCTTTGGTATGGGTTCCCGGATTCTGTTAGAGAAATTGTGGCACACTGGCTGCTAGTTCCTGCCGCAAACATATACTAGGTTTACAGACATTTATTCCACTATTCCACTTTGGGACCAGTTTCAGGCAGCTCCTGACTTTTATGTATTCTTCCCAGAGTGTTCCAGCCACAGTCTAGGTCTTACAGTGTCAGGAGGACACTGCGTTTGGTGGGGTTGTAAGTCTTGCGTTCGGAGACACTCAAAACAGAGGTATAAAAGAGGGAAACGGTTTTGCAGCTACCTATCAATCAACCAGTTGAGGGTAACACCTACAGGGAACAATAGAGCTGGAAAGGATAGGGTAATCCTTGCACTTCAAAAGGACCATTCGTCTCCTCTCGGCCACAGCGTCTGATCAACTACAACGGGCCTCAGGAATGGTTTGGAGGGGCCCCGCAGTTCACATTGCTGTGAGGGTCTCTCTCGAGCCTCCGATTCCCGTAGCACTTTGGTTCTTTGGTTCAGTTATTCAAAATGGTTTCCTGGCTTGCTCCAGCCACAACAGAATGCCCCACGCACAATCTACTGTACTTGTATTCTACACACATGCTTGTCATCCATGTTCTAAATGCACTGATTGGTGGAGTAGGTTGCAGTGGACTGCACCAATTAATAACACGGGGATAGACATCGCTCCATATCAGATGACAGCTAAACAGGGCTGTCCTACCAGAATATGTTGCTGCCACCGCTGTCAGTTTTCTACAGCCTGGATAGTTTACGGTAGTCATGCTCTTTAAAAGGAGGGTGAGGAGGATGGTATGCCCTCCAGACCGCTCAGCCCCGCTATGAGCCATATTCCGTGTCACAAAGATCTCTAGGTGCATTATTCACATGTATGCTGAGATGAAAATGAAACACCAAATATAAACTCACTATGGAGAAAAGCTATCGATCCCACAGCTGACTAAATGTTAAGCACTTCAATCTTAAAGTCCCATAAGTAATCAAGTCTTGTGCCAAACGCCTCCGAGACCTGCTGTGGTTAGGTCCCACTGGGAATCCAGAGACAAAATTTCAAGAAAAGGTGGAGGCAGCACCAGGGATGAAGTCACAAATCAACCAGTATTGTCTTTTGTCAAAATTCTTTATTCTTCTTCGTATAAAAACACAGGACAACAGCCAACGTGTTTCGTTCCTGTTATAGGAACTTCATCAGGGCCAAGAGAAATCCACTCAAGTGACAGATGTTCATACGTGTCTGTAGTTGTATAGAAACTGGATGGAGGGATCCAATTCAAATAGCATTGGTCAACAGTATAAGAAGCCCATCCTTCAATATGAACGAGGCTATGGTAAACCACAAACGTTCAAATCGAGTCAGCCTACAGGATAACGCTGGAACGTGCACCCGCACCCACGATAAGGGCAGGAAACAAAAACCTACTATGGAGAACTTAAGATAGGGTTGCATGCTCTCCAAAACCATGCAGGCGACTGTTTCTGTCCCAGCTGGATGCTTTTCTGGATTTTTTTTAAGGGAAGGTTCCCTGAAAGGAGGCGCTTCGGACAAGGGTTCAGTTTATGTTAGGTGGTAGATTATTTGAAACAATGTGCTATTCATCATGTATGAGTTGTGTTAAATCATCGCCAGGCCAATTGTAGGAAGTTGGATCTGTGTATACTATACCATAGTAAGGAACAGTGTGCACAGAGTCCCGTGGGTCCCCAGAGGTATAGTAGATAATACCTTACTCTCTTTTGTGGTAGTGTGGTTGAGAAGTCAGCCGTATCAGAGTGTGGTGTTAAGCATTTGTTTTACACACTCAGGCAAGAAATTATGTCATGCACTGACTGAATCTAGACCAATGGTTTTTATAAAAAATTGTTACTTTGTTATTTTTATTACTAGAACCAAGATATACTTAGTAGCAGGTAAGTTATACTTTAAATACAGTGATGCTTTTCAAGATACAGTGTGTACTGGTTTTGTCGGAGCATACAAGTCACTTTGCACTAGGTAACATGGATTGAAAGCACTTTCAGAATACTGAAAATTACTTGAAATTACTTTTTCGTTACTTTTCAGTTACTTTTTCTACTTTACATGAAACAAACTAATCACACAGTTTGGGCAACGTAGGACATTAGCAAGCAGGTTAACTCTTTTACCGACACTAAGTTACTTTGTTGTGGTACAAAACAGGTACAACACAACATTTTTCAGAGAAAAACCCATATACAATCCTATGGAGAAAAACGAAGTGTTAAGTTTGCAGGCAAGTAATCGTGTTGGGAATGGAGTTTTTGGGGAGTAGAACCAAGGTTCCCCAAGGTTCAGGTTGGCACTCAAGGGGCCCCACCAGCGGCACAAGGGCAGCCGGGTGCAGAGTGCAGGGTGCCAATGTTAGCCAATGGGGCTAGGAGGCACCTCGGTTGGGGGCTGCTCACGGTAAGGCCACTTGGTCTTGGGAGTCAAGCTCCTGGGGTTAAGGTAAGGGCAAAGGGGTTCCCAGGTTAGCACCAAGTCCACACCACCAGTGGCGCAGGGGCGGCCAGGTGCTGGGTGATCAGGAGGTGTCGAGAGCCCAATGTTTTCCCATGGAGGACGTCGGTCAAGGAAATGGACTGCAGGCTGGAGCCAGAAGACTGGATGAAGGGACCGAATGACTTGAGGATGAAGCTGAAGAGTTGCTGGACACCAGGACACCATTGGTCGGGCACCTCACGACTCAGGGGCTGCGGGTGCAGGGGTGTCCTTTTGTGTCCGGTTCTTCTCACCGGTTCCAGTCGCGGTCGGGGGGACTATTCAGGATGAGGCTCCAGGTGTCGAGGAGATGGTCGGAGGAGGCCGTCCAACGCTGGATCTCAGGTCAAGATCGCCTGGGGGACTTTGCTGGGGTGTTGGAGCGCTCGAACTCGGGCCATGGGAGTCGGGTGCAGAGTGGTGAGGACTCCAGCTGGATCTGGAGTCCTGGCTTGGGTTGGTGTTGGACAAATCCGGTATCCACGGGAGATTAGAGTTCTTTGGGAAGGCAGGGCTGGTCCCCAGGGTTCTTAGAGGCTGCTGGTTGCAGGACACGCCGGTTTCAGCTGACAGGGATTTCAGATCAGTAGACAGGCCGGTAGGGCTGTGGCCAAAGCAGGTGTCGTCGTCCTCCTCTTCTGCAGCACGGCTCTTCGGTCCTTCTTCTTGTCACGTCGAATCTGAAGAGGCAAGGTTCAGAGGTGCCCCTAAATACTAGCTTTAGGAACGTTACTGGGATGTGCAGGTTAGGACCAATGCGTCCCTTCCCCGGGGGTGTCTACACCCCCTAATATGCCATCTTCCAGTGGGGGGGAGGCAAAGGCCGCTTCCTGATGGGAGGGGTCCCACCATCTTCAAGATGGCGGGGACTGAGAGGTGGCCTTCACTTCGACTCCCCCACCTGAGTGTGGGGGTGGCAAAGGTGGGCACACCTCCCTTCCTGGCTAATTTTTCCCTCCGGTTCTCACAGCCAAAGTGGGGGTCAGAACTGGTGGCAGCCAGTTGCTGATAGCAGCAAAAGGCTGGGGTAGCTAACAAAGGTAGCAGGTCTCTGAAGCTCCCTCCTCAGGGAGCCAGCCCATCCTGGGGGAGGAGACATGACACTTCACCCAGGATGTGCTTTGTTCCCAGACTCAGAGAGCAGAGGGCTCTCTACCCAGGGGTCCAGAAACCTGTCTGGTGGTGGCAGTCAGGAACCACACCAGAGTTGGTCGTTTTTCAGTGGGCATCTCTGAGATGCCCTCTGAGTGCATTTTTCATTAACTCCTACACTGGCAGCAGTGTGGGTTTAATGTGCTGGGAAGTCTGATACCAAACTTCCCAGACTTCAATAAAGCCATCATGGAGCTGTGGAGTTCGTGTTGACAAACTCCCAGCCCATGTACTCAAAATGGCTCCACTGCACTTACAATGTTTGTGAATGGCACAGACACTGTAGGGGTATATTGCTCATGCAGCTCTGCCCTCACCTGGGGTATGGAGCACCCAGCCTTTAGTGCTGTAAGGCCTGCTAGAGAGGTGACTTACCTATGCCCCAGGCAGTTTTGGAGGGGGGGGGGCAGCATGGTACACAGGGATGTGTCCCATGTCGACTCTTCAATTTGGTCTGCACCAAAACATGCAGCCTGCAATGGCAGTGTGTGGGTGTTAACGTGAGGGGTCTCTAGGGTGGCACAATACATGCTGCAGCCCTTAGTGGCCCTCTCTGGCCATAGGGCCCTTAGTGCCAGAGGTACCTTTTACAAGGGACTAACATGTGGCCCAGAGGTGTGCCAATTATGGGTCACCAAGGTCCAGGTTTGGGAAAGAATGCAAGTGCTGGGGCCTGGTTAGTAGGATTCCAGCACACACTCAGTCAAGTTACCATCAGGTATCTGGCAAAACGTTAGGGGGTAACCATGCAAAAAGGGGCACTTTCCTACACCAATGACCTGTAGAGAACTAACTGTTTCATATCAAAATATGCGTACTGGATACTGGTGTGTAGTAAACCTTTGCTTTCCTCATTGTGGTCAGTGTTGTGGGTACGCTAACACACCACATTGGACTATTGGTTGCACACAGTTTGAAATTCTGAATGGGAGAAAAGACATGACACTTTTTTCTGGCTTAAATCAAGGTGTGGATAGATCAGCATGTGGATCCAACTGTGATGCACATTGGTAACCTGGACCAATTCAAAAGCAGTTCCTTTTTGGGACAGCGTCAGACCTTAAGCACCCAGTGGGCCTTGATGCTCCTCTTTTGCCACTTTTCCCAGTGTGTCACACTAGTCATTGCTTCCCTTTATCTCAGCATTGGCCAACCACCACTGGTGCCTCTGTGCCCCCACCGCTTTGCCGGAGCTAGCTGAAATAGCACGGAGATGGGGTGGAGCTCTGCGCAGGTAGAGGGGCCCTCTGGAGCACCCGGGAGCGCTCCTGAGGAACGAAACCTCTGGTCGTCTGCCTGGTGTTGGTAGATTAATATCTGGTGCAGCAGACTTTCTCTGCTCCTCTTCTGTATGGACCACTCTCCTGATCCTGGAGCTCCTTTGATCGTGGACCCCTCCACAGGTGCTCAATGGGACACTGGGAAGGAGGGAACTTCACCTGGTCCTGTCTTTTCCGGTTTCATTCTCAGCTCTAATGTGAATCAGATAGGCTGGGTGTTGGCCTGGTGTGACAGGTGCAGTGTCCCAGAGCTCGGAGTAAGTTGTGTGTCTTGGCATCTCTGGCCCTCCATTGTGTCAGGAGTTTGCTTCGCTACAGATGGAGAGTGAGTTGGTTGAGCCCATGGAGGAGGACATGGATGGTCCCCAGCACCCTACAGAACAGGCCATCTTTGGTAATCAAAGGATTATCTGGACCTTTGGCAGCCATTTAGGTGCTTGTGAGCTAAGTGTAACAAACGTAAGATCTATGAAAACGGGAGATTCACCGAACCCTTTAATGGAAATTTTGAAACTGAACTTTTTCATTCCCCAAATTTGTTCTGCCTTTGATTTCTGCACGCAATAAAAATCCGTTGTCCTAAATATATCCCTTTATCTAATGCTTTTTCTGGCATGTGGTCGCCTTGCAACTCTTAGCTAAGAACGTTACATCTCTAAAACAAGCATTTGCAATGCAATAGGTCTCGCATTTACGAGAGTTTAAGCTATTGAAATTGTAAATGACAATGCCTTTCAAAACCAACACATATATAAAAGGCATTGTCATTTCTAATGCCAATAGCTCAAACTCTTGCAAATGCGAGACCACTTTCATAGTGGCCGCGCCCCTTTCTTTAGACGCTGCTGCTGTATTCAGGTTACAGCGAGCCACGTCTAAAGAAAGGGGTGTGCACACCATTAAAGTAAAAGCACATCATGGGGCGCTTTAACCAAATAAAAACATTTGTAATTGAACAAATGCTTTTTTGCTTTGGTAAAAGCGCCCCATGCCGTGCTTTTACTTTAATGGTGTGCACGCCCCTTTCTTTAGACGTGGCTCGCTGTAACCTGAATACAGCAGCAGCGTCTAAAGAAAGGGGCGCGGCCACTATGTAAGTGAAAGCATGGTATGAGGGCTTTCCCTGGAAAAAAAATGTTTCGTAGCGGGGACGGTAAAGTTAAAGCTGACCGCGCTGCCTAATTAAATAAATAAATAAGTGCAGCCGCTATACTTAAAGCGGACCGCGCTGCTAAAGTAAATAAAGAAATGCTGCCGCTATAGGTAAAGCAGACTGCCATTAGTAATTAAAATAAAAGCGGGCAGCGTGCTGCTTGTAGGAAAGCATTGATGGGGCTGAGGTTCCACCTATAAATTACTTAGGAACACTCTCTGGTGGATGGATCGTTGGTTCCTGATTGACAGTGTAGAGGGAAGAGATATCTTACGACAATCAATCAATCAATCAATCAGGGAATTGTAAGCGCGCTACTCACCCGAGAGGGTCTCAAGGCGCTGAGGGGAGGGCGCAGTTCACACAAATAACTATAGACCCAATAGTCATTACTCCGAAGGATCACAGACTCCAAATTCCAGTTAGTCCATTTATTACAAAGCCAAAAATAGTTGGACATACAAGCACCTCAAAATGAGGTTGTAGAAATACATCAGAACTAATAGAAAGCCAAACCTACGAACAAAGTTGACTCGATGAAGCATGAACAGAATGACAATTTCCAGAAACAGAACGCAGGCAATAAGTGCTCCCACGTCTAAATTAGACTTCATCACAGGTTCGTAAGTGAAAAGCATAAACCTATCCCTACACTATCACTAAGGTGACTTCCCTACTTAGCATTTTCTCCCCAGGCAAGTTGGGAAAAGGTAAAGGTGTCAGCGCGTGAAGACTTCCTAAAAAGTACACTCACGTTGTATGGGTCAAGTAGCATAGGCTACGGAGCTCTTTCTAAGATACTCCTCTTCTCCTAATGTCTCCCGATCTTCTCCTCTCTCCACCCTCGGGACACTATCCCTACTTCGAACTTCGAAGTCACAAAACATGCCCCTGTAAGTCTCCTCATCGACCCGTCCAACAGGGCATCTTCTCATAGGTGAATTTCCACTCCACCTCTGCTCTCCCAGCTCCTGGCTCGATGACCTTGCTTCCCAGGTCAGTTCCAGCGAAAAAGAACACCGTCTACCGATATCAGCTTCTCATACGCCTATTGTATCCACTGCTTCTCCAACCTAACTCCTGGAACAAAAGCGTTATTCTAACTAACACTGATGAATTCACCACCTGCAACAGAAAATAGTGAGAAAGAACAATCTCAACATGCACATGAAATTCATAACTACACGTTTAAACTCAGTCGAGAGCGACCAGGGTAAAATACATTTTTCAGGCCACTGACTTCGGCCAACATAAGAAAGACGACATACAAACCTCGTGGAAGTACACAATAATAAATGCTTACTGAGCAGTGCTAAATCAATACATTACATGAGCACATCAAATACGTGAATAATTGTAAGCGGCATACACAAATTGCTACGGGTTAGGCCTTTAACTGAACATGAACTGTTTTCAAATCCAAATCTTTCACAGCTTACATAAATGCAACTTTAGCACGACACTTTCATGTTATTACAGCACATCTCTAACACCATTAATTTAATACGACAAAGAATAAATGCAGGTGCAACCTACTCATGATGATAATGCACCCCTACAAATTAAAGAGCACCTCTGCGCTTTATCAGTTCCCCCTCTGATGACTTGTGTCATCACCATCCAACACCATCCCTGGAGAAAGAACCGATCTAAACAGAAGTTGTAGCCATTCTACCCTGTCGGAATTTCTCTAAATTCTTGAGATTCTCATAATGACTGTCCTGCAGTCTCTCTATTCTCCTCTCTCGCCTACGAAGAGATCTCTCAGCCTGTCCTGCTTTGTGCCATTTGTATGCCTTTATCATCCCAAGCAAAAGAATCACAAAGACTACCACTATAATGATAGGCTTCAAGATGTAACCAAGAACACCTTTTCCAAGATTTACAAACCAACTCCCAACCCTTTCAAATCCTTTCCCAACTTTCGTCCAAACTCCTTCCTTTGCCATCTCGTGTACCTCGAAATGAACTGCAGTAATATTACTTATGTATTTCTTCAAATCCTTGCTGTTGTCAGGAATAAAAGTACAACACTCCTGAACCTTTAGCATTTTGCAGAGTCCGCCTTCCTTTGTTAACAGCACATCTAATGCAAGGCGGTTCTGCATCACCATTGCTCTTATCGACACCATCTCTCCATCTACAAGCAACAAAGACTGAGCTGTATTCGCCGATAGCTTATCCAAGATGGTTGCCAACCTTCTAATCTTCACATTATTCAGAATCACTCCCAAGATTGGTATCATTGCTCCAAAAACATCTCCAACAATCTCTCCTGCACTAGCACCTCTCTTCTTTCTATGGTGTTCCCCTTTTTCCAAGTGTTTCAAATCCTCCACATGATAGATCTTTGGGAAGACAACAGCTATATAACATGTACCATACCAATTCAATGGCAGTCGCACATAGGCATTCTTTCCACACACAAAATACACATTTGGCACCACTTGCACAGCTTCCTGCAAAAATGTCTTCGCTGACGTTTCAATCGTGAATATGTGATCGCATACACTCTGGCCCACATAGATCTTGTCATAGTAAGTTTGGACCTGTCGAATACACAACTTTCCTCGCTGCTAAAAATCTTAAGCGATTGGACCATAACTTCCCTTTGCCTTGTGAGCCAACTCCTCCTTAGTCCAATCAAGTCTTTCTTCCCTACTGGTAGGTCTAACCATTAGTTGTCTATGTCTATCTTCTACTTGATCTACAAATTTCTTCTCTACATCAGTCAATAAACACGTTAGATTGTGGCGATGAGCTTAAGCTGTATCTAAGGTTACTGTAGGTATGAAATACTTTCCCAATCTATCATCTTGCTTATAATAATCATACTTGTTAAGGTGCTTATAAGCTGGAACTTCTGACAGCACTGCATCATAATTGGAGAAATAGTATTCATAATGTCCCTTTCCGTAAAACATACTAAGCAATAAGCTACAAGTGATACCATATGTCAATGGGAGGTGATGATACCTAATTCCCTCTTCCACTGACGCTGGCAACTGCATACACACATAACAATCCCTCACATCCATTGTGTTCACATACTCATACAACAACTTCGCATAGGCATTCATCGTATAATCACCCTTGGACAAATCTACGTGTAACATGCGACTAGTTTTCTCTAGCATAGCTTTTTAAACTCCTAATGTACCCTCTTTTGTAGTAGAAGTAGCTGGCATGGATATTTCCTTCACTTATATCCCATCAACCTCTACATCATGTGAAAACTGTACAGACACTATAATCACTATAGCTATTACCACTATTACACCCACTAAACACTTTGATCCACGGTTCGGATTTCCAGACTCCATTTCCAACTGAATTCGGTTTTAGCACAGCAAGAGGATTTCTCAAGAGTCTCTTTCTTTGCCTCTGGCCGTTGCTCAACAAAGTTCATACACAACTTCTTCGCGTTCCAGAAACCAAACTCAAAGTCCATTGCACAATTACCCACACAGTTCAACAGACTTCCCTAGCCCTCTTTCCTCTTCTACTGAAAATCCCTAAATGTATTCTTCTTCCACTCGGACCTAGGTTATCTTCTTCAGCCAGCAATTGGTTTATTTACAATTCACAGTTCATTTAACAGTCTCTCACAAGCTCAGAACCAATTTCAGCAATAACACGATGCAAGATCTCAAGACGAAGAGCTGCAATCTCCTGTGCTGGAGGCTGATATCCAAAGGTTGTAAAGGTCAAATCTCTCAGAACCAAACTCCTCACGCCACTCAACACTGGAGGATTCGGTACAGTCACTGTTAGCACTCCTTCTATTTCCAACCCTGGGACTATTAGTTCGATCTCAATCTTCAATTCGGGAACTCTGCTGACAACTCTCGAAGACCTCAGTCTCCCCGTTCCCACTGCTCCTGGCATCTGCAACCACGTAAGTTCACTCTCGAGCAGCGTATCTCTGGCAAGCCACTCTTGCCCTTCTCGATCTCCTCAAGCCTTCTTGGCCTTGCTCTGTGTCACTTAGCTCTGATTCAGATGTTTCGGTCACAGGGGCAAGATCTCTTTCCGATGCAAGTCTCAGGTTCTGTCTCTTTTGTCTCCCAGGCCACGATTCGTCCACCAAACTTGCTCTCCTTCTTTGCACCCGATCCTCCTGCACACCAGTTCTCTCTGCTGAGTCAGACTCTATATCGTTCACAACGTTACCGTCTCCCTCAGAGTCACTGTCTGGGCCTTGTGTAGCTCGACCCCCTTCAGCTTGCTCTGGTTTTTCGCCAGCCTCTTCAACGACCCTCACAGCTTGGCTTGTCCCCTCCAGTGGCCTCGCAGCCACAGCTGGACTTTCTACAGGGAGAGGGGCTGTTTCATCCGAGGGTGCTGAAACTCTATGGGTGTGAGAAGCGTGAATCCAGTTCGGTAGGCCCCCACACTTCACAGCTGTGTTGGTTACCAAGATCACTTGGTAAGGGCCCTTCCAACGAGCATCAAGGCAGCTCTTCTGCACGTGTTTCTACACCAGTATCCAGTCCCCTGGACACAGGTCGTGACAGAGATCTTTCGATGTCGTGGCAGTCGCAGCTTCGGCCTGGTGAGACACAGAACGTACCACATAAGCCAGTCCCTTGCAATAATCAAGGATCAAATCATCTGTGATGTTTATCAATGCTGTAGATGGCACTGCTGGCAATCGCATTGCCCTCCCCATAAGGATTTCGTGGGGCGAAAGTCCTGTTCTCCTATCAGGAATGCTACGCACACTCTTCAACACCAAGGGCAAAGCATCAGGCCATTTCAGAGACTTGGATGAGCAGACTTTGGCCATGCGCATTTTGAGAGTCCCATTAATTTGTTCCACTAGACCCGACGCCTCAGGTCTGTAACTACCGTGCAATCTCTGATCAACCTGTAATGCGGTGCAAAGCAGCTTCATAATCTCACTGTGGAAGTGAGTTCCTCTATCTGATTCCAATGAGGTCGGAAATCCGAAGCGTGGTATCAATTCCCTAAGCAACAGCTTTGCTACAGTGAGACTGTCACACCTCCTGGTCGGATATGCTTTCACCAAACGTAAGAAAACACACACAATCACCAGAATGTATCTCAAACCATTGTACCTAGGCATCTCGATAAAATCAAGCTGGATTCGGTTGAAGGGACCTCCAGATCTCCCGATATGACTCAGTGCAACCACAGTCTTTTTCACCGCATTCATCTGCTGACAAGTAACACACCTATGACACACTGCTTCAGCAAACACACGAAACCGTGGGTTAAACCACGTCTGTTGAAACACTCGCACCATTGCATCCCTTCCAACATGAACTGCTCCATGAATCTGTCTAGCCATAGGGCTTAATAAATCATCTGGGAACAAGGCTTGACCATCAGCTGAAACCCAAATG
This sequence comes from Calotriton arnoldi, assembly GCA_963921515.1. Taxonomy (NCBI): domain Eukaryota; kingdom Metazoa; phylum Chordata; class Amphibia; order Caudata; family Salamandridae; genus Calotriton; species Calotriton arnoldi. Next base: position 171,080 of record CAWUFW010000230.1, read on the forward strand.
CCATCATCTCTCTTTTCACAACCTGCTTTGATCCAACCAGCTTCCTCCTGCTCGAACACTACTTCCTGCAGATGCTTGATCTCATCCCAAGTATCTGCTATGGCTAACATCGTGCTGAGCTCGGTTCTCTCTGTGCTCTCTCCTGTGTAATCTCCAGTAAAAATGCATCTCTGTTCAGCACAAAACCGGGCAACTTCATCGGCATACCTGTTACCAAGGGTCACAAAGTCGTCCCCCCTCCCATGGGCAGCACACTTAACCGCCGCAATTTCCTTGGGATGCTGCAAGGCGTCAGGCAACCTTCAAACATGTTCTCCATTTCTGATTGGGGACCCTGATGAAATTAGAAATCCTCTCTGTGACCATAGCTGTCCGAAATCATGAACTACACCGAACCCGTACTGGCTGTTGGTATAGATAGTGATCCGGATATGATCTGCGGCCAGACAGGCGCGCGTCAGGGCAATGATTTCAGCCACCTGTGCGGAGTGTACTCCCTCTAAACAAGCGGCTTCCACCACTCCTGTGATGGTGCAGACAGCAAACGCTGCTCTCAAACAACCTGCATTGTCTCTTACGCATGAACCATCAACAAAGAATATTTCATCAGACAAAGGCAGAGGTTCATCAACAATGTCAGGCCTCGGTTTGGTGCAAAGTTCGGTCACATCAAGACAGTCATGGTCTTCACAATCTTCACCCTCATCAAAATTTGGCATTGGCATCAAAGTAGCAGGATTCAGTACGGAGCACCTCTTCAGAGTCACATTCTCCGAGGCAAGTATAACCTGCTCGTAGCATGTTAGTCTGTTGTTTGTGAGATGCTGCATCTTGGTCCTGGTCATCAACAGTTCAACAGAGTGCGTCACATGTACAATCAATGGATGACCCATGACAATACTTTCACATCTTTCATTGCTGACACCTGTTGCCGCAACGGACTTGAGACATCCGGGCAACGCTGAAGCCAACGGATCTAAAGTGGCTGAAAAGTAAGGAATTGGTCTAAGGACACCTCCATGTGTTTGTGTAAGCACCGACAATGCACAACCTTCTCTTTCGCAACAGAACAGTGAAAAGGCTTTGTTATAATCTGGCATTCCTAGAGCTGGGGCGCGGCCCAGGCTGTCCTTCAGCTCCAGGAAAGCAAGCAAACAGTCATTATCCCATGGTACCGGATCGCTCACATCCTTGTGCGTTAACCTCTGCAAAGGCTTTGCTTTCAAGGAGAAGTTGGGAATCCATTGACGACAATAGCCAACCATTCCCAAAAACATCCTGACCTCCTTCTGGGTCGTAGGCACAGTCATGTTCAGGATCGCCTCGACTCGATCTGGTGACACTTTCCTCTTGCCCTTTTCAATGCGATGACCCAAATACTGAACTTCAGACAAACAGTACTGAAGTTTACTCGGAGACACTTTATGTCCATTTTCTGCTAGATGATTCAACAATGCGACAGTATCAATCCTGCACGCACCTTGAGTCTCGGACGCAATCAAGTGCTCGTCTATGTACTGTACAAGAAGAGTTCTGTGGCAGCACCAGACTCTCAAGGTTCTTTTTCAAGATCTGATTAAAGATCGATGGACTCTCAGTATACCCTTGTGGGATACAACACCAGGTTAACACATGGTCTTCCAGACGGAAAGCGAACAAAAATTGGCTCTCCTCATGCGAGGGGATCGAAAAGAATGCTTGGCACAAATCAATCACCGTGAGCCACTCCGCCTCGTAGGGAATCTGAAATAAAATCACGAACGGATTCGGTACCACAGGACAACATGGAACTACAATCGTGTTGACCTTTCGCAGGTCCTGCACGATTCTGTACTTCCCACTAGGCTTCTGCAATCCTATAATGGGTGAGTTACATGGGCTCCCCATTATCTCCTGCAGAATGCCCTGTTCGATCATGGACTCAATCACTGGTCTAAATCCTGCCACCGTTTCCGGTGTCAAGTTGTACTGGGGCGTCTTTGGGAATTCTGCATTCGGCTTAGTCTGGATCTTAACTGGCTCAACCCCTCGAATCAGACCAATCTCCTCTCCTGTAAAATCCCACACCACAGGATCAACTGAATCTCTCAGGTCGTATGGCAACTCCCCTGTAGTCAGCACAGGATATGCCGTCATACAGCGGTTCTGACTTGCCAGTTTGAAGGCAACGTCGTCATCATTTGTCTGCATCTCAACTCCCCTGGGTGTGCAATAGATGGTACAATTCAATTTGCACAAAAGATCACGACCTCACAGACAGACTGGACTAGAATCGCACACCACAAACTGGTGACGATCTTGAAACGTCCCTATCTTTACAGGTATCGCGTCTGTCAAAGGACTAGACATTTTCTTGTTTGCAACTCCGACAACTTGGATTGATTGTCCCGAGAGGGGTAGGTTTGGGACTACTGCTGATCTCACAGTAGAATGGGTAGCACCAGTGTCAATCAAGAATGTGATGGGATGACCGTCAACATCTGCTTCTACATACGGTCCTCTCTGGTCTACCTCCAAGACTGCTCCAAGAGTACAGTCTCCCTCCCCCCTCAGGCACCGTCATTGTAACGGGTCTGGACCGAAATCATTTAAAGTCTCAATGAAGGGCATCTGCTGGTATACTCAATTCCCTTGCGGAACTCTTGGTGGCTGGGGAACTTGCACTTGTGGATTCAAGCTTCCCCCATACATTGATCTGGATCTGGTTACTGTATCTGCAACCTCAGGTATTTGTACTGCTTCCTCCCCTTGAATCTGCTTAGCTGGATTCGATCTACACTCGCGCTACCAATGCTCGATCTTGTGACAATGATGACATGCGGTCGTTTTCTTTAGGGTACCCACGTCAATCCCTGTCTTAGGATCTTTGGGCTTCCCTCTTCCTTGTCCTGCGTTCTGTGTCCCTCCACTATGGGTTCCTTGTCTCCTTCCCAACGTTCCTCCACTAGGTTGTACTTGATCGGGGTTCTTCATCTGGACTAGCATAAGCTTGTCCTTAAGCTTCTGATGTTTCGAATCCACCTCATTACTACAGTATCTAGCATATCGCAGAATCTCGTCCACAGACTTATTCTGCCAACAGATCAGGTGCTGCTGAATCATAAAGCTAATCTCTGGTCTCAAACCTAATACAAATTTGGAAACAAACTGTCCCATGTCTTTTGTCTCCAAGGTGTCCAATCAACTATACTGCTTAAAGTCTTGCAAAAGCCTCACATAGTATTCATGTACTGATTCCTTGGGCTCTTGGGTCGTCCGATCAATCTTGACCCAATCGATATCTTGTGGAGAAACTTTGGACTGCAACCATGTGATTACCTGATCATATTTTTTCATCACCATGGGTGAAGGACCATGAGTTACAGAATCTCGGTCTGGTTCTGAAGATGGCCATTCAACTGCTATTTTACACGCCGACCACAAATCACCAGGTACAACAATGTCAAACAAGGTATTCAAATCAACCCACAACACCTTCGAAATTTTCACAAACCGATCAACCTGTTTGTACCATCCAACTGGGTTTTCCCTCAGCCGAGGAAAATTATTTGTAAACGCTGCCAAGTCACATCAAGGCACATGTACATACCCTCCGCTTGGTACCTCTCGGAGTGGGTAAGCCTCTACTGTTGCTGTTCCCCCTCCTGGTGGTGGTGTATCTCCTATCCCTTTCTTAACGCTCTTTTTCTTGGACCACCTCTCTTCCCACTTGTCGAGCATGCTCCATGCACGAATTCCTACAATCAATTCTCGAATATGGGTCTTCAATCCTATAAGTCATTTCTCTTCCAGTTCCTGATCTCTATACTGTAACCTGTGGTTTCCCTGCAACATTTTCGTTTTGGACAGATCCACCTCATACCTTCGCGCTAGCTCTGTCAACTTCTCATGTGCTTTCCTTGTTTTCCGAGTAACATCCTTCAACACGAACAACAATTTGTTTTGCTCATAAAGTTCCATCCTCTCTAAGGGTAAGTTTCCACATATTATTTCATCAACTTCTACCTTGAGCCTCACCACATCCAGCACCTTCGCTCTTATTGCAGCCTTGATCGTTGCCCGACTTGACGTACCACTCGACTCCTCACTTTCGCTGCTTTGACCCCTACAAGTGTTTCCTTCTGCCGTGCGCTGTGGAATACCCTGATTCCCAGACGTTCCCTGATCCGCTCCTCCTGTCACTCTTCCATTAGGGCCCCTAACCAGAGGTTCCCACATCCTTAAATCGGAGTGTGAGTCTGCCAGTGATGCTGACCTTACTGCACTCGAGCCATTCCGACCCCTAGAAGCGTCTGCGGTATCTGGCAAGGGAGTGCTAGTCTCCACTGGTGTCAAAAATGGGCCTTGTCCACTTACAGTGCTATTCCCTCCAGAACCAACCCCTTCTCCCACTTCGGACTGTGACTGGTCACCGCTCCCCCTCTGGCTCGGGCCATACACAGACACAATAGGTCCGATGGTGACCGGCACCGTAAGGGCATCCGGTAACCGCGAAGTGGAATTCGCTCCATTCATCTCTGTTTCCCTCAATGCTGGTGTCCCACTACCTGCCGTTTCTGTTGAGATTGTTCCCACTATTCTCGCACTAGGGTTCATCTGTGGTTCCCCCACATTTCCTGCAATCTCTCGTTTTCCTTCTTCTGAATCTGGATTGTATGGTGGAGGACGCTCTGCCAATAACCTTTCTAACAAGCTGTCATCAGTGTCACTGTCATCTTCCTCCCTTCCTTTGCGAGCGTCTCCTGCTTTCACTAACAGTGGACACAACCTTTCTCCCTCAATGGTGTTTATCCTCCATCTTTTAGCCTGCACATCCCTTTGCGCATCCTGAAGTGCTCTCATCGACTTCTTTAATCTCTCCTGACTTTGGTCCCTTTTCCTTGCATGTGCTGCTCTTATCCTTGCGTCTAACGCCTCAAACTGTGTTGGTCTAGGTGGAGGCCGTAGTGAAACCATCACTACCCTCAATTGGTACAGGATATCTAATCTAAAAGAACCATAACGCAGAAAGGCCAATTCTCCCTTGTTCTCTGAAATTTGTGCCAGTTTTCGAGCCAAATTATAGTATGGAGTCCTACGTTTGTGGCCATATAATGTGCTGGGGTGTTCTCGAGTGGTGCTTCCTCACCCACTCGAGTCACTACTCCTCTATCCCCCCTACAAAGGTCGCGTAACACTCTAAAACATCGTATTTTGAAATCAATTTGTTTTTCCCACAGATGTTTTCGTTTTCAACTTCCGGATGACAATCCACCAATCCCAGCGCGGCTTTACACCAACCGACCTAACGCAGCGCGGCACCCCTCAGCGTCACTCTTCCTCCTCACAGCGGTTCACCCTCCTTCGCAGTCTCTCTCTGCACACTCACACGCCTCACTCATAGAATCAAGTAACTGTCTGTCCACTAAACAACCGAACAGTCACATCACCGACTGCCTGTCCACGAAACGACCAGACAATCTCACAAGTAATTGTCTGCCTCAACTCTGGCAACTGTCTGTCCACGAAATGACCGGACAATCACCTCGGACCATCTGCCCATGAACAGCCGGACAGTCCTGTAAATGAATTGATAGGATCCAATCGCTCAGATTCATTCACACACAGTGACCCACGACCTGCGTTGGTCACTCGAATCGCTGCAGTACGCCCTTGTGCACTAGCTTCCCACACGATTCTATCACCCTCTCTCACACGCGTTTCCCTATCATGGGTGGGTTTGTCGATAGCGCCTCACGACTCCCACAATCACTGGTCAGACAATTACAGCACTGGGTGTCTTCTACACCACAAATCTCCATTCCGGGATCTTAGGCTACTCGTCGAGCCTGACATCAAAATCATCAAATCATCATTCTTATCACATGGACTGCGTACGCTCAGCCCGAAACTATAATCACTCAGCTCTCATCCCAACTCCGCAAGACATTACACAATCAAAACATCACCGCAATCTAACACACATCCCTGTTCATACTCACAACACCGTGAACCGTTGTTCCCGCCGCACCATCATTCTCCGTCGGTTTCCAACATGCTCCGCCGTTCTCGACTTTTTGGGCTCTCATTCTCTAGGACCTTTGGGGTTCTGCCACTAATTTTTCCCTATGTTCTAGATCGTTCTCTCCCTCACTCCAATAGGAAACTATCCGATATTGCTACCAATTGATGGGGCTGAGGCTCCACCTATAAATTACTCTGGAACACTCTCTGGCGGATGGATCGTTGGTTCCTGATTGGCAGTGTAGTGGGAAGAGATATCTTACGACAATTGTTCACACAAATAACTATAGGCCCAAAAGTCATTACTCTGAAGGGATCACAGACTCCAAATTCCAGTTAGTCCATTTATTACAAAGCCAAAAATAGTTGGACATACAAGCACCTCAAAATGAGGTTGTAGAAATACATCAGAACTAATACAAAGCCAAACCTACGAACAAAGTTGACTCGATGAAGCATGAACAGAATGACAATTTCCAGAAAGAGAACGCAGGCAATAAGTGCTCCCACGTCTAAATCAGACTTCATCACAGGTTCGTAATCCCTACACTATCACTAAGGTGACATCCCTACTTAGCATTTTCTCCCCAGGCAAGTTAGGAAAAGGTAAAGGTGTCAGCGCGTGAAGACTTCCTAAGAAGTACACTCACGTTGTATGAGTCAAGTAGCATAGGCTACGGAGCTCGTCCTAAGATACTCCTCTTCTCCTAATGTCTCCCGATCTTCTCCTCTCTCCACCCTCGGGACACTATCCCTACTTCGAACTTCAAAGTCACAATACACGCCAATTTAGGTCTCCTCATCGACCTGTCCCACAGGGCATCTTCTCATAGGTGAATTTCCGCTCCACCTCTGCTCTCCCAGCTCCTGGCTCGATGACCTTGCTTCCCAGGCCAGTTCCAGCGAAAAAGAACACCGTCTTCCGATATCAGCTTCTCATACGCCTATTGTATCCACTGCTTCTCCAACCTAACTCCAGGAACAAAAGCGTTATTCTAACTAACAATGATGAATTCACCACCTGCAACAGAAAATAGTGAGAAAGAACAAACTCAACATGCACATGAAATTCATAATTACACGTTTAAACTCAGTCGAGAGCGACCAGGGAAAAATACATTTTTCAGGCCCACAGACTTCGGCCAACATAAGAAAGACGACATACAAGCCTCATGGAAGTACACAATAATAAATGCTTACTGAGCAGTGCTAAATCAATACATTACATGAGCACATCAAATACGTGAATAATTGTAAGTGGCATACACAAATCGCTACACGTTAGGCCTTTAACTGAACATGAACTGTTTTCAAATGCAAATCTTTCACAGCTTACATAAATGCAACTTTAGCACGACACTTTCATGTTATTACAGCACATCTCTAACACCATTATTTTAAAACGACAAAGAATAAACGCAGGTGCAACCTACTCATGATTATAATGCACCCCTACAAATTAAAGAGCACATCTGCGCTCTATCAGCATGTAGTGGGGGGAATAGGGGCAAATGATTGAAGAAAATAGTGCTCACAGCCTAGATAAAGCAGTCCTCATGGGAGGTTACAAACCTGGGCGGTGAACTCCGCTCCGTTTGCAGAGTTTTCTGCACTCCGCGCTCCGCAGAGCTCGCGGAGTGCAGAAAACTCCGCTTCACGTAGTGCAGCTGAGTTTTTTCCCCACTCGCGCTCGCGAACTTACCATTTGCTACCGCTCAGGTAGAATTTCTACCCGAGCGGCAGGAAGACCTGCGCGAATGGCAGTTCGAACTGCACTCCGCACCTTGCGGAACTTCGCGGAGTTCCGCGTAGCAAAACTCCGCGAACTGCGCCCAGGCCTGCAGACAAGGCGCTACCAAGGAGGGACTACTAAGCCTATTCATGAATGAAAGCAATGATTTAGAAAGGACAGTAAGAGGAGCCAATTGAAAAGATGGGCGGGATAGGGGCAGAGCTTCAAGTCCCTACCTGAATACAGCAGGTCTCGCAGCGCATGCACTGCCCAGGCTCGACCTAAACAGGTATCCCAAGCCTATTGCAGTGGTTATCCTTTGAGGTTCTGTTGGACTTGGCCCTTTTTGCAGGGTTATTCCAGAACTTTTTGCCTTCCTCCTGTATTTTTTCTGACCTATTGTTGGTGGTTTTATGACTCTGGGAACTTTATCACTGCGAATCAGTGCTAAAGTGCATGTGCTCTCTCTTGTAAACTTGGTAAGATTGGTCTACACCTGTTTGGCATATTTAATTTACCTATTAGTCACTTGTACAGTGGTATCCCATATACCAAAGACCAGTAAATTAAATGCTACTGGTGGGCTTGCAGCGCTGCTTGCGCCACCCTCCAAAGTAGCCATTCAAACCTCTCTCAGGCCTCTGCCACTGCAGGGCCTGCGCGCGCAGTTTACTGCCGCTGTGACGTGGCACCTAAAGTGTGTGCCACGTCTGTGACCCCCCTTTTACTGCATGTCAGTCACCCCTAAGGTAGGCCCTACCTAGCCCCAGTAGCGGCTCCTGGAGGGAGTGCTGCGGGGCGGTGGGGCGGGGCGGGGGAGGGGCAGGGTGGTGGGTAGTAAACTCCGGCTTTCGGCCGAACTGAGTTACGTACATAAAAAAAAAAACAAATTACATTGCGCGTGCTGCACCGCCGATTGCGATGCAGCGCGCGCAATGTAATTCGTTTTATTTACTTATTTATGTACTTAACTCAGTTCGGCCGTAAGCCGGAGTTTACTACCCACCACCCTGCCCCTCCCCCGCCCCACCACCCCGCAGCACTCCCTCCAAGAGCCGCTACTGGCTAGCCCTATGGGCAGGGTGCGGTGTAGGTAAAAGGTAGGACATGTGACTTAACTGTGTGACATGTCCTGGTAGTGACAAACAGCCTATTTGGTTTCTCACTGCTGTGAGGCTGCCCTCTCATAGGGTTGCATTGGGGATTCCCTGATATGTGCTTCAGTGGTAATTATTGTCAAGAGAGGGGCACCGTGTTTGGTATGTTTGGAATAGTAATGATAAATCCTGCTTATTGGTGAAAGCAGATTTATTATTACTATTTTAGAAATGCCACTTTTAGAAGTGGGCATTTCTGTGTGCTGATGTGGCTTTGGGCCCTGTCTGGATGTGTATTAACCGTCTGGTTCTGACTGACAGGGGAGAGGGGATGTGCAGTCACTCCAGCCAGTCCCTGGGGGGGTTGAGGTGTGTCCTGCCCTGCCTAGGTGACTCAGCGCTAGGCTGAATAGACCTTGGCTGAAATTAGAGTAGCGGGAGGAGTTTACCCTTGCACCTGAATAGGCCTGGACTGCATTTGGAGTGGTGGGAGGAGTAGCACCTGCACCTGAATAGGGCTGTGCCTGCCTTCCACAATGCTGGACCTGCCCCCTGTGGTGTGTCTGGGGCCAAGACTTACACTGTGAATGGGGGTGCGGTGCACTTCACTGGTGGTTGAAGTGCCCCCGTCACATAGACATGAGTACTATAAGTACAGGGGCTGTGACCCCATAAGAGAGAGAAGACACTGCGTGGGACTTGGGACCAGAGGATTGCTGTGTTGGCAGGGAACCGCCATAGGACTCTTTGCCTTGTTGTGCTGGCCTGCTGAAGAGACTGCCTCTGTGTCTGCCAGGGTCCTGTGTGCTGGCCTGAGCCTGCTACCTGCTGTGTGTGGGCCCCAGTGATCTCCCAGGAGCTGTGGTGCCCTATCGCCTTGCCTAGCGCGTAGTGAGCCCTTTTGGGTGGCCTTGTGTAAGCAGAGAGCATGTGAGAAGCTCTTTGCTGATAGGGAGCGCTGTGTTCCCCACCCTGCTGTTTCCAAGCGCATGTGGAGCTCTACTTGTGAGGGTGAGGAGGCGCCGCAAAATTGATATGGAGCGCTCCTAATGCTGCTGGGACACTAGACTTTGCCTAGCAACCTTTAGGAACGAGCGAGGAGAGAGAGAAGCGGCCCGCTTCAGCCCCGCCCAGCAGGACGCCGCATCGGGCTTCGGAGCAGCAAGGACGTTCTCCAGGCAGGGAGAAATCAGCCCTGTCTTCCCCGCGAGGGAGCCCCTGCACAGGAGGAGGAAATAATCCGGCCAGTGGTGGGCAGGGCCAGAGTCCGCCTGCAGCGTGTGGACGATGAGAGCCCATTGAGAGCTCCAGGGGCCAAAAGTGTCCCGGCCGCCGGAGGAGCTAGGCCGCAAAGAGTGCAGCGGCCATGCTGTCCGACCCGGCGAGGGTCCAGGACACCCAGGAGGAGCACGGCTCACCTGGAGTGCGGGTCAGTCTGCGTGCTAGGGCTGGACCAGGGAGAGTTAGGTGAGGAGCCAAGTCGGCGTCACCCTACTGGCCTGATGTAGCAGCTGCCTCGTGTGGTAGTGGGCAGCTGCCTTGACAAATAGGGCGACCCGGGCCATACTCGGGGGACCCTGTGAGGTCACCCCACCGAGGGAGGTGGTCCGCCCCTCCCCCTTGCTGACACCCACCTACCCGGGGGCAATATTGTGTTTTAGTAGCTCAGGAGGAGAACCCTCAACGGAGGCCTCGGTCCAGCTTGAGAAAGGGCCGTATTCTCTGTAAAAGCAGCACAGGAGCGCTGTCCTCTATAGTTAGGGTGAGCTGCCACACAAGTTACGGACTGAGTTCCCTGAGGCCACGAGTTAGTGGTAGGTAGATGTTGGCACCACCCTTATGACCCATGCTTGCTTTTCAGTGTATGTTGTTGCACTTAGACCCTGAAGTTTGAATGTATGCCATAATGCCTCGCATTTGATAGGATAATGGGTATCACTTCAGGACCTGCAGTTTATGCCCTGATGCTTATATGTATGTGGTGTTACATTGCCAAGGTTTGCACCCTGTGTACCGAAATGGTGATCTGCATATGCCTAAGGCGGGCATGATGTGTTTATGATCTGTGCACTGTACAAGTGGCTGCTATAGTGCACTGCTGATGATGGTTATGCCTAATGCTTGACGCTAAGTGTAATCCTACCAGTAGTCACTGGTCGCCCTGACTGTGACCGTTGTGACAGTGGCCCGATTGGCCAAGTGATTTATGTAATCCCTGTGAAGTCATGACAAGTGCCTAGTGGCACAGAGTAACATATGTGATTGTGATCTAATGTGTTTTTTGGGATAATACAAAGGGTATTTTTATATAACCTTGTGTGGAGTTTCTTTTGTGGTGTGCCTAGTGTATCACTGCTGTGTGAGTGTGTTGCGCAAACGCTTTACACATTGCCTCTGGGATAAGCCTGACTGCTCTGCCAAGCTACCAAGGGGATGAGCAGGGGTTATCTTCGGTGTGTAACTCTCTTACCCTGACTAGAGTGGTGGGTTCTGCCTGGCTTAGGTGCATACCCTAGCCAACCAGAAACCCGATTTCTAACAGGTTCGAATCGGCACTGGAGTAACAGAGTATCTAAACTATTCACAAACCAGAGAAGGACATCCTTTAGGTGCCTTTATATAACTGAGAAAGCTCTAAGGCTTTGGCTGTAAAGTAGACCTTAGAATCAGCAGGACTGGGGGGAGTTTAGAGCTCAGAGGCAGAAGCCGGGCACTTCACAGTTCAGTACAGTGCATCACCCCACAGCAGAAATACAATGATGAACAACTTTAGAGTTACAGGATTGCAAACTGCACTTGAGTTTATTAAGAGTGTGGGAGTTATGAAACCATTTCATCTACTGTATGTTGTCTGTAATCACTTTAGATGTGTCCTTGCTGACGTGCAATTGCCAGTTCTGCTTCCCTCTGCAGACTGAGTTTTACTCTGTGGCTTTCACATCAAGGGCTTGGGTCAGATTGTGTATAAGGAGCACCTATAAAACCCTATCACCTCCCACTGCATCTGTTACTACTTCTACAAATCCTACTGCCTTATGCTGTCTAAAATCAGCATCAGGCGTAACTATAGTCAGATGAAACAACTGCGCAGAGTTCATGCTTTCAACTTAAAATGGAAGCACCTTTCCTTTCCATATTCATCTGAGAACTCTTACTACTGAATAGCTAAGAAATTGCCCACAACAATAAGGAGGCTAGTTTGTAAGCTCCTGGTGTGATATTTGCATTATCTAATATTGTGCTTAGATGCCTGACCATGTTGTGGAATGCTGATTCTGAAATGATAGACAAGGAGCCCAAAGGTCAGAGAACTACCTGATTGTTTCATCTGCTACCCCTACCTCGCAGTCAGTTGTTGACTGCTCCATGTGGTCAAGAGAAGCTAAGAATCTCTATCAGTTTTGCAAGGTTATGGTTGACTTTTTCTTTGCTCAAGAGTAACTGATTCCCTTTCTATCTATCACTTCTGCAATCCTGTCATTGACTGCTCCCAACTACAGACAAACCCACTTCCCTTCTAACACTCCTGCCCTGGGGTTGGCTGTTCCTTAACCAGTTGGGTTTCTCCTCTCAATCACTTCTGACACTCTATGGTGGATGGTTCCTGCACTCAAAACAAGCTGAGTATCGTTTCTCTTTGTTGCTTCTACAGCGTGTGGTTGACTACCATGTCTGTCTATCGCTTTATCAATCCTGTGGTTGAATGTCTTCTATGCTCAAGGCAAATTTACTCCCCATCTCTCTGTTACTTGTGCCGCCATATGACTGACTGTTTTCTATGCTCAAGACAAAAGTAGCTTTTACTTTTTCACTCCACTAATCCTTAAATTGCGTTAATGTGTGCCTCACCAGCCTAGGAACAAATACACACACCTCTATCTAGGAGACTTAAAGATGACATCCTGCCACGGACCACTGGATATAGCTTTGATGTTTTGATTGCACTGATTAGAACATTCCACCAATAACCTTGTGTTGCAGGGATTCTGCTCCGGAACAGAACTATGCTTGGGACCATAGAACATCAGTATGTCACCATACCACCTCAGTCTCCATGAGCCCGAGTCTGACTAGCTATAGTGCCTCACTTGCCCGCCTAACCTTACCAGAGAAGTAAGTGAATTGACACCCCAGAACACAACATTCCTGACCCTCTCGGGAATCGCGGTAACAGGACACACCCTTTCACTCTCTCACTTGTACTCGTCCACAATAATATAAACAGAAGACACGAAGGAAATTTAGAATATTTATTTAAACGATCATGCTCTGAAATGCAATATTCGTGCACAATTGCAAAACAAATGCATATTAAAAATACTGTTAGCATTGTTAATAAACAGTATACCATGAAAAGCCTAGTCATTATATAGGACAGAGTAGACTAAACCACCCCTATCCCTGCTAAGTTAAATGATTATATATAAATAAAAGATCTCTGGGATTAGTGGCGGACCCCTACCTTAGCATACACAGATGGACGCTCTACATTGCAGCAGACGCAGTGATCTTGTCTCAGAACTCTCGTTCCATGTATGTGTTTTTGGCTCCTGTGCTCATCTATATGACAAGACATATGTGCATATAAACAACAGCTGCATTACTATGTTATGTCTAGGTGCTAGTACCTGGCCTAAAAGAATAACAAGGGACATTGTTGTTTGACCTTGTCTATGATATTCAGACTAAATCCCAGGAAAAGAACAGAATGCGACAATATATGCAGGTTACGTATGTAAGTACAATGTGGCACAAAAGCCAGCGTGTTTATATAGAAAAAGAAAATAAAGCTCATAACGTGCACAGGTAGGCTAACATAGGTAAAAACTACAATGGGCCATGCAGGAAACACACAACCCCCACCCTATGGTCACTCTGGAACGCTCTCCCTCTATACATCCGCAGCAACCCTGACCATCAGGCTTTCAGACGCCTTGTGAAGACTTGGCTCTTTTCCCAGGTCTAACTCCCTCTGTCCTGTCCCTTGTTCTTTCCCAGATATATTTCCCTTTGTCTTGACTCCTGCTTAGTCTGGCTTCAGCGCTGGGACGCCTCTTTGCCGAGGCAGCCATGCGCTTTATAAGTATTTTAATCTAATCTAATCTATGGTCAGGATAATAGCACTGGGGTGAATACTAGATATGGTAAATATAATCAGAAAGTAAACACACTCAATGCATTATTTCAGAAATGAAACTGACTGAGAACAAATATGAGAAGGAAATATATGAAATGAAGGTGCTTCAGAGAAATCCACAGTATCACTCGCCATTTCATAGGCCAAAGTCTCCATGAAGGAATCCAACTCCGCACATGATGATTGGTCAACTGCCCAAGTCACGAGGTCCAATGAACAAACATGCTCTATGGTCTCAGTCGATGCTGAGACAGTTACCGGGCAACTTGCATCCATGTTAATAGAGCCTGTATCTGGCAATCCATGCACCGATGCACATGGTTCTTCGTAGGCCAAAGGCTCAAACCTCGCATTGTGAAGAAGTCACAAGCCTAAAGAACAGTTCTGAAAATGGGTCCCTAAAGGACTCATCAGCAGTCCAAGGCAGCGGGAATCTGCGAAGCCTGACATATGTCCAGTGCACATTCAAAGGGGCACCAGAAACAATGGAACACAGGTTGCACGCAGGTAAACCAGGCAGCCCCAAATGTCAAAAACCAATCAAGATCCAGCTCCTATATTAGAAGCATCCCAAAGATCTGAAACATATGCTCACTGTAGTGTTGGAACGATGCCAGTTTCAGAGCAACTGCAAAAGGAACATCCATTGCGGAGAAGCAGGAACAGGATGAGACTGCCGCAAATGAGGAATAACAGCAACGGGAAACCTCCGAACACACTTGGGAAAATGGAGTGGATAAAAGCCGGGATTACACTAAAGATGGTCTGAAAAGAACTAGCAAGGTCTGAGCCTACAACCTTAAAAAAGTGGGCCACTCGGCCGTACTAGAGGCATTAAATATTTGCTGTAGTAATTCTCCAAAATGCAGGGGAAGATTTGTATTTAATAATGATTTGTTTTCACTAGAAGTTCTAGCCACTTGCAATTCAAAGGTCTCGCGAGCAGATGTCAGAGCTACTTCTTTTTGAAACAATAATGCTTTGAGTCCGCTCAGCTTATTGAAATCTGCGTTTAAAGTTGGAATGGAAGGCCACAATGAGCCATCTACAATCCAATGCGGAGGGGGAAACAAGACGTTGTTGCAACAAGTGACTAAGTGGTAAGCTGACAAAATATATGGGACTCCAGCCCGCATTCCGCAGCAGTCTTGATCACTAAGCATGGATAACTCCTGTTAGAGAGTACCGTAGTGAAAAGGAGAATTGCGGGAACAAGAATTTCTTTTAAATCACAAGCCAAATTGGGCGCTGAAGTATTACATGTGCTGTGGATATTAACGTGTTTACAAACAAGTGAATGTCCGAAAGTAGAGTCACATTATTCACCCGTGATAAAAACTTCATTATTGGTACATTCACAAGATAAGTAAAGGGGAGTTGCCATAATTCATGTACGTAACTGCTACCTGGAGGTTCATATCTACCTACAGGAAAATGTTTCATGCAAGCTGTGAATTGAAATGTCGAGATAGGCAGTGAAATAACTCCATGTATTAACCACACTTCCGAAAGGCGTTGCACCTATAGTGAATGGGAGTTGTTCTAATTTTTCTAAATGCAGCATGGTGTAGACCACATCTTTCAAGGCCATTAATTGTTGTTTGCGTGTTAAATTAGAAGGCAGGAACAAATCGCTGCAATTCAAGTAATGCCATGGAATGCACCCATTTTTGGGTGTTTGAAGCGTCCAGCTAAACTGCATGATGGATATAAGTTGACTTTGGCCATGATACAACGTTGGCATGTCATTCTGCACAACATCAACAACACACAACACAAACTGGAGGCTAAAAGATTCCTAATGAACACATTCTTACCTTAATTTAGCTAGGTTCACCTGCTCGAAGTCACTGATCCTACAATCATTGTACCTTTATTTAATTCGGCTCTTCCTTACTGCATAGTGTGCCCCCCTGCGTAGACCGCTATATACCTGTTTATTGTATTACTCTCCTTGATTCTTTTGTCTTGTAATTTTATGACTATTCCTGTTGGGTAGTCTTATCTGATGTTGATATTGCATTTATATCCTTCCTCCCATCCTGTTGTAAAGCGCTCTGATATCCCTCGGGATCTTGTTCGCGCTATATAAAACTTTATAAATAAATAAATGTTGTTTAAATTGTAAATACGAGATGACAACGTATGAATAATATTATCAACAACAGCAAGCACTTTGCCCAAATTATCTTCGTCAATTTGTCTTACACGTTCAGCAGCTTCCATCTGGGATGATTTCCAAATTTCATTATAGGAAGCATATATAAATCTTTTAGAATGTGGAGATTTGGGACCTAAAAGAAAATCTGATAAATTCATGTCCTGTGACAAAAGAGAAAGATGTTGTTTAACTGCAGACAGTGTGGACTGTTCCAACCATTGTTGACATAACTTTCCAACCGAATAGGTGGTAACAATACCAGAATGTGTTGACTAAGAGTATTGGGGATCAGATCTGCTTTATACCCAGGCGTGGAATTAAGAAAAAAGCATGACAACCATTGATGTCCACTGGCCATAAAAACCACCCGCCAGGACTCGAATATGAAGAATTAGATGTACCATTCTGTACCATGCTATTTAATTGATCTTGAGTGTATGTAATTTATCAATTTCTGCCAACTATCAAAGCTGCTGCTGATGGAATGGTTGGCCACCATTACAAATTAATGGGGAAACCCAATTATGGTCACAGGACCTGGGTACAATATGCTATGAAAAAATAATTGGTCCTGGACCCAATTGTGTTATAACGAAAAAGATCTGAAAAGCTTTTAAATTATTGCTGGCTAAAGAGTCAACAGCTGGTAATCAATACATAAATAATCATAAATAGGTCCTTAATTAGCACCCTGAAAGAAAAGGGACAGCAAAAACACACCCAAATACAGTTTAGTATAAGGGTTTTTTACTTCATTATTTATAAATGCATCATGGTATTGGTAAAGACATTACCACCTATCATCCGAAGATAAGAGTAGGTTGCTCAAAGGAAAAGAGTGTAGGGGGGAATAGTGCTCGTGCTTTAAAATAGATGGAAAAGAGGAAAGAGGTTGTAGATAATCAACTTAGTTATCTATTTAATGTAGGTACTGGGTATTAGTTTACAGCACAACCCAGTACGATGAGACCTGTCCATATACATATACAGTAGAAAATTTGATAAACTTTTTCATATATATACGTGCAGCGATGCACAGTCAGAAGCAAGGGGCAAGGAGGTATATTATGGTACAGGTTCTTGAAGGAGGTAGGCGTCGACGTTTCGACCCGATTTATGCGAAGAGGGTGGTTTGAAACCTCCGCTCGCGAGTCTTCATCAGGACAAGGGGGAAGGGGCAAACTAAAAGTTGAAAGTAAAATTAATGGTGTGTATGCTCCACCTGAGTGCCAAACGTTTGGGTGGGGTGTGAGTACTAACCTATTCCTGGCGCCAGGGCTGGGCTGGGCTGACCAAGTTGCTATTCCCATCGGTAAATAGTCTATGGAGAGAACAAGATTCAATTAATTCTTGAATAAGGGAAATTTACTTAAGGAGAGGTATAAAGGGTGCTAATGGTAACACTTACCCGCACTAAGCGGATGGTGAAGATTAATCAGTTCAATGTGCAGCAGCACAGTAACACTCAATTACAATATTTGTCTGGGTAAGAATTCCCCAAGGTAAAGGAATTAATCCATTCTCTGTGGAGAAAACAAAGCCTGTTTGTCCGGAATACAAGCGTATATCACAGCAGGGTATAAGGTTGCTGGGGAACCGCTCAAAATTACAAATGATAGCCTTCAGATACGAACAGCACAATTGTAACTATAAAGACTCAAAAGAACAAAACGAACAATGCTATACAGTGACTACAATGTGTATAAGAATTATTAGTGACTACAATACAATATGTACAAGGAACACATTTAAAGTTCATGAGGATATTTACAATGGGATATGTTACAAATGGGATAAATACAAAGGACAGTAACATAGTTACAAAATATGTACAAAGATAGCCGTCCTTAAATATGAGAATAGATGGCTAACTGCAGACTGCTACATCAATAATATGCGCATGCTAATGTCTTACACGATGTGATGAGGTCAACAGAAATTAGTACCATTAAGTTGCAATAGAGTTCACAAAATGTTTTGGTAAGAACACTAGGGCAGTGAAGTGATATATACAACAAGGGAGGTCACAATAGTGTATTTATAAGGCAAAAAGTGTGTTATATGTACATACAGATGACCAGGCTAACTGTCAGTGGCCCAACCCGTCTAGAAAGTCTTGGTCCTGCCATCAACCATTGTTAAGGGTAGCTGCCTGCCTGGCAATTTCCTCATGCTCATTCAGGCCCCTTGATGTAGTATCAAAAGTGTGGATCCATTTGCACTCTCTAAGGTTAAGAGTGTTGGTGAAATTACCCCCTCTGGGATTGACGTTGACTTTTTCGATAACCCACCATTTGAGACTCTCGGGTGGGTGTCCGAACGCTAGAAAATGTTCGACTAAGGGGGCCCCCTCCACTTTACAGTGTATACGACTACAGTGTTGTAATATGCGTGTCTTTATTTTCTGTATGGTTTGCCCAATGTAGAGAAAATCACAGGGACATGCAATCGCATATATAACTCCAGAGGAATTGCAGTTGGTATGGTCTCTCATTGTGTGGGTGTATCCGTTGTGCGCGAAACTCTTGGTCTCCTTAGTCATGGAGCAAGCCTTACACCCTCCGCACTTAAAATGGCCCTTGGTTGGTTGGATGTTCCAAAGTGACAACTGTGTATTGTTGGAAGGTGCGGGGAGCAAGGATCTGACCAAATGGTCCCTTATACTTTTGCCTTTTTTGAAAGCATGCATAGGTGGATTAGGGATGCCTGTGTCCTCAGCCACCAGGTGCCAATGCCTATTAATGGTCTTCTTAATCACATTACTCTTGGTACAGAAAGTAGTCACACATGTCAACCAATCATGTGGGTTGTTCTCCCTCAGTTTGGGCTCAAAAAGGAACTCCCTATGGCAGAACCAAGCCCGTTTCCGGACTTTTTTGAGAAGGCTCATAGGGTAACCCCTTTCAGTCAGACGGATCATGAGGTCTGCTGATTCCAGAAAGTAGTCATGTTTCATGGTACAGTTCCTTCTGATCCGAAGGAACTGACCGAAGGGCAGGTTATCGCGGAGGCTACGTGGATGGTGACTTGAGTACCTCAAAAGAGTATTCCTTTCACTAGCCTTCCTGTAAAGAGTAGTGTGTAACCTCCCCTCACCTACCCTGATCGTGCTTGTTTCTGCCATAGGGAGTTCCTTCTTGAGCCCAAACTGAGGGCGAACAACCCACATGATCGGTTGACATGTGTGACTACTTTCTGTACCAAGAGTAATGTGATTAAGAAGACCATTAATAGGCATTGGCACCTGGTGGCTGAGGACACAGGCATCCCTAATCCACCTATGCATGCTTTCAAAAAAGGCAAAAGTATAAGGGACCATTTGGTCAGATCCTTGCTCCCCGCACCTTCCAACAATACACAGTTGTCACTTTGGAACATCCAACGGACCAAGGGCCATTTTAAGTGTGGAGGGTGTAAGGCTTGCTCCATGACTAAGGAGACCAAGAGTTTCACGCACAACGGATAGACCCACACAATGAGAGACCATACCAACTGCAATACCTCTGGAGTTATATATGCGATTGCATGTCCCTGTGAATTTCTCTACATTGGGCAAACCATACAGAAAATAAAGACACGCATATTACAACACTGTAGTCGTATACGCTGTAAAGTGGAGGGGGCCCCCTTAGTCGAACATTTTCTAGCGTTCGGACACCCACCCGAGAGCCTCAAATGGTGGGTTATCGAAAAAGTCAACGTCAATCCCAGAGGGGGTAATTTCACCAACACTCTTAACCTTAGAGAGTGCAAATGGATCCACACTTTTGATACTACATCAAGGGGCCTGAATGAACATGAGGAAATTGCCAGGCAGGCAGCCATCCTTAACAATGGTTGATGGTAGGACCAAGACTTTCTAGACGGGTTGGGCCACTGACAGTTAGCCTGGTCGTCTGTATGTACATATAACACACTTTTTGCCTTATAAATACACTATTGTGACCACCCTTGTTGTATATATCACTTCACTGCCCTAGTGTTCTTACCAAAAATTTTGTGAACTCTATTGCAACTTAATGGTACTAATTTCTGTTGACCTCATCACATCGTGTAAGACATTAGCATGCGCATATTATTGATGTAGCAGTCTGCAGTTAGCCATCTATTCTCATATTTAAGGACGGCTATCTTTGTACATATTTTGTAACTATGTTACTGTCCTTTGTATTTATCCCATTTGTAACATATCCCATTGTAAATATCCTCATGAACTTTAAATGTGTTTCTTGTACATATTGTACTGTAGTCACTAATAATTGTTATACATATTGTAGTCACTGTCTAGCGTTGTTCGTTTTGTTCTTTTTGAGTCTTTATAGTTACAATTGTGCTGTTCGTATCTGAAGGCTATGATTTGTAACTTTGAGCGGTTCCCCAGCAAGCTTATACCCTGCTGTGATATACGCTTGTATTCCGGACAAATAGGCTTTGTTTTCGGCTTCACTCTTGACAGGTTGAGGTCCCATGAAGCTTCACTACCGGGCCTCATAGTCTGTCTTCTCTGACGGCCTCAACGCCGGGCCGACGCGCGTCATCACATTCCAATGAGTGTATGTGCGACGCAGCCGCGGCAAAAGCGATTTTCCCGTTAAATACCGGGTTCTCCTTATTAGTCGCCCTTTCACCTCCCACATAGCGGTTGCAATCTTTCGAGCGGCTTGAAACGAACAGAGGTATGTCCCGACAGGATGCTGCTCCTTTCGGCACGTTCTGTTCTCTGTGTCCTTAAACTGTTAGTATCTGACAGGTGGCCTTTTGTTTTGTTTTGTTTTGTTTTATTGTCTCCACAGAGAATGGATTAATTCCTTTACCTTGGGGAATTCTTACCCAGGCAAATATTGTAATTGAGTGTTACTGTGCTGCTGCACATTGAACTGATTAATCTTCACCATCCGCTTAGTGCGGGTAAGTGTTACCATTAGCACCCTTTATACCTCTCCTTAAGTAAATTTCCCTTATTCAAGAATTAATTGAAACTTGTTCTCTCCATAGACTATTTACCGATGGGAATAGCAACCTGGTCAGCCCAGCCCAGCCCTGGCACCAGGAATAGGTCAGTACTCACACCCCACCCAAACGTTTGGCACTCAGGTGGAGCATACACACCATTAATTTTACTTTCAACTTTTAGGTTGCCCCTTCCCCCTTGTCCTGATGAACACCCGCGAGCGGAGGTTTCAAACCACCCTCTTCGCATAAGTCGGGTCGAAACGTCGACGCCTACCTCCTTCAAGAACCTGTACCATAATATACCTCCTTGCCCCTTGCTTCTGACGGTGCATCGCTGCACGTGTATATATATGAAAAAGTTTATCAAATTGTCTACTGTATATGTATATGGACAGGTCTCATCGTACTGGGTTGTGCTGTAAACTAATACCCAGTACCTACATTAAATAGATAACTAAGTTGATTATCTACAACCTCTTTCCTTTTTTCCATCTATTTTAAAGCACGAGCACTATTCCCCCCCCTACACTATTTTCCTTTGAGCAACCTACTCTTATCTTCGGATGATGTGTGGTAATGTCTTTACCAAAACTTTGATACATTTATAAATAATGAAGTAAAAAACTCTTAAACTAAACTGTATTTGGGTGTGTTTTTGCTGTCCCTTTTCTTTCAGGGTGCTAATTAAGGACCTATTTATGATTATTTATGTATTGATTACCAGCTGTTGACTCTTTAGCCAGCATTACTTTAAAAGCTTTTTAGATCTTTTTCATTATAACACAATTTGGTCCAGGACCAATTATTTTTACATAGCAGAGGGAATGGTTGGGGCATTCATTTCTTTAATTTTCGCCAATCCCAAATAAGTAGTCTGCTGGATTGTTTCATTTAGGAAAATCATCTGTGTGGGAATCAAACAGACTAGAAATAGGGTTTCCGTGCCCTGAACGTGCAAGAACTTCGTACCCCAAACCGATTTTAAATCAATAGTGTCCTTTCAGTAATCATAGCCTTTTAAGGCCAACTGATTGATGAACATAGTGGAATATATAAGCTTAGTTTGAGTAAGCATATATTTCTTTGTTGGTGTTGGAGTTAATTTAAAATAATATGTAGTGGGGCATGAAGTGTCTTATCCCGTGAAATATGTGTACTTGTCCTTTTGCGTTTTGGAATTACCTCGAGGGGGAGTTGGACAATGTTCCTATTGTGTATAATTGAAATGGGGACGTTGTCCATTTGTTCTGTGCAAAAATGGTGTCCATAATGATGGTAATAGAACATATCGGCATAATTAGCAGAATTAAGATATAGATCCTCTGATTCAAAAACAGTATAATTATCTAATTCAGAAAGCGTAGAATTTAAAGTGTCAACATCCCAATCATCCGAATGTAATCCAGGTACTAATACATCACCCATAGAACCTTTGAAGACATATGGCATCTGCAGGATCTCGTAGAGCTGAATATGTCAAAAGGAACTTTATCCCAAACAATTCCATCAGTCACTGGAACGGCTGAATTATTAACGAGGGACAAGTCTTTTTTCAGTTTTTGCAATGACGAATGGGGGACCAACACCCCGTCGACCGGTTTTGTGGCAGAATGTTCTGGGAGGTAATGGCCATTGATTAACAAGAAAAAAATGGTCACAAATCCAATCCACATGAACAGAAAAACCAAGGAAAGTATGATCCAGACATAGATCCAAGGTGGGACTAGATAAGTGTGTTTAACCCTGAAATAAAAACACAAATCCGTGCTGGAGGCGGATGCAAAACAGAAGAACTGTCAGAAGAAAAATCATCTTGCTCCTTATAGTACCCAGAGGTACTCAGCTGAAAAACAGGAGGTTGAGACTCAGCAGTAGGACCTGAAAAATCCACCTCAGATGGACTCACCTATGGTGGATCATTACAAATGACATCTGTTGTAAAAGACGTGATAGTAGAAACAGGTTTTGTGTCAGGGAAGTTGTCGGCTGGGGACTAAGCCTCCCCCAGCCGGGGAAGATCAGCATTGGTGGGATCACAGGCTGTAAAGAAAAGTCTTGCAAAAAAGAACTACTATTCCGTGACATACTATGAAGTATCAGCCACATGGTGTAGTTTGACATGTTCAATAGAGACAAAGTACTTGTCTTTACATCCTGGGAGAGGAGGTAGAATCATAGTGTGTGTACCTTGAAGACCAAGGACTAGAACATGAGCATAGTATGCAAGGCCGAATTCCTTTTTAATGGCCACCTTTTCTCAAACCAGATCTCCAATTTTTGGAAGCCAGCTAGAAACGGGAAGAGGAACGTCAGTAGGGGAAGGATGAGGTGCAGGCAAATGCTTGTGTGACTCAGCATCACAGAACTCTTGTAGTTCCTGTCAGACTGCACAATGATTTTCTATGTCAAAGGTTTTGGCAGCCGCCACAACGTCTGGACCATCAAGGTCTGGAACATACATCTTGATGCCAAAAAGCATTTTGTACAGGGTCCACCCACCCAGAGACCGTTTAGGGAGTTTATTCAAAGCTCGTTGAACCCCATATATATGGTTCAACCAACCACGCCCTGTACCTAATACCCTAGCTGTTAAGGACTGCTTCAAGTCACGGTTCATTCTCTCCACAACAGAATCACCCTTGGGTCGATATGGAGAAAAAATATGCACTTGCACACCATGGTCTTGATCGAATCACGGTACGCTTTAGAAGCGAAAGCCGGACCCTCGTCCGAGTGGAATACTTCGCAGGCATAAGTTCAGATGAAGACTTGCAAATCTTTAATAACAGTTTGAGCATCAGCCGAGTGCTGTGGCTAAACCCAAAGGAATCTCGTGCAAGAATTGACTGCAAAAAAAAAAACATTTGAACTCAGTATCCGAGATCAGAGGCCCGCATGATCTAAATAAATGCAACCCAAAGGCTGCTTAGAAAGAAAGAGTTGTGTCTGTGGTGGACAAGACACAGCAGAACTTTTAATCTGCTGTCATATGTCACTACATAAAACATATTTTCTGTTTTGTTGGCATAAACCTTGCCACCAATTTCTTTGCTGTAAGAGCGAAATGGTGGCAGCCACAACCGGCATCACCTATACCTTCATATGCGGCTACAATTAAATCATGTCTGTGGTCCACGCTGGGAATCACGCGATCACCAACACCAGGAATAGTTGCAAAAGGAACATTCCAATCATTTAAAGGATAGGAATATTTAGAAGGAAAGCCCTTCGGTAAGGGGGTGCCATTTATAAAAGCATTTACGGCAACCAAAATGTCATTATCGATATGAGTCTTAGAGCGCATTATCACTACAATTTTAGCTGTGGCAACTGCAGATTTGGCCGCTTCATCAGCCAGAGAATTCCCTATGGCGTGTGCTCCCACACGTTGATGACTCAAAGTATGTATACATGAGCTTGTGGCAACCTATCCTTAAGATCAGCCACTTTAACCCAAAGCAGCTTGTGTTTGATTGTACTATCTTAGAATCTCCAAAGGCATTTTGTCTCCAAAAATGGAAATTATCATTAAAAGATTTTATACAATAATACGAATCACACACAATAAGTGTGGGGAATTTAGGATCCGTATGTTCAAGTGCAAGAAGTAAAGCCTTCAGTTCAGCCAATTGCGAAGTGCAGTCCCCAAGAGACAGTGTGCGAGTAGCTTGAGGGTGAAAAATGCCATCAGAGATAGTGCCAAGAACGATGGCGCATGCAGCAGAATATTGCTGCTTAGAACCTATAGCAGCTTGTGCTGGCCATCAGTATAAATGATGGATGTATATTCGTCAAGAGGCAGAATTGAAGAAGGCAAGGATAAACATGTTCATATTGCAAGAATTCTTGTGTTTGCAAAGAATGGTCAAAGACAAAGTCTACATTCACAGCTGTTAAGGACGTAACCCATTGTATCCATGTAAGATGAAGGGCCTTGACGTTAGGACTGCTAGTTTTTGTCACAGCTTCTATGGCAAGCACTGGAGTAACGACAACAGTAAGTTGTCCTTGTGCAAGTGGCCGTTCTTTAAGGATGGCCATCTGCACTACAGTCAATATTTTTTCAGTAGAAGCAAAATGCATTTCAGCAGGTGAATATAAATGTGATTTATATGCAATGGGTAGGTACTGTCTCACTTTCATTAAACGTGACATATGTAAATCCAATCGCACCGGCTAAAACACGGATGACTAAGTTTGTAGAATTGACATATGTATGTAAATGTCGAGTTTCGAGCATATCAGACTGTAAAGATGTGAGTGCTTCAGTGTGCTCTGACATCCAAACGGAAGTGGAAAAATCAGGGCTTATTAAGGCGTAAAGAGGTTTAATACGTTGGACGTATTCAGGTATATATGTCCAGCCAAAATTCAAAAATCCCAGCAGAGATTGCTATTTTTTAAGTGAACTGGGAGGCTGCAAGTGAGCACATTCCTCCAGAAAATGAGGGGCAAGTCTCTTTCCCTCATGTGTAAGTTCATATCCTAAGAAAAGGACACTGAGAAAAGCTATGTAAGATTTTCTTAAGTTGAATTTGTAACCAAGGTCCGCAAACTGCGATATTATGCGATCCACTCTTGCTAAATTAGGGTTTAATTAGTCGTCCCTTAGGAAGATGTCATCCACGTAGGACAGAGTGTCAGTAACGATTTCATGGAGAATCAACACAATTCGTGCCACAAAAACTCCTGGGCTGTTCTTATAGACCATAGGGATGCATGCGTAAAGCATTTGAAAACCAAGGGCGCTAAATACAGACCAGTCACAGCTCTCTGGAGCTAAATTGCTATTAAAAAAAACATTTGGAAATCTCCAAAGTGGTTTTATATTTTTTACGGACCACATTATTAATAAATGCTGTACTGTGCGTGTTTTGCACCTCAAATGTGCATGTATGGCTATTTGAATGTCTATAATCTAAGATAATACGATAAGAATGATCCGGTTTCAGAACAGGAAAAAGAAGATTATTCATTTGAGAAATATAGGGTTCAATTACTCCCTTGTACTCAAGTTGGGAAAGAATGTCTTTGATGGGTGCTTTAGCATCCCGTTTAATAGGATACTGTGGTTGTACATGAGGTGTGGGCCATATAGGAATAACATGGTAAGGAGAATCCTTATCCAAACCAGTATGGTTATGATAAAGTGTGAGGGCCAATGCGAGGGCTCATTCAGAGGCATAAGCCTTTTTGACGTTGTCAGGGGCAAGATGTGAGAAAGAGGGGAGAATGACATCTTCATCCTGGGGGCATGCAAGAACAAAAGGTGGGGACCAGTCAGCATAAGATGTAGTTAAATTGTCCCAGAAGATTGCTCTAATGGTGCATTTAACGTCACCTTCAATTTGAATATCCAAGTGATATAGTCAATCTGGTGGGACCATGCAGGTGTCTGCGGTCTCAACTGTAATAAATGTTTCAGTTGCTTTCTTTACCAGAAATTGGTGCTGATTCCGGCGTACTATGGTGACTTCTGCCATGCTGTCGAGGAGAGTCACTGTTCAGGAGGAGGGTTCTCACCATCTGTGGCATATTTAGCTGTTAAGGCCGCAACTTTCTTTTCTGAAAAGTGCCTGTATAAGGAGGGGGTCTATCTTTTTTCTTTATCTTCATATCAGATGAGCGTTGTGTTTCCCTTTTCGGTTTCACATACTCTTCTTGTCTGCGGTCAGATCGCCCTCCTCTGTCGTACTGATGGTCAGACGAGTCCTGAAAGGAACAAGGAGAACAGGGATGAGGCATCTGATACCTGTCAGGAGTTTTGATTTTAGCGCAATCACGAAAATCGTATCGCCTTTCAGAGGACTCTGGGGGCAGAGAACCTCCGCGTGGTCTTCTTTTCTGCTGTTGTTGTATAGATTTGTCCCAGTGTTTCTTAGGAAACTCACGGGTAGGTCAAGCATTCTTGTTGGAACTAGGCTTGTCAAGCGGTGCTGTTAAAGGTCTAGTTCCAACATTAGGATGTCCTGAAGATGTATATACTTTAGCAATAATGACCGGCAACTCATGTTCACGGTTGACGACTGCCACAGTGTCAAGCTGCTGGCATATAACCAAAGACGCTGCTTCACCTTTAACATTAAAATGAATCATTTCAGAGACGACAGGAAAATTCCCGACAAGTTTCCTCCACAAATCGAGGGCACGACTTGCCCCATGCTCATTCTGTATTTAACGGCCATTGAGGGTGTGCCATGATGAAGAGTGTAAACAGTGGCAAAAGTAGTCCCACAGGTATTGCAGTCGGCTAGAGGGGGAACCAGGCCATTGGGTAAGCACATAGTTAAACTTCTGTGCTCATCTTGTGGTCCCATAAGGGGAAACACAGCTTCAAATTGATCTATGTTTTGGGCAATCCAAAAGGGTATTTCTTAACGATTTGTGGGTCATTTGCCCATAACTGAATAAACAATCACAGGACTTATACCATGAGCTGCAGGTACTTTAGGTTGTCCTTGCAGGGCAACTCTAGCTGGACCTGCCAGCAAGGCACGTGCAATGAATTGGGTCATGCGTCTATATAAGACAACAAGAACATTGTATAAAGTGCGAGTCTACACTAGATTTATATTAGCCAAATCTGAATACAGGGTATAGCCCGTCAGTGCTGGCCATGTGGCCCCATCAATACTTAAGGGGCCTATTCAGACAGCGCCAAGCACGTGGGGAAGGGAGCCATTAAACCAAGTATGGTGCTCCCAGATGGTAAGAGGAATTTCAACAAGTGCATATGGTCGATAGGCATTAGGAACCGGTGGTATGTTGTATTCATGGAAAGTATTATCGTTAGCGTCCACAACTGGGAAAGTGACCTCAAAGCGGAATACTGCGTCCGCTTCAATTACAAAAACCACAGCAGCTCCATCATTAGGAACTCCGAGTTGCATTTAATGCTGAGTTACTGCCAGGCGGCAATTAACAGCAATAGCTGCAGGCTGAGCCATAACTAAACCAAAAAGGATAGATAGTGTAGCAACAAATATAATATTCAAGTTTGAAAAACCAACAGACCCCAGCGCCTGGAGACTCCCCGGGGTGACAAGTTGCACTTTACAAGAATGATTGATTGATTGACTAGGTGCTCCCTAAAAATGGAGGAGGAGAAATCCCTAACACCATGAACGTCTCTGGGAAAAGGTGCGAGGGTATTGTGGTCAAGCACAAGCACTACTCGGGATTCCCGCAAGTAAGCACCAAACCAAACATTGGTGGCGCCATGTTGCAGGGATTCTGCTCTGGAACAGAACTATGCTTGGGGCCATAGAACATCAGTATGTAGGGACTGAGTCACCATACCACCTCAGTATCCATGAGCCTGAGTCCGACTAGCTATAGTGCCTCACTTGCCCTCCTAACCTAATCAGAGAAGCAAGTGAATTGGCACCCCAGAACACAACACTCCCGACCCTCTCAGGAATCGCGGTAACAGGACACACCCTTTCGCTCTCTCACTCATACTCGTACATAATAAGATAAACAGGAGACACGAAGGAAGTTTAGAATATTTATTTAAATTATCGTGCTCTGAAATGCAGTATTCGTGCCACAATTAAGAAAACAAATGCATACTAAAAATACTTTTAGCTTGGTTAATAAACCATATACCATGAAAAGCCCTGTCATTATATGGGACAGAGTAACCTAAACCTCTCTCCCCTGCTACTGAAGTTAAATGATTATATATATAAATGTATATATATATATATATATATATATATAAAAGGTCTCTGGAAATAGTGGCAGACCCCGTACCTTACCATACACAGATGGACGCTCTACATCTCAACAGACGCAGTGATCTTGTCTCAGAACTCTTGTTCCATGTGTGTGTTTTTGGTTCCTGTGCTCATCTATATGACAAGACTTGTGTGCACATAAACAACAGCTGCCTTTCTGTGTTATGTCTAGGTGCTAGTGCCTGGCCAGAAAGAATAACAAGGGACATTGTTGTTTGACCTTTTTTATGATATTCAGACTAATTCCTGGGAAAAGAACAGAATGCGAAAATATATGCAGGTTCCTTGTGAAAGTACAATGTGGCCCAAAGCCAGCGTATTTATATAGTGATGTGTGAAAAAGAAAATAAGGCCTATAACGTGCACGGTTAGGCTAACATAGGGAAAACTACAATGGGCCATGCAGGAAACACACAACACTTGGAATGTTATGGTTTAACCCTTTTTGTTGCATTTACTTTCCGTTTTGTTACACTTATCCTGAGTTATCAGAAGCAATTGTCACATTTCCTCTTTGTGTGCTTACTGTTGCCAGCTGCATCACTTCAGAGGAGGACAGTAAAAAGCTTTTCTTTTTTTCTTGTTACATATTTAGCCTATTTGGAACTTCCTCATGTGCATCCAATGCTTCTTACATACTCCTGTAGCATAACAGTAACATATAAACTTCTACCCTAGGTGTGCCTTGCCTGCTTCTTTGAAATACCAGCAGACATATTCAGTACTATGCTGACAGTGCTACTGGGTGGCAGGTTTCATCCAGGCAATATTGTACTGCACATTACCCAATAGCAAGTCTCAATGGGCAGAATTTGTGAGGCCGGAAGGGCACATTTGCAGAATGGGTGCACCCGTTAAACGAGTTCCATTTCCTGGTTGCCCTGGCTCAAACGTTACATCAGTACGGTGGAGCTAGCAAAGCCGGACGAAAAGGTCCCACCATAAGATCAGACTTGTGTGAATTCTCAGAGGGTTCTAGCGAATCTCCAATAGAACTGTGGTGGTCTATTGGAGGGTTTGAAGGCTGAGGAAACCCCACACTCCACAAAGCTCACCTTTGCTGAACAAAAACATTTCCTCCAGCCGCGGTCCGTGCAGGTAACAGTGGTTGGGCGATGGGGCCAGGTAAGGGGGGATTTCGAGGGATGATGCAGAGGGAAAATTAAATAAATAATTAATTTTCCCTCTGCATCGTTCCTTGAAACCCCCCTTACCTAGCCCCACCACCCCACCGCTGTTACCTGCACGGACCGCGGCTGATTTCCTCCCCAAACGTCTACTGGGGAGTGGAGCAGAAATTACGTATGAGGCTGAGAACAATCGCCTGTCTTCGCCCATTTTAGTGGGATTTTGCTTTGTGAAGCCGCTCCACTCAATATTTGCCGCCTGGAGATGACATTTACCTGTGCACTGCCGTCCCGTAGTTCAAATCAATCTTGGTTCCTAAAATCTGCCAAGCAAACTTCAGTGTATCCTAAGCTTCTTGCTTTCGCCATCCCACTTCAAGACCTGTTTTGCTGTTGGTACCCCATCCCCACCAGCCATAATGCTTGCTATCACTTATATGCCACTGACACCAGGATCCACATAGGAATTCTGAAAACAATCAGAGAAGCTGCTGTGCTTCCCTGAAGATCCTAGAACATTTTATTCTGCCTGGTCCCACATTACATAGGCACCTACAGCAATTGGGTCTGTGCCTGCCCCTATCCGCCCGAAACCGGGGCCAGCCATCCTGCCCGGCAATCCTCAGGAGAATTTCTGTTAAGCCTCTTTTCCCTGCCTTGGAAGTCCTGATAAATGAAAACCTGTATCATCATATTGCCCTTAAAAGAATCTCTTCTCATTTTTGTATTAAAAAATGTAAAATTAACCTAGAACCACGTACTATTTCCGCAGCATTCCTTCATGCCCGATCAGCTGTTAAGCACAGAACCCAGATAAGAGCATTATTTGATGGTGAATCTTTTTCTTTGGTAGTCATCACAGAATCCTGGTGGAGCGAGGATTGTGTTGCACTGGTCAAGGACCTAGACCCTGACAAATACCAACTTCTTGAACAAGACCAAGACTCCCGTAGAAGAAGGAGTGGGGGGGGGGCAATGATAATTTTTAAGTACAATCTCCCCATTATTAGGTCTGCAGATCAATGGTGCCGATCAGTTGCTTTTTTCTTTGCAACTCTGTAAAGCACTCTCCATCAGCTTTGTGATATTATTATACCATCTACCCAATACTCCACTGGAATTTATTTAGTTGTCTGGATGAACTTAAGGATCATCTTTCCTCTCTTTTTGATGAGCTGCTAGTTCTAGGTGTTTTCAGTATCTGCGCTGACAACAGTTCCTGCCTTCTCATCAACTCGCTCAGCCATGATATGAAAACCTGTCAGCTTTTGCAAGAAGTCTCAAGCCCCACTCATGAGGCAGGCCACACCCCAGGCTTGATATTTACTCCTACTAAACCCCTCTTGTGTTATGACTTATCCCTAATTGTACTAAGGGATTTTTGGCCACTACCTCCTCTGTGGTTAACCAATTCCACAACACTATAATTAGGCCTTGGAAAAACTGCAGGACTAGGATATTATTTCACTCATCAACACAAAAATCTTAATTATTCTTGAGAATAAGGTCATTGCTTCTTCTTGACTTTCGAGCCAATTCAATGCAATATTAGAGGTTTGCCTTAAAGCCATCACCATTTAGAGCATATTTGCATACATGCATTATACATTATTCTTAATGCGTTTTTGTCCTCTGGGATTGTTCTGTCTGAATTTAAGTCAGCGATAGTCATCCCCTTCTTAAACAAACACAGTCTCCCAAAGAACCTTCCGAATTCCACCCCATTTCACAGCTCCCCTACATCTCTAAATTGCTGGAAAGAGCAGTCACCATTGATTTGCAAGACAATGTAGGGAATAACCAACCTCTTGGCTCTGCTCAGTCAGGGTTTCGCCTAGGCTTTAAGACCAACTGGTCTAGATGAACTGGGCACTATGGTGTGCTGAGGAGATGGAACACTGGTTCTGGTTGACACGCACGAGGCTTTCAACACCATGGACCAACAGACCCTGCTTCATCGGTTGAGTGAGATTTCTATTAGCAAGATGTTTTTGAAGTGATTAACATTTGTCTCTGGGATGGTTAGCTATCAGAGCATCTTGGGCCCTTCACCTTTGACCCTATAGAAGTGCCAAATGTAGGCCTCCCTCTAATGGGTGAGTGTCTTTCACCAGTTCAGAAGGTTGGCGACTTAGTTCTGTTAAACCCTGATTTTACTTTAGATCCCTATAACTTTGCAGTGGTCAGCAGCTGATTTGCTTGCCTATATGTTGTCTGGAGGATTGTTTGTTTGCTGTCTATCGCCCATAAAATTACTGTGCCATAATGGACTATTGTAATGCAGTTTTCTTGTATTGTATTTGATTGCAACATGTACATAGCGCTTCCTACCCCTAAGTCGGGCGCTGAAGCGCTTGACTTCATGGGTAGCATGCTACACCGTGTAAAGTGTTTGGTTGGAAATGTGTTATCTTTGTGTTGATCCTGTGTAGAAAGTGTCTCCATGTTGTGCATGAGGACCACGAGGTGTGGCTATCTTGTTATGGGATGCAGCACTTAGCAGTGTGATGGATGAAGAAGTGCTAGAGACAGGCATGCCGTTTATGGGTTGCAGCAAGGTGGCAGCTTTGAGCAGCTCTGCAGGCCATTTCTTATGTTCACAGTTTGCTTAGCTGGCTACTGTACTGGGTTGCATATTCTGAGATATTTTGTTTAAAGTTTATGGTCCTGAGCAGGCATAGGTTAAAGGGAATGGTGGTGAAGATATCTGCTGGGATGGACTTTGTTAATATCATGCCAAATCAAATTATAATTGTGAGATGCCAACCAGTGGCTGTAGTACGTTGTTAGTCGCGACCTGCAGTCTTGGACTAAATTTGAGTTCTCTATTGGACAGCGGTATGTGGGAAATATCTTCAGTTGCTCTTTGTATGTTCAATTAGTGATGGATGGTTCATTTCTGTAGACTGGTACAATACTGGGTGATGGATATGACCCTTAGCAGTTTTGTCTTATGTGAGTGTAGGAGTGTTCGACAGTAAAAGGAGATTATTAGGCAGCCTGCCTGAACTACACTCGAGTGACCGCTGGGTGTTAAGGTATTCATTTTAGTATCTGTTATATATTG
Organism: Calotriton arnoldi; assembly: GCA_963921515.1. Taxonomy (NCBI): domain Eukaryota; kingdom Metazoa; phylum Chordata; class Amphibia; order Caudata; family Salamandridae; genus Calotriton; species Calotriton arnoldi. Next base: position 204,096 of record CAWUFW010000230.1, read on the forward strand.
CACTGTAATTGCATTATATAGCACTTACTATGAGGTAATGCTGTGCTTTTACGCTGGGCAGGATGCTGCTCCAGGACCAGGGTTAATAGGTTTTTTTGGTTGTGATTGTTGGTTATTGGCATTAGTCTTGTGCTTTATAGGAACCATTGGATGCCTTTACTCCAGCTTTTATGTGGTAGAATACATTAGTAGGAATTAGTTATGGTCTTTATTGGGACGGGGAGATATGGGAAGTTTATGCATTCATTGGTGGTATTCGTAGATGAGCTACAGGAGATTAGGGGGCCGATTCCGATTCGGGCCGGAAAAAATACAGACCGACTCGGTACGGGATAATAGTCCGACCGACACGTACCGGCGTTGCCCGACCTGGGAAGTACGATGAAATGCATGGGAATCACGACCGACTCGCACGGAACTCAAGGGGAACGACCGACCCGGCCGGAAACAAGCTATCCGGCCGGGAAACCACGCGAATCGAACCGACCGACACGCATCAGGAAATAATCCGAACGAAACGTACCCGCGAACTCCGACCCGCGCAGTACGATGCAATGGGTGCAAATTCAGACCGATTCGTACGGAGCCCAAGCCGTACGACCGACACGCATACCAAACCCAGCCGAACAAACACAATACTCCGCGACCGACGCATACGCCGCATATGAAACTGAGCTGAAACACAGCGGGAACGACTCTGAGAGGCGCGCACGAGACAACTGCAACGTCCTACTCGGTCAGAAGAACGACTCCTACATGCACAATAATCACAAATGAAAAAATACAAAAAAAAAGGGCCAAAAAAGCAATGACAAAGCCAATAAATACAGGGGGTGAAAAAAATGGAACAAGGACACACCCCCAACTCCACCTACATAAAGGCCACAAATCCCTACCATGATCCTTTGCAAATCCCACTGACCTGCCAGCACAGAACACCATCACACAGCAAACACAGACACACACACAGCTCATCCAACACAAAAGCCACACAACATTAGCACCTCAACAAATAGCACCCTCACACACACACACACAGCAAAACCTACACACACACACCCTCACTTGCACACACACACATCAATCACCACCACCACCACCCATCACCATGCCCCTAAAGAAGAATCCAAAGTTCCTAGATAGTGAATTGGAAGTCATGGTAGACGAGATCCTGAGGGTAGAGCCAAAGTTGTTTGGCACATTGGTCCAACAGACCCCCATGTCGCAGAAAACCAAGATGTGGGCGAGGATCGTCGACAGGGTGAACGCACAATCACCATGTTTGCGCACAAAGGAAGACATCCAGAACAGGTGGTATGATGTGCGCAGGAGGGTCAGAGACCTACTCAAGAAGGATTACCTCCTGAGCCAGCACACCGGCAGTGGCCCTCCTGCAAAACCAGTATACCTCAGGCCCTGGGAGGAGAAGGTGCAGGCCATCCTACCAACAGTGAGCGTATATGGACTAACAGACATCCCAGAGCCTGGTGAGTACACAACTAATATACACAATATTGTGTGCCAATACACACACATCACTCTCAAGGGGACAGTCAAACCATCCACCCCTAGCAAATCAACAGCAACCAAAAGATAATCATCCCAAGATGTGTATGTCAGTTAGATAAACACAATACATGCCATCTCATAGTGATATGTAACTGTGTCATGACATGTACAAACCTAACAACAAATAGAGCAAGGCAGTGGCACAAATATAACCAACAAACACTGCCTGATATTTTGCCACCACTAGAACACCACCTCACAGGGAAGCTCACTTAAAGGAAGGAATTCTGTGTATGCTGGTGAAGTTAGTGTAGCCAATAGCATGATGGGAGTTGTAGTCACAGATACTGCTCACCCTCACAATTGGCCCATCAACACCACTCTGAACCATGCTCACATCACAGGGAGTGGATAAGGACTGACAAGATGGCTGACACTGGCTACTGCTGTGGGGAGCACAAGGCCCTGCTGGGAACTGTGCACCAACAAACAGCACAACACCACTGCCTGACATCCTGAAAGCCAACTTGCACTCCCTGCAATGCAAGCACGTTGCATGGTGGGATATCTGGCTGGCTGGGAAGGAGGACTCACAGCACTGACCATAGTTACAAGCAGCTCACCTCACACACCCCCTCAACACAAACTCCACATAACCCACCTGGGAGAATGCAATGCCTCACATACCAAATGAAGATCCCACAAAGAACCACCACCCTGGGTAATGCTGTGTGAAGCACAGGGACACACCTGGGACTTGTAGCCAAACAAACGCAAGGACAAAACTGTCAGCCTTCCTGTCAGCACAGGCACACTACCCCACAGGGAAGCACAGTCCAAAGGAAGGAAGTACGGGCATGCTGGGAAGGGGGTGTAGGCAATAGCATGATGGGAGTTGGAGTCACAGATACTGCTCACCCTCACAATTGGCCCATCAACACCACCCTGAACCATGCTCACATCACAGGGAGTGGATAAGGACTGACAAGATGGCTGACACTGGCTAATGCTGTGGGGAGCACAAGGCCCTGCTGGGAACTGTGCACCAACAAACAGCACAACACCACTGAATGACATCCTGAGAGTCAACCTGAACCCACTGCAAGGGTGGCATGCTTCATGGTGGGATAACTGGGCCAGGTGGAGAAGGATGGCCGGATGTCCACCAAATACAACCAATGCTGGCCATGCACACACCTCAACATTCATATTGAAATGCCCCAGGTATGCATGACAATGTGCTACACCAATATCAACCTCTTACTGTGACAACTTAGGACAATGCAATGTACATGCCCGCATCCAGAGGTACAGTCACAACTATCAGGTGTGTGAACCATTGATGTCTGTAGAAACATTACATACAATGTGTGTCTCTTCCAAATACAGGTGACGATGATGGGGACACAGCAGCAGGTGAGGAGGAGTCCCTGTCCCAGGCTCCGGGGGACACAGAGCTCACTGGTGTGGAACAGCCTCTGCCCTCCTCGGATGGCGAAGACCTACCTGGCACCTCCGGTGTGAGTCATCATGCAGCACCAGCTGGAACAACATCTGCACCCCTGCACCCACCCCTCCAACAATTGCCAACATACAGACCACCCCCACCGACACGGACAGACCAAGGACCACCGCTGACAACAGCACAGGGCCCCAGGCCCACCGTGGACCAACGGATGACAACACCACTAACAACCCCCAAGTGGGCGTTGGGTCACCTGTGCGTGCCACCGCAGGTCCTGCACGTGTCGCCAGGGGTGGTGGGAGGGGTGGTAGACATAGATCGCTGCTTGCTGAGGGGTCTGGACTGCATGATGACCCACAACTGGCACGCATCGCTGATGCGTACCAGGATAGCACCGGAGAGGTCAGACAGGTAGTGGGGATCCTCAAGGACATACAACAGCAGCAGGCTGCCCATCATGCCCGCTTGGACTCCCACATGGCCCGTGTGGAGACACACATGTCGGGCATGGTATCCAAGTGGGATACATTGCAAGAACTCACAGCGGTGCATAGGGACATATTGACATGCCTCCGCCAGATTAGCACCAACATGGCCACACCTCCCTGTGTGCCCACAACATCTGGTGCTGCAACAACTGACACCGCCACAGGGAGGGAGGAGGACTCTGGCGGAGAGTCCCCTGCACCGCCGCAGCCTGCACGTGAGGGTCCCCCCAAAGAAGAGGGGTCGTCCGAGGAAGGAAAACTGAGAGGTTGATGGCCACGTACATCCCCCAGGAAGCCAACACCTGTTCCGGAAATTCTCCTTTGTGTGCAAACGTTTCACCCTGTCGAATGCAACACTACTTTCCCACATGACATGGGGAGTTCAAGTTGGACTAATGTATCATATGACTGTGGACTTCACTCAGGACATTTCTGCTACCAAGACTTCCAACTCATCTGGGAACTTTGGATCACAATCCCAATGTACAGCACCCACCATCCTGTGCACTATACACACACACATTTCTGTAAATAAAATCACTAGTACACCATACTTGCCACTGTTGTTATTCAAATGTGGATACTGTTATGGTGATGATGTTCTGCTAAATTACACTGTGTATGCTAACTGCTACAGCAAGTACAACACCGTCGTGTGAGTCATGGTGACGTGACACATATGAGGGAGACACACCACTAGGGCTACACAACACAGACACCAGGGCCATCGGACTCATCGCCCACAGTGATGTTGCCAGGAAATACAGTGGAATGCACAGACACCACACCTATTCAGAGTCTGTGTCAACTAGCCCACAGGTGCAGTAAGCAAATGTCAGTCAGATGTGTGACCACAGACAACGGACATCCAAAATTGAAGCACAGGTTTATTACACATTTGCAACATGTTGTTTCCACTACAAATGCAAGGTTTACCCACGTGGCAGTGGCCACACAGTCAACAAGTGCAGAAGATATGAAGTCCAGCGGTGTGTGTCACATCACTTGTAGGCCAACTACTGCTGCCACCCTGAAAGCTGAATCATGGTGTCGGGGGATCCAAGTTGACCAAAGTACTCAGTAAGCACCCTGTGAAGGACAGACATGACACACAGTTAAAATCACTGTAGAACAGGACAGTACTGCAATACTCATGCCCAATACATGTCACAAGACAACTACACAAAACCAAGTTAGCATATCAAAACTGTTGGGGAGTTCAGACTACCTGGAAGGACACATTGCTGCACGCATCCAGTCAAGTAGAACATGGCCACACTCAAACAGCACCAGAGCACCACCCACACATATCATGCAAACTCACGTCATTCACATTACATCTCCCTGGATACTCACATTCAGCTGAAGAAGTTGGTGATGAGCTGTGTGCGGACATCACCATCATCATCATCATCATCATCACTGGCATCGTGGTCCAGGCCAGGATCCTCCACAGGTGGCGGACGTTGGTCATCGTCATCCAGGATGAGAGGCAACTCCTTCCGCACTGCCAGGTTGTGTAGCATGCAGCAGACGATGACAATCTTGCACACCTTTGCTGGGGCATATGGGAGGGCCCCTCCTGTCTTGTCCAGGCAGCGGAAGCGGCTCTTCAGGAGACCAAAGGTCCGCTCTATCACTCTCCTGGTCCAACCATGTGCCTCATTGTAGCGCATCTGGGCTGGTGTCACAGGGTTCCTGAGGGGTGTCAGCAACCACGGCATGTTGGGGTATCCGGAGTCACCTACGGACAGACAAGTGCACATTAGCTGATTTGGAAAAGTGGGTGGAATACTACAGATCAGAACACACACAATGGTACAAAGTCAGTACACACCGACAAGCCAGGCACGCTGGTTCTGCATCTGTGCCATCATCCTCGGGATGCGACTACTCCTCATCACGTAGGCATCGTGTGCTGAACCAGGGAAACGGGCGCACACATGTGTGATGCTCATATCTGCTAAACATACCACCAGAGCATTGATCGAATGGTAATGTTTACGGTTCCGGTATGCCTGCTCATGTGCCTGTGGTGGTATCAAAGCCACATGTGTCCCATCAATGGAGCCAATGACATGTGGCATCCTCCCCAGGGCATAGAAGTCACTCTTGACGTCAGTGAGTTGTTGACGTGCTGGGAAATAGATGTACTGGTTCAGGCATCTCAACATTGCCTCCAAAACATCGCGTAGCACACGGCTGAACATAGTCTTTGACATCCCACCGGCAGTCGCAACAGTGTGTTGAAAGGTACCGGTGGCAAAGAAGTGTAGAGCTGCCATTACCTTCACCTTGGGGGTCAGCGCCGTAGGGTACGTCCGGCCAGGTTGCAAATGTGGTGCCAAGCGCACTGCCAAATCCTCAATCAGCTGCCTGGTGAAGCGGTACCGTCGGATGCTGTCACGTTCCACCATCGTTGCCAGGTCAGGGAATGGTCTATGGACAGCAGGAGCCCTGCAGTGCATAGGTTGAAGGAAGAAAGATTGTCAGTCACCCCACATATGTGCCATTCACCATACTCAATTTCACATGATACATCATTACGTGACACAAGTACTTGATGTGTGTGCCGATCTGTCGGACATAACTCGCACCTACATGGCCATCATCTAACTTCTCAGTACAACATGTGTGCACTACAAGTACCAGGTTGTGCTATGGGAAACCATTAGGCTGTGTCACAGTACCCATTTACTGCTGTCACGTTCCACACACACACCACAGTGACATGTCTGGACAGATGCGCCACAGGCATCACAGATCATTGACAGGTAGATTCCCAGTGACCCTGTCTTGCCACATGGCCACTGGCATGACATGGCGTATCATGTACACATCAGAAAAACAAACATGACTCCCACAGGTAGTGGCCCCTGTCGCATCCGCAGGACAGACATGGACGCCAGTGACGCACAACATCAAAGTCCATGCACAAACAACGTTGATGTGGAGACTGTCTCCCATCGTGCACATGGAATCAGTGACATCGGAAACACAACATGCACACAGAGGGCCTGATTCACAGAACTAAATTACGTCAAAAACGTAAAGTTAGTACTTTTGGTATTCACAGAATACACTTACTCATTTTGGTATTCACAGAATGAACTTACTCATTTCGGTATTCACAGAAGTTAGTAGTCGTAACTTTAGGACTCTAAATGCCTTCTGTGAATACCGAAAGTCTTAAAGTTAGGATTTTTCTCAGTTTAGGAGTAGTAAAGTTAGGAGTCTCTAACTTTACTACTCCTAAACTGAGAAAATCCTAACTTTAAGATTTTCGTTATTCACAGAAGGCATTTAGGAGTCCTAAAGTTACGACTACTAACTTCTGTGAATACCGAAATGAGTAAGTTCATTCTGTGAATACCAAATGAGTAAGTGTATTCTGTGAATACCAAAAAGTACTAACTTTACGTTTTTGACGTAAGTTAGTTCTGTGAATCAGGCCCAGACTGTGGAGGGACATCACTATTGTGGCAATGGGTCATCCTGTGACGTACATGCCTTCCCACATGGGACTCTGGGGGTATGTGACATGTCATACACATACACAACCTGGAAATGTGACCATGCCACATGCTCCAAAATGAACTGTTGCACATCACAGTGGTCATGTGCACAACACACCAAGGACCCTGTCCCCATGAACACATGCACAGCCTGGGTGTGGCTGCCCACAAGTGCCACCACAAAAACCACATGTTAACCCCCATACACAGAGAAGGAAATGCAGCCTTACATGCCTCAGGAAACAGTGTGGATTGGGTGTGGTGTTGTAGGTGTGCCCCTGGGTCTCTGGCAGGTGTATGTGGCTGGCATACGTTCACCAGTGACAAGCATGGTTACATATGCGACTGACCTGTACAGGTACGCGTTGTACAGCAATGGACCGATCGGTGTGCCCGGCCGGCCCATTGCATATGATGTGTGCGGGTACGCGTTGTATCCCGAAATACGCGTTGTACAGCAATGGACCGATCGGTGTCCCCGGCCGGCCCATTGCATATGATGTGTGCGGGTACGCGTTGTATCCCGAAATACGCGTTGTACAGCAATGGACCGATCGGTGTGCCCGGCTGGCCCATTGCATCTGTTGTGTGCGGGTACGCATTGTATCCCGAAATACGCGTTGTACAGCAATGGACCGATCGGTGTGCCTGGCCGGCCCATTGCATCTGTTGTGAGCGGGTACGCGTTGAACAGCAATGGACCGATCGGTGTGCCCGGCCGGCCCATTGCATCTGTTGTGAGCGGGTACGCGTTGAACAGCAATGGACCGATCGGTGTGCCCGGCCGGCCCATTGCATATGATGTGTGCGGGTACGCGTTGTATCCCAAAATACGCGTTGTACAGCAATGGACCGATCGGTGTGCCCGGCCGGCCCATTGCATCTGTTGTGTGCGGGTACGCGTTGTATCCCGAAATACGCGTTGTACAGCAATGGACCGATCGGTGTGCCCGGCCGGCCCATTGCATATGATGTGTGCGGGTACGCGTTGTATCCCGAAATACGCGTTGTACAGCAATGGACCGAACGGTGCGCATACATTGGCTGGGGCCTGGCATGGCAACGGACGCGTTTTCGAAGCTCCAACGAGTCTGATGCAGTGAATTCAGTTGGCCAGCCACAACAATGTTGCAAAATCATGGGTGTCATGAAGTTGAAGATTTGAAGGATGCTGTGGGCGTGTATTAGTGCTGCTATTCCATGGATTGGTCAGATTCAGAAGATGCAAACGACTTGGACCTATCACTTTGGACACATGGGACAGTATCTGCCTCTGCAGCACACATATAATGCTGCCTGTTCCCCTGAGAGCTCACTTGCCTGCACTACATGCTCCAGGATGACATCTGCCACCAACACTGCTGCTGTTTATGCATCCTCTGGCTCCTGCAATGGCACGTACTGTGGAGAGAGCCCCAGCCTTCAGCCTTGAGGAGAACCAGGCCTGCTGGACAGCCTCCTTCCACAGTACAGCAAGCTGTATGGGAAACCAGGGGAGCAGGTGAGTGTGCTGTCCACTGCCTCACTAATTGTGCATGTTGTCTGACTAGCAGGACTTTCAGTGTGCACACCACTGGCTAGCATGCCCACTGAGTAGTTGTCACACCCCAAAGTGTGTAGGTACATGCACTGAACTGGTACAGTTCAGTAACAGTGCATTCAAACTAGGTTTACTTCCCATGCAATGATGTAGTAACTGCTGGCAAACTGTTCATAGCCATTGTTGCACTGCCTGTGTACATCATATGCCCCTGTGATTGAGACATGTAAATCCAACTGTGTGATGCACGTATATGTTGCATGTGTAGTAATGGCCTTTTCACTTTGTCATCCTCACAGGTTGATGCCCACCAGAAGCAGGAAATCTGGCTGACCATCGCCCGGAAAGTAAGATCCGTGGGGGTCTACAGGCGCAGGATCTGCAACTGCCAGAAGAGGTGGCAGGACCTTCGTGGCTGGACCCGGAGGATCGCAAGGGTCCAGCTGAAGCTGTCGCCTCCTCGCAGGAGGGGCGGACACCGGACCCTGACCCCCACATGCTCCGGATCCTGGCGGTTGTCTTCCCTGACCTGGATGGGCAGCTGAAGGACAGACAGCAGCAAGGAGGGGGTGAGTCCATGACTGCACTGTGCACTTTGTCTGACATGCTATGTGCCCTCCTCTGGCCTGGTTAAACTTCCACAGTACATCAGTCATGTGATCCAGGACCCATGTCCCTCATTTGTGACATGCCCACTTCTCCTCTGATACGCATATGTGTGGCCCTTATAGTCAGGAAATTGTGTAATTTGGGGACTGTGTCATTGCATTTAGCTTTGCTCAAGGTGGGGGACAGCATTTGTTCCCGTGACCATGTTGTGCGATTCATGGGTGGGTCAATTGCTTACACAATGCCTAAGTTCTGACATGTAATCTGGGTGTAACTTTGATATGTGGTCCGCTTGCTGCTCTGACTCACCACATGTCCCTGGGGAATTTGGCACACACCCATGCTGCTGGTGGGAACAATGTTTGGGCCTCAGGAGTATGTGTATCCAGTGTGTCACACATGCTTAGCCACCTGCCTACTGTCCAGGACTCATCCCTCTTACAGGTGGAGCTGGACAGTCATGCCTACTCCAGGGCATACAATACACTCTGTACTCCCACTCCCGTGTATCATCTGGCATGTTGTGATCAGTGAAATGTACCCTCAGGTGTCTGCCTCTGTCTCATTGTGCTGTGTCTTCGTTGTCAGTACTACTGGTATGTTTATCGGTTAGGGCTCAGCATGCCATCTGAGATGTGACCATGATAGACGATACTTCTGTGACTTATAGGTGTCTGATCACTTGACTGTGCACACAGGTGTTTGCGACTGTGACTTTCAGGCAGCTGTATTTTCATTCACAGCACACTGTGAGGTGCTCATGTTCAGAGAGTTGTGTTTCATGTCCCCCATGTGTCCAGTTGGTATGACGTGGACAAATAGTAGTACAGATGATGTGGTATTTGGGGGATGGACATGTGCACTTGTCAGTCACATAACTTGCATTCCCCATGCCCTCGGATTGTGACACAGTGCAGACTGTTGTTGGCTGGCTGCCATGGCCATGTGACTTGAGACAGTAATGTATGACTTTGCACGAATTCCTGTGTCATGGCATTAAACTTCCTGAGACTGATCCTGCAGGGGAGTGACATGTGCAACATGCACCCCATTGTGGCATTGACTATCCGGACATGGGTGCATCATGGTGTCTGGTGCTGGTATGCATCACATGCATTTCTATTTAGACTCTGGCCATCCCTTTATCCGGACACCTGCACTGACTCAGTGGCAAGAGATGTGATGTGTGCATGTTCACATACTTCACCGTGTTCCCTGCAATGTCCAACAACTGTGTAGGTGGTGCATGTGTCCACACTGGGGTCTTACCATCAGACAGGCACCAGACAGATGGGTGCAAGGGCAGGAGGGGTGTGAGTCCCATGGTTGACCATCAGACTGACAATTGGCTTCCCGAATCTGTGTGAGGACTTTAGGCAATGTTCAACTAAGGATGCCAGGGCTTGCTCTGTAATGTGTTGTACTTACTGTGGTGTGTGCGGTCAGTGCAGGTGACTGATGTTTGTCTGTTTCCCTAATTGTTTGCAGATACATCCACGGCCACAGGAGGGGACAGCTCCACGGACCAGGAGGAGCAGCGGAGCCAGACTGGGTCAGCATCGGACGAGTGGTCAGAGGGACCCAGTGGCACGGAGGGCGAGGGGAGCCACACCGAGGAGTCCTCAGCACCATCCACCTCAGCTGAGGACCACAGCAGCTCGGAGGATGACTCCCTTGTGGAGGCGGGTCTCAGCACACACCAAAGGCCAGCTAGTCTGTCTGGCCCCACCACCACCAACACCACCACCGCCCTCCCATTGGCTCCCATTCCTGAGGTCCGTGGAGGCTCCCGTACTCGGGTGCGTGTCTCCTTCGTGCCAGGCACCGCACCCCCTGCCCCTGTGTCCCCTGCTGCCCTGAGTGAGGAGTCTGTGTACCTCCTTCGGCAGCTCCATGTAGGGCAGACAGCAATGCAGAGTGTCCTCCATGCACACACCACTCTGTTGACACAGCTGGTGTCGTTCATGGAGGGCATCTCTAAATCTAAATCTAAATCCGTATTTGTAAAGCGCGAACTACTCACCCTTACGGGTCTCAAGGCGCTGGGGGCCGTAGTGGAAATTAAGTGAGCTATTGCCCAGAGTCACATGGTGCTGAGCTGAGCTGCCGCCGGAGCCGGGGATCGAACCGTGAACCCGTTGCTCCGAAGTCAGCTGCCCTGGCCGCTGCACCACACCTCTCCACTGTACGGGTATGTCTGCCCTACAGAGGAGCAATAAGTCCATGGACTCCTCCCTGACGGCAGCAGTGTCCCTCCTCCAACAGTCCCTCACCCCTCCCACCTCTGCCCCATCCACACTTCCTGCCCCCTTACCTGTCCAAAGCACATGCACACCTGCACAGACACCCAAACACACAGACACGAGCAGCACAGACACACCCAAGAGAAAGGCAAGACGTGCACACAAGCATCCTCAGGGGACTGATACCACAGACACAGGGGATGGGGAACACACACACACACAGGCATCCACATTCACTCCGCAGTCCTCCAAATCCTCTCCCTCCAAGACCCCTTCCCTTGCCTCGCCTGCTACCCCACCTACACAGCAGATCTTCCTGTGTGACCTCGGCCTCTTCCCCTCCAATCCTGCTGATCCAGCATACCGGGGAAGAGGAAGTCCACCCACACAGAGGGAGTGCCCCTCGCCCCCGGACACCCTCCCCCAGGTGCAGGCAGACACAGGACCCCATTCGGAAGTCCCCCGGACCAGGAAGAGCAAGACCCCACCACCACCACCGCGCAGCTCCACCGCCCAGTCTCTCTCCTCCATCCCCCAGGCCATCACTGCACAGGTTCCCCTGCCACACCCTGCCCCAGGTTCCCCCACACACCGATACCGCATCCCCAGACTGCTTAGGCCCTCCCCCCCTGCCACTTGCTCTTCCACCCCCAACCCAGACGCTCTGCCTGTTAGTGGCACTGTTGTGGAGACCGGGTCCCCCCTCTGTCCTGCCCACCTCATCTGCCCACCCTTCCACTCCCTTGGAGTCATGCACTGCAGTGGAGTCCACAACTACCACGTCTGACTCGGGCACTGCAGTGGGTACCCAGTCCACTACATCAGTCCAGCCCACTGCAGTGGTTGCAGCACCCACACCAACTGACTTGTGTACCACAGTGGTGCCGGCCCCCCCTGAGTCAGACACCTCCACTGCAGTTGCCGGTGACACTCCTGCACCCACCACCCCTTCACTGCCTCACTCTGCCATCCCCTGATCCTGTCCCTGCGGTGCCTGGCCTGCCCCTTGTATGCCCCTCCAAGGGGGATGTCCCCTAACCGTACCAGTGCAGGCAAGCAATGTGTGACCAGTTGTCACTTCTCACCCCGTTGGGACTGTGATTTTGGACTGGCCATTGGTCTTAATTTCTTTTGGACTTCCGTGTTTACCCTGACATTTGCTGAATAAAGCCGCTTTTTGTTTACTTGTGGGTTTTCTTTTGATGTACATGATGTGGATGAGTAGCATCCTGCATTTGCAGTTGTAATAGTGTTCACATCAGGAAAATGAAGTGTTGCAGTGATGGACTCCATGTGGTACATGGGATATGTGTCCTGTTGTAGTCTGGATCTATGGCATCCTTTGCTACAGTCTGAGGGTGTAATGTTCAGCATTTGACACAGGGATGTCCTTTTTGCATTTGTAAATGAACATCTTTGTCTTACACTGATGCACATCTGGTGGGCTTACCACTGTTCAATGTTCCGATTTCCTGACTGTGTGCCCAGCTCCACTGGACATGCAGTTTTGCACATCAATGTCGAAGGACTCATCTGTGTATACAGTGCAACTTGCTTGACACGTGTTTTGTGTGTGTGCAGATGACTGACGTGACACTCCTGTACCCAGGCTGATGTGAGCAGAGCCTTCTGTGTGTTGTGGTTGTTGACTCACTGACGGAGTGTTCTGCTGACATGTTTGGGTCGTGCACAGACAAGGTTTGGCACAGCGGACCTACCACAGGAGTGGAGTGCCCTCATGGCAGTGTGTAATCTGGTGACATTGCGTGGGCCTGTGTTGTGTGTTGTGTAAGCATGTCTGTGCGTGTTCCCTTCCCTTTTCCTACACAGGCTGTGTCCCTAGGGATGTTCCTGTTTGTGATGCTTGCTGAGTTGTTCTGTGTTCATCCAGCATCTTGGACCTGGTTTCTCCATGATGTAGGTGCATGGCAAACTAATGTTCATGAGGTTGTCATACCAGGTTGTCTTTGTTGTCAGGGCTGGGGATGTGGGCAAACGCAGATGGGACACATTCAGGATTGCCCTTGGCACTTGTTGTTTACACGAGTCATGTGATTTACAGTTTGTGTTAGCTTTCAGTGATTGTGACACGTTGTGTGTGTGACTGCTGCCACTCCTCAGGGTCAGAGCTGCAATGTTGGAAGTTGTGTATGTGTGTTCTTCGTGTGTCACCTTGGCTTCTTCGTTGGTGTGTGACTATGGCCAGGATCCCATTGATTGTGGTGGATTTCACATCATGCCCATGTACGGCATACTGTGCTGTGTGTCAGACATTGACGAGTCTTGTTGACTGGCCATGTGTGATGGGTTTCTGCACCTTAGTTCCCACCACCACCCCTGGTATTGTCATGGGTGCATGTCCAATGTCACCAGTCCATGTGAGCTTCACTGCTGCACATTGGTGGAGATCAGGGTGTGTGGTGTTGAGTGTGTGCAAAAGTGAGTTGTTGCACGGCTAGACCCCTACCTCCATATTGGCCTTGGCTGGCAGGCCGTGCTGATTGATTGGAGCTTGTGTAGGTGTGATGGTAGTTAGTTGCTCAGGACACATGGCTGTGGTTCACAGTGTGAACGACATCTAACTTTGTCATCACAGCAGTGGGGTGGATGGAGGGGTAGTTTTTGGCAGTATGGTGGATGGATACCACTGACCGCCCTCCTTTACTATCACCAACCAATGTTGGTGATAGTAAAGGAGGGCGGTGAGTGGTAGAGGAGAGGGGTGGTGTAACAGGGATGAAGAGGGTGCTGATGCGGGAGCAATGGGTGTCTCGTGCAAGTTGCAGATAAGGGGATGTTTGGGGCTGTGGGAGAGAAGGAAGGAATGTGGGTGTCGGGAGTGGGGTTAAGGAAGGAATTGCTTCAGTGAGTGGAAAGAAGGCAAGTTGTTAGGGCAGTGGAGAAAAGTGGCGAAGAGGTTTGATAGAGCAAAGGAAGACTGGCTTGAAGATGAAAAGAGATAGTTGAAAGGAGTGGTAGAAGAAGAGTCGTTTGGGGGTATCAAGGGGGGAAAGGGCAGACATCTGTTCTCTGAAGTCCTCCTCCTGCTGAGATGCTTCTGTTCCGCAGACATACTCTTCAGTCGCATGTCGGGTTGGGGCTAAGAGCTTAGTTGTGAGAGCTTGAGCTATTGGCATTGTAAATGGCAATGCCTTTTATTTACGTGTTGGTTTTTAAAACATAAATAAAAGGCATTGTCATTCACAATGCCAATAGCTTAATCTCTCGCAAATGCGAGACCTATTGCATTGCAAATGCTTGTTACTGGCTGCTTTAAGAACTCGCAAGGCCTGTAGCACTTCATTTATAGCACTTTAAGATTAAATCTCTTACCGTCATATTCTGCCTTTTATATTTTGTGAATGTACTTTTAGATGTAATCTATTTTATGTAAAGGCTATTATTGTGGGCTAGGGATTGTTTTTAAATTTCGAATTTATTGCATGTCTAATTTTAATGCATTATTCTATGACATCTTTTTATATGGGAACTTTTATGCATTTTAATGAAGTGCGAAATAAAGCTGAGTGATGATGATGATGATAAACGAGCTCCAAAGAGTACATTTCTCCATCTGGGTCACTGCTAACCTGAGAAGAACCAATCACATTGCACTTGCATTGCTGTCTGGCCACTGGGTAACAATCAAACCAAAGATTGAATGTAACACTCTCTGTGTGGTCCACAAGGCCTTGAAACGATTTACTCCGTACCCTTATGTACAAGCCTAGCACAGCACCCTCTCAGACTGCTCCCGAAGAGATACATGGATGGGTCGTAGGTAGGACTTTGCACTCCACACATCACCATTTTTACACTGCACACATCACCATCATTCTTTTGTTCATTAACTTGATTGTTGCATCTAACTACAAGGCAGTTCAAATGTTTTTGTGTTTTCAATGGGTTCTCTACTAACTTCTTCTCTTGATGACTCAAGGAACTAATTATTCTTTATATAATTCACTGTAGGTACACATGTTCAATATTCTTTATTAATTTAGTTTATTCTTTTTTCCTCCTTTTCATAATTCATCAGAATGGAAACAATACAAACATTTGGATTTACCGATGAGCAATATGCTTTGCTAGTAGGAAATCAATCTACTTTCAACAATCAAACACACAGTAGCGATTTGGCTAATCATGACGACTTTAATACATTATTCCAGCTTAAGAAAAAGATCCGTAGAATAGAGTTACATGGTCAATTCATGTTGGATTATTTAAAAGCAGGTATTATCCCTCAAGGACTTAGGGTATGCAATATCCCGGGTCTCTTTGTCCAAATACGAGCCTTCCTTGAAAAATGGTCCCTTATAGCAAATCGCTGTTCTCGGGATCTAATGATTTTAATAATTGAGACAGCCAAAGAACTTGTACAAACATTGTTATTGGAGCTTACAGCCCTAGAGGATAAGATTAAACAAGGTGATGTTTTAGAAAGTGCTAAGAAGAAATTAGAGGATATGGACAGGGAGGTGACATCATACTCGGATTATCTAATTAAAAGAAAAACTGAAAAATTAAAGAAAGACATTAGGTTTACCACCAAGGAGAAAACTTACCCTTATCTACATGAGCATTTCTATAAACATGGAGAGTATTCAGATGGAGAGCCAGGTTCATACTCAAGATCCACTAGAAAGGTTACCACTTTTTCTGATACTTCAGGATCTGATAATGATGATGGCCCTCATCGTTCCAACTTTGAAGGTGCCAGAGGTACATACTCAGGAAATCAATCATCTGGGCAGCCTTTTTTAGGACAGCGACAAGCACGACAAGGCACTTGGAGGCCGAAATATCAACCCAGATTTCACGACACTTTCAATCGGGGAAATTACCAGCAGAGCAACCAACAATACTTAGTTACACGGAATGCTCAGTATTGGAGGCCGTAAAAGAAATACCTCTATTTAATCTATCTAAAACACCTTTACAAGATTCTACGGTCGCACTTTTATCTAAAGGCCTCACCTTTGTACCGTACACTGGTATCAATGTTTTTGAGTTATATCAAGACATAACAGCATTTTTTCGCAAAATACGTTTAAAGAAATATTTTTCTAACAGAGGAGAACAAAATCAAGATACAGATGACATGTTGGCAAACCGCTCTGGACTACGTCCGATATCTACCTTTACCCCGAATTTGGACTCAGTGGGTCCTGAAGTTGAGATTTTTGAGAACGCGGTTCTGAAAAGTTTAAAAACATCTTTAAAACATAATTTTAATTCTGTGATTAACTTGAATCAGGATGAATTGCAAGCATTAATTGCTCTCCGAAACAATACAGAATTAACTATAAAAAATTGTGATAAAGGAGGTGGCATTGTGGTTTTAGACACTGATCAATATATTCAAACTATGCAAGTCCTTTTAAATGATACTAATTTTTATCTACCTGTTAATACTGATCCCACATCTAGAGTCCAAAGGAAGATCTGTACTCTAACTAAGAGAGCTTTGGAATCTGGTACCATTTGTCATAGGGAATTTGAATTCCTCAATATAGAACATCCTAAAATGGCGGCAATCTATGGTGTGCCTAAGATACACAAAAACAGTTTAGACCCTCCGTATCGCCCAATTGTAACTACCATAGGCTCAGTCACCGAGCCCATTTCTAAATACATAGATCGCATTCTATGCCCTCATGTATGTAGAATTACATCGTATGTTAAAGATACTAAATCAATTATACAAATGGTGGAAGGATTACCTTTTAATGGATCAAGAGAGACATTGGTTACCATGGACGTTGAGTCCCTTTACAGCAATATACCGCAGGAAGGGGCTCTCATAGCAGTACATTGGTTTATAGAGCAATTTCAAATTGACTGCAGTCCTGAGTTTATTAATTCCATCTTGAAAATAGTCTTGGAAGAGAATACTTTTGATTTCAACTGTAATTTAGACCGGCAAATAAAGGGAGTAAGCATGGGGGCGTCTTGCGCTCCCACTGTAGCAAATATATATATGGCTCACTTTGAAAGTATACATATATATAATGCGATAGCCCCTTTCACAAGTCCATTAAAAACTGGGCTCGCTATATAGATGACATATTCTTCATCTGGACAACTGAATCTAGTGAATTATCTGAATTTTTCTTATGGATCAACCTTTGTGACTGTAATTTAAAATTCACTGCCTACACCAGCCAGAGTCACATAGAATTTCTGGATATTGAAATTAAGGAACAAGATCATTTTCTCGCAGTGGATCTATATGTTAAACCTACTGCGAGAAATACCTTATTACATTTCACAAGTTTTCACCCCAGTAAACAAAAAGAAAGTATCCCCTTTGGTCAGTTTCTCCGTTTACGGAGAAACTGCACCAATATTACAGACTATGATATTAGATCAGAAATGATGAAATCTAAATTCATGGTACGTGGCTATCCAAAGAGATTGATACGAGAAGCGTATAAACGTGCTAGATTTTATGACAGGGAACATTTACTTGGTAATCATCCTCCCAAATCTGCACCGAAGCTAGTATGTGTCACACGACACTCAGCAGCCAACGAGAAAGTGCGACAAGCAATATGTGCTCATTGGAATATCTTGAATATAAATTCAGAGGGTGATGATATATTGCCGCGCCCAATGTTTGCTCACAGGCGAAATAAAAACCTTAAAGACCAAATTGTACATTCGCGCATGGTCAAGAAAAAACTGCCGGTACAAATGACGCTAGATAACATGACTCCACTAGTGGGTAACAACAAGTGTACCCAATGCAAAGCCTGCAATACTGCAATAATAACAAAGAAATTCATGTATAATTCGCGTATAATTACGCTGAAATCGTTTACCAATTGTAAATCCAAAAATATTATCTATCTTTTGCTATGCCCCTGCAAAATGGGATACGTAGGGGAAACATCTAGAACTTTAGCAACTCGGTTGACTGAACATCGTTCAGCCATCCGTACAAAGAAGATCAACGCACCTTTAGTCAAACATTACCTTGAAGTTGGACATAGCCATGAACAAATTGATTGGCTTATCCTAGAAAAAATCACTAATAAGATAGGCACAGATTCTGATGAAATCAGGAAAAGAAGGGAGGTGTTTTGGATATTCACTTTGGACACGTTCTCACAAGGCCTTAACCAAGAAATTCCGTGGGAACAGGCAATACGATTCAACACCGGCTAATCCTCCTTTTTCCTGACAGGTTATAACTACTGATCGTCTCCACAAGTGCTGGCCCTTCAATAGAGGAAATGTGTGCACATTTACAATTTTGGTAGCTGATCTATATTCATTTCGATTTAGTAGTTGTCTTTAATGCGAGCTTTGTGTTGGTCACACATTCGTACATATTTTTCTGTGTATTTCTTTCTTTATTGGATATTTAGCACATAACTGCTGACAGCCATTGTATTAGGTACAAAGCAAGGTTTATGGCTGTGATGTGAATTCAAAAGTATTGCTTTTATAGACATCCTTCAGTGGTTATCTATTTTTCACAGCTTCAACATAATCGTCACTAACTAAAGCAAGCATTCTAATTCTGGTAGAGTGTTCATGGTCTTGATGCGTCCACCTATTAGCATTGGTTCGATATATCTCTTATTGGCCTCTGTTTTTAATATAGCATGGGATACATGCGATTCTAAGCAAGCGTCCTTAATATAGCAGATTGTCTATGCTTTAAACTGCTGAGGTGTGATCTTTCAATTAGATTCTAATGTATTTTCACTTAGGACTCAGTCTTAGTATTCAACATCTATATATACAATTCTAAAATATTTTTCCTATAAGACATAGTTGCGGGTGCTTGAGTGTGACCCATTTACGAGTCAATAAAGCTTTGGTCAGTTACAACCGCCTTCCTATTGGATAATACAAAGCACGTGATCGGCTCTCCCTCTACATAATGCGGAAATGAAATCGTTGCCGGTTAGCTTGTACGCTGCAATTACGGCGTGCTGAGGAATCCAAGATGTGGAGACTCGATATCACAAAATAAGTAAGTCATGCTTGCAGTCTTAATCCTGGAAGTCTATTCGGCTCTTTGAGTCCGTCTTAGCGAAAGTTGACGCTGACTGCTGCCTTTTAATGAACCGAAGCTTTATAAATGCAATTCTTGTTAACTTCACCAGCAGTTTGATTGTATTTAGATGTCAGTTGGTGGCTGCCCGATATAATGTCCTCGAGCGTTTTTGTCGAATCACTTTTGTGAATTCACTCAATAGTTCGATTATATTTATATGTGTATTGGCGGCCGTGTTACACAATGCCTATGAGCATTTTTAGCCGGAATTATCCATGTGAACTAGCTTCATTTCTTTTTTCTATATAACTGCCATATTTAACAACCTGATCATATTTAACTCTAATAGTCAAAGATACTTGCATATTGTTCATGTTGATATGAACATATCAGTCATCGTTCTGCACCTTTTGTGCAAACAGTGTATTTGTAAGGATAACCTATGGTTTTATATATTCATGGCTGAATGTACACTATGTATACATACCCTCAAACCATAGGTTTTACTGATTTATTCCCTTGGTTCTATAGATTTTATTGTCTCGTGAATTGAAATAACAATCGAGATGTAAGTATGTCTCATTCATTTCTATCACCTTTAGGCTGCAAGGTGTTTTTCTCTGAAGATTGTTATTATGTAGCTACTCTAACAGTAACCTTATCTCTTCTTTACTGTAGTAAGTAACTTATGGACGTTAACATTTTAAGCCTTGGCAGATGAGTACTATCCTTTTCTTTATTTAGAATTTCATGATTTAAAGGTAACTCTTATCTTACGTTTGCCACGTATTGTTTAAAATTGAAGGTAGCCATTTAGTTGTTACTTTGATGCAATTCATTATTTCTTTATTACAGCATTGAATTGCAGTTAGCTACCGGAAGTTAGCGCATTCAGTATGGGTGCATCTGCCCTATATCATTCTTATTATCTTGAAAACGCATAGTTTAAAGGTAATTGTATTCTTTTCCTATATCAGATATCATATTTCCGACTATATATTACATATTTATAAAGATGCAGTTTTATAACTATCTTTGCAGCATCTTTTGAGGGTACCCTGATACAACGAATAATTCTACGTTCAACAGAATCCATTGATTTTCTTTTGGTTGCTGTTGCCTTTCATTTAAGGTTATTTCCAGTCTTGATATATTTTAATTGTTTCATTTTGGGTCACTAACTGTATCACTATTAGCATGCAAAGTTGATCACAGGGTGATATATTAACTCCATGGTGGTTTGGCTCACTATACAGGGACTCTTTTTACCCTATCACAAGTGTCTACTTCAGGAGTCTCTAGGTATAACTTCAATCTATGTTACAGTCTATCTTTCTAAGTTTCTTATTTTTACTGCCTTGTAATTAATTTATCAATTGTATGGTTAGATGCAAACAATTGGTTATTTCTGCAAGCCCTCCTGGCGGTAATTAGTATCCATTATAGTAAGAACCGAGTATATGATATGTATCTTCTTTTCAGATTCCATCAGAAAATTTGTGGCCCTTTTTCCTGACGAAGGCACTGTCTTGTGCCGAAACGCGCGTAGAACAGAACAGTCTACTATCGTCTCGCCACATTTGTTTCTCTTAATTCTATATCAATTGTGATCATTGTCCTTGTTTCAAAATTAATGTTTTTATGGTGCTTTGATTATGTTCATGGTATGAATGCTGATACGAATGGAGTAGCATGATTGGGTCTTCTTTTAGTATTTATATTGAATTAATAAAATATAAGTTTTGATACTCTATTTGCTATATCAGTATTTGTCGGTTCTTCTTATATATATGGGTTGTCACTTTATCAACTGTATCAAGTCACTTTTGAAATTGTGTTGCCTTAAGTCTTTACATTGCACATCACCATCTCAGACTTCTCCTGTCGAGATGCATGGACTAGTTGAGAGTAGGTCTTTGCACTGCACAGCCATCATCTTTGCATTCCACACACCCCCATCTCAGACTGCTCCTGTTGAGATACATGGACGGGTTACAGGTAGCTCTTTGCTCCACACACCACCATCCTTTGCACTCCACCCCACCCCCCACCCATCTGATGCTGCTCCTGTTAAGATACATGGACGGTTTGCACGTAGGTGTTTGCATTCTCAAGATTTTTAGGTCGAGCCTAGAGTAGCGCCCAAGCGCTGCCTTGGTGAAGACTTTATGTAGTGGGCTTTTGAAAGCTGACCACACGCTCATGCACAATGGCCTTTTCCGTGTGGTTACCCGCACGGCCGCCATCTGTTTCCAATTATTGTGCCCAGACACGGGCGCGATAATTGGAAACACATGGCGGCCGTGCGGGTAACCGCAAGCAAAAGGCCATTGTGCACGAGCGTGTGGTCAGCTCAGCAGGCTGCCGCGCTCGCTCACCCCTGCTCCTCTCTGACGCTGCCGAAAGCAGAGCCTGCACTCTGTCACTAATGACGTGCCCCACACACGCGCCCATCTATTTTTTTTGGAGCTGCTGCCTTGTCAGGGGGCATAGACTTTGAGGTATTGCAGGTAACTAGGACACTTTCCCCTGCTTCTCGCTCTGTTTATCCCCACCCCCCCCTCTATTATCTCCTTCCTTTCCCCTCTCGTCTTTCTCATCCAAACCTCTTTCTTCTAAGTTCCCACCACTTTCACCTTTACATTCATTCTCTCTGTTTTTCCTGTTTCTGTTGCAGCAGTATACTCTTCCCTTTCTTTTCCGCATTTTTATCTCCATTCTCTTTGCAATGCCGCTCTCTGTACCCTTGTATGTCGAGCCTATCAGTCAGCAAAACCTGTCTAGTAATAAAAGACATATTGTGGGCTGACCCAGAACATGTACGTGCTTGCAGCCTGGTCATTAATTACCATTGGTTGGCTTCACGGTCACTCTCGTTTGCTAACTTTCTATTGGATGTTTTCCTTGTTTTGGCATGTCCATCTTGTGTTTCCCATTCCCATGGAGCACAACCTCATTGCTTCCTCTCGCCCTTGTGGTTCTCTGCCTCGCCGTGCATAACGATATTCTCTTTCACCCTTTCTTTGCTCCTCGTTGTGCCTCTCCCCACCTGCCCGCTATGTTGCTTCTGCCACTGACCACCATGTTGATTCACCAGACTGGGAGAAGGCATTAACTGTGAGCACCAAGAACTGTGCGATGAGTTCCTGGGCTTCAGGCAAAATAACATTTTACCTCTTGGAGCGCTCCTCATACGTTGTAAAATGCCAGTTATTCGGGTCTTCTTGGGCAGTAATTTAGTGCTTCTACTTGGTGGTACGCTGAGGGTGCTGCTTTTCCTTACTTATTGAAAGCAGTGGCCGTGGTGAGTGTGTGCCACGAGCTGGCATTAGCTTGTCCATAGACAAGCTGCCAAAGTATTCACGGAGAACCCTACAGTGGGAGGGCTCTTAACATCACTACAAGGTCGCGAGGGCATTAGCTGTGAAAAACAGACTGCATGGGGGGTGTTAACTCGTTCATAGGATTTGATGGGGTTCATAAAGTGTGCGGGGCAGTCAGACCTCAAAGGGTATTTTTTTGTGGTGGGGGCTGTTAACCCATTGATAGCTTCCAGGGAGTATCGGCAGCGACTGCTTTCACTGCCGCTTCATGTGTCCTGTACTCTCTCTTTTTACATTCCACAAATTCTGACATGTTTTGCTCTCACTTCTTTCTGACATTCCGGATTCACCTCCTCTTCCGTCAACTGGGCTTGCTCCCGTCATCTCACTATATGCGCCCTCCTTTTTCTATTTCATATTTTCTCTTTTGTTCTGGTTTTCATTCTCTCGATCACCTGTGACCGCTCGCTCTCACTCCTTTCCCTCTGTCATTGTACAAATGCATCAATTCTGGTGCATGCTAGTACCAAACACGTACATGGGAAGCATGCAGTATGTGTTTGCCTGTTTGTTTCACACCAACCATCCTTCATTGTTAACCCGTAATGCTTGGAATCTCTTGCGTTTTGGCGCTATGTGATTCCTACAAACGGCCCCTGTCAGGTTTGTCTCACATCGCCTCATTGCATATTCTTTGTTCTTTTCTTGGGATCCTGTGTTTATGCAATAAATCACCTCTATTCTTTAATTGTTACGCTTTCTTTTCTTTTCTCATCACCATATATTATTTTATTGTCCCCCTCTTGTTTAACCTGTCTCTTTGTATCTCCTCCCGTTTAAGATTTTTTATTGATAATCTTTCAGAGAAAGGAACATAATAAATCACATCATACACAAATTATCAATTTGCCACTGTTTTCTCCTTCATACCCCTTCTCTCTTTCAAAGTCATTAACTTGATTGTTGCATCTAACTACAAGGCAGTTCAAATGTTTTTGTGTTTTCAGTGGGTTCTCTACTAACTTCTTCTCTTGATGACTCAAGGAACTAATTATTCTTTATATAATTCACTGTAGGTACACATGTTCAATATTCTTTATTAATTTAGTTTATTCTTTTTTCCTCCTTTTCATAATTCATCAGAATGGAAACAATACAAACATTTGGATTTACCGATGAGCAATATGCTTTGCTAGTAGGAAATCAATCTACTTTCAACAATCAAACACACAGTAGCGATTTGGCTAATCATGACGACTTTAATACATTATTCCAGTTTAAGAAAAAGATCCGTAGAATAGAGTTACATGGTCAATTCATGTTGGATTATTTAAAAGCAGGTATTATCCCTCAAGGACTTAGGGTATGCAATATCCCGGGTCTCTTTGTCCAAATACGAGCCTTCCTTGAAAAATGGTCCCTTATAGCAAATCGCTGTTCTCGGGATCTAATGATTTTAATAATTGAGACAGCCAAAGAACTTGTACAAACATTGTTATTGGAGCTTACAGCCCTAGAGGATAAGATTAAACAAGGTGATGTTTTAGAAAGTGCTAAGAAGAAATTAGAGGATATGGACAGGGAGGTGACATCATACTCGGATTATCTAATTAAAAGAAAAACTGAAAAATTAAAGAAAGACATTAGGTTTACCACCAAGGAGAAAACTTACCCTTATCTACATGAGCATTTCTATAAACATGGAGAGTATTCAGATGGAGAGCCAGGTTCATACTCAAGATCCACTAGAAAGGTTACCACTTTTTCTGATACTTCAGGATCTGATAATGATGATGGCCCTCATCGTTCCAACTTTGAAGGTGCCAGAGGTACATACTCAGGAAATCAATCATCTGGGCAGCCTTTTTTAGGACAGCGACAAGCACGACAAGGCACTTGGAGGCCGAAATATCAACCCAGATTTCACGACACTTTCAATCGGGGAAATTACCAGCAGAGCAACCAACAATACTTAGTTACACGGAATGCTCAGTATTGGAGGCCGTAAAAGAAATACCTCTATTTAATCTATCTAAAACACCTTTACAAGATTCTACGGTCGCACTTTTATCTAAAGGCCTCACCTTTGTACCGTACACTGGTATCAATGTTTTTGAGTTATATCAAGACATAACAGCATTTTTTCGCAAAATACGTTTAAAGAAATATTTTTCTAACAGAGGAGAACAAAATCAAGATACAGATGACATGTTGGCAAACCGCTCTGGACTACGTCCGATATCTACCTTTACCCCGAATTTGGACTCAGTGGGTCCTGAAGTTGAGATTTTTGAGAACGCGGTTCTGAAAAGTTTAAAAACATCTTTAAAACATAATTTTAATTCTGTGATTAACTTGAATCAGGATGAATTGCAAGCATTAATTGCTCTCCGAAACAATACAGAATTAACTATAAAAAATTGTGATAAAGGAGGTGGCATTGTGGTTTTAGACACTGATCAATATATTCAAACTATGCAAGTCCTTTTAAATGATACTAATTTTTATCTACCTGTTAATACTGATCCCACATCTAGAGTCCAAAGGAAGATCTGTACTCTAACTAAGAGAGCGTTGGAATCTGGTACCATTTGTCATAGGGAATTTGAATTCCTCAATATAGAACATCCTAAAATGGCGGCAATCTATGGTGTGCCTAAGATACACAAAAACAGTTTAGACCCTCCGTATCGCCCAATTGTAACTACCATAGGCTCAGTCACCGAGTACATTTCTAAATACATAGATCGCATTCTATGCCCTCATGTATGTAGAATTACATCGTATGTTAAAGATACTAAATCAATTATACAAATGGTGGAAGGATTACCTTTTAATGGATCAAGAGAGACATTGGTTACCATGGACGTTGAGTCCCTTTACAGCAATATACCGCAGGAAGGGGCTCTCATAGCAGTACATTGGTTTATAGAGCAATTTCAAATTGACTGCAGTCCTGAGTTTATTAATTCCATCTTGAAAATAGTCTTGGAAGAGAATACTTTTGATTTCAACTGTAATTTAGACCGGCAAATAAAGGGAGTAAGCATGGGGGCGTCTTGCGCTCCCACTGTAGCAAATATATATATGGCTCACTTTGAAAGTATACATATATATAATGAGATAGCCCCCTTTCACAAGTCCATTAAAAACTGGGCTCGCTATATAGATGACATATTCTTCATCTGGACAACTGAATCTAGTGAATTATCTGAATTTTTCTTATGGATCAACCTTTGTGACTGTAATTTAAAATTCACTGCCTACACCATCCAGAGTCACATAGAATTTCTGGATATTGAAATTAAGGAACAAGATCATTTTCTCGCAGTGGATCTATATGTTAAACCTACTGCGAGAAATACCTTATTACATTTCACAAGTTTTCACCCCAGTAAACAAAAAGAAAGTATCCCCTTTGGTCAGTTTCTCCGTTTACGGAGAAACTGCACCAATATTACAGACTATGATATTAGATCAGAAATGATGAAATCTAAATTCATGGTACGTGGCTATCCAAAGAGATTGATACGAGAAGCGTATAAACGTGCTAGATTTTATGACAGGGAACATTTACTTGGTAATCATCCTCCCAAATTTGCACCGAAGCTAGTATGTGTCACACGACACTCAGCAGCCAACGAGAAAGTGCGACAAGCAATATGTGCTCATTGGAATATCTTGAATATAAATTCAGAGGGTGATGATATATTGCCGCGCCCAATGTTTGCTCACAGGCGAAATAAAAACCTTAAAGACCAAATTGTACATTCGCGCATGGTCAAGAAAAAACTGCCGGTACAAATGACGCTAGATAACATGACTCCACTAGTGGGTAACAACAAGTGTACCCAATGCAAAGCCTGCAATACTGCAATAATAACAAAGAAATTCATGTATAATTCGCGTATAATTACGCTGAAATCGTTTACCAATTGTAAATCCAAAAATATTATCTATCTTTTGCTATGCCCCTGCAAAATGGGATACGTAGGGGAAACATCTAGAACTTTAGCAACTCGGTTGACTGAACATCGTTCAGCCATCCGTACAAAGAAGATCAACGCACCTTTAGTCAAACATTACCTTGAAGTTGGACATAGCCATGAACAAATTGATTGGCTTATCCTAGAAAAAATCACTAATAAGATAGGCACAGATTCTGATGAAATCAGGAAAAGAAGGGAGGTGTTTTGGATATTCACTTTGGACACGTTCTCACAAGGCCTTAACCAAGAAATTCCGTGGGAACAGGCAATACGATTCAACACCGGCTAATCCTCCTTTTTCCTGACAGGTTATAACTACTGATCGTCTCCACAAGTGCTGGCCCTTCAATAGAGGAAATGTGTGCACATTTACAATTTTGGTAGCTGATCTATATTCATTTCGATTTAGTAGTTGTCTTTAATGCGAGCTTTGTGTTGGTCACACATTCGTATATATTTTTCTGTGTATTTCTTTCTTTATTGGATATTTAGCACATAACTGCTGACAGCCATTGTATTAGGTACAAAGCAAGGTTTATGGCTGTGATGTGAATTCAAAAGTATTGCTTTTATAGACATCCTTCAGTGGTTATCTATTTTTCACAGCTTCAACATAATCGTCACTAACTAAAGCAAGCATTCTAATTCTGGTAGAGTGTTCATGGTCTTGATGCGTCCACCTATTAGCATTGGTTCGATATATCTCTTATTGGCCTCTGTTTTTAATATAGCATGGGATACATGCGATTCTAAGCAAGCGTCCTTAATATAGCAGATTGTCTATGCTTTAAACTGCTGAGGTGTGATCTTTCAATTAGATTCTAATGTATTTTCACTTAGGACTCAGTCTTAGTATTCAACATCTATATATACAATTCTAAAATATTTTTCCTATAAGACATAGTTGCGGGTGCTTGAGTGTGACCCATTTACGAGTCAATAAAGCTTTGGTCAGTTACAACCGCCTTCCTATTGGATAATACAAAGCACGTGATCGGCTCTCCCTCTACATAATGCGGAAATGAAATCGTTGCCGGTTAGCTTGTACGCTGCAATTACGGCGTGCTGAGGAATCCAAGATGTGGAGACTCGATATCACAAAATAAGTAAGTCATGCTTGCAGTCTTAATCCTGGAAGTCTATTCGGCTCTTTGAGTCCGTCTTAGCGAAAGTTGACGCTGACTGCTGACTTTTAATGAACCGAAGCTTTATAAATGCAATTCTTGTTAATTTCACCAGCAGTTTGATTGTATTTAGATGTCAGTTGGTGGCTGCCCAATATAATGTCCTCGAGCGTTTTTGTCGAATCACTTTTGTGAATTCACTCAATAGTTCGATTATATTTATATGTGTATTGGCGGCCGTGTTACACAATGCCTATGAGCATTTTTAGCCGGAATTATCCATGTGAACTAGCTTCATTTCTTTTTTCTATATAACTGCCATATTTAACAACCTGATCATATTTAACTCTAATAGTCAAAGATACTTGCATATTGTTCATGTTGATATGAACATATCAGTCATCGTTCTGCACCTTTTGTGCAAACAGTGTATTTGTAAGGATAACCTATGGTTTTATATATTCATGGCTGAATGTACACTATGTATACATACCCTCAAACCATAGGTTTTACTGATTTATTCCCTTGGTTCTATAGATTTTATTGTCTCGTGAATTGAAATAACAATCGAGATGTAAGTATGTCTCATTCATTTCTATCACCTTTAGGCTGCAAGGTGTTTTTCTCTGAAGATTGTTATTATGTAGCTACTCTAACAGTAACCTTATCTCTTCTTTACTGTAGTAAGTAATTTATGGACGTTAACATTTTAAGCCTTGGCAGATGAGTACTATCCTTTTCTTTATTTAGAATTTCATGATTTAAAGGTAACTCTTATCTTACGTTTGCCACGTATTGTTTAAAATTGAAGGTAGCCATTTAGTTGTTACTTTGATGCAATTCATTATTTCTTTATTACAGCATTGAATTGCAGTTAGCTACCGGAAGTTAGCGCATTCAGTATGGGTGCATCTGCCCTATATCATTCTTATTATCTTGAAAACGCATAGTTTAAAGGTAATTGTATTCTTTTTCCTAAATCAGATATCATATTTCCGACTATATATTACATATTTATAAAGATGCAGTTTTATAACTATCTTTGCAGCATCTTTTGAGGGTACCCTGATACAACGAATAATTCTACGTTCAACAGAATCCATTGATTTTCTTTTGGTTGCTGTTGCCTTTCATTTAAGGTTATTTCCAGTCTTGATATATTTTAATTGTTTCATTTTGGGTCACTAACTGTATCACTATTAGCATGCAAAGTTGATCACAGGGTGATATATTAACTCCATGGTGGTTTGGCTCACTATACAGGGACTCTTTTTACCCTATCACAAGTGTCTACTTCAGGAGTCTCTAGGTATAACTTCAATCTATGTTACAGTCTATCTTTCTAAGTTTCTTATTTTTACTGCCTTGTAATTAATTTATCAATTGTAGGGTTAGATGCAAACAATTGGTTATTTCTGCACGCCCTCCTGGCGGTAATTAGTATCCATTATAGTAAGAACCGAGTATATGATATGTATCTTCTTTTCAGATTCCATCAGAAAATTTGTGGCCCTTTTTCCTGACGAAGGCACTGTCTTGTGCCGAAACGCGCGTAGAACAGAACAGTCTACTATCGTCTCGCCACATTTGTTTCTCTTAATTCTATATCAATTGTGATCATTGTCCTTGTTTCAAAATTAATGTTTTTATGGTGCTTTGATTATGTTCATGGTATGAATGCTGATACGAATGGAGTAGCATGATTGGGTCTTCTTTTAGTATTTATATTGAATTAATAAAATATAAGTTTTGATACTCTATTTGCTATATCAGTATTTGTCGGTTCTTCTTATATATATGGGTTGTCACTTTATCAACTGTATCAAGTCACTTTTGAAATTGTGTTGCCTTAAGTCTTTACATTGCACATCACCATCTCAGACTTCTCCTGTCGAGATGCATGGACTAGTTGAGAGTAGGTCTTTGCACTGCACAGCCATCATCTTTGCATTCCACACACCCCCATCTCAGACTGCTCCTGTTGAGATACATGGACGGGTTACAGGTAGCTCTTTGCTCCACACACCACCATCCTTTGCACTCCACCCCACCCCCACCCATCTGATGCTGCTCCTGTTAAGATACATGGACGGTTTGCACGTAGGTGTTTGCATTCTCAAGATTTTTAGGTCGAGCCTAGAGTAGCGCCCAAGCGCTGCTTTGGCGAAGACTTTATGTAGTGGGCTTTTGAAAGCTGACCACACGCTCATGCACAATGGCCTTTTCCGTGCGGTTACCCGCACGGCCGCCATCTGTTTCCAATTATTGTGCCCAGACACGGGCGCGATAATTGGAAACACATGGCGGCCGTGCGGGTAACCGCAAGCAAAGGCCATTGTGCACGAGCGTGTGGTCAGCTCAGCAGGCTGCCGCGCTCGCTCACCCCCGCTCCTCTCTGACGCTGCCGAAAGCAGAGCCTGCACTCTGTCACTAATGACGTGCCCCACACACGCGCCCATCTATTTTTTTTGGAGCTGCTGCCTTGTCAGGGGGCATAGACTTTGAGGTATTGCAGGTAACTAGGACACTTTCCCCTGCTTCTCGCTCTGTTTATCCCCACCCCCCTCTATTATCTCCTTCCTTTCCCCTCTCGTCTTTCTCATCCAAACCTCTTTCTTCTAAGTTCCCACCACTTTCACCTTTACATTCATTCTCTCTGTTTTTCCTGTTTCTGTTGCAGCAGTATACTCTTCCCTTTCTTTTCTGCATTTTTATCTCCATTCTCTTTGCAATGCCGCTCTCTGTACCCTTGTATGTCGAGCCTATCAGTCAGCAAAAGCTGTCTAGTAATAAAAGACATATTGTGGGCTGACCCAGAACATGTACGTGCTTGCAGCCTGGTCATTAATTACCATTGGTTGGCTTCACGGTCACTCTCGTTTGCTAACTTTCTATTGGATGTTTTCCTTGTTTCGGCATGTCCATCTTGTGTTTCCCATTCCCATGGAGCACAACCTCATTGCTTCCTCTCGCCCTTGTGGTTCTCTGCCTCGCCGTGCATAACGATGTTCTCTTTCACCCTTTCTTTGTTCCTCGTTGTGCCTCTCCCCACCTGCCCGCTATGTTGCTTCTGCCACTGACCACCATGTTGATTCACCAGACTGGGAGAAGGCATTAACTGTGAGCACCAAGAACTGTGCGATGAGTTCCTGGGCTTCAGGCAAAATAACATTTTACCTCTTGGAGCGCTCCTCATACGTTGTAAAATGCCAGTTATTCGGGTTTTCTTGGGCAGTAATTTAGTGCTTCTACTTGGTGGTACGCTGAGGGTGCTGCTTTTCCTTACTTATTGAAAGCAGTGGCCGTGGTGAGTGTGTGCCACGAGCTGGCATTAGCTTGTCCATAGACAAGCTGCCAAAGTATTCACAGAGAACCCTACAGTGGGAGGGCTCTTAACATCACTACAAGGTCGCGAGGGCATTAGCTGTGAAAAACAGACTGCATGGGGGTGTTAACTCGTTCATAGGATTTGATGGGGTTCATAAAGTGTGCGGGGCAGTCAGACCTCAAAGGGTATTTTTTTGTGGTGGGGGCTGTTAACCCATTGATAGCTTCCAGGGAGTATCGGCAGCGACTGCTTTCACTGCCGCTTCATGTGTCCTGTACTCTCTCTTTTTACATTCCACAAATTCTGACATGTTTTGCTCTCACTTCTTTCTGACATTCCGGATTCACCTCCTCTTCCGTCAACTGGGCTTGCTCCCGTCATCTCACTATATGCGCCCTCCTTTTTCTATTTCATATTTTCTCTTTTGTTCTGGTTTTCATTCTCTCGATCACCTGTGACCGCTCGCTCTCACTCCTTTCCCTCTGTCATTGTACAAATGCATCAATTCTGGTGCATGCTAGTACCAAACACGTACATGGGAAGCATGCAGTATGTGTTTGCCTGTTTGTTTCACACCAACCATCCTTCATTGTTAACCCGTAATGCTTGGAATCTCTTGCGTTTTGGCGCTATGTGATTCCTACAAACGGCCCCTGTCAGGTTTGTCTCACATCGCCTCATTGCATATTCTTTGTTCTTTTCTTGGGATCCTGTGTTTATGCAATAAATCACCTCTATTCTTTAATTGTTACGCTTTCTTTTCTTTTCTCATCACCATATATTATTTTATTGTCCCCTCTTGTTTAACCTGTCTCTTTGTATCTCCTCCCGTTTAAGATTTTTTATTGAGAATCTTTCAGAGAAAGGAACATAATAAATCACATCATACACAAATTATCAATTTGCCACTGTTTTCTCCTTCATACCCCTTCTCTCTTTCAAAGTCATTAACTTGATTGTTGCATCTAACTACAAGGCAGTTCAAATGTTTTTGTGTTTTCAGTGGGTTCTCTACTAACTTCTTCTCTTGATGACTCAAGGAACTAATTATTCTTTATATAATTCACTGTAGGTACACATGTTCAATATTCTTTATTAATTTAGTTTATTCTTTTTTCCTCCTTTTCATAATTCATCAGAATGGAAACAATACAAACATTTGGATTTACCGATGAGCAATATGCTTTGCTAGTAGGAAATCAATCTACTTTCAACAATCAAACACACAGTAGCGATTTGGCTAATCATGACGACTTTAATACATTATTCCAGCTTAAGAAAAAGATCCGTAGAATAGAGTTACATGGTCAATTCATGTTGGATTATTTAAAAGCAGGTATTATCCCTCAAGGACTTAGGGTATGCAATATCCCGGGTCTCTTTGTCCAAATACGAGCCTTCCTTGAAAAATGGTCCCTTATAGCAAATCGCTGTTCTCGGGATCTAATGATTTTAATAATTGAGACAGCCAAAGAACTTGTACAAACATTGTTATTGGAGCTTACAGCCCTAGAGGATAAGATTAAACAAGGTGATGTTTTAGAAAGTGCTAAGAAGAAATTAGAGGATATGGACAGGGAGGTGACATCATACTCGGATTATCTAATTAAAAGAAAAACTGAAAAATTAAAGAAAGACATTAGGTTTACCACCAAGGAGAAAACTTACCCTTATCTACATGAGCATTTCTATAAACATGGAGAGTATTCAGATGGAGAGCCAGGTTCATACTCAAGATCCACTAGAAAGGTTACCACTTTTTCTGATACTTCAGGATCTGATAATGATGATGGCCCTCATCGTTCCAACTTTGAAGGTGCCAGAGGTACATACTCAGGAAATCAATCATCTGGGCAGCCTTTTTTAGGACAGCGACAAGCACGACAAGGCACTTGGAGGCCGAAATATCAACCCAGATTTCACGACACTTTCAATCGGGGAAATTACCAGCAGAGCAACCAACAATACTTAGTTACACGGAATGCTCAGTATTGGAGGCCGTAAAAGAAATACCTCTATTTAATCTATCTAAAACACCTTTACAAGATTCTACGGTCGCACTTTTATCTAAAGGCCTCACCTTTGTACCGTACACTGGTATCAATGTTTTTGAGTTATATCAAGACATAACAGCATTTTTTCGCAAAATACTTTTAAAGAAATATTTTTCTAACAGAGGAGAACAAAATCAAGATACAGATGACATGTTGGCAAACCGCTCTGGACTACGTCCGATATCTACCTTTACCCCGAATTTGGACTCAGTGGGTCCTGAAGTTGAGATTTTTGAGAACGCGGTTCTGAAAAGTTTAAAAACATCTTTAAAACATAATTTTAATTCTGTGATTAACTTGAATCAGGATGAATTGCAAGCATTAATTGCTCTCCGAAACAATACAGAATTAACTATAAAAAATTGTGATAAAGGAGGTGGCATTGTGGTTTTAGACACTGATCAATATATTCAAACTATGCAAGTCCTTTTAAATGATACTAATTTTTATCTACCTGTTAATACTGATCCCACATCTAGAGTCCAAAGGAAGATCTGTACTCTAACTAAGAGAGCGTTGGAATCTGGTACCATTTGTCATAGGGAATTTGAATTCCTCAATATAGAACATCCTAAAATGGCGGCAATCTATGGTGTGCCTAAGATACACAAAAACAGTTTAGACCCTCCGTATCGCCCAATTGTAACTACCATAGGCTCAGTCACCGAGCCCATTTCTAAATACATAGATCGCATTCTATGCCCTCATGTATGTAGAATTACATCGTATGTTAAAGATACTAAATCAATTATACAAATGGTGGAAGGATTACCTTTTAATGGATCAAGAGAGACATTGGTTACCATGGACGTTGAGTCCCTTTACAGCAATATACCGCAGGAAGGGGCTCTCATAGCAGTACATTGGTTTATAGAGCAATTTCAAATTGACTGCAGTCCTGAGTTTATTAATTCCATCTTGAAAATAGTCTTGGAAGAGAATACTTTTGATTTCAACTGTAATTTATACCGGCAAATAAAGGGAGTAAGCATGGGGGCGTCTTGCGCTCCCACTGTAGCAAATATATATATGGCTCACTTTGAAAGTATACATATATATAATGAGATAGCTCCCTTTCACGAGTCCATTAAAAACTGGGCTCGCTATATAGATGACATATTCTTCATCTGGACAACTGAATCTAGTGATTTATCTGAATTTTTGTTATGGATCAACCTTTGTGACTGTAATTTAAAATTCACTGCCTACACCAGCCAGAGTCACATAGAATTTCTGGATATTGAAATTAAGGAACAAGATCATTTTCTCGCAGTGGATCTATATGTTAAACCTACTGCGAGAAATACCTTATTACATTTCACAAGTTTTCACCCCAGTAAACAAAAAGAAAGTATCCCCTTTGGTCAGTTTCTCCGTTTACGGAGAAACTGCACCAATATTACAGACTATGATATTAGATCAGAAATTATGAAATCTAAATTCATGGTACGTGGCTATCCAAAGAGATTGATACGAGAAGCGTATAAACGTGCTAGATTTTATGACAGGGAACATTTACTTGGTAATCATCCTCCCAAATCTGCACCGAAGCTAGTATGTGTCACACGACACTCAGCAGCCAACGAGAAAGTGCGACAAGCAATATGTGCTCATTGGAATATCTTGAATATAAATTCAGAGGGTGATGATATATTGCCGCGCCCAATGTTTGCTCACAGGCGAAATAAAAACCTTAAAGACCAAATTGTACATTCGCGCATGGTCAAGAAAAAACTGCCGGTACAAATGACGCTAGATAACATGACTCCACTAGTGGGTAACAACAAGTGTACCCAATGCAAAGCCTGCGATACTGCAATAATAACAAAGAAATTCATGTATAATTCGCGTATAATTACGCTGAAATCGTTTACCAATTGTAAATCCAAAAATATTATCTATCTTTTGCTATGCCCCTGCAAAATGGGATACGTAGGGGAAACATCTAGAACTTTAGCAACTCGGTTGACTGAACATCGTTCAGCCATCCTTACAAAGAAGATCAACGCACCTTTAGTCAAACATTACCTTGAAGTTGGACATAGCCATGAACAAATTGATTGGCTTATCCTAGAAAAAATCACTAATAAGATAGGCACAGATTCTGATGAAATCAGGAAAAGAAGGGAGGTGTTTTGGATATTCACTTTGGACACGTTCTCACAAGGCCTTAACCAAGAAATTCCGTGGGAACAGGCAATACGATTCAACACCGGCTAATCCTCCTTTTTCCTGACAGGTTATAACTACTGATCGTCTCCACAAGTGCTGGCCCTTCAATAGAGGAAATGTGTGCACATTTACAATTTTGGTAGCTGATCTATATTAATTTCGATTTAGTAGTTGTCTTTAATGCGAGCTTTGTGTTGGTCACACATTCGTATATATTTTTCTGTGTATTTCTTTCTTTATTGGATATTTAGCACATAACTGCTGACAGCCATTGTATTAGGTACAAAGCAAGGTTTATGGCTGTGATGTGAATTCAAAAGTATTGCTTTTATAGACATCCTTCAGTGGCTATCTATTTTTCACAGCTTCAACATAATCGTCACTAACTAAAGCAAGCATTCTAATTCTGGTAGAGTGTTCATGGTCTTGATGCGTCCACCTATTAGCATTGGTTCGATATATCTCTTATTGGCCTCTGTTTTTAATATAGCATGGGATACATGCGATTCTAAGCAAGCGTCCTTAATATAGCAGATTGTCTATGCTTTAAACTGCTGAGGTGTGATCTTTCAATTAGATTCTAATGTATTTTCACTTAGGACTCAGTCTTAGTATTCAACATCTATATATACAATTCTAAAATATTTTTCCTATAAGACATAGTTGCGGGTGCTTGAGTGTGACCCATTTATGAGTCAATAAAGCTTTGGTCAGTTACAACCGCCTTCCTATTGGATAATACAAAGCACGTGATCGGCTCTCCCTCTACATAATGCGGAAATGAAATCGTTGCCGGTTAGCTTGTACGCTGCAATTACGGCGTGCTGAGGAATCCAAGATGTGGAGACTCGATATCACAAAATAAGTAAGTCATGCTTGCAGTCTTAATCCTGGAAGTCTATTCGGCTCTTTGAGTCCGTCTTAGCAAAAGTTGACGCTGACTGCTGCCTTTTAATGAACCGAAGGTTTATAAATGCAATTCTTGTTAACTTCACCAGCAGTTTGATTGTATTTAGATGTCAGTTGGTGGCTGCCCGATATAATGTCCTCGAGCGTTTTTGTCGAATTACTTTTGTGAATTCACTCAATAGTTCGATTATATTTATATGTGTATTGGCGGCCGTGCTACACAATGCCTATGAGCATTTTTAGCCGGAATTATCCATGTGAACTAGCTTCATTTCTTTTTTCTATATAACTGCCATATTTAACAACCTGATCATATTTAACTCTAATAGTCAAAGATACTTGCATATTGTTCATGTTGATATGAACATATCAGTCATCGTTCTGCACCTTTTGTGCAAACAGTGTATTTGTAAGGATAACCTATGGTTTTATATATTCATGGCTGAATGTACACTATGTATACATACCCTCAAACCATAGGTTTTACTGATTTATTCCCTTGGTTCTATAGATTTTATTGTCTCGTGAATTGAAATAACAATTGAGATGTAAGTATGTCTCATTCATTTCTATCACCTTTAGGCTGCAAGGTGTTTTTCTCTGAAGATTGTTATTATGTAGCTACTCTAACAGTAACCTTATCTCTTCTTTACTGTAGTAAGTAACTTATGGACGTTAACATTTTAAGCCTTGGCAGATGAGTACTATCCTTTTCTTTATTTAGAATTTCATGATTTAAAGGTAACTCTTATCTTACGTTTGCCACGTATTGTTTAAAATTGAAGGTAGCCATTTAGTTGTTACTTTGATGCAATTCATTATTTCTTTATTACAGCATTGAATTGCAGTTAGCTACCGGAAGTTAGCGCATTCAGTATGGGTGTATCTGCCCTATATCATTCTTATTATCTTGAAAACGCATAGTTTAAAGGTAATTGTATTCTTTTTCCTATATCAGATATCATATTTCCGACTATATATTACATATTTATAAAGATGCAGTTTTATAACTATCTTTGCAGCATCTTTTGAGGGTACCCTGATACAACGAATAATTCTACGTTCAACAGAATCCATTGATTTTCTTTTGGTTGCTGTTGCCTTTCATTTAAGGTTATTTCCAGTCTTGATATATTTTAATTGTTTCATTTTGGGTCACTAACTGTATCACTATTAGCATGCAAAGTTGATCACAGGGTGATATATTAACTCCATGGTGGTTTGGCTCACTATACAGGGACTCTTTTTACCTTATCACAAGTGTCTACTTCAGGAGTCTCTAGGTATAACTTCAATCTATGTTACAGTCTATCTTTCTAAGTTTCTTATTTTTACTGCCTTGTAATTAATTTATCAACTGTATGGTTAGATGCAAACAATTGGTTATTTCTGCACGCCCTCCTGGCGGTAATTAGTATCCATTATAGTAAGAACCGAGTATATGATATGTATCTTCTTTTCAGATTCCATCAGAAAATTTGTGGCCCTTTTTCCTGACGAAGGCACTGTCTTGTGCCGAAACGCGCGTAGAACAGAACAGTCTACTATCGTCTCGCCACATTTGTTTCTCTTAATTCTATATCAATTGTGATCATTGTCCTTGTTTCAAAATTAATGTTTTTATGGTGCTTTGATTATGTTCATGGTATGAATGCTGATACGAATGGAGTAGCATGATTGGGTCTTCTTTTAGTATTTATATTGAATTAATAAAATATAAGTTTTGATACTCTATTTGCTATATCAGTATTTGTCGGTTCTTCTTATATATATGGGTTGTCACTTTATCAACTGTATCAAGTCACTTTTGAAATTGTGTTGCCTTAAGTCTTTACATTGCACATCACCATCTCAGACTTCTCCTGTCGAGAGGCATGGACTAGTTGAGAGTAGGTCTTTGCACTGCACAGCCATCATCTTTGCATTCCACACACCCCCATCTCAGACTGCTCCTGTTGAGATACATGGACGGGTTACAGGTAGCTCTTTGCTCCACACACCACCATCCTTTGCACTCCACCCCACCCCCACCCATCTGATGCTGCTCCTGTTAAGATACATGGACGGTTTGCACGTAGGTGTTTGCATTCTCAAGATTTTTAGGTCGAGCCTAGAGTAGCGCCCAAGCGCTGCTTTGGCGAAGACTTTATGTAGTGGGCTTTTGAAAGCTGACCACACGCTCGTGCACAATGGCCTTTTCCGTGCGGTTACCCGCACGGCCGCCATCTGTTTCCAATTATCGTGCCCAGACACGGGCGCGATAATTGGAAACACATGGCGGCCGTGCGGGTAACCGCAAGCAAAAGGCCATTGTGCACGAGCGTGTGGTCAGCTCAGCAGGCTGCCGCGCTCGCTCGCCCCCGCTCCTCTCTGACGCTGCCGAAAGCAGATCCTGCACTCTGTCACTAATGACGTGCCTCACACACGCGCCCATCTATTTTTTTTGGAGCTGCTGCCTTGTCAGGGGGCATAGACTTTGAGGTATTGCAGGTAACTAGGACACTTTCCCCTGCTTCTTCGCTCTGTTTATCCTCACCCCCCCTCTATTATCTCCTTCCTTTCCCCTCTCGTCTTTCTCATCCAAACCTCTTTCTTCTAAGTTCCCACCACTTTCACCTTTACATTCATTCTCTCTGTTTTTCCTGTTTCTGTTGCAGCAGTATACTCTTCCCTTTCTTTTCCGCATTTTTATCTCCATTCTCTTTGCAATGCCGCTCTCTGTACCCTTGTATGTCGAGCCTATCAGTCAGCAAAAGCTGTCTAGTAATAAAAGACATATTGTGGGCTGACCCAGAACATGTACATGCTTGCAGCCTGGTCATTAATTACCATTGGTTGGCTTCACGGTCACTCTCGTTTGCTAACTTTCTATTGGATGTTTTCCTTGTTTCGGCATGTCCATCTTGTGTTTCCCATTCCCATGAAATTTGTACTTGTAAAGCGCACCCATACCCCCAAAGGGGTGTCCAGGCGCTGTACGCATACCACTGTGGAACCCTTCCTGGCTTTTCCTGTGAAATGTCCACTCCTGGGCACCCCCAGGGTGAAGCCAGGCATCCCAGCGCTGTTGGGGCCGTTGTGGAGATTAAGCAAGCTATTGCCCAGAGGTGCAGAGTGGGACCCATGATTAGAATAGGCACCGAGGCGAGAATTATCAGGTCCGAGGAAATTGAGCCCAAGACCCGCCGAGGCGGGAATTGAACCCTGGTCCCGGGCCAGATCTCTGCATCAGGGTCTGCCGCTCTAACCATTGAGCCACACTTCTCCACATGGAGCACAACCTCATTGCTTCCTCTCGCCCTTGTGGTTCTCTGCCTCGCCGTGCATAACGATGTTCTCTTTCACCCTTTCTTTGTTCCTCGTTGTGCCTCTCCCCACCTGCCCGCTATGTTGCTTCTGCCACTGACCACCATGTTGATTCACCAGACTGGGAGAAGGCATTAACTGTGAGCACCAAGAACTGTGCGATGAGTTCCTGGGCTTCAGGCAAAATAACATTTTACCTCTTGGAGCGCTCCTCATACGTTGTAAAATGCCAGTTATTCGGGTCTTCTTGGGCAGTAATTTAGTGCTTCTACTTGGTGGTACGCTGAGGGTGCTGCTTTTCCTTACTTATTGAAAGCAGTGGCCGTGGTGAGTGTGTGCCACGAGCTGGCATTAGCTTGTCCATAGACAAGCTGCCAAAGTATTCACGGAGAACCCTACAGTGGGAGGGCTCTTAACATCACTACAAGGTCGCGAGGGCACTAGCTGTGAAAAACAGACTGCATGGGGGTGTTAACTCGTTCATAGGATTTGATGGGGTTCATAAAGTGTGCGGGGCAGTCAGACCTCAAAGGGTATTTTTTTGTGGTGGGGGCTGTTAATCCATTGATAGCTTCCAGGGAGTATCGGCAGCGACTGCTTTCACTGCCGCTTCATGTGTCCTGTACTCTCTCTTTTTACATTCCACAAATTCTGACATGTTTTGCTCTCACTTCTTTCTGACATTCCGGATTCACCTTCTCTTCCGTCAACTGGGCTTGCTCCCGTCATCTCACTATATGCGCCCTCCTTTTTCTATTTCATATTTTCTCTTTTTTTCTGGTTTTCATTCTCTCGATCACCTGTGACCGCTCGCTCTCACTCCTTTCCCTCTGTCATTGTACAAATGCATCAATTCTGGTGCATGCTAGTACCAAACACGTACATGGGAAGCATGCAGTATGTGTTTGCCTGTTTGTTTCACACCAACCATCCTTCATTGTTAACCCGTAGTGCTTGGAATCTCTTGCGTTTTGGCGCTATGTGATTCCTACAAACGGCCCCTGTCAGGTTTGTCTCACATCGCCTCATTGCATATTCTTTGTTCTTTTCTTGGGATCCTGTGTTTATGCAATAAATCACCTCTATTCTTTAATTGTTACGCTTTCTTTTCTTTTCTCATCACCATATATTATTTTATTGTCCCCCTCTTGTTTAACCTGTCTCTTTGTATCTCCTCCCGTTTAAGATTTTTTATTGAGAATCTTTCAGAGAAAGGAACATAATAAATCACATCATACACAAATTATCAATTTGCCACTGTTTTCTCCTTCATACCCCTTCTCTCTTTCAAAGTCATCCCTTGTTTTTTCTTTTGCCTTTTAATTTACATATAGCATCTATCTGACACTGGTCTGTGTCTGCGGTGAGTGGCATTCTAAATGAGTTGTTGCATACAACTTACATGGCGGGGGGGTGTACGGAGGTGTAAGACAATCGTGGGAAGAGCCTTGGAACACACTGGGTTCTGTCAATCTTGCAGCAAGCACTCTGGGCTCCATTTTCTCCTTCAGTCTGTAGTAGTGCAGCCCCAAGAGCTGAAGTCAGGCTCTGTAGGGACCTCTAGTAACAACCTGTGGTAGTGCAACATAGTGCACCCAGCGCTGTATATTCCTATCCAGGAACCTCTAGTGACTACCTGTGGTAGTGCACCATAGCTCACCCTACGCTGACACTGGCTGATAATGTGCTGCATGGCTATACACTTATAAGGTCCCAAAGGCGAGACCTATTGGCTATGCCAATGCTTGTTCCTTTAGTAGTTGCTTCCTGCAGCTTTTCACTTCGAGGAGCACTGCAGAATAGTCTGCAAACTTTTGAGGACCCCCATCTTCTGTGAAGCATTTGCATTGGCGTCACTATGACATTTATGTTTATAGTTTACAATCCCCCTACCACCCCCATCCCCCTCATGCTATTGGTTCCCCCAGCCCTTTAAAAACACTAAATAAACAGGATGGAATCGACCCATTACAGCATCCTGCGATTCAAGAAAGGACATGGTCTTAACCTCACATTTCACACAGATGGTCAGTGAAGCTGGGATCTGAATCCGTGATCTTTCAAACCCCGTCCTCTGCCCCGTTAATTTGTGAAATCAGCAACATTTTTATTCGAACATGACGCTGAGGCGCTCACGGGTAACTCTTGGACACTCCGGCTTGGGAACGGGGTGACCGCTGCTTCCTGCTGGCTGACTCAGGGCTGTAATGTTGATGGCCCGCAGCTGGCTGCAAGAAAAGGTCAGGCCGGGGGTCACGTATTCAAGCGCACAACGCTCACACTGCACGGTATTATTCAAAGTTCACATTCTAAATCAGGCCATGACTTACACTGCCTTACAGAAACACACTTCAGAGTTGTGTAAACGTTACTGTGTTGTGTAAACGGGGCTGTGATGCAACGAACGCTCTTGGCAAACCGAGGGGTTTTCCCAGAATAAGAGCGTTGTTACTTTCACATTGATTTGTTAACTTCCAAAATGTGTGCATCGAAAAAGCACACGTCACTAAGCTGAAAGTGTTGTTGCATCTCCTGCAGGGTTGGTGGGGTCCAGAGTCACAGAAGTGTCAGAC
The DNA here is from genome assembly GCA_963921515.1 of Calotriton arnoldi. NCBI lineage: Eukaryota > Metazoa > Chordata > Amphibia > Caudata > Salamandridae > Calotriton > Calotriton arnoldi. The sequence goes on from CAWUFW010000230.1 coordinate 246,257, forward strand.
TGCGGGATCAGTGTCCCAGGGAGTTTGGAGCTTCTCGCTTTCCGCAGGAGGCAGAGCATCTTCTGGCCAGGTCCTCTCCGGCTCCTCTGCTTCCATCCTTCCTGGCCTTGGCTGCTAGTCTGCAGGTGGGAGACTGTCTTGAAGGGGCCTTCAGCAGCCTGTGGTTTCAAGACAATCTCTCTGCAGAAGGGAGCTCACAGCAGTCATTCATGCCCTAAACATCTTGTTTCATTCACTCAATGTTGGGGAGTGCTAGTGAAGATACAAGGGTGACGGTAGCTGCCGCGCTGGCCCTGTACACAGGGCTTGCAAGATCAGCTTATTGGAATTGAAGAACCACCTGCCTCTGACTGTAGGCCGATTTTGGAAGGGAGACTGGACAGCCTGTCATTACACTGTGCGGTGGGATTGCTGTCTGCTTTCATACACTTCCTTCCCTGATGTGAGGCCTCAGGAAGATGCAACTGAAGACAGTAATAGCACATCTCGTGGTCTTTGCTTGGACCCATCACAGACAGTTCTTGTCACAACCGCGGGTGTAGGAGGACCTCTTCTCCCGCCCTGGTGGATCCACAACCGAGGGTGCAGGAGGACCACTTCTCCCGCCCTGGTGGATCCACAACCACAGGAGGACCACTTCTCCCGCCCTGGTGGATCCACAACCGCGGGTGCACGAGGACCACTTCCCCCACCCTGGTGGATCCACAACCGCTGGTGCAGGAGGACCACTTCTCCCGCCCTGGTGGATCCACAACCACAGGTGCAGGAGGACCACTTCTCCCGCCCTGGTGGATTCACAACTACAGGTGCAGGAGGACTACTTCTCCCTGCCATGGTGGATCCACAACTGAAGGTGCAGGAGTACCACTTCTCCCTCCCTGGTGGATCCACAACCGAAGGTGCAGGAGGACCACTTCTCCCTCCCTGGTGGATCCACAACCGAAGGTGCAGGAGGACCACTTCTCCCTGCCCTGGTGGATCCACAACCGCGGGTGCAGGAGGACCACTTCTCCCGCCCTGGTGGATCCACAACCACAGGTGCAGGAGGACCACTTCTCTCGCCCTGGTGGATCCACAACTGAAGGTGCAGGAGGACCACTTCTCCCTGCCCTGGTGGATCCACAACCACGGGTGCAGGAGGACCACTTCTCCCTCCCTGGTGGATCCACAACCACAGGAGGACCACTTCTCCCGCCCTGGTGGATCCACAACCGCGGGTGCACGAGGACCACTTCCCCCACCCTGGTGGATCCACAACCGCGGGTGCAGGAGGACCACTTCTCCCGCCCTGGTGGATCCACAACCACGGGTGCAGGAGGACCACTTCTCTCGCCCTGGTGGATCCACAACTGAAGGTGCAGGAGGACCACTTCTCCCTGCCCTGGTGGATCCACAACCACGGGTGCAGGAGAACCACTTCTCCCTCCCTGGTGGATCCACAACCGAAGGTGCAGGAGGACCACTTCTCCCTGCCCTGGTGGATCCACAACCACGGGTGCAGGAGGACCACTTCTCCCTCCCTGGTGGATCCACAACCGAAGGTGCAGGAGGACCACTTCTCCCTGCCCTGGTGGATCCACAACCGCGGGTGCAGGAGGACTACTTCTCCCTGCCCTGGTGGATCCACAACCGCGGGTGCAGGAGGACTACTTCTCCCTGCCCTGGTGGATCCACAACCGCGGGTGCAAGAGGACCACTTGTCCCTGCCCTGGTGGATTCCCCACCTCATGACCATCCCATCCCACAGCCTCTGGTCTCGGCCACCTTTGGCTGATGGGTCTGCAGCTGAATGATTAGACTTATTGGGCAAGTAATGTCTCAGAGAGATTGTCCTATGTTCTCAGAATTCCCAGTGCATCACTGTGTTAGCACTTAATGTAAGCAGCAGGGCACTCATCCCAATTTACAGCCCCGATCATAATGTGGCCATAATCTCGGGGGAAAATTGTGCACCTGGAAAATGCCCATTCGATCTGAAGTTATTTGCCGTGTATGCAATTTGCACCCAAATCCCAGCTTTAGGCATCGAAATGGGGAATAATACATATGTGGTGTGTGTTTTACCTCATCAGAGGTGTGGAAACTCATTTTTGTGCTCCTTGCCTACACAATTTTCAACAGGTTTTACACTTTGCACCCAGGTTGCTCTTCTGTTTGAGGATCAAACAGGATTTATGCCCAGATTTTGACTGGGGCCTTACTGTACTCTGAGTGGTCTTCATCCTCAGAACTATAGCTCAGGATGGGTTTTGAAAGGTTTTTCAGTTTTTAGTGTGTTGGTTTTCATCCAAAGGTTAGAACACAGTTTTTTTTTAAACAATTATTAAAAAATGTTTTAATAAAATATAAAAACAACCTGCCATTTTTTAACTATAATACAAAACCAAACTACAATCAAATACAACCATTACAATAGTAAAACACTTCACTTATTTAACACAAATACATACTTTTTTTGTTTAAACTTTATTTATTATTTTCGAAAAGATAAAAGGTACATTTTGGGTTGTTGGCATTCGTTGCATGAACACATAATACAATCGCATACATGTGACATTGGGGAATACGTATGTTATCTGTAACATAGGCTATCTATCCAATGTTAATTATTGGGGTAAGTTTCCGGCATCTCCACCTACAACATAATTATACATGCAGTTTCCATCAATCATTGTTTTGCGCATCTTATAATCATTTGTGTATTCGATATCTATCTTGTGGCATCTGGTTCGTGCTCAGTCCCTCCCTCTGCCATGCCTCTTTCCTCTTGGTGAGCGTTCTGAGTGCTGGGTATCTATGTCGGTGTCAGTACCTGCCTTACTGTATCAATATGCTTTAAATGGACCCCATATATCTCGGGGTCTACTACGGATCAGCATCAATGCATTATATGTGTCTGTGTTCGTGTTACAATAAGTCATGTCCGCGTATACCATTCTGCAATTGTCGGGACTGGGCCCCTCATCCAGCGCATCGCTACTCGTCTTTTGGCCAGCAGCAAGCCCATTGCCACAAGCTTCCTATCCTGCTTTGGAATCACGGAATCCAGTCCCAGTAGGACCAATGTTGGAGATTCTGGAACTGGGGTCCTATCATTCCCTGAAGTTCTGCCCAGTGGCGGCTCGCAGAGGGAGTGCCGCGGGGCAGAGGAGGTGCAGGGTGGAGGGGTAGTGGAGTCGGACATACGACGGGCAGGAGTAAAGTAAGTAAATAAATAAATAAAACTATTTACCTTGCGCTCGCTGCATTGCCAACTCGGTGATACAGCGAGCGCAAAGTTAATAGTTTTATTTATTTATTTACTTACTTTACTCCTGCCCGTCGTATGTCCGACTCCACTACCCCCCCACCCAGCCCCTTCCCTGCCCCGCAGCACTCCCTCTGCGAGCCACCACTGGTTCTGCCATCACCTTTAACCAATATGCGTATATCTCTGGGCAAAACCAGTCCAGGTGTGCGAACCCAGTGCTTTCTGTGCCACAACGCACACATCTGTTGTTCTTCCATAGGCCGTATCTATATAAATGGGTTGGGGTATAGAACACTCAATTGAGGTATTTAAAGTGCACCAATTGGTGCCTGCCATTTTGCAATATGGACTTAGGGATTGAGCAGCAATACGTCCATTGTTTGCCCGTGATTGTTACACCCAGGTCTGTTTGCCATTCTAGTTGTGCTTTTCTGCTTACTGCATTGTCTGTGTGTCGCATCAGTTTGTATAGCACAGAGGTCCCGTGAGTTGGGGAGGTTGCTTGCAATAGATATGTCAAGGGAGTTATTTCCAGTGGTTCTGTTCTTTCCGCTCCTAGGTGCGTACGAAGCGATTGGTGTGCTCTGTGGCAAATATATGTGACACTTAGCGTATTCTCAGGCATTAATTCTAGAACCTCCCTCCAGGGCATCAGGGAACCATTTTGGAACAAATTCCCCATATTATTAATTCCCGCTTGTTTTAATGCGCGCTCTACTGCTCCATCTGCACCCAATGAGAGCCAGGTACACCATTCTATAGGTAGTATAGGTGAATATAGCAGGGGGGTTGTTTCTTGTTAGCTGTTTTTTGAAGAAGGTAACATGTACTGCCTACAGGGTCAATTACTCGGAATTTGCGTCTCGATGTGGCACGGAGGGAGCGTGGGAGTGGTAAGGTTTGAACACAGTTTAATGATATATTTGTATTTTCCTTTTGGAATCTTCCTTTAGTACTTCAGGTTTTTCAGCAACCATGATTCAAACCTCTTCAAGAATTTACTTTAAATGTCCTATCCGCCAAAGACGGCTTTTTAGTGGTAATCATGTCAGCTTGAATTCTAGATGAGGGTGGTGCCTTGCTGTCTCAAGGACCTTTTCTATACTCTTTCCTTGACAAGGTAATCTTACAACCACGACCTCCTTTTCATCCAAAACTAACCTCACATTTTTTCTTAAATCAGGGTATTGTTCTTCTGTCTTTCATTCCTTCTGTTGAGTCTCCAGAGGAGGAGACACTTTAGTAGCTTGGGATGTATGCGGAGGGATGTAGATTTATCTGCCTCCACAGATTCCTCGTCTCGGACAACAGACTTTGGGGCTGATTCCGATCTCGGCCGGTAGGGCACCGAATCGGATTCGGCTTAACCGGATCCGATTCGGAGCCCTCTTTCCCGACCGATTCGTACGTGCGTCCGGGCGAGCGAGTATGATGCGAGCGCTCGCGAAATCGCTGACCGACTCGCACGCGGGTCCGACCCGCTCCGACCGACTCGCACGGACACTGTTCGCACCGCGCAATGGAGACGTTCCCCGGCCGGGCAAGTACGATGCGCGCCTCGAGCAGTCCGACCGACTCGCGCCGTCCGGCTCGAAAGAGCAGTCGGAGCCGGACTTTGGGGGTCCGTGTCGGACCCCCCTGTACGTGTAGCTGCGCGAGTCGCACACAGGGGGACCCATGGGTCCCCCCTACCTGTGCATGTACGGCGCGAGTCGCATCGACGCGTACCCGCTGTAGGGGGCGCCCTTGTTCGCCTCGCACCCATTGAGTCAATGGGAGCCCGCGTACGCGTTGTACGACCGGCTCCCATTGACTTCAATGGGAGTCCGACCGAATCGAGTCCGATAGCATGCGTACGCTTCGGACTCGTTCGGTCGGGCTGCTAGAGTCCGATTCGGTCGGAAATATCTCCGGGTCCGGCTCGGTCGGAGTGATTTCCGGCCTGAATTGGAATCGGCCCCTTTGTGTCTTCCCCATTGGATCCCTCTGTAAAGAGGAAAACCCTCCATGAGATTTATCACTGAAAGGTATATGTAGTGTAACCGCATGAGCTTTCCCACACCTTAATTCAGCATTAGCATTAGGTTAATAAATCGTCCCACTACCTACTCTATGAGGATATACCAATGCAGGACATTTTTAGGTCAAGCCTGGGCAGCGCATGCGCTGCTCTGCGAGGCATGCTGTATTCAGGTATGGATTTGAAGCTCTGCTCACTCTCCGCCCATATTTTTAATTGGCTTGTGTCATTGTCCTTTGGAAACTGTGACTTTTCATTGGTCAATAGGCTTAGTAGTCCCTCCTTAGTACCGCCTTGTCTCATTTTGTAACCTCCCATGAGGACATCCCCTGTTACATGTGTTGTTGTTACACGAGCCGGGTCTAATGAAAGGGGCGTGTCCACCATTAAAGTGAAACCGCGACATGGGCGCTTTTACAAACAAGCATTTGCAATGCAATAGGTCTCACATTTACGAGAGTTTGGTAAATGTGAGACCTACTGCTTTGCAAGTGCTTGTTCTTCATGGCACAGGCACGCCACAGCCCGAAGACCAATGCAACACCCACAGCAGAGAGCAAAGAGGAGCTGCACATTGAGTAAACACTGGGACAAGGAAGGATACTCGGAGTAATGAAGATTACCGGTAAGTAATTGGCGTAATAATACTTGAGGCAGTTTCGGAATAATCTGTGCCATTTTAAAGACATACTGGTACACCTCCACTTAAGGAAGACCTTCTTATCTCCCCACTTACCAAAGTATAACACATACATGCATCCTTAAACCACGTAAACATCCTCGCATGCAATATGCAACCACACACACCAGATGTAAATTCCAGTTGTTCTGTACAATAAACTAAATCATTTCATATTTTTTCAATCTAAACACCTATTCTAAACAAGAGATTTAGGTCTGCATTGACTCGCACATTGCGCAGAACAGACTTACAATATGGATTCATGACTGGAGAATTACAAAGATAGGATGTTTGTCCCTTACTTGTCAATATTTTACATTTTGTCGGATTTCCCAATAAACTTTCTTTCCGGCTATCTTATATTGAACTTTCTATTATTTTTTTTTTTGGGAGTTTTATATAACATGCTAATGGCCCTGAGGTATTAGAGCACCAAATTACGTTAGATATTTTTAGGTACGGGGAGATTAAGTAATTTGCCCAGAATCATAGGCTATTGAGCCGAAGCCGGGACTCAAACCCTGTTCCCAATTTTCAAGTTACTTACTTCTTAATGTTTTACCTATTTGTCGGATTTCCCAACAAACTCTCTTTCCATCCACATTTACAACTTTTTATTTAAGTATTTTTCTTACTTATCCTGAAACAGGAGGTGACATCGGAGGAGAGCAGAAGCGTAGTCCGGCACATACATCAGAGCAGAAAAGATGCAGGTTGAGGTTTGCAGGTACTTGACCCTGAAAAGTAAAAGAAAATGCAGTCTTTGACTTTGCATCTTCCCTGACTGCAAAAGGTCTGCAGCCTGCACTTCCTGTCCTCTGATGGTAGGAAAGTAGGATCTGCTTCTTATGGTTACCCCCACTTTTTGCTTGATGTTGCACTGTTTTTGACTAGTCTGACTGGGATCCTGCTAATCAGGACCCCAGTCTCTCTGCTTTCTCCTGTAAATTGTTACATGTACTTTGGTACACTCCAGATTGGATACTGGGGTACCCTTGTCAGTCGCTAGTATATGGTACCCATGTACCCAGGGCATAGGTACCCCAGGGGCCTCCCATGGGCTGAAGCATGTATTATGCCACCCATGAGAGGCCATGCAAAATGAAACTCCCGGTCTGCTACCGCAGCCTGTGTAAGATGGTGCTTGCACCGCTTACTTTAGTTATAGGTTCACTATATCTATAGGTCACTACACTTAAAACTTATAAGTCACCTCTATAGCAGGCCTTATCAATCCTGAAGGCAGGGTGCTGGGCTTTTAGTGAGAGGGTGCCCCTGCATGAGCAGAGCCCCTCTGCAGCCTTAAGAGACCATTCTCCCGGGTTGTCTGTGACTCAGCCGGACAGATATGTAGAGGTGCATTATAACCTCGCGGTAAATGCTATCTCAAAAACGGCTGCATAGAAACATATCGTGTTTGGTATCAAACACCTTGGAATCATACCTCCACACCGGTAACCGGTGGGGGAGGTATTATTCCACCGTTCTGAAGCGAGCTTCGTGGGGTCACTGGTCTATCCGGTGCCAGCCTTCTCGACCCGGTGAGCACAAAATGGATGCTGCCGACCAGAGACACATTTCTGCCCTCCTGCTGCTGAGCCAAGCTCGAACAGAGGAAGGCAGCACATTAGGCATCCTGTCACAGGGAGGTGTGACCAACTCCCAGACAGGATTTAGTGTATTGGGGCTGGGTGCACTCTGAGAGTGCCTGAAAGTCTGCGCCCAGGGCACATTTGGTGTCCCTGTGCATAGTCCAACTCAAACCAGTTCTGGGAGCCATTGGCTCCTGCTCTGGCACGAAACTGGACAAAGGACATGGGTGTAACCACCCCTCTGTCCTGACCCTACCCTAGGAGGGTCCCTCGAATCTGTCCAACCCTCTCCCGTGGGTACAAAAGGGCTTACCTGACTGTAAGACTTTAGATTTTACATGGACAAGATTCTACAAGAAGAAACCACTGACCTTCGACCGTCTGGACACTCTGGACTTCGCTGGACTTCGACTGGGCCCGACTTCATCTCCCTCTCCGTCCACAGCTTTGTCTGTGCCCTTGCTCCATACAGGCTCCGTGCAGGACCTGTGGTGCACTAAGGACAACTGTAGAATCTCCCTTGGAGTGAAGGAGTCACTCCCCTGCCCTAGCAGGCACCTTAACGCAACTGACCGGTCTGCTGCTCCTGAGCTCCTGTGGACTCCAAAAATTTCAGCAACACAGGAGATGGGTTTTTGAAAGTCCCTGAGGTTGATCTGCTGTCTCAGCAAGTTTGAGGCCAGTATCCCTCGCAGGGACTGCATAACCTGAACCCCTGTGAACAGCGTCCATTTGCAGTTGCATATGCTTGTGGCAATCCCCGAGCTTGTGCATTGGACTCTGTGTAGTCCTGACCCTGAGCAGTATTTGCACCAAAGAACTCCAGCCTCTTTGCACCGAGAGTTCCGTGGGCTGGTACTTTGCAATCTTGCTTGAGGTCCCCTCGCAACCCCTGGTCATTCAGCCTGTGGGTCTCTCTGAGGGTCATCTTGATTTCTGTTGGGCTTTCCTGGTTGCTCCAGACATTCCCTGACTCTCCATTGCTTGGTGAGTCCCCTGGACCTTGCTGGTCCACACCGTAACCTGCTTGACCTTCCTTCGTGGGTTGCTTTTGCCAAGGCTTGTTGGTGCTCCAGCCAGACACCGACCCCTCAGCACTCGACATCTTTTGTGGGACAGCTCACCTCTGGCTCCTGGTTGTTGTCGAATTCTCCTGGTCCTTGTGGCTGCAGAGTCAAGCATCCCTTCTTCGCACCTGAAGCACCCGACATCGGTGGGCATTCGTCCACCGAGCCCCTGGTCACTCTGAAGTGACCCAGACTCTGTCCCCTCTGCTTTCAGGTTCCGTCCTTCCAGAATCCAGGCTTGGATTCCACCAGACCCTTTTTACCTTCACGGCAGCAGTACTTCTTCACAGCCCTCCATTGAGAACGACAGCGGTTTCCGACGCCACTCCAGACCTATGCACCCGGCTCCTCTGGGATAGGTAACTGGGGTACTATGGTATCCATGGGTGGGGTGGCTCTTCAACCTCTTAAGTTCCGAAGGGTTTGCTGGAAGTCCTCCTAGAAGGGTCCTTAAACTTTAAAATTGTAACCGCGACTTCCCCATAGAATTGTACGGAGCCCGCGGTCGTGTTAGCACACTGCACCCGTCCTCCGTGGGGTCTCTAGCTACTCACCTGGGGTGGTTCCTTGGGGTCCCAGCGATTCTACGTGCTCCAGACCTTGTCTTGATCTCAGTCGTGATTGTTATACCACTATTTTAGTATATGGTTTGGTCTCCCAATGGAGCCCACTGTGTATTGTGCTACTGACAACTGTTCTATTGATCTCGTATTGTGTGCTTTATGTTCTATCCTCGTGTAGAGGATATTAGAGAATGTTATATTAATAAATACATATTTTTACATAACTACTGCGTGATTCTCGTTTCATTTAGTCAATATAGGAGGTGATGTTCTGGTAAAACAAGCTGCTTTGCGTTCCTTCAAGATTAAGCCTGAAGGCTGCTCTCCACAGCGGTAAGTAGACATTATATCGAACTTTTAATATCGATATACCTAAATATCGAGTTTAATATATCAATAGTATTAAATATCGATGTTATGTATATCGATGTTAAAAATATCGATTTTAAGTATTGTTAAAAATATCGAAGTTTGTAATATCGACTGTAAAAATGTTATGTTAAAATATCGTTATTGTAATATTTTTTCAATTATTTAGGGGCACATTACGATGGCGGGCGGAAGCACCACCGCCGTGCTGGCGGATGCAAAAAGCACCAGTTACCGCCGGCACGCAGCAGTCCACACGCCCGTCCAATTACGATGCGAAAAGTAGGCCAAACACCGCCGGCAAGCCAGCAACACCGTCCGCCATCAAAGTGCGCCCGTACACGTAGCGGCGCAGCTCAACAGACACACACCGTCCGACGAAACACGTCCCGCCCGGCGCATAAATTACGATGCCGCAAACAAACGGCTCCCATGGCCAAGAGATACCGTACGACAAACCGAAGCGGTAACACGGATGCCGAGCACGGACAACGAAGAAGCGGCTCCCGAGCATGAATCCAGCACTGCAGGCCCTCCCCATGCTTCTGCTGATGCACCACCAAGGACGCAACGTACCGCGGAGACGCAGGTAGGCACACACACAACAAGTGCACGCAAACAGCGCACACAGTGCAAGGGCGGAAAAAGCGGACAACCCCCCACCAGCGCGTGTACACTACACATCCACCATTGCATCCACATATGACACACAGGCCAAATCGTAACATCGCGGAACACATGTGTACACATCACCTGGGACTAGGAACCAACCACCCCGCACCGGGCCCAAAGCGCCGATGACGCCGCCACACATGCGCACAACGCAGAGGCCAACCGCAGCGCCATGCATGCGTCGCACACAGACACAGGGACACAACCAAGCAGCACACACATCAGCCCCACCCCGAACGCACATGACACGTGACAGGCCTGCCACAGACATGTCCCCAACGCCCAATTCACGGACAACACCCAACGCCACACAACCGACGCACACATGTCAGTGAAGACACGCAACAGCAGGACACACCCCAGTGTAACAAACATGGCGTAGCACACAGCGGCGGCAACACCAACTAGGAGAAGCAGGGCCCCTTCGGGAAGAGGAACGCCAGTACCACACAGAAACACCCATACCACCCTGCACATATGAACAAGACATATAAAACGGAACACCAAAGAGCCCGGGGACCGACAACAGGTGGCCCAAGAATAACATTCACACACAAGGCCCAACGCAGAGCGGAAAGGCAGCCTGCCGCCCACACAAGGGAGAGCAGACAGCACTGAATGACCTTCCATTCCAACTCCGAAACCACAGCCCTACGACAGAAGCCGGTGAATACAGCCATTGTCCAAGAATAGACCAACACAGGCATGCCGAGGAGACCGACCACAGGGCAGATAGCGCATATCACAGAAGCACACAACGGACGGGGAAGAAAGAAGAAAACACTCCCCCATGTCGGCCACATGCAAGTTAATTGGAAGGAGTCACACATCACTGACCTTGAACTGTCTGAGAAGCATGTGGGAAGAGGGCCCGTGTCCTCCAAACAAGCCAACAGAACACAAGTCCTGTCTCCCTACGACTACACAGAGCTCACAGCAACCTCGGAGCGTGCACATTGCAGACTGCACACACAGCCGGAGCACGCCACCTCAACGAACCGCTGCGAAATGGCAACCGCAACACACCTACCCAACTACGCCGAACAGCTCAAGCTGTACAAAACCAACCTGTTCCATACATTGGGATGCGATCTCCTGTCCCTGCTGAACGTAAGTTACCGACTGACTTACCGCATCACATTGTTCAGCTGCGTCATGCCCGTCTTCTACTGTCGGAGGTGTCCCTACCAGCATCCCGTCGAGATATGCCTCTCCAACCCGGCATGTCTGAAGGCGGACCTGCTACCACTACTCCTCCCTCTGGACGCACACGACAGGGCCTGCTCTGCCTATGGGGGCATGGCGTATGTGGCCAACATCGCACCCGCACTGAAATGGGACCACTGTGCCTCCACACGACGGATCATCGAGAACAGCTACATCGAATGTCACCCAGCATGCCCCATCATGGTCCTCCAAGGGACAACTTACGAACAACACCTTGACAGCCACCATCCGCTACATTGGCTGGCAAACATGTACACCACCAATGACATGGAAGCCCTGCTGGACGGCATCGCATACCTGACAACCTGTAAATTCGTCGGACCACAACGCAGGTTCCCCGAGTGACCTATGATGTCCAACGCCGCACCCATGCTTAGCTTCCGCACGGACTGGCCAGTCACCACCACAACAGCCATACCAAACGACCGGCAACTGTAACCACACCATCAACGACATCGCCATGACATCGGATATGACCGGGACATGCACACTGTTCCCCATCACATCCAGGAACACCGCATGCATCGTGGGAGGCAGTGGCATGGGCTCTGTGTATCGCACCCACATGGACGGAACTGCACGAACAACCAGGACACGACATGGATCCAGCGCCCATGGACACACACACCGCTCAGTGGACATGAATAGGTCGCCTGGAGTCTGTGGGTGCTGCACCCCTCCCACCCCGGCCCGGGAATCCGATACCAGGACCTTTGCATGGACGACAAGTGCATACAACAACAACACGACCCCAGTGACTGTGACATGTCCAGTAACCACCACAGTGCAACAACAAGTGGCACGCCGCTGCATGCACGCAAGCACATGCCCTGATGTCATCTCACATGCACGCGTGCATGAGGAACAACCGCAGCAAACCTGTCACATGGAACTGAGATGGACTGTGCCCATGATGCCAAGCGGTCTGGTAGGCTACATGTATACCGTCTGTGTCAAAGTCCGCAGCTCCGCAGCTATACGTAAATGTACATTAGCACAGCCTTGGCCAAGCAGATGTCACTCTGAAGCCCACATCCCACATGCAACAGCCAATCACATGTAACCCCACACCCTATCCCATTTGCAATCATGCTCAGTATATCCTCAACATGTATTCCGCTGCCAGTAGTGTCCACTATACTGCATCACAGAGGACAGAAGACTCAATATAATGTTTGAAACCAAAACTGTCTCCGCTGACTCATTTCACAAGTACGAATGAGAGAGGATGAGAGTATGTGAAGTACACGGCAGTCGTGACATGACCATGTAGTCCACTGGTATTGGATGTCAACGCAAATGAGTAGCACTACTGTGGAAGACACACATGTGTCGTGTGAAGTCGTATGGACGCAGTGCTCAGGTGGGTGGGTGCGACGGGTAGATGCGCACATGCCAAGTTGGAGCACGCCGTGTTGGGAGGGGTCATGAACAGTACACCACCGCTTCCCTGGGCATTGTGAGAGGACACCTGTCGGGGGGAGTGAACACGTGTGTGCACAGCAGCCGGGCACACGTACAAAGCGGTACCAGGCGCACCTCAGCCCACCCTCTGTGGACAAGCTGGATCCTGTTGTGCGCCCGCCATGCCCCTTGACAAGGCACACACAGCCCCAGTCGACCAGGTGTAACCCCAACATAGTCAATCCGCACAGGCGATACAGGGCACGGGATGGCAGTGGAGCATGGTGTGTGAGAGGTCTCCTCGCGCTCCTCCTGGTCATATCACGCAGGCAATAGAACCTCAACGTCTAGCATGGCACAAGTCAAATGGAAGTGTAGGGGACGCACCACAGCACGAGCAGCACTGACGTCACGGGAGGTGGCTCGCACCATCCCATCCATTGCCCATCATACCAACCACGCCACATGCCATTGCGACTAAGTGCAAGCGCGTGCGCCACCACCCCGAGCCCTCCCCAGAGAGGCCAAAGAGTGAATGTGTGGGCCATCAGCCGCAGACGGACACGGCCTGGCCGCAAGGGCAGCCACAGCCACTGGGTGTCGCAGGTGGCGGATCCGGAAGGCGAAGACTGTGATGCATAGTCCATGCAGGCCGGGTCTCCATTTGGGGCACCACGCAGGTGGACGGCGTCCCGCCACACATCATACCCTGAGACAGCCCACTCGTGCAACTGGACCCACACATACACTCCTTGCACTCTCTGGTGCGAGCTTGGGGCTGCCTGTGCAGGCGCTAGCCTCGCAGGTGAGCATGCATATTGGGGGAGCGAGGGGAGGACATGAGGGCTGGGGCGAAGATGACTGTATCACTGTCAGTAAGTACAAGGGATGACCCAGATGCGGAAAGGAAGAGACGTGTCCCGTGTGTACTGCAACTAGTCGCCAATCCAACTACCCCCCATGTCCGGAATGTAAGCCCGCACCTAGGCCCGCCCATCCGCCACATCGAACATACCACCAGCACGACAACCTTCCCATTCGAAACACTGACTGGGGGTGGCGACCAGTGTACAATCATGTGTAGCCTACCCACGCGTACATGTGGGCCCTCCATGATCCATGTCACCTGCGGCAAAGTCATGACATGCGCAATGAGGAAGTGAGGAGAGCTGTCCGCCCCACGCGCAGAAGGTGCATCAGCTCCACAGACCCAGCAGCGAGTCCAGCAGGGGTCACATGTGCAGGGGCAGCTGTGCCTGGTGTGAAGGCACATGCATATAGACAGCACATCGACCAATGTGTAGTCTGCCCACATCTACAGTCCATCATCATGCGGACATAGGAATTGAACACAGGGCAACACATCTTCAGTTGGTGCACCCACCGTGACCAACAATGCGCAATCATCGACGTACCCGCCCTGTGCATGGCCCCCACCCAACAGAGGCACATCCAGTGCCACCATCCCACACACACAAGCCTTCCACGGAACATGCTGTGTCCAATGGTCAGTACAGAGTCAGCGCCCATCTGGTGGATCCTGAACAGGAGACACATGCACACACATGCCAGCTCCCACTATGTACGTCTGCCACCTGGCACGTGCAATGTAACCTCTCACCTGTGACGTGTGACTGCAAGCACACAGCCGTCTTGGCATGGGGCTGTCAATGTGGACACCTGTCAATTTTTCGGGAGGTGTGATCCGTACAGTGCTGTACATAGGGTGCAGTGCTGACACCTACTACTGTCTCATATCCCCTCGTGCCACAGGTCCCACTTGTTTTGGCCGCTCAGCCTGTGCCCACATCGTCGTCATCGTGTGCCATACTCATCCAGCCGCGGAAGCAGTTCCATGCTCAGCAGACATTCATGTTGCCGTGGCGTTGCCGCTTGACGGATATGCAGTCAGTCCCCATCAGCACGCCCGCAAGTCATTGGGGCCTAGATCCCCATGTGCATGCACATGGCAGTGGTTTGTATCACTAGCCATTGCTGGGAGACCTGTGTAAGTGTATTGTGGCCGTGCCGTCCCAGCTTGACAGCTGGGCTGTGGCTCATGTGCTTGCTCAGTCATGTCAGTGATGTGTATGCGAAATTGCTATGTGTCGTGTTGCTTTGACATGTGTCCTCTGCCATTGTCCCTAGGCGGAGACCGAACATTGACCGCCCATACCAATTGCTGGCGGACATGGACGATACAGAGGTTATTAGGAAGTTTCGGCTGGACAGGCCAACCCTGCATCGACTGTGTGCCATGTTAGAACCCCATCTCCGTCCCCGCAGGGTGTATCCGACTGCTGTCACCCCCACGGCTAAGGTGATGGCCGCCATGCATTTCTTCGCCACTGGGTCATTCCAGCACACAGTGGGCATTGGAGGAGGGATGTCCCAGCCCATGTTCAGCAAGGTGCTGAGGGATGTACTGGCAGCCATGATGCTGTACCGAAACAGGTACATCCGCTACCCCAGGGCTCGTGAATTGGCGGCAGTGAAGGGTGCATTCTATGCCCTTGGCAGAATCCCACACGTCGTTGGAGCCATTGACTGCACACATGTCGGCCTTGTTCCACCACAGGCCACTGAGCACCTGTACCGCAACAGGAAGCACACGCACTCCCTGAATGTGCAAGTGGTGTGCCTTGCGGACATGGTGATCACCCACGTGTGTGCAAAGTTCCCAGGCTCGGCCCATGACGCACACATAATGCGCAACAGCATCTTGCCACGACTGATGTCCAATATGCAACAGGATCGTGCCTGTATTGTCGGTGAGTATGTGGAGTGGTGTAGCGTGCTGGTTGTGCGATGCTGTCCCCTGTCCAGTTGGAATTGCAACGGTTCTCTGTGTCCCTCACACCCAGGTGACTCTGCGTACCCGAATGGGGCATGGCTGCTCAGTCCATTGAGGAATCCTCGCACCCCAGCAGACGATCGCTACAATGAGGCACATGGGAGGACCAGACGTGTGGTCGAGCGTACCTTTGGCCTCCTCAAGTCCAGGTTCAGGTGCCTGGACCGCACCGAGGGTGCGCTGGCGTACTCCCCACAGAAGGTGTGCCAGATAGTGGTGGCGTGCTGCATGCTGCACAATCTGGCCATTCGGAAGCAGATCCCCCTCATCGTGGATGACGGAGATCAACCAGGGCCCCAGCCCGCAGACCAGGACAGCTCGAGTGAGGAGGACAGCGGAGAGGAGGAAGCTGGTAATGTGCGGCAGCAGCTCATCGCCCGCTACTTCACTTGACGGTGAGTGTCCATGTACGACGGCTGATGTGGCTGTATCTGTGCAGGTGTGTGTGTGCTGTGTCAGGGTGGCCGTTTGTTCACTGCGTGCTGTGTGTCAACGCTCCATGGCCAGGGTAGTATGCCACTGTTGGTGGCTGTGGCATTGTGCCCTATTGCTCTGTGCGATGTGTGTACATTGCTTGTAGTTGTTGACATGTACTGTGTGATGGGTGTGTGACACACTCATTGAATGTGCTCCTGTTCTGTCTCCCACCCCTAGGTCCCTACAGGCCCTCCGGATTCAATTGCCATGCCACGCATCAGGTGCCTTTCCGCCCAAGGTGGCCGTTGTATTCCGTACAAATAAAACACAGGGCACATACAGCAGTTAGTGAAAAAGGTGCATTTATTACAAACTGTGACATGTGATTGTGTGTAAGGTGATGACAAAAGTGGTGCGTGCAGTGACAATGAGCTGTCGGTCATGGCTGCGTGATGATCAGGGTGTACCCACTGGTTCTATGTCCATAGTCCAACACACACATGCCATCCAGATGGCTGTGTGGAGTGGGATCGTAGTCCAAGTCAATGCAGTGGCTGGTCAAGGAAGGCTGGCGGAAGGCTGGCTGGCTGCCTCACTTGCGTTTGGAGCGTGCAAAGTCCTCCCGGGAGATCTGTTTCCACTCTCGGACGGCCCCTTCCACGTTTGCGAGGGGGTGCCTGCTTGCGACATGCTGGTGGTTGAGGTGTGCTCACTGGCTGTGGACGCAGGGGAACTGGACACTGCTGCTCCACCCTGCGCCCCGGCAGGTGGTGGCGGAGGGGAGCTGCTGTCCCTGGCTGTGACCTCACCGCCACCACCAGCTGGCCCATGAGGTCCACGATTTGGCCCATACGGGCGTCCATGGACCTCAGCACCCCCAGCACCTCACGCGTGTCTGAAGCAGACCGGACCCATTGTCCTTGGGCCTCTTAATAGGCCCCAAGGACTCTGGCCATTTGAGGCAGGGCATGGCTCCCAGGGGAGGCTGGCGTTTCCCTGACCCTGCTCCTCCTACCAGTCCTGCTGCCACCGGCCTGCCCACTAGCCACATTGCTCACCACGGTCCTCGCTGTGGCTCCCAGGGTGGATCCAGTCGGCCGGGCCACCACCTGCGCTGGGGCTGGTGCCAGCGAAGATGTGGCGGTGGTGGCGGCGGTGGTGGTCGGTGCGGCGATGGTGGCGGTTGCGGCAGTGGTAGTGGCCACAATGACCGTGGGTGTGGCCGCAACGACAGTGGCAGCAGGGGGCTGGGAATGTTCAGCAGCCCTGGATGATGGGTTGGTGGGTAGGAGGGGTCCTGGGAGCGGCTGGGCCCTGCCACACCAGATGGGCCTGCTTGGTGGTCCGTGTCCGAAGAGGAGGACAGATCCTCCAGATCCGTGTGTCCTCGTTGGGGGCTTGTAGGCTGGCTGTGCTGGCTGCTGGCTCCATCCCCAGCATCCAGCAGTTCGTCACCTGTGGAGAGAATGAGATTTGTTATTGTGTTGCACCTGGCGAAGTATGTATTTGTCGTCTGACATTAACAGTTCGTGCAATCTCGTACATGGGTTTCCCGGAGGCGTGTGTGTGGCTGTAGCATCTGTAGTTGTGTGTGCTTGGCAATGGAACTGTGTGCTGTGCACATGTGGCATGGGACGGATTGGCCATGCCGATGGGTGTGTTGCTGTGCCCCTACTTATTGTGACTCTGGTGTATGCGGGCTCCTGGCCCATCCTGGGTCTGGTTTGTACTTTGCTTTTGGTGTTCAGATGGGACGCTTAGGAACGCATATGGCAACATGGGGGCCATGCCCCAGATTCGCATTTGGGAGGGAATATGCTTTTGGGGTTCAAATGGAACGCTTAGGAACGCATATGGCAACATGGGGGCCATGCCCCAGATTCGCATTTGGGAGGGAATATGCTTTTGGGGTTCAAATGGAACGCTTAGGAACGCATATGGCAACATGGGGGCCATGCCCCAGATTCGCATTTGGGAGGGGATATGCTTTTGGGGTTCAAATGGAACGCTTAGGAACGCATATGGCAACATGGGGGCCATGCCCCAGATTCGCATTTGGGAGGGGATATGCTTTTGGGGTTCAAATGGAACGCTTAGGAACGCATATGGCAACATGGGGGCCATGCCCCAGATTCGCATTTGGGAGGGAATATGCTTTTGGGGTTCAAATGGAATGCTTAGGAACGCATATGGCAACATGGGGGCCATGCCCCAGATTCGCATTTGGGAGGGAATATGCTTTTGGGGTACATGCTGTGAGCCATGGGTGCCGAACGTGACATGTGTTGTGGCAGCATGACAGTGCATGGTTTGAGGTGTGTGCATGCTTGACATGGCCTGCATATTTGCTGTCTGTTGTGATTACTGGACATGGCATTGGACGCATCGTTATGAGTGAGTGATAGTTGTGTGCCAGCCAACGTATTGCAGTTGTCCCATCTCCTTGGTGTGCGTGCTGCCCTGTGCCATGTGCATAACTGCAGTGCTCGGGGGGGTGTGGCCCATGTTGTGTGTTGTTGCTCACAGTGTGTCGTGCGCTTAATTGACTTCTGGCACATGGTTGGTCATGGGCATGTATCTTAGCGTGACTGCTGTATGTGTGGCAGCTGTGCGGATGACATGCCTTTCATGAGACTGGGGCTGACGGATGGGATGGATGGTATGTTGTATGTGCATGGTGTGTCTGTGAGTTTGATGGGTTCAGTGGTGTTCGTGTGCATTTATGTTGTTCCGCTCTGTTGCGTCTAGTGTTGTTTGTCTTACATAGGCGTAGTTGTGGGGTGTGTGGTTGACAGGCAGTAGGGGCTACATGGACAGGACTTCAATGGTGTTTCGGTTGTGTGTGATGAGTTGCACAGTGGCTGCCGTGTGGGACTATATTCAGTGTGGCTTGTGCATGCAGACGTGGCTCCTTGGGTGTTGCTATGTCTGTGATGGGTCATGTGGGGTGTGAGTCTGTTGTTCATGTCCGTGTGCACATTGTTCACTTGTTCGTGACGGTGGGCGGTGCTGCGTGTTCGTCTGCTACGTGACATGTCCCATGTGTTGGTCGTGTTATGGTCCTCATGCCTCCAGTAATCCAGCCCTGTCCAGTTTCCCACCTGCAAGTTGTTTGTGCGTGCACTGTACTGGATGCCACATGGCTCTAAGCGGGGGGTGCTCCATGTTGCAGGTCTGTGGGGGTGGAGGGGTGTTGTGGGTCGTGGGGTGGCTGGACACCCACTGACACCGATTGCTGTGGACCGTGATGTCTGCCTTTCGGCTGTCGTTGTGCACTGCGGTGGCTGACACGTGGCTGTGGGGTGTGGGGGATGCTCCTCCTTGCTGTGCTGTGGGACTGGGGCCTGGTGTGTGTTGTACTTGGGCTGTCCACCCTCCCACCCACTGCACTTTGTGTTCCTGCCACTTACCTGTTACTTGTCGGTTAGTGCAGCTGTGGCGGACACATGGGTGTGGTGGGTGCTCGTTGTGGCGCTTCTGGCATATTTGGGGACCTGTTGGTGGTTACGTGGCTGGCTGAGTGTACACATGTCCCCACGCATCTTACAGTTGTTCGGTTTGGGCTGTGTGTGGTGGTGTCTGTTGCATGTGTGTGTGATGTGTTGTGTATTGTGTGCTGGACATGGGGGTGTTTGTCCCTGGGAGCTGTGGCATGGTAGTTGCGCATGTGAGTACATAGCGGTGTGCTGGTATACATTAGTTTGTACTTACCAGCCTCCACTCCCCCTGCTAATCCGGCGAGGATCTCCGGATGTATTACGACTCGCACCTTCTCCTCCCACGCTTTGAAGGTCTTAAAGAGCGCGGGATTCCCTCCGCCAGTGACGTCAGCCAGCTCTCTGTTTTTGCCCTCCTTCTTCTTGACCAGGCTCTTTACGTCATTCCAACGTTTGTTAATTTCTACTCTGTTCCTGGGCAGGGTCCCGACTGCATTGACCTGGTCTACGATCCGGTTCCACATTCTGTTTCTGGTGGCTAGTGGTGTGTGCTGGACCATGTTCCCATAGATTTGTGGGTACACCTTGATGATCTCGTCGACCATGACCGTCAGCTCCATGGGCGTGAACTTGGGCATTCTTTGTGGTGCCATGGTGTTTGTGGTGCTGGTGCGGTGTGTGTTGTGTAATGTGCAGGGGGTTTGTGGTGCCGGTGTTTGGTGGTGGTGGTGGTGGTGGTGGTTGTGATGTGTGCGTTTCTGTGGTGTGCTGCTGTCCTTGCTGTGTCACTGTGTCCTCTCCTCTCCTCTCTGGTTTGCAATGTAGCAAGGGGTTGTGGTCTGTGGGAGTGCTGCTTTTGTACTCACCTATGTGGGTGTGTCCTCATGGTCTGATGTTTTCAGGTGTGTTGTGTCTGGGGTTCTGGCCTTTGTATTTTTTGTTTGTCCGGGGGTGTTTTCGGGATGTGTACTGTGCTTGTGTATTTGTGCGTGCCTTGCTGTGTGGACTTGTTGGCCATGTTGTGTGCTATTGGTTTTGTGTGCGGATGGTTTCTGTGCAGGTACGTTGGCGCCATGGCTTCTGCCGTGTCGATTCTCATCGGCGTTGTTTGCGCTGGCGGGCGGTATATTTGTGGTTTTTCCGCGCTCATGTCGGTGCGATCGTAATTTCACGTGCGGTGTGTCGGCCGTGAGGGCGGGCGGTTTTGTGTTGTCGTGCGTGTTTCCGTCCGTGGCGGGCGGTTTGACTCCGACTCGGACGTTGGCGGGCGGTATTTTGTGTGCTTTTTCCGCCGATGGCGGTTTTCGGTTTGTGTAATCATAATGGCGTGGTCGGTGTTCAGGCGGTGTGTGCGGGCGGATTTTTGCCGCTTCCATGCCTGGCGGATTTATTTACGCCGGGTATCGTAATGGGCCCCTTAGAGTTTGTTTGGAGTATAATAATAGTTAGTTAATGTTATGAAAAATAACATTTGTTTAATAATTTTTAGGAGTGGGATGTTGGGTTTATAGGGGATAAGGGTGGGGAGTATTTTAAAATAATTGTTTTTAATTTATAATAAATTCGAAATTTAAAATTATAATTTAGAAAATATCATTTTGAATATAGAAAATAATTTTTTAGGAGCGGGATGTTGGGTTTATACGGGATAAAGGTGGGGAGTGTTTTAAAATAATTGATTTTAATTTATAATAAATTCGATATTCAAAATTATAATTTAGAAAATATAATTTTTAATTTAGAAAAAAAAATTAGGAGCGGGATGTTGGGTTTATATGGGATAAGGGTGGGGAGTATTTTGAAATATTTAATTTAATTTATAATAAATTCGAAATTTAAAAATAAAACTTTGAAAATATAATTTGGAATTTAGAAAATATTGTTTTAGTAGTGGGATGTTGGGTTTATAGGGAATAAGGGTGGGGATTGTTTTAAAAATAATTGATTTGAATTTTTAGGAAATTGAAAAATTAAAAGTGTAATTTAAACATTTCATTTTGAAATTTTACATATTTTGTTTTTGGAGCAGGATGTTGGGTTTATAGGGGATAAGGGTGGTTAGTGTTTTAAAATTATTGAATACATTTTAAATAAAAATCGAGGTTTATATATTCAATTTGGCAATATTTTTTTGTATTTAGAAAGTTTTGTTTTGGCATTTTGGATTTGTGTTTATAGGCTATAAGGTTGGTTAGTATTTTATAGATTAGATTTCAATATTTACAAATAATAAAAAATATTAAAAACATTTAAAAATATTTCCAAATTAATATGTGTTTATAGTGACAATTTTTAACTTTACAATATTTATATTGAAGTGATTATTATTAATAAATAAATTTTAAGAAGTTAGAAAATGTTTACATTATTAATGGAAATTATTAAATATTTCATTTTTTTAAGTAAAAATTATAAAATTATTTAAAAAAATGTATTATTTTTGAATATTTAATTGAATAGATAAATTTTATGGAATATTTAAATTATAATGTTTTAATATTAAGCTTTAGGTATTTTATGTAGATAATATATTATTTATATGTGAATTATAATATTATGAAAAACATATTAATATTGTAAAATATATTCAAAAAATAAATAATTTAATATAACACATTAAAAAATATTGTAATTATTTATATTATAAAATGTACAGAATTATTAGAGGTATTGTGAAATATTTTACATGTAATGTAGAGTATAGTTAGTGATATTACATTAATGTTATTGGGAAAAGAAAAATATATATATTTAAGGTCTGGCAACTCCTTTTATTTTACAGTAATTACAGTAGGTATAGTAAATTTAATATGTTTTGTGTACAGCATCTACCTTTATTTTATGGTAACTGGGGTGGGAATAGTAAATTAATTATGTTTGGTGTCCAGCACCTACCCTGAATTAATGGTAACTGTAGTGGGAATAGTAAACTAATTAAGTTTAGTGTCCAGCACCTACCCTTAATTAATTCTTACTGGAGTGGGAATCTTACATTTATTAAGTTTAGTGTCCAGCACTTACCCTGAATTAATACTAACTGAAGTGGGAATAGTAAATTAATTAAGTTTAGTGTCCAGCACCTACCCTAGATTAATGTTAACTGGAGTGGGAATAATAAATTAATTAAGTTTAGTGTCCAGCACCTACCCTGAATTAATACTAACTGATTTGGGAATAGTAAACTAATTAAGTTTAGTGTCCAGCACTTACCCAGAATTAATGCTAACTGGAGTGTGAATAGTAAATTAATTAAGTTTAGAGTAAAACACCTACTTTGACTTAATAGTAACTGAAGTGGGAATAGTAAATTAATTAAGTTTAGTGTCCAGCACCTACCCTATATTAATGTCAACTGGAGTGGGAATAGTAAATTAATTAAGTTTAGTGTCCAGCACCTACCCTAGATTAATGCTAATTGGAGTGGGAATAGTAAATTAATTAAGTTTAGAGTCCAGCACCTACCCTGACTTAATACTAACTGGAGTGGGAATAGTAAATTAATTAAGTTTAGTGTCCAGCACCTACCCTGGATTAATGATAATTGGAGTGGGAATAGTAAATTAATTAAGTTTAGAGTCCAGCACTTACCCTGAATTAATATTAACTGGAGTGGGAATAGTAAATTAATTTAGTTTAGTGTCCAGCACCTAACCTGGCTTAATACTAACTGGAGTGGGAATAGTAAATTAATTAAGTTTAGTGTCCAGCACCTACCCTGGATTAATCTTAACTGGAGTGGGAATAGTACATTAATTAAGTTTAGTGTCCAGCACCTACCCTGAGTTAATGCTAACTGGAGTGGGAATAGTAAAATAATTAAGTTTAGAGTCCAACACCTACCTTGAGTTAATAGTAACTGGAGTGGGAATAGAAAATTAATTAAGTTTAGTGTCCAGCACCTACCCTAGATTAATGTTAACTGGAGTGGGAATAGTAACTTAATTAAGTTTAGTGTACAGCACCTACAGTGGATTAATGCTAACTGGAGTGGGAATAGTAAATTAATTAAGTTTAGTGTCCAGCACCTACCCTGAATTAATACTAACTGAAATGGGAATAGTAAATTAATTAAGTTTAGTGTCCAGCTCTTACCCTGAATTAATGCTAACTGGAGTGGGAATAGTAAATTGATTAAGTTTAGAGTAAAACACTTACTTTGACTTAATAGTAACTGGAGTGGGAATAGTAAATTAATTAAGTTTAGTGTCCAGCACCTACCCTAGATTAATGTTAAATGGAGTGGGAATAGTAATTTTATTACATTTAGAGGTCGATTCCGATTCGGGCCGGAAAAAGCACCGACCGACTCGGAGCCGGAAAAATTACCGACCGACACGTACCAGTGGCGCCCGACACGCCAAGTACGATGCAAGCCGCGATAAATCCGACCGACACGTCAGGAAACCAAGCCGACCGACCGAGCCGCTCGGAAAATAGCAATCCGGCCGGAAAAACACGCGAATCCAACCGACCGACACGCACCCGGAACAAATCCGACCGAATCGTACCCGCCAACTCCAACCCGCAAAGTACGATGCAAGGCGCGAAAAACACGACCGAGTCGGACGGAGGACAAGCCGTACGACCGACACGCATACAAAACCGAGCCGAAGCAACACAATACACCGCGACCGACGCGTACGCAGCATACAAAACTGCACAAACACAGCGTGAGCGAAGCGGAAAACACCGTACGAGACCAATGCAGGGTCCGACTCGGTCACAAGAACGTTTCCAACATACACAAACAGCACAAAGGAAAAATCAACCAAAAAAGGCCAAACAAGCAATTACCAAGCCAATAAATACTGGGGGGTGGGGACAGAGAACAAAGACACACCCACAACTCCACCTATATAAAGGACACAAATCACTACCATGAGCCTTTGCAAATGCCATTCCACTGCCAGCACCCAAGAGAAAGCAACCACACACCTACAGCTCATCCCTCACACAAGCCACACACCATCAGCACACCAACAAATACCTACCTCACATACACCCAGCACAACACACACCCACACACCCTCACCTGCACACCAACACACACATCACCCACCATCACCACCCATCACCATGCCCCCCAAGAAGAATCCCAAGTTCCTAGATAGTGAATTGGAAGTCATGGTAGACGAGATCCTCAGGGTGGAGCCACAGCTGTTTGGCACTCTGGTCCAACAGACCCCCAAGTCGCAGAAAACCAAGATGTGGGAGAGGATCATCAACAGGGTGAACGCCCAATCACCATGTCGGCGCACAAAGACGGACATCCAGAACAGGTGGTATGACGTGCGCAGGAGGGTACGGGACCTGCTGAAGATAGACTACATCAACAGCCAACACACCGGCAGTGGCCCTCCTGCCAAGCCAATATACCTCAGGCCCTGGGAGGAGAAGGTGCGGGCCATCCTTCCGCCAGTGAGCGTATATGGACTAGAGAACATCCCAGAGCCTGGTGAGTACACAACAAATGTACACAATAAACTGCCACAAAACACACACATCACTGTCAAGGGGAGAGTCAAACCATGCACTCATAGCAATTACACAGCAACTAGAACAGAATCATCCCAAAATGTGTATGTCAGTCAGATAAACACAACACATGCCATCAAAAAAGTCACATCCAACTGTGCCAACACATGTACAAACACAACCACAACTACAGCTAGGCAGTGGCACAAATAGAACTAACACACACATCCACACATGTAGCCACCACAACAACACCAACACACAGTGAAGACCACTCAAAGGAAGGAATTCTGTGTATGCTGGCCAAGTCAGTGTAGCCAATAGCATCATGGGAGTCGCAGTCACACATATTGCTCCCCCCACAACTGTCCCATCAACACCACCCTGAACCATGCTCACATCACAGGGAGTGGAGAAGGACTCACAAGATGGCTGACACTGGCTACTGCTGTGGGGAGCACAAGGCCCTGCTGGCAACTGTGCACCAACAAACAGCAGGACACCACTGACTGACATCCTGAGAGACAACTTCCACTCCCTGCAATGCAAGCACGTTCCATGGTGGGATATCTGGCTGGCTGGCTGGGAAGGGGGACTTGCAGCACTGACCATAGTCACCAGCACCTCCCCTCACACCCCCCCAACACAAACTCCACAGTACCCACCTGGTAGAATGCAATGCCCTCCATCCTAACACAAGATCCCACAAAGCACCACCACCCTGGGTTATGTTGTGTGAAGCACAGGGACACTCTTGGGACTCTTATCCAAACAACTGCCAGGACAACACTCCCAGCCATCCTGTCAGCACAGCCAGCCCACCCCACAGGGAAGCAGAGTCAAAAGGAAGGAAGCATGGGCATGCTGGGAAGGGGGTGGAGGCAATAGCATGATGGGAGTCGTAGTCACAGACATTGCTCAGCCTCACAACTGGCCCATCAACACCACCCTGAACCATGCTCACATCACAGGGAGTGGAGAAGGACTCACAAGATGGCTGACACTGGCTACTGCTGTGGGGAGCACAAGGCCCTGCTGGCAACTGTGCACCAACAAACAGCAGGACACCACTGACTGACATCCTGAGAGACAACTTACACTCCCTGCAATGCAAGCACGTTCCATGGTGGGATATCCGGCTAGCTGGGTGGGAAGGGGGACTTGCAGCACTGACCATAGTCACAAGCACCTCCCCTCACACCCCCCACACAAACTCCACAGTACCCACCTGGTAGAATGCAATGCCCTCCATCCTAACACAAGATCCCACAAAGCACCACCACCCTGGGTTATGTTGTGTGAAGCACAGGGACACTCTTGGGACTCTTAGCCAAACAACTGCCAGGACAACACTCCCAGCCATCCTGTCAGCACAGCCAGCCCACCCCACAGGGAAGCAGAGTCAAAAGGAAGGAAGCATGGGCATGCTGGGAAGGGGGTGGAGGCAATAGCATGATGGGAGTCGTAGTCACAGACATTGCTCAGCCTCACAACTGGCCCATCAACACCACCCTGAACCATGCTCACATCACAGGGAGTGGAGAAGGACTCACAAGATGGCTGACACTGGCTACTGCTGTGGGGAGCACAAGGCCCTGCTGCCAACTGTGCACCAACAAACAGCAGGACACCACTGACTGACATCCTGAGAGACAACTTACACTCCCTGCAATGCAAGCACGTTCCATGGTGGGATAACTGACTGGGTGGGTGGGTGGGTGGGAAGGAGGTCTGGCTGTCAACCAAACACAATCAATGCAGACCATGTTCACACCCCAGAGAATACATAGAAATGCCCAAATAATGCAGGACAATGTGCCACACCAATATCAACCCCTGACTGTGACGACTTAGGACAATACAATGTACAGGCCCGCACCCCGAGGCACAGTCACAACTGTCAGGTGTGTCAACCACTGATGCCTGCAGAAACATGACATACATTGTTTGTGTCTCCCAAAAACAGGTGATGATAGGGACACAGCAGCAGACGCTGAGGAGTCCCAGTCCCAGGCTCAAGAGGATGCCGAGCTCACTGGCGTCGTACAGCCTCTGTCCTCCTCGGACGATGAAGAACAACCTGGCACATCCGGTGCAAGTCAACATGCTGCACCAGCAGGACCACCAGCTGCAGCACCAGCAGGTCCACCAGCTGCACCCCTGCACCCACCCCTCCAACGACTGTCACCACGAATACCATCCCTGCCGACATGGACAGAATAAGGAACAACACCAGCGCAGTGACCCTGGACCAACCTGGGGCCATGGACACCACCACCACCACCAACCCCAAGGTGGACCAGGGTTATCTGTGCGTGCAACTGCACACACTGCACATGTCAGCAGGGGTGGTGGGAGGGGTGGGAGACAGAGGTCGCTGCTTGCAGACGTTGCTGGTGTGCATGAAGACCCACAACTGGTACGCATAGCTGATGCGTACCAGTCCAGCACCGGAGAGCTCAGCCAGGTAGTGGGGCTCCTCAGAGACATCAAACAGCAGCAGGCTGCCCATCATGCCCGCTTGGACTCCCACATGTCCCACGTGGAGTCACACATGTCACGTGTGGACTCCCACATGTCCCGCGTGGAGTCCAAGTGGGATGTACTACATGAGATGACGGCGGTGCACAGGGACATTTTACAATGCCTCCGCCAGATGAACAGCAACCAGTCCACACCTCCCTGTGTGCCAACAACATCTGGTACCGAACAAACTGCAACTGCCACAGGGAGGGAGGAGGACTCTGGCGGAGAGTCCCCTGCACCGCAGCAGCCTGCACTTGAGGGCCCCCCCCAAGAAGAGGGGTCGTCCGAGGAGGGGAAAGTGAGAGGCTGATGGCCAAGCGCAACTCCCAGGAAGCCTGAACCTGTTCTGGATTTTCGCCTTTGTGCACAGACTGTTCACCCTGTTGATGGCAACACTACTCCCACACATTGCATGGGGAGTACAAGTTGGAACAATGTGTCAGACAACTGTGGCCCCGATACTGGGGATCCTGTCTACCTGGACTTTCTATTCATCTAGGAACTTGGGATTGCAAGATTCATGTACAGCACAATCCATCCTATGCACTATTATCACAGATGTATCACAATAAACACAATAATACACCATACTTGCCTCTGTCGTGATTCCAACGTGGGTGCTGTTATGGGGATGATGAACAGCAAAATTACACTGTGTATGCGAACTGCAACAGCAAGGACAACACAGGCATGTGAGTACAGGCAACGTGACACATATGAGGGAGACACACCACCAGGGCTACACAACACATACACACCTAGGCCATCTGACTCATTGCCTACACTGATGTTGCCAGGGAAGACGGTGCAATGCACAGACACCACACCCATTCCCAGTTGTAGTCAAGTAGCCCACAGGTGCAGTAAGCAAATGGCAGTCAAATGTGTGACCACAGACAACGCACATCACTAAGTGAAGCACAGGTTTATTACACAGTAGCAACATGCCGTAACCACTACAGATGCAAGGTAACCCCACCTGGTAGCGGGCACACAGTCAACAACTGTAGACAGAAGGAAGTCCATGGGTGTGGCGCACATCACCTGTAGGGACACAACAGCTACCAGCCTGGATGTGCAATCACGTCGTCGGTGGACACAGTTGACCAAACGAATCTGAAAGTACCCTGTGAAGGACAGAAATGACACACAGTCAAAAGCAATGCAGTACAGGACAGAACAGCAAAACTCATGCACAATACATGTTACAAGATACCCACCCAGAACCAAGTTAGCATGTCAACACTGTTGGGGAGTACAGCCCACCTGTCACCACACATCGCAACACACATCCTGTCAAGTAGCCCATGGACACACTCCAACAGCACCAGAGCACCACCCACACATCATGCCAACTCACATCATTCACATGACACCTCAGGATACTCACATTCAGCTAAAGAAGTTGGTGATGAGCTGTGTGCGGACATCACCATCACCATCATCATCATCATCGTCACTGGCATCGTGGTCCAGGCCAGGATCCTCCACAGGTGGCGGATGTTGGTCATCGTCATCCTGGATGAGAGGCAACTCCTTCCGCACTGCCAGGTTGTGGAGCATGCAGCAGACGATGATAATCTTGCACACTTTCGCAGGGGCATATGGGAGGGACCCTCCGGTCTTGTCCAGGCAGCGGAAGCGGCTCTTCAGGAGACCAAAGGTCCGCTCAATCACTCTCCTGGTCCGACCATGTGCCTCATTGTAGCGCATCTGGGCAGGTGTCACAGGGTTCCTGAGGGGTGTCAGCAACCACGGCATGTTGGGGTATCCCGAGTCACCTACGGACAGACAAGTGCACATCAGCTGACTTGGAAAAGTGGGCGGAATACTACAGATCAGATCACACACAATGGCACAAAGTCAGTACACACCGACAAGCCAGGCACGCTGGTTCTGCATCTGTGCCATCAACCTGGGGATGCGACTACTCCTCATCACAAAGGCATCGTGTGCTGAACCAGGGAAACGGGCACACACGTGTGTGATGGTCATGTCTGCAAGACACACCACCAGTGCATTGACCGAGTGGTAGTGCTTGCGGTTCCTGTAGGCCTGCTCCTGGGCCTGTGGTGGTACCAAAGCCACATGTGTCCCATCAATGGAGCCAATGACATGCGGCATCCTCCCCAGGGCATAAAAGTCACTCTTCACGTCAGTGAGTCGTCGCAGTCTAGGGAAATAGATGTACCGGTTCAGGAAGAGCAACATTGCCGCCAAGAAATCGCGGAGCACACGGCTGAACATGGTCTGTGACATCCCACCAGCAGACGCCACAGTATGTTGGAAGGTACCGGTGGCAAAGAAGTGTAGGGCTGCCATCACCTTCACCTTGGGGGTCAGCGCTGTAGGATACGGCCGGCCAGGCTGCAAATGTGGGGACAACTGCACTGCCAAATCCTCAATCAGCTGCCTGGTGAAGCGGTACCGTCGGATGCTGTCCCGTTCCACCATCGTTGCCAGGTCTGGGAATGGCCGATGGACAGCAGGAGCCCTGCAGTGCAGAGGAGAAGTAAGCAAGATCGTCAGTCACCCCACATATGCGGCATTGAACACACTCAAGATCCCAACATACATCATCATGAGGCACAACTACATGAAGTGTGCAGTACCGGAACGACATGTATGGTACATACATGGCCAACATCTGTCAACACGGTCCTACAGGTGGCATCAATTTGTCCCAGGTTGGCCCATTGGATATCATGATGCTGTGTCACAGTCACCCCCCAGTGACATGTGAGGACAGATGTGCCCCAGGCACCACAGCTCAACGACAGGCACATTCCCAGGGACCCTGTAATGCCACATGGACACTGGCATCACCTGGAGTATCATGTGTACACCACAACAAAACAAACATGACCCCCACAGGTAGTGGCCACACTTGCCATGGCAGGAGAGCCATGTACGTCTGTGACACACACGCACAACATCAGAGTCCATGCACACACAACGTGGATGTGGAGACTGTCTCCCATTGTGCACATGAAATCAGAGACATTGTAAACACTACATGCACAAAGACTGTGGAGGGCCATCACTATTGTGCCACTGGGACACCCTGGCTCAAACATACCGTCCCACATGGGACTCACGGGGTATGTGACATGACATACACAAACACCACTGTGAAATGTGACCATGGCACATGCACAGATATGAACAGTTGCACATCACAGTGGTCACGTACACGTAACACCCAGGATCCTGTCCCCATTAACACGTGCACAGCCTGGGGGTGGCTGCCCACAGGTGACACCCACAGGACAACATGTACACCAACATACACACAATAGGAAATGCAGCCTTACATGCCTTATGATAAGGTTTGGACAGGCTGTCATGATGTAGGTGTGCCCCTCACTCCCTGGGAGCTATCTGTGGCTGGCATATGTCCATCTGAGACAGGCATGCTGACATATGCCAGTCACATGTACAGTGATGCGTTGAACAGCAATGGACCGATCGGTGTCTCCGGCCGGCCCATTGCTTTCAATGTGTGCGGGTACGCGTTGTACCCCTGTGCGCGTTGAACAGCAATGGACCGATCGGTGCCTCCGGCCGGCCCATTGCTTTCAATGTGTGCGGGTACGCGTTGTACCCCTGTGCGCGTTGTACTGCAATGGACCGATCGGTGCCTCCGGCCGGCCCATTGCATTCAATGTGTGCGGGTACGCGTTGTACCCCTGTGCGTGTTGTACTGCAATGGACCGATCGGTGCCTCCGGCCGGCCCATTGCATTCAATGTGTGCGGGTACGCGTTGTACCCCTGTGCGCGTTGTACTGCAATGGACCGATCGGTGCCTCCGGCCGGCCCATTGCATTCAATGTGTGCGGGTACGCGTTGTACCCCTGTGCGCGTTGAACAGCAATGGACCGATCGGTGCCTCCGGCCGGCCCATTGCTTTCAATGTGTGCGGGTACGCGTTGTACCCCTGTGCGCGTTGTACTGCAATGGACCGATCGGTGCCTCCGGCCGGCCCATTGCATTCAATGTGTGCGGTGCACGCGTTGTACCCCTGTGCGCGTTGAACAGCAATGGACCGATCGGTGCCTCCGGCCGGCCCATTGCATTCAATGTGTCGCGGTGCAGCGTTGTACCCCTGTGCGCGTTGAACAGCAATGGACCGATCGGTGCCTCCGGCCGGCCCATTGCTTTCAATGTGTGCGGGTACGCGTTGTACCCCTGTGCGCGTTGTACTGCAATGGACCGATCGGTGCCTCCGGCCGGCCCATTGCATTCAATGTGTGCGGTACGCGTTGTACCCCTGTGCGCGTTGTACTGCAATGGACCGATCGGTGCCTCCGGCCGGCCCATTGCATTCAATGTGCGCGGTACGCGTTGTACCCCTGTGCGCGTTGTACTGCAATGGACCGATCGGTGCCTCCGGCCGGCCCATTGCATTCAATGTGTGCGGGTACGCGTTGTACCCCTGTGCGCGTTGTACTGCAATGGACCGATCGGTGCCTCCGGCCGGCCCATTGCATTCAATGTGTGCGGGTACGCGTTGTACCCCTGTGCGCGTTGAACAGCAATGGACCGATCGGTGCCTCCGGCCGGCCCATTGCATTCAATGTGTGCGGGTACGCGTTGTACCCCTGTGCGCGTTGAACAGCAATGGACCGATCGGTGCCTCCGGCCGGCCCATTGCATTCAATGTGTGCGGGTACTCGTTGTACCCCTGTGCGCGTTGAACAGCAATGGACCGATCGGTGCCTCCGGCCGGCCCATTGCTTTCAATGTGTCGCGGTGCGCGTTGTACCCCTGTGCGCGTTGAACAGCAATGGACCGATCGGTGCCTCCGGCCGGCCCATTGCTTTCAATGTGTGCGGGTACGCGTTGTACCCCTGTGCGCGTTGTACCTCAATGGACCGATCGGTGCGCACCCATTGACAATGGGCTTGCCTGGCAACGGACGCGTTTTCGAATATTCGAACGAGTCGGTTGCTGGAAAATCAGTTGGTCACCCACAACAATGTTGCAAAATCATGTATGTCATGAAGTTGAAATTTTGAAGGATGCTGTGGGCGTGTTTTGGTGCTGCTATTCCATGGATTGGCCAGATTCAGAAGATGCAAACGACTTGGACCTATCACTTTGGACACAAGGGACAGTATCTGCCTCTCCAGCACATATATATTGCTGCATGTTCCCCTGAGAGCCCACTTGCCTGCACTACATGCTCCAGGACGACATCTGCCACTGCACTGCTGCTGTCTCTGCCCCTCTGGACCCTGCAATGGCACGTACTGTGGAGAGAGCCCCAGCCTTCAGCCTTGAAGAGAACCAGGCCCTGCTGGACAGCCTACTTCCACAGTACAGCAAGCTGTATGGGACACCAGGGGAGCAGGTGAGTGTTCTGTGCACTGCCTTTCTGAATGTGCATTTTGTCTGACTAGCAAGGCTGAGAGTCAGCACACCACTGGCTAGCAGGCTCACTGAGTAGTTGTCACCCCCATAGTGTGTAGTGACTTGCACTGGACAGGTATGGTGCAGTGACAGTGCTTCTGAACAGGGTTTTACTCCCCATGCAATGATACCATGTAGTGACTTCTGGAAAACTGTCCATGGGCAGCCGTGCACTGCCTGGGTACACCATGTGCCCCTGTGATTGCGACATGTATATGCAACTGTGTCATGCACGGATATGTTGCATGTGTAGTAATGGCCTTATCACTTTGTCATCCTGACAGGCTTCTGCCCATCGGAAGCATGAGATCTGGAAGGACATCGTCCGGGCTGTCCGGTCCGTGGGGGTCTACAAGCGCCGGATCCGCAACTGCCAAAAGAGGTGGCAGGACCTTCGGGGCTGGACCCGGAGGATTGCACGGGTCCAGCTGAAGCTGTCGCCTCCTCGCAGGAGGGGCGGAACACGGACCCTGACCCCCACATGCTCAGGATCCTGGCGGTGGTCTTTCCAGACCTGGATGGGCAGCTGAAGGCCAGAGAGCAGCAAGGAGGGGGTGAGTCAAAGACTGCACTGTGTACTCTGTCTAACATGCTATGTGCCCTCCTCGGGCCAGGTTGAACTGCCACAGTACAGCAGTCATGTTGTCCAGGAGCCATGTCCCTCTATTGTGCACTGCCCACTCCTCATCTGATACCCAGGTGTGGCCCTTACATGCAGGGAATTCTGTCACTTAGGACTGTGTCCTTGCAGTTTGCTTGACTCAAGGTGGGAGACAGCATCTGTTTCCCTGACTCTGTGGTGGGCATCATGGGTGGGTCCATTGCTTACACAATGCCTGTATTCTGACATGTATTCAGCGTGTTACTTTGATCTGTGGTCCAATTGCTGAGCTGATCCACCACATGTGGCTGGGGTACCTGGCACACACCCATGCTGCGGGTGGGAACAATGTTTGGGCCCCAGGAGTATGTATATGACGTGTGTCACACATACTTAGCCAGCTGCCTACAGTCCAGGGCTCATCCCTCATTCATGTGGGGCTGGACAGTCATGCCTACTCCAGGCCATACAATACACTCTGTACTCCCACTCCCGTGTATCAGAGGACACATTGTGCACAGTGATTTGACCCCTCAGGTGTCTGCCTCTGTGTCAGTGTGCTGTGGATTAGTCGCCAGGACTGCTGTGGAGTTTCTTGGTAGGGGCTCAGCATGCCACTGGAGATGTGACCATAGGAGACGATACTTGTGTGACACATAGGTGTCTGATCAGCTGCCCATGCAGACTGGGGCATGTAAATGTGAAGTTCAGGCAGCTGTTCCCCATGCACAGCAGAGTGTGAGGGGCTCAGGTTCAGAGGGTAGTGTCACAGGTCTCCCATATGTCCAATAGGTATGACCTGGACAGATGAGGGTTAAGAGGATGTGTTGTGGGGGGATGTACATGTGCACTTGTGCAGCTCCAGGACTTGCATTCCCCATGACCTACTATTGTGACACAGTGCAGAGTGTTGTTGTCTGGCTGCAAAGTCATACATCACTGAGCCAGTGATGTATGACTTTGCAGTCATGCCTCCGCCATGGCATGTGTCTACTGATTGGTGAGCCTGCAGGGGAGTGACATGTGCTACATGCACACCATAGTGGCGCTGGCTATCAGGACATGGGTGCATCATGGTGTCTGTCGCTGGTATGCATCACATGCATTTCCTATTTGACTCTGGGCATCCCTTACATCCGGAAACCTGTACTGACTCAGTGGCAAGAGCTGTGATGTGTCCACACCGTGTCCTCTGCACTGTCCAACTACTGTGTACTTGGTGCATGTGTCAACACTGGGGTGTTGCAATCCAACAGACACCAGACAGATGGGTGCAAGGCCATGTGGGATGTGAGTGCCATGCTTGGCATCAGACTGACAATTGACTTCTCCTGTTCAATTAGTGCACTTTTAGCAATGTACAACTAATGATGCCAGGGCTTGCTCTGTGATGTGCTGTGCTCACAGTGGTGTGTGCGTTATGTGCAGGTGACTGATGTCTGTCTGTTTCCCCATTGTTTGCAGATACATCCACGGCCACGGAAGGGGACAGCTCCACGGACCAGGAGGAGCCGGAGAGCCAGACTGGGTCAGCAGCCGAGGAGTGGTCGGAGGGACCCAGTGGCACGGAGGGCGAGGGGAGCCACACCGAGGAGTCCTCAGCAGCATCCACCTCAGCTGAGGACCAGAGCAACTCGGAGGATGACTCCCTTGTGGAGGCGGGTGTCAGCAGCCACCACACCCCAGCTAGTGTTGCTGTCCCCGCCACCACCAGCACCACCACCGCCCTCCCATCGGCTCCCATTCCCCAGGTCCGTGGAGGCTCCCATGTCCGGGAGCGTGTCTCCTTTGGGCCAGGCACCGCACCCCCTGCCCCTGTGTCCCCTGCTGCCCTGAGTGAGGAGTCTGTGTACCTCCTTCGCCAGCTCCATGTAGGGCAGACAGCCATGCTGAGTGTCCTCCATGCGCACACCGCGCTGTTGACTCAGCTGGTGTCGTTCATGGAGGGCATCTCATCGGGCATGTCTGACCTACAGAGGGGCAATAGGTCCATGGACTCCTCCCTGACGGCAGCAGTGTCCCTCCTCAAACGGTCCCTCACCCCTCCTGCCTCTGCTCCATCCACACTCCCCAGCACCTTACCCATCCCAGGCACACACACACTGGCACAGGCACACACCAGCACACACACATCCAGCACACTGACACACACGCCAATGACAAAACGCACACGCACGCACATTCAGGGGACTGAAGCCAGACTCACAGGGGATGGGGCCCTGGAACACACACACGCATCCACATGCACTGCGCAGTCCTCAGTTCCCTCTCCCTCCAAAGCACCCTCCCTTGCCTCACCTGCAACCCCAAAGTCACAGCAGCTCTTCCTCTGTGACCTCGGCCTCTTCCCCACCGATGAAGCTGCTCCAGCATCCCGGGGGAAGAGGAAGCCCACCCACACGGAGCAGAGTGCCCCTCGCCCCCGGACACCCTCCCCCAGGCGCAGACGGACTGAGGCCCCCACCCGCAAGTCCCCCCGGAGTGCTAAGAGCAAGACCCCGCCACCGCCCTGCAGCTCAGGCACAAGGTCTCCGTCCTCCATCCCTCAGGCCCCCACTGCACAGGTGCCCCCACCACACCCTGCCCCAGGTTCCCCCACCCACAGATATACCATCCCCAAGATGCTCCGGCCTTCTCCCCCTGCCACTTGCTCTCCCAGCACCACACCCCCGCTGCGCTTGTCTGTGCCACTGATGTGGTGAGGGTGTCCTCCCCCTCTGTCCAACCCACCTTGCCTGTTCCCCATTCTCCTCCCCTGGAGGTAGGCACTGCAGTGGAGTCCACTACCGCCCTGTCTGACTTGGGCACTGCAGTGGCGGACCTGTCCACCCCATCTGCAGGGTCCACTGCAGTTGTGCCGGCACCCACGACATCTGTGTCATGCCCCCAGTTGTGCCGGCACACACCATGTCAGACACCTCCACTGCAGTTGTCAGTGGCTCTCCAGCACCCACCACCCCTTCCCTGACTCCCCCTGGTGAGCCCTGATCCTGTCCCTGCGGTGCCTGGCCTGCCCCCCGGTTGCCCCTCCTAGTGGATTGTCCCTGGTATTGTGCAGGCATGCGTAGGGTGACATCTGCCAGTGTCACCCTGTTTGAACTTTGACAATGGACTGGCCATTGGCCTTTGCTCTAATTTCTTCTGGACGTCGTTATCAAACAACACATATGCTGAATAAAGCAACTTTCTTTTCTCTAGTGCTCATGCTTCAGATGTACATGTTGTTGGTGCAGCTAACCATGCCCTTGCTGCAGTGATGGTGATATCTGGTCTCATGATTATGAAGTGTTACTGTGCAGGAACCCATGTGGTCCAGGGGGAATGTGTCCTATCATGTGGTGTATCCATGTCATCAATAGCAGCATCTGAGGGTGTCATGTGTTCAGTATTTGGCAATGGGTTTCCTACTTACATTGGCAATTTCATATCTGTGGCTTCCACCCCTGCACATCTGTTGTGCCTGCCATCGTTGCATTTGTCTACTTCCCTGACCGTGTTGCCATCTCCAGTGGACATGCAGGTTTGGGCATCAATGGGGAGGGACTCATCCGTGTAGTCAGTGCAACATTGCTATACAAGTGTGTTGGATCTGTGCTGATGATTCCGTTGGCACATCCATGACCAGGCTGATGTGATGGGAGCCCTCATTTGGTGCTAATTGTTGATTGTGTGACCAAGTGCTCAGCTGACATGATGGGGCCCTACTGAGGCAACATATGGCACAGCTTTCCTCACACAGGAGTGGAGTCCCCTCATGGCAGTGTGTACACGTGTGACATTGCCTGCGCCCAAGGTGTGTGTTGTATGTGCATGTCTGTGTGTTCACTTTCATTCATCTGCGCATGCTGTGATCCCTAGTGTTGTACCTGTTTGTGATGCTTGCTGACTTGAGCTATGTTCCCCCAAAGTCTTCTCCCTTTGTTCTCTGTGATGTGGGTGCATGGCACATTACTGGTCATCAGGGTGTCACCCATAGGTGTGTTTGCTGTCAGGGCAGAGTTTGTGTGCTGACGCAGATGGGTCACAGTCAGGTTTCCCTTTGGCACTTGTTGTTTGCCCCTGTCATGTGATTTCCAGTTTGTGTTATCTTTCAGTGATTGTGACACGTTGTGTGTGTGACTGCTGGCACTCCTTAGGGTCCGGGCTGCAATGTTGGTTGTTGTCTATGTGTGTTCTTTGTGGGTGACCTTGGCTTCTTCATTGGTGTGTGACTGTGGCTGGGATCCCATTGGTCGGTGTGGTATTGCCGTCATGTCCATGTACAGCGTAGTGTGCAGTGTGTCAGACATTCAGGAGTCTTGTTGAGTGTCCATGTGTGATGTGTTTCTACACCTTGGTTCCCACCCACCACCCTGGAATAGTCATGGGTGCATGTGCAATGTCACCAGTGCATGTGTACTTCACTGCTGCACATTGTTGGAGGTCGAGGGGTGTGGTCTTGAGTGTGTGCAGATGAGAGTTGTTGCCCGGCTAGTCCCCTGCCTCCATGTTGGCCTTGGCTTACTGGCCATGCTGATTGATTTGTGCTTGTGTAGGTGTGATGGTAGTT
Source organism: Calotriton arnoldi (assembly GCA_963921515.1). Lineage (NCBI taxonomy): Eukaryota > Metazoa > Chordata > Amphibia > Caudata > Salamandridae > Calotriton > Calotriton arnoldi. Next base: position 284,375 of record CAWUFW010000230.1, read on the forward strand.
AGTTGCTCAGGACACCTGACTGTGGTTCACAGTGTGAACGACATTTAGCTTTGTCATCACAGTGGTATTTTTATTCAGCCCAGGGTCACCACATTGTGGGGGCCCTGGGGGTGGTGCTGTGGTGTGTCTGTGACTTGCTGTGTCAGTTGTTGTTCCTACGTGCCTGTGTGACATGTGTGTTTTGTGCTCCCTCTCACCTGTCAATGCCTGCTTGCCCACATAGGGGATTTGGATCCATGAGTTAGCTTAGTGTGGCAGTGTATGCACATCTGTATGATTGGTATTCAGCTCTCCTCATGTGTTGTGTTGTTGCCTGGGGACACTGGCACCCCCACCCCTCACCTGCTGTGTATGATGACAGTGTTGGTCTGCCTGTTTGTGTTTGTGCATCTGCACCACTGCATTGGCATATCTTGGGTGTGCCATTGGCTGTATGTTGTTTGGTGTGTTTCCCCTGCTGTCCCTGGGACTCCTAGGTCATCGGTCAGCACAGTGATCATGGTTTGTGTGTCCCATTGCTGCCATGGTATGGTATCTGTTCACCTCACATCTGCTGTCTCCACAGGGTATCTGCATTTGTGTGCCCATTGGTGCAAATATGTGGTTCTGCATTCTGATGGTCACTTCTGTCATTGTGTCATTGATGACTGTTGACGGTCTCAGCCCCCATGGGTGTTGTTTGTCTGCACATGGCCAAAGGAATGTTTCATTTGCACTGCAGTATTTGGCTCCCCCAATTTATGTTGCAATGGGACACATACACTACTTTGCCACAGATGAGTTTTTGGTTCTGTGACCAGGAATGATCCATGCAGTTTGGCAGTTGCAGCTCTTTCTTTGTCAACAATTACCTTTTGGTCACTGTGATGATGAGGGTGTAGACCCCATTGCCACAATGGTCAAAATGTGCTTCAGCTATGGACCCCACACTTGCCTTTTGGTCACTGTGATGATGGGGGTTTAGACCCCATTGCCACAATGGTCAAAATGTGCTTCAGCTATGGACCCCACACTTGCCTTTTGGTCACTGTGATGATGGGGGTTTAGACCCCATTGCCACAATGGTCAAAATGTGCTTCAGCTATGGACCCCACACTTGCCTTTTGGTCACTGTGATGATGGGGGTTTAGACCCCATTGCCACAATGGTCAAAATGTGCTTCAGCTATGGACCCCACACTTGCCTTTTGGTCACTGTGATGATGGGGGTTTAGGCCCCATTGCCACAATGGTCATGGGCTGCTTGCATTGTGGGTTCCACACGCATATATGTGTGGCACATGTGCTAGGGGGTCACATTGTATGTTCAAAGTCATGCTCGGTGTTGTAGGCATTTGACACAGCCTGCTCACACGCTTGTCATGGTGGTGGGGGGATGTCTTAATCTTGCATTCCCTAGGTTGTGGTGTGCTTGTTGTGTCATGCATTGTCCATCCTAAGAGTGGGGGTGGTAGTAGTGGTAGGCATCCAGCCCCCCTGGCTAAGGGTGGTAGTAGTGGTAGGCTTCCTGCCCCCTGGCTAAGGGTGGTAGTAGTGGTGGGCATCCTGCCCCCCTGGGTGAGGGTGGTAGTAGTGGTAGGCATCCTGCCCCCTGGCTAAGGGTGGTAGTAGTGGTAGGCATCCAGCCCCCTGGCTAAGGGTGGTAGTAGTGGTGGGCATCCTGCCCCCCTGGGTGAGGGTGGTAGTAGTGGTGGGCATCCTGCCCCCCTGGCTAAGGGTGGTAGTAGTGGTGGGCATCCTGCCCCCCTGGGTGAGGGTGGTAGTAGTGGTGGGCATCCTGCCCCCCTGGGTGAGGGTGGTAGTAGTGGTAGGCATCCTGCCCCCTGGCTAAGGGTGGTAGTAGTGGTAGGCATCCAGCCCCTGGCTAAGGGTGGTAGTAGTGGTGGGCATCCTGCCCCCCTGGGTGAGGGTGGTAGTAGTGGTGGGCATCCTGCCCCCTGGCTAAGGGTGGTAGTAGTGGTGGGCATCCTGCCCCCTGGCTAAGGGTGGTAGTAGTGGTGGGCATCCTGCCCCCCTGGGTGAGGGTGGTAGTAGTGGTGGGCATCCTGCCCCCTGGCTAAGGGTGGTAGTAGTGGTGGGCATCCTGCCCCCCTGGGTGAGGGTGGTAGTAGTGGTAGGCATCCTGCCCCCCTGGGTGAGGGTGGTAGTAGTGGTGGGCATCCTGCCCCCTGGCTAAGGGTGGTAGTAGTGGTGGGCATCCTGCCCCCCTGGGTGAGGGTGGTAGTAGTGGTAGGCATCCTGCCCCCGTGGGTGAGGGTGGTAGTAGTGGTAGGCATCCTGCCCCCTGGCTAAGGGTGGTAGTAGTGGTGGGCATCCTGCCCCCCTGGGTGAGGGTGGTAGTAGTGGTAGGCATCCTGCCCCCTGGCTAAGGGTGGTAGTAGTGGTGGGCATCCTGCCCCCCTGGGTGAGGGTGGTAGTAGTGGTAGGCATCCTGCCCCCGTGGGTGAGGGTGGTAGTAGTGGTAGGCATCCTGCCCCCTGGCTAAGGGTGGTAGTAGTGGTGGGCATCCTGCCCCCCTGGCTAAGGGTGGTAGTAGTGGTAGGCATCCTGCCCCCTGGCTAAGGGTGGTAGTAGTGGTAGGCATCCAGCCCCCTGGCTAAGGGTGGTAGTAGTGGTGGGCATCCTGCCCCCTGGGTGAGGGTGGTAGTAGTGGTGGGCATCCTGCCCCCTGGCTAAGGGTGGTAGTAGTGGTGGGCATCCTGCCCCCCTGGGTGAGGGTGGTAGTAGTGGTAGGCATCCTGCCCCCCTGGGTGAGGGTGGTAGTAGTGGTGGGCATCCTGCCCCCTGGCTAAGGGTGGTAGTAGTGGTGGGCATCCTGCCCCCTGGGTGAGGGTGGTAGTAGTGGTAGGCATCCTGCCCCCTGGCTAAGGGTGGTAGTAGTGGTAGGCATCCAGCCCCCTGGCTAAGGGTGGTAGTAGTGGTGGGCATCCTGCCCCCTGGGTGAGGGTGGTAGTAGTGGTGGGCATCCTGCCCCCTGGCTAAGGGTGGTAGTAGTGGTGGGCATCCTGCCCCCTGGGTGAGGGTGGTAGTAGTGGTAGGCATCCTGCCCCCCTGGGTGAGGGTGGTAGTAGTGGTGGGCATCCTGCCCCCTGGCTAAGGGTGGTAGTAGTGGTGGGCATCCTGCCCCCCTGGGTGAGGGTGGTAGTAGTGGTAGGCATCCTGCCCCCGTGGGTGAGGGTGGTAGTAGTGGTAGGCATCCTGCCCCCTGGCTAAGGGTGGTAGTAGTGGTGGGCATCCTGCCCCCCTGGGTGAGGGTGGTAGTAGTGGTGGGCATCCTGCCCCCTGGCTAAGGGTGGTAGTAGTGGTGGGCATCCTGCCCCCCTGGGTGAGGGTGGTAGTAGTGGTAGGCATCCTGCCCCCGTGGGTGAGGGTGGTAGTAGTGGTAGGCATCCTGCCCCCTGGCTAAGGGTGGTAGTAGTGGTGGGCATCCTGCCCCCTGGGTGAGGGTGGTAGTAGTGGTGGGCATCCTGCCCCCCTGGGTGAGGGTGGTAGTAGTGGTGGGCATCCTGCCCCCTGGCTAAGGGTGGTAGTAGTGGTAGGCATCCTGCCCCCTGGCTAAGGGTGGTAGTAGTGGTAGGCATCCTGCCCCCTGGCTAAGGGTGGTAGTAGTGGTAGGCATCCAGCCCCCTGGCTAAGGGTGGTAGTAGTGGTGGGCATCCTGCCCCCCTGGGTGAGGGTGGTAGTAGTGGTGGGCATCCTGCCCCCTGGCTAAGGGTGGTAGTAGTGGTAGGCATCCTGCCCCCTGGCTAAGGGTGGTAGTAGTGGTAGGCATCCTGCCACCCTGGCTAAGGGTGGTAGTAGTGGTAGGCATCCTGCCCCCTGGCTAAGGGTGGTAGTAGTGGTAGGCATCCTGCCCCCTGGCTAAGGGTGGTAGTAGTGGTGGGCATCCTGCCCCCTGGGTGAGGGTGGTAGTAGTGGTAGGCATCCTGCCCCCGTGGGTGAGGGTGGTAGTAGTGGTGGGCATCCTGCCCCCCTGGGTGAGGGTGGTAGTAGTGGTGGGCATCCTGCCCCCTGGCTAAGGGTGGTAGTAGTGGTAGGCATCCTGCCCCCCTGGCTAAGGGTGGTAGTAGTGGTAGGCATCCTGCCACCCTGGCTAAGGGTGGTAGTAGTGGTAGGCATCCTGCCCCCTGGCTAAGGGTGGTAGTAGTGGTAGGCTTCCTGCCCCCTGGCTAAGGGTGGTAGTAGTGGTGGGCATCCTGCCCCCCTGGGTGAGGGTGGTAGTAGTGGTGGGCATCCTGCCCCCTGGCTAAGGGTGGTAGTAGTGGTAGGCATCCTGCCCCCCGTGGGTGAGGGTGGTAGTAGTGGTAGGCATCCTGCCCCCTGGCTAAGGGTGGTAGTAGTGGTAGGCATCCAGCCCCCCTGGGTTGGGGTGGTGGCGCGCATTCAGGCCCCTGTGTGCATATGTGGCATTGGTGATGGGCATCCCGCCCCTATGGTGCTGCTGTTGCTGGTGTAAGTATATTCAGATTCCCAGTGTATGTGTGTGATGTGTCGTGTACGTGTTGTATGTGTTTTGTGGTTGGTGTCTGACTTACCTTCTGCGCCGTACGCGTCCGTGCCTGTTCCGGTAGTAGATGTAGAATATTGGTATGATCGGGACGAAGGGATTCATGGTTGGTTCGTGTCGTTCGTCCTTCTCGTTGCTTCGCGTCGTCCTCGTCGCTTGGCTTCGTCCTCGTCGCTTCGCTTCGTCCTCGTCGCTTCGCGTCGTCCTCGTCGGTGCTGTGTTCGTCTCGTAGCCGTGGATCGTGTTGTGGCGCGATTCGGAGCTTATGTGCGCCTCTCCCGGATGCTTTGACGTGCCGTGCGTAGCGACGGGTTCGGGCGCGTACGGAAAGCGCATCGTACTTGTCCGGCCGGACGGGGCTGCATTTTCCCTTCCGTGCGACTCGATTCGGCGTTTCCGGATTCGCCTCGGTCGGAGAACAGGACCTGGTTTGGGTGAGTACGGCTCGGCCGGAATTTTTGCTGTTGTGCGCATCGTACTTGCTCGTTCGGTGTGCTGTACGGATCGGTCGGGAAACTGGCTTTCGCATGGCTTTTTTCCCGACCGAATAGTATTGGGTGCGCCTCCGACCGAGATCGGAATCGGCCCCTTAGTGTCCAGCACCTACTCTAGATTAATGCTAACTGGAGTGGGAATAGTAAATTAATTAAGTTTAGAGTCCAGCACCTACCCTGACTTAATACTAACTCGAGTGGGAATAGTAAATTAATTAAGTTTAGTGTCCAGCACCTACCCTGGATTAATGGTAACTGGAGTGGGAATAGTAAATTAATTAAGTTTAGAGTCCAGCAGCTACCCTGACTTAATACTAACAGGAGTGGGAATAGTAGATTAATTTACTTTAGTGTCCAGCACCTACCCTACATTAATGTTAACTGGAGTGGGAATAGTAAATTAATTAAGTTTAGTGTCCAGCACCTACCCTGGATTAATGCTAACTGGAGTGGGAATAGTAAATTAATTAAGTTTAGTGTCCAGCACCTACCCTGAGTTAATGTTAACTGGAGTGGGAATAGTAAAATAATTAAGTTTAGAGTCCAGCACTTACCCTGACTTAATACTAACTGGAGTGGGAATAGTAAATTAATTTAGTTTAGTGTCCAGCACCTACCCTGACTTAATACTAACTGGAGTGGGAATAGTAAATTAATTTACTTTAGTGTCCAGCACCTAACCTACATTAATATTAAATGGAGTGGGAATAGTACATTAATTAATTTTAGTGTCCATCACCTACCCTGGATTAATCCTAACTGGAGTGGGAATAGTAAATTAATTAAGTTTGGTGTCCAGCACCTACCCTGAGTTAATGCTAACTGGAGTGGGAATAGTAAAATAATTAAGTTTAGAGTCCAACACCTACCTTGAGTTAATACTAACTGGAGTGGGAATAGTAAATTAAGTTTAGTGCCCAGCACCTACCCTAGATTAATGTTAACTGGAGTGGGAATAGTAACTTAATTAAGTTTAGTGTACAGCACCTACAGTGGATTAATGCTAACTGGAGTGGGAATAGTAAATTAATTAAGTTTAGTGTCCAGCACCTACCCTGAATTAATACTAACTGAAGTGGGAATAGTAAATTAATTAAGTTTAGTGTCCAGCTCTTACCCTGAATTAATGCTAACTGGAGTGGGAATAGTAAATTAATTAAGTTTAGAGTAAAACACTTACTTTGACTTAATAGTAACTGGAGTGGGAATAGTAAATTAATTAAGTTTAGTGTCCAGCACCTACCCTAGATTAATGTTAACTGGAGTGGGAATAGTAATTTAATTAAGTTTAGTGTCCAGCACCTACTCTAGATTAATGCTAACTGGAGTGGGAATAGTAAATTAATTAAGTTTAGAGTCCAGCACCTACCCTGACTTAATACTAACTGGAGTGGGAATAGTAAATTAATTATGTTTAGTGTCCAGCACCTACCCTGGATTAATGGTAACTGGAGTGGGAATAGTAAATTAATTAAGTTTAGAGTCCAGCACCTACCCTGACTTAATACTAACTGGAGTGGGAATAGTAAATTAATTTAGTTTAGTGTACAGCAGCTACCCTGACTTAATACTAACTGTAGTGGGAATAGTAGATTAATTTACTTTAGTGTCCAGCACCTACCCTACATTAATGGTAACTGGAGTGGGAATAGTAAATTAATTAAGTTTAGTGTCTAGCACCTACCCTGGATTAATGCTAACTGGAGTGGGAATAGTAAATTAATTAAGTTTAGTGTCCAGCACCTACCCTGAGTTAATGTTAACTGGAGTGGGAATAGTAAAATAATTAAGTTTACAGTCCAGCACCTACCTTGAGTTAATATTAACTGGAGTGTGAATAGTAACTTAATTAAATTTAGTGTCCAGCACCTACCCTACATTAATGTTAACTGGAGTGGGAATAGTAAATTAATTAAGTTTAGTGTCCAGCACCTACCCTGGTTTAATGCTAACTGGAGTGGGAATAGTATTTTAATTAAGTTTAGTGTACAGCACCTACACTGAATTAATACTAACTGCAGTGGGAATAGTAAATTAATTAAGTTTAGAGTCCAGCACCTAGCTTGACTTAATACTAACTGGAGTGGGAATAGTAAATTAATTAAGTTTAGTGTCCAGCACCTACCCTAGATTAATGTTAACTGGAGTGGGAATAGTAAATTAATTAAGTTTAGTGTCCAACACTTACAATGAATTAATGCTAACTGGAGTAGGAATAGTAATTTAGATATGTGTGTATTCATTTATAATCTTTAAAAAATAATATAGGTTAAAGTTGTATAATATTTTAATTAAAACATAGTTGCAAATGAAACAAAATAACAATGTATATATAGTTAATTAAAACATATAATTTTAAACAGTATATTTAATAAAAACATATTATGTAACATTGAATACAACATTAATAAAATTATACACAAAAAGTTAAACATTTTATTTTTTTATTGATGTTTATTTATTGTAAATGATTTTGAAATCAACAAGAAATATTTTTTTATTAAAAATATGTAAGATAAATCAAGATATAGAGATAGTAAATCATATTTATTTTACAGACACATTTTGTACATATGTATATTTTTACATATAATAATTAAATACATAAATTTATATAACATTGGTACATTGTTTGATACAGTTATGTAAACCTTGTAATATCAGGTAATGTACTATTACATTTTTTTAGATACATTTGAGAAACAAATATATTTATTAATAATAGTTGTTAATTTCAGTTTGGTATTGTGATTTTTTTATTTAGTTACATATATTTTTAAAATATTATTGATATAACAGTTTTAACAATTTTTTAATGTATGTTTTAAATATAAACTTAGTAACATTTTTTAAACAAATAATAATACATTTTAATTAATAATATTAATATATACAATATTAATATTAATTATTACATGGTTTAATTTTTATGCATTTTTTTATATAAGGTAGACATTTTTTAAACATTAAATAAAATTATTACAATTTGTTTATAAATGCTGTATATAATTTGCAAATATATGGAATTATAATATTAAATATTATGCGTTTAATAATATTTATTATTATAATTTTAAAAGGCAGAAAAATGTAAAATCCATTTAAACAAATAAGTTATAATTGTAAGTATTTTAATTTAACATTTAGGTAATTTATATATAATGTAATAACATTTTTTTAAACAATTTACATTTATTTTATATGTTTAAAGTTGCCATATTTGTTTGGGGCTTGTATTTTGTAACCGCTCACAGTTGTTTTGGGTTATTTCAAAGGGGAGAAGCTCGCGGTCGGGAGCTGCTTCGCGTCGAGGAAGGTAAGATTACTTTTTTTTATTTAAACTACATTTTTAATTAAATTTGAAGGTAGTTAGGTTGTAGTTAGTGTGTGTAGAGTTAGGTTTTTGGAGTTATGGCGTTTTTTATGCGTACGTTAGGTTTTAGCGATTTATGTATCGTTATGTTTTTAGGCCTAGTGTAGAAATATTAAAGTATGTTAGAATATGTATGAATATGGTGTGTATAATGTTTGTAATACTGTTATATTGTACATTATGTGTATATTTGTGTGGGTGGGAATGCTTGTGTGTTTTTTACAGGTTTTGTTCAATAGAAATTGCGGTTACCAGAAGACTGCGTTTTTTAAATTAAGAAAGTGTATATTAGTTTAAGTAACTAATAATTATTTTACACTTCCTTAATTTTTCGGGTTTTCATGTAGCGTTTCTTTTTTAAAACACTTTTTCGGGTTTTTTATGGTTCATCGATTGTGGATTTACGGACGGAGGATTACTTTTTGGAACAGTTGCATTTTTACATTTTTTGGGGGGAATTTTTTTTTCTATTTGGATTATAAATTACCTGGATTGTTTTACAAGATGTGGGATTTTCAATCTACAGCTACGGAAACGGTAAGTTAATTTAATTATTTATTGTGGGAGAGAAATGCTAAGAGAGTTCGTGTTATTGTTGTTTATATTTTTATATATTTAATTAATATGTCTACATATATATATTTATTTATTAATAAAAATATATTAGACAAATTAATTAATTATGCGAAAATATATAATTTATTTGTATGCATTTTTATAATTTTAACAGAAAAGTATTATACTTTTTAAACTGCTTTGAGGATTTAGAGTAGGCTTTTGGCAATTATTGCTAAGTATTCTAGGCCTCTTGTTGTTGGGTATAGTCTGACTTGTTGTTGTAGGTATTCAAACATTTGTTTCGTTTGTTTGGATAGTTTAGGCCTGATTTGTGTTACAGATTGCTCCATTCTTAGCTGTTGGTAGCTCTGTTCTTTTTGGAGGGAGAGTAGGAGTTTGTGTAGAGTAGGTGTACCTCGTTCTGTTGTTGCTTGGAAGGCATTATGCCAACCTTCAACAGCATTGTTTGTTTTTGCCTCTTAGTTTAGTGTGCTAAGGTAGACATTCCACCAAGGAATTTGGTATTTTGGTTGTCTCCTATGTCCTGATCTATGGAGTCTTCCCACCCAGGTATCTTTAAAATAGTCTAGGAGGGGACTTAATTTTTGTTCGTGTTGCTGGTAGTAAGGACTTTCTATTAAAAGGTTGTAATGTTCGGCCATGTCAGTAACTGGGATGTAGGCCAGCGCAATAAGGGGCCTATTAGGATGGCGGGCGGGCGGATCGCCCCCGCCGGGCCGGTGGTAGCCACCGCTGGCCTGGCGGGGGTGATCCGCCCGCCATCCATGCCTGAATGACCCCCCGCCACATTAGGATGGCTGGGGGGTCCGCGGCGGACGGGAAGACCGTCCGCCACTTTTCCGCCCGTCGACGAGCCGACCGGGCGGAAAAGGGGCTTAATATGGTGGCGGTGTCTGCAAGACACCGCCATCCATATTAACATGCAGGCGGAGAGCAGCCTTTCCATGGCGGCGTTGCCGCCATGGAAAGGCATGCGGTTTTCACTGTTGGGGGCCCGTTGCGGGCCCCATGGATGTTGGGGGGGTAGGGGTGCACATGGGGGGTACCTATGGTACCCCCTGCATTTGCATGCACAAGGTGGCAGGCACCGCGCGGTGCCTGTCACGTTGTGCATGCAGATGCACAACATGCATTTTTACATTGCGGCGGGTGCTGCTTACAGCACCGCCCGCCGCAATGTAAACAATGCGGGTTGCGCCCGCCAGTGTGGCGGGCGCATCCTAATTTGAATGGCGGGACCGCCGCACCTATGGCGGGCGGTCCCTTTTGCCGTTGCGATGGCGGGCGGACTTTGTCCGCCCGCCATCGTAATAGACCCCTAAGTTTTTTTATTTGGTATGCAAATGAACTGTTTGTTGCATATTCAACACTTGGGGGCCGATTACGATGGCGGTCGGAAAAGCATTCCGACTGCCGTGGTAGCGGAAATTAACCGTCCGCATGTACTGCGGGAAAACCGGCGGTCAGATTAGGATGAACGGCCAGAGTAATCCGACCGCGGCGGTCGCATTCCACAAAAGTCCACCTGGAGCGTGCCGGGCAGGTGAAATTCCGTCCGCGGCGGTCGGATTTGATGCGGAAAGACCCAAAACCGCCGCACGGCCAGCGGATTGACCGCACGTGAAATTATGATACGATTGCGGTGACAGCGTAACGATCAGTTGTTTCCGACCGCCGCGATTGCAACCATCGATGAATGGGAGAGCCGGCGGAAGGGCTGTTGTATTCCGACCGACGCGGTCGCTCTGGAAGAGTAATGGCAGTCGAAAACAACCACACAACAAGGCCACCAAGTATGGCCAGTAATCTGGCTCAGCCACAAAAAACACCTAACATACCCCAATTACACATTCCCATGGCAAGTAAAAAATACAAATCCCAGGTCAACCCACACAACACACCTGACATGAATACTCCATTTTGACCCACCCACATAGCTGAGTATAAAACCAGCCCCTTCCCTGACCAGAATCCTTTGCACAACTCCACAACTGAAGGGCCCAAACCCACAGCACAAAGTAGAGGCAAATCTACACACATCACACCATCACAACCACACACACACACACACCACACACATCACCACCACCACCTTCACACCTGCACCTTTAACCCATTTGCACATCACACACCATGGCACAGAAGAAAATGCCCAAATTCACTGACAATGAGTTGTCAGTGATGGTAGATGAGGTAATCAGTGTCGAACCACATTTGTTTGGAAACCTGGTCCAACAGACACCATTAGCCACCAGAAATCAAATGTGGGCAAGGATAGTCAACAAGGTCAATGCAGTAGGGACCATCCCGCGCACCCAGAAGGAGACCAGGAAGAGGTGGAATGACCTCAAGACCAAGGTGAAAGAGCGTAACAACAAGTACTGGAAGCTGGCTCAGAGGACTGGCGGTGGCCCTCCCATTCCACTACGAACATTCACCGTATGGGAGGAGAAGGTGCTTGCCATACTGCATCCAGAGAGTCTCACAGGAATACCCGGGGAAGTGGAGGCTGGTAAGTACCAACAAATATCTATCATTACACTGCTATGTACTGTCTTGCACAACTACAAAGCAACACCTCCTAGGCCCAAATGCACCCATGTGCACCACACTCTCCCCAACACATCTCACAGATCTAACATTTACTACCTCTGATTCACCCCAAAGATAGGTAGCAACATTTCCATGGGGGCATGTGTACAGGCAGCCAGCACTACAACTCACACCAGGCACCCTTGTCCCACAGCTCAGTAGGATGGAACACTCCCCCCCAGCCAGAAGCATGTGGCAGACATTGCATTGCTCACCTTCACCTAACAGGTAGGTAGCCATCTTAACAGGGAGGGGTGTTTGTGGGTGGGAAGCCAGCACTACAACTCCCACCATGCCCCCTTGTCCCACAACCCAGCAGGATGGAGCACTTCCCCCAGCCAGAAGCATGTGGCAGACATTGCATTGCTTACCTTCACCTAACAGGTAGGTAGCCATCTTAACAGGGAGGGGTGTTTGTGGGTGGGAAGCCAGCACTACAACTCCCACCAGGCCCCCTTGTCCCACCCCTGAGCAGAATGGAGCACTCCCCCCACCCACAACCATGTGTCAGCCATTGCATTGCTCTCTTCAAACTCACAGGTAGGTAGCCATCTTAACAGGGAGGTGGTGTTTGTGGGTGGGAAGCCAGCACTACAACTCCCACCAGGCCCCCTTGTCTCACAGCTCAGCAGGATGGAACACTCCCCCCCACACCCACAACCATGTGTCAGCCATTGCATTGCTATCTTCAAACTTACAGGGAGGTAGCCATCTTATGCTCTCTTGTCCCACCCCTGAGCAGGATGGAACACTCCCCCATCCAAGAGCCATGTGTAGCCTATTCCCTTCCTCTGCTCTACTTCACAGGTAGGTAGCCATCTTAACAGGGAGGTGGTGTGTGTGGGTGGGAAGCCAGCACTACAACTCCCACCAGGCCCCCTTGTCCCACAGCTCAGCAGGATGGAACATTCCCCACACCCACAACCATGTGGCAGCCATTGCATTGCTCTCTTCAAACTTACCGGTAGGTAGCCATCTGAACAGGGAGGGGTGTTTGTGGGTGGGAAGCCAGCACTACAACTCCCACCAGGCACCCTAGTCCCACCCCTGAGCAGGATGGAGCACTCTTCCACCCACAACCATGTGTCAGCCATTGCATTGCTCTCTTCAAACTCACAGGTAGATAGCCATCTTAACAGGGAGGTGGTGTTTGTGGGTGGGAAGCCAGCACTACAACTCCCACCAGGCCCCCTTGTCCCACAGCTCAGCAGGATGGAACACTTCCCCCCCACACCCACAACCATGTGTCAGCCATTGCATTGCTCTCTTCAAACTTACAGGTAGGTAGCCATCTTATGCTCTCTTGTCCCACCCCTGAGCAGGATGGAACACTCCCCCATCCAAAAGCCATGTGTAGCTTATTCCCTTCCTCTGCTCTACTTCACAGGTAGGTAGCCATCTTAACAGGGAGGTGGTGTGTGTGGGTGGGAAGCCAGCACTACAACTCCCACCAGGCCCCCTTGTCCCACAGCTCAGCAGGATGGAACACTCCCCACAACCATGTGGCAGCCATTGCATTGCTCTCTTCAAACTTACCGGTAGGTAGCCATCTTAACAGGGAGGGGTGTTTGTGGGTGGGAAGCCAGCACTACAACTCCCACCAGGCACCCTTGTCCGACAGCTCTGCAGGATGGTACACCTCCCACACCCACAACCATGTGGCAGCAATTCCCCTCAACTGTGTCACAGGACAGGTAGGTAGACAGTACATGCACCCTGCCATTCCTCCCAAAAAGCATGGAGCCATATGACCACACCAGCCCTCACATGTCACCCAACTTGGCATAGATCCAATAGCCACTTCCAGTGTGCAGACAGCTAAGCGTATGTAACTGTCACAGAAATTAAAGTTTGAACCACCAAGTCACATGTTGAAGAAAGTCAGGGCACAATCATGCACAGCACTGAATGCTATGTGTAAGTGCCATGGTGGCAGAGCATGAAGGCCCATATGACCACAAAACATGCATGGTTAGTTGTTAAAAGAAAGCAAAGTACATGACATGACAAGGGCATGCATAAGATTACAATGGCCAGTTCATGCTCAGATGTAACGTCTTCCATGCAGAGCAAACCAAAAAGACGCATCACATAAAGTTGATGTGCTGCAAGTCGTTAGACGGCGACATGTCCTTGTAATCACACAATCTGTACGTGGAACATGGTATCTATTTTTATGTCACACCATGGACAAGTAATGTAGGTACCTCCACATCATGTCATGATGCGCAGTACTTTGCAGCCATACAAAGTGATATCAATGTAAACTGTGTGGTGTATCACATGTAACATCCAAACGTCTAACACCAAGCTTGTGGGGTGCACTTCAATGACCATTTCACCTCTGTTCAACAGGAGATCAACATTTGACTGCTGCAGAAGACAACACCGACCTGCAGAGCCAGTCTCCCTCCCCGGAACATGGACTCTCGGATGCAGACTCCCTACGTTTCTCGGATGAGGAGCACAAACCTGGCCCATCCGGACTGCCAGGGCGTTCCACGTCCCAGGCCCCCACTGTCCCCACCACCACCACCTCAGCAACAGAAACCGCGCTGACCCCTGCTGCAATGACCTGTGCGGCCTCAACCACCACCACCACCACCACCAGTGCTGCCTGCAACACTCTCCCTGCCTCAGTGGTTACCAACACCATCACACAATCAGAGAAGGGCAGGGCGAGTCTGCGGGTGCGTCGAGTGGCAACGCCACAGGTCCGGGACAGCAGGGCAGGTGGGAGGGCAACTGGTGTCCAAATTCGTGAGGACACTGGGACCGAAGCCCTGGCCAACATCGCCAGAGTCCTTGGGGCATACGAACAAAGCCAGGGACAGATGGACCAGGTCGTGGAAGAAGTGCGTTAGCTCCGCCTGCTGGTGAGGTGCATGGACACGCATATGGGCCAAATCGTGGACCTCATGGGCCAGCTCGTGGGTGTTCTGAGGGACAGTCATGCGGCCCAAAGGACAGCTCAACCCCCTTCCAGTGCCCAGCAGGATGATACTCCCACCACCTCAGCTGCGGCCACAGAGAGGGGTGATCTGCAACAGGATGACTCCTCAGACACCGCTGAGCCCGCAGCAGTGGCCCCCCCTGCAAAACGCAAAAGGGGCCGTCCGAGAAACACCACAGGAGGAACACGTGGCAAAGCACCATCCGAACGCCAGTCGCACAGCCAGCCATGATGGCACCTCTGTTCCCCTTCACATTGACTTTGTTGTCTATCCTTACCCACGCTGCCATGTCGATGGCAGGTGTCTGTTGGACTGGGTCACTACATCAATGTGGTGACTACTCTATTGTCTCATTTACCATCACTGTCAACTCATTAATTCACTTAGCACCTGTTTTGGAAAACATCACCTGTCTGTCACAAACACTCATTGTAAATAAACACTCTACACACCTATGTCTTTGTGTCAGTTCCATGTTTATCACAGTATGTACAATGTTGACTCTGATTTCAATGTACCAGAAGCTCTGATTGTGACGAGGCATTGAGAGTAAGCCTGGGCGTAGTTCGCGAAGTAGCGCTACGCGAAGCTACGCAAAGTGCAGTTCGCACTACGCGAGTTACGCGTAGCACTACGCGAACTGCGTAGTGCACTGTTCGCAATGATTGCACAGTGCCGGATGCTTATCCGCACTGTGCAATTATTGAAAACGGCATCTTGCACAGTGCGAGCTGTCTTTTACTGCCGCTAGAGTAGATTTTTACTCGAGCGGCAGCTTTCTCAACGCGGACTGGTAGTTTCTCATCGCGAGCGGTCGCGAGCATACGCGACCACTCGCAATGAGAAACCTGACCTCCCCGCGTTGAGAATCTCGCCGGGAGGTTTATTTTCCACGCTCGCGATCGGCAACTTGATGTTGCTGATCGCGAACGAGGAAAAAGTCTCGCCGGGATGTCATTTTGCTTGCTCGCGGTCGCCAACTTGACGTTGAGTATTGCGAGCAAGCAAAAAATGACCGCTGCACTACGCTACGCTACGCGTGTTTGCACTGTGCTACGTGCAATTCGCGTTGTGCGAAGTAGCGCAAACTTCGCAAACTACGCGAGCGTAGCGTAGTGCTTTACCCAGGGTTAATTGAGAGGCCGAAGGGACCTAGAAAGACACAAGAGAACGACATTTACTTGTCAGGTGATGGCATCACAGCCAGTACACAACACTAGTTATCAAGGTACACAAACCAGCACACATTACAATGAGAAACAATATCAACATAGACATCATGTGGCTGGCCATGACTACCCTGTGCCACAAACATCAGCCATTAGCACAGAGCCAACAACAGGCAGCAGTCAAAAAGCTCCTCTAGGCCTTTATACTACCATCAAAGACAGCAGACAATGGCACTGTTGTACAATGTCACTCACACTCAAGGGAAGTAGTGGTTTATGAGCTGTTGACGCAGGTCGACACCTTCCTCCTCTCCACCATCCTCGTCACTGGACATGTGTGGGTTTGCAGGGGGGGACATCTGCTGCTCATCATCGTCCAGGAGCAGGGGGATCTCCTTGCGCAAGGCCAGGTTGTGGAGCATGCAGCATGCAACTACGATCTGACACACCTTTTGGGGAGAATAGAGTAGTGCACCTCCGCTCTTGTCCAGACACCGGAATCTAGACTTAAGAAGACCAAAAGTACGCTCCACCACACGACGTGTCCTCCCATGGGCATCATTGTAGCGGACTTCACCCGGGGTCCTGGGATTCCGCAGTGGGCTCAGCAGCCAAGGCCGGTTGGGATATGCAGAGTCACCTAGGTGTGAGATACACAGACCAATTTTGTAATATAACTGTAGCTGAGGACAGCATGTCACACATACAGCACACTACTTGACTCTGCGTACTCACCCACAATCCACGCACGCTCCAGAAGCAGATTTGCCATCAGCTGTGGTACGATGCTGTTACGCAGTATGTAGGAGTCATGTGCTGATCCTGGAAATCTGGCACAGACATGGGAGATTATCATATTCGCCTGGCATACCACTTGCACATTAATGGAATGGAAATGCTTCCTGTTCCTGTAGATGTGCTCACGTGCCTGTGGTGGAACCAGGCCAACATGTGTGCAGTCAATGGCGCCAACAACATTAGGGATGTGGGCAAGTTCATAAAAATCACCCTTCACAGCTGCCAATTCATGTCTCCTGGGAAAATGGATGTAGCGGTCCTTGTATGTCATCATAGCGGACAGGACATCACGTAGCACCATGCTGAACGTTGGTTGAAACATCCCACCTGCGCTGGACACTGTGTACTGGAACAAACCAGTTGCAAAGAAATGCAGGGCCGGCATCACCTTACATGTTGGTGTCAAAGCAGTCGGATAGGTCCTGCGAGGCCTCAGATGAGGCTCCAACTGATCACATAGCTCCTGAAGGGTAGGTCGATCCAAACGGAATTTACGTATGATGTCCTCATCCTCCATGTTCGCCAGCAATGTGAATGGATGATGCACATTTGGTCGCCTCCTACATAAGATAAAAGGGGACACATGTCAATTCAATTCCCCTATGAGATGTGTCCAACATCTTACGTCTTGACTGACACAGCGCCAACAATGACTGGCCTGAAACAACAGCTTACAGCACAAGGCACATGCAGAGACACCTTGATCTAAAGTAGTTGTACACATGTTCAGTATGTGCATAGTGAGTACTCCCAAACAGATTCAGACTATGTGAATGTAAAATTCTCTCAGGACTGGTGACATCTTGTGTCACCAGTCCTGAGAGTAGTTGACACAGCACATGTCTGAAACAGCAACACTGCTGGCTTCTACGTAGCTGCTGTACCTGCCACACCTTCTTGCGTGAGTCAGACAGGGCACACATTAATAACACAATGAGCACAGTGTGTGCATGAAGATCAAGTATCAACATGAGTTCAGAAATCTACACAGTGAAATAGGCACAATATGTAGTCAGTCCATCATTACTGTGGGTTGCTTAGCCATCTCACACATTGACATGTTTACATATTTGAGAGTCCATCACACAACAGATCCGTGTACTTGCACAACAACATCATAAGTGACATGTGAGGGAGTACATGCCAATGCATGTAATCCTGTGCACTGACATGGCATGTGTAGTCATCAGTGAGTTAAATGTCACACTAGCATTGAATATAACTATCTGGTGGCATGATTCATAGTAAGTGTCTACTGTACAATGATGAGAACTGGCCATTGCCATTGCTACAGCAAGATGTGTCCATAGGTGCCGTAAGCGTGCACTGCAACCACGGTCATTGGCACCAATCTAAAAATGCCAATTCGCGGTCGAGACCGCCTGGGCCCCGCAGTGTGACACCACCAATGCCCATGCCATGCCCTTTCAGCCAATGGGAACCGCGATCGCGGTAGTGAAATACACTTTTGAAACCCGCGGTAGGCGTGCTCCGCTACCGCGGGCCCGGTCATTGGGTGCAATTGAAAGAAGCACGATTGCGGTAGCGACCGCCTGGGCCCCGCGGTGTGACACCGCCAATGCCCATGCCCTTACAGCCAATGGGAACCGCGATCGCGGTAGTGAAATACACTTTTGAAACCCGCGGTAGGCGTGCACTGCCACTGCGGGCCCGGTCATTGGTTACATTTGGAAAAAGCTGACCTGGAACACCAATTGCAGCAGCTGAGTACCACTGAAACAACCCCAGGGGGCTATATATGTCTGTGAGTGAGCCACACATTTCGACTGCATCCAGACACTGCTGCCTGTCATTCTTCATTCCCAACTGCTGCTGTTCCTGTCTCCTGGACCCAGTGATGGCGAGAACTGAGAACATCAGGGCCCGTCCCTTCACCACAGAGGAGCTGGAGGTCCTGGTGGACGAGGTGCTTTCACAGTATGGGAGGCTATATGGTGCTCCTGATGTACTGGTAAGTGTTTCAGAGTGAAAGTTTGAGAGTGCAAAGAGTACACACATGATGTTGCTCTGCTGTAGTATGTGCCTGTGAGTGGAAGTTAATGTGGATGCATCCTCATTTTTGAAACACCATGCTCCATACATGGCCTAGTAAATATTGCACTTGAGTATTTGGGGAGGATGGCAACATGTACATTTCTACAGCCCTTCTTCAGCAATGACAATACAAACGTTGGTCTGAGCCTGGGTAATGTAATTGTGTGATACACTGCCTAGCATGCTGACTTCTGGTAAATGGGGTGTGTAGCCTTATTTCCACAGATCCATGGCTGCATTTAAGGATGGGAGGGACATGCAGTGTTTTTGCAGACATACAGTAACACTGCTGGTTTGGGCAGTGGAAGTCTGAACAAACATTGCCTGTGCTAGTGGATGTCAGAGTCCATGATGTTTTCACATGCTCATTTGTGACATTACAAATGTGTTTCGTCCAGAGGGTACTGAAGGATGTGTGTACAATTTTCATATTGCCCCCATGGATATGTATGCATTATTCACAAGATTGAAATGCCTGAGTGTAACCCTCTTGGTGGAAATTCACCTATGACACATCAGATTAATGTACTTCGGAGATATCATCCTTCCATTGTTTTCATTATGTGCTCTGACTCGCATGTGAAGGCACTGTTTGCCCTCTCATATTGTACATGCATGTGAATGTTCGGATGGCCCACGTTTAACCTCAGTGTGAGTCCCCCTGGCCTGCACAGATACTGCCCAATTTGACAAGGACCCATCAGTAAATGGACAGAGTGAAACATATGTGTTGTCTGCCACCCTATTTCTCCACGAGCTGTCTAAGGCCTGAGGAATGCACAAGACAGACCTTGTGAGAAGAATGTGAGAATGTAAGATCATGTCCCTAAATGTGACCTCAATGACACAGGTAGCCATTCACAGGCCAAGGACATTGAGGGGTGTGTAGTGTTGGACACAGTGAGTCTGCCCCGACACATCATTTCCAATGTATTGTATGTCTTGCTCACCCACATACTGCATCACAGAAGAGGGCCTTCTTCACATTGCATTCTGTGCTGGCATTCTGCATGTGTATGAGATGGCCATGTACTGTGTCCATCATCATACCTGCATACATTTCTATGTGATAATCTGTTGCAAATGTACTACGTGTCATGCTGTATGGCCTCTGCTCAACATTTCTGTATTGGTATGCTATGCTTTTGCATGCTCCTGTACTGACACACAGTGGTACATAACACAGTGTCACTGAAACATCCTCTTCTTGTCTCCCATGCCTGCAGCTTAAAATCCACCAGCGTAAGGCCTTATGGAGGGCCATTGCATGCAAGGTGCGGGCTCTGGGAGTCTCCAACCGACGGCACACACACTGTCACAAGAGGTGGGATGACATCTGCCGGCTGAGCAAAAACGTGGCAGAGATGACGCTGGGGATGCTCCCTCGGACTGGAAGGTTGGCGCGCAGGAGCATGACACCCCTAATGGCCCGCATCTTGGCAGTGACACAGCCAGAGCTGGATGGACGTTTGAGGGCCCATCAGCAGCAAGTTGGGGGTGAGTATTCTGCGAAGGGTGACTTTGGGTGTGAGTGACTGCATGTATCCCAACCCTGAGCCAGTGCGGAGCTCTGTGATGTTTCTAGTGTGATGCAATGGCTTCTAAGTGGCGTCTTTGTTAAGTGCAGTTGTCATGCATTTTCGCTACGTGTACTTTCTCATGTGTTCAATACAATGGCCCTTGACATTGCAAGATGAGATGTGGCCTTATGACATCTGCTGCATTATGGGTGTCATAGACACCACCAGGCAGTGAACAGCAGTGTGCATCATCTTAGTGTGCTTTCGTAGATGTGTGCAGTGCCTGACTTGGAAATTGTGAGAGCTACACATCTGACACCAATGTGCAACGGCCGTTGTGCTTCAGAGCACAACATGGTGGATATCAATCAATCAATCAATCAATCACAGAATTTGTAGAGCGCACTACTTACCCGCAAGGGTCTCAAGGCGCTGGGGAGAAAAAAAGGGGGGGGGTGCTGCTAGTGGTCGAACAACCAGGTCTTGAGTAGCCTCCTGAAGGTCAGCAGGTCTTGGGTCTGTCGTAGGCTTAGTGGAAGGGTGTTCCAGGTCTTGGCGGCGAGGTGGGAGAAGGATCTGCCGCCGGTGGTTGTTCTTCGAATGCGAGGGACGGTGGCGAGGGAGAGGTCGGCGGAGCGGAGCTGGCGGTTGGGGACGTAGAAGAGGAGTCGTCTGTTGAGGTAGGCTGGGCCAGTCTTGTGGAGTGCCTTGTGTGCCTTGTGTAGCTCATGGCCATTGTAAAAGGACATTTTGGAGTCAGTATCTGTGTTGTTCCTTTAAAGTGACTCCATGTGTGAGTGAGACAACATGTTGAGATGTATATCTATCTCACCCACAGGCACGTAGGTATGCTTACAGAGATCAGTATGTTAGGTTACAAGGAGGCACCGGCCAGCTATTTGGCTGTGTCAACTTCACATGGGTCATTAATGTCAACTATGCATGTTTCCATGCATCTTCTGAGTTTTGCATTAAGGTTGCACATGCAGACTGCACAGGGTGGTGGGCAACATGGGGGTATCATATTCTAGTCTTGTGCTTTGCTTGCATATGATGTTTGTGAGTATGGCACTATACTGAACCTACATCTCTGTCTATTGCAGCATCTCCTGAGGGCACGGAAGGACAGGGGACGGACACCAGTGGTGAAGCTTCTGGCACGACTGCTACACATGAGCTCACTGACACTGATGTGACCAGCGCCTCGGAGGGGGACAGGAGTGCCCTGGACGAATCACGCCCGGAAACACCAACCTCAGCATCATCTGACTCCAGCGGTGACTCCTCGATGTTGGCGGGCACAGGGAGTTTGAAATCTGCCTCTTCTTCCACCGCACATCGTCCAGTGCCCACCCTCCCGGCTACTACCAGTAGTGCTGGCCGTGCCCGCAGCCCTAGGAAGGGTAGAGTGTCCTTCCCCCCAGGCACCGCTACCCCTGCCCCTGTCTCCCCTGCTGCCCTCAGTGTTGAGGCGGTGGACCTTTTGCGCCAGCTGTGTGTGGGTCAGACTACTTTCCTAAATGCCTTCCAGGATCATGACAAGAAGCTGGCACAGGTAGTTGCCTTCATGGAGGGCATTCATTCTGACGTGGGTGGGCTACACAGAACTGTCCAGTCTTTGTCCTCCACAGTGACGGAAGCCATTCAGCTGTCACAGGCTCCCAGTACAGCTCCAGTCCCTTCAGCAAACACCCTGCCAGTGGCACCACCTGACGAGAGTGCCCACACACCACAGCCCTCAGGCGCCAAGTACTCCACATGCAGCACACAACAGCAGCAGTCCTAACGGCCAAGAGCACAGACACCATCCCCCAAAAATAAAACAGACACACAGGAGCACAAAGGCAAAAGCCCTTCATGTGACACCCAGGGGCATCAGGCCAAGAAGCAGGCCTCAGGCTCACATTCATCCAAATCACCCCCATCCCCACACCTGCTCCCAAAGACAAAAAAACTGTTGCCCTGTCTGCTGTGAAGCTGGTGCCTGCAAAGAGTCAGCACAAACAGCTCTCTGAGGCAGATTCACCCACAACGTCAACTCCCACCCACACCCCTGTGAAGCTGGGACAGGAGAGCAAAGTGGGGGGTTTACCTGGACAACAGGGGATGGAGGGGAAAAGGCAAGGCCAGCCCAAGCGTACCACCAGATCCAGCATATCCCCGCAGGGAGGGGCACCTGCACCTGATACACCTTTGGTGGAGAGTGAGGCTGTTGTGCCCACACCACTTTCCACTCCTGCCAAGACAATTCTTACCTATCGAATCCCCAAGAAGTGGAGACCCAGCCCTCCACATTCACCCTCACACACTGTCTCACGGCAGCATGTCTCCACCTCCCCGTGCCACCATGCCACCCGGTCCAGCCAGCCCTCAGGCTCACACAGCCACTGATGCCTCTACCTCAGCTGGTCCTCTCTCTCCCAGGTCCAGTCCTCCAACTGGCCCGACAATCAGCCACCTCCCAGTTCAACTGACAGCCAAGTCTGAGGTAAAGTCCCCCTCCCAAACCCATCTCTCCCACAGCAGTACCTGGACTGCCCATTTGTATCCCCGGAGCTGTGTTGATTCCCATGGCAGTGTACGGTGTTACCCATTCCCTGTGCAGTTTCTCATGCACACATGTACATACTTTGCACTATGGACTGGCCAATGGCCTTACTGTTTGTCACTTTGGATGCCCATTCCCTGTACAGTTTCTCATGCACACATGTACATACTTTGAACTATGGACTGGCCAATGGCCTTGCTGTTTGTCACTTTGGATGCCCATTCCCTGTGCAGTTTCTCATGCACACATGTACATACTTTGAACTATGGACTGGCCAATGGCCTTGCTGTTTGTCACTTTGGATGCCCATTCCCTGTGCAGTTTCTCATGCACACATGTACATACTTTGATTTTGTACTGGCCAATGGCCTTGCTGTTTCCTACTTTGGATGCCTATCTGTGTATAGTGTAATAAAGACAGTTACTCCTGTTGTCTGCTTTGTCAATGTCCTTGCTAAATTAAAGGTTTTATGTATGGGTATGGTTTCATGTGACACATGCTCTGTATGCCACTTTAACATTGCCAATTGCTTGTTTTACTTTTTCAGAGTTTGCCAGAGGTGACAGGCACTTTAGTTCTTCTTGACTCTGAGGCTTGAGGGTGCAATTAAGGTTGTTTGTGATGATCTACTGTTATCCTAATCATTCTATGGTCAGGTTTGCTAAATTGTACACATGTCATGTTAGGATGCAATACCACAACAGAGGTGAATTCTATCCACAGGATTACTTGCGGGCTGGCCAGGGTCCATCATATCTGTGTGATCTTTCTTGATGTGTGAACAGGGAAGAGGTGTGGTGCCGCGGCCAGGGCGACTGATGCTGGAATCTGGGGCTCACGGTTCGATCACCGGCGGCAGGTCAGCCCAGCACCATGTGACTCTGGGCAATAGCTTACTTAATCTTCCCGATGGCCCCCAGCGCCGGGATGCCTTCGGGTAGCTGTTCGCGCTTTACAAATACTGGATTTACATTTACAGCAGTGTTGATGTGTGGTCATCTTGTGTAGGCCAGACTTCCCAGTCAAATGGGTACATTTGAATATGTGAACTTGAGTGGTCATACAGTGTGAATGGGCTGTCATTGTCAGTAGTGTTGATGTGTGTGTGCCCCTGCAATGCCAACTGCACACATGTATGATCCAGGTAATGAGTGCCTGTTTGTTTCAATTGTCAACCATGTGCTTCAGATTGTGGGCACATGTAGGAGTTGTAGGTTGGGCACTGTGCAGTGTGTTGTTGTGTCCTTGCACTCCTGGGGGACACCTACTTGTTGTTGCTGCCTGTTGTGAGTATGCAGAGTGTGTGACTGCCAAGTCTGTGTTGTGTTTTGTTGCTCAGCCATGTGTCTTGTTACTGTTTGGGCTCACTGTGCAGACCTGCTCAGCCACACTGACATTATTTGTGAGTTTTCTCATGCATTGCTGTCACTTGACCCATTTTTGGCTCCAGTATGGTATGTGGTATGTGGAGTCATGCCATCCCCTATATGTGCTTCTGATGCCTACACATTGTGAGTAACTCCTCTATGTGTTTGTGTACTGTACACTCCTCACCTGTCCACTACTGAGGTACACACCACTTCAATCTCATGTCTTCCACCCCATGGCTTGCCAGTGTGTGAGCCTCCCCAACACTTCATAGTGTGACACTATTCTGTGGGCGGATGATCTGTGTACAGGACCAATGTGCCACTCAGGACATTTTCACAATTATTTATGTGTTGTTTTCTTCTACTATTTTGCAGTCATGGTTGCTCATGTGCAGTGCATATGTTTGAGCAGCACAGTTCTCTAGTCATGTTGTTTGCATCTGGGTTTCCCTGAGTTGTGCATCTGTGGGTGATGGGTAAGCTGTATGTGTGGTTGCTGAGGTACTGCTACCCTTCCTGGTTGTGATGTTATGTTTGTGCTGTGATGATTTGTGTTGTGGGAGTTAATGGTGTGGCACTCAGATATGTGTGCTACTGGTTTGGTTGGTGTGCACACACTGCTTGGTGTGCATGCAGTGCTGTCAGTGTATGTTGCCTTGTACTTGCCTGGTGTGCATCCCCCTGATGTCCAGCTGAGTTTGCTATGTGATGGATTGGTATGTGCATCTGTTGTGTTTTTGTTGTAGATGTATGCAGTGTTTGGCCTGTGTTGGCTCTTTCTACTGACAGGTGCAATGTGTGTGTGATGTTCTATTTGCATGACATTGTGTGTGAGTAGTTTGTGCATTGTGATACATTCAGATGTGTGTTGCATGTGTAGTGTGCATTACTTGTGTGTCTGTCACATGCAGCAATGTGGATTTTGTCCATGAGCTTGTTTTGAGTGCACAATGGTGGTTTTTCCTCCTATTTTTGACCTGTCACTTGTCAGGATTGTGCATGTGCATGCTTGTGGTACACTATGACACCATGTTCACTTGATGACTGGTGTGGTGTGTATGTGTGTGTTAGCTGATTTGTCACATTGATTCCAGTTAGTGTTCATGATTGGCTTTTGAAGATGCAATTCTTGTTTGTGTTGGGGTATGGTGTCTGTGCATTGGTCCAGAGTGACAATGTTGTGTATTCCTGTTCTGTCTAGGGTCACATTTCCTTTCCACTGGTTGGCTGCACATGTCTGGGCTTGTTGGACTTCTGTGGATGTTGTTTGTGAGATTTGTGTTTGGCTATTGTTTTTGTGTCAACATTGGTTCAGGCATCCCTGAGTGTGAGTCTGATATTTGTGGATGCACCACAGGGTGTGTGATTGGTTGCCAGTGACCTCACAGGACATCATTTGCACCATTCTGTGTGTTTCTCACAGGTGTTGAGTGTTGCAGGTGCGAGATGGGTAGATGTGTGGCATGTGTGAAGGTCCTACTTGTGTTTGACAGTCAGGGAGTGTGACAATGAGCCATGTGTGTTGTGCTGATGGCATACACATGTCAAGTAAGTTGACACAGATGTGTGGCTGGTCACTGTATGACTTCAGACACTTACTATCATTCCTGTGCCTATGCATGGCTTGCCTTGATGTATCCCTGAGTTGTTGCACAGAGGTCGTTGGTTAGTTGGTTGGTTAATAACTTTATTCGATCTTAATTGATAAGGTCATAAAAGTATACAGATCATACATTATTCAATTTTTTTTTAAAAGACAATATATCACAAGCAGTATAGTAAAAAGTTCACGAAAGTGTACAGACAATAAAAAACCAGATAGGAACCATTTAAAATAGTAATACCATCCATTACATTTTTCAAACTGAATTATCAGTAAAGTGCATAGCGCTTAAAGTGCTCACAGTGCCTCTTATGAACAATACCATTAAATTAATAAAATACATTGCAATAACGAGTATCTAAAATCTAAAACTATTTTGAATACTTATCAAAATAGACTCCACCCAGACAATTATTTTAAAGTGCTAATTAGTGCAGTTTGGAATTTTGGACAGTCTAATACCTCACTAACCTCCTTTTTGATAAAGCCGAACATAAGTACGATGCTTCACAGTAGTTGACATATGAATTGGGGAGCATTTGGAGGAAAAACAGGGCTGGTCGGCATTGACTAAAATGATATTTTAGCAACAGAGGGCGAATATACTTTTTCCGAATACATGAATAAAATTTGCAAAAAAATAGCAGATGTAAGTTCAATTTATCACAGGGACAAGCTGAAAGTTCATTTACTGAATAGGTCCCTGATGGATAACCTAACAAACAGGGAATAAAATGTAATCTAAACCTTAGCAATATAAATCTATGTCGGGGATTTGTTACAGATGTCAAATATGAATTCATTTCTCCTATAATACACGGTAGGGTTAAATATAGTGCTACTGTAGGTTTGGCCCCATTTAGGTTATCTCTTTCCTTTTCTCTAAGTTCTTTAGCACGTGCTTTAATTATGCTTTTTGGTGTACCCCTACAGGCAGATGGATCTAAGTACAGGGTCTCTAAACCCAACTTCATCAATGTGTTTTTAACATAACACAGCCAAGGGACTCGATTTGCTTTATCAAGCTGTATACAATCTTGGATGATGCCTTGGGTAAGCCCCACTGTATCTCTCTTCCAAATCGAATGCCAAAGTAGAACTGGGGCCAAAGATGTCAGATCAGAAATGAAAGGGACTTGTAATTCCTGGTGCACAATATAGTTAGAGCACCCTTTGGGGATAGCAAATAACTTTTTAAAGAACATATCTTCCTTTTTTTGTAGTGAATCAGTATTAGCTACACCCCAAATGCCTGCGCCATATGTAGCAGAAGTAACAGCTCTGGCGCCATACATTTTTTTGATTGGTTCTACAGGCTTAGTGCCCAGTTTTCTTGTAAAAGAACGGATAGCCATAGCGTTTTTTTCCAAGGCATTACATCTGTTCGCAACCATGTCCTTCCAGGTCCCTTCACTATTAAAAAGTACTCCCAGATATAAAAAAGTTTTAGTTATTTCAATTTTTCGTGAGGCAATATAAAAAGTTGGTAGTTTCCTTGGCTGTTTCCCCACTACTAAAACAAATGTTTTAGTTTCATTTACTTGTAAATCTAGACCCGACATATAAGATACATAATTATTTATTAGTTTTTGTAAGGCTATGCCAGTTCTTGCCACCAGAACAGTGTCATCTGCATAAAGTAGTATGGGTAGCTGTTTTTTATTTACTCTAGGTACATCGATAACATCCGCATTTACTGCTGACTCTACCCCATTTGTATACATAGAGAATAAAAGGGGGCTAAGACACAGCCTTGCCTAACTCCCCGATGAATTGGGAAGGCCCTTGTGCATTCTCCCTGGGATCCATATCTTACACGAGCTGTGGACTGGGAATATAACTGTCTAATGAAGGAAATAATATTTTCCTCCACACCCATTTCTTTTAAAATAAACCATAATTTCCCGTGTGAAACTGAATCAAATGCGGCGGAGAGATCCATAAACGCCATAAATATGTTCCCCTCTTTTGCATTGGTATATTTTGCCGCAATTAGGTTTAAATTTAGACACTGATCTAATGTCCCCATCCCTTTTTAAAACCATATTGAGTAGAAATTAAGATATTTTTGTCTGCTGCCCATTCCTCAATTCTGTTTAAAACAAGACGGCCCATAAGTTTACAGGTGCCGTCTATAAGTGAAATCGGTCGATAATTCTTTGGCAATGCTTTATCTCCTTTTTTTAAAATTGGTACAATTACCGTCGTTTTCCACGAAGCCGGTATTGGACCTTTTGCGATAGCATTTAAAACATTAGTTAAAAATGGAATCCAGAGTTCCAATGGTTCAAAGAAAAAATCAATCGGAGCGCCATCGGGACCCGGAGCCTTGGCACTGCTACACTGTTTTAATCCCTTTTCCACCTCTATCATTGAAAAAATGATCGGTGTATCTATTTTAGAGCTAGAAGAGTACTCATCATTCGGATATACCGAATCAAATATTGCAGTATAGTGGTCCACCCAGGCTTCCTCTCCCACATGCGTACTTATAGAGGGATCTGAGTCTTCACACAAGAATGAGGAATTAACTATCCCCCAAAACTCTTTAGAACTTTTTAGGAAGGAAGCTGCCCGCAGTTTTTCCCATGCCTCTTCTTTTAGAGCCGCTAATCTCACCTATCTGCATTTTTTATATTCGCCTCGTAAGAGGCTCACCAAAACTTTATTTCTTGGCTTTTCCTTTAATGCATTAAGGAGTCTACTCAAAGATTTTGTGCAGGTCCTATCAAACCAGGTTGGAGCTTTTCCTACGCTTGCCTTGAAGTTAGATTTTAAATTATCTTCCACCACATTTAACAGAGTAGCAAAAGCTTTCACTATACCTTGTGGATCTCCCTGCAAAGCAAGGCATGTATCAATTTCTTCTTGGGTATGACGAATTACTTTAGGGATTAGTGTAGCTTTATTTATTTTTGCCCATTTAAGCACTATACCATTTTTCCTAGCTATACTTGGTGCCAAGACTTTTTTAATATTGCTACTGAAACAGCCCTTCCATTCCAATGTAAAAGTCAGAGCGGGGTGATCACTAAAATTTGAAACAAAGGTTCCTACCTGATATAAAAATTTCTTAAAAGCAGTTTCCACTACAAGGTAGTCAAGCGTTGATCCATTTCTAGGATCCCCGAAAGTTTTTACCAAAGTACCAGTTTCTTCCTCTGCAGGGTTACAAATCTCCAGGTTCCTAGTAACCATGAGCCTATTTATTTCCTCCCCATATTCGTGATGTATAAAATGATATGGTGTAACCCCGTCCTCACCAACGATTCCACAAACTGGCCTTAGAATTTTTGGGCAGCAGTGGCAATTAAAGTCACCCACCCATAGTATGTGCAAATGTTTACGGTGGCTGCCTATAGCTTTTTCTATTTCATTTTCAAGAGAACGGATTACATCTGACATGTTGCCTTCAAAAAGATTATTATAAAAATTTACTAATAAAACATCTGCTTGACAATTCCCACTAAAGACTAATAGGTGATAATACGGTGACAGCACATTTAAATCAATTATTTTTATAGCTAAAGTGTTCTTTATCAGTGTTATTATACCGCCTCTCGCTCTTCCAGACCGAGATGGAATTGCGGGGTGTGGAATGTACGGAACCCATCATAAGACACAGTACCCACCTCCCATGTTTCCTGGAGGCACACTAAGTCATATCCATTTAATATTGATAGCCAATCTTCATTATCCTTCTTAGATCTGAGCCCCGCTATATTCCAAACCAATGCTTTTATATTATCCCTTTCTTCAGCCTGTGAGTGACCTACTCTAGTGCAGGTTATCTCCTGATGTGTCATAGGGCACACAAACTCCTCATTTTCCCTATGTCAATCGCATGCCTCCAAATCCTCCAAAGACGCAAACCTATTTGTCAAAGGTATATCTAAGGCATTTGCTTCTCTAACAGGGGGGGAACTGCAACATGAATAGGGACAGGGGAAACAGCAGGTTCCAGAGTATAGTTCAGCCTAGTCTTCGTCATTTGTTGTGACCCCAGAGGTCTGTAAAAAAAGCCCAAAAGTACAGCAAAGATTTGTGTAGATGCCACAGGAAAGTTAGGAATCATACCCAGGAGGTATTTCACATAGTGCTGTCTCTTAAAATGTATTACTACACAGTCTCCCCCGATTGACTTTGGAGTATTTCCCACCCATGGTACTCTTCTAGCCATGTTAATTTGATTGCCAATATTCAAACCTTCTGAGTTCATAGCAAATGTAGATAACCAATACATGGCTTTATTAATTAGTTGTTGGGTAGTTTCCGTTTGATTAGTTTTCAAAGGGGGGACATTTACTAAAATCATTACATAGGGACATGCCGCTGGGGGAGATTGAGATTAAACTTATGGGGGGGTTGGTATCCCCCCTGTTCCCCCTGACGTTCCCCTTGAGTGGTATAACTCTGGGTCTGAATCCGAGGTAGGATTCTGCTATCTAAAGCCCTATCTGGGTATATACCTTGTTGGTTCTGGAGCGATGAGCTGCCATAGTT
This sequence comes from Calotriton arnoldi, assembly GCA_963921515.1. Classification (NCBI taxonomy): domain Eukaryota; kingdom Metazoa; phylum Chordata; class Amphibia; order Caudata; family Salamandridae; genus Calotriton; species Calotriton arnoldi. The sequence continues at coordinate 314,440 of CAWUFW010000230.1, forward strand.
TGCAGGATGACCCGAGTTAGCAGTATTAGCCATATTGATAAAGGGATACGAAAGGGTGTTATCCGGCGGTAACACATTTGTGTTGGATCGACAAATATTTACATTTCTCTTTTCCCAAGGTTCACCCATCCCACGTCTATCACAAATGTTGTCAGTATGTTGACCCCTCCCGTCCATTACCGTTCTACTTTTAGTAATTAGGGCAGTGGACATTAGTGTAACTGGTTTACGGTCAAAATCAGTGGTAGCTACTGGCTGCATCTCACTAAGTACGGGTTTGCCACATTCACATACACCTATTGAATTCGCCCTCTGTAAAATGGTGCTAGCATTAGTACAAACAAAATCCCCATTATTAATGATTTTTGCCAACTGTCCCTCGATACATTCAAGTCTCTTCAAGACTGGTTGCAGCAGGCGAGTCAAAGTAGTTTCCAAATCTTGCAGGGGCTTACCAGGCTTTCCATGACCAAAAAAAGTCTTTTTGGGCGGGCCCTTACCCCCCCCTATGGTCATAGTTAAATTTTGCTGACATGATAATTTACCTCCTCTCTTTTTCTTCACCGGGGGTTCAACCGGAGAGCCAGTGGGGTTTGAGTTGATTGTGCCAATTGGCTGAGAGTCTGAGATCAGTACTGGGGGGTCCGATTGCATAACAGAAACTATATTTGCACCCACTTGGTCATTTGTAGCTAAATTGTAGCGGGGTGCTATTAACAATCCATATCTGCTCCTGTGAGTCTCCCCTCTGTTCGCTCAATTTCTTTTGACAAGGCGTCTGCTGCCTTCATGAGGAAAGAATCCAAGGTATTTACGGCATCCCCTCCTTGGTCACGCAAAGGCGTTTTTCTTTTCCCCATATTCTTACCTCAGAATTGGAGGGATAGCCCAGCCTCCTCCGGGCTCCGACGGGCGTGGACGGGCCCGCCCTTGGCCCGGGCTTTGCCCGGGCACGGGCGCGTCCCCGCGCGCGTCCCGCGCCGCGGGCCGGCGTCGGTCTTTTAAAGCGCCTCCCGGCGCTTGGGCTGATGGGGAGTGAAGTCTTTGGGCAGCCCCCACTGAAGCGCCTGCGAATCTGGCACACCACGCCGCGGGCCGGCGTCGGTCTTTTAAAGCGCCTCCCGGCGCTTGGGCTGATGGGGAGTGAAGTCTTTGGGCAGCCCCCACTGAAGCTCCTGCGAATCTGGCACACCGCGCCGCGGGCCGGCGTCGGTCTTTTAAAGCGCCTCCCGGCGCTTGGGCTGATGGGGAATGAAGTCTTTGGGCAGCCCCCACTGAAGCTCCTGCGAATCTGGCATTTTGGTTTAATTTCACTCACTGTGCCACCCATGTCTGATTTGATGGACTAAGGGTGGTGTGATATGTTCCTTCTCTTGCATGTGATGTACACATGCTATGTGGCTTGCTCCATGGTTTTCCAGCACTGTCCACTTCACTTTTGGCTGGCCCATTTATTGTCCTCCATTGCTGCTGACCTATGGTATGAGTATGTGGCTGGGTGTCAGTGTGGGGTGTTTCTGAGTGACTTGACAGGCAGTGTGGACAGTTCAGTGGTTGTTCATATGCAGTGTGAGTCTTCATTTTGTAATTATACTTAGTTTGATTCACATGAGTGGAAGGTAGGTGTGAGGAGGAGGGTTGTCCAGCCCCTGAGCTTCTGTGCAGGGTGTTCCTCTTCACCCCCACCTATCCAGTCAATCTCCCTTGTCCTTTGATGTGTGAGGTGCGAGGTCTGGCTACACCTGGCTGATTAATTGTGCAGGGGGGGCACAGGAGGGGCACACAGCATGTGCTCAAATGGGTGTGTGATGTGTACTGTGGGAAGGGTGAAGGTGGAGCCCTGTGAATCTGGCCGGACTGCCCATGCCTGGCGCCGGCCATGCCTACTACATTGTGCGCGTGTTTTCCTGCATCTTCACCGCTGCGGTGACTTTCCCGGGACATTGCAGTGATTTCGCGGTTGATGGGTGACCCAGATGCGGAGGTGTGGGTTTCTGACAGGTAGGACATGTCTGGGTACACTGGGGGATATGTTCCTGTCCACACCAGAGTGTCTGATGTGGACAGGAACCGTTTGTCAGCACAGGAGTTGTGTGTTGTGGTTGTATGCGGAGTTGTGTATTTGCGTACCTACGGCGTTGTCCGTGACGGTGTATTATTTGCTGCTGGTGGATGAGGTACAGCAGCGGAAAGGCTTGAAAGGCTGGATCCATAGCGGTCACGACCGCGTGGAGTGGACCGGGAATCGAGGTTCGCTCTCCGCTGTAGTGCTTCCACCGTCTCCGGGTAGGTGGATTCTCCGCTGCGGTGTGATGGGCTGTTTGCGGCATCGTAACTTGTACGGCGGACGGGACATCATTCCGCACGGTGGTGTGTCTCGATCGGCTCCCTCCGCCGCGGTTGCGGGCAGACATTTCTGGCGGTTCATGTAACTCTGCAGCGGACGGAAAAAGGGCTATGTTTGCCCATCGTAATATGGCGGACGCGAGGACTGCTGCTGGAGTGCGGAAAAGGACATTTTCCGCCACCGCCAGCACCGCGGATATGCCTCCGCCCGCCATCGTAATGAGCCCCTTAGTGTTGATTTCTGAAGGTGTCTCCATAGACACTGATTGAAATGATAGTAACAACCCTGAATTGATGTGTGTGGGTAGGATTTTAGAATTGCACTTATCATTGCCTGCTCAAAATCTATAATTATTTTCTGTGAAAAATAATTATTTGTTTCTTGTTTAATTTTACTTAGTACTTCCATATAGGTGGAGTTTTGTTTATTGGGTAGTAAGGCGTAAATAAAGAGGATGTTAGTGTTCTGATATAGGGCATGGACAGTGTATAATTGATAGAATGGTTTGGGACAGATTTTAAATGTCCCGTCCATCATCCATGTTTCTGATTGTTTTAGCTTTATTAAATTGTTTGCAGCTGCAAACATAATTATTCTTTTTTCTTTGCATTTGTTGTCATAAAGAACAAAGGGTTCTTCATTATGAGTTATAGATAGTTCTGGGGGAATTACCACCTCTTCAAATGTTTTTGGATTAGGTGTGGTAGTTGTGGCTTTTTTTTTTGCGAGCTATGGTTCTTTTTAATGAAGAAATAGAGGGCATTTGCCCAGTAGCATGTTTGGGTACTCTAGGCAGCAGCTCTTTAAGTACTTGAGTGGTAGGTTTTTGTGAGCTATTGGTAGCTTCTTTAATGTTTTCAAGGGCATCCCTAACCTCGATTTCAGTAATGTTTGGAGGGTGGTTATGCTCCCTTGTATACAAAACAGTTGTTTTTCTAGTTGTTGCCCGTCCATAACATTTATGCAAAAATTTTCCTTTTTGGGATGTGATAAATTGGGCACCTTCTGTCATTGTGATGTGTTACATTCTACAAAAAATGTATATAAAAATTATTGAAACGAATATTGTACATGTTTTTGTCTTAATTGCTATTAATATACTTACAATGTTGATGTTCTGTTGATTTTGAATGGAGATGTTCTGTCTTTGTTGGTTGAATTCTGTTAAGTTGCTGATGTTTCTGTTGGAAGAGTAAAACATATTTTTACTTATTTTGTTAAATATGTATATGGGGTGGGGTGGGTGTTTGGGATGGAGTTGGGGTTTGGTTGGGTGTTTTACATGTTTTTAAAATGTGTTTTGCTGAATACTTACTTTATTAGTTAGATGATTTTAGAAGCTGATCTGTAATTTTCTAGATGCTTTGAGAATTATCTGTAGAGGAGACATAATTTAAAAAAGATATATATTAATTATTTGAGTTTGATAAATAGTTGTTTTTGAAGATTAGCTTTACTGTTATTTTATAAATGGTAATTTACTTACTTTTTGAATTATGCAATAGATTTTTCTTTGATGAAGTCCTTGCTTGTGGTCGAAATCCGGCAGAGTTTCGCCTTCTTTATTGTTTTTGGTTTAAGGTGTAACATAAGAATAAGTTTTTGTTCTTTATATAGTGTTTAATTAATTGTTTGGTTCACCTTATTGGTTTATTTTAATATTGTGTGTTTTTTATTGGTTGATATTTATTGTTTTAATTGTTTTGGTAGTTGTTTTCCATATATGAAAACGCTAATTAAGAGTTAGTTACTTTTTCATTTTTTTTTTCTTCAGAGGTTGAATTATTTAATTGTGTATTATATTATAGGTGATGTTAAATAATGTGTGTATATATAATCGAAATATAAAATTGAAATGGTTATGAATAGTGTATTTATGATTTAATGTTTTAAAATATGTTTTACTATTTTCTAAATTTATGATATTTAATGTCTTTTATATGCAGTGTATGTTTATTTATTTAAGTATATTTATGGTGTTTAATTTAGTTTGTTTTATCTGTTTAAGTTGTCGATATTTGAACCAAAACGATAATATTGCTGTCTATATTATTGTGATCGATATTTTGGATATGTTGTATATTTTTAAAGGATGTTCGATATTTTGAATAACGATATTTATGTGTTCGATAATACTGTAATCGATAATGATCTATGACGATATTTTGTGGTCGATAATAGTGTATTTTGTTAATTAAGTATAGAGTATCGATATTAGTGTCGTCGATATTTTTGTGTCGATAAAAATGTGAGTCGATATTGTATGTGTCGATATTATGTCAGTGATTCCTCCACAGCTACTGCTAGGATAGCTTTCTAAAGGTTATCTTTGACCTCATACATCATAAGGGTCGTTTGGACTGGTGCAAGGTGCCCACTTTAATTAGTGGTCAGCATATACCAGGCCAACTTCTCACACTGATGTCACTTTCAGTTTCAAAAGTTGAAAGAAGTTCCCAAAGTGGAAGACAGTCCAGCTAAGAAAGGAACTTGAAACCTTCCATAGCAAAGTTCAAGAGAAGCATCAAGGCATTACTGCACAAAAGATAGCAAGGCCCAATGGGGGAATAAGTCTTGCGCTCTTCATTGGCTCCGGTGAGAATTCTCGCAGACTCCTACCTAACCTAGCCCAACCCCACCGAAAACCTGACAGAGACACAGCACACCACCTGACAATACCCTCTGACCCCATGCAAATAACAGATCTCTGCAATGTACCATTACCAATAGTAAACATCCTGTAACCACCAGGCATTATGCTAACACCACCTTACTGGTAGTGTTGTGTATATACTATATATATAACACTAACCTCACAGTCTATGTAACCGCGAATTTGCGGATGGAGCTCTTGAGTATACTGTACAGCACTCTCTTGGGAATACTGTACAGCACTCTCTTGGGTATACCATACAGCACTCTCTTGGGTATACTATACAGCACTCTCTTGGGTATACCGTATAGCATTCTCTTGGGTATATTGTAAAGCACTCTCTTGGGTATATTGTACAGCACTCTCTTGGGTATACCGTACAGCACTCTCTTGGGTATACCGTACAGCACTCTCCTGGGTATATTGTACAGCACTCTCTTGGGTATACTTTACAGCACTCTCTTGGGCATACTGTACAGCACTCTCTTGGGTATACTGTACAGCACTCTCTTGGGTATACTGTACAGCACTCTCTTGGGCATACTTTACAGCACTCTCTTGGGTATACCGTACAGCACTCTCTTGGGTATATTGTACTGCATTCTGATGCCCTCAGGTCATGTACCCACTCTATAAAACTCTCAAAGAAAAGAAAAAGAAAGAAAGTAAAGGGTGAAATAGTTGCTGGTAAATGTGGCAGAAGTTAAAACATGGAGAGTAATCAGCAGTAAATTGTATTTTTGAATTGAGTTTGTGACCCTTTCGAAACATCTCATGTACACCTTGCCACCAGGGGCATAAATCAAGAAGATGGCCAGTCCCTGCTAATGTAGTGAGGGGTTCATGAGATTCCCATATAGAATACTGAAATTCCAAGTCCCTAGAGTGAATGAGGGTGAACCTGTAGGGTTAGGGCCCCCCTGTGCTGCAAGGGCTTCCCATCTTTGCATTAAGGCTACAGTTACTTTATCAGACTTTAGTTTAAAGCGCCTCTGTGCAGTGAGCACATGATCACTGAGGTATTTGATGCGGGCTCCCGCAGCGCAGGTCCCGCTTTCTCTCCCTGCCGCATAGTGCCCTGCTCACTTGCTCATTTGCTGCCATCTCCGGTCCAAGGCGACCGCAACGCTTGGGTCTATTGCTCCTGCTTGCTTCCAACCGCAGTAACGGTCCGAGGGGACCGCAACACCCAGCCTGCCTTACGGGGAGCACGGCCATCAACGTCATCGGGAAGCGCCAGGAGGCGCAGCAAAGGCGGCCGCGGGCTCCCGCAGCGTGGGACGCGCGTGGGCGTGCCCGGGCTAAGCCCGGGCCAAGGGCGGGCCCATCCGCCCTTGGAGGAGGCTGGGCTGGGCCACCATTCTGCCATTTGGTCATTTGCATGGTGTAGGAGAGTAGGATCTGCCTCTTATGTTGCCCCCACTTTTTTTCTGATGTTTACACTGGTTTCTGGCTATAGTCAGGCTGGGACCCTGCCAATCAGGGCCCCAGCCTCTCTGTTCTCTCTAAACGACTTGGAGTGCACTCTAGGTGCACTAGTGATTGGATACTGTGGTACCTTATGAGTCCCTAGTATATGGTACCTTAGGTGCCAAGGGCATAGCTACTTCACAGGCCTACCAGGGGCTGAAGCATGTATTATGCCACCCCTGGGAAGCAGACTAAATCTGACACCACAGGTCTGCTACTGCAGCCTGGGTAAGGTGGTGCATGCACCCCTTACTGTGGTATAGGCTACCTATATCACTACATAGATACACACATATAAACCTATAAGTCACTCCTATGGCAGACCTTATCAAGCCTGAAGGCAGAGTGCTTGGTTCCTATGTGAGAGGGTGCCCCTGCATGAGCAGAGCCCCTCTGCAGCCTTCGGAGACCCTTCTCTGATGCTGTTTGTAGTGCAGCCTGACCATATTCTCTTAAGCGCATTATAACCTCGCGTTAAATGCTAACTTTGGGATGGCTGCACGGAAACATGTCGTGTTTGGTGTCAAACATCTTGGAATACTACCCCCCGCCAGTTCTGGCGGCGGGGTAGCATTCCACCCTTCTAGAGGGATAGACATGTACCTACTGTGGAAATGCGGTAGAATCCTGAAGAGCCCTGGCATCACAAAATGGATGCCACCAGTCACAGACACTGGGCTGCCCTCCTGCTGATGACCGAAACTCGCAGTGGAGGAAGCCCAACAATAGGTATCCTGTCACAGGGAGGTGTGACCACCTCCCAGACAGGGTTTAGTGTATTGGGGCTGGGTGGGTGCACTCCTAGAGTGCTTTGAAGTCCTGCACTGGGGAGCAGAAGGCTCATCTGTGCATACACCAGTTCAAACCGGCTCAGGGGCTACCTGCCCCTGCTCTGGTGCGAAACTGGACAAAGGGAAGTGGGTGTAGCCACCCACTCCCCTCACCCTCCCATAGGTGGGGTCTTAGAGCTAGTCCCTCCCTTCCTTTTTAGTATAATGTAGGGAACCCTTGCCATTGCAAACTAGATATCCCTGGACGACGCTCTGAAGAAGAATCCTGGACCTTCGATGTTCCACTACCTCTGGAAGACTGAAGAATCTCCCTTGGAGTCAAGCAGTGACTCCCCTGCTTGGCAGGCACCAAAAACTGAAACGACGGTCGCAAACTACGCAGCTCCCACCGGAGCCCGAGGTCCCTGCAGCCCAAGACAAGGATTTCCTGACTTCTCCAAGGCCATCGTGAGCCCCCAGCGAAGCTGAGGCAAGTGGACTCCACGAGTGACGAGGAACCGCAGTCCCTGGGTACCGTGCACTATTGTCAAGTGCAACCCTTTCACGACATTCTACGAACCTGTGCTTTGGACCACGTGGGGTCCCAGCCTCTAACAAGAATCCCTCCAAAGATCAGAGGCCTACCCTGTCCCGAGTGACCATGGGCCCCTGTTGAAGGAATCCTCCCGAGGCGTCTTTGCAATCCCTTGCCAGCCGGCTTGTGGGTCCCCTGAAGACTTTTCTACAGAACCAAAGGACTCCCCTGGTTGCTCCAGGCCTGCCCTGACTTACCCTCGCTGGGTGAGTTCCCCAGATCTTGCTGGTCTGCACCATTGACTTTTTACGCTTTCCACGAGACTTGCTGCTACCAAGGCTTGTTGGCTCCAATCGGGTCGCCGACACCGCAGTCAGCTGCAGACTTTGTGGGACATGCTGAATCCAGCTCCTGGTTGTCCTCGACACCTCCTGGACCTCGTGGCCAAAGAGTCAAGACACCCGTGAACGACCTGAATCTGTCGACGACGGTGGGCATTCATCTTCCTTGCCCCGGGTCACTGCCCAGTGACTTTGAACACTGTCCCCTCTGCTTTCAGGTCTTCCTTCTTCCTAATCCAGGCTTGGATTCCACCGGACACTTCTTCTGGCTTCACAAGCAGCAAGTCTTCATTGGCTCCCATTGAAAATGACGCCGCGACCCGACACCAAAGGACACCTATGCACCCGGCTTCCCTGGGTGAGGTAACTCCAGCACTACTGTGTTCCTGTGGGTGTTGGCCCTAGAACTACTTACCCTGTAAGTGACTTGCTTGTAGCTACTCCCGAAGTGCCCTTAAACTCTTAATTTCCAACCGCGACTTGCCCCATTGAAGTCTACGGCGATCCGCGCCTGTGTTCACACACTGCACGCGTCCCCCGTGGGTCCTTTACTTACCTGCCTTGGGTGGTTTCGTGAGGCCCCAGCACTTCCGACGGCCCTGGGCCTTGTCTCTTTGCAAGTCGTTGTTCTTAAGTCTCTTTTTTAGTATATGGTCTGGTACGCCCCTAGGGCCCCAGCCATATTTGTGCTTAATTTATTGTGAAACGTTGATTTATGCATATGTTCCTGTCTTCTAATCTCACAAGAGATTAGTAGAGAGTTGTTTAGTAATAAATACATATATATTTGATATATATACCTGTGTGGTGTCTTTTCATTTGGTGATTCAAGAGATTGTGTGGTAAAACAAGCTGCTTTACATTCCTCCAAGACTTAGCCTGAAGGCTGCTCTCCACAGCTACCACTAGGATAGCTTTCTATAAAGGTTGTCTTAAACCTACCTACCATAAGAGTCGAATTGTACTGGTGCAAGGTGTCCACTTTAACTAATGAACAGCATATACCAGGCCAACTTCTCACATTGGTGGCAGCGTGTGGGATTCCAGCTTGCTATTGTTTTACCAGAAAATCTCTATTTTAATTACTAACTGAAAACCAAGCTTAGTATCAATAAGTTCTACTGAACTTAGAGCTGTGTGCCAAGGGATAGCACACCCTTTCTACAGCTCAAGCTAGTATCAGTAGGCCACAAACTAGTGTAGGTAGTACAACACTGCACAACACTAGAATGTCCTTAAAGGGTGGACCCAGTGGATCCACTCAGCCTCAGTATAAGGACATGGCTTTCTCTGACTTGAGAGCCATGTGTGCTGCAAGGCACCTGAAGCTAGGACAGAGTCCCTCCACACTACACCTGATAGATCTGCTGACAACAGATGATCTTAGATTAGCTCTAGGAGCTAATGGGTCTGAATCAGTGGGTGGGTCAATTACAGTGTCTGGGTCAGATGATGAACATCTGGATGACCAAGACTCTGTGATTGTAGGGCCAGGTCCCAAGGGGTCTGAACAGGACAGAGGAATTCTCCCTAAGAGAACTGACATAGTGGAGGAGAGGCCTAGGTCCCTTTCTAGGGAATCTGAACACTCCTATCACTCTGGCAGAGAATCTGTCTACCAGAGGAACTCCTACTTCTCAAGAAGAGAGACCTCCTCTGACAGAATGTACAAACTGCTGCAGTATGAGGAAGCAAGGTTTGCCCTCAAAACCAAGCAGTTGGCATTAGATAAGGAAGCCCTGGAGCTCCAGAGAGCTTCTAGAAAAGAGGGGTTAGAACCCCCTGGTGGCAGCAACAGTGTCCCTAGAGGCAGAGAATATATTCCAGACCATAGGAACCTGAGCAAGTTTGTTCCTCCCTACCAGAGTGGGGATGATATCCATAAGTGGGTAACTGCTATGGAAAGGGCCTGTAGAGTACAACAGGTCCCCCAAAAGCAGTGGGCAGCAATCTTGTGGCTCTCCTTTTCAGATACAGGTAGAGACAAGCTCCTCACTGTTAGAGAAGAGGATGCTGATGACTATGAAGTCCTGAAGAGTGCACTGATAGATGGGTTTGGCTTAACCACTGAGCAGTACAGGTTGAAGTTCAGAGACACCCAGAAGGCACAGACTCAGGACTGGACTGACTTTGTAGATTGTGCAACCAAGGCTCTGGAGGCTTGGCTGGTTGGCAGTAGGGTTACTGATTTCAAGGGATTGTATAATCTAATGATGAGAGAACAGATCCTTAATAATTGCCAGAACCAGTTGTTGCATCAATACCTGGTGGACTCAGATCTGACCTCTCCCCAAGAATTGGGAAAGAAGGCAGACAAGTGGGTCAGAACCAGGGTGAGGCAGAAAACCCAGAACCAAGGGGGTGACACAAAGAAGCAGGATTCTAAGGGCTCTGAGAAAAATGGGGATAAGTCAAAAGACCAGAAGTCTTCACAAGGGCCCCAAAATCTGCATCTGGTGGGGAGTCACAATCCAACAAGGGAAAAGGCCAAAAGAAGCCCTGGTGCAAATTCTGTAAACAGAAAGGGCACTGGACTTCTGATTGTAACAAGTCCAAAGACCACACCACCACCACTCCTGCCCCTAAGGCAACTGTTCCCCTAGTTCAGCTACTGGTGGAGGTGTTACTCAGAATAAGGGTGTAGTAGGGTTGACCCTGGGTTCTGAAGTGGACTCTGGCCTAGTCAGAGTACCCACTCAGGCAATGCTGATTTGTGATGGAGACATTGACATGTCCTTCCTGGTGAGACCCAGTAATCTGGGCAAATACAAACAGCAGCCTGTAATAAATGGCAAACAGGCTTTGGCATTTAGGGACACAGGTGCTAGTGTCACCATGGTGGCAGAGGATCTTGTGGACCCTGGACAGATCATCCTGGGCGAAATGTACCAGGTGACCAATGCAAGCAATATCAGGACCAACCATAGCCTGGCAGTTGTGAATTTCTCCTGGGGAGGGGTAACTGGCCTCAAGAAGGTTGTAGTCAGTGCAGACCTCCCTGTAGAATGTCTATTGGGCAATGATCTAGAAACTTCAGCCTGGTCTGAAGTAGATTTATGGACTCATGCTGAGATGTTGGGCATCCCTGCAAAGGTATTTGCTGTGACCAGGTCACAGGCCAAAATGCATGACACTGAACCAGCTCTGGATCCTGAAACCATGGACCAGATGCTTCCCAAGAAGAGGAGCAGTAGGGGTAAGGCAGTGCATTCCCCTCTGTCTCAGATCACTGATTCCCCTCTTGAGGGAGGAGGAGCAGATCCTGAAGAAGGAACTGCCCCAGAGGAACTTGAGCCTGATCAGGTTGAGTTCTTGGGGGCAGGGGGCCCTTCTAGGGAAGATCTGAGTAAAGAGCAACAGTGCTGCCCCTCTCTTGAACCCCTCAGACAGCAGGCTGCTGCTGAGGCTGCTGGGAGTGCTAGTGGGTCCCATAAAGTTTATTGGGATGAGGGACTCCTATATTCTGAGAGTAGAGATCCAGCCCCTGGAGCCACCAGGAGGTTGATAATACCTCAGAAGTTTAGGGGGTTTCTCTTAACCCTAGCACATGATATCCCTTTAGCAGGTCACTTGGGCCAAAACAAGACCTGGGACAGGCTTGTTCCACATTTTCATTGGCCACATATGTCAGAGGACACAAAGGAGTTTTGTCGCTCCTGTGTCACATGCCAAGCCAGTGGCAAGGCAGGTGGCACCACAAAGGTCCCCCTGATACCACTACGTGTGGTGGGGGTACCCTTTGAAAGGGTAGGGATTGACATTGTTGGTCCCCTTGACCCTCAAACTGCATCTGGGCACAGATTTATCCTGGTGGTAGTGGATCATGCCACCAGGTACCCAGAGGCAATTCCTCTGAGGACCACCACAGCCCCTGTGGTGGCAAGAGTCCTCATTGGAGTTTTCTCCAGAGTGGGTTTCCCAAAGGAGGTCATCTCTGACAGAGATACAAACTTCATGTCAGGATATTTGAAAGCAATGTGGAAGGAGTGTGGTGTAACTTATAAGTTCACCACCCCCTATCACCCACAATGCAATGGGTTGGTTGAACGTTTCAACAAAACCCTGAAGGGAATGATTAAAGGACTCCCAGAGAAGATTAGGCGGAAATGGGACCTTCTTCTTCCCTGCCTGTTGTTTGCATACAGAGAGGTTCCACAGAAGGGGGTTGGTTACAGCCCATTTGAGCTTCTGTTTGGGCATCCTGTGAGAGGTCCATTATGTTTGGTAAAAGAGGGCTGGGAGTTACCTCTCAAACCCCCAAACAAGATGTGATGGACTATGTACTTGGTCTCCGCTCCAGGATGGCCGAATACATGAAAAAGGCAACCAAAAACCTGGAGGCCAGCCAAGAATTACAAAAAGCTTGGCATGACCAAAGGCTGTGCTGACTGTGTAGCAGCCAGGACAGAAAGTGTGGGTGTTGGAGCCTGTGGCCCCAGCAGCCCTCCAAGACAAATGGAGTGGCCCCCATACAATAGTTGAGCAAAAGGGAGAAGTCACCTATCTGGTGAATCTTGGAACTCCCAGGAGCCCCCTGAGGGTGCTCCATGTCAACAGATTAAAGCCATATGTTGACAGGGCTGACATGGGCTTGCTCATGGCAACTGATGAGGAACAGGAGGAGGAGAGTGACCCTCTCCCTGACCTGCTCTCATAGAACCCTGATGATGGGTCAGTAGATGGTGTTGCTTTGGCAAGCAGCCTCACTGACCATCAGCAAACTGAGTGCAGACAAGTTCTGCAGCAGTACAGACATATGTTTAGCCTGACCCCTAGTCAGACTACCTGGTGCACCCATGAGGTGGACACTGGGGACAGTCTGCCTGTCAAGAGTAAAATCTACAGGCAACCTGACCATGTCAGGGACTGTATCAGGACTGAAGTCCAGAACATGTTGGAGTTAGGTGTCATTGAGCCTTCAGATAGCCCTTGGGCTAGCCCAGTAGTCCTAGTACCCAAGCCTCATACCCAGGGTGGTAAGAAAGAAATGAGGTTTTGTGTAGACTACAGAGGCCTCAATGCAGTCACCAGGACTGATGCCTATCCCATACCAAGGGCAGATGAGCTGATTGATACTTTGGCCTCAGCCAAGTATCTGAGTACATTTGACCTAACAGCTGGCTACTGGCAGATCAGGTTAGCTGATGATGCAAAAGCCAAAACAGCATTTTCGACCCCTGGTGGGCACTACCACTTTGTGGTGATGCCCTTTGGATTGAAAAATGCACCTGCCACTTTTCAGAGGTTGGTGAACAAAGTTCTGGCAGGGATGGAAACTTATTGCTCAGCTTATCTAGATGATATTGCTGTCTTTAGTTCCTCCTGGCAGGATCACCTGGTCCACCTCAGAAATGTTTTGGTGGCTCTGCAGAAAGCAGGCCTCACTATCAAGGCCACTAAGTGCCAGATAGGGCAGAGTCAGGTTGTATACCTGGGCCACCTTGTGGGTGGAGGCCAGGTTCAGCCTTTACAGAGTAAAATCCAAACCATAATGGAATGGGTTGCTCCAACCACCCAGACACAGGTTAGAGCCTTCTTAGGCCTGACTGGGTACTATAGGAGGTTTGTCAAGGGATATGGATCTATAGTGACCCCCTTGAATGATCTGACCTCAAAGAAAATGCCAAAAAAGGTTCAGTGGACAGCTAGCTGTCAGAAGGCATTTGAAGACCTAAAGCAGGCCATGTGCACTGCCCCCATCTTACAGAGTCCAGACTACACCAAAAAGTTCATTGTCCAAACAGATGCTTCTGAGCTGGGTGTGGGAGCTGTACTGTCTCAACTGAATGATGAAGGTCAAGACCAGCCAGTAGCTTTTATTAGCAGGAGGCTGACCCCTAGAGAGAAACGTTGGTCAGCTATAGAGAGGGAGGCCTTTGCTGTGGTGTGGGCCCTGAAGAAGCTGAGGCCATACTTGTTTGGCACTCACTTCATAGTTCAGACTGACCACAAGCCCCTCCTATGGCTTAAACAGATGAAAGGTGAAAACCCAAAACTTTTGAGGTGGTCCATTTCCCTACAGGGCATGGACTATACAGTGAAACATAGGCCTGGGATCCAACATGCCAATGCAGATGGACTCTCAAGGTATTTCCACTTAGAGCACGAAGACTCAACTGGTCAAGGTTAGTTTAGTGTCCCTGCGTTTGGGGGGGGGGTTGTGTAGGAGAGTAGGATCTGCCTCTTATGTTGCCCCCACTTTTTTTCTGATGTTTACACTGGTTTCTGGCTATAGTCAGGCTGGGACCCTGCCAATCAGGGCCCCAGCCTCTCTGTTCTCTCTAAACGACTTGGAGTGCACTCTAGGTGCACTAGTGATTGGATACTGTGGTACCTTATGAGTCCCTAGTATATGGTACCTTAGGTGCCAAGGGCATAGGTACTTCACAGGCCTACCAGGGGCTGAAGCATGTATTATGCCACCCCTGGGAAGCAGACTAAATCTGACACCACAGGTCTGCTACTGCAGCCTGGGTAAGGTGGTGCATGCACCCCTTACTGTGGTATAGGCTACCTATATCACTACATAGATACACACATATAAACCTATAAGTCACTCCTATGGCAGGCCTTATCAATCCTGAAGGCAGAGTGCTTGGTTCCTATGTGAGAGGGTGCCCCTGCATGAGCAGAGCCCCTCTGCAGCCTTCGGAGACCCTTCTCTGACGCTGTTTGTAGTGCAGCCTGACCATATACTCTTAAGCGCATTATAACTTCGCGTTAAATGCTAACTTTGGGATGGCTGCACGGAAACATGTCGTGTTTGGTGTCAAACATCTTGGAATACTACCCCCCCACCAGTTCTGGCAGCGGGGGTAGCATTCCACCCTTCTAGAGGGATAGACATGTACCTACTGTGGAAACGCGGTAGAATCCTGAAGAGCCCTGGCATCACAAAATGGATGCCACCAGTCACAGACACTGGGCTCCCCTCCTGCTGATGACCGAAACTCGCAGTGGAGGAAGCCCAACAATAGGTATCCTGTCACAGGGAGGTGTGACCACCTCCCAGACAGGGTTTAGTGTATTGGGGCTGGGTGGGTGCACTCCTAGAGTGCTTTGAAGTCCTGCACTGGGGGAGCAGAAGGCTCCTCTGTGCATACACCAGTTCAAACCGGCTCAGGGGCTACCTACCCCTGCTCTAGCGCGAAACTGGACAAAGGGAAGTGGGTGTAGCCACCCACTCCCCTGACCCTCCCATAGGTGGGGTCTTAGAGCTAGTCCCTCCCTTCCTTTTTAGTATAAGGTAGGGAACCCTTGCCATTGCAAACTAGATATCCCTGGACGACGCTCTGAAGAAGAATCCTGGACCTTCGACGTTCCACTACCTCTGGAAGACTGAAGAATCTCCCTTGGAGTCAAGGAGTGACTCCCCTGCTTGGCAGGCACCAAAAACTGAAATGACGGTCGCAAACTACGCCACTCCCGCCGGAGCCCGAGCTCCCTGCAGCCCAAGATGAAGATTTCCTGACTTCTCCAAGGCTATCGTGAGCCCCCAGTGAAGCTGAGGCAAGTGGACCCCACGAGTGATGAGGAACCGCAGTCCCTGGGTACCGTGCACTATTGTCAAGTGCAACCCTTTCACGATGTTCTACGAACCTGTGCTTTGGACCACGTGTGGTCCCAGCCTCTAGCAAGAATCCCTCCGAAGATCAGAGGCATACTCCGTCCCGAGTGACCGTAGGCCCCTGTTGAAGGAATCCTCCCGAGGCGTCTTTGCGATCCCTTTCCTGCCGGCTTGTGGGTCCCCTGAAGACTTTTCTACAGAACCAAAGGGCTCCCCTGGTTTCTCCAGGCCTGCCCTGACTTACCCTCGCTGGGTGAGTTCCCCAGACCTTGCTGGTCTGCACCATTGACTTTTTACGCTTTCCACAAGACTTGCTGCTACCAAGGCTTGTTGGCTCCAATCGGGTCGCCGTCATCCGCAGTCAGCTGCAGACTTTGTGGGACATGCTGAATCCAGCTCCTGGTTGTCCTCGATGCCTCCTGGACCTCGTGGCCAAAGAGTCAAGACACCCGTGAACAACCTGAATCTGTCGACGACGGTGGGCATTCATCTTCCTTGCCCCGGGTCACTGCCCAGTGACTTTGAACACTGTCCCCTCTGCTTTCAGGTCTTCCTTCTTCCGAATCCAGGCTTGGATTCCACTGGACATTTCTTCTGGCTTCACAAGCAGCAAGTCTTCATTGGCTCCCATTGAAAACGACGCCGCGACCCGACACCAAAGGACACCTATGCACCCGGCTTCCCTGGGTGAGGTAACTCCAGCACTACGGTGCTCCTGTGGGTGTTGGCCCTAGAACTACCTACCCTGTAAGTGACTTGCTTGTAGCTACTCCCGAAGTGCCCTTAAACTCTTAATTTCCAACCGCGACTTGCCCCATTGAAGTTTACGGCGATCCGCGCCTGTGTTCACGCACTGCACGCGTCCCCCGTGGGTCCTTTACTTACCTGCCTTGGGTGGTTTCATGAGGCCCCAGCACTTCTGAAGGCCCTAGGCCTTGTCTCTTTGCAAGTCGTTGTTCTTAAGTCTCTTTTTTAGTATATGGTCTGGTATGCCCCTAGGGCCCCAGCCATATTTGTGCTTAATTTATTGTGAAACGTTGATTTATGCATATGTTCCTGTCTTCTAATCTCACAAGAGATTAGTAGAGAGTTGTTTAGTAATAAATACATATATATTTGATATATATACCTGTGTGGTGTCTTTTCATTTGGTGATTCAAGAGATTGTGTGGTAAAACAAGCTGCTTTACATTCCTCCAAGACTTAGCCTGAAGGCTGCTCTCCACAGCTACCACTAGGATAGCTTTCTATAAAGGTTGTCTTAAACCTACCTACCATAAGAGTCGAATTGTACTGGTGCAAGGTGTCCACTTTAACTATTGAACAGCATATACCAGGCCAACTTCTCACACATGGTTATAAATTGCAGCATGCAGGTATTATAGTGCATTTGTGATTTAAACATTTAGTATTTGTGTTTACTTGTGTGATCCCGCGCAAGAACTAGTGTTTCAAAGCTCTATCATGAGTAAACGGAAAGGAGTTGTGGGAACTTCGGACGCATTTTTAGTTAGGGCACAGTCATTATTGACTCACGAAATTGAAATAACTGAACGGCGCCTTTCCTTGGATCCAGTTAGTTTGCAGAGACGTTCTTCATTGGGTATTTCTGACCTTAATTTGGGGGATGTTGTTCAAACATATTTGCCTGTAACGCTTATAATGCCCCCAAATGTGCCACCAAATGTGCCACT
This sequence comes from Calotriton arnoldi, assembly GCA_963921515.1. Lineage (NCBI taxonomy): Eukaryota > Metazoa > Chordata > Amphibia > Caudata > Salamandridae > Calotriton > Calotriton arnoldi. Next base: position 331,817 of record CAWUFW010000230.1, read on the forward strand.
TGCCTCTCCTGTGTTAGCTTCGGATCCATCACTATGCGAGGATCCAGTAGTACCTTGTATAGTCACTAGAGCACGGGTCTCAAAACCTCTTGAAGTAAGAAAGGCGATTGAACAGCCAGTAAAAAGAAAGAGGGGTGTTGGTGTTCAAAAAGCCAAAAATACAAAGGGTCCTCATCTTGCTAATCGTAAAAATAATGCAAACGCTCTTGGTTCATCGAAAACAAATTCTGTTGGCACGCAGACTGATGTAGTTTCTCTATTTTCCACACCAACACATGACAATACTGTGGATGCTAATACTACTACGCATGCTATTGTTGAGGACCTTGTATTGGGAAATGTGTTAACTCGTGTACATGAACTAATTGATAAGAAATTGACACTTTTATGGGAAAAATTGGATCGAATGGACGTTGCTATAAATTTAAGTAGTATAAACGTCATTCAGCAATCTAACGTTGTAGAGGGAGTGGGTTCTAAAACAGTAGTAAATGGCAATTTAAATGATAAAACAAAGTTAGATGGTAAGGCTAAGGATTATTCCATGAAGATGAATACTAACGCTAGGATAGATAAAATGCAGGAAGTATCCATCCAAAAGTTTAAGCACGAATTTGGTAGGTCTTCATAATGTTCCTTTTGGAAAAATAGATTCAGGAAGTGCATTAAGTACTTTGACTAGTAACCACCTGAAGGCCAATACTGATGTTTTGAGCCTACCTCCAGCCATGTGTCCAATGGTTTAATTTTGGCTGGTGTTCCTGTTCTCAAGGAGGACCAGAGGGAGACGTGGGTTGATTTACGTAACAAAACCTTGGACTGGCTAACAAAATATAAAAGACTTCATCCGTCTGCCATAAAGGAGATTCTGATGGTTCGCAGAGTCGTGTGGGTTGGTCCATCGTGATTCATTTTCGTAGGCCACAGATGGTTTGTTGGCTATTAAATTCTTGTGAGCCAACTTATACTCAAAGTACTAGTATCTGTGCCCTTCCCTTGGGATACTTTTATAAACCTCCACTTGGGTCCGTTGCAAATAAATTTGTCTCTATCCCTTTGTGTAATAGATTTCAGGCTCTAACTGACTTAGATGCTCAAGACTGACAACCATTGGTACCACAATATAATTTGTTTTCCCTGGTGGGTCCTCAGGCTTCACCATTTACTTTCTTAACTGACATTCAAGATGGTCGGTTAGTTTTGGACAAGGCTAAAGTAAATATTGATTTATGTATTTTTAACAAAAATATTGGAGGAGCACAATCCAGTATTGGTAATCAGGTTGGGATAAGCTTGGTAAAAGAAATAGAAATAGATACGCTTCATGATACATTAAATATACCATTAGTGCCTCGATCTGGTGATTAGGTTATAGCTGAGGAGAGCCAGATACCGCAATATAATGGAATAGATTACTTGAACTATAACCCTAATTGTGATAATGACTGCCAGCATACCACAGGGCAAAGAAATAAGATGGATACAGTTAAATGTCAGAACATAGTTAAATGACAGGAAAATTTAGGGCAAAGGAATGCGATGGAAGTAGCATTTAATCAGCAACATAGGGAGATAATTGAACCCGCAATACGACTGTCTTCATGGAATATAGCAGGGTTAAAAAGAAACTTAGGGGATGGGGAGTGGCAGGAGTACATTGGGAAAAGTGACATAGTTCTCTTGCAGGAAACATGGGCTCTGGAAACACCCTATAAGGTAGGATTCAAAACATTAAGGGGCCGATTCCGATCTCGGCCGGTAGTGCTCCGAATCGGATTCGGCTTTACCGGATCCGATTCGGAGCCCTGTTTCCCGACCGAACCGTACGCGGGTCCGGCCGAGCGAGTACGATGCGAAATCGCCGACCGACTCGTCCGGGCGTCCCGACCGCTCCGACCGACTCGCTCCCGGCTCGAACCGCTCCGACCGACTCGCTCGGACTCGACTCGCACCGCGCAATGGAGACGTTCCCGGCCGGGTAAGTACGATGCGCGCCGCGAGCAGTCCGACCGAGCCGCGCACTCCGGCTCGAAAGAGCTGTCGGAGCCGTACTTTGGGGGTCCGTGTCGGACCTCCTGTACGCGTAGCCGCGCGAGTCGCACACAGGGGGACCCATGGGTCCCCCTACCTGTGCGTGTACGGCGCGAATCGCCCGCCGCGTACCCGCTGTAGGGGGCGCCCTTGTCCGACTCGCACCCATTGAGTCAATGGGAGCCCGCGTACGCGTTGTACGACCGGCTCCCATTGACTTCAATGAGAGTCCGACCGACTCGAGTCCGATAACATACGGCCGCATCGTACTCGTTCGGTCGGACTGCACGGGTCCGATTCGGTCGGAAATCTCTCCGGGTCCGGCTCGGTCGGAGAAATTTCCGGCCCGTATCGGAATCGACCCCATAGTGTTAATGCTATTCCTTCGGTTAGAGAGAGGCCCTCGGGAGGTCTTGTCATTTGGGTAAAAATTAACCTTTGTATTGACATAATCCAAATGGATTTTCTATCCCAGGACATAGCTGGAGTGAAGATCCGATTACAGGATAAAACTGAATTATTCATAGTAAATATTTATAGTAGACCAAGGGTAGCTAGTAAAGAATCCTTGGTGATAGAACATTTAGACCAATTCCTATGTTCAATTGATCCAAGGGCAATGGTAATTGTGGGGGTGATTTTAATTGCAAATTTGAGCCGGTTGTAGGTCTTGAAAGTATCTTCGAGGAGGAAGATATGGTAAATAATATTCCCTCATTGGAAAGCAGTCCGGTAGTACCCTGCACAGTTGCCGTTGCGCAGATAATAAGATTAGTTTCAGGACATGGACTCCGAGCTTGTAATGGCCGATTGCCCTCTGATAGTCCGAATGCTGCCACATTTAGTAGGAGTTACTGTAAGAGTAGTATTGACTATATATTGGTATCTATTGGCCTTTGGCCAATTTTGCTTGATATGGTAGTAGAGAATAGAACTGATAGCGATCATTATCCCCTATGTTTGACACTAACAGCTCATTTATTTGAACCAGTATCCGTGAATAATGAAGGTACTAACCTCAGTGTCATTGAACCATTATTAAGTAATAACTGTAGGGCCTTAAAATGGCCTTCAATAGGGGGAAATGATGAGGCCATGAAGCAGATTTATGATACCTTTGTAGATACTATTCTTCCGTATATAGATTTGCCAGCATCAGAGTTTCCAATCATGAATATACATCATGTATTGGTAGATGCATTGACTCCCATTTTGAGTAGGATTCCTAAAAAATGTAAAAAGGCGAAAATTGAAATAAGTAATCTAGAGAATCCCTGGTATAATAAAGAGTGCGTGAGGCAAAAAGGAACTCATTTTGGCTACAAAAACTAGAGATGTAGAGACCTTAAGGGAGAAAAGAAATAAGTACAAGAGATTACTATTACAAACTAAGAAAAATTGGGATGATAATATATGGACTGAATTGATTAGTGCAGCCAAAGTCAAGGATTACTCTGTTTTTGGCGACTAATCTCAAAGGGTAACAAGGCAGGAAGATGTAGCAAGGACCTTTTCTTGGATGCTAAAACTTGGGTCAGCCACTTTTCCCGCCTTTACTCAATATCTATGAGTGATATAGAATTTAATATACAAGATTATGTATTAATCCCAACTACAGCCCCTTTACATTTTAGTTTGGAGGATACTCTGGTAGCAATGGATGCAGTAAAACAGGGAAAAGCACCAGGCCCAGATAAGCTACCAGGAGATCTACTGAGGCATGATAAAGAGGTTTGGGGCCCTTATATTAATTTTTTTATGTAATTCAGTCGCCGCTGGTGCACCAATACCAGAATCATGGAAAGGGGCTGAAATTACAACAATTTTTAAGAAAGGAAATCGCCAAGACCCTTCGCATTATCGACTGATTAGTTTAAGAGATGTTTTACAAAAAATATATGCTCGACAAATTTTAATGAAATTAAATGATTGGATTGAGGAGAATAGTATTTTATCAAAATATCAGGCTGGCTTTAGAGCCAAAACTAGCACAATTGACCAGGTCTTTAGATTCCTCTGCATGAGTTGGAAGTATACAGGGCCTGATTCACAGAACTAACTTACGTCAAAAACGTAAAGTTAGTACTTTTTGGTATTCACAGAATACACTTACTCATTTTGGTATTCACAGAATGAACTTACTCATTTCGGTATTCACAGAAGTTAGTAGTCGTAACTTTAGGACTCCTAAATGCCTTCTGTGAATAACGAAAGTCTTAAAGTTAGGATTTTTCTCAGTTTAGGAGTAGTAAAGTTAGAGACTCCTAACTTTACTACTCCTAAACTGAGAAAAATCCTAACTTTAAGACTTTCGGTATTCACAGAAGGCATTTAGGAGTCCTAAAGTTACGACTACTAACTTCTGTGAATACCGAAATGAGTAAGTTCATTCTGTGAATACCAAAATGAGTAAGTGTATTCTGTGAATACCAAAAAGTACTAACTTTACGTTTTTGACGTAATTTAGTTCTGTGAATCAGGCCCACAGTCTTTAAGCAGGGACATCTGTATATCGCCTTTGTAGACTTGAAGGCCGCCTTCGACCTCATCCCTAGAAATCTTCTCTGAAAATCCCTACAAAATCAAGGGGTACCGGGAGAAATACTCATGCAAATTATAAGATTGCATGAGAAAGATTTTGCAAAGGTTAGGTGGGGTCCGAGGGGTGAGCTCACGGAGCCAATTCAAGTAAACAGGGGCGTAAGGCAGGGATGCGTGCTGGCGCCCACCTTATTTTCATTGTATGTGAATGACATACCGGAATATCTATTGGGCTGCGAACACGATTCTCCCAAGTTAGGGGGGGGTACCAGTACCTACACTTTTATTTGCAGATGACACTATTTTAATATCCCAAACCCCAAAAGGTTTACAATGTTTAATAGACAATTTTGATGTATATTGTGAAACTAAAGGCCTGGAAATAAATTCTAGCAAAACAAAATATATGGCGGTAAATCCTCATAAGTCTTAATTATTTAGGTATAACCCTGGACACTAAAATGACTTGGAAACCGCAATTGGAGAAAAGTAAAATTATTTTACTCCAAAACTCTCTACCGATAGCAAAGAAACATGAGAGTAGTATGTCTAAAGTGGTATCCCCTGCCCTTGAGGTATATAAGTATAGGGCACAATCAGCATCTCTTTATGGGGCGGAGCTATCGGGGCCTTCAAGCAATAATACTTTTATGGTAGGAGAAAATAAGTTTTTTAGGAAATTATTACGCCTTCCAATGCGTACACCACTAATACCTATTGTGATGGACTTAAATGTGCGCCGTATGGATCACCAGGTAATCCTAAAACCACTATTATTTTGGGTGCGACTCTGGTCTACAGCAGAGCTCGCACATTATAAAGAAGGGCTTGAGGAAATTTTAAAGCTCAATCATGCTACGGGTTTGCTGTGGCTTAAGCATGTCAAGTGTTGGTTCCATAAATTAGGGTTGAGTCATTTTTGGGAGGAACCTGCTCAACTGTCTTTGGCCTCTAAGAAAATATTAAAATCAATTTTCTGGGCCAATATCCAAGATAGTGTGTCCCATAATCAAACTACTGGCACATTAACAACTCGGTTTCTTTTAATGAAGTCAACATGGAGCTTTGAGCCATTCTTGGATGAGGTGCAGCCACAGCTTGCAAAATCGCTATATATGAAATTTCGATATGGTGTTTTGCAAATTAATTCAAATACATCGAAATGGGCCCGTAAAGAAGGGGAAGAAAATATTGAACGCTGTGTATTGTGCCAATTCGGTGCAAAAGAAAATGACCTACATTTGTTATTCTTTTGTCCAGCTTATGCAAAATCTAGGAAAAAATGGATTAAACCCATTTGTCGGTTATTGGGTACTAGGTCTTGCCATGAAGCAAAAAGAATACTAAGAACCGATACTTCACAAAAGGTCGTTTTTAGTGTTAGTAGGTATTTGTTTGATGTAGGCCTACTAAGAGTAAAGGAAGGCTTGAAATTTTAATGTACCATTCTTGGAATGTTGATATTATATTAGTTCTGCACTTGCATTTTATGCACTATTTTTGGAGCATTGTTATCATATTTGTTTTGCATTTGCACTTTACTAAATAATAAGAAAATTTGTGGAAGGCCAAGCCTATACGTTGCACTTAAAGCATTTGCACTTTCTAACAAGTGATTCCTAATTAGGAAGCTTTAACTAAAATATGCTTGATAGATTTTTTTAATGTCCATGGTTAATACAATGTATGTTGTTCTAATCCCTCAACATGTTTTAATTATTTAAATTATTTTTATTTTAATTGCCCTTATTCTTTTTAATGGGTGAGAAAGGTCAGCATTGAAAACATGTATTCCAATACTTGTGCAATGGTCTAGCGATACCTTTGGAATGTTTTAGTGTTTTGTTGTGTAAATTGTATTGTATATCTTTTATAGTTTTTTAAACCGAAATAAAGATTAAAGAAAGATGGAGATTGTGGAAGTGAAATGAACTTTGCTCATCAGAAACAGTGATACTCAGGGTGTCAACTGGGATAGCTATTGCAGTCCTACGCCAATGCTTCTGTACTAGGACAAGCGAGGGAGCATCAGAGTAATGAAGATTGCCAGTAAGTAATTCAGCCATCACTTTAAAGATATATACATCAAGGAAATGCCATCAGTAACGTGTAGGATGAATGCTTCTGGCATACACTGGCAGAGGGAAAAACCACACAAAATATCCCGGGCATCACTGACAAATTCACACAAATATGGTCTCCATTTTTAAAACATCTGACATCCTTAGTGGGAGAGACACATACCCCCACTACAAAACTCTGCACTATTCAATTATTTGTCTTCTCTGAAGTTTGATGGTGGAGGTTACCCTACAGGCCATGCAAAAAGTGGGAATGAGGAACCCCTAAAAGACGCATGCAGTGTCGGACTGGCCTGATAGATCAGTGTGTGGACTGGATTTTTAGCAGTTGCGTACTGGTTTTATGGCCAGGTGGGCTGGTTTTTTCTGTTGATTTCCCTGATATTACCACTTTTTTAACTATCTGCTTTGCTAATGGGAACCACTTTTATTTTGGTACCGGGCCTATTATTTTCTCCCATTCCCATCTGGGACCCATGGAGGGCGAGTGACACCAACAGCAAGAAGGGGAGGAGCTGAAAGAGATGAAAGCGCCTACCAGAAGCGCAACCCCATCAAGACTCATTTCTTGTTATTTGCCAAGAACAATAAGCAAAAAATAGTACAAATTTGGCCCTAATATCATGACCAGCACCCCTGCTTATGTTGCAGACAAGCTCACCATCTCTGATGGTTCTCAACATACCCTCAGCCAGGCCAAAAGGTAGTGGTTAAAAGCAGCTGTTTGACACAAAATGATGGGGGCCCTTTCAGAATGTGGTAAGGGACTCAGGTTTTAGACTGAATTGGGGGCCACCTCACGGGTGGGGCTGCCCTGCACCACAGGGGTCTGGGATACACCACTGGTTAAAAGCAAGGATGCCTTTAGATTCTGTAGAATGTGGTAGCTGGTTGCATGCGCCTGTTACCGGTCAGTACTTACCACACTGCAATCTCAGTATGCCAATCAATGTTGTTCTCGACTACAGTCAAAGACTGCATTATGTCACTTCCTGTTAAGTCATTAGAGCGCAAAGGCATGTTAGAGAGCTAAGAACTCCTTTCTATCCCCTTCAAAGTTCTCCTGGAATCACCATCCTTACATGTTTACGGATTCAGAAACGGTAATACCCGGGGCCTGGAGACTGGTGAGGTGAAGAAGCCTGCGCACGAGCCAGCCGGCGCGTGAGTGTCATTCTTCGAGTGGCTCCTCCGCGTTGGCACTCACAGGCCGCTTTGTTTTGGATTTGTTTTCGGATGACTGATCCGGGAATGAATGCTATTGTTATCAACAAAGCCGCTCCGACCCGCCGACATGGAGGACGGCTCAGGGGCTAATCACTGCATGTCAGCGCGCGTGCCCACCCGGGCCGGCGTGCAGTGAAGAATGGGCGCGCGCTGCGGCTGGCACTCGGAGGGCATCGCTGCCCCAGCTGGGGCGGGCTCTGCGCCAGCCAGGAGATGGACTTTCACTTCAGTCTATTAATACAGCCGGCGGCCCTCCGGGACAATACGGAGTGAAGGCAATGGCCCTGTAGCCCCCCCCCCCCCCCGGCCTAGGCTTCATTCCAGTGACAACCCAGACCTCAGGGACCAGCAGCTTCTTAAGGGGGAGTGGCACGGCCATCTGAGCTTGGGGTCTCCAGCGCCAAGTCACTCTGACAACAGCCCAATTTACTAAACTTAAAAACATTTTTTACATGTTTATTTTTTTTTAGCAATCTGTGTTTTCTACAATAAAACGCATTTACACCATAGCAACATGTGCCTTTACCTATAACCGACACCATACCTCACCATCATTTTCACTAAAGTCATGGTTCCTGAAAAATGGTGCAGTTTATATCCTTGTGCATTTTATATATATATATATATATATATATATATATATATATATATATATATATATTTTTTTTTTTTAAATAGGATTATCCCATCGACAAATAACCATCCGGCACTCCAAAAGGTACTGGTCACTCGGTAGTTTATTTTGTGACGTTTTTAACATCTACGCGTTTCAGCAGTCTCACGCTGCCTTGTTCACGATTTATTTCACCAAGAAGATATGCGGCAGCCCAGTGGGGCACCCAGCGTTTCGGATGTGTAGGATCTGTACATAAACTCTCTTTCTTTCTCCGCCTCTTTGAACTGCTTAATAAACTCTCACCTCAGGATATGCCGAAGTGCCTTCACACTGAACTACCTGCAGCGGTGATCCATGTGAGGTTTCTGTAGCTATACTGCAAAACAGAACACATTTCTTCTTCTTAATGACTTCACTCTGCATACTCTCTTGATTTCCACCTTCTCGCTTCACCTAGGCCCGACTCTGGTTGAAAGTGCCTGCTTCTGCCATCTACGGCACTCATTCAGAAGAGGGAGGGTAGAGTAGATAAAACTGACGCAATGCAGTGCCTTGTGTTACTTTGTGTCAAGAGGCCGTTACAGGGGTGGTACACGGGCTTCCCATGCAACCACCCATGGGTTCAGGTCAATCCCTGTCTACAAAGAATCAAGACGGGTATTTGCTCCAAAATCTAACGACTCCTCGAGTAAGGCACAACAAGGAACATTTCTTTTCATTTCTCCTCGTTGTTCCCACTTTGCATGTGTGCTGCATTGTACAGCACACATACAAAGTGGGAAAAGCCTTAAAGCATAGACATTGTACTGAAAGGAACCCCTTCCAGTACAAAACCTATGCTTTAGACTAAACAGAAACCTTTGCACAATGGTGCAAGGATGTCGGTGTTGGTGCATGACTGCCTAAAGTGTGCAAGCACAGGGGAAGAGTAGAACAGCGCCACATTTTAGTAGATATGGTGATGTTCTACTCTCTCCCTTTCAGGCAACGCAGAGCAGCAACTTTTCTTGCTGCCCTGCATTGCATAACTTCTTGACAAGCTTAGGTCTGACTTCTTACCTTACATTAGTTAAGCAGCGTGGCCTGATGAATGGATGGATGACGATTATCACAGTTAAATGGAGAACCTTCACGCAACGCTGCAGCTCCTCAGATTAAGCTAATCACAGTTAAATACAGAGCCTTTATGCAGCACTGCAGGTTTAGATCCATTCCTGGCTCATAGAACTGGTGCACCTTTCATTCCTGAAAGCCGACCACTCTGACCTCACGCACCAGTTACTTCAAGCTGCTATCTTTCAAATGATGCAGGTCTACAGAAGTAATCTAAGGAGGTCAGAAGAGTTTGTGGGGCCTGGGACAAATATACTTGTGGGGCCCCTGCAGCACCTTCCCAGTGGCCCCTAGCGAAATTTCTGTCTGTCTGGAGAATCCTATAATAGCTACGTAGATCCAGTTGCTAACAGATGGGTTTCGAACATTTTCTGAACTGCTATGCAGACCATCCCATTTGTATCTCTCAACGGTAAACTATTGTCTTATGCTGCATTTGCCTGCAGGTTCCTGAAAACATTTGTGTTTTAGCTAGAAGAATTCCTCTGTGGTTATGCGCTGGCCCTATACAACTTACTATCTCAAAATGCATATGCCACAATTGGAGCCAATGGAACTTACGAGCAAGGGTTCAAAGGGTTATCCACTAGTGATGGGCAACGTTGTGAAGTCAGTCGCCTCACAACTTCACTAATCGTAAAAAAACCTTTGAGCAGAGTGTGAAGGTCTGACATTTTTTAAACAAAAAGATGGCCAACTTCGGTGGCTCTTTGTGACACCAGTAAATTGCTCCCTCTGCCACCAGGGTGTTTCAAGGGACAGTGGTTGAATCGGCATCTCTTAGCATCTTTTTCTCTTCAGGTCTCTCCACCTCAAACATGGGCCCTGCTCCAAAACCAGCACATTGCAGTGCACCCTACGAAAATAAGCTTTCCCGCCAATCCCACAACACCATCCATGTAGGGGAGCTACTCTACTCTGTGCAAGGTGCACAACTCCAGAGCTCCAGCCACTCTATGCAAAGGCGCACAGTTTTACATGGCATTTATTTCCATTTTTGAATGTGTGGAGGGGCCATAACTCATGAGAGGTGAAGCATCGAGTGGGTCATGATGCCTCTCTTTTCCCTCAAAAATGCTATGCCATGGTGTTTCTTCAAATGGCATTTAAGGGGTACCAGGATGTAAGGGCTTACATTTGTTCAGTGTGGTAAATCCACATTAAAGATTACTATTAGAAGATTTTTTTCCCTATGCAAAGTCATTGTAATATGTAACTGTGGTCAGCTCCTGTTAGCACTGCCTTTGGCAATGTGCAGCGGTAGTTGGCCGCCCACTTCCGGTTAGGCACAGGGAACTGTTGCAAGTAGAATAAAATCTAAAGACCCGCAAAATTCATTGAAAAAGCAAATGTTAAAGAGAAGTTATGATTAACCTTGATTATTTCTCCTTAAGGTATGTTTAACACACCATAGAAATTCACTTAAAAGTTTAAGTGGATTTATGGTTGCAAACTAAAACCGAAAAACGATTACAATTTAAATTTATGGTTCCAATATCAATCCATAACAGACATACAGTCATAACTTCCACAGCAAATGCAATGGTTATGACATCACATTTTTTATACCAATAAGTAACACCTAAAAGCACAACATAACTACATAACCAAACTTATCAATAATACTACATTTATAATTCTCTCTTTTATCGTGCGTAATGTGATTATGTACTTTCCTCTTTAAAATAATTTATGAGCTTTGTAATTGCATCTGTCTCATCAAGGGGGAGGTCATGGGCATTGCATGTGTTGTGTGAGTTATGGTTAGCATGTTGCGTGAGTTATGGATTGTGGCAGTGGCGGCTGCCTCAGAACCGGGGTGATAGGCGGGGGGATGGATTAAAAAAAATTAAAATACTTTCTCTGCGGCGCTGCTGCACGCCTCTCCTCCGTCCTCGGTCTGCTGGAAGCACCGAAAGCACCCAGGCTTCTGGACTCTCCCAGCCAATCACAACGCTGCAGGAGCAGCGTCATGAATGGTCTGAGCGGACGCTCTGGCAGTGCCTGGGAGCCTGGGTATGTTCTCCACGAGGCTGTGCAACACAGCCCAATGGAGAACATGTCAAGCGCGCATGACGGTTTGGCTGGCCCGAGAGGGCCAGCCAAACCCTCATGTGCACTTAGAGGAGTGCAAACCACTCCTCTCCTGCTCTGGCGTCACAGAGTCCAGCCCCGCCCGACTCCCACATAGAAAAATAAAAATGCTGTCCTGTTATTATCATTTTCTTATTCTTTTTTGCACTGCTGAATAAGCAGTGGGGCGACGCTCCTCCACCTTAGCAGAGGAGGCCCCACTAGATTGCGGTCCATTCTATAATCTATCTATCTATCTATCTATCTATCTATCTATCTATCTATCTGATGCCTGCACTGCGGCCACTAGGGAACATTGCTTACCAGCAATTGCAACATCCAGGTTGGTTTTGCAGGATTACCAAGGAATAGGACAATAATCCCCATGGATACACAGTGCACGCGCCCCCTCCCTTGGTGGGTCTTCATCCGGCAGGGCCTGGGGTTTGTTGGAGCAGGGGGAAAGCAAGCGCTCCTAATCCCCGGGATTTAAATAGCATTTATGAGTGAGACTTCCTAAACAGTGGATCACAGCGCATAGCCCTTCCCAGAATTGTTCTATCCAAAATAACATGCAGCAGATGCCTCTGCTCAGGTGGGGCAGGTCCCTGCGGGTGTCAGACCTGGCAGTAATTAAAAACTGACACTGAAGCGGTCACTATCGGGCCTTATATTCCTGTCCTTAACTTTACAGACAAAAACACTGATTGACGTCTGAACAATGACCATATGTTATTTGTTGTGTTATATATCTGGCTCCCGAGTAGCTTGCTACTTGCCGAAAAGCGCTTCAACACCTCATCAGGGTAGCAAGCGCTATATAATTGCAAACCTTTTCCTCTTCTATCCCTCCACTGTCCTTCTCAATCCAAAGAACAGACTAACATATCCACCGCTCAAATTAATTTCATATTTCACTATACTAATTCACCACTAATTCTTTTTGGGTTCCGGAGTAGCGTGCTACTCGCCGAAAAAGCACTCCAACGCCTCGCCAGGGGCACTAAGCGTTACATAAATGCAAGTACAATACAATATCTGTATGCAAATAACAGAGTTCACAGACAGGCACACAAATAATGGTGGGCTGTCATGCTATGGGAAGCATAGGAATTTAGTTTACACGTTTAGTTAATTACATAGACCACTCTTTTTGAAAATGATTTCTAGCTGCACTTCTTAGATCACACCCCCTGTAGAATCTCCGCACTTTTTAATCCAACTTAAAGCTCTGCCTTTGCTATGGAAGTAGGTTTTACCATGTCCCAGGTGAACCGATCTCCCACCAGTGCCACTACAGATTTAAAGAAGGAATGTTAAAAATGTGGGACTTCACTTGTGCACATTTTAAAAGTTTGTGAAACTCTGTAAAATTTTTATGTCCGAGGTAGTAAAAATCCAAGAAAATGATTAAGATGTAAAACTGAGCAAATTACAATTTAGCAGATATTTTTTCTGGCAATATAAGCAAACGTGTTTTTTTCTTGTTATTAATTTCCTGAAAAAATAAAACACTTTTGTGGGGAGAAATTCACTAGAGACGAAATTGGCCAAGAAGTTCAGATCTTGGCAACATTAAGTACAAAAATATTAACTTTGCTCAAATCAGCAAAAAATTAACTATGCTCGTTCTTAATTTAAAGCCCCTCACATTCTGGCAACTAATATTGAATTGTGTATTTATTTATATATTGGGTGAACATCTACATTGGAAATGCTGCTCATGGTTACATCAAATCAGTACCATCATGGAACCAGATATACTGACCTTGACACCACATCTCTCTGACAAAGTCCATGGCACATCACGCATCCTGCATCTCTGCATCCTCGCACCGATTGGTGGTAACTCATGGAGACTTCTGTGAGGATAAACCACAACTAGAAGGTATCATTCGGTAGCAGGAGCAGCACATGGAGAACGAGAGAGCGAAGAAATAAAAGATACACAATAGGTTATTATTGTAGCCAGTGTGTCATGGACCCTAGTGCAAGGAAGGAAATGCCCCCCAGCTGCAATTTGAATTATAAAATACAGCAAAAATCAGTGTTCAGTGGGCTGCTCAGACCCCAGTACACCTACTGCACTAATGGAAGCTTTGCCCCTGCAATAGGCCAATTAGAATAAAGCTCTCCGGATCAGCCAGCACAATTTAATTCGGGGAATGAATTTAGAAACAAAGTTTGAGAGAGAAAGATGCACCCTCTAGTTCATACCAGCCCATCTCCAGGCTTAAACTTCCGCTGTATGAGGAAGAGCTGTGCACTGTATTAGATTGTAACCTGTGACGCACATGGAACACTTCGTTGACGTGCGACACATGTTAATCATGTGACACATAAGGAGGGAAATGGGTGGGTTGTGATTCTGTCTAAATACCACCACAGGGTGATGTGCATTGAAATGGTTCTTGTGTTTGATGAATATACAGCTCCCGGGAATGGGACAAGTTCCTCCCAGCTGAAACTCCTGGAAGGCCTCCTGTTAAATATGATTTTCTCTAATGAAATGATGTGTGAATCTCCACAAGATACCCTGCATTTTATCTTTTTCTGTGACCATCTCATAGTTTTGCGGTTTCGGTATATATTGCTTTTATTGAAGGATCAACCTTTTAAACAAGTAAGACCAGCCCCTGTGTATTTACAAATGCTGACAAGCCCTCTCATCTGTTTTAATGTAGCCAGTTTCTTGATGGGGGCTTCAGGATCAGGAAGAGGTTGCCAGGTTGAAGTGATGATTTTATGTTTTGTGCCCAGGCCAGGAATTCGTATTTGGTTCTAATGTATTTTTTTATTTGAATTTTTATCTGTTTTTATGTTTTAGGGTTTTTAATTCATTTCTATTAGCTTTTGATACCTCAGACAGCATGACAGACCCTTTTTAGCCCAACTCTGTAGGTCTTCTTAGAGTTTTTTTGCCGATTTATGCTCTTATCTGCGTTTAGAGGGAATATTGTCCTTGAGCTTCAGGGTGCTTTGTGATAATGCTTAATATTTTATACGTGTATTGTTTGCTTCATTATGTATCATTTATATCTGTATTGCTCACTTTTATGGCTCATTGGAGTCGAATAAAGTTTATTATTGATTGATTGATTGAGTGGAACTGGATTCTTTCATGTCACATGAAAGGAGAATTATGCATGGGGCCGGGTTCTCCATTTATGTGAGGAAGATGGTTAGTAGGACAGGATGTACCCACAAGGGGGAAAAGTTGCGGTGTAACAGCTGAACTGTTAACATAATGCCCAGCAATGCTTCTTTGCCAGATCACAGTTCTTCAGAATTTCGGTTCCTAACTTCAACTGCAGTAACAAATTATTGATCAGTTATTGACAACCGAGTTGGGGCGGTAAGTGATTCACAAAAGAGAAAGTGTCTTGGGGGAGCAGTCCGGGCCACTGCATGCACTCCCTTATGTCTTCCAAGCATGCCTACATTTGAGGAACGAACATCGATACCACATATTTTGATCAATTCGTGTATACAAGATGCAATTGGGAGAGGCCTATAATGACCTCAATTTTGTTTTTTGTCAGAATTATATGTTTGTACATTTTTGTGATATGTGTAATTGTATGTGCAGTATATTTTTGTGATGTGTATAACTGTATTTGTATTATAAAAAGTTTGTTCAAAATTTTGAAAACATGCGAGTTGAAATAAACAGCGCCTACATTGGGGCTCTAGAAAATGTATGGTTGCATTAGACTTTCATACGCAAGATAAAGGGACCCCCTCTAAACAAAATATTTTAAGGTCAGGGAGAAGAGGGGAAAACAACAATACACTCTAAGAACGCTCCCTCATGACCTATATTTCTTTTATCTAACTGAAAATAAATGCAACAAGGGCTGAAGTAAAACTAAACAACAACAAAATGCAAAAACATAATCATATTTATAAATATTCACATTATTTATTAATTTTCTTTGTTTTATCAAAAATATTTTTGTACTTTCTTTTACATATTTTTACATATAAAATCAATATTATAAACATCTACAAACAGTGTTGCATATTGGTGACATGGCATTTTCATATGTAAACATCTTTGCATCATAAACCCCCGAGAAAAGAAACAAAATAAAACATTCATAGACACTAACTCACCTGCATTCCTCATCAAAAACACTCATACCACATTCATTAATGCATATATCTGGAAAGTGGGAGACAGAAAGTTGTTTTAATCTCCACGACCAATTAAGGCAACTGCATATAGCAGGATCTGAACAGAATTGGTCGACGCGCGTTTCGGTGGCTTGACGAATGGATAACACCACCTTCCTCAGGACCGTAGCCAGATATCAGACCAATATGAGTACACCCAGGGGATACTGCTAATAATTCTCCACAGGAGACTGTACTTTTTGCTTTTGCAACTATTTTTCTAAGTACTTTTGCCGCACTCTAAATTTCTCTTATGCGCTGTGCATTAAGTGGGGCATATATACAAATGTATTGTCAGCAAAATAATGATTCCTTCTAGGGTCAGTTCTTTGAGATTTATGCATCATGCTGTATTATACTGCACCAATTCATTATGGCGACGTCTCAATATTAGTATGTGTTGGGTTGTGTTGGTCTAAGTCCAACAATAATTTTTGGCAGTCACGTTCTAGGGCAAGGTAACTTCATTTCAAGGCAGTCCCATTGAAGACAGGCGCAATTTCATAAATTCATGACAGCTCTTCACTTCGGCGCTACCGCGCTGCGTGAGATATCTGTTATTTGTATTACGCAGGTATTGTTTAGCGGCCATTATCGCGCCGTCCTGCCGGCTCCCCGCGCTTGTTTACCGCTCTGCGGACCGCAAGGGCTTCTGGGGCTTTACTTCAGGCCTTGTTGAATTTATTTTCAGTTAGATAAAAGAAATATAGGTCATGAGGGAGCGTTCTTAGAGTGCATTAGACTTTCATTAAATGGATTTTGGCCAGAATAAAGCTATTTGGCATATGAAACAGATTTGTTATGTTTGATTTAACAAATTATCATTAAGAAATTCCTTCTTCTCTGACCTACTTTCTTTGAAGATATTTTTGGTAGCCCAAAAGCTGCAGAAATTAGTGGGCATCCCCCTGTTTTCGTAATAATACTTTTTTAAGCAGCACATGTCCCGTTAAGGGGTACAGCTGCTTTAAAAAAATAAAAATTGACATGCTAATATTGTGATCACATGGAAGGAGATCTCCTTTCCAGGGCTGGCTTTAAAGCTGATGGCACCCAGTGCGACAATCTTTGTTGATGCCCCCCACCCTAAACCTCCTGCTCCATGAATTCCCTCACTATCACACTCTACCAGTGCCCCTCGTCTCTATAGACCCTCTCTCAAATGCATTTCATTTGTTTTATAGCACTACTCATAACATTATAGGGTGTCAGAGCACTTTACATCACACACGTTATACAGAGCCAATGAATCATATCTGTGTAAATCAGTCTGTAGGAAATGTTACATGAGAGAATGGCAATTGCAAGGTATAGGAGTCACATGTCAGCAGTACTAGAAGGCAGTATATTGTTAGAGTATTTGGTCTGGAGAAGAACAAACTCAGGATTTAAAACATACCACAGTGGTTGCCTTTACTAGTAAGAATGTATTTCTACCCAAAAGAACCCTTTTTAGCAACATTAGGATAAAGAAAGACCTGAGAAAAACTTAACATTCTGACCTATACCATCCAGTCTAGATGCAGCTCTTTGATGACAGTTCATAGCTCACTGTGCTATATTAAGGTTGTAACTTATGAACTGCAAGTAACAAAAGGATCTGTGTGTCTAAGAGCAGTAACCCACTGAGTTATCCATATAAAAAATACAGTTCGGTGATTTGCGTGGTATCAATTCTTTGCAGCAGGCACTTTAACACTCTGCGCTACTTTATCATGGATGAAAACTGTCACTAGACAAAACTCTGATCTTTCTCCAGCAGGAACACTAATCAGAGTTATCTTGGCATTTTTATTGTTATCGGAAAACTGCTGGACACAAAACTTTGCAACAAGTGCTTTTCAAACCTGTGCTATTTCTGAACAGGGCGCTCCCCGAGGTCAGAGCCAGCTGTGGCTGCACCGGTCGCACCGCCCTAGAGCCGCCCCTGCTGCTGACCCTTCCAGGCCTCGATCCCTGCATTCACAGCCATTCATAGAGGGCCACAAAATGTGATCTGCCTCATTAATATACTTGATGCAGGGGGTTTGGTGACTCTCTACAAGTACACATTTTGCGTTGTGACTGATTGGTACATCAATTGCATTGTTAAATGTGGGGCAGGTCGCAAAAGGCTGTTGTGCAATTTGCATTCATTTTTGGGGATCATGACTTGTTATTTATCATTGGTCTATGATTCAGAGCAAAAAAGTCAAATAAAGGAGGAAGCGAAAGATGGAAAACAGTGACAAAGGGAGAAAGCAGGTATGAAAAAGAACCCGCACGAGTGAGATAAAGGGCCAAGAAGTGTAGGGTGGTGGAAGAAAGAGGCATGAAATGGAATCAAAACACCGCAGCCTTGGTATTGGGTGATCCAAGCAGCCGGCCGTACCTCGACTCCTAAGAAAAACGTTCCAAATTAAGCCGGGTCTGTCCATATTGATACTGTGCATATCTGATTTGCTGTGTAAGGGTGAGAGCTCCGATCTGTAAGATTGAGGCTGCTGGTGATAGTAAAAAGACTCACCAGGAAAATGGGTCACGGCTGGCAAACGGTGAACTGCACCAAGCAGTGAGACTCAGGTGTCACTCAGGTAGTGTCAAAGCTGGACGCAGGGGTCGATTCTGTACCCTCCTGAAGAAGGGCAACTCCATCAAGAAGTCATACTTTCTGCTCAGAGCAATACATGGGTGGCACATGGCTGCCTCCTGGGAAGTGCGCCAAAAACACACAACAGGGCCATTCAACGTAAAGTGACCTGCAGGTGCTACATTTTATCGCACTCTCTGCACTCTGGTATTAATCAAGATGTAATGCAGCCTCTTCTTTAGTGCCAATGGTGTAGGTGCTGGAAAACTGGGTGATCTTTCAAATGCATTGGGGTGTGGCCACCACTCCTTTGTGTTTCTGCTCCAAGCTACCCATGCTGGCAGATGGCTAAAAGGGCCCAGAGGGACATACTAACAGATCACCACCCAGGCGGGTGGATCACAGTTAGTGATCCCTTGAAAAGCCCTTTGGGTGGGACAGCGAGCCCACAGGGACCTTCAGAGACCCTCTGCAATGGACGTGTTGTCAAGCTCCTGCAGAGACATCCTGTTTGGTGTGGGGTTGATGCCAGCATATGCACAGATGCACTTGTACTGTGACCTCTATTGAAGGCCCTGAAGCCCCCACGAGGATGGGTGCAGCTGTACCCACCCTTGTGTGGCCTTCACAGCACGCCTCAATGTTTGGGGATGTCTGCATAGAAACACAGGCGGTGGGAGAACGCCTCCCCATGTTTCTGTTCTGCACTGACTGCTATGCAGGTGCTATCTCAGGAAGTCATCATGGGCGGCATGACCACGGCATGACCACGGCTGAGTATGTAGGACAGCAGCAGAAGGAACACGTGACAAAGGGTCAGCATTCTGGGCGGTAATCCATCCAGCTGCGCACATTTGCTTTAGAGTCAGTTCTTGCTTGAAACACCTGGACTGGATTAGCAGCATGGAGCTGGACTCGTCGCTGAACTCGCTGGACTAAAGCAGCCAATCAGAGGGTGTTTGTTTAAGCCTTTGAGATCTGCACTGGAATGAGAAGTGTCAGGAATGGCCAGGGATGTAGCAGGAAATGACAGGAATATCGAGAAAGCCTAGTCTTGATTCCACCGGATGCCTCTTTCTTCCAGCACTCCACACTCCCTCGTTATCTCAGGCTTTACATCCCTGCTTTTTCTCTTTAATGCTGATTTCCTGTCTTTGTCTTCCTCCGTCTTTCACCCTTTTCTGCCTTTCTCTCTCTCTCCCTTGATCTCGGGTCACAGTTTAATGATGAAAAATGTGTCCCCGTCCCTAAAAATGAATGCTGGACTCCACCACCTGCAACCCCCAGCACAAATCAAGCTCTCTTGCCAACCCAAGCCCATTTAATGCCAGGGTTCCGTGTATATTTCAAGCCAGTCTGGGAGAGACCAGGGCGCGGTGTCGAGTGCACGTCTGTGGAGTATCAGGGTTATCATGAACAACCTTGATTTGCTGCTGACGCCTTTAAGAGGAACCTTCTAATCCAATCACCTTCACACTCCTTCCGCTCGGCACTCAGCACTGCACATGATCTGACATGTTCAGGAAGAGCCTCTGAGCACTTCAGGCCTTATCTAACGCTGCCTTGTGTGCGCTAGTGGTTCATGTCTAGATGCCCACAGTAGGCCCGCGGGTCTTTCCTATAGTTTAAGGGTGTAATGCTGTCCCTTTATATTGTAGGAGTACTTGTTTCAGCCATTGAACTTTAGAATTTGAAATTTCATATTTTAATTCGTCATGGTCTCTCACTTCTACTTTACTTCTCCACGGACTGGTCCTGTCTGAATCCTCATGTGACATCATCAATGAATTCTCTAAGTTGCCCAGAGGCATAACGCAGGCCCCTGCACCCCCAGGGGCGCAGGGGGGTCCCCAACCTTCAAGGAGGCCTCCAACCCTTCAAGGGGGCCCCAATCAGCCCAAGGTCGATGCATATCTCTGAGAAATGGAGACTCTGGGGCCCCATATCAAATTCTGCAAGGGGGGCATCATTTTATGTTACGCCACTGAAGTTTCCCCACATGACATGACTTAATTTTATTACATCGAGGTATTGTGAAACCAGCCCCTCTTTAGCTACTTGTTGCACATAATGACACTGACAGAAGTTTAATTATCAGATCAGTGGAGAAAAAGTCAGATAGTTGCTGCACAGTCTGATTGGAGGTGAGCAAGTGCGGGGGGGAGGGTGCAGCAGGTGAGAGAAGTAAAAGTCCTTCTGGGCAGATAGACCGTCTCCATAAATATGTACAGTGCACTGTGGGCTGTTGTCATCAGTTCCTACATCCCGATAAAACTGTTCGTGCCTTTCGACCCTCGTAGCTTTGGGAGGCTCCACAGGATGAGGACCAGGCGTTTCCTGCAGAAACCTAAAGAAAGGGGAAGGTGCTATTAAGGGTTGTATGGCAAAATATTGTCAACAAAAATACAGAAGAGAAAAATATAACAAAAAATATCAAGGATACAGATATCGACTTGACATAGCTTGGATGTAGAGTCAAAAATATCAACCACAAATATATATAGAGGAGCATGGTATTGATCAAGAGGTTTTGACAGCGTCTTCTGTAAAACGAAGGATGTGGGTGTAAAGCTGCACATACTGATATCAAACTGGCTGTTCTTTCATTTGCCTGGGGGTGTGGCCGCATGCACATAGGAGGACCCCTTGTGTGCCTGCTCCAATGCTGGCAGATGGTCAGAATGGCCCCAGAGGGACATGCTAACAGAGCACCACCCGGGAGGGGGATCATGGTTACTGATCCCTTGAAAAAACCCTTTGGGTGGGGCAGCGAGCCCTCAGGGACCTCCAGAGACCCTCTGCAATGGAGGTGCAGACAGAGGCAGGCCGGGGAAACTCCTGCAGAAACATTCAGCATAATGCACAGGTGCACCATTACTCTGACCTCTAATGAAGGCCCTGAAGACCCCACGAGGATGGGTGCAGCTGAACCCACCCTTGTGTGGCCTTCAAGGAACGCCTCAAGGTTTGGGGGTGTCTGCATAGAAACACAGGCGGTGGGACTACACCTCCCCATGTTTCTGTTCTGCACTGACTGCTATGCAGGTGCTATCTCAGAAGTCATCATGGGCGGCATGACCACGGCATGACCACGGCTGAGTATGTAGGACAGCAGCAGAAGGAACACGTGACAAAGGGTCAGCATTCTGGGTGGTAATCCATCCAGCTGCGCACATTCGCTTTAGAGTCAGCTCTTGCTTGAAACACCTGGACTGGATTAGCAGCATGGAGCTGGACTCTTCGGTGAACTCGCTGGACTAAAGCAGCCAATCAGACGCTGTTTGTTTAAGCTCCAGTTTCTGCAACGGAATAGCAAGTGTCACGACTAGCCGGGGATGTAGCAGGAAATGACAGGAATATCGAGAAAGCCTACTCTTGATTCCACCTGATGCCACCTGATGCCTCTTTCTTCCAGCTGCCTGTACTTCCTCCTTATCTCACGCTTTTTCTTTCCTGCTTTGTTTCTTTATCACTTTTCTCCTGTCTTTATCTTCCTCACTGTTTCACTCTTTTCTGCCTTTCTCTCTCTTGCTCTGGGTCAGAGTTCAATGATGACAAAATAATTTCTTATTCCTAAAAATGAATGCTCCTGCCTACCACCTGCAACCCCCAGCACAAATCAAGCTCTCTTGCCACCTCAAGCACAGCTAATGCCAGGGTTCAGTGTATATTTCAAGCCAGTCTGGGAGAGACCAGGGCGCGGTGTCAAGTGCTCGTCTGTGGAGTATCAGGGTTATCACGGACAACCTTGATTTGCTGCTGACGCCTTTAAGAGGAACCTTCTAATCCAATCACCTTCACACTCCTTCCGCTCGGCACTCAGCACTGCACATGATCTGACATGTTCAGGAAGAGCCTCTAAGCACTTCAGGCCTTATCTAACGCTGCCTTGTGTGCGCTAGTGGTTCATGTGTAGATGCCCACAGTAGGCCCGAGGGTCTTTCCTATAGTTTAAGGGTGTTATGCTGTCCCTTTATATTGTAGGAGTACTTGTTTCAGCCATTGAACTTTAGAATTTTAAATATCATGTTTTAATTCCTCATGGTCTCTCACCGCCTCTTCCCTTCTCTACTGACTGGTCCTGTCTGATTCCTCATGTGACATCATCAATGAATTCTCTAAGTTGCCCAGAGGCATTACGCAGGTCCCGGCAGCCCCGCGCAGGGCACAGAGGGGCCCCAAACTCTCAAGAAGGTCTCCAACCCTTCAAGGGGGCCCCAATCAGCCCAAGGTCGATGCATATCTCTGAGAAATGGAGACTCTGGGGCCCCATATCAAATTCTGCAAAGGGGGGCATCATTTTATGTTACGCCAGTGAAGTTTCCCCACATGACATGACTTAATTTTATTACATCGAGGTATTGTGAAACCAGCCCCTCTTTAGCTACTTGTTGCACATAATGACACTGACAGAAGTTTAATTATCAGATCAGTGGAGAAAAAGTCAGATAGTTGATGCACAGTCTGATTGGAGGTGAGCAAGTGTTGCTACAGCACAGGGCCTAATACCGAGAAGTGCCAGCCACCTTGCGAAAGAAAGGATGGTTTGGGCACCATTGCTAGCTTGATGGAGGCGAAAGAAAGCTATTCGGTTTGAGTGTAGAAATACAGCACCTATTAGAAGGGGAAAGAGGGCTCTCTGGACCAGTGGTATACAACATGCATTGTTTAAACTATCAGAGTCAAACAAGGCAAATGCAATAAACCGAAAGAAAAATAGGAAATGAATCATATTACAAGGCAAAACATATATATTCCTGACATTAGGCTGTGATAGACAAAAATTCAGGTTCTAAATAGTAATTTTGGTCTTGCAACGGTACTTGATCTCTCTGGGTTTTTTAAACAATTTTTTGTGCACAACAAATATCTTGATCTGCTAACAAATGAATCTTAGTTCAACTGAAATTCAGTCAGTATGATGGATTTTACCCAGTACAAAGTTTAGGTAAATGTTGTGCCCCCTGCATGCATCCCCATGCAGATGGGCAACAGGGGGCCCTGTAGGGCGCCCTTTGATTGAGCACGCCAGCAGTATCATAGAGTAAGGACCTCCATGACACCACTGGCGATCCTGAAAATCGTAATATGCATGGCGCTGCCGCAGCGGCACCACCAGCATTTTACTGAGGCCCTGACCGCCACCACCAGGGAACAGCGCTTCCCTGGCTGCTTCGGCGGTGCAATGGCAGTACGACCGCCAAAGTTGTGACATGACGGTCGGACCGCTGGTGCGGCAGTGGATGGACCGTTACCACCATGACCCCGCGAGTCTGGTGGTCCTGGGACCGCCAGACACGTAATGAGGCCTCAAAAGGCACTCAGTTCACAATATGCGCTAAACAAGACTCATATGCTGACTCAAACATAAAACTGCAGAAACAAATCTGGGGAAAGAAAATACTCTTAGAAAATTGGGGCACAAATACCATGCAACATGAAATAAACCGGGTGACCTGCGACAGGGACAAATGAATAAACAAAACCGCTGTTTTAAAGAGAGATGAGAAAAATTAACAACAGTTCAACAACATCCCAATAGTTTTGGAACTGAATATTGCAATCTTGTTCCAAGTGCTCCCGTAAATATACACTGTAATCCAGATGTAAAAATATAGAAGAGCATGGTATTAATGAAGATATTTTGCCAGGATTCAGTGTATATTTCAAGCCAGTCTGGGAGAGACCAGGCCGCGGTGTCGAGTGCACGTCTGTGTAGTATCAGACTTATCACGGACAACCTTGATTTGCTGCTGAAGCCTTTAAGAGGAACCTTCTAATCTAATCACCTTCACACTCCTTCCGCTCGGCACTCAGCACTGCACATGATCTGACATGTTCAGGAAGAGCCTCTAAGCACTTCAGGCCTTATCTAACGCTGCCTTGTGTGCGCTAGTGGTTCATGTGTAGATGCCCACAGTTGGCCCGCGGGTCTTTCCTATAGTTTAAGGGTGTTATGCTGTCCCTTTATATTGTAGGAGTACTTGTTTCAGCCATTGAACTTTAGTATTTGAAATATATTTTAATTCGTCATGGTGTCTCACTCCCTCTTCACTTGTCCACTGACTGGTTATGTCTGATTCCTCATGTGACATCACCAATAAGTTCTCTAGGTTTCCGGGAGGGGGGTAACGCAGGCCCTGCCGTTCCCACAGCGCAGGGGGCATCCAACCCTCAAGGAGGCCTCCAACAATTCAAGGGGGCCCCAATCAGCCCAAGGTAAATGCATTTTTGTGAGATATGGAGACTCTGGGGCCCCACATTACATAATGCCCATCATTTTGTGTTACTCCACTGAAGTTTCCCCCTATGACATTACTTTATATTATTATTTTGGGGTATTGCAAAATCAGTCCCCTTTATCCACTTGTTGCACATAATGACACGGACGGAAGTTTCATATCAGATTAGTGGGAAAAGGTTTTCAGATAGTTGCTGCACAGTTTGATAGGAGGTGAGCAAGAGTGCCACAGCACTGGGCCTTCAACCAATAAGTACCAGCCACCTTGTGAAAGAAGCGGGGTGGCTCCTATGTCATCTTGACATTGGGCCGTAAAAGAAAAAAGTCAGGTTCTAAATAATATTTTTGATCTTGCAACCGCACTTGACTCTCTGGATTTGTTTCACATTGTTTTGTGGACAACAAAAATCTTGATCTGCAAACAAATGAATCTTAGTTCAACTGAAATTCAGTCGCTGTGATCGATTCCACCCAGTACAATATTTAGAGAAGTGCTTTAAGTAGGATGAAAAAGATGGGGTGGATGGGGTTCTCTTTAAAGAGGGCAGGACCTGAAACACTGTAACTAGGCACCTGTATTTGACACACCATGCCACCTGACCCACCCTTTAGGTGCCTCTATCTTTGTTTTCTGTAAATGCTTCCAAATACATCACACAACAACAAAAACATAACACCCAAAGCAAGCCAGACCTATTGACTTTACAAATGCTTGTTAGCTCTGATTTCTATTTAGTATCAGAAAATTGGGTACCAACACCCATTCTTACCTTCACATAACTTTATCTGCAATTTATATGAATTAGTCACTTACACCCTTTTTCTTCATACATTTCTCTCGGAAGTCCCTCCATCTGCATGTCTCACGTCTTTTTACTCTCTCCATCTGCAGATACTTGCTTTAGTCTCTTTTACTCCATCATCGCGCCCACCACACACACCCAGCATATTCTCATCCTTTGGCGCTATCACTATTTCGACAGATGTGCACCTCCTTTCCACAATTTTCCTTACATCATATTTACAGTTGGCACATATTTGACCCTCACAGTCTGCGATCTGCAAAGAGGGCAAGGATTAACTGTGCGTTTCGACCCGTGCAACTTTGGGGGGTTCCTTAGGACGAGGGCATGGTGGTTCCTGCATAAATTTAGAGAAAGGGGAATGTGTTTAAAAGGTTATCTAACAAAATATCATCGCCAAAAATATTGGGGACAAAATATCACCCAAAAAATATTAAGGACACAGATATCCACTTTACATAACTGGCATGTAATATCAACAACAAAAATATCGAAGATCACAATTTCGTCAGAATATAAGTAGGTATATCAACTTTTTAGACTATATTAACTTTAAAAATAATACTACAATAAAAATATATCTATTAAATATTTCATAACTTACAAACATGAAATGAAAATATATACTTTACGGCACTCACAGCCAAATAACATAAAATTAAAAAAATTAAATTATTATTTAAAAAAAGTAATAAAAACTAAAATTATAATTTCAAATACTAGATATAATCATATCTAAGAAATAGAGAATAATAACAACTAGATTAATAAAATAATTAATACAAAACATTACTATAAAAATATATTATACAATATTAACATTACACTTTTAAAATTAAAACGAAAAATAAATATTCCAAAAATTAAAATATAACTTCAAATTTAAACAATTACACTTGTAGGGTTATAATTCACTACGCTCACTCCCACCGGACAAACAGAAGTGTAAGTGTTGGATTTAGGAGGGGTCAGATTTACTATTCCCACTCCAGTCTGAGCAACAGTAGGAAAAGTGTTGGATTTTGGAGGTATCAGATTTAGATTCCCACTCCAATGTAAATAAAAGTAGGGAAAGTGTTAGACTTGGGGGGAGGCAGGTTTACTATTCCTACTCCAGTCTAAGCAAAAGTGAGTGAACTGTTGGATTTTGAAGGGGTCAGATTTACTATTCTCACTCCAATCTGAGCAACAGGAGAGGAAGTTTTAGACTTCGGAAGGAAAAGAAATATTATTCCCAGTGCTACAAAGTGTTGGACTTTCTAGGCAATCCTACACGTATGTAAGGAAACATGTATGTAAGTGTTGGATATTGGAGTAGACAGATTTATTATTCCCACTCCAAAGTTGGCAACAGTAGAGAAAGTGTTACTATTGCCACTCCAGCATAAGCAAAAATAGGGAAAGTGTTGGACTTTGAAGGGGTTGCATTTACTATTACAAATCTGAGCAACAGCATGGAAAATGTTGGACTATGAAGGGGTCTGATTTACTATACCCACTCCTAAATCTTTATAAAGAAAACATTTAAATATAGACAAAAAAGTTAAAATAATAAACTTATTAAATATAAAACAGTAACATTAAATGTAATAAATACAAATTTTATATTACAAAAAATAAAAGCTCTTTACAAAAATGCAACTATTTTCAATTAAAATACTTCCCACCTTACTACTCTACAAAATGAACACAGACAAACAAAAATATATATATATATATTTTTTTATAAATTATTAATTTTATAATAAAAATT
The DNA here is from genome assembly GCA_963921515.1 of Calotriton arnoldi. NCBI lineage: Eukaryota > Metazoa > Chordata > Amphibia > Caudata > Salamandridae > Calotriton > Calotriton arnoldi. The sequence goes on from CAWUFW010000230.1 coordinate 359,041, forward strand.
AAATAAAACAATAATACAATTACCCAAATACATATATTGATCAACCAATAAAAATCGACAAATAAATAATTAAAACATTAATTAATGAATTTACATAATTATTATTAATTAAATGAATAGAAACATGAATTATAAATTAAAAATAATAATTTACATATGAAAAAGCCTCCCACCCTAATCCCCTACAAATCCAACAACTCGCTACTAAATTAACAATTTCTAATTAAATAAAATACATTTAATTTAAAATGTACTATCACAAATTAAACACAAATATTATAATACCAATTACAAAAAAATAACTAACATTTTTCAAACTAATTCATGACAATATTACATAGAACTATGTTAAATACAATATTATATGTAAAAAATATTAAATACCTAGAAACACAATATTCTTATCTTCTATAGTCTGTCCCACAATATTCTTGATATCATGGTACTTTTGCACAATTTTGTTGGTATACCGTTGTAAGACTAGGCCATGCATGACATGAGTTAAAGGTGATTGTGAGGCGACCCTGTGGCACAATAAGGTAGTCCTAGGTAGGAAATGGACATGCATGTGGGATTTCTGGGGAAGGAAGAGTAGCAAAGGGGACCTCAATATACACTTGATTGTCGTGCGAAATAATTGTAAGTAAAATCAAGGCATCATTTAGAATTAAAAGAAAATGCTGTAACTTATATGGGAATCTTCTATGTGTGTAGAATTGCAGGATGAGTCCCTCAGGATGGGTCGGTCTTAGAATGAATGCATTTATGGTGCTCCCTGGTATGTGATAAGAAAACTCAGATCAACTTGTTGGTCATGGATTGGTGAGTTGTCAAGCATGGAACTGAGCTACACAATGTTAGCGTCTTAGCAAATGTGAAAGCGGCATGGAGTTGATCCACTCGTAGTCGGTGCCCAGGATGGCATCAATGTGGAAGTTAAAGTAGGACCTCAAGTGCAACAGCACATTGTCGTGTGTATGTGTATATAGGACGCAGCTCTCAAGCAAACAATGAATTTTCAGTGTGCTTGAAAGCTGCTGTGACAGTATTGGAAACAACCAGTCCACATCACCATACTAGTGAGCACGAGTTTCGTGGTCTGGAAGAGGACTATTTGAGATGTAGTTTGTGGTGAACATTTTGGGAAATACCCCTACATGTGATACAAGGAAATTAGGTGAAGTGCGACGTCAAGGCAAGAAAAAAAGAATAATGATCAAGAAACCGTCACACATTTTAAGAGACAATCACAGATTTAAGAAAGATACAGAGCAGACATATTATATTCAGTGAAGAGGCCTGCTAAAAGAGAAATAACGAGGCATTGGAAGGCCCCTGAGGGACCTCGAATTTCAATATGGAAAAAATAATTGGAAAAATGGGCTGGATGTGAGGGGAGGATCCTCCTTAGGAATGCCTGCTGGGGGATTGGATCTATAGAGACAGCCAGGGCCTGGGAAGCATTGGAAGATAATACAAAAGACCCAGAACCCGAATCAGGGGAATCCACTCCAAAGGAACAGTCTCCTCAGAGGAGCCCGGTGCAGCAGAACTTAGGCAGGGAGGGACCCCAAGTCACCTTAGACACTTCCGGCAATAACTAATACTTCAAACAATAAGATGGGAGATAGCAAAGATGGGACAGCACCACAGCTAAACATAAGAACATCACTATGTTAATCCTTAGCTTATGGCATTGATCTGTAACGGGGGGGGAATGGGTTGGGGATTGAAAGTTAACAGGTTAGTTTACATGTTATGAATCCTTATAACAAATAAAAACCTGTATGGCTTGGATTCACAACGAGACTGATAAACATGGAATCCTTGAACTGTATTGTATACCTCATGACCACTGCAAAAACCAATAAAATATGTTTTAAAAAAAAATATTCAGTGAAGAGGCCTAATGCAAAGCTGTAATTCATGGTTTATTCAGGATGGTCACAGGCTCCATAAAACAGAAGCATTCCAGTTACAGAAAACCTCTTCATGGGTCAGTAAAGCAAACCAGGAATATGTGAAAAAGTTATGAATGATACAGTTCGGACATCTCATTCAACCCATTGTTTATGGTGTCAAATTTCAGGATCAAGGCTGCTTCTTATTTAAGAAGTAAGCGGTCCGTGGGATATCCTCCATAGTTGGTTCTCAGTGTGTGCTTTCTGAATGAAATGCTTAACCAGTGAGATTGTTACTTTTTTGCAGCGAATATGTGATCTATGCTGTTCAATTTTTTCCTAATTTATTTGTTCATTTTGCCGATGTAGAGTTTGCTGCATGGACACAAAATCCCATAGATGGCATTCTTAGTTTTGCAGTTGGAAAAAATCTGGTGCTCTACTTTCTTATTTGTGTGAAAGAATGTATTTCTTTCAACGGTTTGGTAGCATACTGAACATTCCTTGTAAAGGTTGGACATTTCAGAGATCTCTTAAATTCTTTTGAATGTTAGATTTGGATTAAGGAGAAACCCTCACCAATACATTTTTAATGCTGGGCTTCTGTTATGTGAATCTCACTTTAGCCCTATGTTTCCCTATTTTCATATGGTGATTTCTATTATTATTGTGTGTACATTACATGTTCCTTTCACCTTTGTTAACTTCACCAGCCTTGAGAAAGCCCCAGGCCTGTGCACCGGGAATGGGTGAAACAGGTTCTGACTGATGTTTTTTTTCTTGAAATCGGGTTTATTTGCTAAATATATCAGTATGTTTGCAAATTAACAATGCCGTCTTGACATATGATGCTCTATGCGGAGTATGACCTCAGGACATTAATAAGCCTGATTGGACCTCTAACCCCTCAGTGATGCTTGTGTTGCAGTGGGAAATGGGAATCTCCCATTTACTGAGGCCAATCGGCAAAATCGGAATCATAAAGGGTTTGTGACACCCGGAACAAAACACCTCCTTCTTTGAAGGATTTTTGATTCTAGGTGAAGTTGTAGAAACAACATAATTTTTAAGAATATTTTCATGTACCAAAGTTTTGTCAAGGTCCTGTATTTTCTTGAGAGAATGGCTGAAGAATATGTTTTGTAGTTGGAGAGTTCTGAATTCTATTTTTAGTATAAAATCAATAGAAAGAGGCAACTTGAATATAAGCTTGTTGGTGTGAAGAAAAGTGTCTCTGTGGATCTGGTTCACAAAGCTTTTTCAAAATGTAGTTTTGTCCTATGCCTGCTTAGGTGCGCATTCTAACTGATTATCTAGGTCTGATTCTCGAAGCATTTTCTGTGAGTAGCTGTGCCTTTCTCCATGCTTAGGTGTGACTTACTCATTAATTTATAGGAGTAAAGCTAGCTTATTCAAAGGAAAAAATATTTTGTTGCAATTCACAAAGACATTTATGAGTATGTGTAGTACTCTAGTGCTACCTCACATACTCATAAATGCAAATCTAATATGTATGGGTGTAGATCTTTGCCTACACCTGTGCTATCTAATTGCAGTGGAGTTCTCCACTAATATGGTAGATCTTTGCCTACACCGGTCCTATCTCTTAGCAGTGGAGTTCCCCATTAAGAGTGCACATAGATTTGCAGAGGTTGTCCTACGATTTAAATGCAAATATGTGAGAGACAAGGTGGAGTGGAGTGGATGGAAAATGGTGAATATCTACTACAAACAGGGTGGAGGAAAGGCAAAATTAAGGAGAGGCTGAAGGAGGGGCTAAGCATCGACAGACATACAGCCCTGTCATCATGATGGGAATGCATAGTCAGCTTGATCAGCAACCATGTGAAGGACCATTGGTATATGCACCTGACTTGTATCTCTCCATAGTGATTAAAAACATCTGGACAGCGCCACAAAGTACTTTGCAAAACACTAACTCAAAAACAGCATGATTCACAAAGGGTCTGATTCACAATTTTGTATGAGTATTTGTGTCTTACTGCAGACATAGGTGTGACTTACTCATGCATTTCCATGGTTAAGGCAAGCTTACACAATGATCTGATTTTTAAAGATTTTACTGTGAGTAGAATTGACTTAATTCAGACTTAGGTATGATCTACTCATGAATTCACAGAAAAAAGACTTTACATTGGGTTTTTTGGATGCAGAGAAGGCCTTCAACTCTAGAGTAGCCTTTTTTGATGACTGCACACCATCATGTGGCAGTAGAGGCACAGATAGTGAGATTAATTTCCCTGCTGTACAAGGATTCCCTGTACAAGTAACAATGGCTCTGTCGGATTTGGTTACACAAAATCTATTCTCAAAATCTATCCTCAAAATTTTATAAATCACTTCAACATAATTAACACACACATTCCTGGTAGTGACTCTCCCTCCTGAGTGGATCATTTACTGTTTATGATAGTTAACATCACTATATAAACCCACATAATCCAAGAAATACAAGGTGCTCCATAAATAGTGACATTCCACTCTATGCCCCTCCACTCCACACCACTTACCCTACTCTACTCGACCCCACTCCAATCTACTCCACTGGATTCCAATCTATCTCACTCCACTCCAGTGCACCCCAATCTACCCCACTCCAATCTACCCCACCCCACCCCACCCCACTCCACTCCACCACATCTATCCCACTCTACTCCAATGTACCTCAATCTACCCCACTCCACTTTGCTACAATCTACCCAAACCTATTCCACTGCAACCTACCCCACTCCACCTAATCTACCTCACTCCACTCCAATCTACCCCATCCCAATTTACCCACTCCGCTCCTCCCCAGTCTACCCCACTCCAATCTACCCCACTTCACAGTCTACTCCACTTCAGTATACCTCACTTAACCCAATCTACCCCAATCCACTTCACTACAATCTAGTCTACCCCAACCCACTCCAATCTACTCCACTCCACACGACTCAACCGCACTCCACTCAAATGGTACCCAGATTGTTCTTAATTTGATTGGAGACCTGAGAAAAACGTGTGCTACTTTCAGATGCTGCAAGGCTGGAATCTGCTGTTGGGTGAACAAAATTGAAGCGACACATAAAGGCATGAAGATGGGTAAATAAATTAGTATTTAATGGAAGCACTGCAAACAAACAGTGATAAATACTATATTTAGGAGACCAGTAAGCTCTGGCCACAGCTCAGCCCAGCTGCCACCTCACACTATTTGTCACGAGCCTTTCTCCTCTAGCGTTCGAGGATTTTCATGAAGACAAAGAAAGGCACGGACCACCATAGAATTAGAGATCGCTACATACATCCCCTTCTTTTTACATATAATAGGATGAATGATAAAAAGTCAGTGCGAGAGTCAGTCATTCAACTTCTCAGGTGGTCCACATGTCTGTCTGAGTCACTGCTGTGGTCTGCACCTTTCATCCTGTTCTCACCACTCCAAACCTCTATGGTCTCCTCTTCATTCCTCTGTCTGATGCTGGCTCCGTGTGAAATATAAAGATCTTCAGAGTAAGGTGTTATTTGACCTTCCTTCGAAACACTATCATGTGTGTTCTGAACTCGCCGTTTATGCCGGGCTACCTTCGACCCATTCCATTTGCTCCCATCCTCCAGTTCAATCCATGACCCATGGTGTTACTGGACCCTCAATGGTGAGCTATAGTTATTCAGACCGTGGGTGAGTGGCCTGTAATTGAACCATCACAAGATCTCCTTCTTGGATATGTACACATCTTTTACTTTGGCTGTCATTATAATTCTTTATGCTGACCTTTGCTTCCTTACTGAATTCATTCTGGTAATTTTCTTCCTTGGTTTCTCCTCTCACTTTGCTTATCAACCATGGTGTCAATGGAAAATGTATCTTGTGTCCCCTCATTAGTTAAAAGGGTGGTACATCTGAGCTATCTCTTGATGCTCTATGTGCTTTCAGTATTTCCAAGACTGTTTTTTCTACATTCATATTATTGGATATCACCAACTATATGGCACCGTATGCTATTTGAGTCATTGTTGGAGATGGCCCTTTTTGCAGGGTTATCCCCAAACTTTTTGCTTCTTCCTCCTATTATTTCCTGACCTGCTGTTGTTGGTTTTAGGACTCTGGGCACTTTATCACTGCTGATCAGTGCTAAAGTGCATATGCTCTCTGGGTAAATTGTGTTATGGATTGGTGTTTCCATGATTGGCATATTTGATTTACTTGTCAGTCCCTAGTAAAGTGCACTGAGTGTGCCAGGGCCTGTAAATCAAATGCTACTAGTGAGCCTGCAGCACTGATTGTGCCACCCACATGAGTAGCCCTGAAACGGTAACTCAGACCTGCCACTGCAGAGTCTGCGCGCAGTTTGTAACTGCCATTTGGACTTGGCAAGTGCACCCACTTGCCAGGCCCTACCCTTCCCTTTTCTTAAATGTAAGTCACCCCTAAGGTAGGCCCAAGGTACCCCTGTGGGCAGGGTGAAGTGTATGTGAAAGGTAGGACATGCCCTGATGTGTGTGGCATGTCCTGATAGTAAAATACTGCCAATTTTGTTTTTCACTATTGAAAGGCTATCTGGCCCATAGGAAAGCATGGTAGTTAATTTATAACATCTTATAAATATAACTTCCCATTGAGACCAGATAGAAAAATAAAGTTTAGTATGCCTGAACTCAGAATCTAAAGAAGTATCTTTTAGTAAAGGTGATTTTTACATTCTGTGTTTGAAAATACCACTTTTAGAAAGTAGGTATTTTCTTGCTTAGCCATCCTGTGTGCCTCTGCTAGGATGTGTATTGTCTGTCTGGCTTTGGAGTGACAGGGGTTGGGGAGGTGCATTCTCTCAGACGGCCACCGGGGGGTTGATGTGTGTCCTGCCTTTCCTGAATGAGTCAGGGCTGGGCTGAATAGACCTGGGCTGCATTCAGAGTAGTGGGAGGTGTTTTCACTAGCACCTGAATAGGCTTGGTCTGCATTTACAGTGGTGGGAGGAGATTTCCCTTGCACCTGAATAGGCCCTGTCTGCCTCTGACAATGCTGTCTCCACCTCCTGCCAGGAAGCTGCTCCAGAGAGGACAGAACTGGTTCTGGCTGGGCACAGACACTCTCTGCCTGAGAGGACAAAGGATTTTGGGCTATAAAAAGTGGGTCCCAAACCCCTAAACTTTAGAACTCTTTTGGACCAAGAAGACTGCCAAGAAGAAGAGCTGGAGAAGCTGTGAGGAGGAACTACCACTTTGCTGAGTGCTTTGCTGTGTTGGAAACCGGTCCTAGGATGCTTGTTTCCAGTCCAGGGAGGACCTGGCCTGGCAGTTCGGGCTGGACTGTTTCCTTTGGGCGCAGGGTCAAGACTGATTTGCATATGGCTGGGTACAAACTTGAATGGCATAGTGAGCAAAATAACGATGGATTTAGGCCCAGATCTCTGTACTGGGGCGAATGTATGACATTGTTCTGCATTCTGTTCATCAATTGTTCTTTTGCATTTGCTGTGTTGGCCTGCAGTGGCTGCTTCTGTCTTGGGCAGTGAAAGGACTGGACTTTCTGCAATCTATTCTTGTGAGTTTCTCCAAGGGCTGGCGGTAGAGCTTGCCCCCTGTTCAAGAAGTCTCAGGAACAGCAAAGACTTCAAGTTCTTCTGCCCTCAGCACTGGGAAATGTGTGTTTTGTGCTGCAACAGAAGAAAAAGCAACCCAACGCCGTCTACGACGCCACTGCTGACTCCTTGTCATGAAGGCACCGCAGAGGGCACCGCCGCAATGACGCACTGTGACCCTGGTCTCACCGACGATGCCTGCTGATGCCGCCACTGAGCCGCTGCTCGCACCGCGACCTGTGGCACCGCACTCCGCATCGCCTCGCTTCACAACGCCGCTTTGGTATCCCCGACGACACCGCTCCACGCCGAAATCGACGCCGCTGCTTGCACCGTGGTTCGAGGGCACCACTCGTAAAGTTACACGACACACCGCCCTCATCCCGCACCGCAGCCTTGGCCTACCAATGCCGGCACCATCGACTCCAGTTCGTCAGCCGACGACAGCGCTTCAGCAACGGCGATGCCGCTGCTTGCACCGTGACCTGCCAGCACCGCGACGAGCACCACATCACTTCGCACCACGACCCTATCTCACCGACGACGCCATCTGACACCGCCACCGAGCCGCTGCTCGCACCGCGACCAGAGGGCCTCGCACTCCGCACCGCTGCACTTCGCACCGCAGCACGCCTCCCGATGCCAGCGCTCCTGACTTCAACCGCGAGGAGTTCGATCTGCAACGCGTGTGACTTCAAGGGCCCGACGACTCCTGCACCGACCTCCGGAACCGATGCCTGCGGACGCCGTGCTTTCGGAAGCTCAACGAGAGGTCGCCGACGCCCTGCATTTCTAACGGTACCGTTTTGTGGGTCTTCCCGACACCGTAGCTGGCCCACGACGCCGCGGTCAGCCAGAACTGTTTGGATTTGTTTGTTCACGACGCCGTGATAGCCCCGTACAGAGCTATCGACTTCAAGGAACTTTATTTCAAGGTTATTTTGATAACTGAATATTTTTTAATTACTGTATTGTGGATTTTTATCGTTTTTGGTCTTGTCTTAAGTATATAAAAATATTGGAAAATTTTCTAAACTGGTGTGGTGTCCTTTTGTAGTGCTTACACTGTATTACTGTTGGTTATGTGCAATTGCTTTACACACTGCCCCTAAGATAAGCCTGACTGCTCGTGCCAAGCTACCAAGGGGGTGAGCAGGGGTTATTTTAGGAGTGTAACTCCCTTATCCTGACTAGAAGGAAGGGTCCCTACTTGGACAAAGGTGCAAACCCTTGCCAACTAGAGACCCCCATTTCTAACATTGGTTGTCAGCGGTGAGGATAGGACTGGCGTTAGCACTTGTCTTACAGTGATTGGTGTGCACCACTACCCTATTGCAGACCATAACGTGCCACATACTGGGTTTTTCCTTTTTGATCTATTTTTGTCTTTCCCTACTTTTGAACTTGAACTTCCTACTGCATCATGTCTCAGTCAAGAGCATCGTCAGTTACATTCCTAGAATTTGTTTTTGAGGAGTATAGGTTGGAAACCTACACCGTAAAGGAACTGAAGGCAGTTTGCAAAAGCCTCAAAGTCCCATTGAGAGGTCTCACCAAAAAGGAGGAGCTACGAAAGGCGCTGAGGCCCTGGGTAGCAGCCAGGAGTGCCAGCAGGCATCCCAAGGATCCTAGTGTGGAGACCAGGGAGCCAATTCAAAAGGAAGATATGCTGAGGGCTCAGGAGCTGTTGGGAGGGGAGGTACCCTCTGGGTCAGGCAGCAGTAGTCCCTCTCCAGGTCTATCTCCAGAGAAGCTGGAGAATAGGAGGAGAGCCAGGAGGCTCGAGTTGGAGCAGGTGAAAAGGCAAATGGAGCTGATGGAAAGGGAAATGATTTTTGCTTACGAGCTTAAAGTAAGAGGGCTGGAGCTGGACTGGGAAGCCAGGAGGGCTAGGTCCAGCCCAGATGGTGGCAGCAAAAGTGTTAGGTCCAGTACTGAGGGTGAGGTACACACACACACAGATTTGGTGCCCTGCTTCAAGGAGGGGGTTGACATACACCAGGGGGTTCAGGATTGTGAGGTTACTCCAGTGGTGCACAGTGGTCCTGAGGTGGATTGGGGAACTGGCACAGGGGATCATATTCCTGGTAGTGGGAGGGACACTCTACTGACTCTAGATGAGAAGTGCAGGGAGAGGGGTCCCCCCTGATAGAAGCCCTGGTAAGTGAGTATGGAGACCAGCCAGAAGAGTATGGGTTGAGGGACAGCAACAGTCATACACTGTCTCACCAGTCTGGCGAGAATGATGTGGGGTACTTTTCTGAGGCACTGGATGGTTGTGTGAAGGGTAGTTTGGTTAACACCTGTGTGGGGCTGTGTGATTCAATTGTTGGAGAGCATATTTTAAGTCCCTTTTCCAGAGCTATGCCAACACCCAGTGGAGTGTGAGTACTCTGACCCCAGGGAGCTTGCACTGGAGGCAGACCTCTTGGTGGATCCCAGAGGGTCTGGAGAAGCATCTGAGGGTGATCCTAAAGGAAGTGGCTTAGGTATTTCCCTACCAAGGGTGGTGGGAAAGGTTGGTGGTAGCCCAGATAGGTCCCGGTGTCATGGGAAGGGTGTAGGGACTCACGTCCTGTCTCCGTCAAGAAGGAGTGGGAATGGGCTTTGGCCCAAGGTGCCCAAAACCCGGTCCCAGAGCCTGGTTGGTTCCATGAGGGAACACCAAGTGGGTAGCCTAGGCTGTACTGGAAGGTCACCCATTGAGGGGGATCCCTTAGTGTCTGGGGAACTGGGGGGGACTGCTGTAACGAGCATCACACCGGTTCTGGTGTCTGGCAGCACCGCTCCAGTTGAGAGGGTGCATGAGACCAGAGAAAAGGGTGAGGAGGGGACACTGTCCCCAGTGGAAGGACCAGTGGTTATGGGGTTGCCAGCTCTGAGGTCAGAGCACCCCAGGACTGACCCTGGTGAGGCCAAATCTGGCCTGGGGGGTCTTCATGCTCTGTCAGGTGGACAGGAGGCTGGAGACCTGCACCAGACAGACTCTCGCCCAACTCTTGGGGAGTGTGTTTCCCTTGGGGGGGGGGTTGGTGTACTCCCCCGGAAGTCCTGGGTTGCCAGGCACAGGTCCAGCCTAAGGGTACAGACCCTGGGTTGGAGGACCAGGTTCAGGGTGTCCCCCCTGACCTGGAGGAAGGGGCGACTGCTAACAGTGCCCCTACCAGTTTGTCTTCTGGGGGTGCTGCTCCAGGTGGGAGGGTACAGAGCCCCAGCGAGGAGGACCGGGTGTGGGAGAGGCCACCCCAGTCCTGTGTTCAGCCTCAGGGTACAGATCCTGGGCTGGTGGACCAGTTGCAGGATAGCACCCCTGAATGGTGGAGAATTGTGCAGACCACCTGCCACAGGTGCCCTGACAATTCTAGAGTCAAGGGGGGCTGCTCCTGGTGGGGGGATGCACAGCCCCAGGGAGGAGAACCGGGTGTGGGAGAGCATACCCCAGTCCCTTGTTCAGCCTCAGGGTACAGACCCTAGGCTGGTGTACCAGTTGCAGGATAGCACCCCTAAACTGGTGGGCGAATTGTGCAGGACACCTGCCACAGGTGCCCTGACAATTCCGGAAGGGGATATTGCTTCAGGTGGGAGGGCACAGAGCCCCAGGGAGGAGGCCCGGGGGTGGGAAAGCCCACCCCAGTCTCCAGTCCAGCCGCTGGGTACAGACCCTGGGCTGGTGGGTCAGTGCCAGGATGTTATCCCTGGCCTGACAAGAGGGAGAGTGGACAAAGGGTGCCAGGCACCTGGGGCTACTGCCCCCCACTCTCCGACGCCACAGAGGTTAGAGAGCCCTGAGAGGCATAAGGCCTGGGTCTCCCCACTGACAACTGTCGGTAGCCACTGTGGCTTGCTGTCCTGGTGGACAGAGGGGCCCCTGGGAAGGGGACAGGAGTCACACCCCAGGGGTGGACTGGGCCACACCACTGTGTTGGCCATGTGGGTACTGTCTGCCTGTTAGGACACATCTGTGAGCAAAGTAAGCTTAGGCGGTGCACAGATGGGGTCCACAGGTGAGGAGAAGGGTTCCCCATGGGTCAGCTTAGTGGGCCCTGAGAGTATGGATAGAGGGATCCAACTGGGTTCAGGGAGGCGTAGAACGGGAAGGAAACCCTGCTGTTGCGGGCCAGGTTCCATGTTCTATCGTCCCAAGCAGGGAAGCCCATCGAGGTATGGATTGGTCTACCTTGGCTTTAGGCTGGAAGGGGGTTGTGTTGGATATGGCCCATTTTGCAGGGTTATCCCCAAACTTTTTGTTTCTTCCTCCTATTTTTTCCTGACCTGCTATTGTTGGTTTTAGGACTCTGGGCACTTTATCGCTGCTGATCAGTGCTAAAGTGCATATGCTCTCTGGGTAAATTGTGTTATGGATTGGTGTTTCCATGATTGGCATATTTGATTTACTTGTCAGTCCCTAGTAAAGTGCACTGAGTGTGCCAGGGTCTGTAAATCAAATGCTACTAGTGGGCCTGCAGGACTGATTGTGCCACCCACATGAGTAGCCCTGAAACGGTAACTCAGACCTGCCACTGCAGAGTCTGCGCGCAGTTTGTAACTGCCATGTCGACTTGGCAAGTGCACTTACTTGCCAGGCCCTACCCATCCCTTTTCGAACATGTAAGTCACCCCAAAGGTAGGCCCAAGGTACCCCTGTGGGCAGGGTGAAGTGTATGTGAAAGGTAGGACATTCCCTGATGTGTGTGGCATGTCCTGATAGTGAAATACTGCCAATTTCGTTTTTCACTATTGAAAGGCTATCTGGCCCATCGGAAAGCATGGTAGTTAATTTATAACATCTTATAAATATAATTTCCCATTGGGACCAGATAGAAAAATAAAGTTTAGTATGCCTGAACTCAGAATCTAAAGATGCATCTTTTAGTAAAGGTCATTTTTACATTCTGTGTTTGAAAATACCACTTTTAGAAAGTAGGTATTTTCTTGCTTAGCCATCCTGTGTGCCTCTGCTAGGATGTCTATTGACTGTCTGGCTTTGGAATGACAGGGGTTGGGGAGGTGCATTCTCTCAGACGGCCACTAGGGGGGTTGATGTGTGTCCTGCCTTTCCTGAATGAGTCAGGGCTGGGCTGAATAGACCTGGGCTGCATTCAGAGTAGTGGGAGGAGTTTTCCCTTGCACCTGAATAGGCCCTGTCTGCCTCTGACAATGCTGTCTCCACCTCCTGCCAGGAAGTTGCACCAGAGAGGACAGAACTGGTTCTAGCTGGGCACAGACAATGTCTGCCTGAGAGGACAAAGGATTTTGGGCTATAAAAAGTGGGTCCCAAACCCCTAAACTTTAGAACTTTTTTGGACCAAGAAGACTGTCAAGAAGAAGAGCTGGAGAAGCTGTGAGGAGAAACTACCACTTTGCTGAGTGCTTTGCTGTGTTGGCCTGCAGTGGCTGCTTCTGTCTTGGGCAGTGAAAGGACTGGACTGGACTTTCTGCAATCTATTCTTGTGAGTTTTTCCAAGGGCTTGAGGTAGAGCTTGCCTCCTGTTCAAGAAGTCTCAGGAACAGCAAAGACTTCAAGTTCTTCTGCCCTCAGCACTGGGAACTGTGTGTTTTGTGCTGCAACAGAAGAAAAAGCAACCCGACGCCGGCTACGATGCCACTGCCGACTTCGTGTCCTGAAGGCACCACAGAGGGCACCACCACAATGCCGCACCGCGACCCTGGTCTCACCGACGATGCCTTCTGACGCCATCACCGAGCCGCTGCTCCCACCGCGACCTGTGGGCACCGCACTCCGCATCGCTTTGCGACGCCGCCTTGGTATCCCCGACGACGCCGCTCCACGGCAAAATCGACGCCGCTGCTTGCACCGTGGTTCGAGGGCACCGCTTGTAAAGTTACACGACGCACCGCCCTCATCCCGCACCACAGCCTTTGCCTACCGACGCCGTCGCCATCGACTCCAGTTCGTCAGTCGATGACAGCGCTTCAGCAACGACGACGCCGCTGCTTGCACCGTGCCCTGCCAGCACCGCGACGAGCACCGCATCACTTCGCATGCGACCCTGGTCTCACCGACGACGCCATCTGACGTCGCCATTGAGCCGCTGCTTCGTACCGCAGCACACGGCGCCTCCCGACGCCAGCGCTCCTGACTTCAACCGTGAGGAGTTCGATCTGCAACGCGTGTGACTTCAAGGGCCCGACGACTCCTGTACCGACCTCCGGAACCGACACCTGCGGATGCCGTGCTTTCGGAAGCTCAACGAGAGGTCGCCGACACCCTGCATTTCTTAAGGTACTGTTTTGCGGGTCTTCCCGACACCGTAGCTGGCACACGACGCCGCGGTCAGCCAAAACTGTTTTGATTTGTTTGTTCACGACGCCGTGATAACCCCGGACGAAGCTATCGACTTCAAGGAACTTTATTTCAAGGTTATTTTAATAACTGAAGATTTCTGATTACTGTATTGTGGATTTTTATCGTTTTTGGTCTTGTCTTAAGTATATAAAAATATTGGATATTTTTCTAAACTGGTGTGGTGTCCTTTTGTAGTGCTTACACTGTATTACTGTTGGTTATGTGCAAATGCTTTACACACTGCCTCTAAGATAAGCCTGACTGCTCATGCCAAGCTACCAAGGGGGTGAGCAGGGGTTATTTTAGGAGTGTAACTCCCTTATCCTGACTAGAAGGAATGGTCCCTACTTGGACAAAGGTGCAAACTCTTGCCAACTAGAGACACCCATTTCTAACAGTCATCCTTTCTGTTGCTCTGTGGATGGTAAGGAGTGTTTTATCCTATTCTTTTTATTTTAAGATATTCACTCATTTCGTGTGACGTAAGTTGAACTCAAATGTTGGTTATTATTGTTTCAGGTAGACCTTCCATAAGGACAATTTTCTCCATGAAAGGAATTGTGCCTGAAGTTGTCACCTCTTTATACATTCTGGGCCAACAATAGTTCTTCAGTCTACGTTTGGTTAAGGTTTTCCCCAGGTGCCCTTGATGTGCCAATGTTATCACTTTTACCTTCAGTGACACTGGAAGGACTAATTTGTTCCCCTTTAGGACAAGTCCATCCTCCAATAATAACTGCTCTTGTACTTTCCAATATAGCTGCATACCCAACTCTGTTTTTCTTTGCCTAGACCAGCCGTGTGTTATCTTTTCTGCTAATACTTTCATTACCTCTTTTTTCGTCATTTCTGTTTCTCAGTCACTTTTTGATGGTGTGCCTTCACCATTTCCGAGTTCCTACAGACACATTGCGACTGTCTCATAGTATCTTTCAGTCTCCTTCTCCTCCCTTTCTGTTGAGTCTGTCAATCGTGATAGGACATTTCCTAACTTTTTCTTCCACCCTGGTAAATATTGTGTATGGTTAAAAAGATCTTGCATTCTTGATGCCAATAGTGTCAGACTGTGTAATACTTTTTTGTGTTCCTCCAGTTTCCAGAACTCAAAGTAAGGGTTTGTGGTCAGTATGAAGCTTGAAACGTCAGCCTCAGATCTAAGTGTAGAGAAACATTGCCCCCCACGCACATGCTAATGTCTCTTTTTCTATTACTGCACACTTTCTTTTTGTTGGTGTGACTGTCCTCAAAGCAAACACCATTCTTCTTCTTCAGTACTGCCCTTTTGTGGTGGATAAATTCACACTCATTAAACCATTTGTGCCTGTCATGAACACCTTTGTGAATCGCTAGCAGGTGTAAATTAGGTAGATGTGGTCATAAACTTGCTTTTACCACCAAATTTACTTCTATGAATATGTCACTATGTATTTACTTAAGGACTCCTGGTTTGCTACATTTGCCTTTCACTTGGATTCAGCGGTCTCAGAAAGGAAGACCATGGGCCAGATTACATAACTACCCTGTTATATTATTTAATTGCTCTAATTTGCACCAATGTGCTATTTACCACCTTACTATATAGGGCTTTGTGACAAAATTCCCAGTAAAATGGTACAGGAGCACTGAACTCAGAATTAAAGATACTTCAGGGTGCACTGATTACTGGTTTTGGTGTTACTGCAGCCTTGTATCTTTTGGGCCTCAGAATAAAGAATAACCATGAAAATCTGTGTTTTGAGAAAAAATGTCACTGATTCTGAAAACTTTTCTCCGATATACTCTGCATTCTTTTCAGCTGGGAAATATGTGTGGGAGTAAACCTTAAGGTGCAGGTTTTTCCACAAAACTCTTAAATCCACATCAGACACAAACTCCCATTTAGGCCATAATGGTATAGGTAAACTTGTAATGATGTCCTTGCTTGTATCAAGTTTGCTGTATTTTGCTCCATGTCTTTGTTTTATTTAGCCATAGCTAAAATTACCCATCGTATTTTGTCCTTTATAGAGAACACGATGGAGGCTGATGCATCCACATTCGTAAACTAAGAACACAGCTCTCCCCACACCTGCACCTTACTACTGCTTTAAATATCAAGCAATGCAACCCTATGTAAGGAATACATACTTGTTTCTTGTGAAACAGGGAAGATGCCTGAGTCAGAGTCAAGCTTGCCCATGAAAGGCCAGTAGGCCTGATCTGGTACTTTCTTAGCCCAGGCCCCCAATTTTAAATCAGCCTTTAAGAGACACATGCCTGTCAGAATTTTTCTGATTTTAAAATATTCCAGATTATTTCTGGAGCCCAAATGAGTTACAGCTAATTGCCCCCAATTATGCACGCGAGTCTAGCTTTACGATCATTCTTCAAAAAAGCCAGCTGTTTAGTATTTACTCTCGTAGGCATAAGCCTAAATTTGGAATAAATGACAAACTTTTTTAGAATTCTCAGAGGATTCCAGGAGAACTCGTGGGAATCTGTCTGATTCCCAGGAGAAGTTATGGAATTTTTTATAGATTCCAATATTTTCACATGCAAGCATATTTTTGCATGCACAATTGTGCACAGCAGAGATACATCCTAGAAGTTCACTTTAAAGTGTTTTATCACTCTACAGGGCAACTAATTTCCTTTAACTAATACCAATTTTGGTGAAGTTTGCTCTTCATTCCCACACTGGACAGGGATTTAATCCTGCCTTTGACAGGAGTATGAAGTGTGTAGTTCTAACAGTGTCTGGGGTAAAAATGGGCTGTTAAAAAAATTATGAATGCCCACGAGCATGCAAGCGTGTGGCTTTGATAATCTGATCCATGGTGTTTGTTGCAGTTTTCCAGGAGGACAGTAGTCTGTGGCTGCCGCCTCCTCCAATAACTATCGCTGTGCATTGGCCCACGCCGCCACCGCCTTCCTCTGAATCATCTCGGATAAAGGCTCCAGACAGGAGTAATTAGGAGGGAGTTCAGCTGCGAGCTTCGGGTCATCCTCCGAAAATTCCAGAAACGCGCGCCGCGCGCCAAGAAAACGCGCCAACCCCAGGTTTTATCATCTGCAGCTCCTGTGCGGACGATTTCAATGGCTCGCAGAGGAAAACGAATAATACAGTGAACTTCTGGAATGTCGAAGTAGTCAGATGGTTGCAGGGAATTATCCACCTGAGCGGCGTTCAGTGGGTGCTGCCAAAGGGCACCTGGGGTCACGCATCTCTGGTGAGGCGGGCAGGCGGCCTGGAGGCCACGCTGCGCGCACTCCAAGAGCACGGAGGGGAAGCCAGGCCCACCTTCTGCCTCCATTTTATCGCAGAGCATGTGTGTTAGGGTAACGGAGTGTATAGTGTATAGGAAACGTTCTGTACACAGGAAATTCTGAGCTTTAAGTAGGATGAAAAGAGGGCGGTGTCTAAAGAGGGCGTGGCCAATGAACCTTAACTAGGAATGCCTTTGCAAGAGGCGCGGCCACTGTAGTTAGGGGCGTGGTGTAAAACATGAAAACTAAAATCCTGTGCTTCACACGGTATACAGCCTGGCCAGTATTTTGGTAGCTGGCTGTGAGTTTTCTGTTGCCAAGGTCTGTGAAAGAGGGCGTAGCCTTCGGAGTGTGTGGTTGTCCCTCTCCTTTCACACCACTTACTTCTACAGTCTCTAGTCACTCTGTTAGACACTTACTCCCTTTTTCTCCCTACATCTTTCTGAAATCCTCCATCTACATATCTCACTCTTTCCCACTTTTACCATTGGCACATACGCAACTATCAATCTGTGCTCGCTGCAGAGAGGCCCGCAACTGGGTGTGCATGTAGTCTGCTCTCCTATATGACCCTCTGATAGGTACTGTGAGAGACCCGCACTGCCTTCTGACGCAACTTCAGAGCTCTAAGTAATGCGCCTTCATAAACAGTCACTTGCAACCTGAACTCACTGAGATACCTGGATGCTACTCAGTTGAAAGTATGCACTGTAGTAGAGCCATATCTTGCAAGAAAAAAAACTATAGAAACACATCTTGAAACAAAGCAAATACTATTAACGAATGCAAAATGTAGTAAAAAGTGAAAAGTAAAGAAGGATTGTATTGTCGGGATGCAATACGTTTTTTACAGTCATTATTGAGAAATCGATCACGCTCCAACATGCGTGAAACTGCAGATGCAACACAAGGTTTAGCAGTTCCTAAACCATCTCTAAACTTTATGTCGTAACACGCTTCAACATGTGTGAAACTGCTGATGCAACACAAGGTTTAGCAGTTCCTAAACCATCTCTAAACTTTATGTCGTAACACGCTTCAACATGCGTGAAACTGCAGATGTAACACAAGGTTTAGCAGTTCTTAAACCATCTCTAAACTTTATGTCGTAACACGCTTAAACATGTGTGAAACTGCTGATGCAACACAAGGTTTAGCAGTTCCTAAACCATCTCTAAACTCTATGTCGTAACACGCTTCAACATGCGTGAAACTGCAGATGCAACACAAGGTTTAGCAGTTCCTAAACCATCTCTAAACTTTATGTCGTAACACGCTTCAACATGCGTGAAACTGCAGATGCAACACAAGGTTTAGCAGTTCCTAAACCATCTCTAAACTTTATGTCGTAACACGCTTCAACATGCGTGAAACTGCAGATGCAACACAAGGTTTAGCAGTTCCTAAACCCTCTCTAAACTTTATGTCGTAACACGCTTCAACATGCGTGAAACTGCAGATGCAACACAAGGTTTAGCAGTTCCTAAACCATCTCTAAACTTTATGTCGTAACACGCTTCAACATGCGTGAAACTGCAGATGCAACACAAGGTTTAGCAGTTCCTAAACCCTCTCTAAACTTTATGTCGTAACACGCTTCAACATGCGTGAAACTGCAGATGCAACACAAGGTTTAGCAGTTCCTAAACCATCTCTAAACTTTATGTCGTAACACGCTTCAACATGTGTGAAACTGCTGATGCAACACAAGGTTTAGCAGTTCCTAAACCATCTCTAAACTTTATGTCGTAACACGCTTCAACATGCGTGAAACTGCTGATGCAACACAAGGTTTAGCAGTTCCTAAACCATCTCTAAACTTTATGTCGTAACACGCTCCAACATGCGTGAAACTGCAGATGCAACACAAGGTTTAGCAGTTCCTAAACCATCTCTAAACTTTATGTCGTAACACGCTTCAACATGTGTGAAACTGCTGATGCAACACAAGGTTTAGCAGTTCCTAAACCATCTCTAAACTTTATGTCGTAACACGCTTCAACATGCGTGAAACTGCAGATGTAACACAAGGTTTAGCAGTTCCTAAACCATCTCCAAACTTTATGTCGTAACACGCTTCAACATGTGTGAAACTGCTGATGCAACACAAGGTTTAGCAGTTCCTAAACCATCTCTAAACTCTATGTCGTAACACGCTTCAACATGCGTGAAACTGCAGATGCAACACAAGGTTTAGCAGTTCCTAAACCATCTCTAAACTTTATGTCGTAACACGCTTCAACATGCGTGAAACTGCAGATGCAACACAAGGTTTAGCAGTTCCTAAACCATCTCTAAACTTTATGTCGTAACACGCTTCAACATGCGTGAAACTGCAGATGCAACACAAGGTTTAGCAGTTCCTAAACCCTCTCTAAACTTTATGTCGTAACACGCTTCAACATGCGTGAAACTGCAGATGCAACACAAGGTTTAGCAGTTCCTAAACCATCTCTAAACTTTATGTCGTAACACGCTTCAACATGCGTGAAACTGCAGATGCAACACAAGGTTTAGCAGTTCCTAAACCCTCTCTAAACTTTATGTCGTAACACGCTTCAACATGCGTGAAACTGCAGATGCAACACAAGGTTTAGCAGTTCCTAAACCATCTCTAAACTCTATGTCGTAACACGCTTCAACATGCGTGAAACTGCAGATGCAACACAAGGTTTAGCAGTTCCTAAACCATCTCTAAACTCTATGTCGTAACACGCTTCAACATGCGTGAAACTGCAGATGCAACACAAGGTTTAGCAGTTCCTAAACCATCTCTAAACTCTATGTCGTAACACGCTTCAACATGCGTGAAACTGCAGATGCAACACAAGGTTTAGCAGTTCCTAAACCATCTCTAAACTCTATGTCATAACACGCTTCAACATGCGTGAAACTGCAGATGCAACACAAGGTTTAGCAGTTCCTAAACCATCTCTAAACTCTATGTCGTAACACGCTTCAACATGCGTGAAACTGCAGATGCAACACAAGGTTTAGCAGTTCCTAAACCATCTCTAAACTCTATGTCGTAACACGCTTCAACATGCGTGAAACTGCAGATGCAACACAAGGTTTAGCAGTTCCTAAACCCTCTCTAAACTTTGTTTCTTCTTCTTCACGTGTAAACAGCTACAAAACATTTGCTTTTTATCTTGAAAGCACCAATGCATTGATTCAAGTCTGCAGGCTTACATAGGGTTTTCTCCACATACTGGATGTTTCTGTCCAGGAAGGAGGCAGAATTTGACAGCAGCCAAAGTGATGGCGAAGAATCTTTCTTGCATAAAGTGCAGAGATCAAAGTCCCAGTTTGCTAGCCAAGTCACCACTTTACACACTGGTGTGGGCAGCACACACTATATCGTAATGATTGTGATACGTGTTATGGTATGAGAATTCGTAGAGCGCGCTTTCACCCCGGTGGGTATCCTGGCCCTGCCCTTACTGAGTTTTCTGGGGGAAACTCCTTGTCCTGAGCCCTTGAAGTCAAGCTGCCCTTGTTTTGTAGCACATACCTCACCCAGCCACTGTGGCATTTTCCAGCAATAACCAAACCCTTGAAGGTGGCAGCAGGGGGATGACAGCTGGTCCAGAAGAGAATGATAGCATTATATGTGATGGGCAGGCACAGCATCTGGCCTGGTGCACATGAGTGAACTCACAGTAAATGCAGCAAGACTTTCAGGCGAAGGCAAAGGCATCATTGACACGATTATGAGTGAAAACAGAAGTGAAAGGCAGTAGCAGCAGAGGTAGTGACAGAAAATGATACAGAGTGGCAGTAGCACTCACTCACTCATGTGTTCACTCTTCCAACCATGTACTTAGCTCAGTGGATGAAGCACCCGCTGGAGAGATCTTGATGTGGCCTACATGCCACTGAGACATGAGATGAACTCCTTCTGTGATAGATGGGATCTTGCACTACTGCTGTGCCTATTCTGCGAGGGCAGGGAAGGAAGCTTGTATGCTGCTGCCTGAGAGGTATATGTTATATGAGAACTATGAGCTTGTTTGTTGTTGCTATCCTGTAAGCGTTATGTAAGGTAGGGAAGCTTGCACTGCTAAAACTCTTTTTTATAGCAGTTCTGTTAGGAAAGAATGCTCGCATTGCTGCTGCCAAGTTGTAATTGTTCTTTTGGAGTTGGGGGGCACTTGTGGTTCAGCTGCTTGAGATGTTCCTGCTCTGCGAGGAGGAATGTTCACACTAATGCAGCCGTGGGGTACATGTTCTGTGGGAGATTGAAGCTTGCATTGCTGCACGTTTGTTCTTCATGAAAGCAAAGCTTACGCTGCTGCTCCTGCCTGAGCTGTACTTATTCTAGAGGGAGGAAAGAAGCTTGCAATGCTTTTGATTCCCCAGTTCTGTGTAGGACGGAATGAACTTGCTGTTACCTGAAATTCCAGAACTGGCTGAAAGTGTCACACATGACATGGCCACTTGACAACTAGGAAACAAGCATTGACACAGTCAATAAGGGGCGCCTTTTCAATCTATTGGCTTTGGCATTGCTTTTTTCTGATACTGTGCAGCATCAGCAAAAAGAAATGCTTTTTAGGGGATGCAGTGAGGCATTAAAAATAAAAGCAGTAATAAAAAAGATCACAGTCATTTGTATGCATAATGACGCTATAGCAGCCCTGTGTAATGAGTCTGCACATGCATGCATTGCCACGAATGCGCGTACATATGACGTAATGTGGCCACCATTTTGCTTATTGTTTTTATTTACCATTCCAAGATGGCAGGTACCACTCGGAGCAGTAAAAAAAAAAAAGAATTTTAACACGAACAAAATCGTTTTTTTTAAAAAACGAGTAGCCCAACAGCAAAGGGCAGCTGTCGATATTCCAAACAAAATGGAAAAAAAAATGTTTTTTAAAGGACCATGATGCGAGGGTGGATGCGATTAGCACAGGAGGAGCAGGTGAGGGAGAAGTCAATGAATGGGGGCAGTGAGAGGTGGACTGGGGCGCAGCAATGGAGGAGCCTAAGGCGGTAGGAGGAAATAAAAAAAAGTGGGGGTGCGGAAAGCAATGGATGAGGAGGGAGCAACATGAACCGATTGTGGGACGGATATGTGAAGGGGAAAGCAGCAACTGAAGGAGAGAGCAAAAAAACACATTCAATCTCATGGAATGGTGAAAGAAGAAGAAAATAATTAGCTCCCTAAATGTGGGTAGCAAACGGATACAAGTGATCCAGGCAAAAGGTTAGTAAACGAAGCTATGTTACTGGTGCGGGGCACAAATGTAAGAAGAGAAAGGAAAGCCATTGAATAAGAAGCAATGAAATGACAGTGACACAAAAGCTAGCCAATGGTAATCAGGGGGCTGGCCCAAAGACCACTGTATGTTTTGGTATGGTCCACAAGAGATATTTCCACAACTGACAACTAAAAGCTATCTGCAGGTGAGACCTAAGAAGTAGAAAAACAAAGTTTCAGTTTGTGATTTTCTGTATTTGTTTTTGAGGTAATCAAAGGTTAATCAGGGGAATGGTAAATGTCTGAAGAGTGCAAATATGGACCAGATGTTAGCATTCCAGGGCTAAAGGGCAAACATTCACACTCACATGAAACAATGGAGCCTACTAGCACATCACAATTTATTATTTGTTTATTTATAAAGTTTTATTTAGCGCGAACACGACCCGTGAGGGTATCAGAGTGCTTTACAGATGATCGGTAGGAAGAAACAGGAAAGCAAACAACAACATAATCAAGAGAGGTGAAAACTGTGTCAGCTCAAAAAAATTGAGGAAAGTTATCTCCATAGGACCAAGCTGACAAGACGATAGACATAACTTTCCTCCGACGGAATAAGGTCTATGACACAACAACACCTGCAACCCCAACGCCTCCTGTCACGTAGCTGCAGCTGAACGTGTCAAAAGAGACCATGGACTAAGAACATTTCTGGGCTGGGATCCCTGTTCCTAAGCAGATCAGTGACATATACTCTGCCTTGAACTGCTGCTACACATGCACCACTAGAGCCTGCAGTGACTTCATGTCAGGTCAGCTTCTCACAATGACAGCCAGTTTTCATCCTAGGGTGGCAACCTATCGCCAAGTAAAATTCTGGACATCGACTGAAAAAAAGTCTGGACACAAAATACAATTATTAATACATAAGTCCTTTAGCTAGATAAATATTTCTCATGAGTTTATATTGATGTGTTTTTTAAACCAAGGTGCTATTCCTGAAGCAAATTGTTATGTTATGTTATGCTAGAGGAATTTATAAAGTGCATGGTGACCCAAAGGCATCCCAGCACTGTTGGGCAACACAGACTGTGACTGCAGACAACTTGGGGGTTAGTTCATGAACAAGAAGATTTTAAGCCATTACCTAAAGGACAATTCGTTACAATTGTCTACAAAAGGAGGGGCAGGGAGTTCCAAAGTTTTGCCACATTAAATCTAAAGGATCTTCCTCCCTTTCTCACCCTTTTCACGGATGGGACTACATCCCGTAGGGTGTGAGCGGATCTAAGAGCTCTACCTGGTTTATAGGGAGCAATCAGCTGTCTGGAGATGGGGGGACCTCGATCATGAAAGGCTCTGTGTTTGAGATACACAGTGCCTTGAAATTGATCCTCTGCATGACCGGGAGCCAATGTAGGGTCGGCTAGGGCTTGATGTGCTGAGTGGTGTCTGGGGATGTTTAACAGGGTCCTTGCTGCTGCATTTTGCACCAACTGAAGTTCACCAATCACAGCTTTAAGGGCTCCCAAGTAAAGGGAGTTTCCGTAATCCAGGCGAGAGAGAATCAAAGCCTGGACTACTAACCACCTGGAGAGAGGAGGAATCAGATGCAGAATTTTCCGCAGCATTCTAAGGATCCCATAGCAGCAGGCTGAGAGTTTAGTTGCCTGGGTCTTCAGGCCACTGGAATCAAGCTATCCTGGCTGAAGAGGGGTGAAACCCTGAAACCGGTCCTAGGATGCTTGTTTCCAATCCAGGGAGGACCTGGCTTGGGAGTTCGGGCTGGACTGTTCCCATGAGGCACAGGGTCAAGACTGATTTGCATATGGCTGGGTTCAAACTGGAATGGCATGGTGAGCAAAAAAACGATGGATTTAGGCCCAGATCTCTGTACTGTAGTGAATGTATGACATTGTTCTGCATTCTGTCCATCAACTGTTGTTTTTGCATTTGTCACCCCGAGTGGGACGGGTATGCCCAGACGTGGGTCCCGTGCTCTCCATGCCACTGGAATCAAGCTATCCTGGCTGAAGAGGGTGAAACCCCGAAACCAGTCCTAGGATGCTTGTTTCCAGTCCAGGAGGACCTGGCTTGGCAGTTCGGGCTGGACTGTTCCCATGAGGCACAGGGTCAAGACTGATTTGCATATGGCTGGGTTCAAACTGGAATGGCATGGTGAGCAAAAAAACGATGGATTTAGTCCCAGATCTCTGTACTGGGGTGAATGTATGACATTGTTCTGCATTCTGTCCATCAACTGTTGTTTTTGCATTTGTCACCCCGAGTGGGACGGGTATGCCCAGACGTGGGTCCCGTGCTCTCCATGCCACTGGAATCAAGCTATCCTGGCTGAAGAGGGTGAAACCCGAAACCGGTCCTAGGATGCTTGTTTCCAGTCCAGGGAGGACCTGGCTTGGCAGTTTGGGCTGGATTGTTCCCATGAGGCACAGGGTCAAGACTGATTTGCATATGGCTGGGTTCAAACTGGAATGGCGAGCAAAAAAACGATGGATTTAGGCCCAGATCTCTGTACTGGGGTGAATGTATGACATTGTTCTACATTCTGTCCATCAACTGTTGTTTTTGCATTTGTCACCCCGAGTGGGACGGGTATGCCCAGACGTGGGTCCCGTGCTCTCCATGCCACTGGAATCAAGCTATCCTGGCTGAAGAGGGTGAAACCCGAAACCGGTCCTAGGATGCTTGTTTCCAGTTCAGGGAGGACCTGGCTTGGCAGTTCGGGCTGGACTGTTCCCATGAGGCACAGGGTCAAGACTGATTTGCATATGGCTGGGTTCAAACTGGAATGGCATGGTGAGCAAAAAAACGATGGATTTAGGCCCAGATCTCTGTACTGGGGTGAATGTATGACATTGTTCTGCATTCTGTCCATCAAATGTTGTTTTTGCATTTGTCACCCCAAGTGGGACGGGTATGCCCAGACGTGGGTCCCGTACTCTCCATGCCACTGGAATCAAGCTATCCTGGCTGAAGAGGGGTGAAACCCCGAAACCGGTCCTAGGATGCTTGTTTCCAGTCCAGGGAGGACCTGGCTTGGCAGTTCGGGCTGGACTGTTCCCATGAGGCACAGGGTCAAGACTGATTTGCATACGGCTGGGTTCAAACTGGAATGGCATGGTGAGCAAAAAAAACGATGGATTTAGGCCCAGATCTCTGTACTGGGGTGAATGTATGACATTGTTTTGCATTCTGTCCATCAACTGTTGTTTTTGCATTTGTCACCCAGAGTGGGACGGGTATGCCCAGACGTGGGTCCCGTGCTCTCCATGCCACTGGAATCAAGCTATCCTGGCTTAAGAGGGGTGAAACCCCGAAACCGGTCCTAGGATGCTTGTTTCCAGTCCAGGAAGGACCTGGCTTGGCAGTTCGGGCTGGACTGTTCCCATGAGGCACAGGGTCAAGACTGATTTGCATATGGCTGGGTTCAAACTGGAATGGCATGGTGAGCAAAAACGATGGATTTAGGCCCAGATCACTGTACTGGGGTGAATGTATGACATTGTTCTGCATTCTGTCCATCAACTGTTGTTTTTGCATTTGTCACCCCGAATGGGACGGGTATGCCCAGACGTGGGTCCCGTGCTCTCCATGCCACTGGAATTAAGCTATCCTGGCTGAAGAGGGGTGAAACCCCGAAACCGGCCCCTGGATGCTTGTTTCCAGTCCAGGGAGGACCTGGCTTGGCAGTTCGGGCTGGACTGTTCCCATGAGGCACAGGGTCAAGACTAATTTGCATATGGCTGGGTTCAAACTGGAATGGCATGGTGAGCAAAAAAAGATGGATTTAGGCCCAGATCTCTGTACTGGGGTTAATGTATGACATTGTTCTGCATTCTGTCCATCAACTGTTGTTTTTGCATTTGTCACCCCGAGTGGGACGGGTATGCCCAGACGTGGGTCCCGTGCTCTCCATGCCACTAGAATCAAGTTATCCTGGCTGAAGAGGGGTGAAACCCCGAAACCGGTCCTAGGATGCTTGTTTCCAGTCCAGGGAGGACCTGGCTTGGCAGTTCGGGCTGAACTGTTCCCATGAGGCACAGGGTCAAGACTGATTTGCATATGGCTGGGTTCAAACTGGAATGGCATGGTGAGCAAAAAAACGATGGATTTAGGCCCAGATCTCTGTACTGGGGTGAATGTATGACATTATTCTGCATTCTGTCCATCAATTGTTGTTTTTGCATTTGTCACCCCAAGTGGGACGGGTATGCCCAGACGTGGGTCCCGTGCTCTCCATGCCACTGGAATCAAGCTATCCTGGCTGAAGAGGGGTGAAATTCCGAAACCGGTCCTAGGATGCTTGTTTCCAGTCTAGGAAGGACCTGGCTTGGCAGTTCGGGCTGGACTGTTCCCAGGAGGCACAGGGTCAAGACTGATTTGCATATGGCTGGGTTCAAACTGGAATGGCATGGTGAGCAAAAAAACGATGAATTTAGGCCCAGATCTCTGTACTGGGGAATGTATGACATTGTTCTGCATTCTGTCCATCAACTGTTGTTTTTGCATTTGTCACCCCGAATGGGACGGGTATGCCCAGACGTGGGTCCCGTGCTCTCCATGCCACTGGAATCAAGCTATCCTGGCTGAAGAGGGTGAAACCCCAAAACCGGTCCTAGGATGCTTGTTTCCAGTCCAGGGAGAACCGGGCTTGGCAGTTCGGGCTGGACTGTTCCCATGAGGCACAGGGTCAAGACTGATTTGCATATGGCTGGGTTCAAACTGGAATGGCATGGTGAGCAAAAAAACGATGGATTTAGGCCCAGATCTCTGTACTGGGGTGAATGTATGACAATGTTCTGCATTCTGTCCATCAACTGTTGTTTTTGCATTTGTCACCCCGAGTGGGACAGGTATGCCCAGACTTGGGTCCCGTGCTCTCCATGCCACTGGAATCAAGCTATCCTGGCTGAAGAGGGGAAACCCGAAACCGGTCCTAGGATGCTTGTTTCCAGTCCAGGGAGGACCTGGCTTGGCAGTTCGGGCTGGACTGTTCCCATGAGGCACAGGGTCAAGACTGATTTGCATATGGCTGGGTTCAAACTGGAATGGCATGGTGAGCAAAAAACGATGGATTTAGGCCCAGATCTCTGTACTGGGGTGAATGTATGACATTGTTCTGCATTCTGTCCATCAACTGTTGTTTTTGCATTTGTCACCCCGAGTGGGACGGGTATCCCCAGACGTGGGTCCCATGCTCTCCATGCCACTGGAATCAAGCTATCCTGGCTGAAGAGGGTGAAACCCCGAAACCGGTCCTAGGATGCTTGTTTCCAGTCCATGGAGGACCTGGCTTGGCAGTTCGGGCTGGACTGTTCCCATGAGGCACAGGGTCAAGACTGATTTGCATATGGCTGGGTTCAAACTGGAATGGCATGGTGAGCAAAAAAACGATGGATTTAGGCCCAGATCTCTGTACTGTGGTGAATGTATGACATTGTTCTGCATTCTGTCCATCAACTGTTGTTTTTGAGAGGGCTGAGTCAAGCCATACCCCAAAACTCTTGTCAGCTGTTTTAGGGGCCGGGGGCGGACTTAAACAGTCGTGCCAACCCAGAGGTAGATGAGGACTTGCATTGTTCCCTAATATGTTCAGTTTTGTTTCCATTGAAGTGTAGATGAGACTTGTCCATCCAACTGGCTACCCTCTCAAGCCAGGACCGAAGGGAGGGAGCAGTGGATTGCCGTTCAGGGTAATGGAGAACACCAAATTCAAAATATTCTCCCCTCACCTATATAAAGAACTAATACAGTGAGTAATTCCAAAATAATCCTAATTCACTGATCAACGCTACCCCATCGCTACTCACTGCTACTGCAACTTCAGAAATAAACTGTATTCTCAAACCTTGCCTACTAGGGAAGAGTTAGCTTTTTATGTTAGGGGCTACAGGACGTCTCTGGAACCTAGTAAACTATGTACAGTAACTAAATCGTACATAATCTATTTTTAATATGATAAAGATGTGCTTCCTGTCAGCATTAAAGTTTCATTTTGGCTCTAAAAACAGTTCTCTCAGATTTGAAGGAGACTCCCTAGTCACATTGTAAAAGTCCCCTTTGCACGGCCTCTGCATTTCAATGCTCCTTACTTCACATCACATGCCCTGCTGGAACCTTCCCTGATGAGCTATGAAGCTGTTCCCTATCTTCAAAGAATTGTAGACAGGGATTTGCGCCAACGTTCTGCTTCTCCTCGAGGCAGGTGTAATGAGGAGAAATATTTTCATTTCTCCTCGTTTTTCCCCTCTTTGCATGTGTGCTGCATTCTACATCACACATACAAAGAAGGAAACACACATTAAAACACAGTTTTTGTACAGGAAGAGGCCCCATCCCTAACAAAAGTTGTGCAAGGGTGTTTGCATTGGTGAATTGCAGCAGAAAATGAGTGCCACATCTTAGTAGATATGGCACTCTTCTGCTCTCTCCCGTTCACACAACGCAACCCAGCAGCTTTACTTGCTGCATTGAGTTACGAGATCTCTTTGTAAATCTGGGCCGCTGCTTCCAAGAGGCTATCCACGTTTGTCAGTGTTGGCATCCATGTGGCCTATTCCTACCAAAATACTTTGTAAATAAAAATCTCTGGACTGGAAGGGTCCCCTTACGCTTTATTCCTCCTTTAAGCCCCCCACATCACCCAGTGCTTGGTACCATGTGAGCCTGAAACATCGACGCACAACCCATCTTTCCTCTGGACAAATGATCACACCTATACCAGTTTTGTTCCTGTCAAAAGTCAAACCTTCTCTAGTTGTATGTAGAAAGTGGGTACAGAGTAGGTTCCCATGTGCCAGAAAACTTTGAAACTCTGATTATATTGTATTAGACACTGTCAATGTACCATTGGATATTATTTGTTTAGAACCCCTATTTTTTCCTTAACAGTTATTAGACACTAAGTACAAATTTGGAAAACGTATACACCTGCTTATATGACTGATTTCTTAGTTCTAAAATCATATTTTGTACATTAAGTTATAATCAATTTATTTGAGATGCCATTCACAAGCATCACTGAGCAATAAGAATTTGTCCTGTAGTAAGATTGCTACCAAGTAAACCCCTTGTTGGCACCTTTACCTACTTTTTGTTTTTTTACAAAAGCACACTCTAAGCATTAGCATTGTACTCAATAGGTCTTCAACAAAATAGAGGTAAAAGATTGATGTAGGCAAGACTGGAAACAAGAGTTCCATCAAGGAAACAGTAGGATACAACTCATCCACTCAAAACACTGAATCTGAAATCCTGAATAGGGAGGAAAGCCACCAAATCAAAAGCAAACACCTGAGACAGAAAAAAAGTCATCCAATCAAGAGCAAGGGGCAAAGCCAAATATATAGCTGTCTGTAGCTCAGACCTAAAAATCGCATATGAACTCACAGAAGTGAAAATTAAAATTATAATGTCACTAATAGGAAGTAAGCAGTGGCAATGTAAGTGTGACTTACTGGACACTACACACGGTTGAAGAATCCCAGGAATGCTGATCAGGAGTAGCACACAACTCCAACCAGCAGCAATCAGAAGGAAGAACATGAGAAACTAAAGGAACACAGCAATATGCGCGCAGAAATAAGAGTCCTGGTGCAAACTAAACAAGAATATGGAGCGCACAACCGGAACTGCGTAGCCAACACACTCACTGTCGTAGCCAACATAGCATTGAAACTTTCAGTTTTTTTTAATAATATGTTTTTATTGGCATGTCAAAGATGTAAAGACATTGTATACATTTCACAAATAACATCGGATTACTATCTCATCCTCTTAAATATACATGCCATTTCTTAACGTCCCCACTCCCTTCCCCAGCCCCCCCACCCCGGGCTCTGTTAACCTAGACCTCGTGCAGGTGACTCCAGACTACCTTGTGCACAAGAGAATCCCTGGGCAACCACGCCTTCCATCAATATGTCATTGTGTGAGGAAATCAAGCACACTGAACCCCCAGCCTCCCGAGACCCCTGATGAAGTGTGGCCACATTTCTGCGGCTCTAAGCATCGTCTGTCCCCCTTAATCTACAGGGGTAACTCATCTGGCGGTGTCAGTAGTTCCGTTAGCATTGCTGCCGATGCCCTCATATCCTCACTCTCTCTTTCATCCCTTCGTGTTGCCTTCATATGACAACCCTCTGTATTAATCCACTCAGTCACATCTTTCATCCAATCCTCTATCTTCGGACGTCTGGGGGACATCCATCCAATTACAATTCTGCGTTTGGCCAGCAGCAGCCCCAACACCATGAACCGTCAACTTAGCTTCTTTTTCTTGCGAAATGGTATTAGCCCAATAAGCACTGTGATGGTTCCCTAGAGGTGTCCCACCCCGTGACACTATCAAGGTCTGCCAGTACTCATCAATTTTCAGGCAGCTCCACAGCACGTGTAGGAAGTCCGCCGTTTGCTCCCTACATCTAGGGCACTCCAACGAGCACTCCGGATATATGGATTGCAGCCAACTGGGAGCCAGGTATACCCGATGTACCACATTGTATTAAACCTCGCGTTTGTGAATGTGCTCTTGACCCCTTCATGGATCTTTTCCCAATCGGTTTCGGTGAGGTGCTTTTTTACCTGTGCCTCCCACCGCTCTTGTACTGAAAGTTCTTTTCTGGGGCATCCTCCCTCAGGACCCTTTATATATGTGAGTTCAACCTTTTGCCCCTGCCATCATTAGGATAACTTCTAGCATTCTGGAAGTAGGTGGCTCGTCTGGGAATGACTGCCAGATCTCTCGAGTGGTGGCTACAATCTTTGCTTATTGCAAGAACTGTCCAGATCCCAGCTGGAATGTCTCAAATGCGTCCGTTAGTGTTATAAATCTGTTGTTAAGGTAAAGATCTCCCAGAGTCGCACAGCCACCCTCCCGCCATCTCTGCAAAGACATAGACCTCTCAATGTTGCGAAATGGGCGTAGTGCCCATATGTTCTGTCCCACTGCGAACAGGGCTCATTTTATCACCGTCTGAACTGTTCTATCCCAAGCCTTAAAAACCATACGGACCGTGTACTGCAACCAGTCTGGGGCCCCGGCCCCCTTCATCAGGATCTCCATCAGAGAATGTCCACAGCACGTGCCACGCAACAATCTACTCTCCCAACTATCCTCTTCATCCATCCAATGCACCGCATGCTGGAGCTGTGCCACCAGGTAATAATATTTCATACACAGTACCTCTAGTCCCCCCATCCGCCATTCACGCTTCAATGTCATCAGGCTCACTCGCTTCCTCCCTGTATGGCAGAGTAGTTCCACTAGCATTTTTTCCAGTTCTGTAAAGACTCGCCTAGGTATATCATACAGAGTGCCCTGGAAAATATATAAACACCTAGGGAGCACTACCATTTTTGCCGGGGCAACTTTTCCCATCATGAGTGTATTCCAAAATGTTATGTTACGCTTCAAACCACCTATGACTCTCCCTATATTAGCCTCTTCAAACTCTTTGGCGTTGTGTGTGACCCTTATACCTAGGTACCTCACACACTTTATCTCCCAGGGTAGGGCCAGTATCAGTATATCTGCCTCCGAACGCCCCATCAGAGTCCCCAGAGGGAACAGCTTAGACTTGGAGCGGTTGACGCGCAGTGTGGTGTGGTCGCCAATCTCCGCCAGAGCTTCCAGCATGATCGGGGCTGATTGACTAGGGCTCCAAAGATTCACCAATGCATCATCTGCATAGAGCGATACCATGTGCCTGGTGTCCCTGACCTGTATTCCCCACTCATGTAAAACATCCCGAAGGTGACTAGCAAGGGGCTCCATAGCCATCATGAAGAGAAGTGGCGACAGTGGGCATCCCTGTCAGGTCCCCCTACGCAGCGCAAAGCCTCGCGACACCAACCCACCTATTTGTACCCTGGCTGAGGGTTCCTTATACAATAATTGCACCCATTTTATGTAGTGTTCTCCGATGCCCATCTTATACAATACTTCCCAGAGGAATTACCAGGAGAGTGAATCGAACGCTTGTTCGATATCCAGTAGCGCCAAAGAGTATTGCCCTCCTTTGTGATGGGAGCATCTAAGAGAAGAGCAGACTGTCCTCCTCAGACAGCTGAGTCAATCGTATCCTCTCCAGATATGACCGAATCTCTAGGGGGCTGGTTGTCTCCCGGACTCCATATTGGCCTTGCATGTGTTCCGTAAACACTTCCAGTATAGCTTGCTGTGAGGACTTTAGTCTACCCTGTTTGTCTCGGAGCCCCGATATTGGGGGATGTCGATTCTTTCTGCGAATGAGCATTGCGAGCATGCGGCTTACTTTATCGCCCTCCCTGTGTAACCTCTTTCTATATGTGGAGCGGGAGAACTTATCAAGTCTGTCCCAAGTTTCCAGTATTTCGGCCCTGCACCCCTGCCAGGCCTGCAGACTAAGGGGTCGTTCGATCAAGTCTTTCTCTAATGCGCCTAGATGCTTCTTGAGCCTATCGAGATCACTGAGAAGTTGTCGCTTTACACCATACATTATCCTCAGGCACTCCCCTCTCAATACCACCTTCATGGTATCCCAGTCCTTTTCTCTAGATGAGGCACTTCCCCAGTTGTCATTAAAATAGCCATCCAACACCACGGTTAAGTCGTGCACAAACACCTGATCTGAGAATGCTTCCACACTTATTCTCCACAGTGTTACCGCTGGTATCTGTACCTGCATATGAATAGAAACCAGCAGGGGGGAGTGATCTGAGAGATAGCGAGCCAGATACGAGGATGCAGTAACCCATTGCATCACTACATCTGATACTAGACAGTAGTATATCCGGCTATATGTGCCCGCGGCAGGCACATGGCATGAGTACTCCCTACCCAGGGGATGGTGCACCCTCCGGGCATTGTGTAGCCACAATACTTTAATCAATTCCAATAATGCACCTGTCATTACCGGTTTAGTGGCCACTTTAGGGGGGGTAGCGATTTACAGCACCATTAAGCACACAGTTCAATTCCCCTGCCAGGATCACTGCAGGCTGTGTGTGTTCCATAACTGCTCTCAGTATTCCACTATAGAAAGAAGGATCGTCAATGGTAGGGGCCTACACGTTCACTAAGTAGATTTCCCTTGCATCCAGCATACCAGCTACAATCACATACCGGCCTCCCGGATCTATCTTAACCTCTATCAGGTGCCAACCAGATCAACGCTCCGCAAGCATAGCTAGAATACGTAGTCGCGAAGATTTGCCCCCGCCATCTGCGTCATAGGGCAGGCAAGCATTCTCCCCATATGTGTATTTCTTGCAAGAAGGGTATTTAAACAACATATCTGCACAGGTAAGAGTGTATTCTCTGCCTCTTGACATATTTACCCAATCCCCGGGCATTCCAGGTCATACATTTCCAGTCAGAGGCCATCAGTGCTGTTGTAGGCTTTAGGCATCTTGGGGTTCACCCTTCCAACCCCTCCCCCGTTAGTCCCCTACCTGTTTCTCGCATACTCTGGAATCTCATCTTGACGGTCAATCTGAGCCACAAATTCTCCCTTAAAACTGTGACAATCCCCAAAACGTCCCCCCCTCCCTTGGGCAGTGTGACCAAACTGGAGAACCCAACTTAGCCCTCACGCAGGATACACCACCCCATACCCCCTGAAGAGGCAACGGCCTCTGTGTCATCTTCCGCTGTTAACGTTCTCAAAATGCTGTATTCTGAGTTTCGCAGGAAATAAGAGGCTGTATCTCATGTCATTGTCACTTAGCCTTTTTTTGGTTGCCCAGAAGCCCTTCCGCTGTTCCTGTACTTTGCGTGTAAAATCAGGGAATATCATGATCACTTGTCCATTGAGCTTTGGAGCACCATGCGCTGTGCCGTGGCGTCCCGATCTCTAAAATTGAACGGCCGGGCGATTATCTTGCGTGGTGGTGCTCCAGGTTTGGGCGGAGGTGCTAGGGCTCTATGCGCCCGCTCAGTTGTGAAGAAGTTAGATAACTTTTTGGGACGCAGTGTGTTCAGGATCCAGTCCTCCAGAAAGAGTTCCATCGACTGACCCTCTGCTTTTTCCGGGATCCCGATTATGCAAAGGTTATTCCTCCTTGATCCCCCCTCTGCATCTTCAACTTGTTCCTCCAGCCGTGTGGTCTTGGACCGGAGCTCCGTCACCGTCTTTTTCAGTGAGGCTAGTTCTGATTGTATGGTTTGCACTTCTCCTCCTCGTGGCAGTGACCCTGTCCGATATCTTCCGGACATCTGCGCGAAGCAACCCCATCTCCAGTGCGACAGTTTCTATCTTGGCTATGGTGAGATCCATGGAACCCTTAATTTCAGCCAACAATTCCGCAGGCGTGGGGGCCTCCTGTTCCCCATTCGGACCTGCGGTCCTGCGGGCCTGCACCCCCTGTCGCACCATCTGTTTGCAATGGCATGGCATAGTTATCTATTTTGTTGGCCTGCACATTCTTGCCTCCTTTATCCTTGGCCATGACCTCGCAATGTCAGTAAGCCCCGCGTGGAGGCTCTAGTATTTTTGAGGCCCAGTAAATCACCAACCCCTGACTGCTACTTCCCAGTAGTGGGCTTCGCATTATAGTCCCGGCCCTGGGCGATGGCCCAACATCCACTATCTCTGATCTAGGCCCTCTGACCATGGGTCTGTTGGGGCCCTTGGACCTATGTACTCACTGCTATAGTGCACTGTTGTCCCTTATACTCGACTCTGGTGGCCAAGAGGTCCCCAGTATGTTATGTGCCGTGCTCCTTGCGAGAGCCGCTCGTCTTCACTCTCTACTCTCAGACTCGGCCCGACCGCGGGCTCAGCCTCCACGTGGCCAGCTGTGCCGCTGTGGCGGCCTTCCCCTTCCGACAGCAACTTGTGGCAGTCTACCGCCTCCCTAGGTTAAGGCGCCACTCAGTGAACCCCTCGTGCACTGTTCAATGTGTGTGTCCTCTTCACCTGCTTCATGGGGCCGCTGTCTCACCCGATGCACCCAGCGCTGGGGGTCTGCCTCATTGCAGCTGATCCACGGCTAAATCAGTTGCACAGGGTCATCCGACACCCTGTCTCCAGCCCTGCTGCCAGGGCACCGCCGACATGGAGACTGCTGCGTCGCTTTCTCTGGAGGGCGGCTCCCCGGACACCGCCTTCTACTCTTCAATCAATCAATCAATCACAGAATTTGTAGAGCGCACTACTTACCCGCGAGAGTCTCAAGGCGCTGGGGAAGAGAAGAAGGGGGGGGGGTGCCGCTACTGGTTGAACAGCCAGGTCTTGAGTAGCCTCCTGAAGGTCAGCTGGTCTTGGGTCTGACGTAGGCTGTGTGGAAGGGTGTTCCAGGTCTTGGCGGCGAGGTGGGAGAAGGATCTGCCGCCGGTGGTAGTTATTCGGATGCGAGGGACGGTGGCGAGGGAGAGGTCGGCGGAGCGGAGCTGGCGGTTGGGGACGTAGAAGAAGAGTCGTCTGTTGAGGTAGTCTGGGCCGGTCTTGTGGAGTGCCTTGTGTGCGTGGATGAGGAGTTTGAAGGAGATTCTCCTGTCGACGGGGAGCCAGTGCAGGTTTCTCAGGTGGGGGGTGATGTGGCTGTGGCGTGGTACATCGAGGATCAGGCGTGCCGAGGTGTTTTGAATGCGTTGCAGTCGTTTGATGAGCTTGGCCGGGGCTCCCGCGTAGAGGGCGTTTCCATAGTCGAGTCTGCTACTGACGAGGGCTTGGGTGACTGTTCTTCTTGTATCTGTCGGGATCCACCTGTAGATCTTGCGGAGCATGCGGAGGGTGTTGAAGCAGGAGGTGGAGACTGCGTTGACTTGCTTGGCCATGGAGAGCGTTGAGTCGAGGATGACTCCCAGGTTGCGTGCGTGGTCGGTGGGTGTCGGGCTGCCCCCAGTGTCGTAGGCCACCAGGAGTCGTCCCAGGCTGAAGGGTTGGAGCCGAGGATGAGGACCTCCGTCTTGTCCGTGTTCAGCTTTAGTCGGCTGCTCTTCATCCAATCGGCGACGGCCTTCATTCCTTCGTGGAGGCTGGATTTGGCGGTGAGGGGGTCCTTGGTGAGGGAGAGGATCAGTTGAGTGTCGTCGGCGTAGGAGATGATGTTGAGGTCGTGCTGTCGGGCGATGCGTGCGAGCGGGGCCATGTAGATGTTGAACAGTGTCGGGCTGAGGGATGATCCCTGGGGTACGCCGCAGATGATCTCGGAGGCTTCGGATCGGAATGGGGGGAGGCGGACTCTCTGGGTTCTGCCGGAGAGGAAGGAGGTGGTCAGCAGTCCCGACTTACCCCGAGTCTTCCAAATTGGCTCTTGGGGGGGAGTATGAACCTCCAGCCAACAGCACGTCCGCCGCTCACAGCACACCGGCGCTCGTGGTCCGGTTCGGCTCCCTTTTTCCTCTGGGGTGTCTCCGCCACTCCGTGGCACTCGCTAGGGAGTGTCGGCGTCCGCAGCAATCCGGAAACAGCACACCACCGCAGCCTCAGGCCTCGGCTGTGGGCCTCGAGATCATCGTCCCCGCTGCCGCCTCCCCAGGCAGCTGCGGGACTGATTTTCAGGCATATGGTGTCCCGCATGCACGGCGCAGCCGGGCAGCTCTTATTTCAGGTGGGTGTTCGAAGGATTATGTCAGATTTATTTATCTTCGGCAGGAGCTCCGGGGCTCCACGTCCAGGTCGCCATCTTGCCTAGCGACACCCCCAAGCATTCTGTTATAAAGCTACAATTGAATAGGGGCAACACAAAATAAAAAGGGGTCACAGTGCTCACCTTGGAAAAGGATACCTAAGACACACCATGCCTGACTCCGCGGGCACTGGTCCACAGTCGCCTTGGCACCCATTTCTTCTATTGATCACCCACCAATCTCCATCGTTGATGGGGAGGTCCAGCATTGAAATAAGCATGGCAGGAGGATGGCATTGAATTGGCAGAGGATCACTGGTATGGACTTAAAGGCAACTGTCTATATAAATCTGGTATAAAAAACTGCACTTTCACTGAAAACTGTTAACAGAAGGTATGGTTTATGAGTATCTAAGCAACATTATAAAAAACATAAAGCTTCACTTAACAAGCTGCACTTGAACAGACATTATGTGACAGTCCAAACCTCAAATAACACTAAAATCTGGAAACACTGAAGTTATAGCTAGATACCCAACCATGCCTCCCTCCCAATGAATGCACTGTTAATGAACTAATAGATGACATCACATTTAGCAACATTAACCTTATCATTGCATTACATTAATTGGCGGTTAATTTCAACAAAAATGTATCACCATTATATCAGTAGACTACAGAATGGTTGTGATAGGATCCTGTAAAAAATACAATCAATGTGCTGCAAATTCTTGGTACAGCAACTTTATCACATAATCTGGTATCCCTTTCAAGAAATTTCACTTGCTGCTCTGAACATTTGTTATAGTTCAGCTTCTCTCCATAAAAGGTAGCACTTGGTTGTTTTTCACTTTTAGGTCTTGGCTACAGATGGCTTTAGTTGTTTGTAGGCAAATATATTCCAATACAAAACATATACTCAGGGCCACTGGAATTGTGCGATTCTGCTGCTGTGGCGTTTTCTGCATATTTATGAATTTGCTTGATTTGCCACATAGTCCATAATCCTCTGCATGATTTGCAGATTTTAACAAAAAAAACAGTTTCTAGCTTAAATGAAACAAAACTTACTAAACGCCTGGTGACACATGTCCCTGTATAGTGGAAAGTCCTTTGTAAAGGGCTGGTCATCTTTCAATTGTTTATTGTTGTATTTGGGTGTTAAACTGGTCCTAATAAGGTGAAATATTTCCGCAGGCAGGGTTACCATGTGTAAAAATGACAAAATAATGAAGTGATACTGTCACAAAAGGTAGTGCAATATGCTGCATAATTTGGCTTACCTTGCAGCGTAATTTAGTCAACATTGTTGCATAATTGGGCCGCACAATTCAAATGACCCTTCATATACTTAGAGTGGGCTTGGGGCTAATCCCTTGCCTGTGATTAAATAGCTTTGTTGTCTGTCTCAGTTGTCTGCACTTAATTCAAGGCTTTCCTCTCTATTATTGTGTTTTTTTCCGCACATTGTTGTGACTGTTTGAGTTGTATCCGTCAAGTGAATTTTTAGGGGGACTTTTTTGAGTTTACAAGCAGCATTGCATGTAAGTGCAAGTGTTTGCTTGCCCTGTCACCCTGCTTGTAATTCGTCTGCTGTACAGTGCTTTGATCATACTCTTACCCTGTCCTGTTCCCCATCCCTCTCCTAATAATTTATTTAATGTACATTTCTTTTTTCTAACAAGGTGCCTGGCAGCTGCAGCGTGCTCCCGGTACTCTTGGTCCATTCTCTGGTCTTCCCGCTCACTTCTATTTTGTAACATTTTTATTTATCATTTTAACATGGCCACCCATTATGTTAATATAGTAAATTAGAACTGACCAACTCCATCACAACGCACGTGGCATAAAGTAGGTGTGTGCCAACCCAGGGCATCTTAGAATGGGTTTTCTTAAATAAAAAACCCATTGCTAGAGGTAGAGAGGAGGCGGTACAATAGGGCAGTTGCCGTGGTACTGATGGTGCTCTAGCGCGGGGACACTCCGTTGGAGTAACCAGGCGCTCTACAAGCTAAATAATAATAATAATAATTGCAATATTGCCATTTTTGTATGAGCTGGCCTGTTTATGCAGGCGCATGTGTGCAAGTGGCAAAATGAACTGTCACAGCCGATAGCTGGGTCTATTAGATCTGAGACCTCTTGACTTTGCCTCTGCTTGTTTATTGTTTATAATCGCCACAGGGGCATCTAGAGGTTGACAGTGGTACTGCAGCCATAAAACGGTGTTTAATGTATGTAATGGTAACTATTACCAGTGAGTGTACCTGCAGCAGTATTAATTATCAGTATGCTGCTGGGATCTCTTGATGTACAAAGTGAAACCGGAGCAACAACTGGGTATAATATATTAATGGCTACACTTCTGGAATGTCACTGCATCTGCATTTATTGTTAATACAATTTCTGCAGCGACATCAAGATGTTACAACTGTATGGCATGTCTGTGAAGTCACTATGAACTGTAAATGCAGCTACAGCAGTTATATCACATTTTATTGACCATCTGCAAGGACCTCTGGTAGTCATCACTGGTTCTACAGCCTCACAGCTGAATTTACTGTGTTGCTCTGAAGTGTAATTACAGCAGCCTTTCACTTCCACATGTTTTGTGCAAGGATAGCTAGAGATTGACGCTGGTGCTTCTGTCAGACAATTGCATTTGATGAGTGTGGAGAATTCAATGAATTGTGAGTGAAACTGAAGCATTCTTTCCCTCTATGTAAATAATGCATTATGCACGACGTGTAAATGCTGACACTGGTAGTATAGTATGCCAACTGCCTTTAGCGTCCAATTGATGTATGCATTTCTGTGAAATGCAGCAGCCTTTCATCCACATGTAACATCAAATGCATTACTGCATCAGGCATGTCAGTGGTGACGTCTTTAGTGATATCATCTGTAATATTATGTGTGAGGTAACAAGCAGTGTGTTAAGAGGGCTTATGGTTGCTTATCTAACGATAATTTCAGTGTGCCATTTATTTTTAAAATTACAATGTTTCTTCGACAGAAGGTTTCTTAGATTTTTTAGACAACATCTTATGTTTGTTTAATAACGATTATTTATTTTTCTTAATGGACACACAACTTCCATTAAAGCAGTTTTTCAGTGAAAAAGTGTGTGTGTGTGTGTTTCACTTCATTGTTCTTTGTTGCTCCCTGATTTGTGTGTTTTCCTCACATACAATGATATGTGTGCTCCAGGTGTGCCCCTGGCTCTGAGGATGATCTAGAAAGGAGGGCTGGGGGCGTGGCTTGGCGCCAGCGAAGATGGCCGCCTAACAAGGGAGCTCCGCCGGAACGAAGCCCTCATTCCCCCAAAATCCGTCTGAAATCCTGCAGGCAACACATCGGAGGGGCGGGAATGCCCTCCAGAGCTTGAGCGGCATCAGATCCCGAAATCCGGAGACTCTGAGACGCCTCGGTGACCGCGACATATCGGGTGCTTGTGGCAGCGGCCGGGAGAGCCTGGAAGACGGGTGGCGGGCGCGCCCGTTGGCCGCCTACGCAACACCCCGGCGTTGAGGCCTGCGGCGGCACCTGTCATCAGGGGTGCGGCCGGGCCCCGGCGCCCCCACCGACTGCACTCTAAACACAGATAGGGGGTCGTGTAGCGAGCCGCGGCCCCCGAGTGAAATTCCTGGACGGCACCCGAGGTGGAGGCTCGGAGGTTCTGGACGCCTCCGGGACTACGCAATAGCGGCGGCGGCCTTGAAGGCCCGTGAGACGGCGGGGGGACGCTCATCTCCTCTGCCTAAGGAACGGCCCGACGGTGAACCTAGTGGGGGTTTCTGCACTCCGGGAGGGGCTGGACCCCGGCCCCCTCATCAACCTTGATACAGGATCGAAGGAGGCACCAGTAGTAGGCAGCGACCACCAGGGTGGAGGAGGGAGAAATAGCCGGCCTGCGGCAGGGCCCGGCGAGGCCTGAGGAATATCGCTGACTGGACGCGGCGTGGGAGACTGCGGGTGAGATCCGCTAAATTGCGCCGACGACTCAAGTGGTCTGTGAAGGACCCCGCCGGCGTGGTGAAACCCCCCCCCTTACCCCGACGACCTGCTGCCGGACGAGCCACCCAGAGCGGGGGAGAGCCCCCGAGTGACCAGGGCAGTGTGAGTGAGGATCGGGGGTGGTACCCCGGTGGCGGATACGCTGGAGAACCCAGGTGCGGAGGCGGGAAGTGTGAGGTGGCCTATGAAGCGGTGATAGAGCCCGGCCCTGCCCAGAAGCGAATGCTGACGGCTACATAGAGCTCTGGGCGCACAGCCCTAGCGGCGGACAGGGGCCAAAGGAGACCAAAGGAGACCTCGTCCACTGGCCCCACCTGGCAGGCCTGAGTGGGGTCTGGAGGCCAGCGGCGGGAAAAGGAGGCCTGGCTGGAGCGGAACGCGCGCTCGTGACTGCGGAGTAAAGGCCCGCGAGCACGCCAATTAAAACGGACGAGGACCCGGCTGGGTGGCAGTGGGGATCGCAAAAACGCAGCGCAGTCATACCTGGGGACGACCGGAAGATTCCTATCTGTACCAGCCTACTGAGCGACCACGGGAAGAAATCACAGGACCCCGGGGGGAGCCCAGCTGGAGGCAGCCTGGACAAAGGAGACAGCAAAATGAGACCTAAGGTTGCGGCGGTTACCCAGACGAACAAGCTCGACAAATATGCAGTCCCGATGTCGGCCCCTCAGACTGAGGGAGCGGCCGGGGGCCAACAGATGCAGGCGGAGCCCTCCCTGGCTTCCATCATGGCGGCCATTCAAACACTAGGGACCACCCTCGAGACGAAAATCGATAAGATGTCCATTGAGATGAACCTTATACGCACTGATCTCAACAAGACGTCGGACAAAACCAGGACCAACGAGACGGATATCCGGCAGCTCCAGGCATCCTCCAAGCAGCTCGAACAGAGGGTCAATGAACTTGTACACCAGCACCGCCAGGTTGCCTTGAAGCTCGAAGACCAGGAAGGGAGGGCCCGACGGAACAACATTCGCGTGGTGGGCGTTCCAGAAGGTTCAGAAGGGCCTAGTATGGACCTCTTCCTTGAAGATTTGATCCTCAACTGTTTGAAACCGAAACAGCTCTCAACTATGTTCTCCATCGAGAGGGCGCACCGTGCGCCAATCCCCAGGCCCAAACCGGGGGCCCCACCGAGGACTATCATTGCAAAAATACTCAATTATAGGGACCGGGACGCCATCCTGCAGGCAGCCAGACAGATGGGAGACCTCCAATACGAGAACGCAACGGTCAGGTTCTTCCCTGATTTTACGCTTAAAGTGCAACGGGACCGGCGCTCATTTGATGGGGTGAAAGCGGCGCTTCGGGGCAAAGGCGTTCAATACATGATGTTCTTCCCAGCAAAGCTCAAAATCATTGCTGGCGGCAAGTCCCTTTTCTTCACTACGCCTTCGGAGGTGCAGGACTGGTTGGACAGAGGCGCATCGCAGACGTCGGCAACAGCGACAGGTGACAAGTGGAGAGACACCCGGGCCATGTCATCGGGCTCACTGGATGGACGACCGGAAACCGACAGAACGAGTCAGCGCTCATG
Organism: Calotriton arnoldi; assembly: GCA_963921515.1. NCBI lineage: Eukaryota > Metazoa > Chordata > Amphibia > Caudata > Salamandridae > Calotriton > Calotriton arnoldi. The sequence continues at coordinate 401,417 of CAWUFW010000230.1, forward strand.
GCGATCGAGGTCTCGCAGCCCCGACATGGACGGCAATCAGGGACACTAGTGGACTCACATTGACTGGAGAGACTATATTCTCGGACCTTGGCACGCTGTATCGTAATGTATAAATCTTTCATATGTTATTGGGGGGTGTGACCTTCCGGAGGTTATGCCAGCCGGGGAGGGGCGATGTGCTCTCCATGCCCGGCATGGGTTAGATCTGGACGATGGGGGCTGGCGATACCACCTGACTTTCATTTTATGCACTTCCCGGGCAGTCTTCAAGGCCGGCTACGAGACATTGATAGATGCATTTGGTGGGGGGCGAGATGGGACTGATGGTGCCATCTGGCTTTATTCGCAAGATGTGTGCATTTGCCTGCTGAGCTACTACATGTATGGGGATAGGCGTTTAGCGGCCGGAGTTGGTGCCAGCGCATTTCCCCACCTAATAGTTCTTTGGGGGAGGGGGATTCTCTCTCTCTTTCCCCTTTTTTGAGGCGAAAGGCACTCTGCTAGTTGGGGATGTGGGTAGTTATTAACCTACGTGGCAGGGTAGCAGGGTGGGGGGGTAGGCGGGGGGGACAGCAGTTGCATTGTTATGTCCGAATGTTTGGAAATGTTTGGGGTGGGGGGGTGAGGGCTTGAGTTGGTCTTGTTGGGAATGTACTGATGGGCCGGTGCGATGTTGCAGGAGCTACAGATTGCGTATTTGGATAGCTTCCAGCGATGGCTACAAGGTGGGATAAAAGTCTTAAAATCCTTAGTTGGACCGTCAACGGGTTGGGGGACAAGCTCAAGAGGAGTATAGTTCTACAGTTTGTTAAACGCCATCTCCCAGATGTCGTCCTCTTGCAAGAAACGCACCTTATCGGTAACACATGCCACGCACTCAACAGATGGGGCTACACACTGGCGGCACATGCCGGCTTCACTTCGGGGTCCCGCGGGGTGGGCATATTGTTGCGCCGTAACTTTCCATTTGTCATTGAACACACGGAGACTGACCCGCTGGGGCGCTATGCGATGCTCTCGGGGAGGTGGGAGGGACGCACTCTCAACTTGGTCACGGTTTATATCCCACCTGGTCTTCAAACCCAGTCTTATCAGGATTTGGGTGGACTTCTCCTTTCCCTTCCTGAGGGGCAGCTTCTACTTGGGGGAGACTTCAATGCAGTGGTATCGGGGGGAATGGATAGGCACCCACCCAGAGATATCGCGACTGGGCATATGTGGCTTTCTAATCTCCTGGAGGCATTCGGATTAGTTGACCTCTGGCGTATGCGCCATCCAAGCCTACAGCAGTACACATTCTTCTCGGGACCACACCACACGTTCTCTAGAATTGATTACATCCTTGCACCTCTGCAACATGACACTGCCATCCGAGAGATCAGACATCTGGCAAGGGGTATATCTGACCATTCCCCTATATGGGCACACCTTACTATCGGGGAACAGAGGGTAGGCTGTGTAGCGCCCATCAACCCCTGGTTCCTACATAATCCGGAGACCAAGACGAAGATCACCCTCACGATAGACCAATACTTCCAAGATAATGTTGGGACGGTGAACTCCCCTGCTGTCCTCTGGGAAGCATTTAAAACCGTATTGAGGGGTGAAGCCCTCTCCATAATTACCGGACAGCGCAAAGAAAAGGAGACACAAATGCTTACCATTGAGCGCGACCTTCTCGTGTTAGAGGGGGCAGCAAAAGTTAACGGGAATCCGGGGGCTCTGCACCAGATGCAGCTCAAAGCGGCCGAATATAAAGAGCTAGCCACAGACGCCGCAAAAAACCTGGCGAGAACCAGGGACGGCTGATTGTATGACCAAGGGGACAAAGCGGGCAAATTAATAGCCTGGTTAGACAAAAAACAGAGAGCGCAGAGGGTGGTGCCTGAGCTTCGGACTGAACTGGGCGCCCTCCTCACTGAACCCCAGGAGATAATAAACGAGTTCGCAGCACATTTCAAAAGAGTATACAGCAGGGGGTCGGAGAGGCCGGAGGAGGATTCCTCCGCGCTCTTGGCCGACATTAAGATGCCCACCCTTTCTGAAGATGACCGAGGAGTTTTGGAGGGGGTGCTCACTGTAGAAGAACTGGCCAAGGCAATTAAGGAACTCCAGCCTGGGAAAGCCCTAGGACCAAATGGTCTCCCTATTGAGCTGTACAAGCTCAAACCTGACTGTCTGGGTCAACACCTTAAAAACATGTTCGAGGATAGTAGAGTTCGGGGGGAACTACCGAGAGACCAGCGCATCGCCACATTGGTGGCCATCCCTAAAGAAGGGAAACCCAGAGAACTATGTGCCTCCTACAGGCCGATATCATTGTTAAATGCTGAACCCAAAATCCTCGCGAAGCTGCTCGCAAACAGGATCAAGCCAATAATCACCAAACTGGTCCACCCAGACCAATCGGGCTTCATGCCACACCGCAACACTGCGCTCAACTTGCCACGACTCCACGGAGTATTGGGACGCTGCCACACGATCCAGGAGGACGCGGTCGTGGTCTCATTGGATGCCGCCATGGCATTCGACAAGCTTGAATGGCCTTATATGATAGCGGTCCTCAAAAAGTTGGGCTTCGGCCCTAATTTCATTGGGTGGGTGCGTCTCCTCTACACCGAACCACTAGCCCAGGTGGTGGTAAATAATAAGATCTCAGAGGTTTTCACACTGGAAAGAGGGACGCGCCAGGGCTGCCCCCTCTCGCCCCTGCTTTTTGCCCTCTCCCTGGAGCCTCTTGCGGCCTGGATACGACAAAACCTCTCACTACGGGGGCTCAGATGGGCAGATGGGTGGGAGGACCGGATTTCGCTTTATGCGGACGACATCCTTCTGTATCTTGCCTCCCCCTCAAAGTCCCTTAGAGTGGCCCTCGACATTTTCACCAATTTTGGGAGAAACTCAGGCTACAGTATCAACTGGGGGAAATCAATGCTTTACGTCCTGCATGGCGCCCCTCCGTCAATTCCGCGCGATTGCCCGATCAAGGTGGCCACAGAGGGGTTCAAATACCTTGGCATCTTTATCTCCATGGACGTGGCGACGCGATACGAGCGGAATCTCCTACCACCTCTGCAAAGGTTTAAAAGGGATACTGCCATTTGGAAGAAGCTCCCGCTGTCCCTACTGGGTCGGGCAGCTCTTTTCAAGATGATGGCGCTCCCGCGCTTTTTATATGCCCTCCAAAACTACCCATATTTAGTCCCACAAAAGTACTTTGTAGATATTGAGGCTACTCAGAGGCACCTGTTGTGGGCTGGAACGCCGCGCATATCGCTCCAGAAGCTGACACTGGGATGGTACGATGGGGGTATAGCACTTCCAGACATTCGGAAATACTACTGGGCGGCACACCTCTCAGCCATAAACCAGGGCACATATAGCGGTGGGGATGATCCCGGTTACGGGATGGACAGATGGCTCCTCCCGGGGGGGAACTTTGAGGCTGTGCTCTACTCTAGACCTAACAAATATCCACTCACGGGACCTACAAGGCACTCGGTCCAACTCTGGCATATGGTGAGTCGCAAGCTAGGATGGGCTGATAAGCTCACTTTGGCTACCCCGCTTTGGGTCTCTGAACGGTTGGGTACACTGGGTCGCACAAAAGGGTTTCGCAACTGGGACCTGATAGGGATCTCCCAGATAAAAGACTTATGGGGGCCCAATGGTATGGTGACATTTGCCTCTCTACAGCAAAAGTACGACTTAGCGCAAACGGAATACTTTCGGTACATACAGATCAGACACTCACTCCAGTCTAACATTCCACCCGGCACGATGCTCCCGGAGTCCTCCCCCCTGGAAGACAGACTGCTTGACGGCCATCTACCGGAAAAGGCTATCTCCCTCACATACCAAAAACTTATACATCATACCCCTGATCCCTTGCTTGCCCTTAGGAGAAAGTGGGAGACTGATGGTCTTGAGATCGATGACGAAGAATGGAGAGAGGCACTTTCCTCCCCCAGGGAGGTAGCGATTTCGGCAAAACTGAGACTGTATACATCTCTGGTACACGATTAGTATTGATGGGTAGGAGTGCGGACGGGCTTTGTAGGAGACAGTGTGGGGAGGTGGGGACATTCCTCCACATAATTTGGGAGTGCCCTCTAATACAAGCCTACTGGAAACGAGTGCACAGCTGTATGCGAACTGTCTGGGGGGCAGAACTACAACCCGAAATAAAAAGGTGCATCTTAAACATCTGGGAGCCCACAGACATGTCCGCAAAAGGCAAAATATGGGCGACACTGGGACAGATGATTGCAAAACGAAATATAGCACGCCAATGGGGAGCGGGCACACCTCCAACACTAAGTGCCTGGAAGAAAGACATGGACTGGTGCATGTTGCGAGAGAGGACAGTCTATGTGGCTCGGGGATGTCCCCGGAAATGGGTAGCAATTTGGACAAAATGGAATGAATACCGAGGACATCTGTGTGAACCCCTCCTGGTCCCCTCCCTTGAAGAACCATTAACGCCGTAAGGATTTGTGTATTGTGGCCATCTTGTGGGCTGTAACATCAAAGGAGATATAATGAAATGTGAAAATGTGAATGCAACACTGTACTTATCACGCATCATTATGTGCAATGACCAACAAGTTTATTTTTTGTAAATAAAAAGAGTTTAAAAAAAAAAAAAAGAAAAAAAAAAAGAAAGGAGGGCTGGGGCAGGCACCAGTGATGCAGGCTAGCACAGCTCCTCTCCTGTAGGAACAATCGCAGTATTCACAGAGCACCGAGCAGCAGGATGTGGCTTCCTTTCTTGCAGCTGCTCAGAGTCAATCATTAAAATGGCATCTCTAACCACCGCTTTGAAATCTCGCCCAAGGAATCCAGTGCTGGCTGAGGGCCACAAGAACAGAGGGGAGAACCTGGCCTGGGCGGAGCAGCACTACTTTACATTCTCTGACTGATCTTTTTCATAATCCCTCTGTTGTCAGTAGGGCCCTGCAGTCAGCATGCCAGCACGGACCCCCTGCTCCAGTCCACTCCTTCAGAGGGGCCGAGGGATGAGCTGGGAAAGCTTTGAATCGAGATGGCTGCAGCACACTTTAGCACTACCGCGGACTCGGAAAAATGTGGTAACACCGCATTGCAGGATAGAAAAACATTGTCAGGTTACCGTTAGCCTAAAGCTAGTGGTAAGGCCACACTCATAGATACAGGAAAATGCGCTGTAGCAGTATTGCCTGAAGATAATCTCTGTGTATTTGCAGAAAAGCCAACATTTAAACATAAAGTATCACTTTATGTGCAGAAAAACCTACATTCAAGCATAAAGTGGCACTCCTGGACTACGGTAATCTTATTACCGCATTGGGGTATTACTGATGGATTTCTGTGGCTATATTTAAGAGAGATAGAAATGGATAAGCTGCTGGGCGAAGAGGCCTGTTTATGAAAAGGTACTAAGGCTGGTGCGGCTCGCCATATGCCACTGGGCATGTATCGGGCATTACATCTTCAAGTTCCTGCACATAATGCTGGCTGGGTGCCTCTGAAATTAATGCATTTTAGGGAAAGCTGATAGATGGTCACTGGCCCCAAGCCAGATGTGATTCCTTCAACCTTTAATGCATGTGTTTTTAAGGGACATCACTTTTCATTCCTGGGTTCATGGTTCCATATGTTCCTGTAGAGGGAAGGGTGTTTGAAAAGGGCAGCATGCAAAGTGAGGTTGGCTAAAAAACTAGGACTGGATGAAGTCGTCACACATGGCATATGTTATATGTTCCATTACCTCCACACCCTCCGAACGATGTGAGGTAATCCCAGCAGCGGCTGCTGCCAAAATAAAGTGGTGGGGCAGCACGGTGGCAAATTAATTAAAAAAAATGCACTTACCTCCTTCTCCCGCTGCCATCCGCCTCGGTGCTCCTCTCTTCCGGAAGTCCCTGGGCCAGCAGAGGCCCCCCCACACAATTTAGACGCTGCTCTCATGCTGTGAGAGCAGTGCCTATATTGGTCTGAACGGCCTGGTTAGGCACTCACGAAGGGACTGGAAGCCTGTGCCATTTCTCCACCCAGCTGGACAATACAGCTGGGTGGAGAAATTCTAGGTGCGCATGCATGGTAGGTTGGCCGAAGACGGCCGGCCAAACTGACATGCGCACTTATAAGTGCCCTCCATTCCTCCTCCTAGTCCCTAGCTATTATCAAAAGAGGATTGCTGGGCCTCACCCTAAACTCGACAGCATCGGCTGCCAGTTAAAAATAAAACGATAATAAAATTGTTTTATTATCATTTTATTATTTCATTCCGCAGTGGGGCGGTGCTTCTCATGCCATTGCGTGAGACAGAGTTGCTCCAAGCAATGCCCCATATACAAGATTCCCAGACGAAGTTTGAAAGTCATTCTACTATTGTTTTGAACTTTAATACTTCCCCATTCCCATATATCCCCCTTCATGCCCTTCCTGTTTGACATGTCTTGTCTTGGAGAACAAGAGCTTCGCAAATTTTTTGTTTTTGATGTAGCTGAGAATGTATATATTGCTGTGCGAGAGCCGTCCAATCAGCTAATTGTTAATCAAGGAAGCATCCACGTCCGAAAGAGGTTCCTGCTATAGCAGGGCTTCTCATCCTTCTGGACGAGTCGGCATTTGTATTACAAAATAGGAAGGGGTGGGCGGCTCCCAGGGCAATATTTGTAGATTTAAAAAAAATAAAAAGCTTATGAGCAGCAACTGAAAGTCCTGGGATATATATATCCCAGGAAATATATATATAATAAAGAAGCCAAGTCCTTACTTTCAAAAAACTTCGACGTGCAAAGCAGGTACAGACACCATTTCTGTGCGATTTGTGAATGCTTTATTCCATTTTCAGTGCATAACAAAATTACTGGCTAATGCCGTCGTCCATGACGCGTTTCGACCGCCGAGACACAGTCTTGATCACATGACTACACTGCATCATAATCCTTCTATTTAAACAAACCCACACTCCCCACGCGAAAACTTAATTTAACAAACATAGATAAAAGACTTCCCAATTGCACAATATTAATAGTTGTAAAAACGGATCCAATTTAAAATCTCATTTTGTATATTGTTATAAATCCATAAAACAGGCAACTTAACTTGCATTCATATATACTAGTTTTTCACTTTGAAATTGCCAATCTTGTAACCAATAATGTTACACCACATACTAACTGACATAATGGTCAAATATGAACATCTAGTAAGGTTTCAAGCTAATGCTTATATGTAATTTAGTTTCTACAGACGTCTGTGGTGGATAGTTACCATGCCAAGTGTATTGTATTGATGTTGATTTGTGCCATTGCCTATGAATTCAGAAATGTATCTTTACATATTATATAACAATTGGCTTAGTTTAACCTTCAAAGGATCCATTCATAAAACCAGTTAATTAAAGTGCTTAATGTCCTATTGCCTAACCGCCCTAATAAAGTACGATGTGCTGATAAAGTGCTCACTGCATGTTGAAGTGCTAATTATTCTGGTTTTCACCATTTACTGAAGCCTCATAACAGCAGAATTACATACTATAAAGTTATATAAGGTCATGTAAATCAATTACCAGAAGTTCAATGGTTCTTTGAGGTTAAATACCCTGATGTGTGTTTAAAAGCAAGTTATAACCCACTGATTGGTATTACCCTTATGTGCGAACTTTAACTGTACAGTCTAAAATCGATTTACAAAATGGACGCATCCAGTTAAGATCATATGAAGGTATGGAGATTTTCACTCATATTCAGCCCATTTGGTATCTTTGTGTCCAGTTCCAATATAAATTTGGATTCCATCTGCCGCAATAATCTCTCCCTATTCCCTCCTCTCCCTAATACAGGTACTGCCCCAATGCCGAAATATTTTAGATCATTTAAGTTGTTGTAGTGAACTAACTTAAAATGCCTTGCTATTGGGTACGTGAGATCAGAATTTACGATAGCCCTGATGTGTTGCAAGATTCTGTTATGTACTTGCAATTTTGTGCTCCTTACATATTTTAGACCATATGAACATTCAAATACATATACAGCAAATTCTGTCCTATATTTATAGTGCCCTTTAATGTTAACTTGTTTTTCTCAGAATGCAGTTGTGTAGTTTTTCATGTTGACACCAAATTTACAGGCCCGACATGAACTGCATCTGAAAAACCCATTCTTAGGGGACAACCAGTTCTGAGTAGAACTGATTTCAGGGCTGCTGCTGACCAAATAATCCCTCAGAGATGGTGCTCGTCTAAACGTCAGGGAGGGTTTATCAGGGAGGACTTGGCTTAGTGTGATGTCCGTCAATACAATAGGCCATTGCTTGTTAATAATAGTTCTTATTTGCCTCTCCTTTTTACAGAAAGCCGTGACTAATCTGACCCCATCTGGTTTGTCTGTTTGTATGGGGGCTCCTACATCTTCTGATTCAACATTTTCTGGAGCATTGAACAGTATAGCCTCTCTTGATTGAGCATTAGCTTTTGACTTGGCTTGGTTCAAATTCTAATGATATATATATATATATATATATATATATATATATATATATATATATATATATATATATATTCACTGAAAAAACCATAGGTTTCAGGCACGTTATAGTTAGAAATTAGCATTTAAAAAACCTTAGAAATTCACTGAAAAAACCATAGGTTTTAGGGACAGTTATAGTTAGTTGGTCATTTCACTCGTACAAAACCATAGAAATTCCCCCGTTATAGTTAGTTCAGCTAACTATAACTCGCGCCTTCGCAATGCACTGCTGATGACGTCACATATTACATCACTCATGACATGGTCAGTGACATCACTGATGACATCACTGATGACATCTCAAATGACATCACTGATGACATCATCCAGTGACTGTGTGTTTCTGTAAAGTTTAAATATGTTTAAAATATATATGGGAAGGCGTATTGAAGAATGAGTGGGTGTATAAGTGTCTGAATGGATGATTTAGTAGGTGCGTGACTGACTCTATAAGTGAGTGATTAAACGTATCTTACTGAATGCATGGGTTAGTGACTAAACTGTGTGAATGTCTGTATCCGTCTGTCTGTTGGTGTGTAAGCGGCTGCATGGGTTTGTGAATAGCTACATGAGTATCTACATGGGTTATTGATTGGTTGTCTGAGTATCTGTATGGGTGCCTGAGTGTTTGTGTGGGTGGGGTGTGTGTGACTCTGTGCATAGATGTGTGAGTGGGTGATTCACTGGGTGCATGGTTTCAAGAGTGCATCTGTGATGGACTGTATGGGTGGGTGAGTGTGTGTATGGGTGTGTTAGTGAGTGAATGTATATCTCAGTGGTACATGTGTGAGTAACTACATATGTGAAAGGCAGTATATATGTGTGTTGGAGTATATAAATGGCTATAAGTGAGAGTGTGTGATTGTGAGAGTGGCTGTATGGATGAGTGTGTACTTGTATCAGTGATTGTATAAGAGCGTAAGAATGTGCTAGTATTTGTATGAGTAAGTGAGCTGGTGTGTGTATAACTGTATAGGTGAGTAAATGGCAGTGTGATTAATTATTTGCATGACTGACTAGGTGTGTGAGTACCTCTATGGATGAGTGGCGGTGTGTGAGTGTCTATGTAGGTGTATGAGTGCATATGATAGTCTTGTACTGAGTGACCGTAAGTATGAGTGACTGTACGGGTGAGTGAGTGGATGTGTGTGTAGACCTAAGAATCAGTGAGTGGGTATGCAGTTATTGGTGTTGGAGTGTCTATGGTTTTGAGAATGGCAGTCTGTAATTTAGAGTGGGTGTATCAAAGGTTATATTAGGGTGTGAGAAGATGCATCAAATTATCACATGGATGATGTCATCAGTGATGTCATCAGTGATGTCATTTGAGATGTCATCAGTGATGTCATCAGTGATGTCACTGACCATGTCATGAGTGATGTAATATGTGACGTCATCAGCAGTGCATTGTGGGGCGCGAGTTATAGTTAGCTAAACTAACTATAACGGAGGAATTTCTATGGTTTTGTACGAGTGAAATGTCCAACTAACTATAACTGTCCCTAAAACCTATGGTTTTTTCAGTGAATTTCTAAGGTTTTTTAAATGCTAATTTCTAACTATAACGTGCCTGAAACCTATGGTTTTTTCAGTGAATTTCAAAGGTTTTTTAAATGCTAATTTCTAACTATAACGTGTCTGAACCCTATGGTTTTTTCAGTGAATTTCAAAGGTTTTTTAAATGCTAATTTCTAACTATAACGTGCCTGAAACCTATGGTTTTTTAAGTGAATTTCAAACGTTTTTTAAATGCTAGTTTCTAACTATGCCGACAGAGGTAGGACATGTGAAGAAAGAAGAAAAAACGCACAGAAAGAAGCAAAAGAAATGCAGAAAGAAGCAACAGAAGTCCACAAAGACGAAGAAAAGAGCAGGAAGAAGCAAGACATGTGCAGAAAGAACCAACAGAGGAGCAGAAAGAGGCCTTGTTGCAAAATCATCCTGTGCCCACAACTTTTTCAGACGGGTACTGGTGGTAACTGACTCGGACTAACCAGGCCTAGAGCCAGTGCTATGCTAAAAGACACTTAGAATACAGTGAAAACCCCTACATACACTAGGGAACACTATGCGTTGGGGTACCCCTGTAATTAGCATGACCTCCTCTGTAAGGCCGTAGTACATAATAGGGCAGGGGGATTAAAACTTCCTCTTAAAACGCGCCCCATGCCCACTAGGTACCTCCAGTAAGCGCCACAGAGCTGCGTTGCACAGAGGTGTAAAAAGGGGCATGGCCTGGACCACTTCTCTGCAACGCAGCCCTGTGGCGCGCACTGGAGGTATCTGGTGGGCTAGTTGGCCCCCAGGGTCCCTCAGGATTCAAGGGGAATTAATTCCCCAACTTAAAACGTGCCACAGGGCGTGTTTGCACACATGTCACCTGAGGCCCCGCCCCCTCCCTTCACCACTGTGCAAACATGCAGCTCCCCTTGTGGAAAAGCAATCTGCTTTAGATTTTGGAAGAGAGAGCAGGTTTCCTGCTCTCTCTTCCAAAATCCATAGCAAACAGCAGTGTCCCGGGGGTGGGCACCCCGGGACACTGCAGGAGTCGGCCCTGGGGGGTGGTGGTCCCCAGGGCCATCACAGGCTCCAGGAGGGGGGCCGCGCGCCCCCCCTCCCTTCACTTGCACAGCCCCGGGAGGTGGTGGTTCCAGGGGCTCGGGGGTCCGTTACAGACCCCCAAATTTAAATATTAGTGCCCCGGGGAGGTGGCGGTCCCCGGGGCGTGTGGGGGGGCTCGAGCCCCCCCACACAGGTATAAATATTGTTTTTTTTAAAAAGAAGCCCGAGGGGTGGCGGTCCCCGGGGCTGCGGGGGGGCAGTGTGCCCCGCGATTATAATTGATTTAAGCCCCGGGGGTGGCGGTCCCCGGGGCTTAGGGGGCCTTAGAGGCCCCCAAACTCTGAAAAAACAAGCCCCGGGGGTGGCGGTCCCCGGGGCAGTGTGGGGGGGATTGGGGCCCCCCCACACATTTTTTTACTGCCCCCCGGACCTGGCCCACCCTGGGGCTTCAATTAAACGAAGCGCGGGAGCCCGCGCTTCATTTTTTGTTTATTTTCACGGCCGGATTCACGCACCCAGCGCGAATTCGGCCGATTTAAAAAAAATGCTTTTTTGGGCCCTGGGGGTCCTTGTGGGACCCCCTGAGAAGGCCTAGGGGGTCAGGGTGTTTCTACCCTGCCCCCTTTTCTTGTTTTGCGCCTTAGTTTTTCTGTTTTCTTGTGCCTCAGTTACCGAGGCACAAGATGGCTGCCAACACTTCCTGGTTTGGAGTGTTGACAGCCAATTAACATGAAGCTCGTGATCGGGAGGGTGCGCGGATCCTCCACGGCCATAGATATCGAAACTTTTATTTTTTGAATTTCTCAGGAACTACTGAACGCATTTACACCATTTTAAAAAAAGGGCGCTTTCTGAACCAAGCACTACCTTTTTGCCAAATTTGGTGTAATTCCGTTCAGCAGTTTTGGCTGTAACCGTGTCTAAAGTTTCCTATGGGAAATTGATTTTTTGACCTCTATTTTTTGATTTTCTCCGCAACTACTGAACGGATTTACACCATTTAAAAAAAGGGCGCTTTCTGAACCAAGCACTACCTTTTTGCCAAATTTGGTGTCATTCCGTTCAGCAGTTCGAGCTGTAGCCGTGTCTAAAGTTTCCTATGGGAATTAACATGGAGAAAACACGTTTTGGGACCCCCTTTTTTCTCGGCCCCCTGCTTGCCGAATCACCCCGAAACTTTCAAGACAGGAGCTGACCGGAACGCCCCACTAGTTTTGAAAATTTTGCGATGATTCGTCATCCAGCGCCAAAGTTATTGGGAAAACAAAAAACGCTTTTCCTATGGAAACTAGGTCCTAACTATAACTATCTACTGGCGACCGCCAGTAGAATATATATATATATATATATATATATATATATATATATATATATATATATATATATATATATATATATATATATATATATATATATATATATATATATATATATATATATATATAAAATTTACTTGCATGTTTCACTATACTAATTCAACACTAATCCTCTATGGGTCCCGGAGTAGCGTGCTACTCACCGAAAAAAGCGCTTCGACGCCTCGTCAGGGGTAGTAAGCGCTATACAAATGCAATTACAATACAATCCAATATATATATATATATATATATATATATGTATTCACTGAAAAAACCACAGGTTTCAAGGACGTTATAGTTAGTTGGACATTTCAGTCGTACAAAACCAGAGAAATTCGGCCGTTCTAGTTAGTTGAGGTAACTATAACTCACGCCCCCGCAATGCACTGCTGATGACGTCACATATTACATCACTCATGACATGGTCAGTGACATCACTGATGACATCTCAAATGACATCACTGATGACATCATCCAGTGACTGAGTGTTTCTAAAAAGTTTAAATATGTTTTATATATATATATGCCAAGGTGTATTGAAGAATGAGTGGGTGTATGAGTGTCTGTATGGATGATTGAGTAGGTGCATGACTGACCGTATAAGTGAGTGATTAAACGTGTCTTACCGAATGCATGGGTTAGTGACTAAACTGTGTGAATGTCTGTATCAGTCTGTCAGTTGGTGTGTAAGCGGCTGTATGGGTTGGTGGGTAGCTACATGAGTGTCTATTTCTGTTATTGATTGATTGTCTGAGTATCTGTATGGGTGCCTGAATGTCTGTGTGGGTGGGTGGGGGGTACATACTTTGTGCATAGATGTGTGAGTGGGTGATTCACTGGGTGTATGGGTTTAAGAGTGCGTCTGTGAAGGGCTGTATGGGTGGGTGAGTGTGTCTCTGGGTGTGTTAGTGAGTGTTTAGATGTCTCAGTGGTACATGTGTGAGTAACTACATATATGAAAGGCAGTATATGTGAGTGTTGGACTATATAAATGACTATATGTGAGAGTGAGTGATTGTGAGAGTGGCTGTATGGATGAGTGTGTGCTTGTGTCAGTGATTGTATAAGAGAGTAAGTATGTGTTAGTATCTGTATGAATAAGTGAGGTGGTGTGTGAATAATTGTGTATGTGAGTAAATGGGAGTGTTATTGATTCTTTGCATGACTGACTGTGTGTGAGTAACTCTATGGGTGAGTGGTGGTGTGTGAGTGTCTGTATAGGTGTATGAGTGCATATGATAGTGCTGTATTGATGAGTGACTGTATGTATGAGTGACTGTATGGGTGAATGAGTAGATGTGTGTGTAGACCTAGGAATCAGTGAGTGGGTATGTAGTAACTGGTATTGGTGTGTCTTTGGTTTCGAAAATGGTAGTCTGTATTTTAGAGTGGGTGTATCAAAGTTTATATTAGGGTGTGAGGAGGTGCATCAGATTATCACGTGTGTGATGTCATCAGTGATGTAATTAGTGATGTCATCAGTGATATCATCAGTGATGTCACTGACCATGTCATGAGTGATGTAATATGTGACGTCATCAGCAGTGCATTGCGGGGGCGCGAGTTATAGTTACCTCAACTAACTATAACTGCCGAATTTCTCTGGTTTTGTACGACTGAAATGTCTAACTAACTATAACGTCCCTGAAACCTGTGGTTTTTTCAATGAATTGCTAAGGTTTTTTAAATGTTAATTTCTAACTATAACGTCCCTGAAACCTATGGTTTTTTCAGTGAATTTCAAAGGTTTTTTAAATGCTAATTTCTAACTATAACGTCCCTGAAACCTATGGTTTTTTCAGTGAATTTCTAAGATTTTTTTAAATGCTAATTAATAATTATAACGTCTCTGAAACCTATGGTTTTTTCAGTGAATTTCTAAGGTTTTTTAAATGCTAATTTCTAACTATGCCTACATAGGTAGGACATATGCAGAAAGAGGAAGAAAGGCACAGAAAGAAGCAAGAGAAATGCAGAAAGAGGCAACAGAAGTCCAGAAAGACGAAGAAAGGTGCAGAAAGAAGCAAGAGATATGCAGAAAGAACCAACAGAGGTGCACAAAGAGGCCTTGTTGCAAAGTCATCCTGTGCCCCCAACTTTTTGCTGACTGGTACTGGTGGTAACTGACTCTGACTAACCAGGCCCAGAGCCAGTGCTATGCTAAAAGACACTTAAATGTAAATGTCCAGTATTTGTAAAGCGCGAACAATTACCCGAAGGTGTCAAGGCGCTGGGGGCCGTCTGGAAGATTAAGCGAGCTATTGCCCAGAGTCACATGGTGCTGGACTGATCTGCCGCCGGCACCGGGGATCGAACCGTGAGCCCCCGGGTTCCGGAGTCAGTCGCCCTGGCCGCTGCGCCACACCTCTTCCACAGGGTACACTATGGGTTGGGGTACCCCTGTGATTGGCATGACCGCCCATGTATGGCCCTAGTACATAATAGGTCAGGGGGATTAAAACTACCTCTAAGTCAGAGGTGCAGAAAGAAGCAAGAGCAGTGCAGAAAGAACCAACTGAGGTGCAAAATGAGGCAAGAGGGGTACAGAAAGAGGCAAGAAAAGTACAGAAAGAAGCAAAAGAGGTGCAGAAAGAGCCAAGAGAACTGCAGCAAAGGGCAAGAGAGGTGCAGGAAGAGGCAGGAGAGGTGCACAAAGAGGCAAAAGGGGTACAGAAAGATGCAAGAGGGGGTGCATAAAGAAGCAACAGAGGTGCTTAGAGAGGCAAGAGGGGTGCAGAAAGAAGCAACAGAGGTGCCGAAAGAGGCAAGAGAGGTGCAGAAACAGGCAAGAAAGGTACAGAAAGAGGGAACAGGGGTGCAGAAAGAGGTAAGAGGGATACAGAAATTTGCAAGAGGGGTGCAGAAAGAAGCAGGAGAAGTGCAGAAAGAAGCAAGAGAGGTGGAGAAATAGGGAAGAGGGGCGCAGAAAGAGGCATGAGGGATGCAGAAATTTGCAAAAGAGGTGCAGAAATTTGCAAAAGAGGTGCAGAAAGAAGCAAGAGCAGTGCAGAAAGAACTAACAGAGGTGCAAAAAGAGGCAAGAGGGGTACAGAAAGAGGTAGGAGAGATGCACAAATTGGCAAGAGAGGTACAGAAAGAGGCAGGAGGGGTGCAGAAAGAAGGAAGAGAAGTGCAGAAAGAAGTAACAGAGCTGCTGAAAGAGGCGCGAAGGGTGCAGAAAGAGCAAGAGAAGTGCAGAAAGAAGCAACAGAGGTACAGAAAGAGGCAAGAGAGGTACAGAAACAGGCAGGAAAGGTGCAGAAAGAGGGAACAGGGGTGCAGAAAGACGCAAGAGAGGTGCATAAAGAGAAAAAAGGGGTGAAAAAAGAGGCAAGAGGGGTGCAGAAAGAAGCAAGTGAGGTGCAGAAAGAGGCAACAGAGGTGCAGAAAGATGCAAGACAGGTGCAGAAACAAGCAAGAGAAGTGCAGAAAGAGGCAAGTGAGGTGCAGAAAGAGGTAAGAGAGGTGCAGAAAATGGTAAGAAAACAGCAGAAAGAGGCAAGACAGATGCAGAAAGAAGCAAGAGAGGTGCAGAAAGAGGCAATAGAAGTGCAGAAAGAGGCAAGTGAGGTGCAGAAGGAGGCAAGAGAACTGCAGAAAGAGGCAAGAGAGTTGCAGAAACAGGAAAAAGGGGTGCAGAAAGATGGAATAGGTGTGCAGACAGAGGCAAGAGAGGTGCAGAAAGAGGGAAGAGGGGTACAGAAAGAGGCAAGAGGTATGCAGAAATTTGCAAAAGAGGTGCAGAAAGAAGCAAGAGCAGTGCAGAAAGAACCAACAGAGGTGCAAAAAGAGGCAAGGGGGTGCAGAAATAAGTAGGAGAGGTGCACAAAGAGACAAGACAAGTACAGAAAAAGGCAGGAGGGTAGCAGAAAGAAGGAAGAGAAGTGCAGAAAGAGGCAACAGAGGTACTGAAAGAGGTGTGAAGGGTACAGAAAGACCAAGAGAAGTACAGAAAGAAGCAACAGAGGTACAGAAAGAGGCAAGAGAGGTGCAGAAACAGGTAGGAAAGGTGCAGAAAGAGGGAACAAGGGTGCAAAAAGAGGCAAGAGAGGTGCAGAAAAGAGGGAAGAGGGGTGCAGAAAGAGGCAAGAGGGGTGCAGAAAGAAGCAAGTGAGGTGCAGAAAGAGGCAACAGAGGTGCAGAAAGACACAAGACAAGTGCAGAAACAAGCAAGAGAAGTGCAGAAAGAGGCAAGAGAATTGCTGAAAGAAGCATTAGAGGTGCAGAAAGAAGCAAGAGAAGTGCAGAAAGAGGCAAGTGAGGTACAGAAGGAAGCAAGAGCTGTGCAGAAAGAACCAACAGAGGCGCAAAAAGAGGGAAGAGGGGTGCAGAAACAGGTAGGAGAGGTGCACAAAGAGGCAAGAAAGGTACAGAAAGAGGCAGGAAGGGTACAGAAAGAAGGAAGAGAAGTGCAGCAAGAAGCAACAGAGGTGCTGAAAGAGGCGTGAAGGGTGCAGAAAGAGCAAGAGAAATGCAGAAAGAAGCAACAGAGGTACAGAAAGAGGGAAGAGAGGTGCAGAAACAGGCAGGAAAGGTGCAGAAAGAGGGAACAGGGGTGCAGAAAGACGCAAGAGAGGTGCAGAAAAAGAAAAAGGGTGCAAAAAGAGGCAAGAGGGGTGCAGAAAGAAGCAATTGAGGTGCAGAAAGAGGCAACAGAGGTTCAGAAAGACACAAGAGAGGTGCAGAAACAAGCAAGAGAAGTGCAGAAAAAGGCAAGAGAATTGCTGAAAGAAGCAACAGAAGTGTGGAAAGAAGCAAGAGAAGTGCAGAAAGAGGCAAGTGAGGTGCAGAAAGAGGCAAGAGAGGTGCAGAAAATGGCAAGAAAACAGCAGAAAGAGGCAAGAGGGATGCAAAAAAGAGAAGAAGGGTGCAGTAAGAAGCAAGAGAGGTGCAAAAAGAAGCAAGAGAAGTGCAGGAAGAAGCAAGAGAGGTGCAGAAAGAGGGTAGACGAGTGCACAAAGAGACAACAGGGGTGCAGAAAGAAGCAAGAGAGGTGCAGAAAGAGGCAAGTGAGGTGCAGAAGGAGGCAATAGAACTGCAGAAAGAGGCAAGAGAGTTGCAGAAACAGGCAAAAGGGGTGCAGAAAGAGGGAACAGGTGTGCAGACAGGCAAGAGAGGGGCAGAAAGAGGTAAGAGGGGTACAGAAAGAGGCAAGTGGGATGCAGACATTTGCAAAAGAGGTACAGAAAGAAGCAAGAGCTGTGCAGAAAGAACCAAAAGAGGAGTGGAAAGAGGCCAGAGGGGTGCAGAAAGAGGTAGGAGAGGTACACAAAGAGGCAAGAGGGGTACAGAAAGAGGCAAGAGGGGTGTAGAAAGAAGGAAGAGAAGTGCAGAAAGAAGCAACAGAGGTGCTGAAAGAGACAAGAAGGGTGCAGAAAGAGGCAAGAGAAGTGCAGAAAGAGGCAAGAGAGATGCAGAAAGAAGCAAGTGAGGTGCAGAAAGAGTCAAGAGAGGTGCAGAAAGAAGAGAGTGAGGTTCAGAAAGAGGCAAGAGAAGAGCAGAAAGTGGCAAGTGAGGTGCAGAAAGAGGCAAGAGAGGTATAGAAAGAGGCAAGATAAGTGTAGAAAGAAGCTAGAGAAATGCAGAAAGAGGCACTTGAGGTGCAGAAAGAGGCAAGAGAGGTACAGAAAAAGGCTCGAGAAGTGCAAAAAGAGGCAAGAGAAGTTCAGAAAGAGGCAAGAGAGGTGCAGAAGGAAGAGAGTGAGGTGCAGAAAAAGGCAAGTGAGGTGCAGAAAGAGGCAAGAGAGGTACAGAAACAGGCAAGGGAACTGCAGAAACAGGCAAGAGAAATGCACAAAGAGGCAAGAGAGGAGCAGAAAGAGGCAAGAGAGGTGTAGAAAGAAGCAAGAGAAGTGCAGAAAGAGGCAAGTGAGGTCTAGAAAGAGGCAAGAGAGGTGCAGAAAGAGGCGAGAGAGGTGCAGAAAGAGGCAAGAGATCTGTAGAAAAAAGCAACAGAGGTGCTGAAAGAAGCAAGTGAGGTGCAGAAACTGCAAGAGAAGTGCAGAAAGAGACCAGTGAAGTGCAGAAAGAAGACAGTGAGGTGCAGAAAGAGGAAGAAAGGTACAGAAAGAAGCAAGAGAAATGCAGAAAGAGGCAAGAGAGGCACAGAAAGAAAAGAGGTTTGTGCACCATTAGTACCAGTTAAACACCCACATTTTGCAATAAGTAACACATGACCATTCCAGCTTTGCAAAGGGCCTTCCACCACGCAGTAACATGTGACGCTGCATTTTTGGGAACACTTGAGCCGTTTGAGCTAGAAACAAGGCTTTTTTTGTTCAAATCTGCAGATTAGGCAGCAGATGATGGAATATTTGGCAAATGCGGAAAATGTTTAATTATGTGAAAATTGGTGCAGCTGAACAGTCACATAATTCCAGTGGCCCTGCTCATACCTCCGACTAGGTCCAGAAGTGCTCCTCAGTGGTTCCTTCTTTTTTTGTGTCTCATTGAGTTTATAGTTTAGCTTCTATGGAAACGAGGAAGACTAAACCTGAGGTTACCACTCCACAACACAGACTACAATACCACATAATTAATCTCCACAACACATAATCCCACTCCACATAATTCCTATACACTAAATACCACATACTTTCTATTCACATAATTTCACTGCACAACATACCACATAATTCCACTACACACAACGTACATCCACTCTACACCAAAAAACATTAGTAAAAGACTTTTACATTTACATCGCCAATAGCTCTAACTCTCGCAAATGCGAAACTATTACATTGCAAATGCTTCTTTAACTACTAGTCGCGTTTGCAGAGTGGTGGAGAAAGGGTGCTGGGCCTCTGACCTGCGCTCAGGAATTCCGCTGCGTAGGACTTACAGGAGGTACCAGGAGGGCTTCTTGGCCCCCAAAGTCCCTCAGGAGTAGAGTGGACTTCATCCCCCATTCCGTAGTCTGCCAGGAGGCGCGTTTGTAGAGTGGTGGAGAAAGGTGACCGTGGCCTCCGAAGACCTCTCAGCAATCCCATTGTGTAGGACTTACTGGAGGTAACAGGAGGGGTAGTTGGCCCCCAAGGTGAATCTTGGGGGCCAACTACCCCTCCTATTACCTCCAGTAAGTCCCACACAGCAGGATTGCTAAGTTCTCATAGCAGGCCACGCCCCCTTTGCACACCACTCTGCAAACGCACTCCCTGGCGCGTTCTTGGATGGGTATTGAAGTCACCTTCGCTGCTGAGGGTCCTTTGGGGCCAACTAGTCTACCTCTTACCTCCAGTAAGCCCCACACAGTGGGATTGTTGAGAGGTGGACACAGGCCACGCCCCCTTTCTCCACCACTCTGCAAACAAGCCTCCTGGCGCGCTCTTGGTTGGGGGATGAAGTCCCCTTGCCTCCTGAGGGTCCCTGGGGGCACACTAGCCCACCAGGTACCTCCAGTAAGCCCCACACAGCTGGATTGCTGAGAGTGGTCCGAGGCCACGCCCCCTTTTTACACCACTCTGCAATTGCGCCTCCTGGTGCACTGCTGCTCGGGGGATGAAGTCCACTTGTGTCCTGAGGTCCTCAGGACACAAGAGGACCTCTTCGCCCCACCAGCAGTGCGCCAAGAGGCGCGTTTGCAGAGTGGTGTAAAAAGTGGCATGGCCTCAGACCACCTCTCAGCAATCCCACTCTGTGGGGCTTACTGGAGGTACCTGGTGGGCTAGTTGGCCCCCAGGGACCCTCAGGAATGAAGGGGACTCAATCTCCCAACTTAGAACGCGCCAGGGGGCGAGTTTGCAGAGTGGTGCAGGGAGGGGGCGGGGCCTCCGGCGATATGCCGGCTTTTTCTAAATTTGGTTTTTGGAAGGGGGGCTGTGTGGCCCCTCTTCCCTTTATTATTTTTGGGCCCTGGGGACCCCATCCCCCAGGGCCTGAGCATTTTTTGGGTTTAAAACAGAAAAACAGGAGGGGGGCCACGCGGCCCCCCTCCCATGGCCGATTTCGGCCCCAGGGACCACATCCCCCGGGGCATGGCCACATATTTAATATTTTTTTTATTTATTATTTTTAAGGAGGGGGCTGCGCGGCCCCCTCCTGAGGCCATTATTGGCCCCGGGGACCCCATCCCCGGGGCTGTGCCTCGATCTTTTTATTTATTTTTGAATTAGAGAGGGGGGCCGCGTGGCCCCCCTTCCCTTGGCCACTTCTGGCCCCGGGGTCCCCATCCCCGGGGCCTGGCCTCATGTTGGGGACCGTGGGGGGAGCCCCAATGCCCCCACAGTCCCTGCCGGCTCCCCGCCTCCTGCGGGAGCTGGCATTGCTTTTGGGCAAGGGGAGCTGATGACATGCAGCTCCCCTTGCCCAAAAGCAATTCTGCTTTGCTTCGTTGAAGCGAGAGCGGGTTTCAAGCTCGCGTGAGGCGAGCGAAATGCGTCATGGCAGGCACTATGCCTGAACAGCCTTGGAGGAAATTATCGCAATAAATTTTGCCACTGCATCCTTACAACATTGAAGTTGTTTGAATTTATTGGAGGTGTTCATGAGGTCCGTGCCTGGAGGTCCTGTCGAAGGAGTGGCAGGCCACCATAGGTTTTAGGGACAGTTATAGTTAGTTGGACATTTCACTCGTACAAAACCATAGAAATTCCCCCGTTATAGTTAGTTCAGCTAACTATAACTCGCGCCCCCGCAATGCACTGCTGATGACGTCACATATTACATCACTCATGACATGGTCAGTGACATCACTGATGACATCACTGATGACATCTCAAATGACATCACTGATGACATCATCCAGTGACTGTGTGTTTCTGTAAAGTTTAAATATGTTTAATATATATAGGCAAAGGCGTATTGAAGAATGAGTGGGTGTATAAGTGTCTGAATGGATGATTGAGTAGGTGCGTGACTGACTCTACAAGTGAGTGATTAAACGTATCTTACTGAATGCATGGGTTAGTGACTAAACTGTGTGAATGTCTGTATCCGTCTGTCTGTTGGTGTGTAAGTGGATGCATGGATTTGCGAATAGCTACATGAGTGTCTATATGGGTTATTGATTGGTTCTCTGAGTATCTGTATGGGTGCCTGAGTGTTTGTGTGGGTGGGGTGTGTGTGACTCTGTACATAGATGTGTGAGTGGGTGATTCACTGGGTGCATGATTTGAAGAGTGCATCTGTGATGGACTGCTTGGGTGGGTGAGTGTGTGTATGGGTGTGTTAGTGAGTGAATGTATATCTCAGTGGTACATGTGCGAGTAACTACATATGTAAAAGGCAGTATATATGTGTGTTAGAGTATTTAAAAGGCTATAAGTGAGAGTGTGTGATTGTGAGAGTGGCTGTATGGATGCGTGTGTGCTTGTATCAGTTATTGTATAAGAGCGTAAGAATGGCTAGTATTTGTATGAGTAAGTGAACTGGTGTGTGTATAACTGTATAGGTGAGTAAATGGGTGTGTGATTAATTTTTTGCATGACTGACTAGGTGTGTGAGTACCTCTATGGATGAGTGGCGGTGTGTGAGTGTTTATATAGGTGTCTGAGTGCATATGATAGTCCTGTACTGAGTGACTGTAAGTATGAGTGACTGTACGGGTGAGTGAGTAGATGTATGTGTGTAGACCTAAGAATCAGTGAGTGGGTATGTAGTTATTGGTATTGGAGTGTGTATGGTTTTGAGAATGGCAGTCTGTAATTTAGAGTGGGTGTATCAAAAGTTATATTAGGGTGTGAGAAGATGCATGAAATTATCACATGGATGATGTCATCAGTGATGTCATTTGAGATGTCATCAGTGATGTCATCAGTGATGTCACTGACCATGTCATGAGTGATGTAATATGTGACGTCATCAGCAGTGCATTGCGGGGCGCGAGTTATAGTTAGCTGAACTAACTATAACGGGGGAATTTCTATGTTTTGTACGAGTGAAATGTCCAACTAACTATAACTGTCCCTAAAACCTATGGTTTTTTCAGTGAATTTCAAAGGTTTTTTAAATGCTAATTTCTAACTATAACGTGTCTGAAACCTATGGTTTTTTCAGTGAATTTCAAAGGTTTTTTAAATGCTAATTTCTAACTATAACGTGCCTGAAACCTATGGTTTTTAAGTGAATTTCAAAGGTTTTTTAAATGCTAGTTTCTAACTATGCCTACAGAGGTAGGACATGTGAAGAAAGAAGAAAAAACGCACAGAAAGAAGCAAAAGAAATGCAGAAAGAAGCAACAGAAGTCCACAAAGACGAAGAAAAGTGCAGGAAGAAGCAAAAGATGTGCAGAAAGAACCAACAGAGGAGCAGAAAGAGGCCTTGTTGCAAAATCATCCTGTGCCCACAACTTTTTCAGACGTGTACTGGTGGTAACTGACTCTGACTAACCAGAGCCAGTGCTATGCTAAAAGACACTTAGAATACAGTGAAAACACCTACATACACTAGGGAACACTGCGTTGGGGTACCCCTGTGATTAGCATGACCTCCTCTGTAAGTCCCTAGTACATAATAGGGCAGGGGGATTAAAACTACCTCTTAAAACGCGCTACAGGGCGCGTTTGCACAGTGGTAAAGGGAGGGGGGCCTGAGGTGACATGTGTGCAAACGCGCCCCGTGTCGCGTTTTAAGTTCCGGGATTAAGTCCCCTTGAATCCTGAGGGTCCCTGGGGCCCAACTAGCCCCCAGGTACCTACAGTTAGGACCACAGAGCTGAGTTGCAGAGAGGCGTTCCGAGGCCACACACCTTTTTCACCTCTCTGCAACGCAACTCTGTTGTGCTTACTGAAGGTACCTGGTGGGCTAGTTGGCCCCCAGGGTCCCTCAGGATTCAAGGGGAATTAATTCCCCAACTTAAAACTTACCACAGGGCGTGTTTGCGCACATGTCACCTGAGGCCCCGCCCCCTCCCTTCACCACTGTGCAAACGCGCCCCGTGGCGCGTTTTAAGTTGAGGGATTAGGTCACCTTGAATCCTGAGGGTCCCTGGGGCCCAACTAGCCCACCAGGTACTTCCAGTAAGCACCACAGGCCTGCGTTGCAGAGAGGTGGTCCGAGGACATGCCCCTTTTTACACCTCTCTGCAACGCAGCTCTGTGGCGCTTACTGGAGGTACCTGGTGGGCTAGTTGGACCCCAGGGACCCTCAGGATTCAAGGGGACTTAATCCCCCAACCTAAAACACGCCACAGGGCGTGTTTGCACACATGTCACCTCAGGCCCCGCCCCCTCCCTTCACCACTGTGCAAACGCGCCCCGTGGCGCGTTTTAAGTTATGGGATTAGGTCACCTTGAATCCTGAGGGTCCCTGGGGCCCAACTAGCCCACCAGGTACTTCCAGTAAGCGCCACAGCCCTGCGTTGCAGAGAGGTGCTCTGAGGCCACGCCCCTTTTTACACCTCTCTGCAACGCAGCTCTGTGGCGCTTACTGGAGGTACCTGGTGGGCTAGTTGGACCCCAGGGACCCTCAGGATTCAAGGGGACTTAATCCCCAACTTAAAACACGCCACAGGGCATGTTTGCACACATGTCACCTCAGGCCCTGCCCCCTCCCTTCACCACTGTGCAAACGTGCCCCGTGGCGCGTTTTAAGTCGGGGATTAACTCCCCTTGAATCCTGAGGGCCCCTGGGGTGCAACTACCCCACCAGCTACCTCCATTAAGCGCCACAGAGCTGCGCTGCAGAGAGGTGTAAAAGGGGCGTGGCCTCAGAACACCTCTCTGCAACGCAGCCCCCTGGCGCATACTGGAGGTTCCTGGTGGGCTAGTTGGCCCCAGGGACACCCAGTATTCAAGGGGATTCGTTCCCCATCTGCAAACGCGCCAGGGGCGCGTTTGCAGAGTGCTGCAAGGAGGGCGTGGCCTCCGGCGCGATGCCGGTCTTTTTTTATTTTTAAGAAGGGCGGCTGTGTGGCCCCCCTTCTTTTTGTAATTTATTTGCCCTGGGGACCCCATCCCCCAGGGCCTGCCCGCTATTTTTTTGTTTTTGTTTTCAATTTTGGAAGGGGGCCGCGTGGCCCCCCTCCCGAGGCCTTAATCGGCCCCGGGGACCCCATCCCCCGGGGCATGGCCTTTATTTTTTTTTTAAATTGTTTTGGAGGGGGCTGCGTTGCCCCCCTCCTCAGGCCACTTATGGCCCCGGGGACCCCATCCCCGGGGCCGGCCTTTTTTTTTTAAATATTTTTTTAAAATAAATTTTGGGGAAGGGGGCCACGTGGCCCCCTCCCGAGCCACTTGTAGCCCCGGGGACCCCATCCCCCGGGGCTGGCCCTCTCCGTTGGGGACCGTGGGGGTCCCCAATCCCCCACGGTCCCGCCGGCTCCCGCGTCCCTCGGCAGCCGGCATTGCTTTTCCACATGGGGAGCTGCTAAGATGCAGCTCCCCGTGTGGAAAAGCAATTTGCTTGAATTTTGGAAGAGAGAGCAGGTTTCCTGCTCTCTCTTCCAAAATTCAAAGCAAGTTTGCTATGACAGGCCGGGAGCCGCGAGGCTCCCGCCCTGTCATAGCAAACAGCAGTGTCCCTGGGGTGGGCACCCGGGACACTGCAGGAGCCGGCCCTGGGGGTGGTGGTCCCCAGGGCCATCACAGGCTCCAGGAGGGGGCCCCGCAGCCCCCCTCCCAACATGTTCAAAGCCCCGGGGAGGTGGTGGTCCCCGGGGGCTTCGGGGGTCTGAAACGGACCCCCAATTTAAAATTCTTAGTGCCCCGGGGAGGTGGCGGTCCCCGGGGCATGTGGGGGGGCTCGAGCCCCCCCACACAGGTAATTAAATTTTTAAAAAAGAAGCCCCAGGGGTGGCGGTCCCTGGGGCTGCGGGAGGGCCGAGTGCCCTCCCGCACCATTTTAAAATCAAAGCCCCGGGGGATGGCTGTCCCCGGGGCTTCGGGGGCCTTAGAGGCCCCCAAAATATGTTTATGAACCCCCTCATGCCCCCGGGACTTGGCCCACCCGGGGGCCAAATAGCTAATGAAGCGCGGGAGCCCGCGCTTCGTTTTTTTTCACGGCGGGATCCGCGCACCCTGCGTGCATCCCGCCGATTATTATTATTTTTAAAAAATGCTTTTTTCGGCCCTGGCGGTCCTTGTGGGACCCCCTGAGCAGGCCTAGGGGGTCAGGGTGTTTCTACCCTGCCCCCTTTTTGCGTTTTTCGCTAGTGTTTTTCTGATTTCTTGTGCCTCGGTTCTACCGAGGAACAAGATGGCTGCCAACACTTCCTGGTTCGGAGTGTTGACAGCCAATTAGCATACAGCTCGTGATCGGGAGGGTGCGCGCAGGGTGCGCGGACCCTCCACGGCCAAAGATATATATGTGTTTTTACTTTTGATTTTCTCAGCAACTACTGAACGGATTTACACCATTTAACAAAAAGGGTTCTTTCTGAACCAAGAACTACCTCTTTGCCAAATTTGGTGTAATTCCGTTCAGCAGTTCGGGCTGTAGCCGTGTCTAAAATTTCCTATGGAAAATTGCATGGGGAAAACATGTTTTGGGACCCCCTTTTTTCCCGGCCCCCGCTTGCCGAATCACCCCGAAACTTTCAGGATCGGGGCGGACCGGAGCGGGCCATAAGTTTTGAAAATTTTGCGAAGATTCGTCAACCGGCGCCAAAGGTATTGGAAATAGAATGTTGCGAATTTCCTATGGAAAATAGGTCCTAACTATAACTATCTACTGGCGACCGCCAGTAGATAATATATATATATATATATATATGTTCACCAAATATGCCCTGCATATGAAGACGCACTCCTCCAGCCAGTGATTTAACAAAACCTTTATTTCAGAGGGAACAGGGTTACTTTTCTGATTATTTCCGTCCCGCTGCCTGACGTGTTTCAGAGCAATCATGCTCCTTCCTCAGAGGCAGTTTGGAAACCACAAGTTCCGGCGTGCATTGAAACTGACTTCACCGAGAATGGCACACCGGAGGCCAATTGATTAATTAATTAATGCAGCACGCAGTGAACTGTGGGTATGCACAAAAGAGATGTGTTTTTTTAACCTGCCTCTGATGAAAGAGCATGAATGCTCTGAAACGCGTTAGGCTAATGGACAATCAAAGCGGAGCTGTAATCCTGTTCCTTTGCAAATAAAAGACTGTAAACTTACCGGCTGGAGGAGTGCGTCTCTAATGCAGGGGCATCTTTGTTTGAATAATTACACGTGGCGGGTCCGGCCGTGGGAGGTCGCACCGCCTTTGAAAACTGAGAAGGGATCGTCAGACCTGAATTTATCGGGACAAGGACAGCGCAGCCGGTGCGTTAAATGTGGAGCAAGCTTTCAGCTCTGGGGCCCACTGGAGGGCTGTTATCGGTCCATAAAGTAGTTAAAAAGGCACACAACCACTGGAGGTAAATAATGGGCATGAATTGGAAACCTGACATAAGAGGGTTAGAAGATGTTTTCCACTCATCTCCAGCATGTATTCAAACACAATTATGGGCACTTCTTACATTTTATTTAGTGACAATTGTGCCTGTTTTATATTGACCTACCGAATCAAGAGTTGAGGATAGGGATCTTTTTAAATAGTGATTAATTTAACTCATCCAATGAATAAACTGCCCAGACTACACCTTGTCGCTATAAAGGATTTAACTTGGCACCCGTATAGACCAACCCTGAGCCCTTCTTATCCCTTTGAATTTAAACATTTGGGGAAAAAACACTTATTGCTGCAGGCAGGGGGTATGTAATCTAGGAGGGGCAGCTCTAGCGTGCACTTCATTTGGTCTTTGGCAACCGTTTGTGTGCTCCCTGCACCAAAGCATCACTGCATTTTTTGCACATTTATTTGAATTTGCCGAGTTGCAACACCTTGTAAATATGGGCACTAGGAATTCCACCTAGGAAATTGTGTCATAACTTCAAAATGTGTCAAAAGTTCATCTGTGCAGTACATGCTTTATAAGTACGATGACTCGGTAGCATTGCTACAGCACATATGGCAAAGTGTGACTATGTTGTATTTGACATTGTACTGCTATTTATGTTGCTTAGTGTTTTAATTGTACTTGGCATTGCACTGTAATTTCATGCTTTTTAGCATTTTTATTGTTTGCAATGGTTTTAATTACTCGCGCAATAATAATAAACTTGAACGTGAAACTCATTATAGTGTATATCTGGCCTAAACTCGCCATTATGTTTTGAAACAGAAAATATAGGAGTCCCTGTAGGGGAAGTTGAGTGTCAACTAAACCCCTTGTCTAAATTATCTTTAAGATATTCTTGCAAGAGCTCATCTTTACTGGTTAAGAGAAAAATTCACCCATGGGGAACTTTAGCCTCTGGAACTATTTCAACTGTGCAGTCTTATGCTCAGTGAGGGGTTAGAACCCTAGCTCATTTCTCACTGAAGGCTCTTGATAGGCTGAAGGCGACAGAAGGCTGGATATCTCTTCACTCTCTGTTGCACAAAAAAGCAGGCATGCGGACCACCACCATCCGCTTTTTCAGAATACACAGTTTTTTTCCAAAAAGTCAAAGAAAAACTGATACTAGGACCTTGCCTGTCAATGTGGGTGTTATGGCGACGTAATCAGGTGGTATCTAGCTCTACTGTAAACTTGGGAGTATCAATCAGATCAACACTTATAGTCTCGCAGTGTCTGGAAAGGGTGGCCAAAATAAAAAAAAAGGTAACCTGCATGATGACACCTCCCCTGAGGTAAATGATGGCCATCAATCCCTTTAATGCTCTCCACCCATTCTATGTTTCAAATGTGGATAGAATGCTCTCCAGCCAACATTTTACATGTGGTTTAGACAGACCTGTCATGCAGGATTTGGCACAGTTTTTCCAACAGGATGCCCACAACCTCCACCTTGAATATTCTGCTGAGTTCATAGGAATCATCCTGGCCCATTCAGGTGTAGCTCCTGGGAGGAATTTCACACCCCATTCACACCTCATTCAGGCCAATCACAGGCTGAAAGTTGAAGGAGAGGTAATGCAAATTAGTCTCTATCGGGGATCCAGGCAGGCAGCTTCCTAAAATTTACCTTGCCTTAATATTTATTAGAAATCCAACTTCACCATTAAATTGGACTTTTAATAATTATTAAAACTAGTGGCTTAATTGTATTTCTAGCCATTCCCGAGACACAGCATTATTATTTTAATATGTACTCTCCATAGGACAGCTAGGCCTGTCACAGTGAAAATAGTGTCTTGGGCCTTGTCACTGTAGGGAGATGGCAATATTAATTTACTAAATTTCTCACGTATAAATACCATGCACCCTTTTTGGGCCACGAGGCTGATGTAGTATTCACTTACTAACATTTAAAAGGGAGGTCTTTACCTGTCAAAAAGTGATTTTTGACAGGTTGCACTGCCCGTTTTAACATTGTGGCAGTCACACTACATAGAGTAGGCCTGCAGCCATGTTTGCACTGCCACTAAAGTGGATGGTACAACAGGTGCTGCAGCCCACAAGTATCATTTAATTTCCTGGGTCAGGGTGCATTTTCTACACCCTTTACTACAGACGTACAGGCAAGATAAATGTGTCAGTTAGGAATAAGCCAATGTAACCATGTTTGATGGGTGAGCATGGGCACTTTACTCGTGGTTAGCAGGGGTACAATGCACATAGTTCTAAAGCTAGAAAAAATCGGGTCCAGAAAAAAGGCAAGTAATTGGGGGTGATCATCCAGAAAAGGGGGATTTCTTACAGGGGCCTTTCTTGCCTGCTGAAGGTATTGATTAATAAAGGGTCCTGTTTTGTCATAATAACGCGTCTTTCACGTTCTTCTTGACTGAGTTGTTTCCGAAGGCCTAATACCTGATGCAATGGGTCTTCTCCGAAACAAGCGATGGTCATCTCGGGTAGAACAAAGAAACAGTGCGTCTATGTATGCATTTCCATTAAGATCCACTCTGTCGTTGCTGGTGACCTGCCTGTAAAGTAAATTCAATTAGAGCTTTTGCAGTACATCTTTCAGCTCTTTCCGGAGAGCCTGATAGAATGCAGCAGCCATTGCTTCGTCTAACCATGCTGCTTCTGATTTGGAGCTGCGTAACATGACTAATAGAATTAAACAAATTGCACTTGAACACTGTTCCAAAAAATAATGATATGCAGGTGGGGGAAAAGGGGGACTGTCACCTGAAAATGTATTAAGGGCACTAAAGTGGGTCCAGGGAGAGAAATCTCTTCTTTCTGCTGAAGCTCTGAGGAACTAGAAGAATAATGAGAGGATGTTCCAGAAGGAATGCTTGAACCTCCTATCCTTCCACAATTTAATTTAGTCTATCAAATAAGGAAGCCCTCTCATTATGAGTGATATTTAGCTGTTCTTGTATTTCAACAGCTGCTTGGGCCATTGCTTGTAACGGGTGATGTTTCTCCGTTGGTCGTATGGACCTTTGTTAGTTGACTTGAAGCACTGTAAGGGAGATAACATTTAAAAATACATTTCCAGACTTGAGAAGCCAATGTGGCCCCACAATAAGGACCAGGAATCAATAATTATGAATAAATTGATTTATTTTATGAATCCTTTATTTAGACACAATAAAATAAGTTAACAAGATACAACAATATAATTCATAGTCTGAAATGTCTCAATAGAATAAAACGTAATATTATGATATACAAAATGGTAACAGCCACAACAATAATAAAACAGATTGTTGCAAATAGGTGTTCCATAAAGAAACTTCCCTTCTCTCTTCTAAACATAGAATGAGAACAGGATTATCCAACAGGGATTTCAATTCAGGGAGCATAGAAGGTCTCAGCATAGCATAAAACCTCTGTAGAATTCTTAGGAAAGGAAATAAGTGTTCAGCATAAAGCTTCACACTCAAGGAAGGCTCAGCAGAGAGGTCTGTCCCCTCTCAGAGTCAAGAGAAAATCTGCCAAACTAACCATGGAAACACCAATTAAAATAACAGGAGCTTCAAAATCATCCTTAATCTCCTTACACCACCAGGAACCAACCACATGGATGAATGTGAAAGAAATCATCACACAGCCTTAAGTTCCCGTCTCATCGAAACTGGGACCGCAACAGTCAACCTTGAACATCTCACCATCCTGGTATGTGATAAACAGAAGGCCTCCTTTGACCATTCTTTCTCCGAATATGCTGGCAGCTTTCTCCCCGCAGGCCTCACAATCAGATGTCTTATACAAACAATGAGCCTTTCTCTGACTAACAAAAAATATGATAACACACCTGCAAAAGGGAGAACAGAATACTGGCAAGATTAATACACATTTGATTTAATAGTGAACATGAACTTTGATTACACAAGTATGCATACACATATACATATTGAGAATAAATTTGAGACGTGAATATAAAAGAAACTTGATCACATTGAACAATTGATGGTTTTATACATTTAAATGTGAAACCCTAGTGTCTACAATGATTAAATATCTTTAATACGCTTAAAGGCATTACACAAGTTAATGAAATCAAGTCAAACATTGAATACGAATGCCATATATGAATATATATATGTATAATTGTGTAGTATAAAAGGGTGGATTCGTAATTACATTGCTCCATGGGTTAGGGTCAGAGAACATGTTGAAACCCGGCAAACTGTTAGGTCATATCAGGAGCAATTGAGTTTGCTGCTAACTTGCCCTGCTCTCTAGTAACAATCTTTTACTCCCTGAACTGTGTTACAGGGATAAAGGAAGTTATCCACGGTGAAGGGGAGGAGGATGAAAGCAAACAGACTGAAGCAAAATAAGCTTATTTTTGTAGACCTCAATAAGCAAATTAGATCGCAAGACTGTCAGGCAGCCATGGAATGTGCTTGATTTGGAACAGTCACTACAGCAAAGAGTTAGTAGCTGGTGATGAAGCTAAGCAATGAGTGGGAACTGACTACCAAAAATATGAGGAGCAGAGAGCTTTGGAGCAACAGCATTCCAAAAGAAGTGAGGCTGAGAAACAAGAGACAACAGGGAGCCAAAATGTAAGGGTGGCAACAACTTGGAAGGAAGGAAACCATAGAAGAACACACAGTTCCAAATCACAGAAACACATGGATCCCTAGGGAACAGAAGGGGTGAGAACACAAAGAAGAGGAGGTCATGGGAGCCATTGGGCTTAGTCACCAGAGCAACAGAGCCACGTAACATTGAAAGTTACCAAGTGCCCACAACCAACTAGAATCTAGGATAAATCTAACCCTGCACTTGATGACCCAGAAGCTCTGCCACGGATCCGGATGCCTTCTAGGATGCCAGGCCACAACCAGTAGTCCCAGTCTCCATGTGCCTGTCCTCAACAGATGCTGTCATGTTGAGAGATGTCACTCGCAAAGACTCGGGCTCTCCCTGCAAGGTAAGGAAGCCTGTGATTTCTTGATACTGTCAGAGCCGAAATTTGCAGAAGAAAATTGTGATGGTCACTGTTTACCGCTAAACTCGGAATTCCAAACACTTTGTAATATCCATTTGAGCATGGATTCAAATTGTCCTCACACTCAGAAGAAGGGCAAAAATGGCTTCTCTTGTGCATAGTGCAATGCACAGCATAATACGTAAGTGTCTGAGACTATTTTCATTTATTCTCCTTTTGACCGATTCTGCCTCATCAAGCAGGGTCTCTGCGACCAACCCAAAATTAAGCTGATCTGTTGAGACACCACGCCCATTTGACTGGAAAAGATATGCAGAAGAACAGTGCTAAGAGATGATTTTTTGTGTAGAGATGTGTATTTTAAAGCTACTCGATCATTCATTTAACTTAACAGAATCCAAATAGGACACTATGAGGGTGCACGTACACCTGTAGCAATCACATTAACCTACTCTGCGTATCCACCAGTTGTATCCACCCTCGCCTGACCCGATCTGATGTACACTAGTAGCGTGCAGCAGAAAAAGCTCATACTAGTGTGAACAGATTCAGTGTATAGTGTTCTATATAGGGCACTTCTCACAAACCTTACATACAAATATTGATTCACATATAGAATCCTGTTCACACTATTGTGCAATATGCATGTAAACTCGACTTTCTGTAAGTAACCCCCACTTCCTCTGTCAGGGGGGCAGGACCAGACATGGTGAAGCTTTTGATCGCATCAATGCATGTCAACTCTGCTTCCTGTAAGTAACCCCCACTTCCTGTGTGAGCAAGGCCAGGGCCCAGAGCTACAGAAACGTATGACCGGAACAACATGAAACAGCCAATTGGATTGGAAGTTTAGCAAGTCAATTTGTCTTTAACAGACCAATATCAACTCAAGGCCAGGCAACCAGCCAATAGTGCACATTTCATGTAGTGTTAAAGTACCGGTTCTTGTATAGCACACAGTCTGACACTGGTGTGGCATCGCATTCTAGTTCATCC
Organism: Calotriton arnoldi; assembly: GCA_963921515.1. Lineage (NCBI taxonomy): Eukaryota > Metazoa > Chordata > Amphibia > Caudata > Salamandridae > Calotriton > Calotriton arnoldi. The sequence continues at coordinate 434,121 of CAWUFW010000230.1, forward strand.
TGTGAAGCTGTGTTATCAGTGATAGATTTGAGGTTCTTTGACTGTTTCCAATGAGTCACTCAATTGTAAATGTCAGTGAGATATACTCTGCCGGGTGTGGCTAAAGGTCTGACAAAAGTAACCCAGCCTTACATGACTGACACAAATGTGTGCCTGCTGAAAGAGTGAAATATGTGCCCTCAGCACAAAGCTTGGTTAGTCAATTCATAAGCGCGCATCCCGCTACATGTTTTGCCAGCAAAACTGAAGTCATCTGTACTCCATTAGGCTGAAGCTGGATCACTGCAATGTGGTTAATCTAGGAAAAGACACAAACCATGGGTGAAAAACTCCAGCATCTCCAGAACCATGGCACTGATCCATAACCCCCATGCGAGATTTCCAATTGGTTCATGCCAACCAAAGGATGGATTTGAAGGCTATATATGTGGTATCCACAGAACATGAGACCCCAAAAAATAGACTCTGTGACTACTGGATACGTACATGTATGTAATTGCCAAAGCCGACCTCTGCCAAGGCTTAACTTATGAGGTTTGGTGGGGCAACATTAGGAGTAAGGAGGGTTGTAGCTTGATGTAAACAATCGACGTTATTATTCATTCAATTAATAAAATATTTTTCAGTTTAATGAACTTGAATCTTAGGCCCACTTGGTCACCTTCTAGTGCACTGTAGGTCCATGTCTCCGAATGGATAGCTTAACTTCAGTACGTAACACATGCAATATATATATTTTAGGAAAACAAAATATGTTAATGCCTTGATTACTTATCGGTAATCTTCATAACTCCGAGTCAGGGGCTTCCTCGCCACAGTCCTAACACAATGAGCCTTCTGTCTCCCATGCACAGACTTCACCCATAAAAGTATAAAACACACAAGTGTCCCTCCTAACTAATTCTGGGCGGTGAACTCAGCCCTGCTCGCTGAGTTTGCGGAGTTTTCCGCACTCCGCGTTACGCGGAGCTTGCGGAGTTCCGAAACACTCCGCTTCGCGTTGAGGAGCGCAGTTTTTTTCCTCGCTCGCGTTGTCAACGTCAAGTTGGTGAGCGAGGAAAATCCACCTCCCGGCGAGATTTTTTCTTGTTCGTGATCGACAACATCAAGTTGGCGAGCGCAAGAGTGGAAAATCAACCTCCTGGCGAGATTTCTCAACGCGGGCAGTCAGATTTCTCATTGCGAGAGGTCGCGTATGCTCGCGACCGCTCGTGTTGAGAAACCGTCCGTTCGCGTTGAGAAAGCTGTCGCTCGAGTAAAAATCTAATCGAGCAGCAGAAAGGAAGCAGCGCCCACTTGTGCTGTGCATGGTGCCGTTCGCAATGATTGCACAGTGCGGACAAGCATCTGGCACTGAAAATCACTGCAAACGGTATTTATCTAACGAACTCCGCTGCTCGTGGAGCTCCGCTGCTCGCAACTGAGTTTTTTTTGCTCTTCGCGGTGTTCCGCATAGCGGAACTCCGCAAACTACGCCCAGGCTTACTCCTAACACGGCCGACACAGGAAGTTCCCACTGTGTGAACCATGTAAGAGGAACCAACCTGTGTGCACTTACTGAAAGTACCAAATCTTCTGTTTAAAATAGCAATTTTTCCTCTTCTTTACAACTAGGGGAGGGAAAGGAAGGAAATCTATGACCTAGAATAATTAACATAACTGGTAAGTAATCGAGGCATTACATTCCTCCTCTGTCTTCCTCATCCCAGTCCTAACAAAATGAGCATGTACCCAAGATATTTACTGAAAAAAATTGCTATTCAAGAATCACTGGACACACGTAAAATGCAATATCAAGGAGGATTTATTCTCAATCAGTGTGAAAAAAAGAAACCATATCCGACTATTGCTGAAAGAACTGCCGTCCCAAAAGAAGAAGAAACCGCATCCCCCATCCATAACCTGTAGTGATAAATGAAGGTATGAGGAGAGGACTAGGTGGCTGCTGCACAAATATCTTTCAGTAAGGCACCCTTGAACAGAGACGGCTGGCAACCCCTGAGAGTGGTGGGGCAGGAAAATGGGTGGTGGGTGGGTGCAATAAAAAAAACACTTACCTCCTCACAGCCGCCGTCTTTCCACCATCATCTCTCCGCTTCCCCGGCAACTTCAGTAAGCAGGAAGCACACAGGCTCCCGTGGTTCAGTGCTCAGACGGGTGCAGGGAGCCTGTGCATGTTCCCCATCAGTCTGTGCATTACAGCCTGGTGGGGAACATGCAAAGTGCACCGTCATGCGCACTTAAGTGCATGAACTACTCCCCCCACTGTGCCACCAGCCCCGCCCCGCCCTAACCCAGCCCTGAACCTACCAAAAATAAACTACTAATGACGTTATTATCATTTTATTTTTCCTTTTTCATGCTATGAGAGCAGTGGGGCAACGCTCCTCCGCTTTAGCTGAGGAGCCGCCCCTGATCTAGACGTGCAACATCTCCATTGAGGAGCCAGGACAGAAGCGAGCAGAAAGAGGAAAGATAAAGGTCAGAAACGAACAGGAAGAGGAAACATAAAGGTCAGAAACAAGCAGAAAGAGGACAAATAAGGGGCAGAAACAAGCAGAATGAGGCGAAATAAAGGTCAGAAACGAGCAGAAAGAGGAAAAATAGCGGACAGAAAGAGGAAAAATAAAGGTCAGAAACGAGAAGAAAGAGGCAAAATAAAGGTCAGAAAAAAGCAGAAAGAGGCAAAATAACGTGCAGAACTAGCAGAGAAAGTACTTACCCACTCCACTGGCTCACCTCCTCCAGTCCTATGCTTCAGTCCCTCGGCATTGGAAGTTGAAGCAGTTGAATTCTCCACACCAGTTCAGACGCTGCTCTCGTGGTGCTGATAATGTTCAGCAACATGAGAGCAGCGCCAAGATTGGATGGACTGGGCTGCCTCGATGCTCCTCCAGGCACTGTGCCTGCTCTCCACCCAGCTGTCTGAGACAGCTGGGTGGAGAAGTTTACAGTACGCATGTCAGGCTGGCAGTCGCAAGACAGCCAGCAAAAGTGACATGTGTAGGGTAATCTGTTGAAGTGAGCACCACTCCCTTGCTGCCAGTGGCCCGCCCCCAAACACCGTCTCAGGCTAGAGAAAGGGAAAAATAAAATGGTAATAAATTGAATTTATTACCATTTTATTTTTCACCTTTGTGGTGCTGGCAGCAGGGGGCCGCCGCTGCCCTTGAACGCCACCCAAGAAGAAGATATCCCTCTGGTGGAACATCCTTGAATATTGGCAGGCAAAGATACCCGTGCCTTTTATATGCAACGAAATGACCATACTTACCCTGCCACGTGGCTCAGTTAGGCCCGGGAAGAAACGCTGCCATTTTAACATGTACATGTTTCCTGAGTTGCATTCTCTTTCACACGGTGACTTTTGACACACATTTGCATGCATTACAGTGCAGGATTAGTTTCCCTGAAACTATATTACTTACAAATTCCACTTCGTAAGAACACCATCACGACACCTTGACCATCTTGTACAAGGTCTGATCATGGATTGTGCAAGTGCGGTTGCTTGTTATTCATCCATGAGGCGACACAGCTATCAATAGAACATAAACAATGGCGGCCTGACTAAGGTCTCGGCTCGGGTACAAGGATGCTTTTTGTTATAAATAAACAAGCATTTCCGGGTTGGGACAGAGGGGCACGTGCTGTCATTGAGAGGACATTACACGATGAAACCGCAGCCCAGCTTCTTGCTAATCCCTCTGTAAGGAGGGATGTCCAACCTGTGACCTAGATGGGTACCTACATACTCTCCCTCTAGGTAATGGGGGTTGGATCATCCAATAGGGGATTCTTGACAGAACACATACACACACCCTAGGCATCTAGGTTAGGGGTCGCATAGTAAGAGTATGCAATATACTGTTTTATATGCTTGCATATATACATTGTTTTAGCAAGATGGTGGAACTATTTATTTTATTCACAGTCTATTGATGACTGCAGCACATATATTCTACACAAGAATCACAATGGTTCAATAAATATTGAAAACGCCCCTGTGTAATCCTTGTATATTTCTCTGACAGAGAGCACCAGTGACTGAGCAAAAGGGTTCTAGATCTGTTACCACGATTCCTGGGGGAGGCAGGGTTGTCATGTTCTGTGGTTGCCAAAACCATTTGCTACCTGTATAGGTTATGGGGTGCTCATGGTGGCAATGTGAGCTAGCTGGTCTATAGGACAATATATCCTGCGGAAGTGCTCGGAATCAGTCTGGCACCATCCCAACGTTTATATTGCCCAACAAATACGCAGTTCCCACTGGAAAGTGGAAACTACACGACATGGCACAGCCAACGGTGGGAAATTGGGGTCCTATTTAATTGATCGCCTGAGTAGTTCTCTTGTGCATTCTCAGAGACCCTTACTTACCTTCTAACCGGAGACGCCTGTGGTAGTAGGGACTATCCTCCTCAGCTGAGTATGTAACTCCTATATATTGGCTGTAGGTTGTTCAAGCTTGAACACTTCAAAGAAACTATTCCCATTGTGTTACCCTCTCTAGTCTGTTATTAATTTAGAATAATGTCTGAAGATGGGTGTGCGGCAGCACTCAACATTGCTGAAAACTGCAGACATGCAGTTACTCAGAAACTACTACAACATGGTCTTGCACTTGCAGGTGGAGATGTTACCTTCGAGGTTGATAATCACAAAGCATATAGAACAGAGGTATTCTATTCCTGGGTTACATTCCCGGCTGCAGGCAACACAGCACATTTATTTCACACCTAGAAACAGGATGAAGTACCAGAAAATTATGCACCATATGAAGGAATAGAAATACCACTAACCTACCAAGAACATATACATTGGTTTAATGGGGCCCTACTACACACAACGGAAAACATTAGACTTGGTCCTCTTAGCAATGAAGGAGCAACATGGCCAGTCTTAGCATCCTAATGTTGATAATTTATCTGCAGCACAGGTGCAGACACTATACAAAGATTTAGTAACAATATACAGATGTTTGACACAATTTGTTATGTGAACATTAACACTTAATCCTGCGTGGACCGCTCAAGCTGCACAACCACAATTGGCTACCCAGGGCATCAGCCGACAAACACTAAATGCAGACATGGGTAAAGTCCTTTCAGATGGAAGGAGATTCCGGTCTGGATTGCACAAAAAACAAGCCAGCTCGAGGCGGTGTTTCTCCATACGGGCCCACAGGAAAAACATAGAATACTGACTATTTGCTTTCCAAGGGGGAGGGCTCCCCTTGTAGAAGACTGCACAGCTTGGGGTACAGTCTTTGCTGCAGTATATACCAGAACACACGGTACCCTGTCATTGGCTGTTTTGCCAGAAGTGCTTAAACAGATCCAGAATGAGTACGGGGCAGCACCTGCCCTGAACTTGGGGATGAAACTGATGGGCAATTTTGCCGAGGTATCCGCCATTATGTTAAGTAACATAAAGGGGGAGGCAACAGCATTGGCTGTACGTCAGCATCTAAGGAAAGTGTCTCCTGCACAACAGGAGCACCAATTACCTAAGGTTATCGAAGAAACCTATGCTACGTTGGGTAGAGATCATTTGGGAGCCAGACCTGGCAAACCACAATTAAAGAGTAATTCTGATAAGGATAACTCTAAGTAAGCACCCGACTCTTCTACAAAGAAAAAGTGGGAGAATAAAAAACCAAAGAAAAAATAAAATTACGGGGTGGGTCTCCTACACAGGAAGCCACTGAAAAACGCTACAACCTGCGTAACCGTGATAACATTAGATTGCCTGACAGGCATCAGGATACTGATATACTTTTGTCTCGTTCCTTTCAGGAGTCATCCGAAAAGCGCTCGGAGAGGGGTGGACGGTCTGAGTGTAGATTTGAGGAGCACATGAAACTAAAGAAGGACTCACAACACTCGAATGACTACATCATTAAACAAGAAGATAAACCTAACCCTTCCAAGCCTCAATGCAAAAAGAAGGTTGCCTGGCTTAAAGTCAGGCATGCCCTGGATATTTAGGACGCTGCTTCTGAGCGGGTAATGGGCAGTGACCATGCTAGACAGAGCAGCAGAATTCACAATAGTTTGCCAGAACCTGATGGATTGCCTGGTGGGAGTAGCGCTGAGTGAGTATTTCACGGTAGAGACACCTGATACTAGGGTAAGAGTCCCATATCGCTTATACAAAATACAACTCCAATTGAAGGGGGACGTTCCTAGAAACATTAATGTTCTCTTTTGGAAGAATTTAACTCAAGGTTACAATATTCTTTTGGCTGAAAAGGATTAGCCACCTGATTTCGTAATGGAGTGCCCAAACGGAGAAACAGTAATTTTAACTGCCTTAACAGACCTCGTTCCAGAATAAGTTAAACACTCATATGTCAAGGAGTGGGTGCTAGCGCTAGCTCCTGCGTTATACTGCAACTATGTGGGGTGGGATGACGGTTCCGCTTACCATGAAATACCACTGAGGACAACCCCACAACCTCAAAGACAATATCCTATTAAGCATGAAACTAAAAAACAAGTTCTGGAAATCCTCCAACAACTTGAATACAAAAGTGTAAAAGAAAGTTGCCCCTCATCAATGAATAATCCCTTGTTTCCTGTGATGAAACCCGATCATTCATATCATCTTGCATTAGACTACAGACACTTAAACACAGCAACTAGCACATTTGCAGTACAAAATGCACATAGTGCAGCACTAATGAACAAGATAGTGTGGAAGAAATACAAAACCACACTTGATACCTTGAATGGAATTTTCTGCCAAAATATAGCGTCTGGAAGCAGATATCTGACCACATTCTTGGCGTTAGGCTCTCAGAGGCAATTTTGTCAATTGGCCCAGGTGTATAAGAATAGCCACTGGCTGTTTTCAGCCAGAGCAACTGAGCTACTACAAAGTTTTGATGACCAAGCATTGCCCTGTCAATGACAAATATTTGACGGACGATGACCTTTTGGAATGCTTGACATAATTATGGGGTTTGCTCACATGGGCTACAAATTTAATTTTAAAAAATCAAAAATTGCCCATCTCAATGTCATTTTTCTGAGATATGAGTTGTCAAGCGAAGGCAAAAGCCTTGCGACACACTTCTTGGAGAAGTGTGCACTACTTCAACCTCCAACAACATTGAAAAGACTACAATTCATATTGGGATTCCTACATTTTGGCAGAACATACATTCCAGATTACGCAGAACGGGTAAAACCGTTCTACGACTTGCTACGTCCAGACTTTTCCAGAACACATTGGACACAGGTACACACAAATATTCTATGTTCCATACAAGCTAACATGATAGCTTCCAAACATTTGCACAGGCATGTAAACACAACAAACCTGGTGATCTGCGTCGTCATAGGAATATCCGGGTACACCTATGTTACGTTTAATAAAGGTGACACTGTACCAACTGCATATAAATCACATCTATATACCAATGCTGAAATGCATTTGCACCTACAGAAACAATACTGACAACAGTACAAACTGTTGTGGTGAGCGAGCGAGCCCTGGCTCAGGGTGAACGCATTATTGTCGTGACCCCGGTGCCGCACTTAGAGGCCCACCAGAGCAAGCATTACAAATGCTAAAGCATTACATCCACGATGGATACAATGGGCTAACACACTCACCGACTTAGGGTCAAGGTAGTCGGACGGTGACCTTCGTTTGCTATGGAAAAGATGACAAACAATAAATCTATGTTCCTGAATAAGACTATTCTTTTGAGATAAATAGATACAACCCTATGCAAGCCCAATGAATGCAAACAAATCTCCTCCTTAGAAAGAGATGGGGAACAGGGAGGTCTAATCCCTGGGAAAGATGAAAAGCAAAGGAAACTTTAAGTGAAAAGTTTGGATCTGGTCTTAATACAATCTTGTCGTGAGAAAATCTAATAAAATGATTATGACAAAGAAGAGCCCCTATTTCTCCCAACCTTCGACTTGATATTCTTGCCACCAGGAAGAAAACATTCCACATCAAATATTTTAAAGAGATTGAAGGAAGAGGTTCAAAAGGGGACTCCTGAAGTATATTAAGGACTACAGGCAAATACCATGAAGGGACAATGCAATGTATAAAAGACCTCTTTAGGTGAAAACTTTTAAGAAGGTGGAATGCTTAAGGTTTAAAAATGAGCAACAGCTGGCCCCCTGATGGCTTTGATGCTGCCCATTGGCTGTGTAATGTTGGTAGACCACCAGACACAAAAGTAAGCCATCTCTTAAAAAATCAAGAATTTTCCCTGCTTTACACAACAAAGGCAGCACATCTTTGAACTACAACACCCAGAGACATTTCTCTAGTACTTTTCAAATATCTTCAAACTGCTCTCTTGCCTAGAATTTTGAATGGAGATAACAACATCAGGGGAGCCACTGGGAAGATCCAAGATGGTTGAACTGCTAGGTGGAGAAGAAACAGGAACAATGGAGGATGGTTTCAAGAAGGAACCACCACCAGAACCCCAGCTTGCTCTTTCTTGATCCTGCACAACACCCTACTCATCAGGATAAAAAGTGGGAAAGCAAAAAAAAAAGTTCCTGGGCCATCAGAAACTCACAGCTTCCACCCTCAATGCCTCCTGACATGGAAAAAGGGAGCGGAACTTGGGAAGGAGAACATTCTAAGGAGTTGCAAATAAGTCAGACTAAGGAGCCCTGATTCTCTTCACAATTTCCTGAAACACCAGAGGGCATAGAGGCATGGATACAGAGAAGGGGAAGGTCCGTACGCCCAATCTCCCTCACTGGAATATATAGATCGTTGTCGATAGCAGATTCCCCTCTGCCCAAATCATTATTTGCTCTGCCAGATGGGCCACATGATGGATGTATGTTTTCATGACCTGATTATCTGTTCATATCTGAACTGCCTGGTCCTTTGTAAGAGGGGCAAATGGTAGCAGGGCCCTGTGAACTGCTGCTAGTGGAAGGGGAGATGTGTTCTATGGCCCGCCAAAGACCCTAGACTGAGTGATCTCCCACCAGGGGCGGCTGGTCTTAAGGGGCGAAGTGGGCGTTGCTCCCCTAACAATAAACAAAAAAACACGAAAGGCTTCATAGTGCTTTGTTTCAGGCAGTAAGGAGCCTGAAACTCGTTTTTTTTTTTTACCAGCTGGATAAGTGAACACAGCTGCGCGTGTGCCGGCTGGGCGAGAGAATACTCGCCCTGGAGGCACAAAGCAGTGTTGTGTCGTCAGGGTGGTGGGCGCGGCATTTTTCATTGCCATTGTATTTTCTTGATTCTGGGCGTTAAAGGCCTGCGACCTTGGGTGGGATCCACGTAACGCCAGAGACAAAGGAGGCAGGGCTGATTAGGTGTCAGCAAACATGGAAGCCCCTCCCCAACCCCATATGTTGGTATGCTTTTGTTTCAGAGGGCCTGCTGAAGGAGGGGCTCGCAGTGTATTTGGCAGTTGATACACCGGAGGGAAGAAGTAACGGGTGAAGCAAGGTACGGTTTTTGCTCGGTTCTCTATGGCTTTGCAGCATGGGAACCTTTTCCTGTGTGATTTGAAGTTCCCTTTCAATGCAGAGAAACCCCAGGAACGCTGTTTGTGTTACTATTGCGTGCCTGTTCATGGCCCTGTGTTTACCAGCTCTTGCATGCCCGGGTACTCACATGTGAAAGTAAGAACACTTCGGGGGCAGCTTTGAAAGTAAAATGCTGCCTGGAATGGTCTGGCTTTCTGTTTCATTGCTTCTTGCAGACGCTTATCGGTGTTTGAGCACCAAGTCAGCATTTGGAGGGAGTGGCTGTGTACCGATTTATACAGTGCAGGGATTGAAATATTTTGTGCTAATAATAAGAGCGTTGGATATGATGATGTTCGGGGCTGATTCATTTTAAGGTGGTTTATCTCAATTTGGGAGTTTCTGGCTGTACACGGACGCTGGGTTTAAATATCGTTATTGTTGCAGTGGTCAATTGCCTTTTTCGACACCTTCAGCTAGTCCTGGCATTTTGGATAACAATGTTTTGTATGCTGGGAATTTTTGTTCATGCTGTCAATTTGAAAATTGAAACTAAAAGTCACACAATTCAACGTGTGCTTGGTAAGAAAGCCAGGACTGGCTGAAGGTGTCACACATGACACAGGCTCTCTCTGCAGCTGTCAGTGGCTGCCCAGATAATGTCTGTGTAGTGCTTAAATGCACTGTAACCTGCTGGACTGTGATTTATAAATTGTACAGCTGTGCAACGCAAGTAGCTGATTGGTTGGTTTAACATTCCTTTACCCTACAGATAGTAGGCAAATTGCAGGGGATTCATTGATTTGCTTTGGTATTGTATGCCCTTAACGCTCCTTTTACTTTTTAATTTGTGTATCCTAAACACGATTGGGAATTAAAAATGTAGACATGAAAGTTTTCACTGGGGGTTTGGAAGTAAGAAGTCTGGGGTCGAGTGGTTCTTCAGTTGCCGTGTCTCCAAGACATATTTGTGCCAACATATCTGGACCATAAAGACATATTCAGATTTATTAAGTGGATAATGTCTGCCCCTCTGGAAAGAAATGTTCATAATGTTGCATTTGGCATGCCATGCACTGACCGGGAACAACCCTGTGGAAGACATGCAGTATTTGTAGACCCTTACCAGGAGTGTGGACGGTAATACCATAAATCCCAGATGCAAAACACACCAGACAGGATTGACTGAAATGCCCCTTGTGACATGGGGCATCTTGACAGATATCAAATGGCTTGGAAGTAGGGCGACTAACTCCAAATAAATCCCAGATCTGCCCCACCCCCTCCAAGTGAAACAGTGAAAGACTTTATCCGTGCAAATGGTGTTGATAGAGGTGCGTTACCTGTTCAAGAGAGCGAATGCACTCTAGAGCCTTATATTTTTGATGTATGTATTTAACTTGTGCTAGTGTAGAATTCCAGTCTGACAAAACACAATAAGTTGTATTTCCTCAGTAGATTTAATTGTATCAAGTTATATCAATAAATAGGAAATCTGTGAGGACCTCAGCATTGTTATCTAAAAGTCTGTTATGAAGTTCTGTGGTTACACCGAATAAGCAGCTACCTACATCATTATCATATAAAATCTTTTTATTGATGTGATAACTACACTTTCACAATTGCCTTATTAATCTTCTTGCTTTCTCAAATTTGCGTGCTCCATTTGCCCACTCTTTTTTCAAACTTTTCTTGTGGAGAGACCCCACCCGAACCCCCCTTATGACAGTCGGGCTCACTTGCTACGCTGGCTTGACACAGGCCATTCATCCAGAACTCTTACGCCTCACCACTTTCAAATGTCACCAGCCGCCACTGTCTCCCACTATAGCACCTGACCCCAGACTGCTTACATCTTTAGTTAGGCACCATAGTCTCGTATTCTGGCTCGGATAGAACAATGACAGTAGATGGTAGACCGGGTCATCGGGAAGTAGTTGGGCCCATGGAACTAGATACCAAGCCGCACCCATAGCCTCTTGAACTCTCAACCACTGTTGCATTGGGGCTTCTGGTAGTCCAAGAGACTTCTCAGTTGCATCATCAATTTGTGTTGTCGTAGACGTGGATGAAAGAGTTTTCCTAAATTGTTGTTGAATAGAGCTCCTATAAATTGCATTTCCTGGCCTGGTACCAGATGCAATTTGCTGGAGTTTAGAAGGATTCCATGATGTCAGACAGTTGCACACCAGGCTTCCAGACCCCCAGTAAAAGAAGAAGCACATAATAGTCAGTAATACAGGTATGGGAAAACGAACAATCATTGGGAGTAAAGGTTGCCTATCAGTGAAGCTAATGTCTTGGTGAATACCCTTGGAGCTGATGATAAACAGATGATAGATCGAAGTGAAGCACAGAATATTGGAAACGTTGACCCAAGACATAACATTTTAGGAAGCTGTGAGACGGAGGACCCATGGGAATGTGTAAATAAGCATCTAAGAGATCAGTTGAAGCCAAGAACATGACTGGAAATCTTAAAGGGATTATATTCTGAAGACTCATCATTTTGAAATGTTGGTAAGGAATGTAACTGTTTACAGTTTTCAAATCCAGGACTGGTTGCAACTAGGGGTGTATGTACCTTTTGTAATTAGCTGTAGCATACTGATGCAAAATTACAGCAAAATTAAACTAGAATAAGCAGAATTATGTGAGGGGCATAACCCAGCATTGAGCAATATTTTCATAGCGCAAAATGCACCCTTGTGTTCAAAATGGACCAAGAATGCATTTTGCGCTAAGAAAATAGCATTAAATGCAACAACAGAACATGAACAGCAGCATCCAGCAGTAGCTGGGGCTCTATTCCTGTGGTCTTGCATTAGGCATTTATGCCCCAAATTACATGAGCGGTATAATCACGTAATTTTCTGAAATAGCATGTCACAAGAGAAGCGCAAGATTCCTGAAATTACTCTGAAATGATTAAAAATGTGTCCAGGCCTAGTAGAAACTCTCTTGAGTGTTTTTGTGCACCAAAAACATTAAGGAATAGCAGCCTTGCCCCTTCTCTTCTTCTGGTACCGCTATAATTGCACCCTTTCTCAATAGGTTCTGAACCTCTTTGACCCGGTCTTGGCATTTGGCAGGATTGAGTGGAATAGGCGTTGGAATTAAGTTTTTCTCAGGCAGTAGAAGAACCTAAGCATCTGAGACATCTGATAACCAGGATAGTCAGGGCCTGGAGTTTGATGGAGTGGTGGGGGAATACCTGGTTGCTGGAGGGATTTTCAGGCAAAGGGACTACCACTGCCACATCCCCTGCCCTGACGGGCAAATTGGTACCTTTAACAGAGGATGATTGACCAAAGGTTCACTGAAACCCAAATCCTCTTCCCCTTGTCGAGATTTGCATTGGAGTTAGCAGATTACAGACTTTAAGAGATTTCTTAACTAATTCTTCCAAGTGAGAATCAAAAGGTTTCAAGGGTAGATGGCTTGCTAAGGCCTTCTGAGAGCTATCTGGTTCCTAAGAGCACATCCAGACTCCTGTCAACAATAGAAGTACCTGAAGCAGCAGCTACAGCTGATAAGGAATCAAAGGTGATGGCAGATAAAAACCCGACCTGCTGCTCCATTATGGATATGGAAGTGCAGTCCTCCCTCTGTTGTAAGTTGTATATGCCCATCTCTAAGGGCAAAGTTAGAGGCAGAGTATGGTCTCTTAGGGGCATATTAACTACAAACGGCGATAAACATCTCAAAGCGCGCTTAGCGCTATTACATTTATCGCCGTCTATCGCTGGAATTTATCGCCCGGATAGCGCGTTATTAACAACGCGTTTCTCCAAGGCGATAAATATTCCAGCAATAGCGGCGAAATGAAGGAATATCGCTGAAAATCCAGCGATATTCCTGCAGCGATAGGGAAAACCTTGATGATAGGGAGATGTGGATTCAGCCATAGAATCCACCTCCCATTATATGTATAGCTAAGTCTGGATTTTTGCAGACGTTAGCTGACGGCGATATCCGCGTTAGCGTTAGCGCGGATTTTCATGTCGGTATTGGTATCCTGGGCCAGCTTGATAATAGGGAGAAGTGCAGTTGGCGATGATTCCCGTGTTGTTTTGGGAGGAAACGCCTACTTTGCATCTCATTAGAGATGTGAAGCGAGGCATCGGGAAAACGGCTGCTAACATGCGCTAATGCATGTTAGCACCGCCTTGTAAATAGGGCGAAAATTTTATCTCTGCTTTTTTGGCTTTTAAAGCCAAAAAAGCGGAGATAAGGCCCTTGATGATATGCCCCTTTATTACTTCCTCTACCTTCTTATCCATTGGAGCAGAGGGAGCAGCATCTTCAGGTAAAAAGGTTCCACTTGATGCTAACCTGGTGGCATATCTTCAGGTTCTGAAGGACATGAAGTCTTTAGATCTTTGCCTAAAATTGAGAATGAAAACGGGGATGAGGCATTAAGTGAATTTGATGAAGCTCTTTTGAGGCTAGATGCTCGTTTTAAGCCTACTATCAGTACTACACTTGAGAGGTATCAATTTTGTACGAGGAGACAGAAAGAAGGAGAATCTTTTGATGAGTTTTTAACTGCACTGAGAAGTCTATCCAACACTTGTAATTTTGGCAACACAACTAATGAAATGATATGTGATCAGCTCATGGTTAACACTAACAATAAATGTATCCAAGAACGTTTGTGGATCATGGGCGATCCCACCATGGATGAAGAGGTGGCTTCAGCTAAAGCCATAAAACAATCCATGAACTGTGTGAAGGAAGTAAATGAATCTCAACTTGGCAGGAAGGAGAATGAAGGTTGTGCAGTTGCAGGAAAATTTGTGAAAAATGAAAGTCAGAAGGGTGGGCGTAAGGACAACAAGACATATTGCTTTAGATGTGGTGATCCTAACCATTTTGCATCTTCAAGGAATTGTCCGGCACTTGACAAAATGTGCAATAATTGCAATAGAAAAAGTCATTTTTCAAAGATGTGCAGGGTTGCTAAAAGACAACCTCGGCATCGTGTGGCAAAGTATTTGATGGAAATTTAGGGGGATATTCTCAAGAACGTGTGTTAACTATCGCCAAATTCGCTTAACGCAACTTCTCACATCGCAGTGTATCGCGGGAAAATAACACCGTGTTAACGCAGTATTCTCAACCCGGCGGCACCATGCGATAGTCTCACGATAACGCGACAAATGCCCGAGTTAAAATTAACGCGACGCCGAAAAAATGCGAAACACGAACGCTAAAAAAGTTGCGATGTCCCAAATCGCGAAACAAAAATCAGCGATAACCAGCAGCAGGCCTGCGATTCCCACGCGACATACGGGAAAATGCACTATAAAAGCAGAGAAAAAAAAAAGAGAAAAAAATGTAACTGTGTAGCTCCATGGACGCACCCGGACCGAGTGCAGAGGACAACGCAAACCCCACAAGCCCCACAGACGACCAGCCAGGAACCCCAGGGAAGGGCAAGGAGAAGAGGAAGAGGAAGACGGGGTTCAGTCCACAGGAAAACCGGATCATCGTCACGGAGGTGACAGAACTCTACCAACAACTGTTCGTCACCTCCACTGTGTCATCGGCAACACAAACGGAAATATGGCAGTACATCGTGAACAACGTGAATGCAGTCGGAGTGTCGAGGAGGACAATGGAAGAGGTCAAGAGGCGCTGGAATGATGTGAAGGGCAAAACCAAGAAGAAACTCGATGCCAACATGAAAGCAGCAACGCAGATTGGAGGTGGGGGCCAGCGGCACACCAGGAGCTGGATTACATTGAGAAAATGGTGGCCACAGTCATCAGTCGGGATACGGTGCCAGGAGTTGGGGATCGGGACACTGCTCAACATGACCTGACACAACATTAACAGGGTGAGTACCGACCAGGGACTGGGGGGACGGGGGAGATGGGCACAATGGCACACATGCACAATTAAGTAGAGCACACTGCACACCCACAATGACTCTGGATCATGTCCCTGATCCCCGTGCCACACTGCAGCACACATACAGAAACTCAGGGAATGTGTGTTGAAATGAATCTATTTGCACATGCTGTGTCTGTGGTCATTTTGTACTGTCTCATGATTGCAAAGGGCTGTCACAATGTGACGTCCTCATGTGAAGAAATTGTCAATGATGTTGTTCCTACGGGCTATTCCTGCTGCAGCTGCAGTGGGGTGTGGTCCACCTGCCTCATCTTCCTCATCATCGTCCGGTGCATCTGGCACTTGTAACCATGGGGCATTGGTGCGTACACATATGTTGTGCAACACACAACATGCAACGATCATCTTGCACACGATGTCTGGGCTGTACAGGAGCCTCCCACCTGTGATGTCCAGGCACCTGAAACGTGACTTCAACACGCCAAATGTGCGTTCCACGATGCCCCTGGTGCGTTTGTGGGCCCAATTGTACTGCCTCTGGGCCTGTGTGTTTGGGGCTCGGAGGGGTGTCATCATCCAAGGGCAGAGTGCATATCCTTGATCACCTGTGACAGTGCAGAGAGACATGAGTCAATAGTTGGTTCTGTATGATGTGTTGGCAGGCTCACTAGTTGATTGGCGTGTGATATGTGTGTCATAGTGATTCCTGTTTGACATGTACTGCTTGTAGCAAATGAGCACCATCAATGTGCATTACGTAGCCTCACTGCTGTTCCTCCCTCCCCCCGAGCCTATTTACTTGTGTGCGCTGCGCAGTTGCATCACTTGCACTCCTACAGCACACCATTGTCATGCCTGTCTGCGCATGTCCACAAGACAACGACACTGTGATGGTGTGCGTTGAAGGTGGGCGGCCACGTGTGTGTAGGCCTATGGTAAGGATAGGGCGGACACAGATGTAGAGTTCAGGGTTGGCTGAACTCGCGATGTGGTCGAGGCAAGACCTTTGGCTTATGCTGCCGTAATAGCGATACACACACAACAGTTGGCATGTATGATCCCGGACCCCGAGCGGGCTTGCGCTCATTCATTTATCCCTTCGGTGGAGCCCGCACTCCGGGGGCATGTGACATTGCAACTTTGTCCAATGCGGGATGGGTGGCGCCGACACTACAACAGAGACACACGCATTAGGTACTTCATTGGCAAGCCCAACACTTAACCACGCCCAAAGCCCCGGGGTGATCATCCACACCCCTACGCTGGACTGTCGTACGCCAGCCCACTCCGGCAATGCCTACAGGGGGGTACGACACAGCTACATGTCCCATGTCTCACCCACTGCCTGAGGTGACATGGTTGCGTCCGCTGTACACAGCACAATGCAATGTGGTAGGGCCCGGGGCCCTCATGCATACACAATGACCACACGGACACACTTAGATAGTTTGTGGAACTGGCTACGGGCACGTGCGCCCGGCCACTTTTATTGCCGGGGTCACATGTCCAGTGACGCCTGTGCAGGATGGGTGTGGGGTGAGTGTGAGCCAGCCCTCAAGGAGTGGTTGGTGCTGGCAACAACTACAACAGTGATCAGACAATCAGAAGTTCACAGTTCAAACAGCAAGGGTCCATGACTTGAGCTGCACCGAGTTAGTGGCCCCGGATGCACAGCGGCCGGCACGTGGAACACCGCCACGGGACGGTGACTACCGGTGCACTGAGGTAGGGCCACGAGAGCTGAGCGGGTCGATGTCCAAGGTGAATGTCGCGGAGGGTTTTGGTGGACAGTGGAAGGTGTTCTTCCAGGGCATGATACAGAGGGCAGTACCAAGCAGAGACAGGCAATGTGGAGGAGATGAATGCTACAGACTCATTTTTGACACCAAGTCAGTATCAGCTACATGATGACGAAGACAAGCCCCAGGCCATAAACTCAGATGCCACCAAAGTTCAACCAGAGAGTGTCCATGAATTTCGGGGCACGGAGTCAGTGGCACCAGAGCTGAAAGGGGATGCAGTCTGCGATGAGGCCTGTACAATGGTATAAACTCTGCCATTGTATAATCAAGACTCAGTTCCAAATGTGTGACCTACTGGACCGCAGTGTAGGCCGGAGGCAGCGGTGGAGGAGTCAACGAGAAAGGAGTACTGGGGGCCTGTGTCGCGGAGGCCGTGATGGTCCGAGGAGGCTGCCATGGTCGCGGGCCTCGGGCTTGGAGCTTGCACCGGCACGTGGTGGGCCCTCTTTGACACACGCCGGTGTTGGCAGGTGAGCAGTGAGGCCTGGGTGTGCTGGGCGGGCAAGATGGGTCTTGGGACCAGCGGCATGGGGTGCAGCAGGCGCACAGGATCGCAGGCACCGCCGCTCACGGCATCGGTCTTGTGGCGGGGTGAGAGGGGCCGCCCTGGCAGACACGTTGGCCATTCCGGAAGAGAACCACGCCCAGAGTAACAGGCTTTTTATTCACACCCCTACGCTGGCCTGGCGTACACCGGGCCAGCCCACTCCGCTCACGCTTACAGGGCGGGACGTAACAAGCTACATTTCCGCATTCTTCCCCACTGGCTGCGGTAACATGGTTGTGTCCACTGTCCAGTACACTGCAGACACCAGCAGTGTATGTCGACATGGAAATGTCTGTGGTCTGCATATACAAGTCTGTCCAGCACATCCACGCCACACTTGGCATTGTGTACATTCACATTCATGGGTCACTTGCCTCCTTCGCACATGCCTGGTTCCCACCTCTCCCCACATTCTGCTATTGTGTGGCTGAGGTGCCATGCCGTTGATGGCTTGTGTACATGGCTAGCCCAGGTTGCCTCAGTAAGTTTTGTTGTCGTGTCTG
Organism: Calotriton arnoldi; assembly: GCA_963921515.1. Classification (NCBI taxonomy): domain Eukaryota; kingdom Metazoa; phylum Chordata; class Amphibia; order Caudata; family Salamandridae; genus Calotriton; species Calotriton arnoldi. The sequence continues at coordinate 452,302 of CAWUFW010000230.1, forward strand.
GAATGTGGGGATGTTGGTTGTCATGTTGTATGTGATTTTGTGATGTGTGCATTCCCAGAATTGTGAGTTGTATGTTGGTGGAGTTGAGGTGTGTGGTGTGTTCAGTTGTTACTTACCGACGAGCAGTGCATTTCCATACGTGCCATCCTGAAAGCGCTGGTTGATGATGGTCTATCGGAAGATAAAGGAATCATGCACACTGCCTGGGTAGTTGGCGACGACATTGGTGAAGAGTCCCCGGTGGTCCACTATTGCCTGCACATTGATGGAATGCGTGTGTTTCCTGTTGCGGTAATTGTGTGCAGTGGCGGCAGGGGGCACGAGGAGTACATGTGTGCAGTCGATTGCCCCCAACACGTGCGGGAAGCCAGCTATGGCCTAGAAGCCTTGCTTGATCTCCAGCTGTTCCTGCGCAGTGTGTGGGAAGTAAAGTTGCTGGGGTACCAAGCTGATGATGGCATCCAAGACAGGTGTGAGGAACTTTGACAGGGCTGGCTGTGAGACTCCTCCGACTCTGGCAGTTGTTGGTTGGAAGGTCCCAGAGGCCAACAGGTGCAGCACGGCCAGCAGCTTTGTCTGCAGAGGGATGTTGGTTCTCCGCTGTGTTGGTACCGTCAGCCTGTGGGCAATGAGGGTCAGGATGCGGAGGATGGTTGTCCTTTTGAGCCTGTAGTGGGCAATGACTTCCTCTGGCGTGAAGTCTCCGAGGCTGGTGCATTTTCGGAAGGTCCGGTGTCTTTGTCTGCGCTGCCTCTGTGGTAGTCCGGAGGGGGTATCCTGGGGGGGGGGGTCCTGGCGGTGGTGGCGGTGGGTGTTGTGGCCCTCTTGGGGCTCCGAGCTGCATGATCAGTAGGTCCATGGCATCTGTTGTTCTTCTGGTGTGGCTGTGGGCTGGGCTCCTTTTTATGGTGCAGGTTGTCGTCCGACTTAGCACCAGGTAGGAGCAGGTGTTAAATCCATGCTGCTAACGCGCCTTATCGCATGTTTTTGAATCTTATCGCCGATCTGGCTGGTCGTTGAGAATGTTGTGTAATGGTGTTTTCGCGGGTTTTTGCACGGGAACGCCTACTCTGCATATCATTAGCGTTAGTTGCCGGTGTCATCCGTGGCGATGTTTCTTGCGGCTGCTATCGCGGGTAAACTGGTGATATCGGCTGTTAGCACCTGCTTGTGAATGGTGCAATGAATTTATCGCCACTTTGGCTGCGATAAAGTGCCGCTAACTCGGCGATGAGTCCTTGAGAATATGCCCCTTAGTGTTAATGGTGCATGGTGAAAGCAACAAAGGAGATGAGTTTATTATACCACCTTTGTGCGATTTTCGTGTGTTGGGGTTAGAGTTGACGGTTACTGCAGACTCTGGTTCTCCATTTACTATAATATCCCAAGCATATTTTGAGAGCAAGTTTGGAAATGGTAAACCACATTTGTTAAAACCAGATGTCATAGCGGTTACTTTTGATGGGTGGCACATTGATTTTACAGGTTTCTTTGAAGCAATGACTACATTCAAGGGAAGAAATGCCCAGTTGAAGATTTAGGTGGCAAAGAAAGGTGCAAATGTGCTTGGATGGAGGGATCAAAGACGACTTGGTGTCAAGTTAGAGCCCAATGCGGCGGATCCTGTTCTGGTTGTACAAGATTTGCAGCCTAAAGAAAAAATTATTTCCTCTTTCCCTGATGTGTTTAGTGAGAAACTGGGAAGGTTGCAAGGGTACGAACATGAAATCAAGCTGAAGAAGGGTGCTGTGCCCATTAAACAAAAAGTGAGAATGGTACCAATTATCCTGAGCAAAGAATTGCAAGAACTGCACTTAATGAGAATATCCTCGTGGATAGGCACCCCCTTCCTAAGATAAGCGATTTGCTGTCAATGTTTAATGGTGCTACAGTGTTTTCCACCTTAGACGTGCGTAGTGCCTATCATCGAATACATTTGGCCAAAAAGTCAAGACATTTGACAAGTTTTATCACACCTTGCGGAGTGTACCAGTTCAAAAGGATGCCTTTTGGACTGGCATCAGCATCATCGGTATTTCAGAGAGCCATGCAACATATGTTCAAGGACATGGAGAGTCAGGTTAGATGTTTCCAGGACGATATTCTGGTGTTTGCAAAATCGGAAGAGGAACACTGTAAAGTTTTACAAGAGGTTTGCAATAGACTGTCAGAGAGAGGTCTTGTGTTATGTGTTGAAAAATGCAAACTGTTTGAGTCCCAGGTGGATTATTTGGGTCATACTGTATCTGCTAAAGGTGTAGTGCCTAAGGAGAGTCTCGTTGATGCTATCAAACATGCCTCTGCACCAGATGACAAAGAGAAATTGATGTCCTTCATTGGTCTGTGCGAATACTATGGACAGTTCGTAAAGGATTTTGCCACTGTGATGGAACCATTGAGAAAATTGTTGCGCAAGAATTGTGAATATGTGTGGGGTACCGAACAGCAATGTGCGTTTGAGTGTATCAAACATCATATAGTGAATGCACCTGCGCTTCAGCCTTTTGTGGAAGGAAAGAAATGTGTGTTATAAATTGATGCTAGTGATGTTGGGCTTGGTGCTGTGCTGTCACAACGAGCTGCTGGATCTGAGTGGGTGGTTGCGTATGCTTCTATGACATTAAGTGGAGCGGAACGTAAATATTCCGTTATTGAGCAAGAATTACTAACTTGCGTGTGGGCCACTAATCATTTTAGATATTTGGGAACTCATTTTGCCATTATGACAGATCACAAACCTCTTACAGCAATTTTGTCTCCCGGAGGTGGAAGAAATGCCACTGCCGGCATTGCCAGGTTGTCCTCCAAGGTCAGGAGTACAATTTTGATATTAGTTATGTACCTGGCCGATTAAACTAAGCAGCAGATTTTCTTTCCAGGTTACCCCGACGTGATGAAAAAGAGGAAAAGTATGTGGAGGAGGACTTTGATGTTGTGGCCAGTGTGGCTGATGTATGTGGAGGTAGTGCAGAAATGGGTGACGAAAACGTGGATTTGCGAATATTCCAAGGATGTGGATCTCAACCTGGTCAAAAAATATGTGGTTGAAGGGTGGCCTAGCATTAAAAGCCTTGTTGGTCCCTTACATACCTTTGCCCAGGTGGCTTCTGAATTGTCTGTGAATGGGGAATTCCTGTTCCGTAATGACAAATGCATTCCACCTGTGAATTTACGGAACTGTCTTCTCGAATGGAGCCACCAACAAAATATGGGTATGACCGCATTAAAAAATTTGATGCAGGAACATTACTGGTGGCCAGGAATGGATATGGATGCAGATCGTTTTGTGAGGCGGTGTGATGTGTGTAAGGTTGCAGACAAGAATTGCAAGACACAGGTTCCTCCTATGCAAGCTACTCCATGGCCGGAATGTGCATGGCCGAAAGTGGGATTAGACCTTGTGGGACCATTAGTAAGCTTACCAAGTGGAATGAGATTCGCCATATTAGTTATAGACTATCACTCCAAATGGCCGGAGGTAAAGTTTGTGGAAGACATAAGCACCAGTAGTGCGATTGAATTTCTCATGGAGGTATTCAGTAGAGAAGGCTTCCCAGAAAAATTGGTCACAGACAACGGTGTGCAATTTGTTTCTAGTGAAATGACCCAGTTTCTCCATACACACAAGATAAAGCATGTACGCATGGCTTTGTATGATTCACAATGTAATGGTTTGGTTGAACGATTTAATCGTTATTTAAAAGAAAGCATACACTTGACTGTGATGGGAAAGATTCCATTTGTTGTCTCTGTTCGTGAACGGTTGTGGGCGTATAGAATCACGCCCCGTGCTGTCACAGGTGTATCTCCTTTCATGCTTTTGAGGGGAAGACAACCCACTTCTTTGATTTGTCCTTGGTGGTTCAAACTCAAATTCTCCAAACACAAGCTTATGAACAAGCATGACATGCATGTCATCAGAAAGAAGGTCAGTGACAAGCAGAGAGTGTCAAAGAGACAATATGACATGGCACATAAAGTTGCTCCTTGTAATATTGCTGCAGGTGATTTTGTGAGAATTAGATGGGGCAGAAGGATGAATAAAGGTTTGAGCAAATTCTCTGATCACATCCAAGTGATTAAAACCAATCAGAGAAGTGTTATCACGCAAGATGGTAAATGTTGGAGTATGAAGAGGTTATCTCAGTGCACATTTAATGAAAGTGGAAGAATATCTGAGGAATGTGAAAGTGGCATGGAACATGATTTCATGGATGTACCCAGTAAAGTGAGCAGTAGGTTTTCTGTTGAGGAGAATTCACATGTTGAATGAAGACTGTTCTAACCTGTGTGAGAAAAGTATTGAGGAACCTATTGCACGAGGGTGCTCTGTTGTCTCTGAAATCCCAGCAGCAATTGATGAGGACTCCATAGCCAACCGGGTGAGAATTGCTCCTAGGTCTAGAATCCCATCAAGGAAAATATTGTTTGATGATTAATTCTCCTTTATTCTTTGTTGTTAAGAAGAGAAATGTGTTATGTCTTAACGTGTTTTATTACTGCATTTCTGCCTTACCCTTTCTCCCTCTCCTCCCTTCCTTCCCCACCTTCTTTCTTGCATATCCTTAGAACGAGGACTCTTGCTTGGAACGTTCATGTTGAGCGTTCAGGCATTGGTCGGTTAAACAGATTATTCTTTATTATGTATGTACAAGGCGTGAAGGCAGGTCGTGAATAAAGCCTTTCCTGCTTCCTTACCTTGAATCTTCATTATTCCTCAACCTGGATACAACATGGACCATGTTTCCTCTTCCTGGAATGTTTCTCCCTCCATTACCACCACTAACAATGGCAGGATTCAGAAATGCTCGTCACTGTGTGTAGCAAGCTGGCACTTCCCACTTTGACTCGTTGCTTAGCAACAGGGCCCGTGACAACTGGAACACTAGCAGGACCACCCCCAGGTTTAAATCAGGCATTGCGGTTCAGAACTGCTAGAATATCAAGACACAAATACGAATATGCATTCACTCAGGCTCCACTCAGGAGGGGCAGTGGCTGTCTCCTAATCATATAGCGGAGGAGTTAGCTTGTCTTTTTTGCCCCAGCGCTCGTCTTTCAAGGACACCACCATGCGGGGCATGAAAAGATGCCGGCCTGCAGACAACAACTGCTAGAGCAGGCCTACTGCAGTATATGAGAACAAGACAAACACTTATCTCCTTTTCTAGACAGAGTCCTCATGGAGATCATTTAGGGGTCACCAGGGGTCGAAGCTGCGACCCCTGGCTTGCCCTGTGCAAGCCCTAGTACTGCTTTTGCGATCCCTGGCTTCAGAGGTGGTAAAATCAGTCACTGGAAAACAGCAGCTCTTCATTTTGGATGGCGGTTAGAGTTCCCTCTCCTTGTTTTCTGTCAATTGTTTATTACACCAATAGTCAATAGTATTCCATTATTTACTATTAGTGTAATAAAAATGGAATACAACTAGCTCTAATATGACCTTCACTGGCAGCTAAGATAAGTAAAAAAAAATCATTTAAATGTATGCTGTGTGCGTGCTTGCGGGAAAGTGTGGGTTTATGTGAGAGAGAGTGTGGGTATGTGTGAATGTGTGTATATTTGTAAAGGTGTATGTGAGTGAAAGTGAAGGTCAAAGGGCATGTGATGTCCCTTCCGCTGCCCCTGGCTTTTTGGTGAACTGACATCCATGAAAGTCCTCACTATGGTAACACTAATATAAAAACAGGAAGTGCACACAAGTTGGCTCCTCCTATATGGGTCGCAAAGTGGGAACTTTCTGTGTCAGACACGTTGGGAGGGGTGCTTGTTTTTTTTTTTCTTATATGGGTGAAGTCTGTGAATGGGAGACAGAAAGCTCATTGTGTTATGACTAGGACAAGGTGGATGGATGGATGAGGAAGGTAATGGTATGGATTCTCTATTGTAAACTTTCAGTTTCTTTTAAAGTGACTGACCGCAAGAACAGATCCTGACACCACCAATGGTGGTGCACTGAGATGGCGGCATCCCTTCAGGTAGTGCTGCTTTGAGATTGCAGCATCCCTTCAGATGGTGGTGCTTTGAGATAGTGGCATCCCTTCAGATGGTGGTGCACTGAGATTGTAGCATCCCTTCAGATGGTGGTGCTTTGAGATAGTGGCATCCCTTCAGATGGTGGTGCACTGAGATGGTGGCATCCCTTCAGTTGGTGGTGCTTTGAGATAGTGGCATCCCTTCAGATGATTGCGTGCAGAGATGGCGGCACACTGAGACGGTGGCATCCCTTCAGATGGAGGTGCTTTGAGATGGCAGCATTGCTTCAGATGGTGAAGCGCTGAGATGGTGGAATCGCTTCAGATGGTGAAGCAATGAGATGGTGGCATCCCTTCAGATGCTGAAGCGCTGAGATGGCAACAACCCTTCAGATGGAGGTGCCTTGAGATGGCAGCATCCCTTCAGATGGTGGCACTTTGAGATGGCAGCATCCCTTCAGATGGTGGCGCACTGACATGGCAGTATCCCTACAGATAGTGGCGCTTTGAGATGGCTGCATCCCTTCAGATGGTGGCGCTTTGAGATGGCAGCATCCCTTCAGATGGTGGCGCTTTGAGATGGAAGCATCCCTTCAGATGGTGGCGCTTTGAGATGGCAGCATCCCTTCAGATGGTGGTGCACTGAGATGGTGGCATCCCTTTTGATGGTGGTGCTTTGAGATGGTGGCATCCCTTCATATGGTGGTGCTTTGAGATGGTGGCATCCCTTCAGATGGTGGTGCTTTGAGATGGTGGCGCACTGTGATGGTGGCACACTGACATGGCAGCATCCCTTCAGATGGTGGTGCTTTGAGATGGTGGCATCTCTTCAGATGGTGGCGCGCTGACATGGGTGCATCCCTTCAGACGGTGGCGCACTAACATGGCTGCATCCCTTCAGATGGTGGTGCTTTGAGATGGTGGCATCCCTTCAGATGGTAGTGCTTTGAGATGGTGGCATCCCTTCAGATGGTGGCGCGCTGACATGGGTGCATCCCTTCAGATGGTGAGGCTTTGAGATGGTGGCATCCCTTCAGATGGTGGTGCTTTGAGATGGTGGCATCCCTTCAGATGGTAGTGCTTTGAGATGGTGGTGCGCTGACATGGGTGCATCCCTTCAGATGGTGGTGCTTTGAGATGGTGGCATCCCTTCAGATGGTGGTGCTTTGAGATGGTGGCATCCCTTCTGATGGTGGCATGCTGACATGGGTGCATCCCATCAGATGGCGGTGCTTTGAGATGGTGGCTTCCATTCAGATGGTGGAGCGCTGACATGGGTGCATCCCTTCTGATGGTGGTGCTTTGAGATGACAGCACCTCTTCAGATGGTGGCGCACTGACATGGTGGCATCCCTTCAGATGGTGGCGCTTTGAGATGGTGGCATCCCTTCAGATGGTGCTGCTTTGAGATGGCGGCATCCCTTCAGATGGTGGCGCGTTGACATGACATGGGTGCAACCCTTCAGATGGTGGTGCTTTGAGATGGTGGCATCTCTTCAGATGGTGGCACGTTGACATGGCATGGGTGCATCCCTTCAGATGGTGGTGCTTTGAGATGGCGGCATCCCTTCAGATGGTGGCGCTTTAAGATGGTGGCATTCCTTCAGATGGTGGTGCTTTGAGATGGTGGCATCCTTTCAGATGGTGGCGCTTTGAGATGGTGGCATCCCTTCAGAAGGTGGCGCTTTGAGATGGTGGCATCCCTTCAGATGGTGGCGCTTTGAGATGGTGGCATCCCTTCAGATGGTGGTGCTTTCAGATGGTGGCATCCCTTCAGATGGTGGCGCTTTGAGGTGGTGGCATCCCTTCAGATGGTAGTGCTTTGAGATGGTGGCATCCCTTCAGATGGTGGCACATTGACATGACATGGGTGCATCCCTTCAGATGGTGGTGCTTTGAAATGGTGGCATCCCTTCAGATGGTGGCGCGCTGACATGGATGCATCCCTTCAGATTGTGGTGCTTTGAGATGGTGGCATCCCTTCAGATGGTGGCGCTTTGAGATGGTGGCTTCCCTTCAGATGGTGGAGCACTGACATGGGTGCATCCCTTCAGATGGTGGTGCTTTGAGATGGTGGCTTCCCTTCAGATGGTGGCGCGCTGACATGGATGCATCCCTTCAGATGGTGGTGCTTTGAGATGGTGGCTTCCCTTCAGAAGGTGACACGCTGACATGGGTGTATCCCTTCAGATGGTGGTGCTTTGAGATGGTGGCATCCCTTCAGATGGTGGCACACTGACATGGGTGCATCCGTTCAGATGGTGGTGCTTTGTGATGGTGGCTTCCCTTCAGATGGTGGTGCGCAGACATGGGTGCATCCCTTCAGATGGTGGTGCTTTGAGATGGTGGCTTCCCTTCAGATGGTGGCACGCTGACATGGGTGCATCCCTTCAGATGGTGGTTCTTTGAGATGGTGGCATCCCTTCAGATGGTGGCGCACTGACATGGGTGCATCCCTTCAGATGGTGGTGCTTTGAGATGGTTAACCCATTTCTATTAGAACAAATCTGCTACAAATGGTCTTACACTGGCGTAAATGTTTCAAAAAGTGAATTTATAATGAAGAAAACCTTTTAAAGGGTACAAAAGACTGATATAAATGTCTGTATAAAACAACACATAGCAACTAAGAATTACAGATGATTTGATGTTACAAACACCTCATTAGTTACTAATGTGAACACCTCTTTCAAACAATATATATAACAGGAAGATATAACTGATCAAACAGAAAACAAATCCTTAAGAAGAATAATTCAGAGCGAAAATAGGTGTGATTGTCGACGTTTCGGTCTATATGGTGAAGACATCAGCTAGACCATCTTCAGGACGTTCAATTCAAGTGTTGAATGACCCCTATACAAATGCAATAATCCACAAATTACAGATTAATCAAAGACTCAAAGAAAGAAAGAAAAAAGATACACCTGTGTGAAAGAAGAGTAAGCGAAAGTGTCTTATTAAGCTCCAGATTTATCAAAGTGAGCAAAGGGACTAAGAAGTGTCCCCTATAAGGAGAGTTGCTGACCATGAAGACTGAGGCAACACCAAAGAGAGTATTTATAAAAGGAGAACAAGAGCAAGAGACTCAGACTTACTTAGGGAGTTACACGAACAATTTCAAGTTGTAGTTGAATTCATTAAAATGTTTTCATTATTTGCATATCGAATGTCAAACTGTGTGTAAGTTAATAAATCCCTTCTAGGCATACTTACCTGCTAATACATTGATTACACAAGCCTCCAAGGGTGTTTTGGGTCTCCCACTTTTTCTTGTACTAGCTTTGAGATGGTGGCATCCCTTCAGATTGTGGTGCTTTGAGATGGTGGCATCCCTTCAGATTGTGGCGCGCTGACATGGGTGCATCCCTTCAGATGGTAGTGCTTTGAGATGGTGGCTTCCCTTCTGATGGTGGCGCGCTGACATGGGTGCATCCCTTCAGATGGTGGTGCTTTGAGATGGTGGCTTCCCTTCAGATGGTAGTGCTTTGAGATGATGGCTTCCCTTCTGATGGTGGCGCGCTGACATGGCTGCATCCCTTCAGATGGTGGTGCTTTGAGATGGTGGCTTCCCTTCAGATAGTGGTGCTTTGAGATGGGTGCATCCCTTCAGATGGTGGCGCACTGACATGGCTGCATCCCTTCAGATGGCGGTGCTTTGAGATGGTGGCTTCCCTTCAGATGGTAGTGCTTTGAGATGATGGCTTCCCTTCTGATGGTGGCGCGCTGACATGGGTGCATCCCTTCAGATGGTGGTGCTTTGAGATGGTGGCTTCCCTTCAGATGGTGGTGCTTTGAGATGGTGGCTTCCCTTCAGATGGTGGTGCTTTGAGATGGTGTCATACCTTCAGATGGTGGTGCTTTGAGATGGTGGCTTCCCTTCAGATGGTGGCGCGCTGACATGGATGCATTCCTTCATATGGTGGTGCTTTGAGATGGTGTCATACCTTCAGATGGTGGTGCTTTGAGATGGTGGCTTCCCTTCAGATGGTGGTGCTTTGAGATGGTGGCTTCCCTTCAGATGGTGGCGCGCTGACATGGGTGCATCCCTTCAGATGGTGGGGCGCTGACATGGCGGCTTCCCTTCAGATGCATTGGTGCCATTCAGCTCTCCCAGATCAGACTGGTATCTCAGTGATCTGCAAAAATGAGGGCCCGCTTTGGTCCTGCAGATAAATCTTGACATGCTCCTTAGTACTGTGACAGCCTTTAAGTAATAATCGTTTGCCTCGATTTTTTCACTATTGTCTCATAGGAGGACCCCGACTCCCCAGCCATCAGGACTCTAGGCTTGCCCGGTGTAACAGGGGCGGGTGTTTTAAAACTCCGCACTACTGCCTCTGGTTCCCAGGACGGGCCTGCTCCAGCGGCCGCCCCCTCTGGCAATGGAGCCAGGCCAGGGCCTGTAAGACAATAGCCGCCGTTTATTTAGAACACATGTCTGCAAGGGTGTCAGGCCTTCTTTGCTACAGCCCGCCCTGGAAAAGGAATTAATAACATTTCAGGGCATTAACATTAAATTAAATGTCAGCAATGACCTCTGACCCGCGAGGGTCCTATTTCCTGTGACGCATACCTTCCACTCACCACCCTGCCCTCAGTAATGCACAATCAGCATTGTTCAGACACCGAGTTCGGGCCTCTTTCGAACTCCCAGCATCAGATGTCTGCAGCATGAACGGCAGCATGTGTTTAAGCCCCCTGATAATTTGTAAGGAACTGGATACAAGGGGCCGGTGGACGGGACAGCGGCAGGCCGAGCACAGGCAGGTACTTTAGAAAAGAACAACGCATGTGGCATTGGTGAGAAAGGACGGGCTGGCTCCATACCCGGCCTGCACACAGAGTGCACCATTTACGCTCTGTTCATGTGATGGGCTTGATGAGCAAGGCAGAACGCCCAGGTTTCCCAGGCCCATGCGTGAGTAACTCATCCAGTATTGGGTTTTTTCTTTGCATTCTGAGAGCTGTTTCTTGGTTTTACATTGGGTGCGACAAACTACAAATCCCAGAATGCAAAGGAAAAACTCGGATTGGTGGAGCAAATCAGGCATGGAACTGGGAAACGTGAGGGCTTTGCAAAGGAGGCAGACTGCACAGTCGGTATAAAGGAATAAGCCTTGGACAGGCCAGTGAAGCCGAGAACGTCAAGCCCATAGTAAGACTTGACTTTTCAAAGTTCAGATGAGGTCCTCGTGATTCATGTCCTCTGACCTCGGGAGGACATTATTCTCTATATCATTTCTTTATCTGAAAAATTTCTCCACATTCTTCCAAGGGAAGGTTTCAGGCTATACATTGGTTCCTGGTCAGTGAACGCGGTCCCTTCAATCTACCATCACTTTGACTCTCTATCCATAAAATTGAAGTGACCATTAGTTTAACCCAATGAGCTTGACCTCCCATCATTTCAATGCACTATCCATAGCATTTAATTGACCATTACTACAAGCCATCACATTTACCTACCATCACTCCCTATTTATAAGATGAAGGTACCCATTACTTCACCCTTCACTATGCTCTACCGTAACTTCAGTTTCCTATCCATAACATTGAAATGCCTGTTACTTCGACCCCATGACTTTTACCTATTAGCATTTCAGCTTCATATCCTTAAACGTAAGGCGACCATTACTTTGACTCTGTCAAGTTAACTCTAACCCGTCTTCCTAACCCTACCCCTAATCTAACACACACACTTACACCATGCCTAACCTTATTGCTAAATCTAGTGCTGTCCCTATCTGTATCCCTAAACCTAAGTCTAACCCTAACTCTAACCTAACCTTAAGCCCAACTTTAGTGCACCCACTAACACCATGCCTAACCTTAATGAAAAGTCTAGTTCTGCTATTATCTGTAACGCTCAATCTAGCTCTAAAATTATCCCTTAATGCTAAGTCTAATTCTGTCCCTATCTGTAACCCTGAACCAAACTCTAACTTTTGGACTTGACCCTTTCTGCAGGGTCACCCCCTAACTTTTTGCCTTCAACCCTCCTGTTTTGCTTATTCCATTTTTGTTGGCCATAGGAGTCTGCACACTTTACCACTGCTAACCAGTGCTAAAGTGGTTGTGCTCTCTCCTTAAAACATGGGAGAATTGGCTTATACCCAACTGGGATATTTAATTTTTGTAAGTCCTAGTATAGTGGCACTACCTGTGCCCAAGGCCTGTACATTAAATGCTACTAGTGGGCCTGCAGCACTGTTTGTGTCACCCACTTAAGTGGCCCTTTAATCATGCCCCAGGTCTGCCATTGCAACCTGTGTGTGCAGTTTTAAATTGCTATTTCGACCTGGCAAGATAAACCTTTTTCCAGGCCCAAACCTTTCTTTTTAATACATATGTTACCCCTCGGGTAGGTGTAACCAAAGGGAGGGACCAGCAGCGCTTATAGGTCCAGCAAACGTGCTCCTTTTAGAATTAAGTATTTTGACAAAGGTTGAGCAGTTCCTTATGGTGAAAAGAGAGAGAATATGTGGTTGACCGTTAATTGGGGAGTCAGACTGGAGGCCCGATTCCTCAGGAACAAGAGCCCTTACACATCCAGATGGGTGTCATGCTTCATCATAGGGCATACTCCTCCTTAGGCTGGCACTGCAATGCCCGACGGGCACCCACAGGGGGGTTCTTTACCGGAGATCTTTTGTTCCAATGCTGTATGTGAAGTGTGGGTGTAGGGTTACTCATGTAGATTGGTGTAAAGAGATGTGTGTGCGCGTGAAAAGGGCATATTAAAATAGACTAAGTAGTCCTCAAATGGAATTTTAATGGGCGAATATTCTCTCTCTTTTCACCATAAGAAACTGCATGTCCAATTAAAAGCGTGATGGCTATCAAGAGAGACAAAGATCTATGACAGCTCAGAGGGTCAACATGTTTCTTGCCATTTGTAAGTGTAGGAGAGTAGGATCTGCTTCACATGGGTACCCCCACTTTTTGCTGATGCTTCACTGTTTTTCGACATTAGTCTGGCTGGGGCCCTGCTAATCAGAACCCCAGCCTAGCTGCTTCCTCTCTAAAATGGTTTCCATGTGCCTTAGGCACATCACTGATTGGAATCTGGAGTGCCCTTATAAGTCCCTAGTATATGGTATACTATGTACCAAGGGCATAGGTACCTCAGAGGCCTACCAGGGGCTGCAGCATGTATTATGCCACCCCTGGAAGGCCATCCAAACTGACACCACAGGTCTGCTACTGCAGCCTGGGTAAGGTGGTGCATGCACCCCTTACTGTGATATAGGTTACCTATATCACTAAATACATACACACATATAAACCTATAAGTCACTCCTAAGGCAGGCCTTATCAATCCTGAAGGCAGAGTGCATGGTTCCTATGTGAGAGGGTGCCCCTGCATAAGCAGGGCCCCTCTGCAGCGTTCGGAGACCCTTCTCTGATGCTGTTTGTAGTGCAGCCTGACCATATACTCTTAAGCGCATGATAACCTCGCGTTAAATGCTAACTTTGGAATGGCTGCACCTAAACATGTCGTGTTTGGTGTCAAACATCTTGGAATACTACCCCCCCGCCAATTCTGGCAGCGGGGGTAGCATTCCACCCTTCTAGAGGGAAAGACATGTTAACTCTGGCTAGCCCGGTAACTTCTTTCCAAAGCCCTGGCATCACAAAATGGATGCTGCTGCCACAGACACGAGTCTGGCCTCCTGCTGCTGGACGAAACTCCGGCAGGGGAGGCCTGGACAATAGGTTTCCTGTCCCAGGGAGGTGTGACCCCCTCCCCAGACAGGATAATGTGTATTGGGGCTGGGCGGGAGCACTTTCGGGTGCTTTGAAGTCCTGCACTGGGGGCACACTTGGTGTCCCTGTGCATACCCCAGTTCAAACCGGATCAGGGGCTTGCAGCCCCTGCTTTGGCGTGAACTGGACAAAGGGAAAGGGGTGTAGCCACCCCTCTGCCCTGACCCACCCATAGGTGGGGCCACAGAGTAGTCCAACCCCTAAACTTAGTATAAGTATAGGAACCCAGTCCTTAGGACTTTAGATTATCCCTGGACGAAACTCTGAAACAGAATCCTGAACCTTCGACGCTCTACTCAAGATTAGAGGACAGAAGAATCTCCCTTGGGGTCAAGGAGTGACTCCCCTGCTTGGCAGGCACCAAAGACGCATCTGTCTGGTCTGCATTTCTGAAGCTCCCGTCGGACGCCGAAGTCTTCGCATCACCAGAGGTGGATTCTCAGACTTCCCCGAGGCTACCCTGAGTCCCCAGCAAAGCTGAGGCCCGTAGCTATCGTGGGTGACGTGAAACCGTGACCCCTGGACACCGAGCACATTTGCAAGTGCATCCTCTTCTGGGTCTCCCACGAAGTCGTGCTTTGGGCTCCGAGTAGCCCTAGCCTCCAGCACCAACTGCACCGAAGATCACTGGCTTCCACTCCACGAGTGCCCTGTGAGCCAGATCCACGTGCGACGTCTTGAGGCTCCTTCGCGGTCACTAGCCCGTTGGCTAGTAGCCCTTAACGAAGGCCAATCTTTTTCTTCTTGGGCATCCTGGTTGCTCCAGGCCTGCCCTCACTTACCCTCGCTGGTGAGTTCCCCAGACTTTGCTGGTCTGCATCATCGACGATCTTCATCTTCATCGAGACTTGCCGTTGCCAAGGCTTGTTGGGTCCAATCCGGTCGCCGACACCTTAGCACTCGACAGACATCGTGTACCAGCCCGAATCCTGCTCCGGGTTGCCGACAACGCCTCCTGGACCTCGTGGCTGAAGAGTCAAGACGACCGTCAACGCACCTGAAGCACTCGACATCGGTGGGCATCTGTCCATCGCCTGCCTGGTCACTGGCTAGTGACCCAGACTCTGTCCCCTCTGCTTTCAGGTTCTTCAGATCTCCGATACACTCTTGGATCCACCCGGACACTTTCCACTTGGTCGCCAGCAGCACTTTGCAGCAGATCGCCATTCAAATCGACGACGAAACCCGACCCCGAAAGGCACCTATGCACCCGGCTTCCCTGGGTGAGGTAACACGAGTACTCCGGTGCTCCCGTGGGTAGAGACTCTTCAAAGTACTAGTTCTCAAAGGGTTTGCTCCAAGTCCTCCTTTAAGTGTCCCTTTTCTTTAATTTCCTGATCGCGACTTTCTCCATAGAAGTCAACGGCGTATCGTGGTTGTGTATATACACTGCACGCGTCCCCCGTGGGTCCCCTGTGTCACTACCTTGGGTGGTTCCTTGTGGTCCAAGCACTTCTAGAGGCTCTAGGCCTAGTGTCTAGTTCAGTCGTGGTTCTTATACCACTTTATTGGTATATGGTTTGGTACGCCCCAAGGGCCCAAACGTGTATTTGTGCTATTACTGTGTTTAAATAACTTCTAACTTATGTACTTCGAACTCTAGCCTCATAAAGAGACTAGAGGGGTGTGTTTAGCAATAAATACATATATTTTGAATATATACCTGGTGTGGTGCTCTTTCATTTGATCACTCAAGAGATTATAGACTGGTAAAACAAGCTGCTTTACATTCCTTCAAGACTTAGCCTGAAGGCTGCTCTCCATAGCTACCACTAGGATAGCTTTCAATAAGGTTGTCTTTAACCTATCTCCAATAAGGGGTTGTTTGGACTGGTGCAAGGTGCCCACTATAATTAGTGGACAGCATATACCAGGCCAACTTCTCACATTGGTGTGCAGCGTGTGGGATTCCAGCTTGCTATTGTTTTACCAGATAATCTCAATTGAATTGATCAACTGAAAACCACTAAAGGTACCTAAGGTACATATAATTTAAGCTTAGAATACAGTAAGTTCTACTGAACTTAGAGTTGTGTGTTAAGGGATAGCACACCCTTTCTACAACTCAAGAGAGTTTAGTAGGCCACACTAGAGTAGGTAGTGCATACACCACACCACACTAGTAATGTCTTTAAGGGTAGGATCTAAAGAATCCTTGCAGGAAGCCACTGAGCTTCCACCCTCCAAGTATGATACACTCCCATTCTTGGAATTGAGAGCATTATGTAACTTGAGAAAAATAAGGACAGGCCAAAGTCCCACCACCCAACACCTTAAGGAGTTGTTGGTAGCTTATGACCTTAGTAAGCCCTTGGGGACTGAAGGGGTAGGAGCAGAGGGTGGGGCAGAAGAGGAGGATGGGGCCAGGGGTAGAAATACCCCCAGCCCCCCTCTGAAACTGGCCAGGAGGGTGACAATGACCCTGACCTGGATAACCCAATCCCTCCTGAGGAAGATGAAGAGGATGATCAGAATGATGCCCTCTTTGTCCCCCAGGAAGGATTAAGAGTGTGCCCAGAAAGTCTAGATCTCCTTCTCAGGAGTCTAACCACTCTGGCACCTCAATAGGGAGCTCTGTTTCATCTCATAGGAGGGAATCCTCTCATGAGAGGAGAACAAGGCTGATTCAATATGAGGAAGCTCAGCTTGAACTCAGAAGGAAGCAAGTAGCCTTAGACAGGGAGTCCCTAGATCTCTTTAGAGAGAAAAGAAAGTTGGGACTAGAGTCCCATGGTGGCAGCCATGTCCCTAGAGATAGGGAAAGGTCCTATGACCATAGGAACCTGAGCAAGATTGTCCCTCCCTATCAGAATGGGGATGACATCCACAAGTGGATAACTGCTCTAGAGAGGGCCTGTAAAGTACAGAAGGTCCCTCAGGAGCAGTGGGCAGCAATCTTGTGGCTCTCCTTTGCAGACAAAGGTAGAGATAAGCTCCTCACTGTTAGAGAGGAGGATGCTGATAATTACAAGGTCTTGAAGAGTGCTCTTGTTGATGGGTTTGGCCTAACCACTGAACAGTACAGGTTGAAGTTCAGAGATACCCAAAAAGCCCAGACTCAAGACTGGGTAGACTATGTGGATTGTTCTGCCAAGGCTCTGGAAGGCTGGTTGATGGGCAGTAAGGTGTGTGACTTCTCAGGATTGTACAATCTGATAATGAGGGAGCAGATTCTTAATAACTGTCAAAATCAGCTGTTGCATCAATACCTGGTAGACTCTGATCTGACCTCTCCCCAAGAATTGGGAAAGAAGGCAGACAAATGGGTCAGAACCAGGGTGAAGCAGAAGGTACAGAACCAAGGTGGGGACACTAAGAAGCAAGATTCTAAGAACTCTGAAAAAGGTGGGGAGAAGGGTAAAGATCAAAAGTCTTCATCAGGCCCCCAAAAATCTTCTTCAGGTGGGGATTCACAGTCTACAAAAGGGAAAGGCCAAAGAAAACCATGGTGCAAGGTCTGTAAGCAAAAGACCCACTGGACCAGTGATTGCACCAAGTCCAAAGACTCAAGTCCAGCACCCACCAATGCCCCTAAGGCACCTGTTCCCCCTAGTACAGTTACAGTTGGTGGGAGTGCTACAGCCAAGGGTTTAGTAGGGTTCACCCTGGGTACTGAGTTGGGCTCTGACCTAGTCAGAGAACTGACTCAGGCTGTGTTAGTCTGTGATGGAGGCATGGATGTGACCTCCTCTGTGAGTCCCAGTAATCTGGGCAAGTACAGACAACAGCCTTTAATCAATGGACGAGAGGCTTTGGCATTTAGGGACACAGGGGCAAGTGTCACAATGGTGACACAAGACCTTGTGAATCCTGGGCAAGTTATACTTGGTGAGATGTACCAAGTGACCAATGCTAGCAATGTCAGAACAGACCATACTCTGGCAGTTGTTAACTTCTCCTGGGGAGGGGTAACTGGCCTTAAGAAGGTTGTGGTGAGTGCAAACCTACCAGTCGAATGCTTGCTTGGCAATGACTTAGAGACTTCTGCTTGGGCAGAAGTGGAGCTCAGGACCCATGCAGAAATGCTGAGGATCCCTGCAGATGTGTTTGCTGTGACCAGGTCACGAGCCAAAATGTCTAGCACTGAACAGGCCTTGGATTCTGGAAGAATGGACCAAGTGCCTTCCAAGAGGAGGAGGAGTAGTAGGGTTAAGGCAGTGCCTTTCCCCTTGGCTCAGGAGGAAGATCAGTCCCTTGAGGGGGATGATCTCAGTCCTGAAGAAGGAATTGTCCCAGAGGAACTTGAACCTGACCAGGTTGAGTTCTTGGGGACAGGGGGACCTTCTAGGGCAGATCTGAGCCAGGAGCAGCAGAGCTGCCCCTCCCTTGAACCCCTCAGACAGCAAGCTGCTGCTGAGGCTGCTGGGAAAGCTAGTGGTCCCCATACAGGGTATTGGGATGATGGACTCCTGTACTCAGAGAGTAGAGACCCCAAGCCTGG
This sequence comes from Calotriton arnoldi, assembly GCA_963921515.1. Classification (NCBI taxonomy): domain Eukaryota; kingdom Metazoa; phylum Chordata; class Amphibia; order Caudata; family Salamandridae; genus Calotriton; species Calotriton arnoldi. The sequence continues at coordinate 470,488 of CAWUFW010000230.1, forward strand.
TGCTACCAGGAGGTTGGTTATACCTCTGAAGTTCAGGGGCTTCCTATTGACCCTAGCCCATGATATTCCCTTGGCAGGTCACCTGGGCCAGAACACGACTTGGGACAGAATTGTCCCTCACTTTCACTGGCCCCACATGTCTGAAGACACCAAGGAGTTTTGTCGCTCCTGTGTAACCTGCCAGGCCAGTGGCAAGGCAGGTGGCACTACAAAGGCCCCCTGATACCACTACCTGTGGTGGGGGTGCCCTTTGAAAGGGTAGGGATTGACATTGTTGGTCCCATGGATCCCCAAACAGCATCTGGGCACAGGTTTATCCTGGTGGTAGTGGATCATGCCACCAGGTACCCAGAAGCTATTCCCCTCAGGACCACTACAGCACCTGTGGTGGCAAGGGCCCTCCTGGGAATTTTCTCAAGAGTGGGCTTTCCTAAGGAGGTAGTATCAGACAGGGGTGCTAACTTCATGTCTGGGTACTTAAAAGCAATGTGGAAGGAGTGTGGAGTGACTTATAAGTTCACCACACCCTATCACCCACAATGCAATGGTTTAGTTGAGAGATTCAACAAAACCTTGAAGGGCATGATTAAAGGGCTCCCAGAAAAGCTTAGGCGAAGATGGGACATACTCTTGCCCTGCCTTTTATTCGCATATAGGGAGGTGCCTCAGAAGGGGGTTGGTTACAGCCCTTTTGAACTTCTGTTTGGCCACCCTGTGAGGGGTCCACTGTGCTTGGTGAAGGAAGGATGGGAGTTACCTCTCAAGCCCCCAAAGCAAGACACAGTGGACTATGTACTTGGTCTCCGCTCCCGGATGGCTGAGTATATGAAAAAGGCAACCAAAAACCTTGAGGCTAGCCAGGAACTTCAAAAGGCCTGGCATGACCAAAAGGCTGTTCTGACTGTTTACCAGCCAGGACAGAAGGTGTGGGTGTTGGAGCCAGTGGTCCCAGCAGCTCTCCAAGACAAATGGAGTGGACCCCACACTATTGTTGAGCAGAAGGGTGAGGTTACCTACTTAGTAGACCTAGGAACACCCAGGAGTCCCCACAGGGTTCTCCATGTCAACAGGTTAAAACCATATGTGGACAGGGCAGACATGGGCTTGCTCATGGCTACTGATGAGGGGCAGGAGGAAGAGAGTGACCCACTCCCTGACCTGCTCTCACAGAACCCTGACGATGGGTCAGTAGATGGTGTAGCCTTGGCAGGCAGCCTCACTACCCAGCAACAAACTGATTGTAGACAGGTTCTCAATCAGTTTAGACACATGTTTTCACTGACACCCAGTCAGACCACCTGTTGCACTCATGAAGTGGACACTGGGGACAGTCTGCCTATTAAAAATAAGATTTATAGGCAACCTGACCATGTCAGGGACTGTATCAGGACTGAAGTCCAGAAAATGTTGGAATTGGGAGTTATTGAACCCTCAGATAGCCCTTGGGCTAGTCCAGTGGTCCTTGTGCCAAAACCTCACACCAGTGGTGGAAAAAGAGAGATGAGGTTTTGTGTGGACTACAGGGGTCTCAATGCAGTCACTAGGACTGATGCCCATCCAATACCAAGGGCAGATGAGCTCATAGATACTTTGGCCTCAGCCAAATATCTCAGCACATTTGACTTGACAGCTGGCTACTGGCAGATCAGACTAGCTGATACTGCAAAGCCCAAAACAGCATTCTCAACCCCTAGTGGGCATTATCAATTTGTGGTAATGCCCTTTGGTCTGAAGAATGCACCTGCCACTTTCCAGAGGTTGGTGAATACAGTTCTCACAGGTCTGGAAGCCTATAGTGCAGCATATCTAGATGATATTGCTGTCTTTAGCTCCACCTGGGAGGATCACCTGGTCCACCTCAGGAATGTTTTACAGGCCCTGCAAAAGGCAGGCCTGACTATCAAGGCCACTAAGTGCCAGATAGGGCAGAGTCAGGTTGTGTACCTGGGCCACCTTGTGGGTGGAGGCCATGTTCAACCTTTGCAGAGCAAGATCCAGACTATCATGGACTGGACTGCTCCAACTACCCAGACTCAGGTGAGAGCCTTCTTAGGCCTGGCTGGGTACTATAGGAGATTTGTCAAGGGGTATGGATCAATAGTGACACCCCAGAATGACTTAACTTCTAAGAAAATGCCCAAAAAGGTTCAGTGGACAGTTAGCTGTCAAAAGGCATTTGATGACCTGAAGCAGGCCATGTGCACTGCTCCCATTCTACAGAGTCCTGATTACTCCAAGAAGTTCATTGTTCAAACTGATGCATCTGAATTGGGGGTAGGGGCTGTACTGTCACAATTGAATGAAGAAGGTCAGGATCAGCCAGTAGCTTTCATTAGCAGAAGGCTGACCCCTAGAGAGAAACGTTGGTCAGCCATAGAGAGGAGGCCTTTGCTGTGGTCTGGGCTCTGAAGAAGTTGAGGCCATACTTGTTTAGTACACACTTCCTGGTTCAGACAGACCATAAGCCCCTCTTATGGCTAAAACAAATGAAGGGTGAAAACCCCAAACTGCTTAGGTGGTCCATTTCCCTACAGGGGATGGACTTTACAGTGGAACATAGACCTGGGAGTAACCATGCCAATGCAGATGGACTCTCTATGTACTTCCACTTAGAACATGAAGACTTAACTGGGCAAGGTTAGTTTAATGTCCCTACGTTTGGGGGGGTTGTGTAGGAGAGTAGGATCTGCTTCACATGGGTACCCCCACTTTTTGCTGATGCTTCACTGTTTTTCGACATTAGTCTGGCTGGGGCCCTGCTAATCAGAACCCCAGCCTAGCTGCTTCCTCTCTAAAATGGTTTCCATGTGCCTTAGGCACATCACTGATTGGAATCTGGAGTGCCCTTATAAGTCCCTAGTATATGGTATACTATGTACCAAGGGCATAGGTACCTCAGAGGCCTACCAGGGGCTGCAGCATGTATTATGCCACCCCTGGAAGGCCATCCAAACTGACACCACAGGTCTGCTACTGCAGCCTGGGTAAGGTGGTGCATGCACCCCTTACTGTGATATAGGTTACCTATATCACTAAATACATACACACATATAAACCTATAAGTCACTCCTAAGGCAGGCCTTATCAATCCTGAAGGCAGAGTGCATGGTTCCTATGTGAGAGGGTGCCCCTGCATGAGCAGGGCCCCTCTGCAGCGTTCGGAGACCCTTCTCTGATGCTGTTTGTAGTGCAGCCTGACCATATACTCTTAAGCGCATGATAACCTCGCGTTAAATGCTAACTTTGGAATGGCTGCACCTAAACATGTCGTGTTTGGTGTCAAACATCTTGGAATACTACCCCCCGCCAATTCTGGCGGCGGGGGTAGCATTCCACCCTTCTAGAGGGAAAGACATGTTAACTCTGGCTAGCCCGGTAACTTCTTTCCAAAGCCCTGGCATCACAAAATGGATGCTGCTGCCACAGACACGAGTCTGGCCTCCTGCTGCTGGACGAAACTCCGGCAGGGGAGGCCTGGACAATAGGTTTCCTGTCCCAGGGAGGTGTGACCCCTCCCCAGACAGGATAATGTGTATTGGGGCTGGGCGGGAGCACTTTCGGGTGCTTTGAAGTCCTGCACTGGGGGCACACTTGGTGTCCCTGTGCATACCCCAGTTCAAACCGGATCAGGGGCTTGCAGCCCCTGCTTTGGCGCGAACTGGACAAAGGGAAAGGGGTGTAGCCACCCCTCTGCCCTGACCCACCCATAGGTGGGGCCACAGAGTAGTCCAACCCCTAAACTTAGTATAAGTATAGGAACCCAGTCCTTAGGACTTTAGATTATCCCTGGACGAAACTCTGAAACAGAATCCTGGACCTTCGACGCTCTACTCAAGATTAGAGGACAGAAGAATCTCCCTTGGGGTCAAGGAGTGACTCCCCTGCTTGGCAGGCACCAAAGACGCATCTGTCCGGTCTGCATTTCTGAAGCTCCCGTCAGACGCCGAAGTCTTCGCATCACCAGAGGTGGATTCTCAGACTTCCCCGAGGCTACCCTGAGTCCCCAGCAAAGCTGAGGCCCGTAGCTATCGTGGGTGACGTGAGACCGTGACCCCTGGACACCAAGCACATTTGCAAGTGCATCCTCTTCTGGGTCTTCCACGAAGTCGTGCTTTGGGCTCCGAGTAGCCCTAGCCTCCAGCACCAACTGCACCGAAGATCACTGGCCTCCACTCCACAAGTGCCCTGTGAGCCAGATCCACGTGCAACGTCTCGAGGCTCCTTCGCGGTCACTAGCCCGTTGGCTAGTAGCCCTTAACGAAGGCCAATCTTTTTCTTCTTGGGCATCCTGGTTGCTCCAGGCCTGCCCTCACTTACCCTCGCTGGGTGAGTTCCCCAGACCTTGCTGGTCTGCATCATTGACGATCTTCATCTTCATCGAGACTTGCCGTTGCCAAGGCTTGTTGGGTCCAATCCGGTCGCCAACACCTCAGCACTCGACAGACATCGTGTACCAGCCCGAATCCTGCTCCGGGTTGCCGACAACGCCTCCTGGACCTCGTGGCTGAAGAGTCAAGACGACTGTCAACGCACCTGAAGCACTCGACATCGGTGGGCATCTGTCCATCGCCTTCCTGGTCACTGGCTAGTGACCCAGACTCTGTCCCCTCTGCTTTCAGGTTCTTCAGATCTCCGATCCACTCTTGGATCCACCCGGACACTTTCCACTTGGTCGCCAGCAGCACTTTGCAGCAGATCGCCATTCAAATCGATGACGAAACCCGACCCCGAAAGGCACCTATGCACCCGGCTTCCCTGGGTGAGGTAATACGAGTACTCCGGTGCTCCCGTGGGTAGAGACTCTTCAAAGTACTAGTTCTCAAAGGGTTTGCTCCAAGTCCTCCTTTAAGTGTCCCTTTTCTTTAATTTCCTGATCGCGACTTTCTCCATAGAAGTCAACGGCGTATCGCGGTTGTGTATATACACTGCACGCGTCCCCCGTGGGTCCCCTGTGTCACTACCTTGGGTGGTTCCTTGTGGTCCAAGCACTTCTAGAGGCTCTGGGCCTAGTGTCTAGTTCAGTCGTGGTTCTTATACCACTTTATTGGTATATGGTTTGGTACGCCCATAGGGCCCAAACGTGTATTTGTGCTATTACTGTGTTTAAATAACTTCTAACTTATGTACTTCGAACTCTAGCCTCATAAAGAGACTAGAGGGGTGTGTTTAGCAATAAATACATATATTTTGAATATATACCTGGTGTGGTGCTCTTTCATTTGATCACTCAAGAGATTATAGACTGGTAAAACAAGCTGCTTTACATTCCTTCAAGACTTAGCCTGAAGGCTGCTCTCCATAGCTACCACTAGGATAGCTTTCAATAAGGTTGTCTTTAACCTATCTCCAATAAGGGGTTGTTTGGACTGGTGCAAGGTGCCCACTATAATTAGTGGACAGCATATACCAGGCCAACTTCTCACAGTAAGTAACTAATGATCTATTGGCAGTACGTCAGGACCAATTATCCCTAATCTCCACAGTGTTTGGAATCTGGGGTTGTGTAATGCCAAAGATAAACCAATCACAAGTTACCCCAAAGGGTATAGGAAGATACCTTCATATAATGTTTTCTAAAAACCGACCTGTAATAGAGATCATAAATTAAGCCACCTGCGTAGCACAGGTAGCCAAAGACATATTCTCATCTTGGCGCGGCATGTGTAACACTGTCCAACATGCCACTATCTGCGTGAGTGCAATTTGCACTGTGCAAAACAGACCACACATTGAACAAACAAGTGACAAACTAATAGGTGATCACAAACACATAGATTTCAGACACTGTCACAAAGGGTAAACTCACCCAGTTAGGGTAGCGGTGATACCTCCTTGAGTGGGAGCAGAGTTAACGCTGACTTAGCGTGCTGGAATAAATAAATAAGGGCAAATTATGCTAGGATCTTCTCGTAGTAGAGTTGTAGAGGTGGACTCTGTAGGAGGAACCTGTAAAGAAAACCACATAGCGGTGCTTACAGAATCGTAGTGCAGAATCCACCAGACGACTTGCCCAATCTACGCTACCTCAGAAGTGGAGGAGCGAGCGGGAGGATCGTGTTAAATGTCATTACCTGATGAGTGATAACTTTCAGGTGGAGATTGTCGTCACACACAGTTAAAGTAGACCATGTCTATTGTCTGTAATCATGTGCAAAAACAGGCACCATCTTAAAGGGGGAGGTAGCCACTCGGGAGCCGATGCTGGTCCTCGTAATAAATGGCAAAGGAAGGTAGTGATCGGTACTGGGATCCTACCAATACTGAATCTCCAAGAAGGACGCGGGTAAAAGTCCGAAGGTTACTTCTAGGAGCTCGTGGTAGGCGCATAAGTGTGCCTGACTGCCACCTTAGAGCGGAGTGGCCGAGGAGGTCCATACACGAGAAGAGATGGCGCATAGCCTGACACCCAGGGGGTGCGTGTCTATCCTTGAGCAACATCTTGGAATAGGGTCAATGAGACAGGAATAGCAATGGATGCTAGGAATTGAAGCAGCATAGACATGGCGGTATTGCTAATTAGCTAACTGGTGTGTGGTCATGTGTATCGGCAAACATAGAGGGCACCAGATTGTGGGGCGTAAATGACCCAACTATTATTCTGAAGGAAATGCCCTGGGTGACAGCTGCTTAGTATGCCTTTTAGACCGGGTGGACAACAAAAAGGCCGAACTACATGATATGAAGTTATATTAAAATTGGAAAAGGTTGCATTATTGGTTCACGGCCGACCACATATTCTCTCTCTTTTCACCATAAGGAACTGCATGTCCAATTAAAAACGTGATGGCTATCAAGAGAGAAAAGATCTATGATAGATTAGATAATCAGCATGTTTCTTGCCGTTTGTAAGTCACTAATGATCTATTGGCAATTCGTCTGGACAAATTATCCCTAATCTACAAAGTGTTTGGAATCTGGGGTTGTGTAATTCCAAACATTTACCAATCAAAAGGTACCCTGATTGGTATAGGTAGATACCCTCATGTAATGTTTTCTAAAAACCGACCTGTAATAGAGATCATAAATCAACCCACCTGCGTAGTACAAGTAGCCAAAGACATATTCTCATCTTGGTGTGGCATGCGTAACACTGTCCAATATGCCACTAATTAGTCTATTTTAAATTAATACGCACTTTTCACGCAACCACATCTCTTTACACCAATGTACACGAGTAGCCCTACACCCACACTTCACATACAGCATTGGAACAAAAGATCTCTGGTAAAGAGCCCCTTTGTGGCTGCCCAATGGGCATCGCAGCACCGGCCCAATGCGGAGCATGCCCTAGCATGAAGCATGACACCCATCTAGGTGTGTGAGGGCTCTGGCTCCTGAGGAATCGGACCCCCTCAGTCCGACTCCCCAGTTCACGACCGACCACATATTCTCTCTCTTTTCACCATAAAGAACTGCATACCCTTTGTCGAAATCCTTGACCCCTTAGGGTAGACCCTGGCAACCCAGAGGGCAGGGTGCAGTTAAACACAAATGGTTCTGCACTCAACTACATAAATGAGTTAATAAGCAATGGATATTATCGTCCATAGTCCATCACAAAAGTAAGTGAAACGGAATCTCCCAAATAAACCATTGTATGAATCGTGCTTTTCTTTGAAAAATTCTCTTTTATTCTTTATTCTTTATTCAATGGTCGTTTCTTAAAAACACAGCACACAACTGACAGCCGACGCGTTTCATCCCGCCTGGGACTTCTTCAGGGCTAAAAATATACACAAAACAAGACTTATTTACAACATCTACAATGATTAAAAACAAAACATATTTACACTGAATAAAGAACCAGACATTGCATAAAGTTTTTTCCACAAATTTGTGTGCGAAATGTCCAGTAGTGACTGACACATACTGTACATTCAATTCCAGGGAGATAACCTAACACAAAATTATTTAATGATATTATACACTTGTTGAAAAAACATGATGTATACTATACATATATTTACACATTTACAGGGAGAAAATCAGAAACAAATCTTATTCTCAAATTTATATGAGCTTTTTCATAGGCATAGTAACTTCTCATTGTCTGGACAGTTCATGACCTGTACTTTATGCTAGTTACCATTCAATCAGGAAGAGAGACAGCCATAGAACAAAACGAGTACTGATGTAGATAATGTTGTGACACAAAACTATCTGGCATACCTTAGCACGTAAAAAACATGTTCCTCATGTTCTTCATGTAGGGCTTTTAAGAAGTGTGATATTGATACAAAGAGTAAATCTGTAAAGATATTAGAGGAAAGGCTCACTTAATTATTACCTCAATGGTAATTGAAGTGATATGGAATAAAGACGTATTGTAGGGCATGCTGTCTCTTAGTAACAGAAAGTCACCTGACATGCGTAAGTGTATCTACCCATATCTGCAACCTTATCGTAAAGGTGCGGAGAAATGTAACCTATATTTGGACCCATCATCAAGAAAAAGTCATCACTCGTTTCTATTCAGAGACATACACAGCAAAACGAACTACAATGTTCTGAACATGCATATAAATCTAAAGCTATTGTAAGCATTGGTTTAGAAGGGGCGCATATTAATAACGTCCACATGATAATAAGCTAAAGGACATAAATACATTCATGCTGGATGGACACATGTTTAGTGCACAGTTAACCCCAACCAAAGCTGAGACCAAATTTAACATTGAAGAGTAAACCACGGAAAAATTTCAAATAGAGGGATAGGTAACCCTCGAACACTAAGAACGGGCCAAGGAACCGCTCACATCCATATCAATCTGTTATAACATCAACGTTTATTCTACTGCAATATCAGCACCGTTCTTGAACCGGCAAAAATTCATAAAAAAACAGATCAACAACTTTGTTCCTGTGAAATGTATTTCCATTATTGTGAATTGAGGATCACATATAATTTGTCTTAAAACGGGCAAGCTTTAGTATCCCGGTCACCTATTGAAACTTTAATGTTACGGTGAGCGCCATCTTGGAATGTATACATATTCGTGAATTATAAGCTAGTGAGTCAAACGACATTAATTCATTGAAGCTAAGTGAGCATGTAACACGTTTATATAACCATGACCGAACCACAGCCAAAATTAACCCACAGGTTAAACCAAGAATTACTCCCCAACCAAGTCTGATAGCCCTCGAATAATAAAACTCCGGTCAAATTACCAATGACCCAGAAGGAGTTCTTTCGTGACATCGGCGCCATTTCGAGTCTCGCATGAGCTCGTAACATCAGATATATTTACGCTACGAGTAAATTGTTAATATGCAATAAAGTGAATTATGATTAGTTAGACATATTTGCATAAAAAAGAAATGACAAACACAAAACAGTTGTCAAGGAACGGACACACCATATTAGTGTCAAAATATTGCATTAAGACTCCGACACTGCAGGTGGGCACCATTTTGGAATGGGCACATAATCGTTATTATAAATCACGTTACAGATAAAATATTATTGTACAATAAACTGGAATAAGGCTAATTGAACATGTAATGTACATTTGCTTAATGAAAGGTTGGCAATCTCAAATCAATTGTAAAGATACGGCCCCAACAAAATTTGATGCCAAAGTCATACAAGAAATCTACCACTAAAAGTAAGCGCCATTTTGAAACGGGCGCGTTATCTTAATTATAAGAAATGATTAATTCAAATACCATGTACTCTTTAACGTTATATTTCAGGCTGCCAAAACCTATCACTCACGGGGTGAAATGTCCCCCAACGTGTATAATCGTGACGCCCGGTTCAAAAGGAAAGAACCGAATGTCACCATCGAAGCTGTTTTTATAGTTGACCAAGCCCACTCGCACCTGTATAGAATAAGGTAAGACGAGTGAACTACGGTGTTCCGAGCACATGAGAAGATCTAATGATGCGGTGAGCGCCATTTTGAAGTGCGCGTATATTCATGATCTTAGAGGATAAAAAATCAGGAAGCATATATTCATTAATGCTAAGTGAGCATATGTTAACAAAAGTTAACCTGAAAGGTTGAATGTAAAAACGGCAATGCAACAAGTGGGTGACCCTTGAGCAATGAAAATAGGCCAAACATTTGTAGACCCAAAAGAATACCTCCTTCAACGTCAGCGCCATTTTGGGAACTGGAAAACCTCCTTCAAAATCAGCGCCATTTTGGAACTGGAGTGAACACGTAACATCGTAAATCTTCAAGTTCCGAAAGAAATATTATTTGGCAATAAAAGTCAAATGAAGAACATATATTTGGGCAGGGTGCAGTGTATTAAAAAAGCAAGGCCTACCTCTCATAAGACTAAATTTGGAATTACCTTATTACATTTAATAAGCTGTAACTTCCAAATAGGAACAGATAACCAGTTCATGTTTGATGTCTTTGGAAATGTAATGAAAAATCCTCTCTTATGCTAAAGTCTGATTTTAAATTACACTTATGAAAATGCCACTTTTAGAAAGTTGGCATATTCCTGGATTAGCCATTTAGGGCTAGATGCACAAATGTAAAGATTTACAATTTTCTACTTGTGAATCTCTGCGAATCGCAATTAGGAAATCGCAAATCAGTATGTACGTACAATTTGAGGCCACAAATTGCGAGTCGCTATTCAGTCACATCGCAATTTTGCAAGTCGCCTCTAGCGATTTTGAAAATTGCGACTGGAGTCAAAGTCAAAGTCAAAACAAGCTTTATTCGGTGTATAAAAAATATAACCATAAAAGCATTCTACAGAAAAAGAAGTCAGTACATCATGAATTTACAGTAATCATAATTAATATCTCAATATCTCAATAATACATTCTCCTTGTAACATTTTCACTCAAATTGATTTTTTAAAAACATGTTCCCACATTAATGCAAATACACCATACCCAACAGCTTTACAAATCATCGCATGAAGCAATAGTGATTAAAATGCATACAGTAATTTTCTAATTTAAAAAGATCAGATGTCCGAATATTAAAATGGACAATATATTCTATTTCATAATTCAAAGATTCCAGATATATTAGTTCCTTCCTTCGCTTAATGGCCAATTTAGTAAAATCGATAACAGCATTACACATCGTAACATTTTCCAAATTACGAATTTGATAAAAAGCAGTTTTATAGTAATACAATCTATTAGCAATAAAAAGTGGGCGTAAAATTGATGTCCTAATATCTCTATAAAAATTGCAGAACAATAAAAAGTGCAAAGTGCTTTGGAGGGATTTGCCATCACACGGGCACTTGGGTAAATTAGCGTGCTCAGCCTTAGTCTTGTTAGATAAAATCTGTGTTGAACATTTCTGATAAAAATAAGATATGGTTGAGTACCCAATGAAAATGGCCCTTCACAGTACGTTCTAACACAAGATTTCGTGCTTATCGCAACTTCCCTCATTTTCTCCCTAGATTTAAAAAATCTCAGTTTTAACTCCCCCTTGCTATAGGTCTGAATGCTCACAGGGTCCTTAAAATCAGTTGCCACATTACACTCAATTAAAAGACTATGAATGTAATGTAGCCATGGTATTTTCCTTAGATGATCAAGTGTGAGGCAATCTCGTATTATTTCCTTAGTTAAATTTATTTCATCCTTTGTCCAAATTCGATACCACAATGCAAGGGCAGACATACTAATCAAGTCACTAAGATATGGTACATCTGTCTCCCTATGGACAATAAAGGTAGCTGTGGAGTTTGGAACTGATAACACCCTTCTTAAAAATGTATTTTCCAATATTTGTAATGGGGAAGTGTCTGCCACACCCCATAATGCTCCACCATAACCTACCCCTGTTATACACTTACTCCCATATAATTTTAAAATTTCTCGCACTGGCTTATTGCCTATTTTTTGGGAGAATCTAAAGATAGCCTCGCTTGTCCTCAAAAATTTCAATTTGCAGGAATTGATATGTGCGCTCCATGTACCTTTACAGTTAAAAAGTAACCCCAGATAGGAAAATGTAGATGTCCTTTCAATGAGTACTCCATCAACGTGGTGGGATCTATTTTTTGTTTCCTTTTCCCACATGTCATGACTAAGGTCTTAGTCAGGTTAATCGATAGATCTTTATCAGTCATAAAATTAGTAAAATTATCTAGCAGGAGTTGAAGGCCATTTGCAGTCCTGGAAATCAGGACTGCATCATCTGCATATAATAAAACTGGAGTTACCCGCTTGCCAACGATAGGAGCATCAGCTTTCAGACTCTGCAATAAAAAGTCAATACCGTTAATATATAGCGAAAATAAAAGCGGAGCAAGGACACAGCCTTGTCTAATCCCTCGGGTTACTTTAAAGTGCGTAGTGCATTCCCCATTCTGGCCATATCGTATCCTTGATGTTAAGTGAACATATATCTGTGATAAAAAACTAATGATATCTTGTGGGGCGCCCATCCCTTCCAGCATTTGCCATAACTTAGTATGGTTTACTAAATCAAACGCGCTAGAGAGGTCAACAAAACAGAGGTGAAGTAGACCGTCTTTGGCAAGGGTATAGTTCCCTATAAGCAATTTGAGATTAACGCACTGCTCAACCGTTCTGATTCTCCTTCTGAAACCATACTGGGCTTCGGTTAGGATGTTTTTATCTTTGGCCCAATCTTCCAATCTGGCTAACAGAATTCTGCCCATAAGTTTAAAAGTGGAATCGAGAAGGGAAATCGGGCGGTAACATTTTGCGCTAGCTCTATTGCCTTTTTTGAAAATAGGGACGATCACACTTTCGGCCCTTGTTGCTGGCAGTACCCCATCAGTAATTGCATTAAAAAGATTACCTAAAATAGGAGCCCAAAAATCTACATTATGTTTAAAAATATCTATGGGGACCCCGTCTGGACCAGCAGCCTTCCCACTTGCACTATTTTGTAAAGCAATTTTGATCTCATCTACAGTGATCAATTCAATCTTACAAATTTTTAGTAGGATGATATTGCAGCTTTCATCCGTTTTAGTTGTTTGTTTAGTGGGATTAAAAATATTTTCAAAGTGTATTAGCCAGTCTTCTGGCATCACTACTATATCAACCCTAGCAGATGAGGTATCTTTAAACAGGGGTTGATCTATAGTTTTCCAGAATAGGGTATGATCCTTAGTCTCAGCTGCTTTGATCAGATTGTCCCATACTGTCTCTCTAATTTCTGTTTTTCTTGCGTTTAGGGCTTGTTTATAACTTTTCCAGAGGTTGCTAATTTTTTCCCCATTCCTAGGTTTAACTTTTAGAGCTTCCTTCAGATCTCTACTTAGTTTAGAACATTGTTGGTTAAACCATCGTGGGCACCAACCCCTATTATTTTTGTTATTCTTATTTTTAAGTTTCAGATCTTTATTAATATCTACGGAAATTTTATGAAAAGCCATAACAGTATCAGTATTACTAGAGTGTTCATCCATGCAGACTTTTATGTTGTAATTGTTTTTACAACTAAATTTTCCATAAAAGTTATAGTATTGACACCAGTCCCCTTGAGAGAAATCCCATTTTCCCCTTGTGTTCTAATGTCAGCTGCCGAGACATGTGCCTTTACAGTATGATATAAACTGGAGTTCAACATTAGCAGGAGAGGGTGATGATCACTAAGAAGACTATGCTGTATAAAACATTTATCAACTAAAGGCCTGCTATTCCTTGATATTAAGAAGTGGTCAATACATGAAGACGACCTAGTCCCCTCATATGTATATTTACCGTGAACTCCGTCATGGGCACCCAGCTTCGCAACTTCTAGGTTATATTTGTACATAACTTGATTAATTGTTTCACCATAGGAATTGTGTGGAAAATGAGCAATATGGTCACCTAGATCATCTTTGTGACCACATTGGTCCCCTGTCGAAAATTTACATAATTCAATATTAAAATCGCCACCCCATATCAATATATCCTCAACCCCCGACCTCTTCAGAAAGTTATCCAGCTCTTCCTCCAGTATTGTGATTATCCCGTGTCTCATATTATTATTAAAGATGTTATTATAGAAATTAATCACTACAATGTTTTGCTTTCCTTTAACACTAAAGAGTAGGAACTGGTAATACTGTGAATTAATAAAATTTTCTTTAGGATCAGTGGGGAGGTCACAGATATCAATACTGCTAAGCCTCCACTCGCTCTCCCAACCTTAGACGGGGTTGCTTTAGTAAAAATGGTTTTAAAACCATTGATAAAAAAAGGTTCTATAAGCCATGTTTCCTGAATTAAAATCAATGTACAATACTGTATGCTATTAAGCCATAATGTGTCATGCAATTTATTTTTGACCCCTGCCACATTCCATGACATAATTTGTAATGATCCAGCCAGTGAACAGCTAACTGGATCGGTGTCAATGAGATCACTGGGGAGCATGTGGTCGCTACAAACACCCGGTAGCATAACTTCGAATGGCACTGCCCCATTATTAATAGGGGGTAATAAAGGAATTACCTTCGTTCCTTAGTGGTGGTTCTACACTGGCTGTTTCTATTAGGTTACTCAGATACCTACTTGTACTGTCATCCAATTGAACTATTTTTCCATTCAGTCAATCGACCTCACTACAACTTCTTAGGGGGTCAAACCTATTTGGCATAGATGGAATCATTTCATTAGTGGTGCTGCATAGAGCTCTGTTATTTGGGTAGCTTTGCTCTGTTTTGGGTCTATAAAAATACCCTAAAGGTACTGCAGTAATGGCAGCATTTGGACAGTCGCTTGGCCAACTTTGTTTAGCTAATACTTCTTCCAATAAGCAACGCACCATTTCGGGATAACGAAAATTTACAACAACGCAATCCCCTTCACAAGATTTGCCCATATTCCCCACCCAACTCACTCTTCTAAGCATAATTATTTCTTGAGATAAAAGCCTAGTGCTACAACAAGTGTTGGTAGAAAACCAATGTACCACACGGTTTTTCAGCGTTCCCCATGATTCCATCTGATTGTCAGGCAATTTGGGAACATTCTTTAAAACAATAACATAGGGGGTAACCTGAGGGGGCAAATTAAGAAAAACGCCCTGGTGCTTCTTGGATTGTTGGTGACCCTCAGTTGTTAATTTATATTTGGAACTGTTTCGTAAGCTAACATTAGTCCCTTTAACAACGGAGCTTGAGCTCGTTACGCCTGATGTGCCAGGTTTCTCCTCTGTTTGTTTACAGGAAGTTTATCAGTGACAACCGTCTTGATTTCAACTACTTTGCTTTGATCCGGTCGTGATGTCGTAACAGAGTTTCCACTGGCCATGTGTTTTGGACATGTTTTGGGTACGTTTTGTAGCCATAGATCTGTGACCAGCTCCATTAGTTGGGTGATGTCTTTTTGCACTGATTTTATTTCAGTCATGACACGCCTTTCAATGGTATCGATTTTCCCGTGTAATTTTGAAAAAAGGGTGTCAATACCAGACATATTGAGCGATGAATCTCCATACCCCATCACTATTCCTTTTCCATCCTGTTTTATGCTTTTCCCTTTTTTTTGTTTAGTTTTCTGGAGGCTAATCTTCCCAGGTGCTACATGCTGTTTACACCTTTTGGCAAGTGGTGAAGTCAGTTCATGTAAATCCGGTACCGCAGAGATTTCCAGGGGAGTAGTTAATACGCAAGGGCCCGATTTGATTGGAGGATCTAACTTAGGGATGGTGGACATGTTGGATCTATTGTCCTTTGGGCTGTTGCTCCTATCGCAACAATTTCTCAGGTCTTGTACTTCAATCCCGGAGCCAGAACTGTTTTCGCTCTCATGGCCTTCCAAAGTTGACTTAGCCTCCCTTTGGGCAACATTAAGGGCCGTCTTGGTAGCTGCCAACTGCTCCTCTACTTGTACAATTTCACTGTTTATAATTCCCATAGCACTTTTCAAATAGTTTGTTATCGGTGCAGTTTTACTGGCAAGCTTCCCTTACTTGTAACTAGTTTTCTTTTCCCCATTTCTCCAGGACACTCCAATTCAGTATATCAAATAGAATAAAAAAGGTTAAAAGAGTTGCCTCCTTACCAGTATGTTTGACTTCAGCTTATAGATTTTGCAAGCCAAGAGATGTGGCCCAGCCCAGCCTCGTCCGGTCTCGGACGGGCGCAGACGGGCCCGCCCTTGGCCCGGGCGCGTCCCGCGCTGCGGGAGTGCAGGCGCGCCTTTACGGCGTTAGGTGTGTGCAGCCCCGCCCCTTTCCAGGAGGCGCATCGCGCTAGGGGACCGAGTCCCACCCCAGCGATGGCGGCGTTGTTTGGCGGGCTGGATGGGGAGACAGGGAAAGAAAGTTTAACCCACGATCATTGGCAGTACCGAAGGTGAGTGCTGCAGTCTGCCTCAGCTCCACAGGAAAGCGTCCCCACTGGAGTCGCAAATTGCAACCGTAGATAGAGAAAAAACACTACCTGGTCATTGGTAATCATGGCTAAACCAGGAAGTGCCTCACAGTACTTGCTCGGAGCCAACAGGAGTGGATGTGGAGTGGAGTGGAGTGCAGTTGTCATTTCCAGCACAGTTACATAGCTCCTAACGAAAGTTTATCAGTACCAATGACCAACCAAAGTGGAGAAAAGGATGCAGGAGGGCGAAAAAGGAAAATTAAGTTTTCAGAGAAGGAGTTGGAGATCCTGACTGGAGAGTGCCTAGAAAACCAAAAGGTACTGTTTGGAAGGGCATCCATGACAGTCTCAGACTCCCCCAAAACAATCTGGAAGGCTATGCAACAAAATAAAATGCTGTAGGAGTCACCCACCGCCCATCAATGAGATCCAGAAGAGGTGGTATGACCTTAGGTCGCGCACAAAAGAAAAGGTGGCAACGCGACTTTCAGAATCCTGGGCAACAGGAGGTGGCCCCTCAACTGTACCCCCACCCACTGCACTGGTGACCATGGTTGAGACTACCCTGGAGCCTGAGGCTGTTGTGGGAATCGGGACCATTGACACCTCAGCACCTGTAACCTCACAAAGTAAATGTGATTTTTTTTACTAATGTCCCGTCATGGGCACCCAGCTTTGCAACTTCTAGGTTATATTTGTACATAACTTGATTAATTGTTTCACCATAGGAATTGTGTGGAAAATGAGCAATATGGTCACCTAGATCATCTTTGTGACCACATTGGTCCCCTGTCGAAAATTTACATAATTCAATATTAAAATCGCCACCCCATATCAATATATATCACCCCCCGACCTCTTCAGAAAGTTATCCAGCTCTTCCTCCAGTATTGTGATTATCCCGTGTCTCATATTATTATTAAAGATGTTATTATAGAAATTAATCACTACAATGTTTTGCTTTCCTTTAACACTAAAGAGTAGGAACTGGTAATACTGTGAATTAATAAAATTTTTCTTTAGGGTCAGTGGGAGGTCACAGATATCAATACTGCTAAGCCTCCACTCGCTCTCCCAACCTTAGATGGGGTTGCTTTAGTAAAAATGGTTTTAAAACCATTGATAAAAAAAGGTTCTATAAGCCATGTTTCCTGAATTAAAATCAATGTACAATACTGTATGCTATTAAGCCATAATGTGTCATGCAATTTATTTTTGACCACTGCCACATTCCATGACATAATTTGTAATGATCCAGCCAGTGAACAGCTAACTGGATCGGTGTCAATGAGATCACTGGGGAGCATGGGGTCGCTACAAACACCCGGTAGCATAACTTCGAATGGCACTGCCCCATTATTAATAGGGGGAATAAAGGAATTACCTTTGTTCCTTAGTGGTGGTTCTACACTGGCTGTTTCTATTAGGTTACTCAGATACCTACTTGTAATAATACTGTCATCCAATTGAACTATTTTTCCATTCAGTCAATCGACCTCACTACAACTTCTTAGGGGGTCAAACCTATTTGGCATAGATGGAATCATTTCATTAGTGGTGCTGCATAGAGCTCTGTTATTTGAGTAGCTTTGCTCTGTTTTGGGTCTATAAAAATACCCTAAAGGTACTGCAGTAATGGCAGCATTTGGACAGTCGCTTGGCCAACTTTGTTTAGCTAATACTTCTTCCAATAAGCAACCCACCATTTCGGGATAACGAAAATTTACAACAACGCAATCCCCTTCACAAGATTTGTCAGACTTTACATCTATGTCCAAGTCCACATAGAACAATAGCATACATCAGACAGTTGTTCCTGATGTTAGTCAAAAATGTAACTTTATAGTGCATTATGGGACATGTAGTCAAAAAGACGGCAGAAGAGTCACATGTATACATTTATTGGGGCCCTGCTTTAAAATTATGCACATTATTTCATCTCATTAGTGACTAAACAGGTTTTCATCATTTCCCTTCAGATCTCCCTGAGAAACATGTGATGACACCAATATGGTGGGAGTGGAGGACTCAATCTTGGCAGCTGAGGAACCCTTTCCCATTGCCAGTCACCCAAGCACAATTCCTGCGCAATGTAGCACTGCCTCATTCTCACCACAGGCAGCATTAATGGAGGATGATGAAGTCACTCTGCCTACCAGTCCCAACCAGCATCTATGTGTGTGGCAACAACATCAGCATGTTCCAGGGCGTGTGCGCAGTCAGTGCCGTGAGGCAAATAAGATCCTGAAGCCAATGCACACTTGTTTGGAGGTCTTGAGGCATCCATGATTCAAATTCACCATCTGCAACACGAGCAGATGAAAGCCATGAACAGGAAGATGCAGAACATGCAGCAATGCATCTCATTTGGCAGATGACCTTGTCTATCTAAGGCATCGAGACTGAAGCACTGTGGCTAACCCGTTCCATTGATCGTTTGGCCAATGCCACTTCCACCCTATCCAGGAGAACAGTTACCCTCCAGGTGGAAATGGGACACTTTAGTGTTGACGTTGCCAGGGGTCTAGGGCAGATCAATTGCAGCTGAAATGCTACAAAACACACAAGCAGCAGATGGTGTTGGAGATGCCCCTCACGATACTGAGGCAATTTTAAATGTTAGCAGTGTCCGAGCCAGTGATGCACGTGTCCTGCGGTGCAGCAGTCATGATCCTGTTGGAGAACGAGTAGGGACAGGCCATGTTGGACATAACCGCAGGAGGCAGTGAAGGACACATTATATTATTAATTCATTTTGGCATAGTTGTTTTTTGGTGATGTAACCAACATTTGCTTGTACTAAATAACCGCTTGGTTGTCAGACAGTTTAAAACTTAAACAATAGTAGCCTGACATTAAAGGTTACTTTAGTTTGCTGCATTGACTGTGCTTTCATAATTTCAATGAGTGTAGTGTCACACAGAACTTAGCTTGAGAAGTAATTTGTAGCAATGCGATCCTATAGGCCTTTCCCATCCACTGCTCTACTCTGGCATCGAAGCTGCTGAAGAGGTGTTTCAGGATCATCTTTTTCAGAATCAGTGTCCTCCATAGTGATGGGCAGTCTCCTCCTTCTTGCTATGTCTCGGGAGCACACTGTTGTGCACCTTCAATCTTGTGAATGCACCAAAATCTTGATTTCAGCATGTCAAATGTTCATTCAATCAAGGACCTGGTACGTTGATGAGCAATGCTGTAACGTCTTTCGTTTTGGTTTACTGGAGCTGGGTATGGGGTCAGTATCTAACGCATACGCATTGTCACTAGTAAAAAAATACATGAATGTGAGTGTCAGAACCGGGGTCTCTAGTTGGCAGTGGTTTGCACCCTGTCGCGGTAGGGACCCTCACTCTAGTCAGAGTAAATAAGGTACACACTAAGAATAACACATGCTCACCCCCTTCGTAGCTTGGCAAGAGCCGTGAGGCTTATCCCCAGAGGTAATGCGTAAAGTATTTGTACACCCGCACACAGTAACACAGTGACAACACCACAAAAGTACTCCACACCAGTTTAGAAAAATAGCCAATATTTATCTGAGTAAAACAAGACAAAAATCCAGCATACACAAATCACGTTATGGAGTTTTCAATATTAAGTAAAGTTCTCTTTCTTAAGTAATAATAGCTCCGACTGAGCCTATCGGGTCGCGCTTGACCAGGACAAATCCACAAGTTCAGTCCGACCATGAGGGAATGCGGGACGGAAACAGGAGTCAGGCAGACCCCGGCACAGTGCCTTGGATATGTCAAAAATCAACGATGATGAGAGGTGCAGGGGAGGTAAGGCGTACCGAAAGCAGATGATGCATCAGTTCCTTACTGTTGTGCAGGGTTGTTTGCACTCAGGGACGGTACGTTGCGCAAAGGAGGTGAGGCGTCACTGTAGCAAGTGAGGTGTCGGTTACTGGAGGCGGTGCAGGGTTGTGCAGCCACTAACACCTGAGGATGAAGCAAGGCGCAGGGGAGGTGATGTGCTGGTTGCAGGTGCAATACCTCAGTTCCTTACTGCTGGGCGGTATCGTTGATGAAGTAGGTGGTCAAGCCGCGAGGCCTCGGTGTGGCCGAAACACTGGGCCACAGCTGTGGTGTCGGAGTCAGAGCGTTGCATCACGGACGTCGGTGGCACGGTGCTCGGGACTTCCGCGGTGGTGGTTCTTCGGTGGCGCTGAAGCGGCATCGGAGTCTATGTTGTAAGTCACGCTCGTTGCGTCGAGCTGGGACCACAGCGTCAGTGCAGGCAGCGGCACAGCATCAGAATTTCACACAGGTGCTGGTTCCGAAGTTGCTCGGCGTTGGTTTCTTCTTGTAGCATTGAAACTCATTTCTTGGGGGCAAGGAACTGGACTCGGCACCACTTGGCAAGTAGGGCTCTCAGCAGATGAGCCCAGGTATCAAAGGTGAAGTCTGTGATGGCCCTGAGACATCCAACAGGAGGCAAGCTCAACTCAAGCTCTTGGACAAACTTCAGACAGCAGAATGTAGAGAGCAAAGTCCAGTCCTCTCACTCCAAGGACAGACACAGCAGGCAGCAGGCTAACACAGCAAAGTAAACAGCAAAGTGGCAGTCCCTCCTGGCAGCCCAACAGCTCTTCTTCCTGTTAGAATGTCCTCAGTCCAGAAGTGTTCTTACTAGATGGTGTCAGAGGTCCAGTACTTCTACCTATTCTACCCTTTGAAGTAGGGAGACTTCAAAGAAAGGTCTTTGTAGTGCACAAGACCCTGCCCTTCCTAGCCTTGGCTCAAGACACACTACAGGGAGCATGGACTTTGTTGTGTCGGGAAAGGCACATCTCTGTTCAGGTGCAAGTGTCAGCTCCTCCTAACACTCTAGCTCAGGAAGGCTCATCAGCCCGGTGATGGGCCATCAGGATATGCAGGGTGTACCTCAGCTCCCTTTGTTTGTGACTGTCTAGAGTGAATTCACAAAGCTCAACTGTCATCCAACCCAGACGTGTATTCTAGGGACAGGCAGAGGCACAGAATGGTTAAGTAAGAAAATGCCAACTTTCTAAAAGTTACATTTTCAGGCCGGCAATCTAAAAACCACCTTCACTAGAAGATGGGTTTTTAAATTGTGAGTCCAGAGGTACCAAACTCCAATGTTCTATCTACTCCCAATTGGAAGATGCACTGGCACGAGGTACCGGGCAGCTCCAATGCTAACCTATGGGGGATATAGACCTTGCCATGGTGAAAACCAAATTTGGCCGTTTTCCCCTAGCTGGGCATGTAATACTCATAAGGACATGCCCTACCTCTTAAATACACTACACCCTACCCCAGGGGCTATCGACGGCCTACCTTGGGGTGCCTGACATGTAATAAAAGGGAAGGTTTGGGCATGGTAAGTGGGTGCACTACCCAGGTCGAAATGGTACTTTAAAACTGCACACACAGGCGCTGCAGGGGCCTGCCTGAGTCAGGTTTGCGAGGCTACTCATATGGGTGGCACAATGAGTGCTGCATGCCCACTAGTAGCATTCGTGTTAAAGGACCTGGGCACACATGGTGCACTGCTGTAGGAACTTACTAGTAAATCAAATACTCCAGTCATGGTGAAACCAATTACCATCAGGTTTTAGACACATAGCACTTGCACTTTAGCACTGGTCAGCTGTGGTAAAGTGCCCAGAGTCCTAAAGTCAGCAAAAATGAAATTCAGCACACAGTCAATACCAGGAGGTCAGAAGCAAAAAGACAGGGGAAACCACACCAAAAGATGGCAGGTCTAACAGTGAGCATGGCAAAACCTGAGATTTGATGGTCACATTCATATGTGTCATTGTGCACCATCACATTTCCTAATAAATAGCCGTCCTCAAACTCCCCTCTTTACAGGCGTTGGTGTATTTCACTGTGCCTAAAGATGTATGAGTCATAGGTGCTCCCTGGGTATTTTGCCACTATATCTGTAAATACATTATGTGCATCACATACAACTTGGATATGGAGGGAATGTGTATTTTTCCTAATCCGAAATATGTATTCTACATGGGCTGGAGGACGAATAGGAACATGCGTTTCATCTACACACCCTAAGACATGGGGAAATATGGTGTCAGGATCCGGCCCCCTTGGACCCCGATCCCTTGGACGAGACTCAGCCTCAATGGGCCACACCTCTCTTTCCTTTCAGCCTCCGAGGACCTTCATGGACCAAGGCACTGGGGACGATCCAGAGATGCGGTACCGTGGGCCCTTTAACATCCAGGAAGACGGACAGACAAGCCACGCCCCCTGGGGGTGGGATTACATCGCGTCAGGACAAGAAAAGGAACAGGAAGGGGAGGATAGGACCCGAAGGAGGAAGTCCGCGCAGCCACACAGGAAGAGATGGAGAGACGAGTCCGAAGACCGCACGAGACCGAAGAAGAGCCGGGACACGGTGGCGAGCCCTGCGTAGGAGAGCCAGGAGGCCAGCGACACCACAAAGCGCCCCGCCACGTTCCTGGAGGAACGTGGCTGGCACAGGTACGTGCGCGGTTCCTGGGAGGCGGGCGGGAGTAACGTCCCGGGGAGGGGAGGAAGGGAAAATACAGGACTTCCTCTTGGAGCATTCCGAGAGTGTTGTTTTCTTTTCTGCCTCATTTTTCTTTAAACCTCTCACGGTGACGGTCTCCTACTCCAGTACACCCTGTATTCTGTTGGAACGGGTGTTACGTCCCTCACTCCCTTTCCCGTGTTCTTGTGCCGGTGCACTTCAGTGACGTGTTTTCATTTTCTTATTCTTTTCGGTACCAAT
Source organism: Calotriton arnoldi (assembly GCA_963921515.1). Taxonomy (NCBI): domain Eukaryota; kingdom Metazoa; phylum Chordata; class Amphibia; order Caudata; family Salamandridae; genus Calotriton; species Calotriton arnoldi. The sequence continues at coordinate 493,513 of CAWUFW010000230.1, forward strand.
CCGTATTTGCCAAGCCACATCGTTGAGAAACCTAGAAGGAAGAGGGATGACGTTGAGGAGAAGAAGTTAATTCCCCTGAGGAGAACAAAGAGACATTATTTCTGTTTGCTCTATTTGTTTTTGCTTGGTCTATCTGTTAATAAAGCCTCAATTAGGAGCAAGACGTGTCGCGTGGTACCTGCCCTTCCTGACATATGGCTACCCGGTAAAAGTTCAATTTTGTGCTTTGAATTTACTCTGCATTCCTGGGTAGGTATATGTACCTGTTGATGTTTAGGAACTTCTGGAAAAAATCCGACAGCACACTTTGTGACACCCCGCCAGTAACAACAATCACACCTTGACAGTTGGATGAGACCAACGGGTGCAGTAAGCACAACACCTGCATTTGAGCGGGGATGGAACTGCTGCGCAGCGTACTGCTTTCTAGATGTGGTTTCAGCAATTCAATCAAATCTAATATCACTGCGCTTCTTAGCCTGTATTTGTCAAAGATTTCCTCCTCTGTCCAGTGGCATAACATTAACACCTGAGATGCGGGGGGTGCCTGAGCTCCAGGGGGACCGTCAGCACAGTACACTGACTGTGTCTGGAACCAAAGTGGTAGGTGGTGGATGGGGGGGCACTATTTACTTTTCAGGTGGCCCCCTCAAGTTCTGTTAAGCCTTTGCCTTTGTCTGTGGAAAATGGTGACCCTGGTTCTAAAAATCCTCTCCTGTCCCCTCCTCCTCTGCTGAGCAGCCTGTAGTCGCATCCTCCTCACAATCACATAGAAAGCAGCTATTGTAGAAACCCCAGGTGCATTCTCTGCCAACTTTTATAGTTTGTACACAGTTACCACCTGAAACAAATTTGTGCTAAATTGCATGCATTTTTGCGACTAGTCACAAATTGCGACACCCTCACACATAAGGTTTGTAAGTCGCAAGTATCAGTGACAAAAAATATAGAGTTGCAAATTGGTTGCATCGCAAATCTTGCTTAGCAAATGGCGTTCGTACACAACAAAACGCCACTTTTTCGGCCGCTAACCTATTTGTGAATGATTTGCGAGCCGCAAACCATTTGGACATCTAGCCCTTAGTGCCTGCAGCCTGTCACTGGGTCACATGACTGGGTGTAGCTGACAGTTTGGCTTTGTATATTCCTCCTAGACAGCCACACACAATAGAGGGAGCTGGGCACAACCCTATGTACACTTGAACAGGCTGTGTTCTGCCACCACACAAAGGGCTGCATAACCCCTGTAGTTAGTCTGGGGCCAGGGAAAGGGAGGCAGGAAACCAGTGAACTTCAAAGGGAAACCTCTAGAAGCTTCTCTCACTTCAAAGGAGGCACCTGGTATAAATATTGGACCTCAGACACCAACTCTTCAGTACACTCCTGGACCTGTGGAGACTCTGCCAGAGGGAAGGACTGATGTGCTGCTGAAAGGGCTGCCACTCTACTGGACTGCTGCCCTGCAAGACTAGTGCCTTCCTGGACTGCTGCCTTGCTGGATTGCTGCCCTGCTGCCCTATTGCCCTCTTGCCCAAGTCAGGGGGATTGGACCTGCACTTGAACCCATGACTCTCAGAGAGACACCAAGGGCTAGTCTACTGGCCTCTAACCAGCACCCAGATTCAGCTGAAGTAAGCCCCTGACCCCCCCAAGTAGTGCCCCTCAGAATCTGGACCCTTGTGTGTGGCGTCAGTAGAGCTGAATTGAGGTTTTTGGGCTCTGCGTGACCGCAAACAGGCAGGTTGGTGCGAAAACCTTGTCACTCGCACTGCCCAGTAATGCGAAGTCCAGTCAACTCGACCCTTCGCACTATAGTATCAACTGCTTGCAGTGAGTGCCATTAGGAAACTACAGCCTGAGTGCCCGTGACATCAACAGGATTTTTGCGCTACAGCGATCATCGTCCGCGACGCTAGTCCTGCTCTTTCGTTCTGCAAAGACGACCAGCGGCGATGCTTCCTTGCTCTTCCCAGCTCCCAGCTCCCTTCACCGCAAACGCGACTCTTTGCACTGGACTGAGAAAGTAACTTTTCAGCGGGAGTAACCTGGTGTCTGCATCCGACCTGCACTCCATCGTGGTCAGCATGAACATGTGACTTTCTGCCCTTGTTGTATTACCAGTTAGCTGCCAGTGGCGCTTTGGGCTTTTTGGGGCTATTTTCACTTAAATCTTTAGAATTGTATCTCTCCAGTTCTATGGATTGGATGTTTATCATTTTGGTCTTGATTTTCTTTATTATATTTTGCTCTATTTTACTAGATTGGTATTGGATTTTTCTTGTGATGTGTGTTTACTTTATAACTGTTTGAATCCTGCATAAATACTTTACACATTGCCTCTAAGTTAAGCCTTACTGGTCTGTGCCAAGCTACCAGAGGGTTTAACACAAGTGAATTTGGTGTTTGCTTGTGCCTCACCCTGACAAGAATTGTGGTTGCTGCTTCAGTAGGGCTTCACCCCCCTCAACCAGTAACCCGATTTCTCACACAAACCCTAACCTAACCCTAACCTAACTTTAAAGCACACCATAACACCATGCCTAAACTTAATGCTAAGTATAGTACTGACCCTATCTGTAACCCTCAACCTATCTTTAATCCCAACCTAACTTTAAAGCATACACTCACGCCATGCCTAACCTTAATAATAAGTCAAGTTTGATCCTTATCTGTAATCCTAAATCTAACTCTTACCCTTACTTTAACCTAACCAACCCTGAACCTAACTTCAAAGCATACACTAATAACCTAATCCTAAACCTAACTTTAAAGTATGCACTAACACCGTGCCTAACCTTAATAATAAGTCTAGTGTGATCCCTAGCTGTAATCCTAAATCAAACTCTTACCCTAACTTTAACATAACCAACCCTAAACCTAACCTCAAAGCATACACTTCTAACCTAATCCTAAACCTAACTTTAAAGTATACCCTAGCATCACGCCTGACCTTAATGATGACCCCAGTTCTATCCCTGACCCTAAACCTAAGTCTAATACTAACTCCGGGAGTGGGGGCATGCATTGAAACACATTGTTCTTTGCTGCTTGCTCTCTATGAGCTTTGATGGCCTCTTCCATCCCTATTTAAAGGCTCTCACATGTGGTATAGCACTGAGGACGGTGCTTATCCCTGGCCTACTCCATGTCTATGAAAGCCCTCTTAGGTAATTGATCAAGAGTCATGATTTTCATTTCTAGTATTTTTGAAAATCGATGCTTTCAACATTCCATTTGGAAGTATTGCCCAATGTTTGTTTCCTCCTGAATGCATTATTATTTCCTGCAAATGAATGCTGATAAGATAAATATTCAATTTCCTGAGAAGAAGCGTCCTTGGATTAACCCTGGGCGGAGTTCGCGTAGTCGCGCTACGCGGAATTCTGCAAAGCTGCAAAAAAACTCTGCGAGCTACGCGAATTTCCGCAAGCGTGCGGAGTTTATTGTTCCGCCCGTTCGCAATGCGTTCTTCCTGTTCGGGAACGCGTATTGCATGTTCGGGAACGCTTTTTGCTTGCTCGGGGGAAATATCGCGCAAACTTCACCATGCGGTCGCCAATGGGCACGGCCATCTTGGTTTTTACTTTTTGCTATGGTTCTGGGCCTGTTTTTCTATCCTCCCTATATCTTTTCAATCCTTTGTTTCTAGAAACTTTTTTTTGATCTGTTTTATTTATTATCCATCCCTCTCTATTCCTGATTGTATACTTTGCGTTTTTTCCTACTTTTTGTGTGTTTTTTACTGCGTTTTTCACTCTTTCTCTATTACTTGCTTTTTTCATTTCTTTTACTTACTTTCTTAGTTCCTACCTTTTCTTTTCCGCCCCCCGCCTACCCAGAACCATGGCAAAGGGCCAGGGGAAGACTAAGAGGAGGGCTCGGAGTGAGAGCCGCGACCACCTTCCTTGCGGAAGGCGGCGCCCACAAGGGGTGCAGGCACGGGCCTTATTCAGTGAGGCTGAGGTGGCCGCACTGTTTTTTTTATCCAGCGCCATCTCCCCTTAACCCTGGCAGCAGGCGGCAGGCCTGGGTCCGGGTACGGGCTCCGGCAGCATCACTGGCGGTGGGCAAGGGTGCGCCAGGCAGTGTTTCGCTGCTCTGGGATCCGGCGCACCCATAACCAATGGACGCGTCGGTGGTCCGATATCGTGGAACGGGAGCATGACCTGCTGGACCTGCTAGGTATTGAGGTCCCGGAGCTTGGTGAGTAGCTATTTATATTACTATTTTGTGTTCTTCTGTTCGGTGTAATTGCGAATATTATTTTTTTCGCAAATAGCTAACATGCTGCTGCTGCTTACATGCAGGTAACCTATGTTTAAAAATCTTATATTATGTGATTGTTACTTCCAGACAGGTGCGCGGCGCTACTAACTAATCGTACTTGTTTGTAACTTTGCGCTCACTTGGGCTGGTTATGTAAGAGAGGTTAGAGAATTTATGTTAGGTAGGTAATCCACATAGGAAAGACTCCAGTCTTTTCCTTTGTCCTGTCAGGCTGTTCTGTCTCCTGTCACTAAGATAGTGGTAGTAGTTAGTTAGTTAGTATTATTTGGTAATTTATCGGCCTGCGTCGTGACTCGTGACGCGTCCTCTCACATGACTTAAGTCCTAGTAGAACCTTTTGTAGTTCTTATAGTGAGTGGAATAGCAACCAACCAGTTTGGTGTATGCAATATGCATGCGCCCATCTGTGCATTAAGAAGAATAAATGCAGTCTTAGTAATTGGCCCGTCAAAGGTTTTTTTTTTTTTTTAGTCCTCATTTGTCAATTTTTTGATTAGGAGTCAAAATGAATTCAGGCGGCCTCAACTCAAAGAAAGGGGACTCTCGGTCACTCCCTGAAGGGAGGGATGAATAACATCCCGGGTCCCTTACACGTTGCCGCCTAAAGTCTGGCTCCGTATACAGGTACTTGTGGATTGACCCCACAGACCAAGGTGCTAAACATAATTTAGCGATCCCTTTCAAAGAAAAACCTGTATATCCGATTGTTAATCATTGGACCAGGTATTTAACATGGTGAAAACAAAGAAAGAAAAAACCCAAAATTGAACTTAAAATGTGAAAAAGTAAGAGTACGAAGGGAAAAGAGGGAATATCTCAGATCAAAGGTATGCTGTTTTATATCAATTATCCCAAAGTTCCCAAAATTTTGTTTTCTTAGTGTTCAATGTGGCTCGATCTAAATTTGCTATTCTTAATACTGAGCTTACCCATTCTCCCTCAAGTGGGGAATTAGGTGAGATCCATTTAATGCATAATTCTCTACGTGCCAAAAGAACTAGAATAAAAATAAGTGCTTTATGTTCTTTGGAAAAAGCCATGTTCCTCAACCGGTATTACCCCAAAAATAACTAATGCCAAGCTCACCTTGATTTCTTGACCCAAAATTCCCGATAACGTCGTACCCACTTTATGACAAAAGGTCTGGATAGAGGGACACTGCCAGATCATATGTGCTTCGTCTGCTTTAGCCTCGCCGCACTTTGGGCAGTTCTTCACAGCCTGAATACCCAATTTAGAAAGTCTCCGGGGCGTCCAGTAAGCCTTGTGAATGGTAAAAAGGTGATTTCTTCTGAGTGGTGCAGATTTCACATATGACCATAGGAAAGATAGAGATACTTGCCATAATAGGTCGAGATCGTATGCCGGCAGTTCCCTCTTCCAAGTTGCTATCAGCAAGGCTTGTATATCTTCCCTGGCCTGTATCAGCATCCAGTACCATTCTGATACCTCTCTCCGCAGAAGGGGGCGTGAGTAGATCTTTGTTTCCCAGAATAAATTTCCGTTTCCACCTTTTGGCGCTTTTACCCAGCTCGCTAGCTGATAATATTTACATTTTGACACCGACCCCTCAGAAATCTCCGGCATGCTTTGCCAGGAGATTAATTCCGTGCCTTCTAGGAGTTGACCCCATCTAAGAATACCACATTCCTTTAACGGGATAGCAAGTGAGTCTTGAAGGCAAACTGGCGTACCTGGTGAGTTCCAGATGGGTGCATAATAACTAAAGTATGGTATCTGTAGCTGTGTTCTTATTTGCTACCAGATCTTACATGCACCCTAAAGGACCTTGAGCCTCACTGTTTTGAAATACTTAGGGTCCCCAAATTTAAAAAGAAAAAACTGGATTGGTCTGGTGGACCAAGTGTAAGAGCTCGAAAGAGCGGTGATAAATCAGGGGTATCCCTAAGCAACTGCCTAAACATTTTCAAGTGAAAAGCCCAATAATACTGGAGGAGGTCCGGGCTAGCTATGCCACCACTTTTCTTTTTCTCCCTGAGTTTTCTCCAGGCAATTCTGGGCCTTTTTTGCCCCCCATATAAAACTGGCAAAATCACCTTGTACCTTTTTAATCCACTCCTTCTTAAATTCTAAAGGAATTGTGTTGAATAGGAAGGTATATTTAGGGAGAGTAGACGTTTTTAAAAGATTGGATCTACCTAAAAACGATAAAGGAAGGGATTCCCATGCCTGAAGTTGTTTCCGCACTTTAAATGTTACATTGTCAAAGTTCACTTTTGCTATTTTCTCCAAATCTTGCACAACTTGGATTCCTAAAAATCGTATGGTTTGTCTAATTGAATCACAGGGGAAGTTGGTGTTCCATTGCATAATCACAGTTTTATGTTGGTTCACGGCATAACCGGATATCTTGCCGAAGATTTCTAATGTTTCCCAAATTGCTGGCAGAGATAGATGTAAATGGCCTGTGAAAATCATCAGATCATCAGCATAAAGCCCAATCTTCTTCTCCCCGCCTTTGCATACAAAAGGAGAAATATTCCTACGTGCTCTCAGTTTTAAGGCCAATGGCTCAGTGTAGAGGTTAAAAAGGAGAGGGGATAGAGGACATCCCTGTCTGGTTCCCCTACCAATATTTAATGGTTTAGACAGGTTCCCATTGACCAACACTCTGGCTAAAGGATTTTTATAGAGAGCTTTGACAGCAGATAGAAAGGTTTTTCCTAAATTGAAGCGTTGGATCACCTCATAAAGAAAGGGCCAACTAACCCTACCAAATGCCTTTGCAGCATCGCATGTCATGACCGTCAGAGGATTACCATACTCTACTGCCAAATCTATAGCGCCAAGTAACTCATGCATCAAGTCTTGTAATTGCCTCCCCCTTATAAAGCCTTTTTGGTCAGTGTGTATCAAAGACCCTACTATCCGGTCCAAGCGCCTAGTGAGTATCTGAGTATAAACCTTATAGTCGCTATTGAGGAGTGAAAGAGGTCTATATGACTCACACACCCTCTGATTTTTGTTGGGTTTGAGAAGGATAGTTATAGTAGCGGAATCCCAAGAGGATGGTAATTCTTGGTTAGAGATAAAGGCTAAGTTAAAGAGTTTGAGCAAAATCGGGGCTAGTTCTTCTTTTAATAACATGTAAATTTCATTGGGAAAGGCATCAGGACCTGCAGCTTTCCCTTTTTTTAAACTACTTATGGCCTTATGGACTTCCTCAATTTTTTTAAAATCTGTTTTTATTTGTGAGTAACATAGGCATGAAAGACAACATACAGTCGGTATTCAAGTGCATACGCATCCCTCTGTTGTGCGTTTGCATACAGGTCTCTGGTATATGCTAGCATAAAACATTTCATAACAACAATATCTATGTCATTCTTAACCCAGCAACCCAGTAGGTCCATGTACTCAGTTCCATCCGTCTGGCCAGAGGTCGTGGGTTGGTTCAGGTATTTTGCCGACGTATCGTTGTGTAGATTTCTTACAGTTCATACAGTGTGAGCCGTGAAAACAGATGTTGAAGTTGTTACAACGTTAAAACAGTAATACAACACCAACAGCAGCAATAACGTTGACCGAGACAGTCTCCTTGCTTCCCGTTAAATGTTTCCCCCTCCGGGCACCTCAGCTGGAAATGTCCCCCCATGTGCACTCCTTCTCGTTGTTAGCCATCTCAGCTTAGCCGCGTATTACGTGTGGGTATGTGGAACCCTACGGTATGGTGTGCATAATGGACTTCCTCAATAGTGATAGGGCTATTCAATTTATCTTTTAGAGCCTCATTAAGGGATGGAAGTTCAAAATCCTGAAAAAACGCCTCTAGTTGTTCCTTATTTATAGCTTTATCCTCTGTATACAGGTCTTGGAAAAACTGTACAAATGTGTTTTCAATCTCGCTGTCCTCAGAGATGATATTACCTGAGGTTTGGCATTTGAGATCTTTAATAAGATTTCTAGATTGATCGGCTTTGGTCTTCCATGCTAGGAGTTTCCCGCACCCCTCCCCAAACTCATAATTGGATAGTCTGCTGGCTTCCCATTTTCGTCTTACCCTGGCCTCCAAATAGTCAGCCAGTTTAGATTTTGCCAATAACAAATCCCTTTCTATTTGAGTTCTAGTGGCAGGGTTAGGGGGATGTGCTGAGTCACATTGGAAGGTATCAATAGAAGCTCCAAGAATTTTATCCTCCTCCTTAACCTTTTTATTTTGTGCCGAGTTTAGACTAGATAGAATACCTGTAAGATATGCCTCATATGCATCCCATACTGTGTTCAGAGGGGCTGAGTCCAAGTTAAAGATAAAAAACTCGGTTGTGGCTGCTTTCAAGTTATCTACTACCGAAGGATCTAAAAGTAAGGTGCGGTTTAAAGTCCAACGCCGTGACGGGACTTTATCTCTAAAGAGAATCTCAAGGGAAACCGCCGAAAGATCCGATAAGTGCTCAGGGATGTGTGTAACTTTCCTAGTGTTTTTACTAATGACTAAATCCACAAGAAAGAAATCGATCCTAGATCGATGTCCATGTTTTTTATTATGAAAAGTAAAGTTTCCCCCTCAGTCCCCTCCCTAGAGCTCATGAATTTCCAGATGTCAATGAGACCTGTGTCGAAAATCAATTGTTTCAGAGCCCTTCTCATGTTAGGAGTTGCTGCAGCTGCCCTTTTGGAAGTTGTGTCTTGTACTGGGTCCAGAAAAACATTGAAGTCACCTCCCAATATAATTGGTTCATTAATATCCACTAAGTGCAGAAACAAGGTACGTAGGGGCATAGGGTCATCCAGATTGGGGCCTTAGTATCCAACCAATGCCAACCAGACACCATAAATTTTGGCCTTAGCAATTACCCATCTACCTGAAGGGTCCACCACACACTCCCCTAGTATAGCTTGAGAAGATTTTTTGAATAGAAGGGCGACCCCTTTAACTGTACAAGACTGAGAGGTACATACACAGTGCTCAATCCATTGTTGGCCTTTTAAAATCTCCCGCAATTCTTCCTTAACTAGATGTGACTCCTGAATAAAAATAACATCTGTGTTGATGAGCCTAAGATATTCTAGAATCTTTCTCCTTCTTAGGGGGACCCTAAGGCCATTAACATTCCAAGATAATATCCTTAGGAGCCTAGGCTTATCCAGGCCAGCCATGAAATGTAAGAATATTTAAAAGAGGAAAGAGATACCAAAAAGACCAGGATGTCTTGGTCCACCTTAAAAACAAAAACAAAAACATTTGCGAAAGGGGTTTTATTCTAAAATTAGCAAAAGAGGACATTTTTTGGGATTTTCTCCCACATGCTCCCCCACCCAATGTGATTGTATTTTTTTTGTGACTTTTCATTTCTACAACTGACCCCTCCACCCACCCTGGGGAACCCTCCCTATAAACTAGAGGTATACTTTTGATTACCTCTTTGAGCTCTCCTACTGTGTGGCAGCCTGCATTAGTGAATAGTTATACTGATTGTGCCTTAATCTGATCTATAAAGTCTCTCACGTCGATTGGGTCTCTAAAGTTATGCATTTTATTGTTTCTCATGACCCTCAAGGATGCAGGAAATCTTATATTTGCAGTGGCACCCAGCTCTCTTAGCTCCTGAATAAATTTGCCCAGTTCCCATTGACTATCCTGGGTAGTACGCGAATTATCGGACCTGATGCGAAAAGACTATATATCTTTTTTGTATGTTTCTGCTTTTAGAGCCCCGGCGAGAATTCTTTCCTTCAAAGAATATGATTTAAAATTTACTAGAATCCTTCTTGAGGTTTTTCTCCCTGGACGTCTCACATAAGGATCGCGATGAACTCTTTGAATATCTTCTTCTAGGTTACGTTGGTCAATATCTGTATTAAATTCTTTCAAAAGGTGTATCACGAAAACTTTTATGTCCTCCCCTTCAAGGCCCTTAGGAACGTTTAGGATTCGAATATTGTTCCTTCTTGCACTGTTCTCTAGCGATTCCAACTTATCTCTAAAATCTTTTTCGCTGTTTTTTAACTTCTGTATCTCTTCCTGGTTGATATCAACCTTTTTAGAGAGATCGTCCAATGAGACCCTCATAGCCCCGACTCTTTCTACCAGGTTGTTGATTTTATCCTCCATGGCCTCACAAGTGCCCTGAATTTTTTGCTGGTTAAGCTCTGAGATTGCGAATTTCTCCCTGACTTCTGTTAACAGGGTTGATAAGAGCTTTCCTAATTCAGGGGTATTAGTATGGTCAAGGGCCACAAGGGATGATCCTTTTTGGCCTGAGAGTGGTTTTCAGATGACAATAAACTAGGGTTGAAGCTAGGGCTAAGGCTAGGGGTCCTGTGCTGAGTTATCTTCTGTTAGGGGATCAAACCTATTCTCTAATGGTATGAGATCAGATCCCATTTTATTAGAGCCTAAAGCTTCCATGTCTTCTTTTCTTTTTTGGAATAGAGTACTCTCTGTGACTTGAGACAGTACTCCTGAGGGGGGAATCACTGGAACCCCTTGCGCCTGGACTTTAAAGTAGGAGCGGAGTGAGGGTGTTACTCTTATACTCTCTGTCTTCTTTTTCGCGTGTTTAGAACTTGTTTTCTGAGCTGCTTAGTCCGCGGACGGTCTTTTAACTTTAAGAGCGCTGGAAGCCTGCAGAACCTAGGGGGTGGTGTTAGAAACTTCTGGTTGTGGAGCCTGTGGCACAGAGAGGTTTTGGGGGGGAATTTCCCTGGAAACAAGTGCACTCAAAACCGAGTCCCCTTTCCCCCCAAACACCTCTGCTTCTTAAAGTATATCTGTTCACACTATTCACACTATTTTCGCTGTGATCAGATCTCCCCGTTATCAAGCTTAACCGAAGCGGCTAATTTCTGTTTGAAAGCACCGATATTGGTGCTATTAGTAATGTTACCTTCAAGTGGGGCCCGCTCCCCCCTCCTTACTGGGGTCATCAGGGGTCCTTTGATGTCATTTCTTTACTGTGAATCCTGGCATATTATGCTGCTTTTGGGCTTCCCCAAACCGGCTCACCCCGAGAACGAACACAGACTAATCCCACTTCCTGGAAAGCCGACTCTCGCAGCAGCGCGGCGGCCCCAGTTGAGCCGCGCTGCAGCCTCCGCCCACACTCCTCCCAGTGTCTTCGTCTCCGTCGTTGCTGCCTTGCCGTTCTGAACTGGCGGTGCGCCGCCGTTCGAAAGGAAAAAACCTCGTTCTCCCGGACTCCCTTGACCATCCACCGTAACCAGAACACCCAGAACACCCACGCAGAATCGTCACCCTATTTCCATCGATAGAAGGCACAGGTATGTGGAAAAAACCCTACCGGTTACCACCCGCTTCGGAGAGCTCGCGACCGCGTCTAACTAACGGCGGCCATGTTCCCCGATTAGACCCTCTTGCCAGCCGTCAAAGGGGGTTGTTGGAGTTGAGACTGAGAGGTGATTGGGAATGAGATCTGAACTTAGAAGCAAATATAATTTTTTTGCAATTCATTCCAAAGTCAGGAATTGGCGGGCTAGGTATGTTTAGGATTCAGGAATCGGCTAGGTATGTTTAGGATTCAGGAATCGGAATTGAACTGTGGAATAATAATGATCGGATGGTACTCGACTGCGATACATACTAGTCGACTACTACTAGTCAAATAAGTCAATCTGATTGATTTAGCATAGGTCAATGTTATTGCAATTGCTGTTTCCTGTCTAAAAATATGTTTAGAGCAATTATATTTATATATTTAACACAAATAATTTTTTGTCTCTTTACATGATCAGCATCCAGGGGCAAGAAGAAGACTGGGGCAGCTGGCAGTGCGGCGGGTGCGGGAGCTGGAGGGGCCTCCCAGGAGCAGCAGGAAGCGGCCTCAGGCGCAGATGGCTCTGCTGCTGGCCCCAGTAAGTCCTCCTGGTGTTGTAATATATTAATATTTCCCTAACTTTTACCGCTCTATTATTTCCATTCCCTAATTTTAATTTTTCCAAAATCCTCTTCAATCTATCTGTTTCTAAATTCTTGTTTTTGCTCCATTACCTACTACTAAGTACTACTACTAACATTGTTTCTTCTAGTGTCTGTTTTTATTTTTACATCAAATCAAACTGCATCTGACTAACCTCTGCTCTGACTCTGTATTAGACAGTCTGTCTGTAGCTTGCTTTCTTCTGGGTTTCACTGAGCTTGCTCTCTCCCCTTATGTGGATTGCCTAGTAGTGGTACTGTAAGACTCAGAGAACCCATTGGTCCTAGGCTACTACTAGTACTAGTAAGGACTCCTTACTACAACTAGTAGCACTACTGTGCTGTGCAGACTGCAGATTGCATGCCCAAGACAAGTAAGGTATATCCGCAGGTTTGTGAATTGTGAGATGAGACGGCTTTAGTTTCTTTTACTGTCTCATCATGCTCAATCAGTAATGGTGGTCACTCACGTTGGACAGGAGCAGGACCCCCCAAAGTGGTGTATTTTACTTTTTTCTAATTCAGGCCTAGTATGGTGAACACTGAACAACTGTTACTGTGCACCATGGCTGGAAGGAAGTATGAGGAGTAGGAGGACGGCACCATTATTTTCCAACTAAGAGAGACCTCATGTCTGCCCAGTTGGCCACTCTTTCTTCTTTAAAAAAAATGAGATGCACTAATAGCTCTAGTCACTGAGTCCAGTCCTATGGGTTGCCCTCTTCTGGAGAGGCTTTTCAAAAATTGCCACCAACAAAATGCCCAACCGGATATTATTTGATTATTTTTGATAGGACATACTGTCTACTGTACTCTAGTATCCGAATTGTAGATAGTGATGTGTGTGGTGTATATGTATTATTAATTATGTATTTTCAATCGTGCTAATGAAAAGAATAAATAGGTGAGGCATATATGGCATCTAAAAAAATGGGAATTTCTTTTTCCAGGCGTACCGACCACCAGCCAGCGGTGAAGGCCAACATGCCACGCCGGAGGGAGCGGATGCGGCAGCCACAGGGGGTGAGCCAGCAGCAGCGGCGGGCGGTGGTAAGTCATATTCCTTACTTATTGAGAATGATGAATTCACTTGCTGCAAGGGTGTACACTCAGTACTAGTACACTGTACTTCTGCTGAGGCTAAGTTGTTGTGGACACTGAACAGTTGAAGAAGACACCTGGTCTTTACTTAAACATTAGCATTAGCGGCGGGGGTTGAGTAACTAATGGCATATTCTATCTTCAACTCAGCAAAGACAGTTTTATAATGAAGACAAACAGTCAGATGACATGTATGACTGGCAGAGAAGGATGCGTGGGTGTAGGAAGGGGCCCCGGGATGCATAGGTGGCGGATGAAGATGATAGGAATAGGATGCATGGGTAGTTGAAGGATGGGTGAAAGGTGAAAGAGAAAGCAGAAAGGATGCCTGTCTGGGTGGGTGAAACTGTATGGGTGAAAGGAATCTGACCGGTGGAGTTCGAGGGGTCAAACTCTAAGGCAAGCAAGGACGCATGGTATGGGTGGTGGTTGGTTATATCTAAATGTATGTTGTTGTTGGTGAAAGCTGGTTTATGATAGCCATATTTGGATTGATGGATGGATGCCTGGATGGTATCATAAAGTAGGTGAAAACAGAGTCAGACTGGATGAAGAGAATGTAAAAGAAAATTAAACCGTGCCAGAGTACCAAAGCCAAGGGTGAAGAGGATTAAGAATAAAATAATAATAATGCTAGAAGAGCAATGCACTGAATGTAAATGAAAAAACAAACCCTGGGAAGAACAAGGACTTTTTTTGCAAGGTTTTTGATTCAAAGGTTTGAGGTTGTGCTTGTATTTCAGAGTGGAATACTCCCTTGACTCACAGTAGTTTGCAAGCACAACATATATATTGTACATGACTATTATTATTTACCCTACCCATAATCGCCTCCCTCCGACTCTGAGGCCCACTTCCGCTCCAGTCCCCTCCCTGTGTCAGCCATGGGTTGCTTATCGGCTGCATGGTAACTAGTACTTACAAATCACTCAGTATGTCATCATCATCATCATCATCACGTGAGTGACATGATGTCGTGCCGCCGTTTTTCATCATCCATAAGCATGTGATCATTAACCATCATCATGTGCCTTATTGCAGTAGTGTAGTCAGGGTGAAAGTGAAATTGTCTGAGCATTTGCCATTGATTTAACAGAGTATGGCCGTAATGGAAATATATAATTGTGTAGTACAGCTGCCCCACATGCAGACAGTAGTAAAGTACATGAGTCTGCAACAAGAGTATGTCTGTCTAGGGCACAAGCTGACTGAGCTGGCATGCCAACAAGATTAATTGTGCTAAACAAGAGAGAGAAAAATAATACTTATACTCTACTCCATACTTAGTGCCTGAAAGTATTATCATCACATCCAAATCTTAGGGGCAGAGGAAGGGAAGTGAGGAGGAGAGGAGGATACGACAGCTGCTAGTGCTACTGCTACTACTGTGCCACTATAAATTTTATGTGTGTAATTTAATTTTGTGTTACTGTTTTGCTAAGAGTATTGGTTACAATTCTCTTATTTTTCCTTTCTTGATATAGCTACCCCTTCCCAAACCACTAGTCAGTAGTTGGCGGCCAGGGCCCGGCAAAGGAAGCTGGCGGCCATCTGGGATGAATATCGCCGGCTGGTTGTCCTGGCGGAGGAGAAGGAGGAGGAGGCAGAAGCTGCAGCTTCTTCCTCCAATGCCCCGGGGCCCAGCCAGCCCCCCGTGCCTCCGGTGGTACGGCGCCATGTTCTGGCAGCCGCCTGCCGCCCATCACCAACATCTACTGCTGCCCACCCCTGTGGTTCCTGCAGGAACTTTCGCCGCCGCGTGCTCCTCAGGGTGGAACTCCTGGAGGCCTAGCTGGAGGAGGTCCTGGAGAGAACTAGCCGGCACCCCCGCCGCTAGACGTCATCATCATCACCGACCTCAGTCTTTGACTCTTGCCCCTTTTTTAATCTTTTTTTTGGTGGGTGGGATGTTGGGACTAGTTGGGGAACCATGGGGTTTACTTTTTCTTGAACTTGGACATGGACATTTATTTAATTTACTGGACATTGGTTGGGGTTAGGGAGAGGGGTGGGTCAGGTGTTGTGGGTTTTTCTTCTAGTTTATATTTGTTAGGGTAATACATTTATAGTTTTCCAATACATATGATGCAATTCTTTTCCGGGGGGGGGGTTTACTTTTTTACATCACCTTGTTTGTTTTTGTTTCCACCCTTTGCTGCAGGGCCGAAGCCAGTTTTTGAAATCTGCCAATAGTGTAACACACCCACAGATAGATGCAGTACCCTCACTTGTCCTACTACTGTCAGTCTCTCCTCCTAGTCTATTCATTCTGCAACTAAAACCCCTTTGTAGTATGTACTCGGAAGGATGTGGGTGTGTGAATTAATTAATTTCCATAGTATATACATTATTGACTCCCCCACACTTCTTCTCTTACCTGTGATTGATGTTTAGGCGAAGCAATGGCTGCATGGTGATGGTTTGGTTTCCTAAGGTGCCATGGTGGGTGGTGGTAGCAGTAGAAGACAGTTGCATTTGTAAAAAAAGAAAATGAGACAAGTCAGTCACCTGAGGGAGACTAGGGAACGAGTAGTAGAAGTACAGTAAGTAGTAAGTACACAAGAAGGAGACTGCCAAACAAGAAGAAAGTGATGATGAATGATATTGATATTAAGCAATGCTAAAGTCAAATAAAACATAATGGTGGCAGGGATAGCCTAGTACAAGTTACAACAAACTGAAGTAGTGGACTCGACCTATGAAGTGGACAAGCGTAACCTTTAGTGCTGTAAGGATGATAAATCCATGACGGCAATTAATAATTAATAATGGGTTAATATAATTATGTTCCTCTGGAAAAAAAAGGGAATAGCAAAAACTACTGAGCATGGGCGGGCACTGGGCAATCTAATCTGTTGCCAGTGTGGCCGATATATATATAGGATGAGGAGTTATTCAATGTCAACACTGTCGACAGATTGGGGATTAATATCTATGGGACCAGTGCCACGGAATTCCGGAAGAAGTCAACTTTCACACCAGTCATGCCAAAAGACTCTATCGATCTTTTTGCAGAACATGTTAACGACCTCAAGGATTTGGCTAAAGAATCAAGCAGAAATTTCAACAAAAGAGGAAGATATCAAGTATGAGAAGATCATGGAAAAAATAAATAGAGTAAAGATATAGTCGTAAGACAATCGGACAAAGGGGGCAACGTAGTCCTGTGGCCCCTGTGCCAATACGACGCTGAGGCGAGATCTCAACTAAAAGACAAAGAGTGTTATCAAAAAGTCCCGCAAAAGCAGTATGTTGGAGACTAAAGCAAAATTCCACAAGGAACTGGCAAGATGGAGAGGTATGGGGTTGATCTCTGAGGCAGAACTCCAGTATTTAAAAGTAGACAATCCTGTGACCCCCATACTCTACCTAATACCCAAAGTCCACAAGGATATATTGACACCCCCTGGGAGACCGATTATCTCGGCAATTGGCAGCCTCTTTGAAACGACATCAAGATTTTAAAATCATTTCCTACAGGAATTTGTCAAAGCGCTGCCTTCCCATATCCAAGACACTGGGGATTTTCTGAGGAAACTGCATGAGATCACATGGGAAGAGGGGGATCTACTTATCACCCTTGATGTCTCCTCGCTCTATACGAGCATTGCCCACACTGATGGACTAAGGGCGCTGAGCTATTTTCTGGGAAACAGGCCCCTGCAACTGTATCAACATTCAGAGATGCTAGTGAGAATGGCAGAACTGTGTTTGGAGAACAACCTATTCCAGTATGGCAGTGACACATTTAAGCAACTGAGGGGGACGGCCATGGGTACCTGCTTTGCCCCCAGCTATGCGAACCTTCACATGGGCTGGTGGGAGGAGCAGGTACTCAGAACCACATTCAGGAATGAGTGGGAGAACAACATTATGTTGTGGGTCAGATTTATTGATGACCTGTTCATCATTTGGAGAGGGTCATCAGCTGATGCCGAAATGTTCATTGCTTCCCTGAATGTTAATGATTTAAATCTGAAATTCACTGACAACATAAGCCCTTCCTCTGTACATTTTTTACATCTAGAGGTGTTTATAAATGATGGATGCCTGCACACACGCACTTTTAGAAAGCCCACCGCAGGCAACTCTGTTTTACATTGCAAAAGCTTTCATCCACCGAAGCTAAAACAGAGCATTCCCTATGCGGAACAGCTCTGCATGAAAAGGAACTGCAGCGAAGCAGGCACCCTAGCACAAGCCCAAACTGATCTGACATTGAGATTTAAGGAAAGAGGTTATAGTCAGGCCGTCCTTAATCAAGCCTTGATCAAAGTGGACAGTATGCCAAGACAGGATATACTGTTTGGGGAGAGCAAGAGGACCAGAAAAGACACCAAGTCACAAGGACAAGACATTAGGATGATAACCGGGTTCAATGCCTACCATGCTAGGGTGAGAACCTGCAAGATAGGCATTGGCACATGGTTAGAGGGGATCCCATCCTAAGAGGTTCAGTTCCCAGAAAACCGCTCATTTCCTATAGAAGGGCAAGATCGATGCGGGAACAGTTAGTTAACAATAGTCCAGAACTGGTCGAAACAGAAAGTTGGCTTAAGGCCAATCCGGGTTTAATAAATGCCTGAAATGCAAAGCCTGCAAGCATGGGGTCAACAAAAAGGAAGTACAGCTGCCACTAATGACTAAGCCTTGGAGGATTCCGAGGTTTTTGAACTGTAGGAGCGACCATGTGGTGCACGTGCTTCAATGCACGTGTCCCATGGTATACGTGGGCAGTACCATCCATATGGCCCACGTTAGAATTCTCCAACATCTGAGAGCAGTTAAAAATAAGAACCCAGCCTATCCAGTTGTTCGCCACATTAATGAAATCCACAAAGGCAGAGTCGAGGATTTATCTTATTTTATCATAGACTCAGTACCCAAAAAGAGAAGAGGAGGCAATCGGGAGGTCGAGCTGAGAAAGCTAGAGTCTCGCTATATTTTGATGCTCGACTGTAAAAGCCCAAATGGTCTTAACTCCGATGAGGGACTGCACATCCACCTAGCTTGGCAGGGAGTACTGAGTCAAACCCTCCTAATGTTCAGCTAGATGTGAGACAGGTGGTATTAGCGAATACATGAAGCCGTATACAACTTCAGAAATGTGAATCTGTTATATGCTTTTTATGATCATTTGTAACGAATTTTTAAGTGTGTAATTTTTTGAATAGACACGGTGTGATAATGAGATTTAATGCATAGCCCAGAAGTGTTTTTAAGAATAACTCTAGTGTGAGGAGTATATCTTCTTTATTGTTTTAACCGGGTGATGATAGATATTTATTTGCAGGTTTAAATGAAGAAAATATTATATGTGAGGAGATAATAGTTGAGTATGCATGGAGGCAATTTTATAGTAGGGGACTAAACATGTGCTATTTTAAACCATTTTAGGAAGAATTGGATTTTAATTGTGCATTTGCACTTTATCCTCTAAGGCAGCTAATATTGCAACATGCACCTTTGCACATATTTCTTATATATTGCTAAATTTGCACTTTATAATACTAATTTTTAGACCTTAGGGTCTATTAATTGTAAGTTTGCACATAACCGAATGCGAATTTGCACGTTTAAGAATAGGCAGCTATTAGCAATGTTATGCGTATCTTGCACAAAAATCCAAGTGAATTGCGAGTTGCATGCCATTAACATAGAGACGGCAGGGTGGCCAAATGCGAATCTGCACCAAAGCAGATATAGCACTGGGAATTAGCACTTGCACTTTTACTCGAGTTGCCTTATAAAACACCAAAATCAACTGTGTACTCACACCGCAAACCCACATAACAGCTGCCAGCGCGCTACCCGTACATTACTTAACAGTGACTAGCCAAGTTACAGCGTACAATAGTCAGTCCAGGGGACATTAAAATATCAGTATTGTATCACAGTTGTGATGTCAGGGGCCATTAGGGTCAAGGAAAGTAGACATAGCTAGTTCACTATGTCGCACATGCGGTGCGCTTTGATAGATAATACGATATTTGAATACATTCAATATCCAATACATGGCGCGCAGCTGTCCCGTTAAAACAAGGGATTATCTAAACCATCAACACCCAGTTAGAATGTAGAATTTGTGAAACAAAAGAACACTAACTTTTGAAACAATCTGAAAGGGCTTACTCACTTGGTACAATAAAGTTCATTGTAGTGAAAGGATAAAAAAGAATGCAATGAGAGAAAAAATGCATGACCCATAGTGGAAGTGTAATTGTATACACTAAATCACAGTGCCACCAGTGCACCAGAGCATGTATTTAAAGGTTGAAATGTAAACAACAAATCGTCAAAGTTGAACAATATTGTATTAGCAATGAACTTTTATTGAGGTGTGTAGTGTTTTGTCTATGTCTTCTGGCATCACGTGGTGGTAGGAGAGCACTTATATGTATTTTGGAAAATTGGCTCTTTTGTGTGATCAAGGCAGGGGATCCTGCCGAAACGCGTCATAGCCCTCTAAACCTGCTAATAAATTAATTTTGGAGCAATTTACCTTGGTCACTGTGTTGTATTCCGGTGCCTGAAAGAAGACGCGCTGGTTTTGGTTGGGAGATATATATATATATATATATATATATATATATTCACTGAAAAAACCATAGATTTCAGGGACGTTATAGTTAGTTGGACATTTCACTCATATAAAACCAGAGAAATATGGATGTTATAGTTAGTAAAGCTAACTATAACTCGCGCCCCCGCAATGCACTGCTGATGACGTCACATATTACATCACTCATGACATGCTCAGTGACATCACTGATGACATCACTGATGACATCTCAAATGACATCACTGATGACATCACTGATGACATCATCCAGTGACTAAGTGTTTCTAAAAATTTCAAGAACGTTATATCTATATATGCCAAGGTATATTGAAGAATGATTGGTTGTCTGAGAACCTGTATGGGTGCCTGAGTGTCTGTGTGGGTGGGGGGGTGTGTGACTCCCTGCATGGATGTGTTAGTGGGTGATTCACTGGGTGTATGCGTTTATGAGTGAATGGATGTGTTAGTGGTATATGTGTAAGTAACTACATATGTGAAAGGCAGTATTTGTGAGTGTTGGAGTATATAAGTGAGTATATGTAACAGTGAGTGATTGTGACAGTGGCTGCATGGATAAGTGGGTGCTTATGTCAGTAATTGTTGAAGACAGTACGTGTCTGTATGAATAAGTGATGTGGTGTGTGTATAACTGTATATGTGAGTAAATGGCAGTGTAATAATTCTTTGGGTGACTGACTAGGTTTTTGAGTAACTCTTTGGATGAGTGGCCGTGTGTGAGTGTCTATATGGGTGTATGAGTGGATATATCAGTGGCTGTATTGATGAACGACTGCGTGTATGAGTGACTGTATGGGTTAGTGGGTGGATGTGTGTGTAGACATATGAATCACTGAGTGGGTATGTACTAACTGCTATTGGTGTGTCTATGGTTTTTATATTGGTAGTCTGTATTTTAGAGTGGGTGTATGAAAGGTTTTAATAGGGTGTGAGGATGTGCATCAGATGATCGCGTGGATGATTTCATCAGTGATGTCATCAGTGATGTCATTTGAGATGTCATCAGTGATGTAATCAGTGATGTCACTGAGCATGTCATGAGTGATGTAATATGTGATGTCATCAGCAGTGCATTGCGGGGGCGCGAGTTATATATAGTTAGCTCTACTAACTATAACAGCCGAATTTCTCTGGTTTTTTAGGAGTGAAATGTCCTAATAACTATAACGTCCCTGAAACCTATAGTTTTTTCAGTGAATTTCAAAGGTTTTTTAAATGCTAATTTCTAATTATAACGTCCCTGAAACCTATGGTTTTTTCAGTGAATTTCTAAGGTTTTTTAAATGCTAATTTCTAACTATAACGTCCCTGAAACCTATGTTTTTTTCAGTGTATTTCTAAGGTTTTTTAAATGCTAATTTCTAACTATAACGTCCCTCAAACCTATGGTTTTTTCAGTGAATTTCTAAGGTTTTTTAAATGCTAATTTCTAACTATAACATAGCAGTTGCGTTTGCAGAGTGGTGTAGAAAGGTGAGCGTGGCCTCCGAACACCTCTTAGCAATCCCACTGTGTGGGATTTATTGGCGGTAACAGGAGGGGTAGTTAGCCCCCAACGTCAACCTTGGGGGCCAACTACCCCTCCTAATACCTCCAGTAAGTCCCACACAGTAGGACTGCTAACTTCTCATACCAGGCCACGCCCCCTTTCTCCACCACTCTGCAGACACGCCTCCTGGCGCGTTCTGGGTTGGGGGATTAACTCCCCTTGAATCCTGAGGGTCCCTGGGGGCCAACTAGCTCACCAGGTACCTCCAGTAAGCCCCACACAGCTGGATTGCTGAGAGTGGTCCGAGGCCACGCCCCCTTTTTACACCACTCTGCAAACGCGCCTCCTGGCGCACTGCTGCTCGGGGGACGAAGTTCACTTGTGTATTGAGGTCCTCAGGACACAAGAGGACCTCATCACCCCACCATCAGTGCGCCAAGAGGCGCGTTTGCAAGGTGGTGTAAAAAGGGGCGTGGCCTCGGACCACCTCTCTGCAATACAGCTCTCTGGTGCTTACTGGGGATACCTGGTGGGCTAGTTGGCCCCCAGGGACCCTCAGTATTCAAGGGGACTTAATTCCCCAACTTACAACGCGCCAGGGGGCGCGTTTGGAGAGTGTTGCAGGGAGGGGGCGGGGCCTCCGGCAAGATGCCGTTTTTGTTTTTATATTGTTTTAGAAGGGGGGCTGTGTGGCCCCCCTTCTTGTACTATTTTTGGTGCCCTGGGGACCCCATCCCCCAGGGCCTGACCCCTTTTTTATTAAAAAAAGAAGGGAAAAAAAACGGGAAGGGGGCCACGCGGCCTCCCTCCCGAGGCCAATTTCATCCCCGGGGACCACATCCCCCGGGTCATGGGCTGCTTTTCAAAATGTAACTATTGGGAAGGGGGGCCGCGTAGCCCCCCTTTCCTAGGCCACTATTGGCCCCGGAGACCCCATCCCCGGGGCCGGCCTGCCGTTTTTTTTTATTTAAATGGGAGGGGGGCCGAGTGGCCCCCATCCCAGGCCACTTCTGGCCCCAGGGACCCCATCCCCCAGGGCCTGGTCTCACCGTTGGGGACCGTGGGGGGAGCCCCAATGCCCCCACGGTCCCGCTGGCTCCCCGCTTCCTGCGGGAGCCAGCATTGCTTTTGCACACGGGAAGCTGCTGACATGCAGCTCCCCTTGTGCAAAAGCAATCTGCTTTGGTTTTTGGAAGCGAGATAAATAAGCATTGCCCCCGGGACCTGGCCCACCCGGGGGCTTTAAAAAACGAAGCGCGGGAGCCGGCGCTTTGGTTTTTTTTCATTCTCGACCGGGTTCGCGCATCCGGCGCGACTAGGGCCTCTGGAATCATGCGGCAGGAGAGGGCCAAATTATGTGGTACGGTTGAATAAATATGAAGCATTATGCTGCACATTTTGTAATAGTATTACTTCATTTTTTTCATCTTTTTTTAACACTCCGTGGGCATTTGTTGCACCCCAGTAGTACCAGTTTAACATCCAAACATAGCAACATGAATGAATGAATGAATATGAAATTTGTAAAGCGCGAACTAAGCCCAAGGGCGTCAAGGCGCTATAAGCGGACCTAAGGATGCAGACAAAAAGACATGCTCATACCAAGGTCTGTGAGAAAAGCCAGGTCTTTATGGCCCTGCAGAAAAGAGAATGGGACACCTGACTTGAGAGCTGTTCCGGGAGGGAGTTCCACAGTCTAGCAGCAGCAGTGGAGAAAGCTCTACCTCCCCATGTAACCTTCTTGAATCTCTGTACTATAAGCAGATTCTTATCTGCAGACCGGAGCCGCCTGTTGGGAACATAACGATGGATAATGGCCTTAATCGCCTCAGGGCCTGACCCGTAATAGGCATTGTGAGTCATGCACAAGGTCTTGAAGAGGATCCTACGGTCCACAGGCAGCCAGTGCAGCAACCTAATAGCAGCTGTGACTGAATGATATTTAGGTAAATTCATCACCAGCCTGGTTGCGGCATTCTGCACCATCTGCAGACGTCGCATTAAACCTTTGTTAATGCCCAAATAAAGGGCATTACAATAATCCAATCTGGATGTAACCAGTGCAATGACAGCCTGCTTACGTGCATCAAAAGAGAGATAGTGGGAAATTTTCCGTAGGATCCTAATGATCCCAAAACACGTGGAAACTGTCCTACTAACCTGTAGGTTCAGGGACAGTGAGTTATCCACGATAACCCCCAGGTTTTTGCCATGGGAGACCGGAGAGGGACAGACGCCAAGCGCATCCGGCCACCAGTCACTGGACCACACCTCCTGCTTACTCCCAAAAACCAAGACCTCCGTCTTCTCTCCATTCAATTTAAAAAAATTCTCCACCATCCAAGAGGAAACTGCCTGCATACAGTTCCTAAAATTAAGGGCCGAATCCTTTATACTTTGCGAAATAGACACCATAATTTGGGTGTCGTCCGCATAGGACAGCACTTCCAACCCAAAGGATCTCACAACCTTCGCAAGAGGAGCGACATAGATATTAAAAAGAGTAGGGCTCAGGGAGGAGCCCTGAGGAACACCACACAGCAAGGGTTTGGGGGCTGAGTAAAATCGACCAAGCTTAACCATCTGTGCCCGCTCACTAAGAAAGGAAGCAAGGAGCCCCAAAGCCGAGCCTCCCAATACCTATCTCTCTGAGACGATCAATCAATCTACAGGGAGACAGGGTATCAAAGGCTGCGGTAAGATCCAGTAGAACAAGGAGGGTGGTATGCCCTGCATCCACTTGAACCCGGATATTATCAAATACAGAAGTCAATGCTGTCTCCGTACTGTGATGGCTTCTAAATCCATGTTGCGAACCATCTAGTAGATGGAAATCTTCTAGGTAAGTACTGAGATGAGAGTTAAGGTAAGTTTCCAGAATCTTAGCTGGGACAGGAAGTAGGGAGATCGGGCGATAATTCTTCAGTTCACTAGGATCCAGAGAAGGTTTCTTCAAAAGTGGCTTCACTACAGCCGTCTTCCACAGAGTGGGATATTGCCCTCTGAAATGGCAATATTAAAAACATCAGTCAAATGGGGAATAATAACTTCACGACCATGTTTTAGCACCTTGAGGGGACAAAGATCCAGAGGGGAACCCGATTTAACCCCTTCAAGGATCCGATCGGTCACCTCGGAAGACATAATAGGGAAGGTAAGAAGACTAGGCGACCCCTCGATGGGTGCGGCCCCAATGGGATGGGAGGTGGATCGGACAGATGACCCCGCAATGGGGTTGGAGGCTTCAAGCAGGGAGTAGATATCTGCAATCTTAGTATGGAAAAAGTCAGATATTTTATCACAGCGCTCCTGAGAGAAGTTTGAGGGGTCGGAAGCAGGGGGAGAGGTAAGAGAATTTATTACCTTAAAGAGATCCCTAGAGGATCTCATAGAATCAGTAGTCTTAGAGAAGTATAATCTCTTTTCCTCCATGACGGCAATTTTATATTCTTTGAGGCCCTGCTTATGTAGTGCCCTATTCAGCGGATTTAGATCTACGCGCCAATGCCTCTCCTAGTTCTGCGACAGCCCTGTCTCAGCGTTCTGAGCCTCTCCGTAAACCAGGGAGCAGAGGGTTTTTTCCTTGCTGAATAGTACTTACTAAGAGGTGCAAGAGTATCCATTGCTGCTAACAATTGTTGCGATAGTTCTACCGCTGCCAGATTAGCATCATAAAGCTTAGTGAGCTCAAGATTGTTAAGAAAATTTGAAAGAGACTCATTACTTATGAGGCTAAAGTTCCTCCTTTCGTCCATATTCATGTCACCAGGGATAATCAACGCCGGAGACATAAAATGTAGGTCAAAAGGGACGCAAAGTGATCAGACCAAGCTAGGGGGATAGGTTCCCCCACACTTACACGTGGGTCATTAGAAAAGACCCCGTCAAGTATGTGCCCCGCTTGATGGGTAGGCTTCTTGACCAGCTGTGGAAAACCACAGCCATTCAAGGTATCCAAAAGACCCAGGGCGGCCCTGCAGTCAAGGTTATCAAAGTGAAAATTAAAATCCCCCAGGAGAGTGAGATTGGATCTTTCACAATAGGGTTCTAAAAGCCTGTTAAAATCCTGACTAAAGGCCGCCCTAGAGCCAGGTGGCCTATAACAAAGGATGCCAGAGAAGCTTTCCGTAGGGTGAAGATTAAGTGAAAAATAAAAAGCCTGGTAGAGATCAGGAGGAGCGGACAGAGCCTGAGTGCGACAAATCAGGGTTTCTCTATATAGAATGCCCACACCCCTCCCCGCCGATCTACCTTGTCCATTCTAGCAAGGGTGTATCCAGTAGGAATGGCATCTACAAGGTCAGGACCAGAGGCATCCGTAGCCCAAGTTTCGGTTATAAAAACCCAGGTTGGCTTCCTGGCTGATACAAAATCTCTAAAGGCAACCTTATTTTTGATCAGGGATCTTGCATTAATGAGATAGCCCTGTGCAGTCTGTACTGTAGAACTGGGCCTAATTCCTTTATTATCCGAGGGTGTGTTACAAGCCTGTTTAAGAGAGGTATTACATCCTGTACAAACCAGATGCCGCTTCTTAGCTAAAGTATCCGGATCCAGGGAGTGATAGCAGGGAGCCCAGGCTGCCCGCAGATCTAGCAGTAACTCTCGGGAAAGGCAAATCCGTCCCCGCTGATCAGAGATGGACAGGGCAGCATCTCCTGCGCGAGGCGCGACCTTAGCGCGGACGGGCGCAGACGGGCTTACCTTTGGCGCGCCGGCGGCGCGCCGGCGGCGCACCCGCTGCGCGCGTCCGCTGCGCGACGAGCCGGCCATGCTGCTTAAGTAGAGGAGCAGAACTAGAGTGCTAAACAGCCTTGGCTCCACCCCCCCAAACACCGGAAGAAGCCTGAATGTGCGCCGGCGCCCTCCACAACAAACGGGAAAACCCGCCGTGGAACGGGGCGCTGGCGAAATGAAAAGAAGCGTTAAGAGGGAGACGAGCCCCCGAGAAAGTGGAGGAAAGCGGGGAACTCCAACAAAGTGTGCAAATATGCATGAGACAGAAAGGTTACCAGTCCAGCTTTGCAAAGGCCCTTTCACTTCGCAGCAACACGTCATCACATTTTTTGTAACTTTTGAACCGTTTGAGCTAGAAACAAATTTTTTTTTTTTAAATCTGCTGATTATGCGGTGCATGGTGGACTATGTGGCAAATACCGCAAATCGAAAATCATCCGAAAATCTCCGCAGACACACTATCTCATAAACCAGTGGCCCTTCATACATCTGAGAGTTTCACAGCAGGAACACTAAAGTTTTGAGCGACTGCCTCAGCAGCTTGGTGTCGCACTATAGGAATCAAAGGGACTAAAAACAGTAGTTAGTACATATAGTGCATGGGTAGTTCTCATGCCTTGTGTCACAACATGAGCAGAGGAACTTCAATTCTCCTCGTGCCAACCTTCACCGTCTCAAGTCACAACCCTCTTTCTCTCCTTTCCTCTCTGTCTCCAATTTCCGTTTGTCCTTTTTCAACATCACCTTCCACCCATTGTTTCTTTCAAGTTCTCTCTCGTACTGTCCTTTTCCTGCTCTACCTCCCCTTTTTCTGCTGCGTCTTCTTGTCCCTCCTCTCATTCTTGTCCCTCCTGACTCCCTTTCCGTTCAGTCCCCACTCTCTCCTGTTATTCTGTCTTTCACTTCCCTTCGCATCTGCGTTTCTCTCTCTCCCCCAGCCCTACTGACTCCTGTGCAAATGTGGCCCCACTTGTACCACAAAAACTGTTTGTGTGAGGAGAAAAACGCTGTTTGTGTGAGGCCAGAATACGACTGCATAGTTGAAAGCGTGAGTGTGTGTTTGTGAGAAAATAAGGACGGTGACTGAAAACTGGATGAAAGCAGCGTTTTGAAAACTGGGACCTCGCCCAACAACAGACTCGGCAATACAGGAAGAGGTGGGGGCAATGAACGGAGAAAAATGCCTAGTGCTAAAAGAAGCTGCAAGCAAGGAAATCTTAACATAATGGCAATACCAGTTCCGAACCAAATTTCTGGAAGGCATTTAGGGAGCACAATGAAAGTTGTGCACCCTGCTTGTCTCTGTTTCAGAGCTTTGCGTTATCTTTGCCCAAAAAGTACACGTCATGGAGCACACCACATTCACCATGCACTTACACACACCAAGTATTACAATACCTGTCGCTGGCAGTCACTGGAGCTGCTGCTGAGCGGAGTGTGCAAGGACCGAGATGAGTTCAAGATCAGGTCAGTTCTCTGAGACTCACAGCAGCGCAGAGCAGACTTTATTCTCCAATACTTGTCAGAGGCTGAGCACTCTTTCCACGCCCCTACTATCAGTATTCTTGCACCTTTCGACCTCCCATCTTTCCATCCTGCAGCCCCTCATAACTTCCGTGCCACTCTCAATCATAGTTCCATTATTGGCACAAGACCCCCACCCCCCACAATAGAGTCGGCATGCATAAATAAATACGCCACACACCTTTTGTTTGGAGAAAATAATGCTGCAGGTTTATTCCATACAAAAGTATGCAAAACATGGTGGGTTATCTTACGGGCGATCCAAGGGCAGGCAGCTAAACCAACCTATGCTGCCCGCCCGCCTGCTGAGCCAAGCACCGTGGAGAACCCAATCGGCGCTACCCTTATGGGGGTTATCCCCTTACTGGATCACGTGACACATTGGTCCCTATTACTCACGACCAATGTTCCCTCTAATTTTTTTCCCCTGTGTGCGGAAGTTCAAGATCTCTGTGCACTGTAACCAAGGCTATGTGCACCAAGCAACTGATCATGCATTTGAGTACTTCGCTCAGAAATATAAATCTGTGGCGAGCACCACTCCAAATCTTTGGTTACAACGAGTGCGAAACAGGTGCATTACACACACATTTAGTGCTATTTTATAAGATCTTGAGACAGTTGTGCAATGTAGATACACAACCTCGTGACATGAATTGCTTACTCCTGTAGCACCTACAGTCCAAGTTTAGAAAAGGACAGGACACAGAAGGTGCTACCATTACAAGTATTTACTGAACAGCAGGGTTGATGCAAGCAGTCAGAAGAAATAGGCAGTTATTATTGAGCTTTAACTGGGATCCGGGTGGACCAAGGGAAATATGCTAAAAATTTCCCAGTGTAATTCGCCAACACATAGAGGAGGGACCACATAATGTCTGCTTTCGGTTCTGAGCAGGAATCTGCAGGCAGTGAAGGGGTTTTCTTATTTACAATTTAAGTTGGCCCAAAACAAAATTTTCATTTAAAGGGCCAACAGCCCTACTTTTCTTGAAGCATGACTCTGGCTGGGGGCCACCTGGAGCCTAATACCTAGATTCCAACACAATGGAGGCTAAACAAAAGCACACAAGTATCACTTTACAAGTAAAGTACTTAAAAGAAATATTTGAGGCAGGTTTTTGACTTTTTTACCCTTCCTACATAAGCTACATACATGTACTCTAAGGAGGTAGGATATGTTAAGAGCGCATATCTGGGAGAAACAAAAAGTATGGATTTAAAATGAAATGGTGCTAGGGCTGTCTGTATTTATAAAAATGTATTACTACGCATAGGAATCCTTTTTAACAGCATTATACAACAGACTGAGAAAGAAAAACAATAAGGTTCTAAACCCATGCCTTGCAGTTTGCAACAGGCTTGTTGATATTGGTTCATAGCTCACTGTGCTACATTAGGATTGCAATTTATCTACTGAAATTAATAAAAGATATGTGTCAAAATTAGTAACCCACTGACCTATCTACAAAACAATGACAATATGTGAATGGCATGTCACACGATGTGCTTTACAGGAGATGCATTAACCCTCTATGTAGCATAATGAGTCAAAACTGAAACTAGATAAAACACAGACCTCTCCAGCAACTGCATTAACCAGTAGAGTTTTCTGACCGTTACTATTATCCCCTAAGATTTCCTGGACACACAAAGATCTCTGCAGAGGGTACCTTAATCCTATAACATATTTTAAAATGCAGCCATTGCAATCAATTAAGCCAGAACAGACTTACTGTCACATTTGTCTTGTTGACAAGTTCTTTGCTGCAGAGTTTTTAAAAAGTATAAGTTGACAGCCAGACTCTGGTTTGCAAGACTCCGTGACTGCACCCACTTTCTGTTGTCACCAATTTCTTGAGTTTTCACATCATTGAGGTCTCTGTAGTGGTTTCACGGTGAATTGGCAAAAAGTGCATGTGATTCTAAGATCAGCACCCACTGGATAAAAGCCCAACAGAGCCATTCATTCCCCTAACTCCCCAGATTCTAACAGCACCATATGTAAAGGGCTGCACTCTGATGTGTACGAGCTGACCCTTAAAATTTTTTAAATGTAAAACATTCAGCAAACATCATGTTAGAATATGATAAGGTTGCATTCAATATTCAAAAAGTGTATTTCTTTACTATGTGTGTGTTTCTCTTTAATACTTCTAAATATTTGGAAAGAATTTATTAAAAGTGAGTGGTTTTAAGCATGAACTGAGAAACAGTCTCTCACATAGCAGGGGCAGCTACACTTTTGTGTATGAAATGCAGGCCAGTTCAACTACAATAAATAAATATATGCTATGTACAAAACTTTCATTCCTGCATTGTGCCCCCAAATGGTGCTAGTATTTTCAGTTTTATGTAGCGCGAAGTTGGCCCAAGGGCACTGGAGCACTTTACATTACACACAGACTCATTATTAAGATTTATTTTTAAGATTTGGGGAGATTAAGTGATTTGCCCTGGAGCCAGTATGTTGAGAATGCACAGCTTCGAAATATTTTACCTGGGGGTTAACACTGCCTCTCTTCCCCCTGAGTCTCAATGAGAGAGCAGGGAAAGTTGTGCGTGCAGAGCGCAGTTTGGGTTAGATATACTATAATGCAATTCTTTCAATAGGGTCAGCCAATCCTGGACTTTCACTTCTGAATGCCCTCAAATTAGAGTGTGATCACAGCCTCTCACCCAAAGCCATTATGTTAAATGCAGAATCGCAGGCTGCAAATCACTGTATATTGTGACACCATTTCAAAAGCTTTTCTGGGGGCCGAACAAAAGATTTCTGCTTGCTTGGATTGGAACCCGGCGCCTCCGTTCCAAAGTCTGCAGCCCTACCATTACACCACACCGCCTCTACAATACATTACAGGCTCCTGACATCAACAGAGCAAGCACCAAGTTTACAAGATTTGAGATCTGTAACCTGCAGCATACCCAGCGTACCTGTCGCAGAATAGCTGCTCTTCCTTCTGGCCTTTTAAAAGCGCCGCTGCTGCTCCTCGCACTTTGCCCCGAAAGTGACAGTTTTTTCGCCGTTCACCTGCATATGTTTACGTATGAGGTTGAGGAATTGGCTCTTGGTGTTGTGCGCGCTTTGCAAGTGTATGTGCGCGCTGTAGGAAGGCCTTGTGCGCGCGCGCACACCCGCACATGTTAGAGGGAACTATGCTCACGACCCTTTCAGGGCGGAGCGTAGCAAGGCAAACCCCCTGTTGTTCAGGCCCACAACCGCCCGGAGGACTAACGGGGCGCCGACGTAATTGTTCCAGGACCCTCCCATGAGGTTCCTGGGGTTTGGCTCTGGCACCCCTATTGTGCTCTTGCAGAGGTACCCTTCTGTACCCGTCCTGCGTCCAGATCGCCCTGTAACTCCGCCACAGCTCAGGAGGCGGCCCCGCCGCCTAAAGAGCCCCCACCACACAGCAATCTCATTCATTTGCAACCTGCTGTTTCCAGGACCTCTTGTATGTCCAAGAGAAACAGGTCCATACCAACTCGGGACAAGTGCACTCCATCAGCCTCAAAATAGCCTCTCACCTTCATTTGGATCAGCTCATGTCTGATAAACCCAAAACCTCGCTGGACTGTAAACTTGCGCATCGCGCTATTCACCCTCTTGCGCAAATGTTCCACTGCTTCAATAGACTTGGCCCCGTGCCAGGCCAGGCGCGGCACCATTTCCGACCAGAAGAGCTCACATTGCCCCAAGTACTTGCTGATCTCCCCCAGGTCAGCCTTCATTGCCTGTAGGAGGGCACCCCTGCCCCTGGTAGTGAGATCGTTGCCCCTAAGTGAATTATCAAGATGTTGGGGAAACCTTTCTGCCCAGCCAGGCCCTGCTCTAGCCTGTTCAGGAGACTGTTCCAGGTCATGCCAGGAAAACCCCACCAGACAAGCTTAGTATTTGTGAACCCTTGCATCCACCTCCTGCGTGCAGCCCACTGAGCCAGTCTGGCGACGAGCGAATGGCCGATCACCCACACTTGAAAACCTGGCAAAATAAACGGATGCCGTTTTTACTCACTTGTTTTAATAAACTTGGTTTTACACAATGCACTACATGTTATGCTACTGGGATTCACTGCACACAATATACAAAACGAATACTAGGATCCGTAAACGCACTTCACTGCACACGTAATATAGAAACAAATGCTTGATTCCGTTACCTGACTTCACTGCCCACCCCATAAATGCGTTGTCCCCAGGGGACGCAGGCACAGCTCGCCACTACCTGTCCCACTCAAGGTCGAATGTAGCGCGCAAAGCAACGGGACTCCCAGCGTCCCACCTTCTTTATGCTTTCTTGCCCCATGCCTGCCTTAAACGCTGCAGTGGCCGCTCCGATCCGGAACGAGTGGCTAGAATACCTCTTGCCAGCACGGGTGAAACCCGCCCGCTCAAGGCACGCACCCATGACCTTATCTATTTGGAACTTCGAGAGAGGCACCTGGTCTGCATGGATAAGGAAGTACCCGGGGACCAAGGGGCGAACAGCTAAGTACTCTTTGACTCTACCCACCGGGCAGTACCTCTGATCCCCCAGAGGCATCAGTACTATGTCAGCCCCCCGCCCTGCTTGGTCAGTTTTGGACCTCCTGAGATGGATTACCAACCTATCCGTCACTCTTACATCCGGGCTGCATAAGGCATCTCCTGACTGGTCGGTTTTAGACCTGGCCACTAGTTCGCTAATGCGTAACGCCCCAAAGAATGCCAGGCAAAAAGCAGCTGCAAAGAGACGAGCCTCAAACTGTGAGAGGGTAACCTGGCCTACCACGTCTAGCATGCCCTGCAGAGTGTCGAAATCAATAGGCGCCCTGTTATCTGGAACTCTGACTTCCTCCCTGGCCCACCCTTTTAGCACCGCCCTGATTAAGAACGCTTTGGTCGGGTCCTGTTCTCCTCTCAGTTTGGCGTCGTGGCTAAACGCCGCCAAATGGCCGCGCACCCAAGAAAGGCTTCTCTCCTGCCTTTTTGCCCAGAGTACGAAACCCTGCACCTGTTGTTCTAGGGGGTGAGATGCTTGGCCCAGTGCCGTGGAGACGTTCTGGAAAGTAGTGAGCTGAGTCCTGTATCTTTTCCTGGTCCCTGGTGCGAGTGCCCGCTCACCCATCGCTCTCAGCTGCTGTTCCATTGCAGAAGTCGCCAAAGCTGCGCTGGGAAAGGGGTCATTGCCGCTCTCGCCCGTGGCCAGGCCTCCCGGAACCGGAGCCACTGAAAACGAGAGAGAGCGTCAGCAGCTACATTCTTGACCCCCTCAACGTGTCTAGCCCTGAACTCGACATTGCAGCGCATGCACACCCTGATAAGTTCCCTCAACAGACACAGCACCAGGGGGCATTTGGCTGTCTGCCCGTTTATGGCTTGCACCACTGCCATGTTGTCAGACCAGAAAACCACCCTTCTGGCTGACAGCGCGTCCGGGTACAGATGAAGGGCAACTACAATGGGGAACAGCTCCAGTACAGTTATGTTCGCTGTAATTTTCTTTTTACGCCAAGCATTAGGCCATTTTTGCGCGCACCAATAGCAGTCCATAATAGCACCAAAGCCCTCCCTGCCTGACGCGTCTGTGAATAGACAGATGTCGGGGCTCCCAGCCCAGGGGGATCTCCAAAAGACTGTGCCATTAAAACTCAGCAGAAACTCGTGCCACATGAGGAGGTCCTCTTTCAAACCCTTCGCTAGTCTGACCATGTGATGTTTTCTTTGCACATTGGCTGTGGCCCTTGCTAGTCTTCTTGCAAAGACTCTGCCCGCTGGTATAACCCTGGCTGCAAAGTTCAGCTTCCCTAAGAGGCTCTGAACCACAGCCAAAGGGGCCTTGTCCTTGCCCAGGAGTGCCTGGATATCCCGCTGCAATGCCTGCACCTTCTCTGCAGGGAGCCTGGACACACCTTTGACGGTGTCCATCTCGATGCCCAGAAAAGTGAGGACCTGCGCCGGACCCTCGGTCTTCCCTGGTGCCAAAGGGACCCCCAAGTGACCTGCCAGTTCCTGAAAGTGACCCAGTGCCCTGCTGCAGTCCCGAGTCCCTGCCTCCCCTATGAAGAGGAAATCGTCCAGGTAATGCGTGACTCCACTTGTGTTGTAAGACCAAATGAGCGCCCACTGCAAGAAGCTGCTGAACGCCTCAAAGTAAGCGCAGGACACCGCGCAACCCATCGGCATACACTTGTCAAAGTAAAGTTTGCCCTCCCACTTGAAGCCTAGTAGGTGGTGACTGGCTGGGTGGACCGGGAGCAAGCGGAAGGCTGACTCAATGTCAGCCTTGGCCAACCAGGCCTCCCTCCCTGCTCTCCGGACCATGTCCACAGCCATGTCATAGAAACAGTAGGAAATGGAGCACGTTCCGTCTTCCAACCAGTGGTTGACTGAGTTGCCCTCCGGGTAAGACAAGTGATGTATCAGGCGGGAAGACCCAGGTTGTTTCTTTGGAACTACTCCAAGGGGAGATACCAGGAAATTATCCAGGGGGGGGTAGTCAAAAGGCCCTGCTATCCTCCCCAGAACCGTCTTCTTCAAGAGTTTTTCCTGCACTACGCGTGGGAGCTCTCTGGCTGACCGCAGGTTGTCTGCATCCCTGCAAACTAGTGGCCCTTGGTATGGGATCTTGAAACCCTCCAGAAAACCTCCGCCAGAGTCATACTGTCCTTTGTGTTGGGGTAAATCCTAAGCAGAGGGAGGAGGTTACCAATAATAATGGGTGAGGGGCCCTTAGAAGCGGAAACCTTGAATTCGGTGGAGGCTGGAGGGGAGGGAAGGGGGGGGTTGCTCCAGGGTGAGGCTGGAGGCAGGCAGGCAGGCGGAAAAAGGTCTGTCGCTATAGACATGTTAGTTGTCTTGCTTGCTGGCGGCTGGCTTGGTGTTGCATGACACCGCCGGGTGACTGGCGCCGCACTTGCTGCAAATGTGCCCAAACTTGCAGGCCTTCCCCCAAGAACAAGACCCTGCGTTGTACAATCTGCACGAGCCAGAGTTGAATCGCTTGCCCCCTTTCCCCTGGTTGCCGCCTCCCTGGCCTTTCCGAAAGGACTGCTTGAAATGACGTTTCCCTGACTGCTTCTGTCCCTTATGGTTGCCCTGCCCCTTCTGGACTTTTCGTGGTCCCCTTGATATCTACAGTGAACTTCCCCATGTGTTCTACCCAGAGCTGAATTTCCTTTTGGTCCCAACCTAGGTCTGGACACATTGCCATTCTTTTGCGGAAGTCACGATCGTAATTGTACCAACCGATGCCCCCAGTTTTTTCAGCCTCATTATGGATAAGACGGGAGTACTGCCACATGGCGGGACCCTGTTCTGGGAATTTCTCCGTCACCACTGCTGCCAGTATTGCGAAAGCATCCCCCCAGTTCTTAATGGTCTTTTCTGGCCAGGTCTGGAATTTTACCTTTTTCTCGTCATCTTTTAACCCCATTTTCCTGGTGTCAAGTCCGTCTGCCCCATGCATTAGCAAAGTAAAGATGTCTACAAATTCCCTTCTCCAGATCCCTTCCTTCGCAGCCAAAGGTACTGCCCAAGCCAGTGAGCAGCGCCCAGATGCTAGTGGTGCCACTGTGATGAGCGCCGGAGGTGCTGCTGGGTCTGACTGGCCTGCCTTTGCTGGTGTGGCGGGATTGGGAGCCCCTGTGGACCCGCCCGCTGAGGGGGCCACCTTGTCTGCTACGCCGGGACTGTTGGGGGAGGCAACAGCCGATAACTGTGGGATTGGAGTCGCCAGCAACTGCGCACTTACTGTAAGGCCGCCTCCGCCCGAGGGGCCCCTGGTGTCCCTGTGGGACACCCAGAGCAGGCCTAGGGGGTCAGGGTGTTTTTACCCTGCCCCCTTTTCTTTTTTTTAATGTTTTACTCACCTTTTTCCTTCTCCCTCGGTACCGAGTCACAAGATGGCTGCCAACACTTCCTGGTTTGAAGTGTTGGCAGTCAATCAGAGGCAAGCTCGTGCTTGGGAGGGCTCAGCCAATCAGATCTCACAATTCTCAAATATCGATATCTGTAAATATTTAAATATCTCAAAAACTACTGAACGGAATTACACCATTTAAATAAAGTGTGCTTTCTGGACCAAGAGCTATCTCTCTGCCAGATTTGGTGTAATTCCGTTCAGCAGTTCAGGCTGTAGCAGTGTCTAAAGTTTCCTACGGAAATTAACATGGAGAAAACACGTTTTGGGACCCCCTTTTTTCTCGGCCCCCCCTTGACGAATCACCCCGAAACTTTCAAGACAGGAGCTGACCTGAGTGAACAATTAGTTTTGAAAGTTTTGTGAAGATTCGTCAAACGGCGTCAAAGTTATTGGCAAATCAAAAAACGCTTTTCCTATGGAAACTAGGTTCTAACTATAACTACCTACTGGCAACCGCCAGTAGGTAATATAAATCCTGAGAGCGTACTTTATTGGACTTTTGCATTTGGGATAATATTGCCGGTACGCTCTGCCGGCGTGTACGCCACCCTTCTCGGGTCCCTGCACTCCGGAAGGAGCTACGTGTGTTTTTGTATGTGTATATATATATATATATATATATATATATATGTATGTATATATATATATATATATATATATATATATATATGTATATATATATATATATATGTATATATATATGTATATATATACATATATATATATATATATATATATATATATATATATATATATATATATGTATATATATATGTATGTATATATATATATATATATATATATATATATATATATATATATATATATATATGTATATATATATATCTGGTCTCTTTTATGGAGGGGTCTGTTGTTTATATATATATATATATTCGTTACAACAGTCCAAAGTAAAGACGCACACTCAAAAGTTCCTTTATGTCAAGCAGACGGTTTATTCCCTCACAGCGGTGAGGAAACCACTGCCATCGAATTCATCAACAAACTTAATAAGAATCCGTACAATATTGTCCTCAGCCATAACATTAGTAGAAGCAGTATTGACTTTCTGGACGTAAAAATTGACATACTGGAAGGGAAAATGATGACCAGCCTGTTTCGCAAGGAAACGGCAGGTAACAGTCTTCTTCATGCCCTCAGTGGCCACCCGGATGCCCTTAAATGGAGCATCCCGTATGGCGAGCTGCTGAGGGCAAGAAGAAACTGCAATAATGAAGATTCTTTTCTGAGGGAACAAGAAACCATGCTCAGACGCTTTCAAGCATGGGGTTATCCAGAATGGGTTCTTAAAAAAGCCATTGCCAAAGTAAATGAGATCGATAGACCCAAAGCTTTAGAAATAGTGACTAAAGAAGTATTACCTGAGACGAACATCAGGGTGATAACTACTTTTAACCAAAATTCATCTAAAATAGGTAAGATCTTAGTTGACAATTGGAACATCCTTAAAAGCGATGGCATTATAGGACCCAAACTGTCTAATAGACCTATGATTACCTACAGAAAAGGTAGAAGTCTGAGGGACATCTTGGTTAAAGGTGACATTACAGAAACCTCTAAAGCCTATCTTCATGGGTTGAAAGGTTTCTTCCCCTGTGGTCATTGCAGAGCGTGCAAGTCTAGCCATTTGGTAAAATAATTCTCTATACCCAATACATCTATAACAAAGAAGATATCACAATTTCTCACCTGCAGTGGTTGTTTTGTTATTTACATCTTGGAATGCCCATGTAGATTGAAATATGTGGGTAGTACCACCTGCATGGCTAAAAAGAGGGTCCTCGAACATCTCAGGGCCATTACTAATAAAGATTTGCATTACCCCATTGCGAGACACTTCCAGGAGAAACATCAATCTAACAGTTCTCTGCTTCGATTCTTTGCCATAGAACAAATTAACATGGGACACAGGGGTGGTAATAGAGAACTGATATTGAGGAAAAGAGAATCC
Organism: Calotriton arnoldi; assembly: GCA_963921515.1. Taxonomy (NCBI): domain Eukaryota; kingdom Metazoa; phylum Chordata; class Amphibia; order Caudata; family Salamandridae; genus Calotriton; species Calotriton arnoldi. Next base: position 531,006 of record CAWUFW010000230.1, read on the forward strand.
AAATGGATAATGGAGTTAGAAACTCGTTTTCCGGGGGCCACAATCTTGACGAAGAGTTAGCAACCCACCTTTATGATAATTAACTATATATCTTTGCTTGATATATTTGTTTGCTATTCTGAGGCCATAATGTTAGAGGTTACCTATTTGAGCTAGGTGATGATTTAACTTTGTCTGTTTATAGTCTCTCTCCTCATTGGATTTTAGAATTGTGTGTAGTGCTTTCAATCTATGCGAATTTTACAAATTTTGTATGTATAACGATGGTTCTTGTATTGTTTTCTTATCTTTTTCACAGGAGGAAAGGAAGGGACCCACCACTGGAGTTGGTCACTACACGGGTTCCCTACCCTTTTCTTCACCCGGGTTCGGGCAATCACTTCAGATAAAATAAGAAGTCATGAATTTTTGTTTTTTGACATCTCTTAGAGAGACAAGTGTTAGCACTGTTTTTTGTAATATGTGTAAATCTTCTGTGTTTGATTAATATGGACTCTATGCATACTCTCACTTGGTGAATGCAAGTTTTACGTGATTGCATAGGTTCTACCTCATATATATATGTATATATACATTAAGTTTTTGACACAAAGCAGGTTTTATTAGATCTGATGCCCTTGGAGTGTATATGGCCATTTGAGTATTATCATGAGATAACTACTGAGGTACCACTCCTTATGCCCCTTTTTCTCTCTTGTAGGCATGATTGTATAAGGTATACTGCACTTAGCCACTTGGCGCAAGTATGTATTAATTTCCTTAGTTTTATATCATTCTTATCTGCACTCGAGGGTAATAATCATACAGTATTAAGTAAGTATGATTATTCATACATTCACTCCATGAGTACGATAATATGCTATCATTGATATCATTAATTGTGTATAAATATTAGAAAACCACGATCGTGGGCATATATCTGCAGCTATATTGATTGACTGCTAAGATTTGGGCTTTTGCGTGTCAGAACCTAGTCAACAACGGCTGATATTGTTACTGGGTCGTTAACTTATATATAATTTAATGTTTACAGGCAGGACATTGTGTATTTTTCTACATGCATGTATGATTTATACTATTTTAAGCTTTAATTTTGCCTTGAATTATGTTTTGACATTTGAAAGTTTGTTTAAAGCATAATATTCACCACTCTATGATGGCCGACCATTTGCCAGTGCCTTAGACTAATGTGCAACTAGAGTCCTATGTTTATTTTGATTGTTTATTTATGCACGTAACTGCGGTTAATTCGGCGTGTGATCAAGCCAATTTTGTTTGGCGAAACGCGTAACGCTGTGAGGGAATAAACCGTCTGCTTGACGTAAAGGAACTTTTGAGTGTGCGTCTTTACTTTGGACTGTTGTAACGAATACGAAACCCGGCGGTGGTTCCACCGGGACTACGCACCACCTGGCAGCGGGCTCGATCCCGGAAGGAACCGCTTTTTGGGAATTTTATTTATATATATATTCACTGAAAAAACCATAGGTTTCAGGCACGTTATAGTTAGAAATTTGCATTTAAAAAACCTTAGAAATTCACTGAAAAACCATAAGGTTTTAGGGACAGTTATAGTTAGTTGGACATTGCACTCGTACAAAACCCGTGAAATTCCCCCGTTATAGTTAGTTCAGGTAACTATAACTCGCGCCCGCAATGCACTGCTGATGACGTCACATATTACATCACTCATGACATGGTCAGTGACATCACTGATGACATCACTGATGACATCTCAAATGACATCACTGATTACATCATCCAGTGACTGTGTGTTTGTGTAAAGTTTAAATATGTTTAATATATATAGGGAAAGGCGTATTGAAGAATGAGTGGGTGTATAAGTGTCTGAATGGATGATTTAGTAGGTGCGTGACTGAGTCTATAAGTGAGTGATTAAACGTATCTTACTGGATGCATGGGTGAGTGACTAAACTGTGTGAATGTCTGTATCCGTCTGTCTGTTGTTGTGTAAGCAGCTGCATGGGTTTCTGACTTGCTAAATGAGTGTCTATATGGGTTATGGATTGGTTCTCTGAGTATCTGTATGGGTGCCTCAGTGTTTGTGTGGGTGGGGTGAGTGTGACTCTGTGCATAGATGTGTGAGTGTGTGATTCACTGGGTGCATGGTTTCAAGAGTGCGTCTGTGATGGACTGTATGGGTGGGTGAGTGTGTGTATGGGTGTGTTAGTGATTGAATGTATATCTCAGTGGTACATGTGTGAGTAACTACATATGTGAAAGGCAGTATATATGTGTGTTGGAGTATATAAATGGCTATAAGTGAGAGTGTGTGATTGTGAGAGTGGCTATATGGATGAGTGTGTGCTTGCATCAGTGATTGCATAGGAGCGTAAGAATGTGCTAGTATTTTTATGAGTAAGTGAGCTGGTGTGTATAACTGTATAGGTGAGTAAATTGGAGTGTGATTAATTATTTGCATGACTGACTAGGTGTGTGAGTACCTCTATGGATGAGTTGCGTTGTGTGAGTGTTTATATAGGTGTATGAGTGCATATGATAGTCCTGTACTGAGTGACTGTAAGTATGAGTGACTGTACGGGTGAGTGAGTAGATGTGTGTGTGTAGACCTAAGAATCAGTGAGTGGGTATGTACTTATTGGTATTGGAGTGTGTATGGTTTTGAGAATGGCAGTCTGTAATTTAGAGTGGGTGTTTCAAAACTTATATTAGGGTGTGAGAAGATGCATTAAATTCTCACATGGATGATGTCATCAGTGATGTCATCAGTGATGTCATTTGAGATGTCATCAGTGATGTCATCAGTGATGTCACTGACCATGTCATGAGTGATGTAATATGTGACGTCATCAGCAGTGCATTGCGGGGCGCGAGTTATAGTTACCTGAACTAACTATAACGGGGAATTTCACGGGTTTTGTACGAGTGCAATGTCCAACTAACTATAACTGTCCCTAAAACCTTATGGTTTTTTCAGTGAATTTCTAAGGTTTTTTAAATGCAAATTTCTAACTATAACGTGCCTGAAACCTATGGTTTTTTCAGTGAATTTCAAAGGTTTTTTAAATGCTAATTTCTAACTATAACGTGTCTGAAACCTATGGTTTTTTCAGTGAATTTCAAAGGTTTTTTAAATGCTAATTCCTAACTATAACATGTCTGAAACCTACGGTTTTTTCAGTGAATTTCAAAGGTTTTGTAAATGACAATTTTTAAATGTATTAATTGTTATATTTATTTTTTTCATACTGATTTACTACATTTTTAGAAACAATTTTTTTTACATATTTTATTTTTTAAATTACATTGTAATTACATTATACATTACAAAAATACTTTCTCAGAATGAATTACTTTAGTTTAAATACTTTGCACATAGGCAATAGACTTTTAAGTACAGTAGTTACAGTTGTTGCAATGGGCAACACATTTTCAAACACAATGCAACATTCAGCTCAATGTGAATTTCTAGTTAAATGCAATTAGTTACTTTATGGATTACTTTTCTAATCACAGGACTGGATCCTAGATTCAGTCCTGGGACATCTCCTGTAAACAGTTGAGTAAAAGCGTTTTGGTTACAGTAGTGATTTTTAAGGAATATTATTGTATTTTAAAAGTTGACACTTTGAAACTTTTTCTCATAGAATCACCAATGTTATCCTATGGAAGGAAATTCACTTAGCAGGTAAAAACTGTTATCGTTACTTTTTCTTACTCAGTGTTGGATCCTGGATCCAGCACTGGTGCATCTCCTGTAAACAGTTGAAAGAATGCGTTTAAGTCATACAGGCGATTTTTAAGGAATATTTGTAGTTTGTGAAAATCGACACTTTGAAACTTTTCTGCTGAAAACCAGACAATGGATTCCTATGGAAGAAAATATAAGTTACTGGTAAGTACGGTTAAAATTACTTTTCAGGGTCAGTGCTGGGCTAAAAGATGCAGCACTGAGGTCTCTCCTGATAACAGGTGAGTAAATCGGAATTCGTATTTCGGCTGATTTTAGAGGAATATTTTAAAGTTCCAAAACTCCACACTTAGAAGAATTTCCAAGTGAAACCAGTCAATGTTAGCCTATGGAAGGAAATTCAAGTTACTGGTAAGTACGGTTAAAATTACTTTTCAGGACCAGTACTGGGCTGAAAGATACAGCACTGAGGTCTCTCCTGATAACAGGTGAGTAAATCGGAATTCGTAGTTCGGCTGATTTTAGAGGAATATTTTAAAGTTCCAAAACTCCACATTTGGAAGAATTTCCAAGTGAAACCAGTCAATGTTAGCCTATGGAAGGAAATTCAAGTTAGTGGTAAGTACGGTTAAAATTACTTTTCAGGACCAGTACTGGGCTGAAAGATACAGCACTGAGGTCTCTCCTGATAACAGGTGAGTAAATCGGAATTGTATTTCGGCTGATTTTAGAGGAATATCTGTATGTTTCAAAAATCAACACTTAGAAACTTTTTCAGCAAAAAGCAGGCAATGATATCCTATGGAAGGAAATTCAAGTTACTGGTAAGTACGGTTAAAATTACTTTTCAGGATTAGTACTGGGCTGAAAGATGCAGCACTGAGGTCTCTCCTGATAACAGGTGAGTAAATCAGAATTCGTAGTTCGGCAGATTTTAGAGGAATATTTGCACAATGGTGAAGGGAGGGGGCGGGGCCTGAGGTGACATCTGTGCAAACGCGCCCGTGGCGCGTTTTAAGTTGGGGGATTAAGTCCCCTTGAATCATGAGGGTCCCTAGGGGCCAACTAGCCCACCAGGAACCTCCAGTATGCGCCAGGGGCTGCGTTGCAGAGACGTGTAGAGAGGCCACACCGCTTTTACACCTCTCTGCAACGCAGCTCTGTGGCGCTTTCTGGATGTACCTGTTGGGCTAGTTGGCTCCCAGGGACCCTCAGGATTGAAGGGGATTTAATTCCCCATCTTAAAACGCGCCACGGGGCCTGTTTGCACACATGTCACCTCAGGCCCCGCCCTCCCTTCACCACTGCGCAAACGCGCCCCGTGGTGCGTTTTAAGTCGGGGATTAACTCCTTGAATCCTGAGGGTCCCTGGGGTGCAACTAGCCCACCAGCTACCTCCATTAAGCGCCACAGAGCTGCGTTGCAGAGAGGTGTAAAGGGGTGTGGCCTCTGTACACCTCTCTGCAAGGCAGCCTCTGGCGCATACTGGAGGTTCCTGGTGGGCTAGTTGGCCCTCAGGGACCCCCAGTATTCAAGGGAATTACTTCCTTCTTAAAACGCGCCAGGGGGCGCGTTTGCAGAGTACTGCAGGGAGGGGGCGGGCCTCCGGCACAATGCCGTTTTTTTTTTTTTTAAATGGGAGGGGGCTGCGTGGCCCCCTTCCCTCAGCCACTTTTGGCCCCGGGACCCCATCCCCGGGGCCTGAGCATTTTTTTTTTATTTAAAAAAAAAAAAAACGGTAAGGGGGCCGCGTGGCCCCCTTCCCTGGGCCTCTATTGGCCCCGGGGACCCCATCCCCGGGGCATGCCCTGTTTTTTAAATTAAAAATATGGAGGGGGCTGCGTGGCCCCTCCTCAGGCCATTTAAGGCCCCGGGACCCCATCCCCGGGGCCGGCCTTGCCTCTTATTTTTTTATTTAATTATTTTTTTTATTTGGGGAGGGGGCTGCGTGGCCCCCTCCCGGGCCACTTATGGCCCCAGGGACCCCATCCCCGGGGCCTGGCCTCTGGTTGGGGACTGTGGGGGTCCCCAATCCCCCACAGTCCCGCCGGCTCCCGCGTCCTATGGGAGCCGGCATTGCTTTCCACATGGGGAGCAGCTAAGATGCTGCTCCCCATGTGGAAAGCAATTGGTTTGCATTTTGAAAGAGAGAGCAGGTTTCCTGCTCTCTTTCAAAATGCAAACTAAGTTTGCTATGACAGGGCGGGAGCCGCGAGGCTCCCGTCCTGTCATAGCAAACAGCAGTGTCCCGGGGGTAGGCACCCCGGGACACTGCAGGAGCCGGCCCTGGGGGTGGCGGTCCCCAGGGCCATCAAGGGCTCCAGGAGGGGCCGCGCTGCCCCCTCCCTACATTTTGAAAGCCCCGGGAGGTGGTGGTCCCCGGGGTTTGGGGGTCCAAAACGGACCCCCATTTTCAATTTTCTTAGTGCCCCGGGGAGGTGGTGGTCCCCGGGCGTGTGGGGGCTGGAGCCCCCACACAGGTTTTAAAAAGAAAAAAAAAGCCCCGGAGAGGTGGCGGTCCCCGGGCTGCGACCGCCAGAAGATAATATATATATATATATATATATGACACCTGCGTTATCGTTTGACAGGTGTACCGCCCCAGTCAAACTCCCTACCTGCCACTGCCATATAATATATATATATATATATATTATCTACTGGCGGTCGCCAGTAGATAGTTATAGTTAGGACCTATTTTCCATAGGAAATCCGCGACATTCTATTTGAAATAACTCTTGCGTCGGTTGACGAATCTTCGCGAAATTTTCAAACTTTATGGCCCGCTCCGGTCCGCTCATACCCTGAAAGTCTCAGGGTGATTCATCAAGTGGGGGCCGAGAAAAAGGGGGTCCCAAAACGTGTTTTCCCCATTCATTTTCCCATAGGAAACTTTAGACACGGCTACAGCCCGAACTGCTGAACGGAATTACACCAAATTTGGCAAAGAGGTAGTTCTTGGTTCAGAAAGAACCCTTTTTGTTAAATGGTGTAAATCCGTTCAGTAGTTGCGGAGAAATTAAAAAAATAAGAGTCAAAAAATCAATTTCCCATAGGAAACTTTAGACACGGCTACAGCTCTGAACTGCTGAACGGAATTACACCAAATTTGGCAAAGAGGTAGTTCTTGGTTCAGAAAGAACCCTTTTTGTTAAATGGTGTAAATCCGTTCAGTAATTGCTGAGAAAATCAAAAGTAAAAGTACTTATATATCTATGGCGCGTCGGATTCGCGCACCCTCCCGATCACGAGCTGTCTGCTAATTGGCTGTCAACACTCCAAACCAGGAAGTGTTAGCAGCCATCTTGTTCCTCGGTAGAACCGAGGAACAAGAAAGCAGTAAAAAAGTGCGCAAAACGCACAAAGGGGGCAGGGTAGAAACACCCTGACCCCTAGGTCTGCTCAGGAGTCCCACAAGGACCCCTGGCCAGAAAAAGCATTATTTTTTTTAAAATCGGCAGGATGCGCTCAGGGTGCGTGGATCCTGCCGATAGAACATCGAAGCGCGGTCTCCCGCGCTCGATAGTTAATTTGCCCCGGGTGGGCCAAGTCCCGGGGGCATGCTGGAGGGTGTTTATTTTATGTATGGGGGGCCTCTAAGGGTCCCCCAAGCCCCGGGGACCACCACCCCCGGGGCTTTATCATAAATGGTGCGGGAGGGCTCTGAGCCCTCCCGCAGCCCCGGGACCGCCACCTCACCGGGGCTTTTTTTTCTTTTTAAAACCTGTGTGGGGGGCTCCAGCCCCCACACGCCCGGGGACCACCACCTCCCCGGGCACTAAGAAAATTGAAAATGGGGGTCCGTTTTGGACCCTCAAGCCCCGGGGACCACCACCTCCCGGGGCTTTCAAAATGTAGGGAGGGGGCCGCGCGGCCCCTCCTGGAGCCCTTGATGGCCCTGGGGACCGCCACCCCCAGGGCCGGCTCCTGCAGTGTCCCGGGGTGCCTACCCCCGGGACAATGCTGTTTGCTATGACAGGACGGGAGCCTCGCGGCTCCCGCCCTGTCATAGCAAACTTAGTTTGCATTTTGAAAGAGAGAGCAGGAAACCTGCTCTCTCTTTCAAAATGCAAACCAATTGCTTTTCCACATGGGGAGCAGCATCTTAGCTGCTCCCCATGTGAAAGCAATGCCGGCTCCCATAGGACGCGGGGAGCCGGCAGGACTGTGGGGGGATTGGGGACCCCCACAGTCCCCAACCAGAGGCAGCCCCCGGGGATGGGGTCCCCGGGGCCATAAGTGGCCCGGGAGGGGGCCACGCAGCCCCCTCCCCAAATAAAAAAAAATAATTAAATAAAAAAATAAGGGCAAGGCCGGCCCCGGGGATGGGGTCCCCGGGGCCTTAAATGGCCTGAGGAGGGGGGCCACGCAGCCCCCTCCATATTTTTTATTTAAAAACAGGGCATGCCCCGGGGATGGGGTCCCCGGGCCAATAGAGGCCCAGGGAAGGGGGCCACGCGGCCCTCTTCCCGTTTTTTTTTTTTTTTAATAAATCAAAAAAATGCTCAGGCCCCGGGGGATGGGGTCTTCGGGGCCAAAAGTGGCTGAGGGAAGGGGGCCACGCAGCCCCCTCCCATAAAAAAAAAAAAACGGCATCGTGCCGGAGGCCCCGCCCCTCCCTGCAGTACTCTGCAAACGCGCCCCTGGCGCGTTTTAAGAAGGAGAAGTAATTCCCCTTGAATACTGGGGTCCCTGGGGCCAACTAGCCCACCAGGAACCTCCAGTATGCGCCAGGGGCTGCCTTGCAGAGAGGTGTACAGAGGCCACGCCCCTTTTACACCTCTCTGCAACGCAGCTCTGTGGCGCTTAATGGAGGTAGCTGGTGGGCTAGTTGCACCCCAGGGACCCTCAGGATTCAAGGGAGTTAATCCCCGACTTAAAACGCGCCACGGGGCGCGTTTGCACAGTGGTGAAGGGAGGGGCGGGGCCTGAGGTGACATGTGTGCAAACAGACCCCGTGGCGCGTTTTAAGATGGGGAATTAAATCCCTTCAATCCGGAGGGTCCCTGGGGCCAACTAGCCCAACAGGTACATCCAGAAAGCGCCACAGAGATGCGTTGCAGAGAGGTGTAAAAGGGGTGTGGCCTCTCTACACGTCTCTGCAACGCAGCCCCCTGGCGCATACTGGAGGTTCCTGGTGGGCTAGTTGGCCCCTAGGGACCCTCATGATTCAAGGGGACTTAATCCCCCAACTTAAAACGCGCCATGGGGCGCGTTTGCACAGATGTCACCTCAGGCCCCGCCCCCTCCCTTCACCATTGTGCAAATATTCCTCTAAAATCTGCCGAACTACGAATTCTGATTTACTCACCTGTTATCAGGAGAGACCTCAGTGCTGCATCTTTCAGCCCAGTACTAATCCTGAAAAGTAATTTTAACCGTACTTACCAGTAACTTGAATTTCCTTCCATAGGATATCATTGCCTGCTTGTTGCTGAAAAAGTTTCTAAGTGTTGATTTTTGAAACATACAAATATTCCTCTAAAATCAGCCGAAATACGAATTCCGATTTACTCACCTGTTATCAGGAGAGACCTCAGTGCTGTATCTTTCAGCCCAGTACTGGTCCTGAAAAGTAATTTTAACCGTACTTACCAGTAACTTGAATTTCCTTCCATAGGCTAACATTGACTGGTTTCACTTGGAAATTCTTCCAAATGTGGAGTTTTGGAACTTTAAAATATTCCTCTAAAATCAGCCGAAATACGAATTCCGATTTACTCACCTGTTATCAGGAGAGACCTCAGTGCTGTATCTTTCAGCCCAGTACTGGTCCTGAAAAGTAATTTTAACCGTACTTACCAGTAACTTGAATTTCCTTCCATAGGCTAACATTGACTGGTTTCACTTGGAAATTCTTCTAAGTGTGGAGTTTTGGAACTTTAAAATATTCCTCTAAAATCAGCCGAAATACGAATTCCGATTTACTCACCTGTTATCAGGAGAGACCTCAGTGCTGCATCTTTTAGCCCAGCACTGACCCTGAAAAGTAATTTTAACCGTACTTACCAGTAACTTATATTTTCTTCCATAGGAATCCATTGTCTGGTTTTCAGCAGAAAAGTTTCAAAGTGTAGATTTTCACAAACTACAAATATTCCTTAAAAATCGCCTGTATGACTTAAACGCATTCTTTCAACTGTTTACAGGAGATGCACCAGTGCTGGATCCAGGATCCAACACTGAGTAAGAAAAAGTAACGATAACAGTTTTTACCTGCTAAGTGAATTTCCTTCCATAGGATAACATTGGTGATTCTATGAGAAAAAGTTTCAAAGTGTCAACTTTTAAAATACAATAATATTCCTTAAAAATCACTACTGTAACCAAAACGCTTTTACTCAACTGTTTACAGGAGATGTCCCAGGACTGAATCTAGGATCCAGTCCTGTGGTTAGAAAAGTAATCCATAAAGTAACTAATTGCATTTAACTAGAAATTCACATTGAGCTGAATGTTGCATTGTGTTTGAAAATGTGTTGCCCATTGCAACAACTGTAACTACTGTACTTAAAAGTCTATTGCCTATGTGCAAAGTATTTAAACTAAAGTAATTCATTCTGAGAAAGTATTTTTGTAATGTATAATGTAATTACAATGTAAATTAAAAAATAAAATATGTAAAAAAAATTGTTTCTAAAAATGTAGTAAATCAGTATGAAAAAAATAAATATAACAATTAATACATTTAAAAATTGTCTTTTACAAAACCTTTGAAATTCACTGAAAAAACCGTAGGTTTCAGACATGTTATAGTTAGGAATTAGCATTTAAAAACCTTTGAAATTCACTGAAAAACCATAGGTTTCAGACACGTTATAGTTAGAAATTAGCATTTAAAAACCTTTGAAATTCACTGAAAAAACCATAGGTTTCAGGCACGTTATAGTTAGAAATTTGCATTTAAAAAACCTTAGAAATTCACTGAAAAAACCATAAGGTTTTAGGGACAGTTATAGTTAGTTGGACATTGCACTCGTACAAAACCCATGAAATTCCCCCATTATAGTTAGTTCAGGTAACTATAACTCGCGCCCCCGCAATGCACTGCTGATGACGTCACATATTACATCACTCATGACATGGTCAGTGACATCACTGATGACATCACTGATGACATCTCAAATGACATCACTGATGACATCACTGATGACATCATCCAAGTGAGAATTTAATGCATCTTCTCACACCCTAATATAAGTTTTGAAACACCCACTCTAAATTACAGACTGCCATTCTCAAAACCATACACACTCCAATACCAATAAGTACATACCCACTCACTGATTCTTAGGTCTACACACACACATCTACTCACTCACCCGTACAGTCACTCATACTTACAGTCACTCAGTACAGGACTATCATATGCACTCATACACCTATATAAACACTCACACAACGCAACTCATCCATAGAGGTACTCACACACCTAGTCAGTCATGCAAATAATTAATCACACTCCAATTTACTCACCTATACAGTTATACACACCAGCTCACTTACTCATAAAAATACTAGCACATTCTTACGCTCCTATGCAATCACTGATGCAAGCACACACTCATCCATATAGCCACTCTCACAATCACACACTCTCACTTATAGCCATTTATATACTCCAACACACATATATACTGCCTTTCACATATGTAGTTACTCACACATGTACCACTGAGATATACATTCAATCACTAACACACCCATACACACACTCACCCACCCATACAGTCCATCACAGACGCACTCTTGAAACCATGCGCCCAGTGAATCACCCACTCACACATCTATGCACAGAGTCACACTCACCCCACCCACACAAACACTGAGGCACCCATACAGATACTCAGAGAACCAATCCATAACCCATATAGACACTCATTTAGCTAGTCAGAAACCCATGCAGCTGCTTACACAACAACAGACAGACGGATACAGACATTCACACAGTTTAGTCACTCACCCATGCATCCAGTAAGATACGTTTAATCACTCACTTATAGACTCAGTCACGCACCTACTAAATCATCCATTCAGACACTTATACACCCACTCATTCTTCAATACGCCTTTCCCTATATATATTAAACATATTTAAACTTTACACAAACACACAGTCACTGGATGATGTCATCAGTGATGTCATCAGTGATGTCATTTGAGATGTCATCAGTGATGTCATCAGTGATGTCACTGACCATGTCATGAGTGATGTAATATGTGACGTCATCAGCAGTGCATTGCGGGGCGCGAGTTATAGTTACCTGAACTAACTATAACGGGGGAATTTCACGGGTTTTGTACGAGTGCAATGTCCAACTAACTATAACTGTCCCTAAAACCTTATGGTTTTTTCAGTGAATTTCTAAGGTTTTTTAAATGCAAATTTCTAACTATAACGTGCCTGAAACCTATGGTTTTTTCAGTGAATTTCAAAGGTTTTTTAAATGCTAATTTCTAACTATAACGTGTCTGAAACCTATGGTTTTTTCAGTGAATATATATATATATATATATTCACTGAAAAAACCATAGGTTTTAGGGACAGTTATAGTTAGTTGGACATTTCACTCGTACAAAACCATATAAATTCCCCCGTTATAGTTAGTTCAGCTAACTATAACTCGCGCCCCCGCAATGCACTGCTGATGACGTCACATATTACATCACTCATGACATGGTCAGTGACATCACTGATGACATCACTGATGACATCTCAAATGACATCACTGATGACATCACTGATGACATCATCCAGTGACTGTGTGTTTCTGTAAAGTTTAAATATGTTTAATATATATAGGGAAAGGCGTATTGAAGAATGAGTGGGTGTATAAGTGTCTGAATGGATGATTTAGTACGTGCGTGACTGACTCTACAAGTGAGTGATTAAACGTATCTTACTGAATGCATGGGTTAGTGACTAAACTGTGTGAATGTCTGTATCCGTCTGTTTGTTGGTGTGTAAGTGGATGCATGGATTTGCGAATAGCTACATGAGTGTCTATATGGGTTATTGATTGGTTCTCTGAGTATCTGTATGGCTGCCTGAGTGTTTGTGTGGGTGGGGTGTGTGTGACTCTGTACATAGATGTGTGAGTGGGTGATTCACTGGGTGCATGATTTCAAGAGTGCATCTGTGATGGACTGCTTGGGTGGGTGAGTGTGTGTATGGGTGTGTTAGTGAGTGAATGTATATCTCAGTGGTACATGTGCGAGTAACTACATATGTAAAAGGCAGTATATATGTGTGTTAGAGTATTTAAATGGCTATAAGTGAGAGTGTGTGATTGTGAGAGTGGCTGTATGGATGCGTGTGTGCTTGTATCAGTTATTGTATAAGAGCGTAAGAATGTGCTAGTATTTGTATGAGTAAGTGAGCTGGTGTGTGTATAGCTGTATAGGTGAGTAAATGGGTGTGTGATTAATTTTTTGCATGACTGACTTGGTGTGAGAGTACCTCTATGGATGAGTGGCGGTGTATGAGTGTTTATGTAGGTGTATGAGTGCATATGATAGTCCTGTACTGAGTGACTGTAAGTATGAGTGACTGTACGGGTGAGTGAGTAGATGTGTGTGTGTAGACCTAAGAATCAGTGAGTGGGTATGTAGTTATTGGTATTGGAGTGTGTATGGTTTTGAGAATGGCAGTCTGTAATTTAGAGTGGGTGTATCAAAAGTTATATTAGGGTGTGAGAAGATGCATGAAATTATCACATGGATGATGTCATCAGTGATGTCATTTGAGATGTCATCAGTGATGTCACTGACCATGTCATGAGTGATGTAATATGTGATGTCATCAGCAGTGCATTGCGGAGCGCGAGTTATAGTTAGCTGAACTAACTATAACGGGGAATTTCTATGGTTTTGTACGAGTGAAATGTCCAACTAACTATAACTGTCCCTAAAACCTATGGTTTTTTCAGTGAATTTCAAAGGTTTTTTAAATGCTAATTTCTAATTATAACGTGTCTGAAACCTATGGTTTTTTCAGTGAATTTCAAAGGTTTTTTAAATGCTAGTTTCTAACTATGCCTACAGAGGTAGGACATCTGAAGAAAGAAGAAAAAAGGCACAGAAAGAAGCAAAAGAAATGCAGAAAGAAGCAACAGAAGTCCACAAAGACAAAGAAAAGTGCAGGAAGAAGCAAAAGATGTGCAGAAAGAACCAACAGAGGAGCAGAAAGAGGCCTTGTTGCAAAATCATCCTGTGCCCACAACTTTTTCAGACGGGTACTGGTGGTAACTGACTCTGACTAACCAGAGCCAGTGCTATGCTAAAAGACACTTAGAATACAGTGAAAACACCTACATACACTAGGGAACACTATGCGTTGGGGTACCCCTGTGATTAGCATGACCTCCTCTGTAAGTCCCTAGTACATAATAGGGCAGGGGGATTAAAACTACCTCTTAAAACACACTACAGGGCGCGTTTGCACAGTGGTGAAGGGAGGGGGGGCCTGAGGTGACATGTGTGCAAACGCGCCCCGTGGCGTGTTTTAAGTTGCGGGATTAAGTCCCATTGAATCCTGAGGGTCCCTGGGGCCCAACTAGCCCCCCAGGTACCTACAGTTAGGACCACAGAGCTGAGTTGCAGAGAGGCGTTCCGAGGCCACGCACCTTTTTTCACCTCTCTGCAACGCAACTCTGTTGTGCTTACTGAAGGTACCTGGTGGGCTAGTTGGCCCCCAGGGTCCCTCAGGATTCAAGGGGAATTAATTCCCCAACTTAAAACGCACCACAGGGCGTGTTTGCGCACATGTCACCTGAGGCCCTGCCACCTCCCTTCACTGTGCAAACGCGCCCGTGGCGCGTTTTAAGTTGGGGGATTAGGTCACCTTGAATCCTGAGGGTCCCTGGGGCCCAACTAGCCCACCAGGTACTTCCAGTAAGCACCACAGGCCTGCGTTGCAACACCTGTAACAAATTGTGCAGTTGTGTTTAGGTAGTGAAGGGGGTCTTGCTGGGGGTAGTGTTTTAGGGTTTAGGGTAGTGCAGTGGTGTTTGTGTAGTGTAGGGGGTCATGCTGGGGGTAGATTTAGGGTTTAGGGTAGTGCAGTGGTGTTTGGGTAGTGTAGGGAGTCATGTTGGGGGAGTGTTTTAGGGTTTAGGGTAGTGCAGTGGTGTTTGGGTAGTGTAGGGGGTCGTGCTGGGGGTAGTGTTTAAGGGTTTAGGGTAGTGCAGTGGTGTTTGGGTAGTGTAGGGGGTCGTGCTGGGGGTAGTGGTTTAGGGTTTAGGGTAGTGCAGTGGTGTTTGGGTAGTGTAGGGGGTACTGCTGGGGGTAGTGTTTTAGGGTTTAGGGTAGTCTAATGGTGTTTGGGTAGTGTAGGGGGTACTGCTGGGGGTAGTGTTTTACGGTTTAGGGTAGTGCAGTGGTGTTTGGGTAGTGTAGGAGGTACTGCTGGGGGTAGTGTTTTAGGGTTTAGGGTAGTGCAGTGGTGTTTGGGTAGTGTAGGGGTTCGTGCTGGGGGTAGTTTTTTAGGGTTTAGGGTAGTGCAGTGTTTGTGCAGTGTAGGGCGTAGTGTTTTAGGGTTTAGGGTAGTGCAGTGGTGTTTGTGTAGTGTAGGGGGTCGTGCTGGGGGTAGTGTTTTAGGGTTTAGGGTAGTGCAGTGGTGTGTGTAGTGTAGGAGGTCGTGGTTTAGGGTTTAGGGTAGTGCAGTGGTCTTTGGGTAGTGTAGGGAGTCGTGCGGCGGGTAGTGTTTTAGGGTTTAGGGTAGTGCAGTGGTCTTTGGGTAGTGTAGGGGGTTGTGCGGGGGTAGTGTTTTAGGGTTTAGGGTAGTGCATTGGTGTTTGGGTAGTGTAGGGGGTCATGCGGGGGTAGTGTTTTAGGGTTTAGGGCAGTGCAGTGGTGTTTGGGTAGTGAAGGAGGTCGTGCTGGGGGGAGTGTTTTAGGGTTTAGGTCAGTGCAGTGGTGTTCGGGTAGTGTAGGGGTTCATGCTGGGGGAGTGTTTGAGGGTTTAGGGCAGTACAGTCGTGTTCGGGTAGTGTAGGGGGTCGTGCTGGGGGAGTATTTTAGGGTTTAGGGTAGTGCAGTGGTGTTCGGGTAGTGTAGGGGGTCGTGTTTCAGGGTTTAGGGCAGTGGTGTTCGGGCAGTGTAGGGG
Organism: Calotriton arnoldi; assembly: GCA_963921515.1. Taxonomy (NCBI): domain Eukaryota; kingdom Metazoa; phylum Chordata; class Amphibia; order Caudata; family Salamandridae; genus Calotriton; species Calotriton arnoldi. The sequence goes on from CAWUFW010000230.1 coordinate 546,785, forward strand.
GTCGTGCTGGGGGTGGTGTTTCAGGGTTTGGGGCAGTGCAGTGGTGTTCGGGCAGTAAAGGGGGTCGTGCTGGGGGTGGTGTTTCAGGGTTTTGGGCAGTGCAGTGGTGTTCGGGCAGTGTAGGGGGTCGTGCAGGGGTGGTGTTTCAGGGTTTAGGGCAGTGCAGTGGTGTTCGGGCAGTGTAGGGGGTCGTGCAGGGTTGTGGTGTTTCAGGGTTTAGGGCAGTGCAGTGGTGTTCGGGCAGTGTAGGGGGTCATGCTGGGGGTGGTGTTTCAGGGTTTAGGGCAGTGCAGTGGTGTTCGGGCAGTGTAGGGGGTGGTACAGGGGGTGGTGTTTCAGGGTTTAGGGCAGTGCAGTGGTGTTCGGGCAGTGTAGGGGAGTGCAGGGGGTGGTGTTTCAGGGTTTAGGGCAGTGCAGTGGTGTTTGGGCAGTGTAGGGGGTCTTGCTGGGGGTGGTGTTTCAAGGTTTAGGGCAGTGGTGTTCAGGCAGTGTAGGGGTCTTGCTGGGGGTGATGTTTCAGGGTTTAGGGCAGTGCAGTGGTGTTCGGGCAGTCTAGGGGGTCTTGCTGGGGGTAGTGTTTCAGGGTTTAGGGCAGTGCAGTGGTGTTCGGGCAGTGTAGGGGGCGTGCTGGGGGTGGTGTTTCAGGGTTTAGGGCAGTGCAGTGGTGTTCGGGCAGTGTAGGGGGTCGTGCTGGGGGTGGTGTTTCAGGGTTTAGGGCGGTGCAGTGGTTTTCCGTCAGTGTAGGGGGTTGTGCAAGGGGGTGGTGTTTCAGGGTTTAGGGCAGTGCAGTGGTGATCGGGCAGTGTAGGGGGTCGTGCTGGGGGTGGTGTTTCAGGGTTTAGGGCAGTGCAGTGGTGTTCAGGCAGTGTAGGGTGTCGTGCTGGGGGGTGGTGTTTCAGGGTAGTTCAGTGGTGTTTGGGCAGTGTAGGGGGTCGTGCAGGGGGTGGTGTTTCAGGGTTTAGGGCAGTGGTGTTTGGGCAGTGTAGGGGGTCATGCAGGGGGTGGTGTTTCAGGGTTTAGGCAGTGCAGTGGTGTTCGGCCAGTGTAGGTGGTCTTGCTGGGGCTGGTGTTTCAGGGTTTAGTGCAGTGGTGTTCGGGCAGTGTAGGGGGTCTTGCTGGGGGTGGTGTTTCAGGGTTTAGGGCAGTGCAGTTGTGTTCGGGCAGTGTAGGGGGTCTTGCTGGGGCTGGTGTTTCAGGGTTTAGGGCAGTGCAGTGGTTTTCAGGCAGTGTAGGAGGTCTTGCTGGGGCTGGTGTTTCAGGGTTTAGGGTAGTGCAGTGGTGTTCGGGCAGTGTAGGGGGTTGTGCTGGGGCTGGTGTTTGAGGGTTTAGGGCAGTGCAGTGGTGTTCAGGCAGTGTAGGGGGTCGTGCTGGGGCTGGTGTTTCAGGGTTTAGGGCAGTGCAGTGGTTTTCGGGCAGTGTAGGCGGTCGTGCTGGGGCTGGTGTTTCAGGTTTTAGGGCAGTGCAGTGGTGTTCGGGCAGTGTACGGGGTTGTGCTGGGGCTGGTGTTTCAGGGTTTAGGGCAGTGCAGTGGTGTTCGGGCAGTGTAGGGGGTCGTGCTGGGGCTGGTGTTTCAGGGTTTAGGGCAGTGCAGTGGTGTTCGGGCAGTGTAGGGGGTCGTGCTGGGGCTGGTGTTTCAGGGTTTAGGGCAGTGCAGTGGTGTTCGGGCAGTGTAGGGGGTCGTGCTGGGCCTGGTGTTTCAGGGTTTTGGGCAGAGCAGTGGTGTTCGGGCAGTGTAGGGGGTCATGCTGGGGGTGGTGTTTCAGGGTTTAGGGCAGTGCAGTGGTGTTCGGGCAGTGTAGGGGGTCTTGCTGGGGCTGGTGTTTCAGGGTTTAGGGTAGTGCAGTGGTGTTCGGGCAGTGTAGGGGGTTGTGCTGGGGCTGGTGTTTGAGGGTTTAGGGCAGTGCAGTGGTGTTCGGGCAGTGTAGGGGGTCGTGCTGGGGCTGGTGTTTCAGGGTTTAGGGCAGTGCAGTGGTTTTTGGGCAGTGTAGGCGGTTGTGCTGGGGCTGGTGTTTCAGGTTTTAGGGCAGTGCAGTGGTGTTCGGGCAGTGTACGGGGTTGTGCTGGGGCTGGTGTTTCAGGGTTTAGGGCAGTGCAGTGGTGTTCGGGCAGTGTAGGGGGTCGTGCTGGGGCTGGTGTTTCAGGGTTTAGGGCAGTGCAGTGGTGTTCGGGCAGTGTAGGGGGTCGTGCTGGGGCTGGTGTTTCAAGGTTTAGGGCAGTGCAGTGGTGTTCGGGCAGTGTAGGGGGTCGTGCTGGGCCTGGTGTTTCAGGGTTTTGGGCAGAGCAGTGGTGTTCGGGCAGTGTAGGGGGTCATGCTGGGGGTGGTGTTTCAGGGTTTAGGGCAGTGCAGTGGTGTTCGGGCAGTGTAGGGGCCTTGCTGGGGCTGGTGTTTCAGGGTTTAGGGTAGTGCAGTGGTGTTCGGGCAGTGTAGGGGTTGTGCTGGGGTTGGTGTTTGAGGGTTTAGGGCAGTGCAGTGGTGTTCGGGCAGTGTAGGGGGTCGTGCTGGGGCTGGTGTTTCAGGGTTTAGGGCAGTGCAGTAGTTTTCGGGCAGTGTAGGCGGTCGTGCTGGGGCTGGTGTTTCAGGGTTTAGGGCAGTGCAGTGGTGTTCGGGCAGTGTACAGGGTCGTGCTGGGGCTGGTGTTTCAGGGTTTAGGGCAGTGCAGTGGTGTTCGGGCAGTGTAGGGGGTCGTGCTGGGGCTGGTGTTTCAGGGTTTAGGGCAGTGCAGTGGTGTTCGGGCAGTGTAGGGGGTCGTGCTGGGGCTGGTGTTTCAGGGTTTAGGGCAGTGCAGTGGTGTTCGGGCAGTGTAGGGGGTCGTGCTGGGCCTGGTGTTTCAGGGTTTTGGGCAGAGCAGTGGTGTTCGGGCAGTGTAGGGGGTCGTGCTGGGGGTGGTGTTTCAGGGTATAGGGCAGTGCAGTGGTGTTCGGGCAGTGTAGGGGGTCTTGCTGGGGGTGGTGGGGGGGTGTTTCAGGGTTTAGGGCAGTGGTGTTCGGGCAGTGTAGGGGGTCTTGCTGGGGGTGATGTTTCAGGGTTTAGGGCAGTGCAGTGGTGTTTGGGCAGTGTAGGGCGTCTTGCTGGGGGTAGTGTTTCAGGGTTTAGGGCAGTGCAGTGGTGTTCGTGCAGTGTAGGGGGTCGTGCTGGGGGTGGTGTTTCAGGGTTTAGGGCAGTGCAGTAGTGTTCGGGCAGTGTAGGGGGTCATGCAGGGGGTGGTGTTTCAGGGTTTAGGGCAGTGCAGTGGTGTTCGGGCAGTGTAGGGGGTCGTGCTGGGGGGTGTTTCAGGGTTTAGGGCAGTGCAGTGGTGTTCGGGCAGTGTAGGGGGTCGTGCAGGGGGTGGTGTTTCAGGGTTTAGGGCAGTGCAGTGGTGTTCGGGCAGTGTAGGGGGTCTTGCTGGGGGTAGTGTTTCAGGGTTTAGGGCAGTGGTGTTCGTGCAGTGTAGGGGGTCGTGCTGGGGATGGTGTTTCAGGGTTTAGGGCAGTGCAGTGGTGTTCGGGCAGTGTAGGGGGTCGTGCTGGGGCTGGTGTTTCAGGGTTTAGGGCAGTGCAGTGGTGTTCGGGCAGTGTAGGGGGTCGTGCTGGGGCTGGTGTTTCAGGGTTTAGGGCAGTGCAGTGGTGTTCGGGCTGTGTAGGGGGTCGTGCTGGGGCTGGTGTTTCAGGGTTTAGGGCAGTGTAGTGGTGTTCGGGCAGTGTAGGGGGTCGTGCTGGGGCTGGTGTTTCAGGGTTTAGGGCAGTGCAGTGGTGTTCGGGCAGTGTAGGGGGTCGTGCTGGGGATGGTGTTTCAGGGTTTAGGGCAGTGCAGTGGTGTTCGGGCAGTGTAGGGGGTCGTGCTGGGGCTGGTGTTTCAGGGTTTAGGGCAGTGCAGTGGTGCTCGGGCAGTGTAGGGGTTCGTGCTGGGGGTGGTGTTTCAGGGTTTAGGGTAGTGCAGTGGTGCTCGGGCAGTGTAGGGGGTCGTGCTGGGGCTGGTGTTTCAGGGTTTAGGGCAGTGCAGTGGTGTTCGGGCAGTGTAGGGGGTCATGCTGGGGCTGGTGTTTCAGGGTTTAGGGCAGTGCAGTGGTGTTCGGGCTGTGTAGGGGTCATGCTGGGGCTGGTGTTTCAGGGTTTAGGGCAGTGTAGTGGTGCTCGGGCAGTGTAGGGGTTCGTGCTGGGGCTGGTGTTTCAGGGTTTAGGGTAGTGCAGTGGTGCTCGGGCAGTGTAGGGGGTCGTGCTGGGGCTGGTGTTTCAGGGTTTAGGGCAGTGCAGTGGTGCTCGGGCAGTGTAGGGGGTCGTGCTGGGGGTGGAGTTTCAGGGTTTAGGGCAGTGCAGTGGTGTTCGGGCAGTGTAGGGGGTGGTGCTGGGGGTGGTGTTTCAGGGTTTAGGGCAGTGGTGTTCGGGCAGTGTAGGGGGTCTTGCTGGGGGTGATGTTTCAGGATTTAGGGCAGTACAGTGGTGTTCGGGCAGTGTAGGGGGTCTTGCTGGGGGTAGTGTTTAGGGGTTTAGGGCAGTGCAGTGGTGTGCGGGCAGTGTAGGGGGTCGTGAAGGGGGTGGTGTTTCAGGGTTTAGGGCAGTGCAGTGGTGTTTGGGCAGTGTAGGGGTCGTGCTGGGGGTGGTGTTTCAGGGTTTAGGGCAGTGCAGTGGTGTTCGGGCAGTGTAGGGGGTCGTGCAGGGGCTGGTGTTTCAGGGTTTAGGGCAGTGCAGTGGTGTTCGGGCAGTGTAGGGGGTCGTGCTGGGGGTAGTGTTTTAGGGTTTAGGGTAGTGCAGTGGTGCTTGTGTAGTGTAGGGGGTCGTGCTGGGGTTAGTGTTTTAGGGTTTAGGCTAGTGCAGTGGTGTTTGTGTAGTGTAAGGGGTCATGTTTTAGGGTAGTGCAGTGGTGTTTGGGTAGTGTAGGGGGTCGTGCTTGGGGTAGTGTTTTAGGATTTAGGTTAGTGCAGTGGTGTTTGGGTAGTGTAGGGGGTCGTGCTGGGGTAGTGTTTTAGGGTTTAGGGTAGTGCAGTGGTGTTTGTGTAGTGTAGGGGGTCGTGCTGGGGGTAGTGTTTAAGGGTTTAGGGTAGTGCAGTGGTGCTTGTGTAGTGTAGGGGGTCGTACTTGGGTTAGTGTTTTAGGGTTTAGGGTAGTGCAGTGGTGTTTGTGTAGTGTAGGGGGTCATGTTTTAGGGTAGTGCAGTGGTGTTTGGGTAGTGTAGAGGGTCTTGCTGGGGGTAGTGTTTTAGGGTTTAGGGTAGTGCAGTGGTGTTTGTGTACTGTAGGGGGTCATGCTGGGGGTGGTGTTTTAGGGTTTAGGATAGTGCAGTGGTGCTTGTGTAGTGTAGGGGGTCGTGCTGGGGGTGGTGTTTTAGGGTTTAGGGTAGTGCAGTGGTGTTTTTGTAGTGTAGGGGGTCATGTTTTAAGATGCAACGCTCCAATACCTGACCAGTCTGCACTACATAAAACTACAAAAAAACTAAAAATAAAAAGTGTTTTGCACACTTTTGTCATTGGGCTATATGTGGGCTACATCTGGGTAATATGTGTGCTACATTTGGGCTCTTTTTTCTCTGGTGGCCATATTGGAAGACTTCTTTGTTATGAAGTTTCCTAATTTCCTCATTTACTGCAGTCTCCTCAGTAGAAAATGCTTTCAGTTTTTTACTTTGATTCCATCAAGAAGGCATTCAGATGTGTCTCACATTTGCCATAAATTCAGAATGTTAGCACTCTAGTTGCTCATTAGATCACTGTAGTAAAGCTACTGCTCACCAGGGAGTTAACTGGAAGTCTGCTGCTGGTATTGAAAGTGATTGTTTCAGTCTGCATGTCAGAGTTTTCTAATGAAATAGAAGAGGATTTGAGATCTCACTTAAAACATGCCCTAATTTTTCTTTCTGCAGCACTAACCATTTCTATTTCAAAAAGAACCCCTCATTTTGTTCCTTTTTAAATTAAATGTTTTAAGTGTTACCGGTTTATTCCAATCAAGATGGCTTCAGGTGTGCCATACTTTTGTCATAAGTAAGGCTGTTAGCGCTCTAGTTGTTCTTTAGAACACTCTGGGAAGCTGCAGTAGAACACAAAGGCATCAACTGGCAGACTGCTCCTGTTGAAATATAACAGGAAGATATTTGAGATCACACTTGAAACATGTCCTAATTTTTCTTTCTACAGCACTAACCATAATTTCTATGACAAAATGAACCCCATCATTTTGTTCCTTTTTAAATTAAATGTTTTAAGTGTTACCAGTTTATTCCAATCAAGATGGCTTCAGGTGTGCCATACTTTTGTCATAAGTAAGGCTGTTAGCACTCTAGTTGTTCTTTAGAACACTCTGGGAAGCTGCAGTAGAACAAAAAGGAATCAACTGACAGTCTCTGCCCTTGTTGGATGTACATGTTTTACTGAGAATGTCAGACTTCATTCTCACATGACTGAGAAAGATAATGTGAATTTACAGAAAATATGCTCTCATTTTAGCTTCTGCAGCACCTTCCAAAACTCTATGGGACAAGCATGTGAAAATAGTTTTCTCTCAAACTTGATTCATGATATCCCAGCAGAAGGTTTTTCACAGGGTAAAATCACCTTAGAACACACCAAACACACCACAATTCCTGAAATTAGTATGGTACCATCAACAAATGAATTCTAATGTAACTAAAGTCTGTTATCACCCTTTATAGTTCTCCTATTGGTAACCCTCAAAATCTTTGATTCACTACAATGCATTTCAATGGGGTACTATCATGTATATTGGTCCCAAGATGGCTGCCAGCAATTCCAGGATGAAGTGCTGACAGCCAATCAGATCTCACAATGACATGTGTGGTTAGGCTCCGCCCAGATATATATGTGATTTTACTTTTGATTTTCTCAGGAACTACTGAACGGATTTACACCATTTAACCAAAAGGCACGACTCTGAACCAAGGGCTACCTTTTTGCCAAATTTGGTGTGATTCCGTTCAGCAGATCGGGCTGTAGCTGCGACTAAAGGTTCCTATGGAAAATTGCATGGGGAAAACATGTTTTGGGACCCCCCTTTTTTCTCGGCCCCCGCTTGCCAAATCACCCCGAAACTTTTAGGATAGGAGCAGACCAGAGCGCCCCACGAGTTTTGAAAATTTCGCGAAGATTCGTCAACCAGCGCCAAAGTTATTGGAAATAGAATGTTGTGAATTTCCCATGGAAAATAGGTCCTAACTATAACTATCTACTGGCGACCGCCAGTAGATAATATATATGTATATATATATTCACTGAAAAAACCTTAGGTTTCAGGGACGTTATAGTTACAAATTAGCATTTACAAAACCTTTGAAATTCACTGAAAAAACCATAGGTTTTAGGGACAGTTATAGTTAGTTGGACATTGCACTCGTACAAAACCCGTGAAATTCCCCCGTTATAGTTAGTCCAGCTAACTATAACTCGCGCCCCGCAATGCACTGCTGATGACGTCACATATTACATCACTCATGACATGGTCAGTGACATCACTGATGACATCACTGATGACATCTCAAATGACATCACTGTTGACATCATCCAGTGACTGTGTGTTTCTGTAAAGTTTAAATATTTTTAATATATATAGGAAAAGACGTATTGAAGAATGAGTGGGTGTGTAAGTGTCTGTATGGATGATTTAGTAGGTGCGTGACTGACTGTATAAGTGAGTGATTTAACGTATCTTACTGAATGCATGGGTTAGTGACTAAACTGGGTGAATGTCTGTATCCGTCTGTCTGTTGCTGTGTAAGTGGCTGCATGTGTTTGTGAATAGCTACATGAGTGTCTATATGAGTTAATGAATGCTTGTGTGAGTATCTGTATGGGTGCCTGAGTGTTTGTGTGGGAGGGGTGTGTGCAACTCTGTGCATAAATGTGTGAGTGGGTGATTCACTGGGTGGATGGTTTCAAGAGTGCATCTGTGATAGACTGTATGGGTGGGTAAGTGTGTGTAAGAGTGTGTTAGTGAGTGAATGTATGTCCCAGTGGTACATGTGTGAGTAACTACATATGTGAAAGGCAGTATATATGTGTGTTGGAGTATATAAATAGCTATAAGTCGAGAGTGAGTGATTGTGATAGTGGCTGTATGGATGAGTGTGTGCTTGTATCAGTGATTGTATAAGAGCGTAAGAATGTGCTAGTATTTGTATGAGTAAGTGAGCTGGTATGTGTATAACTGTATAGGTGAGTAAATGGTAATGTGTTTAATTATTTGCATGACTGACTAGGTGTGTGAGTACCTCTATGGATGAGTGGCGGTGTTTGAGTGTCTATATAGGAGTATGAGTGCATATGATAGTCCTGTACTGAGTGACCGTAAGTATGAGTGACTGTACGGGTGAGTGAGTTGATGTGTGCGTAGACCTAAGAATCAGTGAGTGGGTATGTAGTTATTGGTGTTGGAGTGTCTATGGTTTTGCGAATTGCAGTCTGTAATTTAGAGTGGGTGTATCAAAGGTTATATTAGGGTGTGAGAAGATGCATGAAATTATCACATGGATGATGTCACCAGTGATGTCATCAGTGATGTCATTTGAGATGTCATCAGTGATGTCATCAGTGATGTCACTGACCATGTCATGAGTGATGTAATATGTGACGTCATCAGCAGTGCATTGCGGGGCGCGAGTTATAGTTAGCTGGACTAACTATAACGGGGGAATTTCACGGGTTTTGTACGAGTGCAATGTCCAACTAACTATAACTGTCCCTAAAACCTATGGTTTTTTCAGTGAATTTCAAAGGTTTTTTAAATGCTAATTTGTAACTATAACGTCCCTGAAACCTATGGTTTTTTCAGTGAATTTCAAAGGTTTTTTAAATGCTAATTTGTAACTATAACATGTCTGAAACCTACGGTTTTTTCAGTGAATTTCAAAGGTTTTGTAAATGACAATTTTTAAATGTATTAATTGTTATATAAAATTTTTTAATACTAATTTACTCCATTTTTAGAAACAATTTTTTTTACATATTTTATTTTTTAAATTACATTGTAATTACATTATACATTACATTACAAAAAATACTTTCTCAGAATGAATTACTTTAGTTTAAATACTTTGCACATAGGCAATAGACTTTTAAGTACAGTAGTTACAGTTGTTGCAATGGGCAACACATTTTCAAACACAATGCAACATTCAGCTCAATGTGAATTTCTAGTTAAATGCAATTAGTTACTTTATGGATTACTTTTCTAACCACAGGACTGGATCCTAGATTCAGTCCTGGCACATCTCCTGTAAACAGTTGAGTAAAAGCGTTTTGGTTACAGTCGTGATTTTTAAGGAATATTATTGTACTTTAAAAGTTGACACAGAAACTTTTTCTCATAGAATCACCAATGTTATCCTATGGAAGGAAATTCACTTAGAAGGTAAAAACTGTTATCGTTACTTTTTCTTACTCAGTGTTGGATCCTGGATCCAGCACTGGTGCATCTCCTGTAAACAGTTGAAAGAATGCGTTTAAGTCATACAGGCGATTTTTTAGGAATATTTGTAGTTTGTGAAAATCGACACTTTGAAACTTTTCTGCTGAAAAGCAGACAATGGATTCCTATGGAAGAAAATATAAGTTACTGGTAAGTACGGTTAAAATTACTTTTCAGGGTCAGTGCTGGGCTAAAAGATGCAGCACTGGGTTCTCTCCTGATAACAGGTGAGTAAATTGGAATTCGTACTTTGGTTGATTTTAGAGGAATATTATAAAGTTCCAAAACTCCACACTTAGAAGAATTTCCAAGTGAAACCAGTCAATGTTAGCCTATGAAGGAAATTCAAGTTACCGGTAAGTACGGTTAAAATTACTTTTCAGGACCAGTACTGGGCTGAAAGATGCAGCACTGAGGTCTCTCCTGATAACAGGTGAGTAAATCAGAATTCGGATTTCGGCTGATTTTAGAGGAATATTTGTATGTTTCAAAAATCAACACTTAGAAACTTTTTCAGCAAAAAGCAGGCAATGATATCCTATGGAAGGAAATTCAAGTTACTGGTAAGTACGGTTAAAATTACTTTTGAGGATCAGTACTGGGCTGAAAGATGCAGCACTGAGGTCTCTCCTGATAACAGGTGAGTAAATCGGAATTCGTATTTCGGCTGATTTTAGAGGAATATTTTAAAGTTCCAAAACTCCACACTTAGAAGAATTTCCAAGTGAAACCAGTCAATGTTAGCCTATGGAAGGAAATTCAAGTTACTGGTAAGTACGGTTAAAATTACTTTTCAGGACCAGTACTGGGCTGAAAGATACAGCACTGAGGTCTCTCCTTATAACAGGTGAGTAAATCGGAATTCGTATTTCGGCTGATTTTAGAGGAATATTTGTATGTTTCAAAAATCAACACTTAGAAACTTTTTCAGCAAAAAGCAGGCAATGATATCCTATGGAAGGAAATTCAAGTTACTGGTAAGTACGGTTAAAATTACTTTTCAGGACCAGTACTGGGCTGAAAGATGCAGCACTGAGGTCTCTCCTTATAACAGGTGAGTAAATCGGAATTCGTATTTCGGATGATTTTAGAAGAATATTTGCACAATGGTGAAGGGAGGGGGCGGGGCCTGAGGTGACATCTGTGCAAACGCGCCCCGTGGCGCGTTTTAAGTTGGGGGATTAAGTCCCCTTGAATCCTGAGGGTCCCTAGGGGCCAACTAGCCCACCAGGAACCTCCAATATGCGCCAGGGGCTGCGTTGCAGAGACGTGTAGAGAGGCCACACCCCTTTACACCTCTCTGCAACGCAGCTCTGTGGCGCTTTCTGGATGTACCTGTTGGGCTAGTTGGCCCTCAGGGACCCTCAGGATTGAAGGGGATTTAATTCTCCATCTTAAAACATGCCACGGGGCCTGTTTGCACACATGTCACCTGAAGCCCCGCCCCTCCCTTCACCACTGTGCAAACGCGCCCCGTGGCGCGTTTTAAGTTGGGGGATTAAGTCCCCTTGAATCCTGAGGGTCCCCGGAGTCCAACTAGCCCACCATATACCTCCAAAAGCGCCACAGAGCTGCGTTGCAGAGAGGTGTAAAAAGGGCGTGGCCTCTGTACACCTCTCTGCAAGGCAGCCCCTGGCGCATACTGGAGGTTCCTGGTGGGCTAGTTGGCCCCCAGGGACCCCCAGTATTCAAGGGGAATTCGTTCCCCTCTGCAAACGCGCCAGGGGCGCGTTTGCAGAGTGGTGAAGGAAGGGGGCGGGGCCTGCGGGCCCGATCGTTTAAAAAAAAAAAAAAATGTTTTTGTCCCCTGAAGGGGGGCTGTGTGGCCCCCCTTCCTTTTTTCTGTTTTTGGGCCCTGGGGACCCCATCCCCCAGGGCCTTACCCCTTTTTTAAATTACAAAATAAAATAAAAACGGGAAGGGGGCCGCGTGGCCCCCTTCCCTGGGCCTGTATTGGCCCCGGGGACCCCATCCCCGGGACATGGCCTCTATATTTATTTTTATTATTTTGAGGGGGCTGCGTGGCCCCCTCCTCTGGCCATTTTAAGGCCCCGGGGACCCCATCCCCGGGGCCGGCCATACCCTTTTTTTTTTTTTTTTTGTAATTTTTGAAAACTTTGGGGAGGAGGGCCGCGTGGCCCCCCTCCCGGGCCACTACTTGCCCCGGGGACCCCATCCCCTGGGGCTGGCCCTCTCGTTGGGGACTGTAGCGGGGTCCCCAATCCCCCCACAGTCCCGCCGGCTCCCCGCGTCCCTTGGGAGCCGGCATTCCTTTTCCACATGGGGAGCTGCTAAGATGCAGCTCCCCATGTGGAAAAGCAATGTGCTTTGGATATTGGAAGAGAGAGCAGGTTTCCCTGCTCTCTCTTCCAATATCCAAAGCAGTTTGCAATGACAGGACGGGAGCCGCGAGGCTCCCGTCCTGTCATTGCAAACAACAGTGTCCCGGGGGTAGGCACCCGGGACACTGCAGGAGCCGGCCCTGGGGGTGGTGGTCCCCAGGGCCATCAAGGGCTCCAGGAGGGGGCCGCGCGTCCCCTCCCTACATCAGCACAGCCCGGGGAGGTGGTGGTCCCTGGGCTTCGGGGGTCCAAAACGGACCCCCATTTTAATTTGTTAGTGCCCCGGGGAGGTGGCGGTCCTCGGGGCATGTGGGGGCTGGAGCCCCCACACAGGTTGTTCAATTTAAAAAAAAAGCCCCGGGAGGTGGTGGTCCTCGGGGCTGCGGGAGGGCTCAGAGCCCTCCCGCAACATTTTCAAAAAAAGCCCCGGGGGTGGCGGTCCCCGGGGCTTGGGGGCCCTTTGATGCCCCCCACACATAAAATTAACCCCCTCACCATGCCCCCGGGACTTGGGCCACCCGGGGCAAATACTATCGAAGCGCGGAGACCGCGCTTCGATTTTTTCGGCAGGATTCGCGCACCCTGAGCGCATCCTGCCGATTTAAAAAATTTTTTTTTTTTTTTGCCCAGGGGGTCCTTGTGGGACCCCTGAGCAAACCTAGGGGTCAGGGTGTTTCTACCCTGCTCCCTTTGTGCGCTTTGCGCACTTGTTTCTGTCCCTCGGTTCTACCGAGGGACAAAATGGCTGCCAACATTTCCTGAATCGGAATGTTGACAGCCAGCTGACAGCCAATTAACATGCAGCTCGTGATCGGGAGGGTACGCGGACCCTACTCGGCCATAGATATCACTATCTTTTTACTTTTGATTTTCTCAGCAACTACTGAACGGATTTACACCATTTAACAAAAAGGGTTCTTTCTGAACCAAGAACTACCTCTTTGCCAAATTTGGTGTAATTCCGTTCAGCAGTTCGGGCTGTAGCCGTGTCTAAAGTTTCCTATGGAAAATTGCATGGGGAAAACGCGTTTTGGGACCCCCTTTTTCTCGGCCCCCGCTTGACGAATCCCCCGAGACTTTCAGGGTAGGAGCGGACCGGAGCGGGCCACAAAGTTTGAAAATTTTGCGAAGATACGTCAACCGGCAAGAGAGTTATTTCAAATAGAATGTCGCGGATTTCCTATGGATAATAGGTTGTAACTATAACTATCTACTGGCGACCGCCAGTAGATAATATATATATATATATATATATATATATATATATATATATATATATATATATATATATATATATATATATATATATATATATATATATATATATACTTAGAGCAGAAGAAGATCCTCGCCCTGCCTTGAATTAGTGTTGCTTACTTGCTTTCACCACATTCGCCCCAGCAAGTGTGTGATCACTTATTGGTGTAAATTTAATTTAGTCACACCTCAATAAATCACACAGCCCGTGGGAAGAGGGTTAGGATCTGATGAATGGTTGGGAAGGGGTATTTGAGGGAAAGGTTTGACAAAGACAAACACTACACATGGACAACACACAATCTTGGCAGACGACCATCATATTCATAAATCTGTTAAGGGAGAAAAGGAAATGCATGCATGATGTGGTTAATGATAAGTAGTACTAAGTAGACTAGTAGACAGTACAGAGCAGCAGTATATTATTAATTATTATTATTATGCAATTGCCTTGCCTGTCTGCCCTCAGAGAGACCCAAATTACATACATTTTATTTATGTTCTGTTGTACCGGGCTTCCTTTTAAAGCTAGCAAAGAAAATTAAAAAATAGTTGTAGGGATATAAGCAAAGACTAAGAGCAAACATAATAAACAACAACACACAGTCGTAATGATTGAAGAGAAAAAATGAATCAAATTAATTAAAAGATGATGAATGATACTGAGTTACTGTATGTTATTATCCTGGTCAAATTGGAAAGTTGCATCTCGGTATTCCTCTTGGTCCTCCCTTCCATGGACGCTCCGTCCGTCAATCTTGGGTGCCACTGCCTGCCTGGCGGATTCGGATTGGTAAGGTAAGTGTGAGTTGTTTTTCCCAGTATAGCACAGGGTAAAGGCCGGCCTGTAAGTGTAGATGGAAAAACAAAAGGGATATTGAAAAATCAAGGAGAAAAAAATGCATAAATTACGGAGGAGTGCAACAAAAACACTTTCAGAGGCGGCATGGCTAAATCATGTCTACTCTGTTTCCAGCATTAACCACGCTACAACAACAACAGGACAGAGCAGGCCCAAGGCACCCACCCAACCTCCACTTAGCTTAGATTTTGACTGAGCCAGACAGAGCACACATATACAGCAACATAGCATTTTCCAAATTAAGTAACTAAATCAATGCACCGCTGTCAGTCATACCACTCCACTACACTGACTCGACTCCACCACTACACAGACATGTAGGTCAGCTGTGGTTGTTGTTGATTGACTCGTTTACCTTTTATGCCACTTCATGAAACGCCCCGAGTTATTCCATCAATCATCTCCGATCCTACTGACTGACTGCGAAGAGTATAGTATGTTGTCATCATCATGGTGTCCAACTCAGTCTGTAGTGTACAGAGTGAGTCCAGATTCCATATTAAAAAATGCAATGGATCGGCCTGCAGTAGAAGTACAATTTTGTTATTAAACAACAAGAAGGGAAACATTGGCCCGAGTCACTTTTAGTGTGTAGATTAAATACTAGTACACTTCATGCACAACAACAACACAAACACCAGTCACTCAGAGTCAGCGTCCAATGCATGCTATCATTACCTGTTCTCATCTAAAGGGGCAGTCCCTCTCGGCTCGGAAAGGATAGCTATAGTCATGTTCTTTTGGAGGGACTCGACGGGGCAGGCACACATTTCTTGTACTATTCTCCATCCAATGTCTGGCTTGAAGGAAATGGATTTAGGGCGAGTCAGGATGGATGGAGCAGGACTCGGAGGAGTGGACTTCTTTAATAAATGCACACAGTTGCAACTCCAATACGGCAATAAAAAGACAAGACGGTGGTGATGGAGTTGTTGTGATTCGAACCAGAAAGACAGAGACACACACAAATAATAAAAGTAAATAAGGAAGAAAGAAAGTAACAAGTTGAAAGCCTAGTTGTCAGGGAAGTAGAGCTCGTCCTCAAACTCTGGTGGTTCACCCAGAAGTAGGTCATCTACCACACTACTTCCGTCACCTAAGTCACTGTCCTCCTCTTCCTGCTGTGCTTCAGGTATGGTGTAATCCGGTGGTATAAAGTGATGATTCATTTTGATCATGGTTAACCTCTCCACGTTTTGGGGCAAGAGACTGGTCCTTTTCACTGTTACAATGGCATCAGCAGCACTGAAAACACGCTCAGAAGAGACACTTGCGACAGGGCAAGCCATAGTTTATCGCCAGCCTGCTGAGCACTGGCCAATGGCGACTTTTTCCATACCAATACAGCAATGGGTTTTGATCAATGTAGACCTCTGTTGGGTCATCCAGATAGGCCTGGACCATCCGCTCAATGCTCAGGGGTGCTCCGCTTTGCCCGGCCTCTTTTGCCTTTGCATTTGCATCAGCACTGGACCTAACAAGCCCTTGCTGTAGAAACCATTCCTGTGCCGATTTTACTGGGGCTGATGATCCTGTTCTTGCTGTTGTTGATGTTGGTGGTTTTGACTGCTGTGAGCCAACCGCACTGCCCTCAGGCTCTAAAGTAGAACTTGGCGCCGGCTGCCCTGCAGTACTTGTTGTGGGCTGGTGTAGCGTGCCTCTAATTTCCAGCCGGTCTTTTTCAAAGCAACTGGCTACCGCAGCTATCCAAGTATTGTACTTGGCAACATCTACTTGTGAAAAAGGAATTAATGTGTTAGTGTTCAGTACTGCTTTGTACCGTGGATCCAGAATTGTGGCAGAAATGTAATGGTTGGATGACACAATCTCAGTTTGCACCCTTGAATTTTCGGCTAAGCGAAGGGATAAGCTCTCCTCCAACTCATATGCTTCTTTTTTTTCCCTCCACACCTGCATACATTGCAGACACCCCCTTCAGCTGGTCCTGTAGCATGTGCAACAATGGGATAGCTTGGCCCATAGTACAGTCCTCCTTGCTGACGTCACGTGTGAAGAGCTTGAAAGGAAGTAGCATCTCTGTCAGGCATTTAACTAGGCCCCATTGGTCCATCTCAACGGTCATGCCTTTCACAGTAGCATCCCCTAGTCTTCGCATGACATATTCATTGATTGGTCTGTACTGCTCAAACAGACGTTCAAGCATGTAATAAGTTGAGTTCCAACGTATTGGCACCTCCTGGATGAGTGCTTTAACTGGCACTCTATACTCACGTTGAATGATCCTCAGCTGCTTCCAGGCTTTAAAAGAATGGCTGAAATGTGTGCATATTCTTCTGCAGGTGGTCAGTAAGTTGCTGACTCTGTATTCTTTTTTCAGAAAGTCTTGAACAATGATGTTAATGCAGTGCGCCAAACACAGGACCCTGAAATAGCCACCATTGCCTATGGCCTTAACTATATTACTGCCATTGTCCGTGGCAACAAAACCAATGTTAAGCCCTCTTGGGTGCAGCCATTCAAAGACCTTGCTGTTAAACTCTTCCAAAATGTTTGCAGCAGTATTAGATTTCTCCATGGCGAACATGGTTACAGTTGCATGTTTCCGAGTGGCATTAAAAATCTCAGCAGTGTCAACACCTGCAGATATCTTTTCTCTAACCCCCACAAAAGAGATCCAGTGTGCAGTGATGCACATGTAATCAGTGGCTTGGCAACTGGTCCATATGTCTGTTGCCATGTGGATACTGTGAACAGCACTCTGCTGCAAAGCTTGTCCAAGCAATTCCAGCACATCGTGATGTAGTGCTGGAACAGCAACTCTGGCAAAATAGGACCGGTTGGGAACCTTCCATTTTGGGCAGATGGCTGTCACAAATTCAAGAAAATCCACCGTTGGGTGGTTGCGTTCATACTGCGCCTCCGACCTAAACATGCTGAGAATGGTAGGCTGGATTTTTTTCCTTTCTGGTGCCACTGATGCAGGTGACTTCTAGATGCTAGATGTTGTTAGGCTCAACGCTGCACTTTATTTCGTTGCGGTACTCTGTTGCCTTGGTGTCTCACTCTCAGCCTGACTCTTACTTTTGTTCCACTGAGATGTTGCTGATGAGGATGTGGGCGGTACCACTGCACTGCTGGGATCAGGGCTACTTCGTGTTCCAGAGAAAATGTCTCCCTCTTGTTCACCTTCCACCGCGATCGTATCTTCTACTTCTTCATCGGATCACTGACAGAATATCGATAACAAGAATATCGACCTACAACAATATCGAAGTAAAAATATCGAATGCCAAAATATCGACTCCCTATCTACAAACAGGTAAGTACAAAAATATCGACTCCAAAATATAGTTGTAAAAAATATAGTCAGTCAAAATATCGAATTTTTTAAATGTATGAAAAGTAATGTAAAATTAATGAAATAATATATATAATTAACTAAAACATACTTAAAAATACTTAAATAACTTTAAAATTAATAAATAATTAATGTAACTTAAAAAAATAAACATACATTTTAATTTTTTAATACATAAATATATTAACGTAATATTTATAAAAAATATTCAATATTTTTAGCGTAGGATAGCGGGACGGTAAAATTTACTATTACCACTTCAGTCAGTGCAACAGTAGGGAAAGCGTTGGATAGCGGGAGGGTAAAAATTACTATACCCACTCCAGACAGTGCAACAGTAGGGAAAGCATTGGATAGCGTAGGAGTAAAAATTACTATTCCCACTCCAGAGAGTGCAACAGTAGGGAAAGCGTTGGATAGCGTAGTGGTAATAATTACTATTCCCACTCCAGAGAGTGCAACAGTAGGGAAAGAGTTGGATAGCGTAGGGGTAAAAATTACTATTCCCACTCCAGTGAGTGCAACAGTAGGGAAAGCGTTGGATAGCGTAGGGGTAATAATTACTATTCCCACTCCAGAGAGTGCAACAGTAGGGAAAGAGTTGGATAGCGTAGGGGTAAAAATTACTATTCCCACTACAGTGAGTGCAACAGTAGGGAAAGCGTAGGGGTAATAATTACTATTCCAACTCCAGAGAGTGCAACAGTAGGGAAAGCGTTGGATAGCGTAGGGGTAATAATTACTATTCCCACTCCAGAGAGTGCAACAGTAGGGAAAGAGTTGGATAGCGTAGGGGTAAAAATTACTATTCCCACTCCAGTGAGTGCAACAGTAGGAAAGCGTTGGATAGCGTAGGGGTAATAATTACTATTCCAACTCCAGAGAGTGCAACAGTAGGGAAAGAGTTGGATAGCGTAGGGGTAAAAATTACTATTCCCACTCCAGTGAGTGCAACAGTAGGGAAAGCGTTGGATAGCGTAGGGGTAATAATTACTATTCCCACTCCAGAGAGTGCAACAGTAGGGAAAGTAATATTTTAATATTTTACTAAAAAATAATTAATTATCAATACTAATAAATATTATTAATAACACTAATTACCAATTAATGAATTAAAAAAAAATTACCAATTATCAAAATGTAATTACCAATTAATAATTAATTAACAATGAAGTAATTATCAATACCAATTAATATTTATTAATATGTACTTAATTTCAATTAAATTACTTCCCACCCTATTCCCCTATAAACCCACATCCCGCTACAACTATTTAATTAATAGAATTAACATAATTACCATTTAATCAATTAAAAAAATTACCAATTAATAAAATTTAATTACCAATTAATAATTAATTAACAATAAATTAATTATCAATACCAATTAATATTTATTAATATGTACTTAATTTCAATTAAATTACTTCCCACCCTATTCCCCTATAAACCCACATCCTGCTACAACTATTTAATTAATTGAATTAACATAATTACCATTTAATCAATTAAAAAAATTCCAATTAAAAAATTCCAATTAATAAAATTTAATTACCAATTAATAATTAACAATAAATTAATTATCAATGCCAATTAATATTTATTAATATGTACTTAATTTTAATTAAATTACTTCCCACCCTATTCCCCTATAAACCCACTACCCGCTACGGAATTAAATTACGCAAAAATTAAATAACATAAAATTTATTGCTTTTAAAAAATTAAACATACATTACAACAACTAATATACACTTTTAACACATATACTAACATACAATACACTTAGAAAAAATTCGATATTATTAAAAATTCGATATTTTTTAATGCCTATATTATGTACTTCGATATTTAAACTATCGATATTACTTACCTTAATTTCGATATTTTTAACGACTATATTATGTCCATTCGATATTATGTCCATTCTATATTTTAGACTCGATATTGTGTCCATTCGATATTTTTGTTTCGATATTATGTCTGTTTACCTCTTCATCACCACCAACAGCAGTGGGTGCAGTTTTACTTTTTTGGCCTTTAAGGTGTTCCTCCCACTGGATCATGTGGTGTGTTTTCAGATGGGTTGTTTGGCCTCCGGTACCATAGTTTGTACCAAGCTTACCCCGACTAACACCTTGTTTACAAATGGAGCATATAGCAACGTTCTCCTCCTTACTGCTAACCGAAAAGAAGTCCCAAACTGGGGAGGTGAACTTTCTGGAGCTGCTGGAGGTGCCACTTGCAATGCCGGATGAACTGGAGGGTGGGCGTGGAATTTGACTCTGTGCACTACCACTACCTACTTCTACTGAGGTGGTTGTGCTGGATGTAGGTCACTGCCGGGCCTTTGCAAATGCAAATATGGAAGCTGGAGGTTGTGTTGGTGTTACCTGTGTTGGTGGTATCTGTGCCACATCCCTCACAGCAATTTGGGATGGGGTAATGTCGGTCTCCACTGGGGCGGGACTGATGTCCATGATGACTGGCTCGTCATCATCCTCCTCTTCTATTATTATCGCTCACTGTACTACACCCGGAGGGATAACTGTGGTTGAAATCCTGTCACTTTCAATTCCGAGCATTCCCAGGTCTGGAATGACCAGCTCCACAAGTTCCAGATGTTGCAATACTGGGTCTGCAAACTCCAGACCTGGGAATTACGGGCTCAGTGACAACAGGCCCAGTTGCACCTGGTGCGGATGTGCACCTGATGAAAACACTGCAGTGGGCAGAGCAGGGGTTGAAGGAAGGAGCACAGCCCGGCTCCTGTCCGATAACCCGTAGTACCATTGGGGGAGCATTCAGTGCTCACCTCAGTCAGGATCCTAACCCTGAGACTTCCTCTGTTGTGCCCACTGAGCAGCAAGGGTGGGTGCAACGCCACACCTGGCCATACGCTGAGCCTCAAGCCACAGTCTGTTGTCTGAGGCGGACAGGACCCCACCTACCAGCCTCTTCCATCCCCACAACAGGCACAGCCCCAGACCGATAGCAGTTCCTGGGGCTGCAAGCCCCCCTTCCTGCACCCAAAGACACACAGCCTTAAGCTGATAGCTGTTCTCTGGGCTGTATGCCGCCCTCCCACCTTGGATCACTGACAGCTCTGGGCTGATGTCAGTGCCCTGGGCTGACTGACACCCCTCCCCTTCAAATAGAACAACATGGGGGAGCATACACAGCTCACTCGAGTCAAGCCCCGACTCCTTCTCTCATTCCCCACCCCCCAAAGAAGAATAGGCCCCATCTTTGTGCACTGTTCTTGCCTCTCCCCTGCTGTGAACGCGTATCGGGTGATTGGTCAGTGTTCACCCTGTTCTCCTTTAGGATGCTTTTGGGGGTGACCTGTCTCCTCTGGGATGCCAACACCCATCCCCACAGCCCACCATTTCTCCCGCTGATATTTTCCCCCACTCAGAAGATTTATCTCTGGATTCTGGGAAAATGCACTGAAAAGGACCCTTTAAGCAGAGGTCCGTGCTACTATTTCCCTTTTCAGGGCCAAAAATCTATGCCTGGAATTTGGTCTAGGGTACAGGTTGGAATAGGACATTTCAGACCCCTCTTATCCCTGCAGCAAATTCAGGCTAACTAGTAACAAGAGCCTAAATAATGATTTGTTTCAGTGGTGAGGTCGAAGTGATGGTAGGTCGAAGTATTTCAGTCAAACTAAAGACAGCTGAAGTAATGGAGACGAAGGAATGGAGGTCCACCTTAGTAACTTACGAAGGAAAGTAGATCCACTTTAGTAACTTACAAAGGAATGGAGGTCCACCTTAGTAACTTGGTAAGGAATGGAGGTCCACCTTAGTAACTTACGAGGGAATGGATGTCCACCTTAGTAACTTGGGAAGGAATGGAGGTCCACCTTAGTAACTTGCGAAGGAATGGAGGTCCACTTTAGTAACTTACGAAGGAATGGAGGTCCACCTTAGTAACTTGAGAAGGAATGGAGGTCCACCTTAGTAACTTGCGATGGAATGGTGGTCCACCTTAGTAACTTACGAAGGAATGGATATCCACCTTAGTAACTTACGAAGGAATGGAGGTCCACCTTAGTAACTTGGGAAGGAATGGAGGTCCACCTTAGTAACTTACGAAGGAATGGAGGTCCACCTTAGTAACTTGGGAAGGAATGGAGGTCCACCTTAGTAACTTGCAAAGGAATGGAGGTCCACTTTAGTAACGTACAAAGGAATGGAGGTCCACCTTAGTAACTTAGGAAGGAATGGAGGTCCACCTTAGATAACTTGCGAAGGAATGGAGGTCCACTTTAGTAACATACGAAGGAATGGAGGTCCTCTTTAGTAACTTGCGAAGGAATGGTGGTCCACCTTAGTAACTTATGAAAAAATGGAGGTCCACCTTAGTAACTTACGAAGGAAAGTAGATCCACTTTAGTAACTTACGAAGGAATGGAGGTCCACCTTAGTAACTTGGGAAGGAATGGAGGTCCACCTTAGTAACTTACGAAGGAATGGATGTCCACCTTAGTAACTTGGGAAGGAATGGAGGTCCACCTTAGTAACTTGCGAAGGAATGGAGGTCCACTTTAGTAACTTACGAAGGAATGGAGGTCCACCGTAGTAACTTGAGAAGGAATGGAGGTCCACCTTAGTAACTTGCGAAGGAATGGAGGTCCACTTTAGTAACTTATGAAGGAATGGAGGTCCACTTTAGTAACTTATGAAGGAATGGAGGTCCACCTTAGTAACTTGAGAAGGAATGGAGGTCCACCTTAGTAACTTGCGAAGGAATTGAGGTCCACCTTAGTAACTTAAGAAGGAATGGATATCCACCTTAGTAACTTACGAAGGAATGGAGGTCCACCTTAGTAACTTGAGAAGGAATGGAGATCCACCTTAGTAACTTGCGAATGAATGGAGGTCCACCTTAGTAACTTACGAAGGAATGGATATCCACCTTAGTAACTTACGAAGGAATGGAGGTCCACCTTAGTAACTTGGGAAGGAATGGAGGTCCACCTTAGTAACTTACAAAGGAATGGAGGTCCACTTTAGTAACTTACAAAGGAATGGAGGTCCACCTTAGTAACTTGGGAAGGAATGGAGGTCCACCTTAGTAACTTGCGAAGGAATGGAGGTCCACTTTAGTAACATACGAAGGAATGGAGGTCCTCTTTAGTAACTTGCAAATGAATGGTGGTCCACCTTAGTAACTTACGAAAAAATGGAGGTCCACCTTAGTAACTTACGAAGGAAAGTAGATCCACTTTAGTAACTTACGAAGGAATGGAGGTCCACCTTAGTAACTTGGGAAGGAATGGAGGTCCACCTTAGTAACTTACGAAGGAATGGATGTCCACCTTAGTAACTTGGGAAGGAATGGAGGTCCACCTTAGTAACTTGCGAAGGAATGGAGGTCCACTTTAGTAACTTACGAAGGAATGGAGGTCCACCTTAGTAACTTGCGATGGAATGGAGGTCCACCTTAGTAACTTACGAAGGAATGGAGGTCCACCTTAGTAACTTGGGAAGGAATGGAGGTCCACCTTAGTAACTTACGAAGGAATGGAGGTCCACCTTAGTAACTTGGGAAGGAATGGAGGTCCACCTTAGTAACTTGGGAAGGAATGGAGGTCCACCTTAGTAACTTGCAAAGGAATGGAGGTCCACTTTAGTAACTTATGAAGGAATGGAGGTCCACCTAAGGATCTAGTGAAACTTGAGCACAGAGAGTCAAATGCATGCAGCACCAAGAATATTATTGTACTAATGATAAATAGGCTCAGGCCCTGCTGTGCTTCACCTGAATAAACAAGGAGAGACCCAGTGCTTTCTGCTGTACCAGATGAAAGTGAGATCATGTGAATGGTCTCTGAACCGACCTTCCTGGTTGCACTTCATCGTGCAGAAGTGATGGGTGTGAAGACAGACGGATTCTCAATACTCAATCATGGGCCACCCAAGAATCAGACCAACCAAACAAAAGACATGGTCAGTTGAAGTTTATCTCTTGGGTTAGCCAATGTCGGTAGTTATGAACGACTGAAGTCCACAAGCCTAACATTTATTGTCTTTCATCACGCCAAAAGATTATTATACACATGTTTTAAACAATATTGCATCATTAGGCATCTGTAATATATGTGCTGGAGTAATTTGGTACAAGTAAGAACACTCATACAGTTCTCATATGTTGAATTTCTAGTTATCTTGATCATGGCGAACCCTGATGTGCGTATCTTTCCTTATACTATTATATGGTATATGCAGGGAAGTTACTTCCAAGGCCACTGGAATTATGTGGCAGGGGAGGACCAAATTATGCAGCAGGACTAAATTATAGGACAAGAGAAGCCAAATGATATGACATAATCTAGCATTTATTTTAAATAGTATTACCTCCTTCTTTTTATTTTTGCACATGTTAACACTATCTGGGCAAAGGTTTCATTTTAATAGTACCTGTCAGACACCCAAATACAACAATAAGCAACAAAACGGTGGCCAGTCACCCTTTCGAAGGTCATTCTACTGCACAGCATAATGTGTTGCTGCATTTGTTGTAATTTTTGATCCATTTGAGCTAGAAACATTTCTTGTTGAAATCAGCAAATTATATAGCAGATGATGGATTAAGTGGCAACTGAGGCAAATCTATAAATAGGCAGAAAACGCCACAGCTGCAAAATTGCATAATTGCTGGTGTCATGGTTATTTGATATCATTTTAGGCAATGTCTTTCGGATGAGACTCGATTTACAATCTATAGGTCAGCATTCATCCCCAGTCTTCAGTGTAAGGGGTACCCAAGGCCAAAGGCAATAAATAGCCCTGCTATAGCCTCAACAAAGAGCATCTCCCACGTTGAGCATAGTTCTTAGTGTGAAAATGTGTTAGCCTCCAACACTTACCCTCCAAGACCTCTGAGTGTGAACTATTCACAATGTCTCCCAGCAATTCTCCAACACGTGAACTTTTTGGCAGGCTGTGTGTTGGGGCGTTAAAGTGGGTGCTGTCCTTGTAAAATGACATCCCGTCCTGCCCTTGCATTGACTCCAAAAGGTATTCAGAAGTTCATTCACGGCAAACATTACCTTTTTACCAGAATCCTTGCTAGTGACAGCCATGATTATTATTGCGCCCTGATAGCCCCCCTCTAATGGGGAATTCACCGCCCTACTTTTATTTGGTGAGTTTAAAACCTTAGCTCTTAAAGAATCAACTTACTGGCACCAAACCCCATTAGTCATAAGTTTGGAGCATTTTAGTGGTCGCATCGCATTAAAGGGCCCTGCATCTTAGAGTGCACTGTACCTTGTCAATGGTATTAGACACGAGCTGTCAGAACTGACAGCCAGTGAAAGCATAACATGTATTTTTCAAACAACATTCCAAGCGAGATCCGCAGGAAAGGTTCCTTTTTTTATCTATGAAAATGTTATTTCATCAGGCAGCAAGGAGGCATTCCACTACATTGTGTATTTACTCATATGTAGCAGAGGATTTCATGCTAAGACTTGTAAAAGATTCTTACCTGCTAGTGGGGCTTTACGTCTGCAGGGCGGTCCTTTTGTTAGTTGTGTCTAGTTGTGAAACGGCATTTGATAGATTTTTACAAATGTTTCCCTACAAAATGGGAGGGGTAATGAGGTCTGCGGGGGCGAAGGGGACTGTACATTGAAGTAAGGAGCATATGCACTGCCACATTGCTCACAAAAATGGTCAAAAATTCCGACCAATATATTTCCAACCAGTGCGGAGTTTTGAGAACCGACTTATGTACGAATAGGTCGGCTCCTAAAATTCAGAATCAGAGTGGGTCCAAATTTGACCCATCTCATAACAGTTCATGAGTTAGGTCACAAATTGCTCACTCCCATTGGTGGCTATCGAAGGGATGGTGGCCTGCAAGGGTCAGCAGACCACCATGAGTGTGACTGCCTTTAAATAAGGCAATTTTCTTTTCGGAAAGCAGCTTGTTTTCCTTATAGGAAAAGGGAATGCTTTAAAAATATGTATAATTTTTTTTTTTTTAAGTTTAAGAAGCTTTATTTAAATATAACAAGTCAATAACATACATTAAAGGCCTAGAGAATAACAATAATAGAATAACATGTAATTAAAATAAGGTAGGCAGTAAAACAGAGAAGAAAGCTATTTATATTTTGGGAAATTAAAGGAAAGGAAAGGAGGGGAGGAAAAGAATGTTATGTTAGGTATGTATAATTTTTTACATGTAAAGCTTCTTTGCAAGTTAGCAGTGGTCCCCTGGACCACTCCCCATCCCAACCCCTCCCTCCCCCCTCCGGAAACTTTTTTCAACATTCACAAAGGGGGAGGAATCAAATGTCAAGGGCTGGTCTTCTGGGTGACCCTTGGATCAGATTCTTAGTCCGGAGATATGTCTGCTTATCTCCAGAGGCAGTACCAGATGCCAGAATGGAAACAAGCCATCTAGCAATGCTCCAGAAAATAACATAGCGAGAAGGAAAAAACCTTCAAGATGAGCAGGCAAAACTGTAGGAAGAACTGGAACTGGAGAATCCAGAGTGCAGTGAATGGGCAAGAGCATTAAGCAATTGCAACGCAACTGTAGTACTGATCTTCGGGAAGAACACCTCTGCATTGGACCATAGCTGGTGGCCTGCAGAACTCAAACCTACACCCACAGCGACCGACCATGCACGCAACCTCGGCATCATCCTCTACAGCCGACTGACCATGAAACAACAAGTCAACGCAGTCGCCTTCTCCTGCTACCACACTACCACACACTACACATTCTTCAGAATTGTCAGATGGAATCAAACCAATACCAGAAAGACCGTCACTCTGGCCCTCGCCACCAGCCGTCTCGACTACGGCAATGCTCTCTACGCCGGCATCTCCACCCAGATCCTTAGAAGACTCCAGACCATACAGAACGCTGCAGCCAGACTCATCCTGGACCTCCCCAAATGAACCCACATCGCTCCCCAACTGACAGACTTCTACTGGCTCCCCATGCAGAAGAGATGCCAGTTCAAGATCCTCAGGCATGCCTACAAAGTCCTCCATGACCTAGGACTTGCCTACATCAACCATCGACTGAACTTCCACCACCCCTCCAGACACCTGCGTTCCTCTTTACTTGCCATCGCGCACACCCCCTACATCTGTTGCAGACCCAGCGGTGGCCGCTCCATCTCCTACATCGCTGCCAAGACCTGGAACAACCTTCTCCTCCTTCTCCATACAGCCCCTGCACTGGCAGACTTCAAAAAGAGACTCAAGACCTGGCTCTTCAACACAGACACAGCACCCAGATACCACTAGGGGTGAAAGCGTTGCGCTTTACAAATGCTGATTGATTGATTGATGGAACGCTCTTAGACTTCACAATGGAGTTTGCTTACATAGTGTAGAACAGGATATAAGCTCATAGAAAAAGCATTCGGCCATCTTGGATTGGGAAAGGGATTTGTAACAATACTAATGTTAATACAAAAGATAAGAAATTATAACATTGTGTCTATGTAAATAAAATATGCCTCAATATGTTTACTATTCCTTTTGTTAACAATAAAGTTCCCCCTTTCGACTTATAACAGGAGCCTGTATGTGTAACTTTACTGCCCACTGAGGATGCCAACATGTGAAGGAGAGAGCTCATATGGAAATGCATAGTGCACTGCAGTTGGAACCACGGAGGCAGGCAGAATTGATGCCGCGGTGAAAAGGCCCGCAACAGCAGAATAAAAGGGCATGACAGCGGCAGGACCTGCAGCAGCAGAATTATGGAACCCTGCGGCATCAGAGCCTGCAGCCGCAAATGGTAAGCAAGTTTCTTTACATAAGGAGGACCTCTTGCTTTTTGCGAATGAGTTCCCACCCCAACTTGGGGGTCAGTAACTTTTCAATGGTTTACATTTGTTATGTCTGTCTTAAATCATACATATGAATAATAATCCAGTTCTAAGTAGTGACTCATTATCCATTCCTAAACCCCAAACATTTAGGGCCTCATTTATGAGGCTTTGCTGTAGGACAGCGCCACAGGCCTTCCTGCTGCGCTGCTCTACGGCAAAAGAAAAGGGCAGGAATGACCCGTATCTATCAGATGCGGCGCTTTCCTGTCCTTTTCCCCTGCACTGGCGCACAATAGGCTGCCGTGCGCCAACGCAGGCACCTTTGCACCAGGATACAAGGGTGCCTGCATTGCAGGGATGATTATTTTTGTGCAGGAAGGTAAACCTTTCTGCACAAAAACAATCACAAGAGGCTTTTTTCCTCTTTCTATGTGTGCTGCAGAATGTAGCACACATAGAAAAAGGAAAAACAAGGAGAAATAAAGACATTTCTCTTCGTTGTGCCTACCTTACTCCACCCCTGGGGAAGCGTAAGTTTTTGGCGCTGCCTCAGAGTTATGATTTCGCGTAAATCTGAAGCAGTGTCAAAAAGCCATGGATGTAGCTGCGAACGCCCTAAGCAACACCCATTGCACGCTCCTTTAACACAGAAAGCTGCGTTAAAGGGAACAATATTACGAGTCAGCATTAAGCCAAAAAAAGTGGCTAAGTGCTGCCTCGTAACTACGGAGCAGGCTCCTGCGCCACGGAACGTCACAAAAGGTTTATTTCCGGTGACGCAAGGGGCATCATAAATGAGGCTCTTAGGATTAATAACATTTTCCTGGCTCCTAAAATGGGATTAGTATATTTGAAAAAAGGTTTTTATGGTCTCAAACTCTGATTTTGAATGTTTGCGATCATAAAAAAGTATAGTGCACATGGACCTATGTTTTTAACCTTACAGAAGACATCCATCTTAAGACAGTTGGCAGCTTCCACCTTGCTTACAAAGTAAGTGGCAGACTCCCATCAGCACCAGGATTTCTAGAATCTCAGTGCCCTCATTCCATAGTGTGCAGTAGAAAAAGTTGAAAGTATGATTGTAACAAACCCATCAGACAAATATCATTTCCAATCCCATGCTGTAAAAACAAAAGTACTTACATAGCAAAGAGACATGTGCCTACGCTACCCATGTTCAACCTTTCAGGCTTACCTTGTGGTTTTCCTCTGTAAACTTAATCTGTGGGTCCACTGAGGATGTATTATGTTTAATGGCCTATGCAGTCAAATTGCACCCCAACCAGAGTAAAGAGTGATTACTGTGCCTAGCCAAAAAAGGCTAAGGGGAGACTAAATGTCTCCTCTAAGTCTTTGAGACAAAAAAGGCGTGAGACAAAATCAATCAGGTGGATGAAAAGGCTTGTTTACCTGTGCCACTGGTGGGACAAGGCCTACTGCCCCCTCGCCCCCCATGGTTAAGTCGAATCAGTCATCTTTGAGCAGGTCCCTTCACTCCCCCTGTATGTAAGCAGTGTCATCTGGCAGTGTCATGGAGTCAAATATAGGGTGCAACCAGGCTAGGTGTAGTTTGACAGATTACTCCATGAGGAGACACAGCATGCTGTTAACACATATAGGGCTGGGAGGCGCGCGCAACGTGACCCAAGATGGCCGCATAGCTACGGAGCTTCGTGCTGCATCAGGGGCCGCCGATGTGATTTCGGCAGTTCCAGCGCCGTTTTCGTCTCTTTGCGGGTATTTTAATTAACCCTGGGCGAAGTGCTACGCTACGCTCGCGTAGTTTGCGAAGCTTGCACTACTTCGCACAACGCGAATTGCACGTAGCACAGTGCGAACACGCGTAGCGTAGGCGTAGTGCCGCGGTCATTTTGCTTGCTCGCGGTCCTCAACGTCAAGTTGGCGACCGCGAGCAAGCAAAATGACATCCCGGCGAGACTTTTTCTCGTTCGCGATCAGCAACATCAAGTTGCCGATCGCGAGCGTGGAAAATAAACCTCCCGGCGAGATTCTCAACGCGGGGAGGTCAGGTTTCTCATTGCGAGTGGTCGCGTATGCTCGCGACCGCTCGCGATGAGAAACTACCAGTCCGCGTTGAGAAAGCTGCCGCCGAGTAAAAATCTACTCGAGCAGCAGTAAAAGACAGCTCGCACTGTGCAAGTTGCCGTTTTCAATGATTGCACAGTGCGGACAAGCATCCGGCACTGTGCAATCATTGCGAACAGTGCGCTACGCAGTTCGCGTAGTGCTACACGAAGCTTGCGTAGCGCGAACTGCACTTTGCGTAGCTTCGCGAAGCATTACTCGCGAACTACGCCCACCCTTAATTTTAATGCATCAGAAAACCTGCTCTTCAGAAGGATGACTTCAGTGTGCAACATGTTCCTTGGTGGACCCTAATTATCTTAGGTGACTCTGCAAGCTATCTAGCAGCCGCCATTTTGTATTCCAGCCTGCACACTTTCTCCTCAGAAAGCACCCTGCTTTATTCCGAAATGTTGTTTTTTACAATTTTTATGTACTTTCTCCTAATTTTTTTACTCTCGAATGGTATTTTTCTACTGGGAGGAGCATTTGCTCAAAGGGATTCTGCTACCTGCGAAGTGCTTTACACTAATTACTGTACTTCGTCACATGAGTAATTTTTGACAGCTTGCTGTGCTGGTCCATGGGCAGGAGCAAAAAATTACTACACTCTATTAAGGGACATTCTTCCAACAAACCAGTCTCTTGCTCTACCCATAATATTTCCTTAATGAATTCCTCACAGCCATCTGAGGAAATGGCACAGTCGGTGTTCTCTCGTCCTACAACTTCGCCTACCACTGCGTCTAAGGCACAATTATCTTCATCTACCAACACAAGAATTAAGCAGGATCCCCCTTTTCCACCTAAATCTATGTCCCCCATTTCCTTGGACATTGTTTTGGAGGGGATACGTGCGCTAAGACCCTTTATTGAGGATACAAATACCCGTCTACAGACTTTGGATAACAAATGGTCGTCTATGGATTCTCGTTTATCTTTGGTGGAGCAACAGATCAGTGATGTACAGGATTCATCGGCCAGAATCACATGCTTGGAGAAAGAGGTGTTGCAACTAAAAAAATCATCTGAGGACCTTGAAAATAGAAAGCGATGCAATGACCTCCCCTTATATTGCCTTCCTGAAGGCCTCGAAGGCGATGATCCTGTTACTTACTTCACCACCTTCCTTCCACAGCTTCTAGACCTTCCCACGATGACCAAATTAAACATTCAACGTGCACATAGACTAGGTCCACGCCTATCTTCCTCTTCTGCTCTGTCCAAACCTCTAAAAGTTCTAAAAAAAGGTAAAACTCCTGGCCCAGACGTTTTTACGGTTGAATTCTACTTACATTTTTCTAATATAATACTTGCTAAACTTTTACATCTCTTTCAATCTTTCTTTCTCTCGGGAAAAACGGAGGGTACTTTTCAGGAAGCCACGATCTGTTTGATTCATAAAGAGGGTCATGACCCTATGTTTTGTAAAAATGATCGCCCTATATCCCTGGTTAATGTGGATTATAAAGTTTTTGCTAAGCTGCTTGCTTTAACCCCTTCGATGCTCGTGACGAGCTCAGCTCGTCATGCTGCGCGGTCGCGCTGTGCGCATGACGACCTGAGCTCGTCACGACCACACCCGCGATCGGAATGTCCAGCACACGAGCGGAATTCCGATCGTGGTCAAGGGGTTAAGGTTGGAACCCCTCATGCCTCACTTGATTGGTAAAGAACAATGTGGCTTTGTCAAGGGTAGATTGACCTCAGATAACTCTTTATTATTTCTTAATGTTCTAAACAAGATACCTTTTCTTTCTTCCTCCTTAGCTGCAATCTCCATTGATGCAAAAAAAGCATTTAATAGGGTTGACTGGTCCTTTTTATTTAAGAACCCTTAATTGGCATATGTTCAGTTTCAAAATAATTTCTCTTATTTCCCTGCTATATTCTGCACCTCGGGCGTCGCTGTTAGTCAATGGTCGTACATCTATCTATTTTCCTTTTCAGCGAGTTCGTCAAGGATGTCCTCTTTCTCCGCTTCTTTTCATTGTAGCTCTTGAACCCTTTTAATCTTCTATTCGTAATAATGACTATCTCTGGATTCCCCTATGGTGATCATCATTTGAAACTCTCTGCCTATGCAGACAATATATTACTTTTTATTTCCAACCCTGTAACATCTATTCCTCCCTTATTGCAAGAAATCTCTTCATTCTCTCTTGTTTCAGGCTATAAGATTAACACGGATAAAGCAGAAATCCTCCCACTCACTAAATTTTGTGTTCAGCATTCCCTCTCTTCTACTGGTTTGTTGTGGAGCAGAACTAAAATTAAATATTTAGGAATATGGTCCACTAACTCCATAGCAGCTTCGGTCAAATTAAATATGTTAGAAGCTCTTTCTGTACCGACAAACTCCTTTCCTCTTGGAATCCTCTATTTCTCTTGTGGTGGGGACGCCTTGATTCCATTAAAATGATGATTACGCCTATTCTATTATATATTTTTTCCATGATTCCTATTCTTATTCCGTCTTTCTATTTTAAGAAACTAGACTCTCTTCTCTCCAAATTTCTTTGGAGAAATAAAAATCTAAATTATCCCTATCACATCTCCGGAAACCAAAATCTAATGGGGGTGTTAATTTTCCTGATTTCCGAATTTACCATAAATCCTTTTGCCTCCGTCAAGCTTCTAAATGGCTACTTACAGAATCCTCCCCCTTTACGCCTTACTATTGAACACTCCTTACCTGCGCCCTTTTCTACAAATGAGGTACTGGCCTTTTCATCTAAAACTGTTCAAACTACTCTCCCCTTGTTTAAACACACGTGCTCCTTGTTGAAACCGCTAACCCAATCTAAGATTAATTCAAGAGAATCCTTTTTACGTTCACCGACATGGCATAATTGCCTCATTACCATTAATAATAGACCCCTCTTTTGGAAATCCTGGAGACTGCGGGGAATAATTTGGGTCCATGACCTATTTGATGGTACAAGCCCTTGTTCTTTCCCTCAATTTCAAACTATTTTTAAATGCCCCCGTTCTTTCTGGCATAAATTCTCCATGTTATTGGCAATCATTCTAGACATTTTTTACTCACTCCCTTTAATTCCTTCCTCCTCTGAAGAAAACTTTCTTCTTAAAATTCTTACAACTCTTCCTAAAGCTTCCCTAATTTATAAACACGCCTTATCTCCCAACCCTGCTCGTGCTAAGAGTAAGGTGGAACTTGCCTGGGAAGCAGACTTGGGCTGTGTATGGAGTATCAGTTTCTAGGACAAGTTTTGGAGCAGATCACTTAAACTTTCTAGATCTGCCGCTGTTACTCAATCTATGTTCTTTCTATATCATAGATTATATTTCACACCTAAGTCCATAGCTATCTTTTCTCACACACCTGATATGAACTGTTGGACCTGCGGTTCCTCCGCAGCTGATTTAATGCATCTTCTTTTTCTCTGCCCTAATGTTACTTCTTTTTGGTGGAGGGTTTGGTCCTACATTTCTCTTTTATTTAATACACAGACTCCCCTTTGTAATGTTAGTCTTTTCACAGGGAGTTTATTAGAAACTCTGGATCTGCCTACACATAATCATGGTTTATTTGACCTTATGCTGGCTCTAGCCTTCCAACAAATTGCACTTAATTGGAAAGACTCAACAAAACTTTCTGTTCAGCACTGGTGGAATAATTTGTGTCATTACCATCGTTTAGATATTGCATTTGCCTCCTCCTGTAAATCATTTGTTAATAGAGATTTATTCTGGCTGCCACTAACATTATATTTAGATAAGATTGCAAAAACAAAAAGTTCCCGTATTTGTTCTGAAAATTTTAAACCTCCGTGAATGTTTACATTTCTCTGTTCTTTTCTTCTCTAACTTCTTATTGCTAAGCTGTTTTTTTTTCAATTGTTATGAGATTGTTTTTCAAAGTTTTTAAGGTTATACATTATAACTCGTTCTTCAGCTGTAAGAGTATTTCCTTCCTCTCCCCCTTCCCTTACCCCTTGTTGCTATCTTAAAACGTAAATAGCTTTTTTCTTTGCTTCGTATTGCTAGCTGTTCTATGTATCTTTTTGCTGACTTTATCCACTCTGTTACTGCTGGCTTTTTTGTGGCATTTCTTATTATTTAATAAAGCTTATTAAACAAACAAAACACATATAGGGCTACACAGAAGCATCTACTAAAAATGTCAGTAACGTCATTGAACATAAATTATGTCAGTTGTGTAGAAGAGCTAACCTGAATACAGAGGTACTACAGCGGTATTTTATTTACACAATTATTTGCATAAATCAAAAGTAACAAATATATCAGACAATATATCACTAAAGTGTGATTTGGAAGCACTCTGTGATAGCAGTGCAATGCTGAGTTAAAGCATTTAAGTAGATATTCAATTTAAAATATGCAGTAGTATGGGAACCGGTGATAAACACTGAATAACAGCACAGGGCTTAACGATCAATGGATATTTCTTAAAGTGTATGATATATCCGTGGTTGTGAATTCAACATGCATGCAGTCTATCTTTCAGAAGTCAATGTTTTGGCCATATATCATGTTGGAAGGGGCTGAATGAGGCAAGCTCAGGATTTGTGTCTGATTGATTAACACCACATTCTTGCATAAATAAGTAATAGTTGAATACTGCTTGTTTAGACATTTTCTATTCAAAACTAAGGTGTTTAGTATGTACATCTACTCACTAGTTAAAAATAGGTTAATAATTCTCTCATAGATGCAATGAATAATGAAGAAAATGCTGGTACATGTCAAGAATATATATTTATTATAAAGGCAATTTTTAAATAAGAACACCAAAGCTCCATACAGTCAATGGCACTTAATGGTAGTGAAAATGGGTGTCGGAAAATAGAAAATTGCCAGGATACTTTCAGCACAGTGTCCGTAAGTGTGTGAGGTCCTGTTCCAAAAAAGCATAACAGTGGCAGAAACTGGACTAAACTAGTGGGTATATCTGGTGAAGTTCTGCTACATCTGTGTGTGTATAGTTAGTGTATTTATTTTAGGAAAAGGCCCCACCCCAGCAAGTATGGTGGTGGGCTGTCCTTTCAAAAGTTATGAGTTTTTGCGGACATATAAAACACTTGCTCCACAATGATGGAGAAATAACATACTTGAAATCCCACGTCACTTCTCTGCGAGAAGCAGAGTGACCACATGGAGGCACTGGTCATATAAGGAAGGATGCGGCAATCATATACCATTCCATAGTCATTGACTACAACATGAACGCATGGAAGAGAGGGGCTGAATTGTGGTGGATAGGTAGTGGTTTTGAAACTTTCACAGTGGATTTAAAAAAAATCAATAAGCAATCAAATAAAAAATTCATTTTACTGAGACTTAGACCTGTAGGCCTAGTGTGCGAGTCGGTGGATGAGTTTGTGATGCCAGATGGTGGTGGTGGGTTTGCTCTCTGGTTCGGTGGAATACAGATGATGGGACCATTGAATACTTTTTCACAACCCAGCGAGGTCTGGACTACAATTCCCAGCAAGCTTAGCAGATCTCATTCGTAATCTACTGCTATGTGAGCGAGCCACATCTGCTGCGTCTGCTCAGAATTCTTCATCATGGCAGGAATAAGAGGGATTTAGGCATGTTCTGGAAGCTCTTGTGGCAGCAGACAGCACAGCCTTCATTCTTGTGATGCCCTCCAGAAAATCATGCCTGTGTTTCACTGTAGCGTGTGGCAGAATCATATATACACAGCATGCTGAACCCTAGAACAATTGTGTTCAGAGAAGTTCAATGGTGATTACCTGAGAGAAACACATTAGCACACCAAGTGAGTAGGTGGGTATACCAAGTGAGTTAAATTAGGGGGCGATCGTAGTGATTATATTTATTCATAATGCCCGAAAGGAAATAGCGATAATTTCTTTTTTACATGGGATCTCACCGATTACCGTAGTAGGCCAGGGTTGTGATGCTGGTTAACCCTCTGACAAACCGTGGGTACAAAAGATTTGCACTGTCAGAATCCTTGTTAGGCACTCTTAGGAGAGACTTTACTTTGCCAACTGTAATTTTGTATACTCTGTAATTTTATGACTATATGACTGATGGTTGCCTTGTGGTTAACCCTAAGTTTAGTACGAGAGGCCTCAATTGATTATGGTGACAAGTCAATGATAGCAGCTAGAGGCCTGACTGGTTCACTGAGAAACATATTTCCGATTCCATAGGTATATGATCATGGATGAACATAGGATATGTTTGTTCTGAAAATTTATGAGAAACGCACACAGCCTGACATATTGATTGTGATTGATTGTTAAATTCAATAGGCATTTAAGGGTGGATTGTTATGTCTCTGTATTTGAGACTACTGACAGGTATTTTGTTACATGAAATGTCACAGATTACCTTTGG
Organism: Calotriton arnoldi; assembly: GCA_963921515.1. Taxonomy (NCBI): domain Eukaryota; kingdom Metazoa; phylum Chordata; class Amphibia; order Caudata; family Salamandridae; genus Calotriton; species Calotriton arnoldi. The sequence continues at coordinate 582,214 of CAWUFW010000230.1, forward strand.
AGGGAAGGATTTTGGTGTTAGTTACCACCTCTGACAAACCGTAGGGGGAAAAGCTTTCCACTGTAATAATTCTTGCTAGAATCTCTTCTTAGATGTCTGCTTGGATCTTGTAATAACAACAATCATTAACTAATTAACTAAATACATATCTATCTATCTGTCTGTCTGTCTATCTATCTATCTATCTATCTATCTATCTATCTATCTATCTAACTATCTATCTATCTATCTATCTATCTATCTACCTCTACCTACCTATGTGTATCGTTGTGGGCCTTTGGGGGAGCTAATTTCTGCCACTGGTCTGTCTGAGTGTCATTTAGACTCTGCTCCCATCCATGACATCATACTGGATTGGGTCCTAGTTCAGTTCACATCAGTCATTGGTTCTCGTGCCCTGTGAATGACAGCATTTTCTGATCACATGTGTACATCCACGTGAAAAAAAGAGCACTTCAGTGTTATAGCTAGTTGGCTAGTCCTTTAGTTTTCATTTTCTCCTTTCATTAAGTGGATAGATGAAAGAATGCATCAGTGCAAATATCAGTGACAATGTGCTTCTATAATCACTTCCTGAGTGTTTAAACCCACCAATGACACAAAAAGCATTTTCATTCATAAGCCTGAACTATTGGCTTTACCAATGCTTGTTGATTAATGGCAGAATGGGTTCCTTCTTTATGAGTGTTTCCCGATGGCAAGCATGTCTAGGCATTTTCACTTTACATTTGTAATATGTTGAGGTGTATTGTATGTAGGGGCCAGGAAGCTGATTGCAGCAAGATTTCATATTCATAATCACAACAGTCGCCATGTAGTGTCTTTGGTACTGATTACGCCAACCTTTACTCCTACTTTTCCCTACTAAATGTAATGTAGATGGTCTTTTATTTGCCTACTAAAAGTGGTAGAAGGGAGAAAAACAATTCAAGATCATACTTTCGATTTAGTCAAGCTGTAATAGACCACAGACTCCATCTTTAAGTTTTGTGAATTTATTATAAGGCCAAAAATAATTGAATATAAACACACCTCAATATTAGAGTATAGAGGTACAAGAAAATCAATACAGAGCCGATTTTACTAATATAGGTCATTCGGCACAGAAGGCATAATATGATGAACTCCAAAATCAAGATACAGCAAAGGATGGAAGCGGAGTCCAATTCTCTTTTCATTTAAGAAGGAGCAAAATCTTTCCCTACTCTACTCTCAATGAGAATCCTACCTATCTCCCTTACATCATATCCCAAAGGTGTCAGCACGTGTTGACTTCCTAAGAAGTACTCACGTCAAAATGGGTCTGATAGCTTAAAGCTATGGAGCTTGCTCTAAGATGCTCCTTCTCCTCAGAAAGCTGGTAGAAGTCTGTCTAATCTGTCCCTGCGCATTATACAAAAAGAGCAAAATCGGCCCCCAATAAGTCATATGTTAAACTTTTCCACTTGCAACGGTTTTCCGTAAGTTTCCACAGAAGCTTTAATTGGCTGGCTCTTCTTCCAGTGGCCTTGGTTCCCAGATAGGCTATGCACGAAGGTGTCCTCCCTTCTCGCCTTTCAGTCTTCTTCAAAGACATTCCGAGTATCTCCTTAAATCTAAGAATAACAAGGTCGAATTCCTGCACCTGCAGTAGGATGAGAATATACTGTCTTCGAGCACACCAGAATTTATTTAATTAATACTTGAGCAGCTAAGGAGAAACGAAGCTCAAAACAACCTACAATTTGGGCCTACAAACCGGGTAACTTAACTCAACATGGTTACATTATATGGATACAACGTCATCCTGCACATTACATATACAGGAATTATATTTCTAATACATACAAGATCCTACTTAAATGTGCTCACTTCACTTTAATACTAATATGACGTAAATAAATGCATCTTAATAATCGTAAAACACTGCACACGACAAAATATATATGAGTACGTTTGTATCAGGAGTATAGTGCACCCCTACAAATTAGAGTGCTGTAAGCGCTCTATCAGCACTGTGCACATTTCTGATTAATTGATTATTTGCTTCAAATGCAAATAGTTGGACGGCTTCTCCTCAAGATGTCATATGAAGGCATTTCATTTTCTTATCTTCATTTTGGTTCCCTGCTTATGCTCCTTAAACTAAGAAAGTGCACTGAGAGACAAAATATTTTAATAAAGTAATAATAGATACAGGGTAGCTGCGCTTCAGATACAGCGAGAAAGTGCATGCTTGCCATGAGCTTGTGTATTTTTCTATTTCCATGTGAAGTAAGGATGAATGGATGACAGCATACGAGAATTGTTATTCGATTTACATTAATATCACAGTTAACTTTAGAAATTATTGACGAGCAAAATTAAATAATACAAATAACATTTACCGACTAGACCAAAACTCAACAGCATGCAGCTTGGTTTTTATTTTATTATACTTAATGGCAGTAACTAGTTTTTCTATGCCACATCAAGATTCCGTTTCTAAGCACTGTAAATAGTAGATATCACGACTACCCAATTTATGGTATGCATTGCTGATTTGTACCTATGACTTTCAGGGAACGCCACTAGAATAATGCAACTCTGCGGCTGCAACATTTTCGGCATAATAATTCATTTGGCTCATTTGCCACATAATTCATCATCTGCTGCGTAGTCTGCAGATTTTAGTAAAAATGTGTTTCTAGCTCAAATAGATTAAGTCACTAAAAACATGGCAAAAACTTGTGTTCCTACACACTGGAAGGCCCTTCACAAAAGTCGATTGGTCATCTTCCAGTTTCCTATTGCTGTATTTGGGTGTTCATTCGGTACTACGAAGGTGAAATCATTTCCCAGTCAGTATTAGCTTGTATAACAAGCCTTGGCAAAGCCAATTGGTCTCACCTATACAGAAGCTATTTGCTTTGCCAATGTGTTTTAGCCATGTTGAACACCAGCCTGGCTGCTGTTCAGCAAGGCTAAAAGTTAGTGAGGTAAAGGAGAGTGGTATAGAGTGGAGTGTTGTAAAGTGAAGTAGAGTTAAGTGTTATGGAGTGATGTAGAGTTGAGTGGCATGGAGTAGAGTAAAGTGGAGTGTCATGGAATGGCTTGGAGTGTTGTGGAGGGAGTAGAGTGTCGTAGAGTTGAGTGGCATAGAGTGTCAGAGTGGAGTAGAGTGTTGTGGAGTGGCGTAGAGGTTGTTGTGTAGAGTGGAGTAGAGTGTTGTAGAGTAGAGTGGAGTAGATTGTAATAGAGTAGAGTGGCAAAGAGTGGAGTAGTGTGGGAGAATAGAATGGCATAGAGTAAAGCAGATCGTTGTAGAGTCAAGTGGCGTAGAGTAGAGTTTAGAGGCATAGAGTGGAGTGGTATAGAGGGGAGTCGAGTGCCTTGAGACCTTCAAGGGTGAGTAGCCGCGCTTTAAAAACCCTGGTTGATTGGTAGTGTGTCGTAGACTAGAGTGGAGTAAAATGGCATGGAGTGGCATAGAGGGACTTACGTAGAGTGTCATAAAGTGGAGTAGTGTTGTAGAGTGACATAGAGTGAAGTATCATAGCGTGTAGTGTCATAGAGTGGAGTGTCATAGAGTGGAGTAGAGTGGCCTGGAGTGACGTGGCATGAGTACAGTGGGTCAGAGTAGATTGGCGTAAAGTGCATTGGTTTTGAGTAAAGTGGTGTAGAATACAGTGATGTAGAGTGCAGTGGTGTAGAGTAGATTGGGGCAGAGTAGAGTGCAGTGAATGAATGAATGCATCAATGAATGATGGATTTATAAAGCGCTACTCCAAGAAGTATCCCAGTGCTAGCAGGAGAGCCCAGGTACACAGCCCCATATCTGAAGAACTACGTCTCCCCAGAGAAAACCCAAGTCTTATGTTTGTTACGGAGATGGGCTCAGAACCAATCCCTCGCAGCTCACAGGGGAGCTCATTCCAGGCCTTGGCAGCCCAAAAAAAAAAGGCCTTACCGCCCCTTCAAACCCACTTAAAGTGTAGAATGACTAATAGAGAAGCGGAAGAGGAGCGCAGCGTGTTGGAGGGAATATACTGAGTGAATCTATCGGCCAAATATCGAGGGCTAGAAGAAAACACTGCTCTATGGACCATCACTAATGCTTTGAAGAGGATGCGTTTCTTAACAGGCAGGCAGCCAATACGAAGCCTTGAGAGCCGCTGTTCTTGAGGAACGCCTAGGTAGATGGAAAAGTAACCAGGCTGCTGCGTTTTGAACCACCTGCAGGCGCTTCACTTGGGCTTCGGCAGCGCCCAAGCACAGAACATTTGCATAGTCGAGATGTGAGGTGATCATGGCATGGATCACTACTCTTTTTGCTTCCAAAGGCAAGAGGGAAAGACATTTCGTAATGGTAAAAGGGTGTTTTTACTACCACCAATCCCCTAACAAATTGGAGCATTGGATGGGATTGTACTGGTAGTCACAGTGTTGCTGTTTGTATATTGTATATAGCGTGTATATATTGTTCATAAAACGTGGATGTTTTGCTTAATGAATGTAATATAATATAAAAGTAAAACATATGGATATTTGAATACATCCTTGAATACAGTTTTCATTCTTTCCTTGTCTTGATCACATCTGTGACCAAAAAAACTGTGAGAACTTATTGTGAATAATTCCTCAAGGAATATTTTGTACATGAACTTTACTTTACCCAATTCCTTGAGGTTAACTGGGCTGCCCTATTTAGTCAATAGAGCAGAGTAAGGTGGCATAGAGTGCAGTGGTCTACAATAGAGTGATGCAGAGAGCAGTGGCATAGAGTACAGTAGTGCAGAGTAGAATAGAGTGGCGTACAGTGCAGTGACATAGAGTGCAATGGTGTAGACTGGCACAGCATGCAGTGACTTAGCATGCAGTGGCATAGAGTGCAGTGGTGCAGAGTATAGTGGTGGTGAGTTCAGTGGCGGAGAGTGCATCCTTGCAGAGAGCAGTCTTGCAGAGTAGAGCGGTGCAGAGTAAAGTGACGCACAGTAGAGTGATGCAGAGAGCACTGGCATATAGTTCAGTGGTGCAGAATAGAACAGAGTGGAGTAGAGTGCAGTGACATAGAGTGCAATCGTGTAGAGTGGCGTAGCTTGCAGTGGTGTAGAGTGCATTGGGACAGAGTACAGTGGCATTGAGTTCAGTGTCAGAGAGTGCAGCCTTGCAGAGTAGATGCTGTATTGTGCAGTGGCGTGGAGTAGAGTGGTGTGGAGTAGAGTGGCATGGAGTAGAGTGGCGTAGAGTACAGCGGCATGGAGTAGAGTGGCACACAGTAAAGTGGTGCAGAGTAGAATAGAGTGGCATAGCGTGCAATGGTGTAGCGTGCAGTGGTGTAGAGTGCAGTGATGCAGAGTAGTTGGCGTAGAGTTCATTGGCATAGAGTGCATTGGTTTTGAGTAAAGTGGTGTTGAGTGCAGTGGTTTAGAGTAGAGTGGCATAGAGGACAGTGGTGTTGAGTAGAGTGGTGCAGCATAGAGTGTAGTGGTGTAGAGTGGTGCAGAGTGGAGTAGCGTGGCGTAGAGTGCAGTGGCATAGAGTGCAGTGGTGTAGAGAACCTCAACATGAATATTTGTTGTACACTGCCACAGAATGTGCGTGCACCTCTTCCCTTCTGGCTTGTTTCAAGCGTTATGTTACAGCCTCGTAAACGTGAGCATAGGAGGGCATGAGCAGGCTCCATGGGGAGAGTAATCTGCATTCCTCTTGATTTCATATAAATGATCTCACTTTGAAGTCAGAGAAAGAAAAGTAAAAACCAAGCTCCCTCGAAAGACGGAGCCTGAAATTTGACCTTTTGTTTAAATGCACAGCAAAAGTGACAAGATAAGAACAAGATTTAAAGGCCTGTTTACAGAAAGTGAGATTTCAGAACTATACAGTAAACAAGGTTTGGGGAATAGAAGGGACAAACTCAAGCTGAACAGCCTAAAACAAATATAGCCAGCAAATAGAAACGAGGAAATGTGAGTTACAAACCACAAAGCCAATGGTTAGCAGTGGGCTGAATGCATTCCCAGGGAAGCTTTCTGAATGTCCCCAAGATGTCTTTAGCAATTCAAACAGCTTGTAGGCTTCAACCTGAAAAAATGACAAAATAATGAAGTAATATATCACAAAATGTGCTGCGTTGCGCCACATTGTTTGTCTTTTTTTGCCACATAATTTAATCAATCCTGCCACATAATTTGGTCATCTTATGCCATATATTTCCAGTGGCCCTGCCTTCAGGACACCACAATTGTCAGCGGTGAGCATTCAGCTCACTGAGCCATTCGGCAGTAAGTCAGAAGCCTCTCTCAAAGTTTCCAATTTACTTGATACGACTTTCACGGATATGCAGAAGGAAATAATGATTGGCTGGCAGCTGGCCAGGCTACACTGGGATGCCAGTGTTGCAAGAATGAGCACATGTCGCAATTGATACACTTGGCTACTACCAACTGACATCATTATGAAATAATGCAAATATGTGCTTTGCTGAAAGCTCTTTTTCCGAGCACAGGAAATCCAATAGCAAAGAAATGTTCTTTTTTCATATGTTTCTTATTTGCTTGCGAAAATCAAAGTATGCTGAAGCTACTTCTCTTTTAACTTGTGATCGAATTCGCACTTAGAAACCCAGATATCACACAAGGGCCCAGATTTATAAAACTGTCACGGAATGTAGCGTGGCACCCAAAGTTGCTGCGCTGCGTTGCGAGCCAGGTAGAGAGCAGAGATATACAGAGATATGGCACTCTCCTCCTCTCTCCCTAGAGCCAGCGCACAATCAGGCAGCCAAGCTCCACACACACACCTTTGCACCATAGTGCAAAGGTGTCTGCATGAGTCAAGCACAGGTTTTGTACTTGAAGAGCAATCTTTCAGTAAAAAATACTATGTAGAGATTGTCTTTAACACTTTTTCCACTTTGGCTGTGTGCTGCACAGTGCAGCACACATGCAAAGTGGAAAAAGTTAGGAGAAATAAAAGCATTTTTACTTTTTAATGCCTGTTTTCAAGTGGCGTTTATTTTGGGCTCAAAACCCTGTGTACTATTGTTAGTAAATAGGGTTTTGCGTCAAAAATCATGGGTGGTTGCACGGAAATGCCCATGTACCATCCATGGAATGCCCCCTTCGTGCTGGTTTGCATGACTATTTCTTACAAATCAACATAAATACCAATTTGCAGTGGTTTGTACAGTGGTTTGTAAATCCTGAAAAAAAAAGATTTCATGTCATGCAAAACCTTTGTAATTCCGGCCCAGCCAGGAACCGCCCTCTGGCTCGGAAGTGTACTTTAGCTTTTATCAGGATGGGAGTCTGGGTATTTAAAAAATCCAGGGATTCTGTGAAAAAACCACAGTAGCCGCAGCCGCGTCAGAGTGATGACGAAGGAGGAAACGCAGAAAGGGACAAAGAGCACACTTTGCAGTCTGGTATGTGAGAAAGAATGTTCCAGGCGTTTGTTATAACCTTCTGTAATTTGTTTTCAATAAAGCTCGGGCTGCCTTTTGCAGACTAAAGAGGCGGCTTCAGCCAGCACCAAACTCGTGCTCTGAGGTATGACCTTATTTATTGATTTAGCGTTTCCTAAAACTCTCGGTGTCATCTTACAATGGTTTTGGAGCGCTGAAATGTGCATAATATAACAACAGCAGCCCAAACAGAAGAGTGGAATGTTGGAGAGTCCAGGAGGATAAGGAAAAGCCGCAGCCCTGCAGGCTCTGATCACAGGCCCTGGGGATGTTTTCATTCTAATGAAGTCGGGAGAAATTCCCTTTTAAGACGTTTGGTGAATCAGAGCTGGTTGCGCCCGGCGTCAGACAGGGGTGTGAGCCTTCCACTCACAGATACACCCCTGCACCGGTTGATTAAACATGCGTTGTTGGGGGCACAAATGCCGAGCTTAGCTCCCAGATATTTAATGGGGGAGGAGCAGCTTTTGCAGATTCCAGTGTTCCTTATGGATCATACTAACCTCTGAGCTCTGGTTGGATGTGGGCGTATCTTCACAACTTGGTGGCCTGATTTTGAAGTCTTGGAAGTCTGGCTACCAGCTTCTGAGAATGGCCTCTAAAAGCACATTGCAGCAGTCCAGACACACAGGCCCAGATTTACTAAGGGATTGCGTTGCCCTTGCGTCACGCAAGGTGACATAAGGGCAACGCATGCCCTTAAGTGAGATTATTATGCCACGCAGAGCCACTCTTGGTGGCTCTGCGTGGGATAGTAAATCTGGAGTACACCCAAGGCAGTGCAAGTTGCTGCCTTGCGTTGCTCTGCCCTGGGAAGGCGTTCCATGGTGGAGCGTGGGCGTTCCAATGCACCCACCCATGCTTTTTCTGCATTTCCAGACTTACTAACAATAGTAAACCTGGGAATGTGTCAAGATGCTATTCCTTCGTAGGGAAGGTGTAACAAAGAGAAACATGTTTATTTCTCCTTGTTTTTTCCTCCTTCTACGTGTGCTGCATTCTGCCTTCCTCAGTGCTTAATTTGAGCCAGTAGTTTCCGGTGCCCGGCACCCGCACTTAATTGCCAACACCAGAACTTATAACAGTCCACCACAGCTTTGGGTGGCATGGAATAGTCTGAATTGTCACTTGTACGAGTCTGAAATTAGTAGCTGTGTTGGTACTGTCATTGTCAGCGCTGGTAGGGGCAATGGGAGGTGCAAGCTGTAGTGGCTCAGGACAAGGGCCCTGGCACTTATATTTTTACAAATTAAGCACTCCCCTTCCTGCACAAAACAATCCTGCCTGCAATGCAGGCACCCTTGCACCATAGTTAAAGGGTGCCTGCGTTCGCGCTTGGCAGCCACTAGTGTGTCAGTGCAGAGAGAGCAGGAATGCGCCATATCTTAGAAGATAAGATAGATCTTAGAAGATCTGACGCATTCCTGCCCCTTCTATTTGACGCAGCACAGCAAGTTGTCTGGCTGCATTGCGCTATGCCAAATGTTAGAAAATCTGGCGCCCAATAACTAGGTATCTTGTCCTTTCAGTCCGGTTCGCTTTGATGAAGATTTTTCCGGATCATGGAGTGTTGCGTATTGACACAGCAAGGAGGGCGAAAGAGCAGGCCTGGCCCTAATCTCGGGAGGTGAGCAAATCTGCAGGACTATACCCAACTGTGGTGTCAGCACCACACTCGGGGCACGAGGCTTTCAGTACCATGGACCAACAGACCCTACTTCATCGGTTGAGTGAGATTTCTATTAGCAAGATGTCGAGGGGGCAGAGATGGCCGCAGCCATGCAGATGGCACCAGTCACCATGAGAGCTCCACCACAAAACTTGAGAGTTAGTAAAATAGGAGTAGGACTATGATTTCACATCGCAGAAGTGCGCACAATGCTTGGAAGACGGTCACTACGGAGCCAACTAGGTGCTATGGGATTGTTTTAAATACTGTTCCCCTTTAATTTATTTTTAATGTGAGAGTCTATCACAGACATTTTGCAGAGAGATGTTGTGTTTATGTTTCATGTGACATCCATAAAAAGTTTGTTTTAGATCAAAACAAGACCTCACATATGAGAAATGGGAGGGTGTCACAGAGAGAATTAGCAGTAATATTAGTGAGCTGCTGCTGTATTACAATATTGATGTAACAAATTTATAATTTGGATGAGTGTGCCTGTGCACTGTCATTGAGTGACCTGGCCAAAGAGGGTATGAAAGATCTGAAATTGGACCATAAATTCAAAGCTGTTCCAAACAGGGCCCCCAAAGTATGTTTGGCCCCGGGCTCCCACAATCCTTAAGATGTCCTAGCATCCAAGCTCTAAAGGGTGTACGGAACTAGTAGCAATGCTGGCCTTGAGCACAGCACCCCATCAGTGTACTCACAGCACTATCCATTAATAATTTTGTGACATGATGTGTTATGATGGGATGCGATTTCATGATATGATGTTGTTCGATATGATGCGATGCCATATGATGTGATGTAACTCCATATGATGTTATGTCATTAATAAAATTTCATTTTCTTTGATCAGCGATACAAAGTACAAGGTAATTATTTAATCATGCTGCACATGTGAGGTGGTGTCGGCTTAGTATTTCCATTTCTCTGAGTGTCTTATAGCCAGGGTCACTAGAATTATGCGGCAGGGGAGTGATGGAGCAAGGACTCATAAATGAGACTTGCTCGTACGCAATCTCCTCATAGTATTAACTTATTAAACTTGTATTGTCTCTAACTAATCCTTGCATACATTACACGAATAAGTAAGGATGCTTGCCTATGTGTTTTATTAATGAATAACGCTTGTCTGTAATCCAAAATGGCCTCTAAAGCGTGGGAACCCTACTGCGCATGTCCCAACCACATCACGTGTTGTGACGTCTTTCTTTGCTTGGTGGGAAATTTCTGCTTCTGCGCAATGTGCATTAAAATGGCCGCTTGATGTTTTCACATGCTTCAGCTTGCTCTCATGTCATTATTAAACTGTCGTTTCTCTAACGCTACTAATGCGGGATAGAATTTATAATTAAATGGGAATAGAGTAGAAAGAGTGGGCATACAGTGAAACATTTTATTTGTGATTTTAATGTTTTCTTCTTTGACTTTTATTAGTTCGTAACTTGGGCCTGGGTTTGGTGAACTGAAAGCTCGTGTGACAAAGATTCCGCACATGCGCCCTGAGAGGCAGACGAGAAAGAAAAAGATGAAGTCAACTTGGACATCACCCAAGGCCATGACCTGCTGGCCGACACCACTACATACCAAGATGTTCTCATCGAAAAGCAACATTTTATATGAATAAATTGTCAATTTTGTCGTGAGACGGGTGGGAAATAAAGCAAATGTATTAAATTGAAGGGGCGGTAGTTTAAAAACAATAGGCTTCAGAAATACAAGGCAAATCAATATGGTGTGAGAATCCACCCCCTGTCCCTGTCCAATTAGAAGTAATGGTAACATATTTTAGCAACATTAAGGGGAGGAACATGGGCGTAGAAGGGTATAATAGATATAGAATTAGCTAATTAGTTAGCTCTTAGCTCCAGACTGCCAAGCTGATCGATTGCAGACTGAATCGCTGTCCAGAGAGGTCCTGAGGAGGGGGCGGCGGAGTCCATTAGAAGGAAGACACGGGCGAATCAAGGAGAAGTCGAGTATCAGAGAGGGGAACGACGCAGGCGTCGTTGTAGAGATGTCACCGGTCCTGTCCTGATCCTGGAGGAGGTCTTTGCTCTTCATCCTTCCTGGGTCCTATTCTTTCCAACTCCTTGGCCAAGGGGTTTGTTCTCGTATTTAGGTAAATATAATGCAACCTTTAGTTGCGCTGCTGTCTCTATCCTCTCCTTTTTCTGAGGGACCGTCATTGATTAGCAATAGTTATTCTATGCTTCATCTTGGGTATTGCGATTAAGTACCGTGTGGTTCTGTATTTTACTCTGCTAAATCTTTAGATAAAGATTTTAAAACTTCCTGACTCAGTGGTTATTTCAGGATTATGTACTATAATGAATGTCACTCATTTTAAACTTCCCAATTAGCAAAGGATTCATTGGTAAGTCATTACTCTTCATTCGGAAGGTAATTGGTAGCAGGGATTTTGATAAAGAGTAACAACTGATAAACCCAGCATAAGTATTAGCGTAGTATGAATGTATGGGCCCAAGTAAGTATCTGGTGTATGAATGCTGTTTGCTAATATCGCGCTGGATCAGTTTTCTGGTAGCAGAGGATGGTTACTCTTTGTTAATTGGGTAATGAGAATTATATTTTTATGAACTAACATCCGTTTATTTAAAGTTTGTTTTATGTTGTCTAGAATTCCCCGGGGTAAAAAGAATAGCGGATGGTAAGTGGAAGCCATACTGCAGTGAGGTTATCTGTCAGGCAGAAATAGTACTGAAAAGTTAAGCAGGACTATCAGTACTGGTTAGGGAATCTATGCATGTGAGTAATAGCAAAAGAGTACGCTAGTGAAAATTTGATGTTATATCACCTAGAAAGGGTAACATCGAAGAAGTAACAGGTACTTCTGGAGCTTGTGTGAAGAGTAAACGGAAGGGTTTTTACTCGTAGTGTATGTCTAGTAAACGGAAAGGTTTTACTAAGTGTGAGAGAAACTATCTTTTTGAATTTAGAGAAACTGGCACGATAGCGAATGTTTTATGTTGTTACTGAAACTTAATTAAGAATTATAGAGAAAATAAGTTTGCGTAAAATTTTGTAAAGGGAAGGTCAGTTGCCGGAGAGGGAGCTGACGTCAGAAAACGCCGCGCTGGGATTGGTTGAATCAGCGGGTGTGGAAAGACTCTTGTAAAGGAGGGGTCAGTAGTCAGGAGCAGTACTGACGTCACAGGTGCCGCGCTGGGATTGGTTGAAACAGCGAGGGACAGTGAAGAGCAGATTGTAAAGGAGGGGTTGACAGACAAACGTCACCAAAAGGCCGCGCAAGGATTGGCTCGGGAATAAAAGATAGCAGACACTTGATTGGCTGATATTCTAGAAGCAAAAATCTTAGTGGGTAGAGATTGCATGTTAAAACGCGATCCGACTTTAACAGGAACCCGTCCGGATAGGAGATATTTAGGCTTTGCAGAATATAATTTTATACATCGATACTCACCTAAGATGTACGGAGAAAAGAGAAAAATGTCATTTTTACAAAAGATTAAGAACTATTTTAAAAAGGATAAACCCATCAAAACTAGGGAAGGAATTATCATTCCACCAGCTAAAACGCCCGCTTCATTTATGATGATGGAGAGAGGTTATCATACTTGTGTATGGATAGAGAATTGGATAGAATATACCAAAAATGATGGAATACTAGCATTTCCCGAGAATGGCACTTTCAATGGAAGAATTCTTCAAAATTTGAGATTGAGGATGAATGACCTAGAACCCAGACCTAGATTAACTCAATACGAAGCCTTAGAGGAATGGGAAACCGAGGCATTTGAGCGTGACCGATCTGGGAGTAATATGGGTTATCGAGGATTTTTTCCCAGGAACCTACATGAATCTAGGGACGGTCAGATGAAACAATGGAGAAGGGCAATGATTATAGAAGGACTATATCCATTGTTAACAGCAGAGGAGAAATTAGGGAGTAAATGTACAGAAAAGACAAAACATTTAATGAGAAGTGACGATTCTGAAGACGAATTTATGGAAGAAATGTTAAGGAACCCCCCACCATATCAGGAAGGAACAAGTGGATGCACCCCAAGTGCACCACCGTTAAAAACTCCATTAGTACCACAGGTAATGTTATGTTATGTTAAGATAACTTGTAGAGCGCACAGCTGCCCCAGCAACGGGGCGTCCCGGCGCTATAGCAAAAGAGAGGCTCAAACTGCGAGTATCCAGGGGAGAGGAGATAAGAAGGGCCAGGAAAGACAAGTAGGACAAAAGAGGGGGGAAACCTAGTGAGGGAACAGATGGGTCTTTAGTGCTTTACGGAAGGATAAGTAGTTGTCCATACTCCGGATGTGAGACGGAAGATCGTTCCAGAGCTTGGCAGCCAGAACACGGAACGAGCGACCACCAGCACGGGCCCTCTTAACCCGTGGTACAGAAACAAAATGTTTGCCAGTAGAGCGCAAATGACGCGAGGGAGTGTAGATCAAAAGCAGGCCGGATATTATACTAGAGGTGGAAGATTTCAAGATCTTAAAAGCAAAGCAGAGAGACTTGAACACCAGCCGCCTCTCCATTGGCAGCCAATGTAGCCATCGAATGGTGCTAGAGGTGGGACAGCGGCTGGGCATGGCAAGAAGAGTTCATGAATTCACCCCTAGTAGAATACTTCACGACAAGGAAAGGGAAGCCCTAGAGAAGACCAGAGCAGAATTAATACAGAAAATAACACAGATAAAAGTACATCCTGATTCATTGACCATACCTGTAACAATTGGTCCAGTAGTTCCATTATATGGTACTCAGGGAAACTGTCCGCCACCGATACTTGCACCCACTCCTGTAAACGCTACAAACCCTGAAGCAGTAGTAATGGTTGAAGATCACTTTAGTGACAGCGAATCCACAATATCATTGATGGATTTACCCATTCGAGATTCTGTCAATATTACTCCCAAGAGGACTACACCTGGGTGTTCAAAGGATATAAGTCTAGTAACTTCATCAGGAGCGAAAAATGCCACAATAGTCACCTCAGAAGATTTAGAAAGGTGGGCACAAGAATCAGATAAACAGTGCACACCTCCAAAAATAATGGACATTCATAAATTGAAAGTCGAATTAGAAGAAATAATAGCAGGAAATGTAGGACTAGATCGCTTGAATACCTATGATGATGAAGAATTATTATTTATGTGCAGAAGTATCACAAGAAATGTAAGATTATTCCATGAAAAATTATCCAATCTAGCACTACAGATGGGAATCGAAATAGGGAGATCAAAGGTGTTGCAGAAACCCTATAGAGCAGAATTTTCAGAAAAAGATTTAGAAAACATGAATGCCTCTGGAAGAAAATTACAAGTAAGGGAATTAATGATAGTTTTACAAAAATGGGGAGACCTAGATAAGTGGAGAACTAGGTGGGCCAAGAAAAAGGAAGAAGTACGATCAAGTAGATCAGCGTCGGAATATGTGATGAAGGAGACAGGGAAAGCAGACCAAATGTATCCAATGCGAGAAATTGCGGGAGGAGGATACGTACATGTCCCATGGAGCAGACAGGATATTTTGTCATTTACGAATGATTTTCCAAAATTGAGAGAAAAACCAATTGAATGGTACAAACAGGTTGAAAGGTTTGTGAAGGTGTCAAAGGTATTGTTGAAGGATTTAGATGGTTTGTTTGACATAGTGGTACCTGCCGATTTGTGGACAGATTGTAAAATTACAGTTGATTGGCCAAGTGACGAGTATCCTAGAGATCCGAAAACAGGTGCCCGTCAAATGAAGTGATGAAAAAGTATCAGCAGGTGATAACTTATTTGAAAGGGAACATACCACCGAAAGAAACAGATTGGGTGAAAATAGACCGAACTACCCAAGAGGCTAATGAATCGGTACATTCCTACTATGAGCGTTTACTGCAGGTATTTAAACAGTATAGTGGATTTGAGGACATTGGAGACAAGAACATGAGTCAGTTTGTGTATCGATTTGTTTTCGGTTTGAAGCCAGTAATTTGTCAGATGATTAAACAACACATGCTGTGTTGGCAAGGGAAACTCTATCGACGAAATTTTGAAATATGCAAAATATTGTGGAGATGATATTGAGGATAGGCATAAGAAATTGCAGGAAAAAGTAATGTGGGCTCAGGTGAAAATGGCCGAGAAACAGGGAATTAATTTGGAAAATCCAAGTGAAAATCAGGGAAAGGATTCTGGAACGAGTGGTGATACTGGGAATGGTGGAAAAGTGAGAGGACGAATGAGTAGAGAAGAAGCTAAAAAGAAATTTCCTTGTCATGGATGCGGAAAATTGGGGCATTGGAAGGATGAATGTAAAAAGATCTGGAATAATAATGGCCCAAATCAAAATTTAAATCCACAGACGCAGAATGACTCACAGCAGGGTGTAAATCCTCAGAGTCAGTTGCCACCTGCACCTATTCAGGGTAATATAAGCAGAGCAAAGCACGGTACAGACATCGGATATCAAGGAGGAAGTGGTACGAATGATTATATAACCTCACAATTTCTTTTACAGGACGATTTCTGTCAATACAGTTCATGACGGTGCCTAAGAGAGGGGGAGAAGGAGTGCGTACTTGGCGCATCCTTATCGGTAGATCAGTCAGGTCCATATGTGGAAGGAAATGTGAAAGGTAATGATATCACTTTTCTGTTGGATACTGGTGCTACCCGGTCTACTGTAAGAACAGCAGACATTCCAGATCTTCCTCTCTCTGGTGAAAATATCCAAGTAGTGGGAGTAGCTAATCAAAGGATTAGAACACCTCTTACCGAACCAATGGAAGTTAAAATCGGAAACTTCAGAGAAATGCATCAATTTGTAGTATGCGATTCTAGCCCAGTAAACTTATTAGGCAGGGATTTATTGTGCAAAATGAACTGCACAATTTTCTGCACACCGGATGGTGTGGCAGTTCAGACACCAGATGAAGACCATGTATATAAAATTATGATTGCAAAACAGGGTACAGAAGTAGATGAGATGTTTTCGGTATTAACAAAAGACGAGTTGCCAGAAGAATTAAAAGGTACAGTAAACCCCATAGTATGGGATTTCACAGGAAAAGAAGTAGGACTTATGGCTAAAATAGATCCAGTTAAAATTACTATAAAAGAAGGTGCGATTTTCCCAAATACCAGACAGTACAAAATGAGTGCAGAAGTAAAGGCAGGAGTCATTGAAGAAATTAATCGAATGGTTGAACAAAACATACTAAAAGAAGTAATGAGTAGCCCATGTAATTCACCAATCATGGGACTAAAGAAACCTAGTGGAAAATATAGGAGTGTTCAGGACCTGCGAAAAATAAATAAAATAGTGGAACCATGTTGTCCCATAGTGCCAAATCCTGCAGTAATTCTATACCAAATCCCTTGGAGTGCAGGATGGTTCACAGTAATTGATTTATGTCAAGCGTTCTTCTCAATACCATTACATCCAGATAGCCAGTATCTTTTCTCATTTAAATTTGAGAATAAAGTCTAGGTATGGAATCGTATTCCTCAAGGGTACACGGAAAATCCTTCCATTTTCAATCAAATACTAAAAAAGTGCCTTGAGAAACTAGTGATGCCAGGAAGTTCAGTCCTAGTGCAATATATTGACGACTTATTGGTGGCATCGAACACCAGAGAGGACTGTGTTGTCGATTCCATAGCATTATTACATCTTTTGGCAGAAGAAGGGCATAAAGTCTCACCTAAAAAGTTGCAGTTTTGTACAACAGCTGTTAAATATCTGGGACACCAAATTGAGAGGGGAAAAAGAAGAATAACCTCTGAAAGAGTAAAATTAATAAAGAAAATGCAAATGCCTGTAACCCAAAGACAAGTAAGAATGTTCCTAGGAATAGTAGGTTACTGTCGACAATGGATACTAGAATTTTCCTTGTTAGCAAAGCCACTAATTCAAATGACAAGAAAGAAAGCAAAGGACCCAGTTGATTGGGAGGATGAGAGTGCAGGAGCTTTTGTAAAATTGAGAAATGCTCTGTGCTCAGCACCAGCCCTAGGCATGCCGGATTATAAAAGAGAATTTGCATTATTCTGTCATGAAAGAGAAAATTGTGCACTTTCTGTCCTAACTCAAAGACACGGATTAGACAGACGTCCTATAGCATATTTTTCTGCTACATTGGACCCAGTAGCAGCCGCGTTGCCAGGATGCTTAAAAGCAGTGGCGGCTACTTGTTTGAGCATTGAACAAAGTGAGTCAATTGTGATGGGACATCCTGTAAAAGTGTATGTTCCACATGCGGTTGTGATTCTATTGACAAGAACCAGAACACAACATCTTACTCCTAGTCGGCTGACTAAATATGAAAGAATAATAATGGGTGCTGAAAATGTGACCATGGTAAGGTGTACTATAATAAATCCAGCAACCTTACTACCAGACCCATATCATGAGAAAATTAAAGATGACGAAGAAAATGAACATGATTGTTTACAGATTACAGAGTTATGTACGAAACCTCGCCCAGATATAGAAGAACAGCCCCTCAGAAAGCCAGACAGGGAGCTATTTGTTGATGGTTCATGTCAAAGACATGAAGACGGTAAATTAACTGCTGCCTATGCGGTATGTGAATTAACTGGAATAGTCGAAGCATCCTATTTACCAGGAGTCAAATCTGCACAAGTAGCTGAATTGATTGCATTGATAAAAGCCTGCAAAATTGGGAGGAATCAAAAAGTAACTATATTTACAGATAGCCAATATGGTTACGGGGTTGTGCATGATTTTGGCCAACTATGGATGCAGAGGGATTTCCTGACTTCTTCAGGATCCCCATTAAAAATGGACAGTTTGTAAGGGAATTGCTGGAAGCAATACAATCACCAAAAGAATTGGCTGTGGTGAAATGTGCCGCACATCAGTCAGGAGATGACTGGGTGGTAGTCGGCAACAGATATGCAGATCTGGTGGCTCAACATTGTGCCAAAAATAGATTGTCAGTCAATAAGAGGGTGGAAAGAATATGAATCAGCTGCCAACTTATGCTGTATATGCCACCTGAAACTTGGAATGATGTAAAGAGATTACAAGATGATGTTGATGAAAATGAAAAGAATTTGTGGATCAAAGTAGGTTGTTCCCAAAGAGGAGATGATGAAGTGTGGATCAGTGCTGATGGCAGACCAGTCATGCCAGACTGTTTACTCTCACAAATGGCCAGAATGTATCATGGAGACACAGACATAGGGAGAGATGCAATGATTAGGCTTTTTAGACAAAACTGGTACAATCCGAAGTTCAGGGCTGTTGCAGAGAGTCTTTGCCAGAGATGTTTAACTTGCCAGATGCATAATCCAGGGCGGAAGACAATAATTGGGTTTGGAAAAATTGGAAAGGCAGAGGGTCCTTTTATAAGACTCCAGTTCGACTTTATACAGTTACCACCATGTAGAGGGTTGAAATATGTGCTAGTCATAGTGTGTCTGTTTTCAAAGTGGGTGGAGGCTTACCCTACCAGGAGAAATGATAGCATTACAGTCGCAAAACTGTTGCTACGAGAGCTCATTCCTAGGTTTGGTTTCCCAGTAACTTTGGAATCAGATAGAGGAAAACATTTTAACAGTGAAGTGATCCAAATAATCTGTGAAGCATTCCAAATTAAACAGAAACTGCACTGTGCATATCGTCCAGAGGCTTCTGGAGTGGTTGAACAATTGAATGGCAATATAAAGTCAAGATTGGGAAAAATGTGTGCATCAACATCATTAGAATGGCCAGATGCATTGCCACTTGTTTTAATGGGACTCAGAAGCATACCTGACAGAAATACAGGATTGAGCCCCCACGAGATAATGATGGGAAGAGCAATGAGACAAACACATGTTCCCACAAACAAACTGCTGAATATATCTGATGATATGGTACTGGACTATTGTAAAGGACTGGCTGACCTAGTGCGTTCTGTCTCTCACCAGGTTGGAGAAGACGCAGTTTCCAGGCAGCCTGAACAAGAACATGATCTGAATCCTGGTGACTGGGTGGTAGTGAAGAATCACACCAGAGAAACGTGTCTATCACCTAGATGGGGCAGTCCTTGTCAAGTCATACTGACTACAAATACAGCAGTGAAGTGTGCAGGATTTCCTAATTGGATTCATGTAAGCCACACCAAAAGAGTACCAGATCCTGAAGAAGAAAATCCTCAGACAGCATCAATCACTGAGGAAGCTGAAGGTTGCCCAGCTGAGGAATCTCAGGCTCGAGATTCAAGAGAAGCTGAAGAAGAACAACCGAGCACAAGTCAGGACTGGATAACGGTGGTAGAAATTCCTGAAGTTTACCACAGAACAAGAAGTCAAACAAGATTTGAGGAAATCGAAGAAGATCAGACAGGTGAAGAAGAAGCAGCTCAGGAAAATGAAGAACATACAATAAGAGAACCTGAGCAAGGTCAGATAAAGAAAGGAAATTGGGCTCAAATTAACGAAGAACTAATAAATTTTGAGCAGGGACAGACAGGTTTAGAAGAATATGGTCAGGCTGCAGAAGTACAACGTGCAATAAGCCCTGATCAGAACCAGTTAGATCAAGAAAATCACACAGAAGAACAAGATCATGAGAATCATGAACACGAAGAAATAAATCAAGAACAAGGTCACCTATTGGAAACTAACAGTGGAGCTGTTGAAGAGAAACCAATCAGACCTGAAAAAGAACAAATAAAAAGAACAATAATTGCAGAAAAAGAAACAGTGCTAAGCAGTGAAAATAAAAAGATTTCTGAAGACAAAGATAAAGAAATAGTTCAAACAAAGAAGACAAGAAAAGGAGATCATTGGCCAAGTGTCATTAAAAGAGTAAAATACCACATAACAACCAGAAGTGAAGATCCAGATCAAGTAAATGAAGTGACAAGCCAAACTGAACAACAAAATAAAACTGAGAAAAGAAGAAGTAAAAGACTGAAACTTGTGAATAACAAATTCAAGGGTCCTGATGGGACTTACATCATTCTTGAAGATTACGAGAGTTCAGAGTCAAGTGAAAGTGGTGACGAAGGAACAAGTGCAGAACTAACGTACGAGAAAGAAACAAGACCACCTTGACTAAGCAAAAGAGTCATATAAAGAAAAGAGGAAAATAGATAAGAAGAGCGATCTTCCTTGTCAAAAATGCCTGACGATAGAGTTGCTGGGAGACCAAAACAGAGATGTTGTAGAAGATGCTGTGCAATATGCATATGTAGTCTAGTAATGGTGCTTATAGTATGGTTAGTCCTGATTGTAGCAGTTCCTTACCTTATGATAATGGATAAAAGAAATAATAATGAAACTAAGGAGAGGACAGCAAACATGAAGGGCAATAGAGTAGAACTAATGGCAGAAAATGAACCAGAGTTTTATCATGAAATAGCTGATAACGACACTAGTTTAAACGTTTTCACAAAGTTATTGTTTCAGTATGTAGACACAATGGAAGTTAGTAATTGTTATGTCTGTATGAAGTTACCTGAATCAGTAGCAGAATTTACCACTGACATATGGCATATCATGTAGTGTTTTGTCTAGTTTATTTTATAGAACAGGGAGACTTCAGTATTATTATTCAAACCTAGATGTGATATTTTCTGAGGTTCCGATTCGAAAGAGTATGAACCCAGTGCTTAGTAGTCAAGACGCACAGTTTATGGGAGAATTTTTCTTAACAATGAAATCAATAGACATAACACATGCACATAGACACAATCTAACATGTTCTTTACATGAAGAAGAAAAGATATTTTTTAATTTAGTAGAAGATAGAAGACAAGATTTTCAAAAGAAATCTTCTGAGCATAAGGCTCATTTGCCACCTTGGGCTGAGAAGGAAGGGAGTTAAACACCTGGCAAGGCTCAAGCTGCTATGGCTCTGGATTTTGTAAAGACAGGAAAAATTTGTCTACATAGGTTAAAAACTGATTATAACAATGTTTTCATTGGTACCAGTGAATGTGAACATAATTTCTTAATTCTTGGAGGTTGGGGAATAAAAGGAGGAACAGATTCAGTTTTTCCTGGAATCTATTATGTGTGTGGGAATAAGGCTTACTTTAGGCTTCCTGCACGGTGGTATGGAAGTTGTTATTTTGGAATAGTATTTCCAAAGATATACCACGTAAAAAGAAATACTGGGAGCAATGAAAACAATAGTGAATTAAAACGTAGTAAAAGAGCTAGTTTTTCCGAAATTGTAGGTGATATATTTGGTGCATTGATACCTTCAGTGGGAATAATTCTGAACTCAAGGAAAATATGTAAATTGTCTACAGTGGTTGATCGTTTATCAACGGATACTGCTGGAGGTTTTCTAATGATTAATGCGGAGATGGTTGCGATTAGGTCTATGGTGATGCAAAATCGACTTGCTCTTGATATTATATTGGCAAAAGAGGGCGGAGTATGTAAATTATTGAAGACGAAACACTGTTGCACTTATATTCCTGATAAGAGTGCAGAAATTGGAACGTATATACAGAATATAACTAAACTTGAGAGGGAACTTAAACCACTGGAAGTTGATAGTGTATGGGAAAGATTGACAAGTAGTATTGCGTCAATTGGTACCTGGTTTGCTAATGTAGGAAAAGGACTTATAGGTCAAATATTAGTACCCTTAGCAGGGATAGCAATAATAGCACTGACAATAATAATATGGTGCAAATGTTGTAGAAAGAAGGGAACATATAATGTGACAGGAAAGGGAAAGAAGAGAAAATTAGATGAAATAGAACTTGAAAAATGGAGAAGTGAATTATACAAGAAATTGAAAGGAGATGGTAAAATTAGAAAATGTAAAAATAAGAGTGAAACTATTTGCTAGAAGTTGGCATCTGATTGTGGGTAGTATTTTGATGGCTCAGAAACGCCATCAGAGAGGGGATTGATGGAGCAAGGACTCATAAATGAGACTTGCTCGTACGCAATCTCCTCATAGTATTAACTTATTAAACTTGTATTGTCTCTAACTAATCCTTGCATACATTACACGAATAAGTAAGGATGCTTGCCTATGTGTTTTATTAATGAATAACGCTTGTCTGTAATCCAAAATGGCCTCTAAAGCGCGGAACCCTACTGCGCATGTCCCAACCACATCACGTGTTGTGACGTCTTTCTTTGCTTGGTGGGAAATTTCTGCTTCTGCGCAATGTGCATTAAAATGGCCGCTTGATGTTTTCACATGCTTCAGCTTGCTCTCATGTCATTATTAAACTGTCGTTTCTCTAACGCTACTAATGCGGGATAGAATTTATAATTAAATGGGAATAGAGTAGAAAGAGTGGGCATACAGTGAAACATTTTATTTGTGATTTTAATGTTTTCTTCTTTGACTTTTATTAGTTCGTAACTTGGGCCTGGGTTTGGTGAACTGAAAGCTCGTGTGACAAAGATTCCGCACATGCGCCCTGAGAGGCAGACGAGAAAGAAAAAGATTAAGTCAACTTGGACATCACCCAAGGCCATGACCTGCTGGCCGACACCACTACATACCAAGATGTTCTTATCGAAAAGCAACATTTTATATGAATAAATTGTCAATTTTGTCGTGAGACGGGTGGGAAATAAAGCAAATGTATTAAATTGAAGGGGCGGTAGTTTAAAAACAATAGGCTTCAGAAATACAAGGCAAATCAATATGGTGTGAGAATCCACCCCCTGTCCCTGTCC
The DNA here is from genome assembly GCA_963921515.1 of Calotriton arnoldi. Taxonomy (NCBI): domain Eukaryota; kingdom Metazoa; phylum Chordata; class Amphibia; order Caudata; family Salamandridae; genus Calotriton; species Calotriton arnoldi. Next base: position 604,970 of record CAWUFW010000230.1, read on the forward strand.
AATCAGAAGTAGTGGTCCCATATTTTAGCAACATTAAGGGGAGGAACATGGGCGTAGAAGGGTATAATAGATATAGAATTAGCTAATTAGTTAGCTCTTAGCTCCAGACTGCCAAGCTGATCGATTGCAGACTGAATCGCTGTCCAGAGAGGTCCTGAGGAGGGGGCAGCGGAGTCCATTAGAAGGAAGACACGGGCGAATCGAGGAGAAGTCGAGTATCAGAGAGGGGAACGACGCAGGCGTCGTTGTAGAGAGGTCACCGGTCCTGTCCTGATCCTGGAGGAGGTCTTTGCTCTTCATCCTTCCTGGGTCCTATTCTTCCAACTCCTAGGCCAAGGGGTTTGGTTCTCGTATTTAGTTAAATATAATGCAACCTTTAGTTGCGCTGCTGTCTCTATCCTCTCCTTTTTCTGAGGGACCGTCATTGATTAGCAATAGTTATTCTATGCTTCATCTTGGGTATTGCGATTAAGTACCGTGTGGTTCTGTATTTTACTCTGCTAAATCTTTAGATAAAGATTTTAAAACTTCCTGACTCGGTGGTTATTTCAGGATTATGTACTATAATGAATGTCACTCATTTTAAACTTCCCAATTAGCAAAGGATTCATTGGTAAGTCATTACTCTTCATTCGGAAGGTAATTGGTAGCAGGGATTTTGATAAAGAGTAACAACTGATAAACCCAGCGTAAGTATTAGCGTAGTATGAATGTATGGGCCCAAGTAAGTATCTGGTGTATGAATGCTGTTTGCTAATATCGCGCTGGATCAGGAGGACCAAATTATGGATCAGGGCCGATTAAATAATGCAGCAAAAAGGGCGAATTATACAGCATAATGTGACACATTTTTGATATTATTACTTCATTCTTTTGTCATTTGTGCACGTTAACCCTTTCTGGGCAAAGGTTTCACCTCATTAGTACCAGTTTAACACCAGTCAACGTTTGTGAATGTTTTTTTACAGCAAGGCAACACGTGGTATTATATTTTTAGTAACTTTTGATTCGGTGGAGCTAGAAACAATTTTTCCAGATAAAATCTGTAGATTATGCAGTAGATTATGGATTATGTGGCAATTGTGGCAACTTCATAATTATGTTAAAAACACCACGACTGCAGAATCACACAATTCCAGTGGCCCTCATTGTAGCGTGTCTTCTTTCTATATTTTATGGAGACGCTGTTTACATTGGCTGGTGTCATGTGTCTATTTTTTGTGAATGCAAAAGCTACACGAATAAAAACCGCTTGCCTGGTTAAAACAATGAGTAATATGTTTTTTCTTGGTAATGGGGAATAACATGCAGATTTTGGTGTTTAAAGCACTAAAATCCCCATATCCTGGTAATTACTGGGTCTTTTGCCCCCGTTAAATCCCAGGAGGTAATCAGCGGGTTCTTATAATTGCGATCAATTCTCAAGCTAGTGTTTGCACACGGATCGCAAATCCGCCCCTAGGAGGCAAAGAGCAGCTGTTGACATCACTTCTTGCTTGGTAAGAGATGCTCGACATTTTATACATATTTCGCAGTAATTTTGGATGGAGTATAAACCAATTACAAGGCGCAGGGCTTCTACATCAATGGGTGTGGTCATCCCAGGCTTACCTGAATAGTCCCTCCCCCCCCCCCAACCCCCTCTTGCATAAAGTTTGACAGTCCTTCCGGTACTGATCCTGCTATACAAAATGAAGTGACTGGAATAATTCCATGGATATACACTCTTCACGTTGGAGTTACCCGGAGACCTCCATACAGATGATTAAATCAGCATAAGCCATTCAGGGCCAGAGATGCCTTATTAAACACCATTTGAACAGGCTCCTTAAATGAAAATAAAGATACAACATAACAACTACCGGATCAATCTCTCAGACTCCATATGGGGCTACAACACCAACAATCATATTGAATACAGGACTTCCTATGGGCTTGTACCTTTCCACACTTATGAACAGAAGGCGCTCAGAGGATTCTGTTCATCTTTTAGGGGGGAAAATCTATATAAAAAATTGAAATGGAGGATTGGTACGGTTCCCAACGATCTAAAGGCAGCAGTCACAAAGTCATCCTGCTTGTAGATCAAGGAACTTGGCAAGAACAAAGTGAATGGAGATATTTGTAGCCTGACTTGGCTTGTCTTAACTCACATTTTCCATCAACTTTCTACATTGATTACGCAGCAAATTATTGATATCGCCAATCTTATGATTAGTTTCAACCACATATTATGTGCAGTTGTTCACAGTAAAATTTACAAAACATTCACGTTAAATGGGGCACAGCTTAATTTTTAATATTTGTTTAATATCACTGTTATTTGTAATTATTTAGGACGAGCCTGGGCAGCGCATGCGCTTCTCTGTGAGCTATGCTGTATTGGAGTATGGACTTAAAGTCCCGCCCACTCTCCGCCCATATTTATCATTGGCTTGTGTCATTGTCCTTCGTAAATGCTGGTGTCTGATTCGTAAATAGGCTTGTTAGTTCCTCCTTAGTACCGCCTTGTCTTCATTTGTAACCTCCCATGAGTACTGGCCCTTTTCCCTCGGTTGTTACACGGTACATCTTCTTTAGTCTGTACGCACTATTTTCTTTAATGGTTTCTCCGTCTTCAGGCACTACATGCTTTCCTGCAACATTCAGCGCGCCATGCGTGCTTTCACGGGGCGCTTTTACAATAAAGAGCATTTGTTTGTCAACTTGACAAACAAATGCTTTTTTTGGTAAAAGCTCCCCATACCGCACTTTCACTTTAATAGCGGCCACGGACCTTTCTTTAGACTAGGCTCGTCTAAAGAAACAGGAATGGCCTCTCAACGTGATAGTGCAGCATAGGGCGCTTGTAAACAACAAGCATTTGCAATCCAATAGGTCTTGGATTTTAGAAACTTTGACCTATTCTGATCGTAAATGACAATGCCTTTTATTGTTGCAAGATTTTTTTAACACAAATAAAAGGCATTGTCATTTACAATGCCAATAGCTCAAAATCTCGCAATTGCGAGAGCTATTGCATTGCAAATGCTTGTTCCACTTAGCCACAAGTGAAAAATGGCCAGATGTACAAAGCCCTTTTTGCGGTCACAATGCCCAGGATCTACAGATTTTGTAACCACAAAAGCGCTTTCTTTAATGTACAAAAGCTTTTGTATGAGTTGGAAAGTTTTTTCCGAATCGTAAAAGGGCTTTTGGCATCCTTTCCAAATCATAAATAGTAGGGGTTGTGAAAGAGGCGCCCCGTCCTACTTCTGAATCAGAAAGGAATGTATCACTGGTTTATGTGTACAATTGCAGTCACAAACCATTGATGAGTTACCACACCTCGAATAGGTTTGATAATCCATCTACAAACGGGATGGTGTCACCTTGGGACACCTTTACATTTGCGAATCATGGGGCATATTTATCATTATGTGATGCAGCGCAGCAAACCACCTTGCTGCGCTGCGTGACAGGGAAAGGAAACGAATGTAGCATATTTAACATACTACGGCACATTCCTGCCTTTTCCCAGCAGTAGTGCAAATGTGCTGCCTAGTGCCAATGCAGGCACTCTTGCACCATGGTGCAAGGGTGCCTTTATTGTAAGCAGGATTGTTCTTTTGTAGGAAGGGGCCCTTTCCTGCACAAAAACAATCCCCTGAGGCATTTTCCTCTTTTTATGTGTGCTGCAGAATGCTTCTTCTTCTGCATAGTCAGGTATTTACCTAACCCTGTTAAGTTGCTAAGTATTACCTCTTGAATCACCCATCCCTGCCTTCGCTCCTCGAAAGAAAGCCTTACAGAACAAGAGTCATCAGAACACAGCCTATCGTTCGTCTGGCTTACCCAACTAGGAGCTGTCCTATCTTCTTCTCAGGTAGCTAAGAATTTAGCGAGTTGGGGTTGATAAACTCTCTTTTGATCAGCAAATCACCAGTGGTAAAAAAAAACAACTTCCACTGCATGCTACATCCTTCCGTTACTCTAAGTTCCTCACCTCATTGAACTGGCCAGGGCCTTGGCGCTATTCAGATCCGATTATTGCAAAATCGTCTGCACTGGAGCTCTGCAGACAGCAACTGCAAATATGCACACTCTACAGAATCAAGCAGCCAGGCTCTTGATGAAATCAGAGAACATTTCTCCAACCCCCGAAAAACTTCACTGGCTTTGTCTCAACTTAAAAAAATCAGAGCATATATATGTTCAAGAAAAAAAAACGAAAGCAAGTGTTTTCAAAAAGGCTCTCATAATCTCCTTCAAGCTCAAGTACTTCCCTTTCCTCCTGTAGGGACAAGGCCCAGTTGAGTGCAAAACGATTATCGCTGAGACCTGTATCTGATAAACCACAAGGTGACTCTAGCCTCATGTCTGGAGAAAGTTTGCAATAAATATCCTTCCTTCTTCAGCAATGTTGCACAGAGACTGATGTCCTAAGCTAGAACTTTACAAACGATTCAAATAATAATATTACACCAACAATATTTTGCTCGCAACGGCCTGGCATCGTATTGATAGGCTGGTCCTATCCAATCAGAAGCGAGCCTGGGAGGAAACTGTTGTGCCCCCTGGCTATTTTATACCTGCTGCGGCGCGGACACAGTGATTTCTTTTTACCGATTTTGAGAACTACTCTAGTGTGCTAGAACCGCTGCTCTTTATCTGTTTTCTTGACCTGTTTTTAAGTTTGTTGCTGTCGTGTCGTGGCCGAGGTCTCGTGGTGGTGATAGAGAGACTCGGACGACACGGGTGCTGTAGTGGTTAGCACGTAACTAAACCACGCCCGGGCGGCCAGGCTCTTTATTGCGCACACACACGTTGGCCAGGCGTACGCCGGGCCAGCCCATTATCTTACGTCGAAAGGGGTTTCGCCTGGGTCACCCTCCTTCAGTGACTATCGTGGCACATCCCCACGAGTCACGACATTACATTCCTCCTTTACCAGGAGAACAACAACTGGCATCAATCAAATGCAAGTAACAGGGGAAAACAGGCAAAAACCAAAACATTTGAGTCCATGATAGGGGAGTACTAATGGAACAGTCTTACTTGGTCAGCAGGTGCAGCATCACCTTCAGGTAGAGGGCTGGCAGCAGGCCACGAAGTCCTGATACTTCTGGGATGGCTTCGGACAGGGCCGCAGGCGGTATCGACCCTGGCTGCCCCTCGCCGAGGGGTCAGGCGACAATTCAGGAACCCTGCTGCTGTCCATGGATGACTGTTCAGGATCAAAGTCACTGTCCGGGGAACACTCCCGGGCTGGCGCGTCTTGTCCGTTGCAGGGGAGGCAGGTTCGCCCGCTTCCTTCTGGGAGTCGTGAGGGTCTTCTGGGGTAGCTGTCACCGGATCGTCCTGCGGCAGAGATCCTTCAACGTCATCATCTGGGACTTTCTTGAAGAATGACACATTTCGGGTTACATTCTCATTGCCCCTTGAGGCGGTCACCATCGTGCCTTTGACTTCGGTTACAGTCCAGGGGTTTAGTTCGAACGGCAGCCTGAACTTTCCTCCGGGGTGGCGGTCTCGCACTAGCACACAGTCACCGACCTCGATCGTGCTCTCCTTTGCGTGTCTTCTCTGGGATGCCTCTTGGTTGGTCTTCGTCCGCCTTGCGAGTGACTGGTTCGGGGGATTCCATGCTTCAGCCCACACAGGGTGATGCGGAATGGTGTCTGTCACCGCACAACCGAAACACAGTCTGCTAGGGGAGACACCTGTGGTGCAGTGAGGGGTGAGCCGGTATTCGCGGAGAAATTGGTACAGCGCTTGTTCCAGGTTGCGACCGTCGGTCAAGGCAATCTGGATCGTTTTGTTCAGAGTCCGCATAAGACGCTCAACTTCCCCATTTGCTTGGGGCCACCTCGGCGTTATGCGTCGATGCTTGACTTGGTGAGAGGCCAGATACTCGGCGATCTCGGCACTGGTGAATGGTGGACCGTTGTCTGTCCTGAATTCTCCGAATAGCCCGTGGGTGGCCATGAGCTTTTCTAGTTTGGGAATGACTTCTCCTGCGGCTGTGGAGGAGACGAATTCGACTTCTGGGTATCGTGAGAAGTCGTCTACAACGACCAGCATGTACTTTCCTCCCGGTAGGCTGCCAAAATCGGCGCTTGCCCGTTCCCATGGGGCATTGGGACCTGCTTCGGTGATGACGGGCGCCGGTTTGCTGGGTAGGCTGGTTGCCAAACAAACCGGGCAGCGTTGGACTACTGATTCAATTTGCTGATCAAGGCCGGGGAACCAGACTTTGCTCCTGAGGCGGTTCTTGGACTTGACCATTCCCTGGTGCGCTCCATGTGCCAGGAGGGCTGCTTGCTGGGTCAAACTTTCTGGTAGAACCAGGCGCGGGCCTCTTAGGAGACAGCCGTCGGCTGATACAGACAGTTCGTGGTGCAATTGGTGTAGAGCCTTCAGGGTGGCTTGGGCTGTCGCGGTGCGGAACTGCGTTGGGTGTTGTAGTGGCTTCCAGTCCCCAGAGGCGACCGCTCGAATGGCGATCTGGAGGCAGTCATCGTCTTTGGTGGCCTGCACCACATCCTCCAGCGATATCGGCAGGGGCCTGGACCGTTCAATGACCATCCTCACATAGTCCTCGGTGGCCGCCGCCTCAGCTGCTTCCGGTAGGGTGACTGGCCGAGCGTGTCTCGATAGGAAATCTGCTGGGTTTCGTGTGCCTGGTTTGTATTCCACCGTGAACTGGAATTCTTGCAGCTGCGGACCCACTTCTCAATGCGCGGAGGAGGGCGTGAGGACGACCCTTGAAACAGCGGGATGAGAGGTTTGTGGTCTCTGATGACGGTAAACGGGTGTCCGTACAGGTAGAGGTGGAAGTGGCGGCACCCCCACAAGATCGCGATGGCCTCCTTTTCAATTTGGGAGTAGCGTTGCTCAGTGGGCGTGAGTGTCCTGCTGGCGTAGGCAACAGGGGCCCATTCTCCACAACTCTGCAGTTGCTCTAAGGCAGCGCCCAGACCGGTGGAGCTGGCATCGACCACTAGGTGGGATTCGTGTCTGGGGTCGAAATACACAAGCGTTGTGTCGGCCGAGAGGGCTGCTTTCGTGTGGCGAAATGCTTCCTCCTGCTCCGCTTCCCACGTCCAGTGGCTGGTGGTTTTGGTGAGTTCTCGTAAGGGCCCTGTCAGGTCAGAAAGGTTCTTGATGAAACGCCCACAGTACGTGACCATGCCTAAAAAGCTGCGGACTCCAGATATGGATGTCGGGCGGGAGCTTCTTGTATGTCCTTTACTTTGTCAGGGTCAGGGCCAATGCCCTTGTCGGAGAACCGGTACCCAAAGAAGCTAATGTCTCTTCTTAGGAATTCGCACTTCTCTCGGTGCAGGGTGAGCCCACTGTCCTGAAGGCGGGAGAATACCGCTTGGAGGCGCAGGAGGTGTTCTTCTAGAGTGGGCGAGTGTACTAGAATGTCATCACTCACGTTGAGTACACCATCCAGACCATGGAGGACATTCTTGACGATGTTCTGGAACACCTCGGCGGCGCTTGAGATTCCGAAGTTAAGGCGAGTGTAACGCCAGAGCCCTGCATGAGTGGAAAACGTCGTGATGGGCCGCGAGTCCGGATGGAGAGGGATTTGGTGGTATCCTGAACGAAGGTCCATTTTGGAGAACCACTTGGACCTGGCTAATTCTCCAATGATGTCATCTACTGTTGGAGTCAAATGGCGTTCCCGTTTGATGGCGAGGTTCGGGATCCTCATGTCCACACAGATGCGGACTGCGTCCGGCTGCTTCGGCTTCTTCGCGATGACGATGGGGGACACCCACCGGGTGGGGCCTGTCACCCGCTCGATGATCCCGGCCTTCTCCAGCAGACGCAGTTCGGCCTCCACTTTGGGACGGAGGTGGAAGGCGATTCTCCGGTGTCGGAGGGCTACCGGGGCAACCGACCTGTCGATGTGCAGCTGGACGGCCGGGCCTTTTAGGCACCCAATGCCTTCGAAGAGGGCCTTGAAATCTTTCAACAGGCGGCTCAGGTCGTGGGCGTGCACTGTGAAGGCAAAATGGATGAGGTTGAGGTCCTGGGCGGTGCGGCAGCTGAGCAGGAAGCCGACCCTTCTTGTGACACATACACTTTGGCCTGTTGCTGTGTGTCCTCGTGAGAGAGGTTAGCCTGGAATACTCCGCACAGTCGGAGCGGGGAGTGAGTTCCAAATGCGTAGACCTGTACTCTGGTGTTGCGGAGCGGTGGAGGGTTGGGTAGGCACTTATATACGCTGGCAGCCATGAGATTGATGGTGGCTCCTGTGTCAATGAGTGCAGCCACTGCATGACCCTGCACGTCGATTTTGCACATGGACGCAGCGTGTTGGGTGGCTGAGAGGGCGTTCAGCATCTGGACTACGTGGACTGTGGCCACTTCGTCATCGTCCATGTCGCTGCTGTGTGGGCCATCAGGGAGTGGGTTGAGTGCTCGGACTTGCCGTTGTGGGCCTTTCGTTCATGTCCTCTGCGTTGACCGACATACTTTGGAGTAGTGGTTCAATCTCCCACAGGCACTGCAGGCCTTGCCACTCACGGGGCAGGCGCCGTCGTGGGGGTACGGACCCCCGCACCATACACAGGAGCGACTTCGTGGGCTCTGTTTGGATGACTGGGCGGTTGGCGCATTGTTCTTCACTTGCGTTAGTGCGAATGGCGTACACCGGTTCTTCTTTGACTGCAACGGCAGGCTTGACTTCCATGTGCGCCGCCCTTGCTTTGGACAGCTCTTTGGAGCAGCCAAGTGTCAGGATGTCTCTCATCGGCATGTTGTGGGCTTCCAGGACTCGTTCACGCAATTTCGACGAGGCGCAGCCCTGGATGAACAGTGCCCGGATTTCGTCGTCCTCGTCTGGGAGGGTGCAGGTGCTCGCCAGTTCCTTAAGCCTGGCGTAGAAGACGTCCACCGATTCATCTGGTTGTTGGCACGCCTGACAGAGTAGGAAGCGCTCGTAGTCCAGGTTGGCATAGGGCTCGAAATGAGCGGTGATGGCATCGCGCATCGTTGCGTAATTCCTGGGGGGTGCCACCTTCACTCACTGATTTCGCTATTTTGTGGATGTCTGCCCCTCCAATGTGCAGCAGCATGGGCCTTCGCCGTGGAGCAGGGATATCCGCAGCATCAAAATATGTCTCTAGGCGCTCCACCCTTGCCTTCCAGTGCGCTGCTTGGGAGGGCGGAGGGCTCGTAATGGTGAAAGGCTCCAAAGGCGGGACGGTCGCCATGAGGGCGAGGCAGCAGGCGTGGCCGGAGCGAGAGTGAGGCTTGCAGCAGGAGGCGCACAGCGGCGTGCACGCCTGGCAGAGGTGCTGTGTTGGGCCTAGGCAGGCTGGGCAAGCAGTTGTCCCTCACCTTGCCCAGGGGGAACAGCCAGAGGTGGGAGACGTTGGGGGTGGACTGCGGCCAGCAACGTTGCTTGCTCCACTGAGTGAACGTAGCAGGCAGCCTGGCAGGTGTAGCGGAGCGCCGCTGTAGGTGGCAAGGCGGATGCGGCTCCGTGGCGTTACTGAGGCACGCAGTGGTGGCGGTAGGGCAGGCTGCAGCTGAGGGCCTCCGGCGAGGAGCGTGCATCAGCAAATGCCGTCAGGAGGGCAGCTGGGGCCAAGCGTGCGTCGCTCTTACCAGGGGCTGGAGGGCAGGCGAAGGCGTGGTGTTCCACCACGGGTGCAGCAGAGGCAGGCGCCCAGCGCCACGTGGGCTGGAGACACAACCACCCGAGCGCGCGCTCCAAGGCAGGTGCGGCTGGTACAGCGGCCACTGCAGGACGAGGTCCACGATATTGGTGGTGCCGGGCGGCACAACTTCGGGGTAGCGCGGGGAGTCCCTCCAGTCAGGTGCGGCGTGTGCTGTGCAGAAACCGCAGGAGACGCGGCTGGGGCGTTCCAGGGCCGCCGAAGCAGACGGCGGGCACAGCGGGAGCAAGGAGGCACAGCGGGGTGGTGAGACCACCTCGTCGCCAGTGTCGTGTCGTGGCCGAGGCCTCGTGGTGGTGATAGAGAGACACGGATGACACGGGTGCTGTAGTGGTTAGCACGTAACTAAACGACGCCCGGGCGGCCAGGCTCTTTACTGCGCACACACGCTGGCCAGGCGTACGCCGGGCCAGCCTATTATCTTACGTCGAAAGGGGTTTCGCCTGGGTCACCCTCCTTCAGTGACTATCGTGGCACATCCCCACGAGTCACGATATTACAGTTGCATTCTTTTGTTTTGCTCGTTTCGCTTCCCGCAGTGGCCTGGCATTGCACTGATTGGCTGGTCCTATCCAATTGGAGGCGAGCCCGAGAGGAGCCTGTGGTGCCCTCCGGCTATTTTGTGCCTGCCGCGGCGCGGACGCAGTGATTTCTTTTTGCCGATTTGAGGGCTACTCTAGTGTGCTAGAACAACTGCTCCCTATCTGTTTTCTTGTGCTGTTTTTATATTCATTGCTTTCTCTCATTTTGCTTGCTTCGCTTCCCGCAACGGCCTGGCACCGCGCTGATTGGCTGGTCCTATCCAATCAGAAGTGAGCCCTGGAGGAGCTTGTTGTGCCCCCCGGCTATTTTATGCCTGCCGAGGTGGGGACGCACCGCTGGTGCGCTGAAGGCACCCCAAAGGCAAGTCGGTCTGCGCCCGTCCGTGCCTGGATGTCGCCAGGCACTCTTCCCATTTGGATTCCTGCAGTCGGTCCTACTCACACAAGGAGCTCCTCACCATTAGAGCCCTGATAAATCCTTGCACCAATCAGGACTGGGCCACAACGGAGTGCCCTTTATGCTGCGAACAATGTGGATTTAAAACTAAAGTGGATGCTCATACCCTGTCACCCTCCTCTCACACTTTTAAATATCTCAGCCTTAACTGCTGCTCACTTGTAAAACACTATGCTGAGGTGTTCGATCTGATACAGGATGAGGTACCTGATATCCTCTTCCTAACGGAGACCTGGCTCACCCCTGATACGGAGGCTGAGGCGCTGCTGGCCCTGCCGCAGGACTATACTCTAAAGAAATTAAACAGAATGGGCAGTAGATGGGGAGGCATTACAGTCATCTTTAAAACCAGCTACTCATGGGGGGATAGTCTCAAGAACGTGTGATAATTAACGCAAAATTAGCTTAACGCAACTATGCACATCGCAGTCCATCGCGGGAAAATAACACCGTGTTAACGTTGTATTCTCAATCCGGAGGCACCATGCGGTAGTCTCACGATAACGCGACGCCGAAAAAATGCGAAACACAAACGCAAAAAAAGTTGCGATGCCCCAAATCGCGATACAAAAATCAGCGATAACCAGCGACAGGCCTGCAATTCCCACGCGTCATGCAGGAAAATGCACTATAAAAGCAGGGAAAAAAAAGACAAAAAATAATAAACTGCGTAGCACCATGGATGCACCCGGACCGAGTGCAGAGGACAACGCGAACCCCACAAGCCCCACAGACGACCAGCAAGGAACCTCGGGGTCGGGGAAGGCCAAGGAGAAGAGGAAGAGGAAGAGGCGGTTCAGTCCGCAGGAAAACAGGATCATCGTTACGGAGGTGATAGAACACTACCAACAACTGTTCGTCACCTCCAACGTGTCATTGGCAATAAAGACGCAAACATGGCAGACTATCTTGGACCATGTGAATGCAGTTGCAGAGTTGAGGAGGACAATGGAAGAGGTCAAGAGGCGCTGGAATGATGTGAAGGGCAAAACCAAGAAGAAACTTGATGCCAACATGAAAGCAGCAACGCAGATTGGAGGTGGGGGTCCAGCGGCACACCAGGAGCTGGATGACATGGAGAAAATGGTGGCCACAGTCATCAGTCGGGATACGGTGCCAGGAGTAGTGGATCCGGACACTGCTCAAAATGACCTGACACAACATCAACAGGGTGAGTACCGACCAGGGACCGGGGGAGATGGGCACAATGGCACACATGCACAATTAAGTAGAGCACACTGCACACCCACAATGACTCTGGATCATGTCCCTGATCTCCTTGGCATACTGAGGCACACATAGAAACAGCAAGTAGGCCCCGTCGACAATGTGCCCGGAGGGGGCCCTCCCCACACATCACTAATCTCACAACAAACCCATACACATGTGCTGAACCCAGCAAAGCTGCGGGTCAGTGAGCCACACTGACAATGCAAGTGACACTGCATGATGATTAGCATGGCTGCAGTCCAATTACCATGACATGGTGCACGCCACGACACTGAGGTGACTGAGTGTGGACCACATCCGGAAAGGAGCAGGTCACACTCTGACACATCCACGTGCACAAACAACCCCTGACGTCAACAACACATCTGCGGACAAACCATGCCCAAGAGTCACAACTCGACCAAGAGCCCAATTTACCCAAGTCCGCAACATCTCAGCACTGTAGAAGCACAGAAGTCAAAGGCACACCACCTGAAAGGGAGAAGGGCCAGCCAAATCAGAGCTGCAGGGGCGACTCACCCACAATGCAGCACACACACATAAGAATAAGAGCACCTCAACATTGATAACAATGTGGTACAAACTGCAACACTTTCACAACAGAAAACAGGACACAACTGGTGCCGCATGTGTGTTCAAAATGGCCAATCACATCTGGCATAGCAGGAAACTGTGAGATGACAATGTACGAGTACAACCTCACATCTGTGATGTAGTACAAATGTCCACTGTCCAGCATCAAATAGGCATCTCCTCACAAACAGTCACAATATACATTGTCATGCAGTCTGTATGTAAACTCCGCCAATGCGTCAACATACATGGAACACACTGTGAAACTGCATCTCCCCTTCACATTGCAGAGGGACAATCAACACCTCCTGCAGAACAGACCCTACATCACGTCAGTGATGATGGAGACGACCCCCAGGACATTGACTACGACGAACTCCAACGGTTCATGGACAACCTCCGCACCCCACCTCCAGTAGCAGGGCAGCCCAGCACCATCGAGGTGATCCCACCCCCTGCACAGACCACACAGCAGGAAGCACCCACCACCACATCTGGCTTCCAGCACCTCACCGAAGAACACATGGCGTTCCAACACCGTGTGTTAGACTGCCAGAAGGAGCTGGCGGAACAGGTGCAGGTGGGGTTCGACCTCATGGCAGCCAAACTAGATGCCATATGTGGGTGTCTAAGTCCCATCAGGGACCACTTACACTCCCTAACGGAGACCCACAGTCCGCCCCATGCCCTCCAACAATCCATGGCTGGCGTCGCTGGAGTCATGACTCAGAGACAACAACAACTGTCTAGTCAGAGAGGCTACAGCGATGTCATCCGTGATTTGGGAAACATAAGGAGGGTCATGGAGAACATGGAGCGGATGCAGGCGCAAAGAATGGCTACCACGGCTGCACACGAGAAAGCCGTAGATGGGATCTTCCATGCCCTGCAGATCCTCATCATGGAAGTGATGCCACAAGACATTGCGCAGATGAATGCTGCTGCTACTTCTACATCCACATCTCCAGCCCCTGATGTGTCAGTGTCACACAGTGCTGCAAATCAAACAACACCATCCACATGTGAGGCACATGAAACGTCAGAGGACGAAGATGAGATGAATCTGCCTCAGTGGTAAGGAGGAAGCAGTAGCATTCATCTCCGCCATATGGCTTGTTTCTGCTTGGGTCTGCCCTCTGCATCATGACCTGGAATAACACCTTCCACTGTCCCCCGACACACTCTGCGACACTAACCTTGGACCTCGACATGGACTGCCATATCTTGTATGCTCAACAATGACACAGCAATCAGCCTGCGCACTGGACTCTTCCCCTTCTGAGTAACTTGTCAATCCCTAAAGGACCCTGGCTGGCCCTCCACGGGGCAACATTGTAAAGTGTTGTCTGCATGGCCCAGTACTAAGACAGCCTCAACACTCCACTGAACGTGAATAATTCATTCTAATACACACAGATGTGTCATGTCTATGATTAATCAAGTATGAAAGCATGGACGAATGTAGGGGCAGTGATTCCCCCTTGCGTCCATGTAGCTCATGTTGTGGGACTTGAGTCACAGGATGCATCCCATCATCATGGTGGTACATATTTGACCCCAAAAGAAGCCCTGTTGTCAATTGTAGGTCACAAATGACAGCCTATATGTCATGATTTGGGACACATTTGAAACGCTGATGAGTGAGATTCCGTAATATCTTTGACACACAGAAATGGCATTTCGAATACGTGACACCCTAAACAGCCTCTCTGTACAGAGGTGACACACCCACCATCTATTTCCAATTAGTGAGATTGTTAGCACTACATGTTGCACTTACACTTGTCAGAGTGATGTGCTTGTTCAGAGGAGTAACATGCACACAGGGAATGTGTGTTGTAATGAATTTATTTGCACATGCTGTGCCTGTGGTCATTTTGTACTGTCCCATGATTGCTAAGGACTGTGACAATGTGACGTGCTCATGTGAAGAAATTGTCAATGATGGTGTTCCTACGGGCTATTCCTGCTGCTGCTGCAGTGGGGTGTGGTCCACCTGCCTCATCTTCCTCATCATCGTCCGGTGCATCTGGCACTTGTAGCCATGGGGCATTGGTGCGTACACATATGTTGTGCAACACACAACATGCAACGATCATGCACACGATGCTTGGGCTGTACAGGAGCCTTCCACTTGTGATGTCCAGGCACCTGAAACGTGACTTCAGCACGCCAAATGTGCATTCCACGATGCCCCTGGTGCGTTTGTGGGCCGCATTGTACTGCCTCTGAGCCTGTGTATTCGGGGATCGGAGGGGTGTCATCATCCAAGGGCAGAGTGCATATCCTTGATCACCTGTGACAGTGCATAGAGACATGAGTCAAAAGTTTGTTCTGCATGATGTGTTGGCAGGCTCACTAGTTCACTGGTGTGTGATATGTGTGACTTAGTGATTCCTGTTTGACAGGTACTGCTTGTGGCAAATGAGCGGCATCAATGTGTATTACGTAGCCTCACTGCTGCTCCTCCCTCCCCCGAGCCTATTTACTAGTGTGCGCAGCGCGGTTGCATCACTTGCACTCCTACGGCACACCATTGTCATGCCTGTCTGCACATGTCCACAAGCCTGACAATGACACTGTGATGTTGTGCGTTGAAGGTGGGCGGCCACGTGTGTGTAGGCCTATGGTAAGGATAGGGCGGACACAGATGTAGAGTTCATGGCTGGCTGAACTCGCGATGCGGTTGAGGGTAGACCTTTGGCCTATGCTGCGGTAATAGCGACACACACAACAGTTGGCATGTATGATCCCACACCCCGAGCGGGCTTGCGCTCCTTCATTTATCCCTTCGGCTGAGCCCACACTCTGGGGGCATGCTACATCGCAACATTGTCCATTGCGGGACGGGTGGCGCCGACACTACAACAGAGACACACGCATTAGTTACTTCCCTGGCAAGGCCAACACTTAGCAACGCCCAGAGCCCAGGGCTGATTATCCACACCCCTACGCTGGACTGTCGTACGCCAGCCCACTCCGCTTACGCTTACAGGGGGGTACGAGACAGCTACATGTCCCAGGTCTTCCCCACTGCCTGAGGTGGCATGGTTGCGTCCGCTATACACATCACAATGTCAAGTGGTAGGGCCCGGGGCCCTCATGCATACATAATGACCACACGGACACACTTAGATAGTTTGTGGAACTGGCTACGGGAACATGCGCCTGGCCCCTTTTATTGCCAGGGTAACATGTCCAGTGACGCCTGTGCTGGATGGGTGTGGGGTGAGTGTAAGCCAGCCCTCAGGGAGTGGTTGGTACTGGCAACAACCACAACCGTGATCAGACAATCAGAAGTTCAAAGTTCAAACAGCAAGGTTCCATGACTTGAGCTGCAGGGAGTTAGTGGCCCCGGATGCACTGCGGCCGGCACAGGCACACCGCCACGGGACGGTGACTTGCGGTGCACTGAGGTAGGGCCACGAGAGCTGAGCGGGTCCTCGTCGATGTCGAAGGTGACTGTCGCAGAGTGTTTCGGGGGACAGTGGAAGGTGTTCTTCCAGGGCATGATGCCGAGGGCAGAACCAAGCAGAAACAGGCAATATGGAGGAGATGGATGCTACAGACTCATTTTTAACACCAAGTCAGTATCAGCTACATGATGATGAAGACAACCCCAGGCCATAGACTCAGATGCCACCAAAGTTCAACCAGAGAGTGTCCATAAATTTCGGGGCACAGAGTTAGTGGCACCAGAGCTGAAAGGGGATGCAGTCTGCGATGAGGCCTGTACAATGGTATAAACTCTGCCATAATGAAATCAAGACTCAGTTCCAAATGTGTGACCTACTTGACCGCAGTGTAGGCCGGAGGCAGCGGTCAGCAGGGGCCCACAGCCACGTGTCGTTGGCTTGCGATGCACAGAGTTAGTGGCACCAGAGCAGTTGTTGGTAGTGTTCGATCACCTCCATAACGATGATCCTTTTTTCCTCCAGACTGAACTGCGTCTTCCTCTTACTCCTCTCCTTGCGTACAATGATATGTACTCGGCCATTGAATAATCAAGACTCAGTTCCAAATGTGTGACCTACTTGACCACAGTGTAGGCCGAAGGCAGTAGTCAGAAAGGGCCCACAGACACGTGTGGTTGGCTTGCGATGCACAGAGTTGTTGGCACCAGATCGAAGGGAGTACAGTGATATAAATGCTGCCATAAACATATGAACTCGGCCATCATGAAATCAAGACTCAGTTCCAAATGTGTGACCTACTGGACCGCAGTGTAGGCCGGAGGCAGCGGTGGAGTACGTCAACGAGAAAGGAGTGCTGAGGGCCTGTGTCACGGAGGCCGTGATGGTCTGAGGAGGCTGCCAAGGTCGCGGGCCTCGGGCTTGGAGCTTGCACCGGCACGTGGTGGGCCCTCTTTCACACACGCCGGTGTCGGCAGGTGAGCAGTGAGGCCTGGTTGCACAGGGGCGGCCAAGATGGGTCTGGGGACCAGTGGCCTGGGGTGCAGGAGGCGCACAGGATCACAGGCACCGCCGCTCATGGCGTCGGCCTCGGGCAGGCTGAGAGGCGCCACCCTGGCAGACACGTTGGCCATTCCGGAAGAGAACCACGCCCAGAGCAACAGGCTTTTTATTCACACCCCTACGCTGGCCTGGCGTATGCCGGACCTGCCCACTCCGCTCACGCTTACAGGGGGGGACGTAACAAGCTACATTTCTGCGATCTTCCCCACTGTCTGGGGTGACATGGTTGCGTCCACTGTCCACTACACTCCAAACACCAGCAGTATATGTCGACATGGACATGTCTGTGGTCTGCATACTGCAGTCTGGCCAGCACATCCACGCCACACTTGGCATTGTGTACATTCTCATTCATGGGTCACTTGCCTCCTTCGCACATGCCTGGTTCCCACCTCTCCCCACATTCTGCTATTGTGTGGCTGAGGTGCCATGCCGTTGATGGCTTGTGTACATGGCTAGCCCAGGTTACCACAGTAAGTTGTGCTGTCGTGTCTGGTAGGTGGGCATGTTGTTTGGCATGTTGTATGTGAGTCTGTGACGTGGGCATTCCCAGAGTCGTGAGTTGCATGACTGTGGAGTTGAGGTGTGTGGTGTGTTCATTTGGTACTTACCAACGAGCAATGCATTCCCATAGGTGCCAGCCTCAAAGCGCTGGTTGATGATGGACTGTCGGAAGATGAAGGAATCGTGCACACTGCCTGGGTAGTTGACGACGACATTGGTGAAGAGTCCCAGGTGGTCCACTATTGCCTGCACATTGATGGAATGCGTGTGCTTCCTGTTGCAGTAATTGTGTGCAGTGGCGGCAGGGGGCACGAGGAGTACATGTGTGCAGTCGATTGCCCCCAACACGTGCGGGAAGCCAGCTATGGCGTAGAAGCCTTGCTTGGTCTCCAGCTGTTCCTGCGCAGTGTGGGGGAAGTGAAGGTACTGGGGTTCCAAGCTGATGATGGCATCCAAGACAGGTGTGACGAACTTGGATAGGGCTGGCTGTGAGACTCCTCCGACTCTGGCAGTTGTTGGTTGGAAGGTACCAGAGGCCAACAGGTGCAGCACAGCCAGCAGCTTTGTCTGCGGAGGGATGTTGGTTGTCCGCTGTGTTGGTACCGTGAGCCTGTGGGCAATGATGGTCAGGATGCGGAGGATGGTTGTCCTTTTGAGCCTGTAGTGGGCAATGACATCATCTGGTGTTACGTCTGTGAGGCTGGTGCGTTTTCTGAAGGTCCGCTGTCTTTGTCTGCGCTGCCTCTGTCCTAGTCCAGGGGGGTCCGGGGGGGGTGGCGGTGGGTGTTGTGGCCCTCTTGGGGATCCGAGCTGCATGATCAGTAGCTCCATGGCATCTGTTGTTCTTCAGGTGTGGCTCTGGTCTGGGCTCCCTTTTGTGGTGCAGGTTGTCGTCCGACTTAACACCAGGTAAGAGCAGGTGTTAAATCCCTGCTGCTAACGCGCCTTATCGCCTGTTTTGGGATCTTATCGCCGATCTGGCTGGTCGTTGAGAATATTGCGAAGTGGTGTTTTCGCTGCTTTTTGCACAGGAACGCCTACTCTGCATCTCATTAGCGTTAGTTGCCGGTGTCATCCGTGGCGATGTTTTTTGCGCCTGCTATCGCAGGAAAACTGGCGATATCGGCTGTTAGCACCAGCTTGTGAATAGGGCGATAAATCTATCGCCACTTTGGCTGCGATAAAGTGCCGCTAACTCGGCGATAAGTCCTTGAGAATATCCCCCATGTAGTCTTACTAGAGAGACTATTGTGACTGTGAATACGCGCTCTTCAAAATCACCCTTAACTGCAACTTTACTCTATCAGGACTACTCATTTATCGCCCCCCGGGTATATCTAAACAGTTTAGGGAAGCGCTAATGAACTTGGTCTGCATACTGGCGACCAGGTACGCTAACTTCAATATAGTGAAAGATCTTAACCTCCACCTAGAGGCCGGCCAAGACAATGAGATCGCCAACTTTCTGGAGGATCTCGCTGCATGTCAATTAGCACAATGCGTTCCCAGTAGTACACACTCTGCAGGACACCCCTTAGACCCTAAAATTTACCAACATACCTGCCCTAAAAGTCTGTTAGCCTCTCCCCATGACCTGGTCTGACCACTTCCTTATTTCCATGACACTACAGGGTGAAGGCCCATCTTCGGTTGCCCACTCAAAGCCCATTCTAAAACGCCCCTGGCACAAGCTAGATGTCAATCATTTCCAAGACCTCCTCTTCAACCAGATGCCTCAACTGACTGGGAATATTGACGTTGCAAACAGCCTTCTGTTTGAGTGGCTTATGCACTCCCTTGACAAATGCATCCCCGCAAAATACACCTATAGTCGTAGAACACAGTCCAGTCCGTGGTTTAATGAGATGCTGACCCGGGCAAGGTACTAGAGCGTGCATGGAGACGACATTATGACCCCGCCCTCAAAATACAATCCCACTCTGCATTAAGGACTATCAAAAAATCCATCCGTAAATCGAGAGAGGAGTACTTTGCAGAAAAAAATTTAAAATAGAAGCAACCCGGCTAAACGCATTTTCACCCTGCTAAAAGACCTTAAAAGCCCTGCACGGGCTAATGAATCCACCATTACCTCGAACTTTCAGTGCGAGGTGCTTGCCTCCTTTTTTGTCAAGAAGGTCGAGGACATCTATAACACCTTCCCCCCCACTATTGACAAGATAGGTCCTAAGGTCGCTACTAGTTCCGTCGGCCCATCACTACCCTTTTTTCCTATATTATCCCAGGAAGTACTGACAACCCTCTGTAATAAAATTAAATCAGGATCCCCAGCGGACCCTCTCAAACCGGACCAGTTCCAGAAATTTCTACCCCAGCTTCTGCCTATCTTCTGCGAACTGATAAACTTGTCCTCGACCTCTGCAGAAGTACCCGTCGCATGAAAGCACGCCAAGGTGATCCCTCTGCTTTAAAAAACGGCCTTAGATGACTCCAAGCCAGAGTATCTCCACCCCATCTCACTCCTTCCTTTTGTAGCTAAAATCACTGAGTCCTACATCAATTCTATTCTAACCATATTCATAGAAGCCAATGAATTTCTGGACCCCTCGCAGAATGGCTTCAGACCCGTCATAGCACTGAATCTGCCCTACTGGCAGTCACCAAACATCTACGGAGTTAATTGCACGAGGGCAATACCTCGGTTCTGATCCTCCTTGACCTGAGCGCCGCATTCAACACTTTGTCGCATTCGATTCTTTTGCAGTGCCTACAGGAGGTAGCTATCAGAGGGGCTGCTTTAAATTGGTTCTCATCATTTTTAACTGAGAGATCCATCCAAGTGATCTCTCCTCCCTGCACCTCTCGGATACATTCCGTGCTCCAGGGGGTGCCATAAGGATCAGCTCTTAGCCCCACGCTATTTAATATTTATATTCAACCTTTAAAGGCTGTTGCTAAAAGTAGGGGCCTCTCTTTGGTCTCTTATGCTGACGACACTCAGCTTGTGATCTCTCTGTCAAATGACCCAGACCAAAACTTAGCCAAGTTCCAAGATGATCTGGTGGCCATCGCAGATTGGATGGCGGCCAACTGCCTACAGCTGAAAGCAAGCAAATCTGAGATTATTCTCTTGGGTAGAAACACCCATTTATGGAGCGAGCGCTGGTGGCCTGCCGTGCTGAGGTCTCCCCCATTGCCCAACTAGAACGTAAACAATCTGGGTGTCTGCGTTGACTATGCTCTGACTTATCAAGCTCAGACAAAGTCAGTGACTGGTGTCTGTTTCAGGCTGCTTAGGGGACTTAAGACACTGCTCGGGTTCTTCGACGCCAAACCTGCCAGATCATCATCCAGTCTACTATACTTTCTAGACTGGAGTATTACAATTCCCTATGCTTGGGCGCCAACAAAGCAGGGATCCATCGCCTACAGAGGGCACAAAACGCCGCAGCTCGGACACTCTTTGCCCTTCCCAAATCCTGCACAGTCTCCAACCTTCTACGTAAGCTAGACTGGCTTCCGGTGGAGAAGAGAATCCACTTCAAGGTACGGTGCATATCTCACAGAATTTTGCACGCCCAAGCTCCCACCATTCGAGCTAATCTTCTTACTCCTTACATCCCTAATTGCTTGTTGCGCTCCTCAGACCAACACTTAGCATGTGTCCCTCGAGTCAAAAGAGCATGGGCTGGAGGCCAGTCACTCCATGCCCTCACCCCTGCTCTCTGGAATGCCCTCCCTGGTACCATCAGAAGCATCCAAAACTATGGGGCGTTCCTGAAGGCAATAAAAACCAGTCTCTTCCTGGGATTAGCCCTCCACTCTAGTCCTAGACACCTTTTTACTTCTCTCTGTCTGGTCACCTTTGGAATCAGCGCTAGGACGCCCCGTGGCTGGCGCAGCCATACGCTTTACAAATCATGTAACATAACATGGTGTCATATTACATTGGAGCTAATCTAGTCTAAAGAGTGTGGGCGTTCTAGGGCTGGGATGCATGCGGAAAGCATTGAGCGCCTCCCATACTTGTGAATTTGCAGGTATACACAACATTTTGGCAGATACATTTCCTCCTTGGGCACATTTAACCTTTCAATTGCAGGAGTAAATCTCAATTCAGAGAGGGAATGGTGAGGAAACACCTCTAAAATGGGCAAGGGCATGGGAGAAGGTGTTTCTCCACCATGAAAAAATATTTCTTATGGAGAAACAAAAAGGAAAAGTTAGCAAGTGCATTTTTCTGTCATATGTTCACTTGCTACATTTATGCATGGAAAAGAGATTTAGCATGTAGGTAATTTGGAAATTTCAAAGACCCAGAACTACTACTGGGAATCTGCAACAGTTGCTGTTTTACAAGAGTACTCCTGTTTTTCCTGTGAATTCCATGATGGTTGGAAATGCCTATGGCTATATCTACATTTTTTATTTTTTTACAGAATCGGGCCCTACGTCTTCACATTTTGAAGCTAATGCTCATTTATTCTCTGGACATCCAATATGCTATGAAAATCATACCCTGAAAGGATGTTGCTGCTTCCAACTTGTAATCTTTTTCAGCCTACTTTGCTATGCCCAAATCAGCTGCAATCGGATATATGGCCTGGAATGTTGTATGGAATCACAGGCAAAGTCAAGCATTGTTGAACATCCTGAAGAGCATGACATGGCAGTATGTTCACATACAGCAAGGCCTGCCTTAGCCCTTCATATGCTATGCTTCTCAGAACAGCTGCCAGCCACATGCTGTATATCACATTGGTACCAGGCAGAGATTAGACTTGTTACTGCAGCCTGCCTGTGGGAAGCTGGCCTGGTATATGATGTACACTTATGTAAGTGGACACCCTGCACCAGTCCAGACAACCCTTATGGTGATTTAGGAGGTCTTGGACAACCTTAGAAAGCTCTCTAAGTGGTAGCTGTGGACAGCAGCCTTCAGGCTTAGTCCAGGAGGAGTGTAAAGCAGCTTGTTTTACCAGAATGCAATCTTATAGTATAGATTAAGTGAAAAAGAGCCACACAAAGTATTTATAAAAATATGTATTTATTATATAATACACACTAACACATAGAAATATCTCCTACCCGGAAATATGCACAATGAACACAATACCTTGGCAAAGAAACACAGTAAATAGCACGAAATATACAGTGGAGTCGGGAGGGACCAAACCATATACTAAGAAAGTGGTATAAGAACCACGACTTGGGTCAAGACAATGTAGAGAGGATGTAGACGTGCTGGGGGCCCAAGGAACCACCCAAGGTGAGTAGATAGGGGCCCCACGGAGAGCGTGTGCAGTGTGGGAAAACGACTGCGTACTCCGTACTACTCTACATGTAAGTCGCAGTTGGATTTTTAAAGACTAAGGACCCTTCCCAGTGGACCCTGAAGAAACCCAGTGGAAGACAGAAGGTTGGAGAGCCACCCCACCCGTGGATACCCTAGTACCCACGTTACCTACACCCCGGAAGCCGGGTGCATACGTGTGAAGTGGTGTCGGAAATCGCCGTCGAACCCAATGGAGGACTTCAGGAAAGTGCCGCTGCTGAAGAAGGAGAAAGTGTCTGGTGGAATCCGAGGATGGATTCTAGATGAGAGATACCTGCAAGCAGAGGGGACAGAGTCTATGTCACTCAGGAGACTTGGAAGACGAATGCCCTCCGATGTCGGGGGTTGCAGGATGGATGACGATGACCTTGACTCTGCAGCTGTGAGGTCCAGGCGACACTGATGAGGACAAGGAGTCGTACACGAGCTGTCCCACGAAGGATGTCGAGTGCTGAGGGGTCGGTGTCCGGCGGGAGCGCCAACAAGCCTTGGCAAATGCCACCAATGCAGGAATGGAAGAAGGAGCAACGCCGGGACCAGCAAGGTCCAGGGGACTCACCACAGGCAGGGGAGTCAGGGCAGGCCCGAGCAACCAGGGGAGCCCAAAAGAAACAAGTGTGACCCTCAAGTGGACCCACAAGCCGGAGGCACTGGAGTCGCAAGAGGACCTCAAGCAGCTCACCAAAACATGCAGGCCACGATGCACATGATGCGGTGTGGCTGAAGATTCTGGTCACTGGAGGTGATCCAGTTTGGGGCTACTTGGACCCGAAGATCTTCTTGGAAGGAAGCTACCAAGCCTTTGCAACTTCAAGTTGACGCAGTGCACAGGGGTTCGATTACTGTAACCCCCATGATGGATACTGGCCTCAAACTTGGTGAGAGGGCAACGGAAGGCCTCAGGAGCTGTGGAAAACCACTGCCTGTGTTGCAGAACCTTACGGAGTCTGGAGGAGCTCAGGATCAGCAGACTGGTCGACTTAGTTGTGGTGCCTGTGAATGCAGGGGAGTGACTCCTTCACTCCAAGGGAGATTCCTTCAAGTGTCTTTGATGCTTCACAGGCCTTGGAAGGTTCCTGTATGATGGCACAGACGATGCAGCAGACTGGAAGGGAGACGAAGTCAGGCCCAAACGAAGTCCAGCAAGGTCCAGAGTGCCCAGATGGTAGAAGAAGAAGTGGTGTCTGATCTGAATCTTATCCCACGACGAATCTAGGGACCTACACCCAGGTAAGCCCTAAAGTACCCTAGGGAAAGGGTTGGGAAGATTCAGGGGACCCTCCCAGGGGAGGGTCTGGACAGGGGGAGGTTACTCCCTTGTCCTTTGTCCAGCTTCATGCCAGAGCGGGAGCCAATGGCTCCCAGGACTGGTTTGAACTGGACTATGCACAGGGACACCAAATGTGCCCCTCATGCAGACTGACTGGCGCTGGCAAGCACACCCACCCCACCCCAATACGCTAAATCCTATCTGGGAGGTGGTCACACCTCCCTGTGACAGGATGCCTATTGCTCTGCCTTTCCCTGCTTGAGCTTGGCTCAGCAGCAGGAGGGCAGAATCGTGTCTCTGGTCGGCAGCAAACATTTTGTGCTGTCCGGGTCAAGAAGGCTGGTACCGGGAACACTGAGAGCCTAACGGAAGGCTCTTCCAGTGCTTGGAATCATACCTCCCACACCATTTACAATGTGGGGGTATGATTCCAACATGGTTGATACCAAACATGATAGGATTAATTGCAGCCGTTTTCGAGATGGTCATCGCACAACTACGCAGTGCCCCTCTATATAGTATATGCCTTCAGGATTGCAAAGGCCTGCTATAGGGGTGACTTATAGGTTTTAAGTGCAGTGACCCTAGATATAGGAAACCTATATCTTTAGTAAGTGGTGCTAACACCAGCTTACACAGGCTGCAATGACAGGCCTGTAGTTCCATTTTGAATGATCTCTCATGGGTGGCATAATACCTGCTTCAGCCCATGGGAGACCTCTGGGGTACCTATGCCCTGGGTACGTGGGTACCATATACTAGGGACTTATAATGGTACCCCAGTATCCAATCTGGGGTGTACCTAAGTACTGAACACAACAATGTAGGGAGAAAGCAGATAGACTGGGGTCCTGATTAGCAGGATCCCAGTCAGACTAGTCAAATACAGCTTAGCACCAGGCAAAAAGTGGGGGTAACCATAGAAGCAGATCCTACTTTCCTACACTGCCTTTAACATAACATGGATGTACTGTATAGCAGATTCTTTACTACTATGCAATGAGTATCAGTTGTTTATGGCCTGCTCCAAATAGCAGGATTCAGCCTCCAAGTGATGGCTACAAATTAGTACACTGAGCTCTTATATGAAGGGGGATAAGGATTCTGGAGATAGTGGCACTTCCTAGAAAATTCAGAGAGTGAAATCTGGCTTTTGTGCATGGTCTCCCATCATTTTTCACCTTTTTCTGATCCATAATTTCCTGTCATTTGGACTCAGTGACATTGCACTCATATGCCACAATGCGTAAGCTCTGCCCCTAAAATGGTACTATAAAATTTCTTTCATCCAATTGGTGTATTTAACTTTCCAGTGAGGCCACTGTAAGCTAGCACAGAAACTGCACCAGTGTTGTGGTAGTTAAATGTTATATGAAGTCTGCATGTGTATGACCCACATGTATGACAAACACCTGCCACCACTGAGCTCTAACTGGGCTGCAGTTTAAAAGCCCTACAGTGACACAAGGCAGGAAAAGTTTTTGCCATGTAGGAAACTGTAATCATATATTATATAAGTCCCCCCTAAAATGATTCAAATTTACTTTTAAATTAGTTTCTAGAATCTAATTCAGTGGTGAAAGTCGATTTTTGATATTTTTAGTGAGCAAGTAACTTTAAAAAGATGTAATATTTTGAAACAATTAGCCTACATTAACTTGGTAACTAGTGAGAAAAGATTGTTACCAATTTAAGGCTCTACCATTCACTGCCAGAACGTTTTCCTTACAGGAGAGAATGAGCCCATGATCAAGGCATCTGCCTTCAACAAGACATTGCTGTCAGACATCCAAAATAGTGTTCCACATACCCTTGTGGGGCTTGATGCCTGATTCATAGTTGAAGAACAGAGAATACATTTCCAAGTATTCCTCAACCCTCAACTCAACTAGTTTAGATACAAAGGCAGGAGTCTCAGACTCTGCTCCATGGGTTAACTAGAAACCATGGTACAATAACAGGATGAAACATCTTCTTTAAGGATATTCTACAAAATCTTCCACCCGTTTTGCATGGTTACCCCACACTTTTTGGCTGACATCTGATACAACCTGACTTGATGTGCCATGGGTTCCTGCCAATCAGGTTCCCAGTGCCTGTGTTCTTTCCGAAGACTGTACCTTTGCATCCACAATAGGCAAATCCCTGGCCACAGGTAAGCCCCTTGTAAAAGGTACCATGAGTACCAAGGGCACTGTGACCAGGGAAGACCTCTAAGGGCTGCAGCACCTTTTGTGCCACCCTTAGAGGCCCTGCGCCTTAACACCCACACACTACCACTGCAGGTTGTGTGTTTTGGTGCAGAGAAAAGTGAAGAGTCAACATGGCACACATCCCTGTGTGCCATGCCTGCAATCCACTGCCTGAGGCCTGAGGCCTAGGCAAGGCACCCCTTTAGCAGGGTGCACTAGCCCTAAGGTGAGGGTACAGAGGCATGAGTCCTGTATCCCTACAGTGTCTAAGTCCATTCTTAGACATTATAAGTGTAGTAAAGCCATACAGAGTATATGGTCTGGGAGTTGGTCATTACAAACTCCACAGCTCCATAATGGCTTTACTAAAAACTAGGAAGTTTGGTAGCAAACCTCTCAGCACATTAAACCCACACTGGCATTTAATGTAAAATGCACCCAGAGGGCATCTTAGAGATGCCCCCTGAAAATTGACCAGCCATGGTGTGGTTCCTGAATGGCTACCCTCCATTTGCCAGCACCAGACAGGTTTCTGGACCCCTGGGTAGAGAGCCTACGCTCTCTGGGTCCAGAAACAAAGCCCATCCTGATCAAAGGTGTCATTCCTCTTCCCCCAGGATGGGCTGGGTCCTTGAAAGGGGAAGCTTCAAAGGCCTGCCACCTTTGGACGCTGTCCCTGCCTTTTGCTGCCCCCAGCAACTGGCTCCCACCGGTTCTGGCCCCCACCTTGGGTGGGAGAATCGGCAGGAAATCCAAGCTAGGAAGGGAGGTGTGCCCACCTTTGCCAACCCCACCCATCAGGTGGGGGAAGCGAGATGTGGCACACATCTCAGTCCCCTCCTTCTTGAAGATGAGGGGACTCAGTCAATTAGGAAGAGGCTCATGCCCCCTCCCACTGGAGGATGGCATAATAGGGGGTGTACCCACCCCAAGGAAGGGACCCATTGGTTCTGATCTGCACACCCCTTTAATGCCCCTAAATCTAGTATTTAGGGGCGACTCTGAACCTTGCCTCCTCAGATTCGAGGAAGAAAGAAGAAGGACCGAAGAGCTGTGCTGACCCAGGAAGGAGAAGAGGACACCAACTGCCTTGGCCCAAGCCCTAATGGCCTGTTCCGTCTACGACCTGCCTTCAGCAAGAACCCCAGGTCCTGTGAGGCACGGTGCTCCCGCAGTCTTCGAGGATTGGATCCTCACCTTAACAAAGTTGGAATTAGCTCACGATTGAGGACTTCATTAGTAGTTGTCCCCCAGCGCGCTCATACCGCTCATTGCGGACCCTTCCACTTATGGGAATGCCCTTGTCTTTTGGACTAACAACACTGACGCCATCCTGGGCATCTACATTAGGTTGCCCCTCCCCCTTGTCCTGAAGAAGACCCGCACGCGGAGGCTTCAAGTCACCCTCTTCGCCCAAGACGGGTCGAAACCTCGACGCATCTCCCCAGCAAAGGCCTGCTCCATAATTTATCCCCCACAGAACTGGATGTTGCATCTATGCACTCAAGAGTAATGTAAATAGATCTTTAAAAAGACTGTGGACAGGCCTATGAATACTGGTTCTTGTATAGACCAGTGCCCCTTTACAATAAGGAACAGTGTGTATCTTTGAACTCCTTGATTTCTCACTCTCTTTTCACGAGCACTACCCCTTTCCTTTTCCTTGTGGAACCTTCTCTTACATGTACCTGGTAATCACATTACCAAATGTCTGATGTTTGGATTTCGATTACAAAGAATATATAAATAATGAACCTTCTTAAGTCAATCTTGTGTGGTTGTAGTTTGTATAAGTATATTGGAGGACTCTACTGGTTTGTTAGGGTGTGTATACACGAGTGTACTGTATTCATTACCTCAGGTTGACCCTCCTGGCAACCCTTATATTATTATTTCTTTATTTAAATACCTCCTCTAAGTCAGTCAAGGACCAACTTTCTTCATATGATACAGCAAGAACCCCGGCGAGTCCAGCAGCCAGCAACCCCCAGTGCCCGGAGGACCTGCCCTGCGACCTTCTCACAGACTTTGTTTGAGCAAATCTAGTGCTCACGGGAGACAAAGACTCACCTCCAGAATCTGGATTCCGGCGACTCCGCGATTCTGCACACGGCTCCCCCGGCCTGAGTTCAGGTGGCCCAACACCCCAAAGAGGTCTCCCCAGCGATCCTAACCTCGGATTTGGTGATCCTGACCTCTCTCAAGCCTCCAGATGATGCCTGCAGCCTCAACCTAAAGAGTTCCCCCGACCAAGACCGGAGCTGGTAAGAAATCCAGATGCCAGAAGACACCCCTGCACCCGACGCCCCACGGACGTGGGTGGCCCAACCAACGCTGTCTAGGCATCCCCCCAGATCCCAACTTACCTCTCTAGCTAGTGGTCACCTTCAGGAAGCCTCCCTGTCCGAACCTGCAGCATCTTTTGGAAACAGAAGGTCTCCCTTAGAAAGCACAGGGTCCACGACGTCCGTTCTGCACCCTGCACCCGGCTGCCCGAGTGCCGCTGGTGGTTCAGCTCCTGTGCTGGTCATTGTCCCCTGCAGTGCTAACATTAACCCCAGGAGCTTTGCTCCCACAACCAATTGGCCTGCTCGTCAGCAGTCCCTAACCGAAGGCCCCCCTAGCCCCATTGGATAACATTGGGCCCCTGCACTCTGCACCCGGCCGCCCCAGTGCCGCTTGTGGTGTACTCTAGTGCCCATCTAGACGTTGGGAAACCTTGGTCCTATCCCCCAAAACTCACCCTCGTAAATCGTTTACTTACCTGTGAAACCGTTAACACTTTCTCACCATAGGAACCCATGTAAAGAGATTTTGGGCCTAAAAAATGTCTAAGTGTTGAACTGTGACGTATGAAGAAAAGAGAATTCTATTGCAAAGTATAAAAAGTCGTATGCACCTTGTATTTAGAGATTCTAAGGTGTAGTATCTAGACATACCACCCCAGTACTCAAAGTAATCCTAAAGTAACTAAAAAGTAATCTGAAAGTAATTACTGTATAACACAAACTGCATTTCAAAAGTGATACAAACCTGTAACAACTGTAAATTCAAATATGTTAGAAATGGGATTTTTGGTAGGCTAGGGCATGTGCCAAAGCCAGGCAGAAACCACCACTCTAGTCAGGATAAGAGAGTTACACTCCTAAAATAACCCCTGCTCACCCCCTTGGTAGCTTGGCACGAGCAGTCAGGCTTATCTGAGAGGCAGTGTGTAAAGCATTTGCACATAACCAACAGTAATATAGTGTAAGCACTACAAAAGGACACCACACCAGTTTAGAAAAATATCCAATATTTTAATATAGTTAAGACAAGACCAAAAACGATAAAAATCCACAATACAGTACTTAAAAATCTTCAGTTATCAAAATATGCTTTAAAAACAGTTCCTTGATGTCAATAGCTCCGTCCGGGGCTATCACGGCGTCGTGAGCAAACAAATCCAACCAGTTCTGGCTGACCACGGCGTCGCGGGCCAGCTACGGTGTCGGGAAGACCCGCAAACAGTACCTTTTAGAAATGCAGGGCGTCGGCGACCTCTCCTTGAGCTTTTGAAAGCACGGCGTCCGTAGGCGTTGGTTCCGGAGGTTGGTGCAGGAGTCGTCGGGGCCCTCGAAGTCACACGCGTTGCAGATCGATCTCCTCTTTGTTGAAGTCAGGAGCGCTGGCGTCGGCAGGCGTCGTGTGCTGCGGTGCGAAGTGCAGCGGTGCGGCGTGCGGTGCCCTCAGGTCGCGGTGCGAGCAGCGGCTCGGTGGCGGCATCGGATGGCGTCGTCGGTGAGACCAGGGTCGCGGTGCGAGATGAAGGCGGTGCTCGTCACGGTGCTGGCAGGTCATGGTGCAAGCAGCGGCGTCATCTTGCTGAAGCGCTGTCGTTGGCTGACGAACTGGAGTCGATGGCGCCGGCGTCGGTAGGCCAAGGCTGCGGTGCGGGATTAAGGCGGTGCGTCGTGTAACTTTACGAGCGGTGCCCTCGAACCACGGTGCAAGCAGCGGCGTAGATTTCGGCATGGAGCGGCGGCGTCGGGGATACCAAGGCGACGTCGTGAAGCGAGGCGGTGTGGAGTGCGGTGCCCACAGGTCACGGTGCGAGCAGCGGCTCGGTGGCGGCATCAGCAGGCGTCGTCGGTGAGACCAGGGTCGCGGTGCGGCAGTGCGGCGTTGCGGCGGTGCCCTCTGCGGTGCCAAGGCATCGTCGTGAAGCGAAGCGGTGCGGAGGGCGGTGCCCACAGGTCGCGGTGCAAGCAGCAGGCGTCGTCGGTGAGACCAGGGTCGCGGCGTTGCGGCGGTGCCCTCTGCGGTGCCTTCGGGACACGGAGTCGGCAGCGTCGTCGTCGACGTCGTCGAGGTGCTTTTCTTCTGTTGCAGCACAAAACACACAGTCCCCAGTGCTGAGGGCAGTAGAACTTGAAGTCTTTACTGTTCCTGAGACTTCTTGAACAGGGGGCAAGCTCTACCTCAAGCCCTTGGAGAAACTCACAAAAGTAGATTGCAGAAAGTCCAGTCCAGTCCAGGCCTTTCACTGCCCAAGACAGAAGCAGCCACTGCAGGCCAACACAGCAAAGCACACAGCAAAGTGGTAGTTCCTCCCACAGCTTCTCCGGCTCTTCTTCTTGGCAGTCTTCTTGATCCAAAAGAGTTCTGAAGTTCAGGGGTCTGGGACCCAGTATTTGTATCTAAAAATCCTTTGATCTTTCAGGCAGAGGGTGTCTGTGCCCGGCCAGAACCAGTTCTGCCTTCTCTGGTGTGATTTCCTGGCAGGAGGTGGAGACAGCATTGTCAGAGGCAGACCAGGCCCTTTGAGGTGCAAGGAAATCTCCCCCCCCACTTCCCCCATCACAGCCCAGGTCTATTCAGCCCTTTCCTGACCTACCTAGACTATCTGGAGCCCCTCCGGCCCCCCAGCCTTCTGTCATCCAAAACCCAGACAGGCAATCCATATTCCAGCAGAGGCACACGGGATGACTGAGCAAGAAAATACCCACTTTCTAAAAGTGGTATTTTCAAACGCAGAATGTAAAAATCACCTTCACTAAAAGATGCATCTTTAGATTCTGAGTTCAGGCATACTAAATTTTATTTTCTTACCGAATTCCCTGGGCCAGTTGTGTTTATAAGATGTTATAAACAAACCTCCCATTCTGTCCTATGGGGAACTGGTAGCCTTGCAATAGGGAAAAACGAAATTGGCTGTAATTCACTATTAGGACATGCCACACACACCAGGGCATGTCCTACCTTTCACATACATTGCACCCTGCCCACAGGGGTACCTTGGGCCTACCTGAGGGATGTCTGACATGTAAGAAAAGGGAAGGTTAGGGACCGGCCAGTGTGTGCACTGGCCAAGTCGATATGGCAGTTACAAACTGCGCGCAGACTCTGCAATGGCAGGTCTGAGTTACCGTTTTCAGGGCTACTCACGGGGTGGCACAACCAGTGCTGCAGGCCCCGGGTAGCATTTGATTCACTGGCCCTGGCACACGCAGTGCACTTTACTAGGGGCTAACAAGTAAATCAAGCATCCAATTACGGAAACACCAATTCATAACACAATTTACACAGAGAGCATATGCACTTTAGCACTGATTAGCAGTGGTAAAGTGCCCAGAGTCCTAGAACCAACACAAACAGGTCAGGGAAAAATAGGAGGAAAAAGCAAAAAGTTTGGGGATAACCCTGCAAAAAGGGCCATTTCCAACAAAGTACAACTTCATTTCCCTTGCATTTGAAAGTATATTTTACTCACCTGTGCCAAGTCTTGCTTGGTTCTAAAATAAAACATAAGTATATCTTTTTTATACTTACCTAATTGGTCTGGATTCTGTCTCTGAGTGTGTGTAATCAGTCCTTGATTGAGTGAATACAATAAATGCTTTACACACCCTCTGGATAAGCCTAACTTCTCACCCACACTACCACAAAGAGAGCTGTTAGTACTTACCTAATTTAGCCTCTGCTATACCTCTAGGGATTTCCAGGACTCTGTGCCCAATATACCTCATTTTGGTATAGTATATACAGAGCCAACTTCCTACAGTGCCGTTTTGTGTTTGAGTACAGTATGAGATGCCCCAGGCTACCCTAATCTACATGGATTTTTAGGTCTATCTTGACACTGCAACTTTCAGAGTTCTACTGAGAGAGGGGCTTAGACTCCATCCACATGTTGGTTCCCCTGAGTACAGGATTTGATTGCGGAATAGTGTATGCTTACAGTAAAAAAACTGCTTGTATTGCACTTTTTGGCTTGCAGCAAAGCTAATACTTGATACAACAGGACTGGGTTTGTTATGGCGGCAAGCCAATGACCATGGCAATATATTTATAATCCTCCCCCCCCAGTTCTCTTATAATTACTGTCTACTCCCGCTTGCTACCACTTCTCCCTTCGCCCTCCTCAGTTCCCTCCTTCTTTTATATCCCCCCTCTTCCTTGACTTCCCTCCCTAAATGAATCGTCCATTACTTGTTTTGACCTAATTATTTTCATCATTTTTCTTGCCCCTGTCATAATCTGTCTGATGCGTATTGCTCTTACTGCTCCTGCATTTCACCTTTTTGTACAAATGTTATATTGCAATTGTTGTCCTCGCCTAACCATTGTAAAGCGCTCTGATACCCTCGGGTCTAGCCAGCGCTATATAAAACCTTTTTAAATAAATAAATAAAGAAATGGCTACAGGCCTGATCTCTTTATTTTGATATGTTATGATCAATAGCGCCAGGAGGCTCCTTTGAAAGCGACAGTCTGCGCTCTATAAGTGCCCATTTCATTTCATTCATTCATTTCATTTCATTTCATTTCATCAAGACACTAGGCTTGACATATTTAGTGTGAAAAATATATGTTATTAGTATCAGTAGACATTTAAGTGTGGATGGTTATTACTCTATAATAAATCTTACAGATAGGTATTATGTTACACAGAATCTCAGATTACCTTAGAAGGCAAGGGTTTTGCTGCTGGTC
Source organism: Calotriton arnoldi (assembly GCA_963921515.1). NCBI lineage: Eukaryota > Metazoa > Chordata > Amphibia > Caudata > Salamandridae > Calotriton > Calotriton arnoldi. The sequence continues at coordinate 638,164 of CAWUFW010000230.1, forward strand.
ACCTCCTCTGACAAACATGCATGTAGAAGATTAGTCCTGTGAGAATTCTTGTCACGCCCTGTTAGGAGAGATAGTATTTTGCTTTCCCAACTATAATTTTATATGCAGTTGCAATTTTATGACTGTCTGCCTGTCGGTTGCCTTCTGTGAAAGCCTACACTCAGTACAGTAGTCCTTAGTAGGTTATGGTGACAAACCAATGATAATAGCTATAGGTTTGATTGGTGTGCAGGGAAATGCTATGCTGCAGCCATAGGGCTTGCCTATTTATTAGGAAAAATTATTAGAAAGGCAGTATGCCTGGCTTATTTATTCTGAAAAGCATATAGTAATACCATTAGGACTCTTACAGTGGGTTGTTATCACATTATGTTACAGACTGTAGAAGGGTATTTGTTTATCAGTAATCTCACAGATTATCATAGAAGGCAAGGGTTTTAGTGTTGGTTACCCGCTCTGACAAACCCTGGGAGTAGAGTTTCACTTTGATGATTCTTGTTAGGCCCCGTTGTGTGAGGTTGTATATTGTTTTGCCAACTGTTTTTTTGTACACATTTGTAATTTTATAAATGTGTGACTGATCGTTACCAGCTGACTCATACTTCAGTTGGCCTGTGTTGTGTATAGCGTTAAACCATTCGTAAAGGCTAGAGGCCTTATTAACTCACTGTGAAATGTTATGTCAGATTTCTTAGGTGTGATCTCTTTATAATAATAAGTTATTACACTGTGGTAAAGCCAGTAGGCGGGTAGTTTGTTACATGGAATCTTACAGATTACTTTAGTAGGCAAGGGTTTTGGTGTTGGTGACCCACCCGAAAAAACCATGGGGGAATAGAGGATTTGCACTATGGTAAGCCTTATTCTCTTATACCGCTATTAGTAGTAATTTTATATTGCTTTGACAACTGGATTTTGAACTTATTTGTAAGTTTATTATTGTGTAGCCGATGGCTGCCTTGTGGAAAGACGTTATGACGAATAGAGTAGGCCTGAGTTGGTTATGGTGACAAGCCAATGGTAAAGCATATAGCCCGGATTGTGTATAACTAAAAATTATAATAAAGGCAGTAGGCAAGCATATGTGAAAGTCAATAGGCATTTAAGGGTAGATTGTTATTACTGTGTAATAAAGCTTACAGAAAGGTAGAGAGGTATTTTGTTACATGAAATATCAAAGGATGGCTTTGTAGGGAAAGATTGTGGTCTTGGTACCGCCTTTGCCAAACCATAGAGGAAGAAGGTTTGCACTGTGATAATTCTTGCTAGAATCTCTTCTTAGCTGTCTGCCAGGATAATGTAGTAAAATTAAATTAAATATTATACACACACACACACACACATGTGGTGAAACGCGTTGGTGGTAGTGGTGGTGGAATAAACAACCCTTGAAAAGTATTTCTGGGGTGCAGCATTTTCTTGGTTTTGGAATTATTATCGGGCTGGATTCCGCCCGTTTCATGCCTGCACCAGACGGCTGAGCTCGCTGTCACTGGAATTGCATTGTTGGAAATATATATATATATAACAAACAGTAGTGAATCTGTCCAATTCAGTCTTAAGCAAAGCAGAGACACAATTGTTAACATTGGGCATATCATTTTGTCCTGAGACGAGTTTTGATTATGCCAGCACTAGAGTGGATGTCTTCCAATTCATCAGAAAGCTAAAATTAAAAAAGTTTTTTACTATCAAGGAAGGCAACACTCAATCCCACAATATGGAGAATACCAACATGCCCAATGACAACCTTCTAGCATCTGATGCTTCCACACTTGCAACCCTCTATGAATTAAGCAAAGAAAGTGATATGGATAGACATATACAATCTGGAATCGGATATTGGGTCCACACAAGAGCAACTGGAATCATTTAATTTGACCAAATCAAGTGCAGGAATGAGTCCATTTTGACCAAAATCAAGTTTCATACCCATGATGCCTAAGGATGCCATGGACATCTTTCATGATAGAGTTATCGAGGATCTCAAAAATCTAAATTATCAAATGAAACGAAAAAAAGGAAAAAATCAAATATTGGGACCTACAATTCAATCAACTAATGCGAAAACTAAAAAGAATAATGAGTTGGTAATAAACAAATCGGATAAGGGCGGCAACGTCGTAATCTGGCCGAAAAATGAGTATATTCAAGAGGCACTTTTCCATCTCAACAATGTGGATTGCTATGAGAAAACAGAAATGAAAAAATACAATAAAGCAAAGGAAGGCCTTAAAAAGAACTTTTGCAATGGAAAAGAAATGGATTGATTTCAAATGATGAATTCAAATTTATGCACAATGAGTGGCCAGTACTTCCCACCATGTATCTAATTCCAAAAATACACAAAGAACGTGCACCTGTCCCAGGGCGGCCTATCATTTCAACAATCAAAGGCATTAGTGAAAATATTGCACAGTACATTGATTACTTCCTGCAAGATCATGTTAGAAATCTACCTACATATATCAAGGACACAGGCGATTTTTTGTCTAAACTGAAAAATATCATATGGACAGAGGGAATGTTGCTAATGACTTTGGACATAGAGTCCCTATACACAAGTATCGATCATGAAGTGGGACTAGCGGCAATTCAACATTATCTGAACACCAAACCTTTAATGAATTATAATCATAATGTTATGTTGGTTGAGTTAATCAGATGGTGTTTATTTAACAATTTCTTTTTGTTTGACAAAAAATTGTATAGACAAAAACACGGTGTGGCCATGGGAACCTGCTTCTCCCCCAGCTATGCATGTTTGCATGTTGGCTGGTGGGAGGAGCAGGTTCTTAGGGTTACCCATGCCTCACAATACAATGCTCATGTGATTCACTGGCTTAGATTTATTGACGACGTTTTTATTATCTGGAGAGGGGATGAGCTGAGTGCCACAAACTTTATAAAAGATATTAATGAAAACAATGTCAATCTCAAATTTACATCAAATGTTAGCAGCCAGTCAGTAGAATTCTTAGATGTGAGGGTATACATTTCTAACATGAAGATTGAAACAACCCTACACCGAAAAAGCACTGCAGGTAACACCATATCACATGCCCATAGTGCCCATCCAAAGCATTTGATAGCCAGTATACCATTCGGGGAGTTCCTAAGATTGAAAAGAATATGTAGCACGGAAACAGAATTGGCTAAAAATATGGAGGAGGCCACAAAGAGATTTAAAGCAAGGGGTTACAATAATAAAGTCTTGAAAGATGCAGCCTCTAAGTCTAAAATTAGAACAAGGGATTCACTGTTACAACAGTACAGTGAAGAGAATGTGAGCATAACTGAGACAGAAACAACAAATAAGGATGAAGACAACAACTCAATAAGGCTTATTACTAGATTTAGTGGCCAACAAAGACAAATTAAAGCTATTGTAAAGAAAAACTGGCCTATTGTATTAACTGATCAGGTACTGGCTCCAAGATTACCCATTGCTCCATCTATTACATTTAGAAGGGCACCTTCTATGAGAACACAGCAAGTGAAAACCAGCTCTGAATTAAGTCCCACTACTACATGGCTGAAACCTCAAAATGGATTTTTTAAGTGCTCATCATGTCGAGCCTGTAAATTTGGGGTTAACACCACGCATTTTGAAACAGCTTTTAATACAAAAAGGATAGCCATTCGAGGAAACTACAACTGTAGAACGGACTTTGCGGTGTATGTTCTCACGTGCACTTGTGGTTTAAAATATGTTGGAAGTACCAAGCTGCATGTGAGAATTCTGCAGCACTTAAGGGCTATTGTTAATAATGACGTTACGTACCCTGTGGCCAGACACTTCAAGGTGGAACACAAAAACAATCTGGAGTGTCTAAAATATTTTGTTATCAATGCAGTCCCAAGTTTAAGACGTGGTGGCAATAGAGAGAAGCTCTTACGCCAGCTTGAAACACGTATGATACTTGACAGTAAGACTCCACATGGTCTCAATAATAATGAAGACATGCACAATTATCTGTAATTAAGCTTCCTATTAATGCTAATTTGTTAACAGTGGGACAATTAATATTGCTTACTTGCCCTCCCACCCGTTTTTTAGCCTAAATATAAATTATAAAATAATTTAAAAAAAATATCTTGAAACTTTTTACTTTTTAGAAAAAATATATTCCCACCCAGATGTGACACACCAGTTTTTTACTACTTTTTGCACTTTTGCACAGTTATTGCACAATAGGCACTTTTACTAAAGGAGCACGTTAGCACTTTAAGAAAATTCTTTTCGATTGCTGTTATTTGATAAAAGGTTTATTATTAAAAATGTTATTTCCAATTCATAAACAAAGTATATACACTAGAATGGCATTAATGTTGGTATAAAAATGTTTTACTACAATGTATAATGACTACATCATGGTACATTTGTTTTGTGCATTTATGCAGATATATTATTAGAGAATAAGATTTTAAGGATTTGAATTCTCAAAATGAATTATAATTGGTTAAGTAATAATGTTTTTACTTAATTTATTTATTATATTGAAATTTAAAAAATATATATTTATTTATTTATTTAGTTATATATTTATTTAAGATTTGCATTAATATAAGTCTTATGTATAAATAAACTCAATGAATTGGTTGTTTGAATTAATAGCACTATAATATGTGGCTATGCATTTAAGTCAACAAATCAGCAAGAATCGAATAGGCTGTTTATTATGTCTATTGTATGATGTCACAGCCGGGAGGTGGTATTTATGTTAGGCGGATATGCATTTGATCAAGGTAATGGCTGTTACCGAAACGCGTAGTGACTGCACGACCGTGTGAAATAATAAAGAAAATTTGCGAACCTGAAGTGGAGTTCGTGCCCGTCTGTTTCGATTGTGTGGAGGAGATATCGAAGGAAGGGCAAACCTTGGTTTTGTGGATATATATACCAAAACTGGATCGGTGTGGCTCGTGCTTACAAGGATTTGTAAGCTGTCTGGTGGATATATATATATATATATATATATATATATATATATATATATATATGTACAAACATAGTTCCCCTTGCGGTGGAGGCACACTCAGGATCGTTGCTCAGGTCTCATGTGCATAGCCCCTTAGAATTTGCTGCCAACGCGTTTCAAGCATTACGCCCTTCCTCATGGGCAGCCTGTGAAGCAAAAGAATGGCGGTCAACAAACCAGCGTTTTCCCTCATTAGTTTTTATTACTCCTTAATTCAATAATTATGGTACATTCTGGGGCTGGTAGTTGCAATAGAATACCGCCAAACCATTTCAAGCTTTTAAAACAATCAATAATCGGGGAAACAAATGTCACATGAGAAATGCAATTGCAATACCAGGCATCTCCCGCTTCGCCTCGCCGCTCGAGCTCCAGCGAACCCACAGAGTTCATGTGGTGGTGCCATCCATGACCCGGAGCGGTCACTCAAATGTACAAACAATATATATATATATATATATATATATATATATATATATATATATATATATATATATATATATATATATATAAACACACAGTTGCTCTTTCCGGAGCGCAAGGGACCCGTGAAGAGTGGCGTACACGCCGGCAGAGCGTACCGGCAAATAATGTTCCAACCGTATCCAATAACGTACGCTCTCAGGACAGAAAGCAGATCACCAATATATAATCCAAGAGTTTATTTACACGACGCGTTTCGACTGTAAACACAGCCTTGCTCACGTGAGCAAGGCTGTGTTTACAGTCGAAACGCGTCGTGTAAATAAACTCTTGGATTATATATTGGTGATCTGCTTTTCTGTCCTGAGAGCGTACGTTATTGGATACGGTTGGAACATATATATATATATATATATATATATATATATATATATATATATATATATCGAACGCTCGTTTCCAATTTCTTCCTTGAAAATAACGAGAGTGGACCCAATTCGGTGCGTTTAAGTGTTTATTTAGCGCTCCACCAAGCCGCCATAACGCGTTTCGGCCGTTGCCGGCCTTGATCACATGACAACGCTAGAGGGAAGGTTCTCCCCTTTTAAAGTGACAGTACTAAATTAGCAATTCTTCTAGATATAGAAAACATACTGTCGTATTCATGTTGAAATTCGCCTACATGGCCTGTTAATGTCCTGTATAAATACATTTTCCCAAAATTTCATGGTACACATTCCTAAGCCTGTCTATACAATAATTTTAAAACAATCGGTTATTAAGGCTAAAAATACTGACAATTGTCCAAACGCATTTAGCTAATCAGTGCATAAAAATTATCCAGTGGCTAAGTCCCCACTAAAGTGCAAGTCCATAAAGTGCATAGTGCATAATAGTGTGCGATGTAAGTTCAATCTGGAATAGCAGCAAGATACTAATATTTATGGTTACATAGTGTAACCATAATACAAAGGATAAATCCCTAGTAACTATACATATTAATTTCTCTATAGTACGTTAAGAATACCATCACATTAATTAATGATTACATGTTGCAGATGTACATATAAATACTATAGATTTCAACTGTTGTACTTTTCGAGTTTAACAGTATGCTAGGATAAATCCAAATTTCCATTTTTAAAGTGCAAGAGGAATACCAATAGTATCAAGACAAAAATGTGTGTTCATCCATTCTACACAGTTAATTCCCACAAATGAGGATATAAAAATAAATATATATATATATAAATATATAGTATAAATATATTATAAAATCATTCCAACTGCATAAATATGGATAAAAACCATGCTAAAATACTTTGTTATAAAAAAGGTGATAATAAACAAAATATATATATATAGTATTAAAATTTAAGTCATTATTTAAGATAAATTTAGTAAAACGAGAAAGCCTATAAATATGTGTACATATCTTCGCTTGTGTTCAATCCCCCTGGCTGCTTCATATCTAATTCAAGTATATATCTGGTCTCTAAGCATCTCAACTTGGCCTCCCTGTTGCCCCCTCTTTTTGCAGGGGTATTGCAGGGGTATTGCATCTAGGACAAAGTAGCTAAAATGTTTCAGACTACTATTATGTATTTCCTTAAAATGCCTGGCAACAGGGTAACTGGGATCATTGTTTACAATGGCTCTAGTGTGTTGTAAAATCCTTTTGTGTACGGCCAATTTGGTGCTGCCTATATAATATAGATTGCAGCTACATATTAGGGCATACACTGCATATTCTGTTTTGCAGGAAAGATGTTGGCCAATTATATGTATGCGATCACTGAAAGCTGTTCGATACGAGATCTTATTTATGCCATACTGGCAGGCTTTACAGCTAGAGCATTTGTAAAATCCCTTTCTAGCTGTCAACCATGTACTTGCTTCCTGATCTTCTGGGCTGTTCCTGACCAACGCATTGCCCATTGACGCCGTTTTTCTGTATGTTATAACTGGCTTCTTGGGAAGGAGACCACCAATAATTGGATCCCCGAATATGATGGGCCAGTTGCGTCTTATGATCGACCTGATCCGTCCTTCTTGTCTGGAATATGTTAGGATTAATCTGGTAGACTCCTTAGTTTTTTTGTTTTTGGCACCCTGAGACATAGATCTATACTGGAGTAAGTCTTACCTAGCTTGCCTATTAGATTTAAGAATTGCTGCATCTATTGTTCTGGGGCTATACCCCCTCTCCAAAAATCTAGTTTTACATTCCAATTGCTTATCCCTCGTGTCACTTTCTTCACTGCAGATACGTCTTATTCTAAGCATCTCCCCGTAGGGGATGCTTTGTATCAGGTGAGGCGGATGAGAGCTGGATGCGTGCAATACTGTGTTGCCAGCAGTTGGTTTACGAAAGAGAGATGTTGACAACTTGTTATTTGCTGTGTAAACCTGTACATCCAAAAAAGTAATACTTGCACTACTGATAGATGAAGTAAAATTTAGATTCACATTGTTATTATTGATTTTAGTAATAAAATCATTAGCACTTTGCTTGGAACCATCCCATACAATAAATAAATCATCGATGAATCTCAACCATGAAATTACCTTTTCATTATAAGTGCGCTCATATTGTTTCATGAGAACCAGCTCCTCCCACCAGCCCATGAAAAGACATGCATAACTGGGGGAGAAGCTGGCCCCCATGGCTACACCCTGAATCTGCTGGTACATTTGATTTTTATACATAAATTGTTTTCTAAGCAGAATAATAGCATATCTATCAACATTTTATTATGCTGAGCATATTTCATTGGCCTATTGGCTAGGAAGTATTCAACCGCCTTGATTCCGTCTAGGTTCTTTATGCATGTGTATAGCGCAGATACATCTAATGCTATTAATTGATAACCAGTTTGCCAATGAGTGTTTTCTATTTTTCTTAAAAAATCACTTGTGTCTTGCACATATGATTTTAAATTTTTTACATGCTCCTGCAAAAAAGAATCAATATAAATCGACATATTTTCTAACGGCCCATCGCACGCAGATATGATGGGCCTGCATGGCGGTTTATTGAGGCATTTATGGATTTTAGGAACAAAGTATATAATTGGGATTGTTGGAAATTCCTTTTTCAAAAACTTATATTCCTCCAAATTTAAAAGCCCCATTGTCTTCCATGCCAATAATTTTGTAAAGAATTGGTCCTGTGTGCTTTTAAATCGTTGCATGGAACTTTTCTTGTAGCAGTCAGGATTGTTTAACTGGGAGGCTGCTTCTTCCATATAGTCCTTGAGGGTCCATAACACTATATTGCCCCCCTTATCGGCATTCCTGACTACTACTCCTTTCTCTTTCCTGAGTTTTTCTATCAGTTTATAGTATTTTCTTTCCTGGTTGCTATTTTTCCTTTTCACTTTGTTGGTATCCGTATACAATTTCTTAACTTGCGCCACCACTTGTTCATTGAATAAATCAAGTGAATCTCTCTGCATAATGGGAACGAATTTTGATTGTGTTTTAAACGATGTTTCAGGTTTTGCACAAGTGTCATATGATGGTGACAATGGGCTTTGGGAAATCATATCTAGCTGCTGATTGGGTTCTACTCCCCCCACTGCTCCTTGATCCTGTTCCAAATTGTGGAGAGTTTTCAGTAACTCCAAATCTGCCACTGTTAAGTTCGTTGTGGTGAAGTTTCCTGATGGAATAGCGGTAGAGTTGCCCAGTGCTTGCTCATTTGAATTGTTCTGGAGCCGGTGAAATTTTTTAAGCTTTAGTTTCCTTATAAATTTGTATATGTCTGCCCGTGTGTTGGTATAGTCAAAATTCGTTTCTGGGCAGTATGACAGTCCCAAGGAGAGTAGCTGTTGTTCTGCTGCGTCTAGTTAACATTTGCCAGATTTACAATGGTATTGTCCGTAGTTGTGGTTATTGAGGGAACGGATGGCATTATTTGCGTCTCCATTGTCCTCGTCCCCTCGCCGGTTTCGAATTCCCACTGCTGCCCACGTTTTCTGGCTCCTGCCTTCGTTTGCGCCTGCTCTCTGTCCTTCGTTTTTTGCCGGTTTGTTGTTTCTGGGTCTTAAGGTTTCCCTTCTGCTTCTTCTGAGGTAATCCAGCTCTTCCCCCAGTGACAGCTTTATTGCCTTTGGATCCAGCTTGCTTGTTGTTGCTTCATTCTCCGATTCGCTTTCCACTGCGGAGCTGAGATCAGATGCTGAAGTTATTTCACCTTGATCCTTATTTCCCCCTGCTGAGGGTTGTTTTTTATTTGTGGTGGCACTCCTAAATGAATCATATTTACGGGCAAAAGTGAAAATCTGGCCATTTGTGTAGTCGTCCTTGTCCCGTTAAATTTATAAATTTTTCTCTGTTTTATTTTTTCTTCTTCTTTTTTTAATCTTATAATCATTTCATCATATAGCTTTTGCCTTTGTTGGGGTTCGCCCTGCGCCTTGATCTCTTCATTCATAGTATCAATTTTGACCTGTAAGTCGACCCTGTCCATCTCCGCATATTTCACCAATATCTGGACAAGTTTGCGGGAGGATTCAAGGTTACATTCGGCCCATTCAGCCATCATCCTCGGGTTTGGTGTTTCATAACTCGGGGCTAACATAATCCGGAGCTCCCTAGGGATCCTTCCCACATCCAAGTACTTTTGGAGGGATTTCGCTTCCCACCACTTGGCTTGTTCCTGGCGCATATATTTTTCTAAGATACGAAAATTGTCTTTTAAACTCTTGGCTCCCCCAGATGCCTCTGTGGTATTCCCGTCATCTTGCTGCTGTTCCTGCTGAGGAGAGTCCGAAAACATCTCCTCCGCCGCCGACTCGCGATCCCTGAGCGCTGCATCGGACATGGTGAACGCACCTAATATTGTTACTTAAGCTTGCTGTCTATGCCCAATAGAATGAATGTCAATGGGAATTGCAGCAGGCGCACACCTCCCCACCTGTTTGTCAATATTTGCAATATACCTTGTTTGTAGCGATGGGTTCGAACGTCAATGCAGCCTCTTGTGCGGTTCCGCTCGTCCTAGCTCCCGCCAGCAATCGAGCTCTGCTTTTCGTTGTCCCACCTTCCAAGCATATTGTTCGTGCAACCAACAGGGGGCTTCCGTGGATTCCGTTACCGGAACAATCAAAAATACTTCCGGGTTTCCCAATGACGCCAGCACCCGCCTCCGGGTAGCGATGCCGATGACCTGGATCCACCTGAAGGATGACCTGCCAACCACGAAGCCAACTTGCAGGGATGGGGTCCACGATGCCGGAGGAGGTCAGTTCGGCAAAATATTTCGAACGCTCGTTTCCAATTTCTTCCTTGAAAATAACGAGAGTGGACCCAATTCGGTGCGTTTAAGTGTTTATTTAGCGCTCCACCAAGCCGCCATAACGCGTTTCGGCCGTTGCCGGCCTTGATCACATGACAACGCTAGAGGGCAGGTTCTCCCCTTTTAAAGTGACAGTGCTAGATTAGCTATTCTACTAGATATAACATACTGTCGTATTCATGTTGAAATTCGCCTACATGGCCTGTTAATGTCCTGTATAAATAAATTTTCCCAAAATTTCATGGTACACATTCCTAAGCCTGTCTATACAATAATTTTAAAATAATCGGTTATTAAGGCTAAAAATACTGACAATTGTCCAAACGCATTTAGCTAATCAGTGCATAAAAATTATCCAGTGCCTAAGTCCCCACTAAAGTGCAAGTCCATAAAGTGCATAGTGCATAATAGTGTGCGATGTAAGTTCAATCTGGAATAGCAGCAAGATACTAATATTTATGGTTACATAGTGTAACCATAATACAAAGGATAAATCCCTAGTAACTATACATATTAATTTCTCTATAGTACGTTAAGAATACCATCACATTAATTAATGATTACATGTTGCATATGCACATATAAATACTATAGATTTCAACTGTTGTACTTTTCGAGTTTAACAGTATGCTAGGATAAATCTTAATTTCCATTTTTAAAGTGCAAGAGGAATACCAATAGTATCAAGACAAAACTGTGTGTTCATCCATTCTACACAGTTAATTCCCACAAATGAGGATATAAAAATAAATATATATATATAAATATATAGTATAAATATATTATAAAATCATTCCAACTGCATAAATATGGATAAAAACCATGCTAAAATACTTTGGTATAAAAAAGGTGATAATAAAAAAATATATATATATATGATTAAAATTTAAGTCATTATTTAAGATAAATTTAGTAAAACGGGAAAGCCTATAAATATGTGTACATATCTTCGCTTGTGTTCAATCCCCTGGCTGCTTCGTATCTAATTCAAGTATATATCTGGTCTCTAAGCGTCTCAACTTGGCCTCCCTGTTGCCCCCTCTTTTTTGCGGGGGTATTACATCTAGGACAAAGTAGCTAAAATGTTTCAGACTACTATTATGTATTTCCTTAAAATGCCTGGCAACAGGGTAACTGGGATCATTGTTTACGATGGCTCTAGTGTGTTGTAAAATCCTTTTGTGAACGGCCAATTTGGTGCTGCCTATATAATATAGATTGCAGCTACATATTAGGGCATACACTGCATATTCTGTTTTGCAGGAAAGATGTTGGCCAATTATATGTATGCGGTCACTGAAAGCTGTTCGATACGAGATCTTATTTATGCCATACTGGCAGGCTTTACAGCTAGAGCATGTGTAAAATCCCTTTCTAGCTGTCAACCATGTACTTGCTTCCTGATCTTCTGGGCTGTTCCTGACCAACGCATTGCCCATTGACGCCGTTTTTCTGTATGTTATATCTGGCTTCTTGGGAAGGAGACCACCAATAATTGGATCCCCCAATATGATGGGCCAGTTGCGTCTTATGATCGACCTGATCCGTCCTTCTTGTCTGGAATATGTTAGGATTAATCTGGTAGACTCCTTAGTTTTTTTGTTTTTGGCACCCTGAGACATAGATCTATACTGGAGTAAGTCTTGCCTAGCTTGCCTATTAGATTTAAGAATTGCTGCATCTATTGTTCTGGGGCTATACCCCCTCTCCAAAAATCTAGTTTTACATTCCAATTGCTTATCCCTCGTGTCACTTTCTTCACTGCAGATACGTCTTATTCTAAGCATCTCCCCGTAGGGGATGCTTTGTATCAGGTGAGGCGGATGAGAGCTGGATGCGTGCAATACTGTGTTGCCAGCAGTTGGTTTACGAAAGAGAGATATTGACAACTTGTTATTTGCTATGTAAACCTGTACATCCAAAAAAGTAATACTTGCACTACTGATAGATGAAGTAAAATTTAGATTCACATTGTTATTATTGATTTTAGTAATAAAATCATTAGCACTTTGCTTGGAACCATCCCATACAATAAATAAATCATCGATGAATCTCAACCATGAAATTACCTTTTCATTATAAGTGCGCTCATATTGTTTCATGAGGACCAGCTCCTCCCACCAGCCCATGAAAAGACATGCATAACTGGGGGAGAAGCTGGCCCCCATGGCTACACCCTGAATCTGCTGGTACATTTGATTTTTATACATAAACAAATTGTTTTCTAAGCAGAATAATAGCATATCTATCAACATTTTATTATGCTGAGCATATTTCATTGGCCTATTGGCTAGGAAGTATTCAACCGCCTTGATTCCGTCTAGGTTCTTTATGCATGTGTATAGCGCAGATACATCTAATGTTATTAATTGATAACCAGTTTGCCAATGAGTGTTTTCTATTTTTCTTTAAAAATCACTTGTGTCTTGCACATATGATTTTAAATTTTTTACATGCTCCTGCAAAAAAGAATCAATATAAATCGACATATTTTCTAACGGTCCATCGCACGCAGATATGATGGGCCTGCCTGGCGGTTTATTGAGGCATTTATGGATTTTAGGAACAAAGTATATAATTGGGATTGTTGGAAATTCCTTTTTCAAAAACTTATATTCCTCCAAATTTAAAAGCCCCAATGTCTTCCATGCCAATAATTTTGTAAAGAATTGGTCCTGTGTGCTTTTAAATCGTTGCATGGAACTTTTCTTGTAGCAGTCAGGATTGTTTAACTGGGAGGCTGCTTCTTCCATATAGTCCTTGAGGGGCCATAACACTATATTGCCCCCCTTATCGGCATCCCTGACTACTACTCCTTTCTCTTTCCTGAGTTTTTCTATCAGTTTATAGTATTTTCTTTCCTGGTTGGTATTTTTCCTTTTCACTTTGTTGGTATCCGTATACAATTTCTTAACTTGCGGATATGCATTTGAATCATGTGATCAAGGTAACGGCTGTTACCGAAACGCGTAGTGACTGCACGACCGTGTGAAATAATAAAGAAAATTTGCGAACCTGAAGTGGAGTTCGTGCCCGTCTGTTTCGATTGTGTGGAGGAGATATCGAAGGAAGGGCAAACCTTGGTTTTGTGGATATATATATATATATTATATATATATATATATATATATATATATATATATATATATATATATATATGTACAAACATAGTTCCCCTTGCGGTGGAGGCACACTCAGGATCGTCGCTCAGGTCTCATGTGCATAGCTCCTTAGAATTTGCTGCCAACGCGTTTCAAGCATTACGCCCTTCCTCATGGGCAGCCTGTGAAGCAAAAGAATGGCGGTCAAGAAACCAGCGTTTTCCCTCATTAGTTTTTATTACTCCTTATTACACATTATGGTACATTCTGGGGCTGGTAGTTGCAATAGAATACCGCCAAACTATTTCAAGCTTTTAAAACAATCAATAATCGGGGAAACAAATGTCACATGAGAAATGCAATTGCAATACCAGGCATCTCCCGCTTCGCCTCGCCGCTCGAGCTCCAGCGGCAGCGAACCCACAGAGTTCATGTGGTGGTGCCATCCGTGACCCGGGGCGGTCACTCAAATGTACAAACAATATATATATATATATATATATATATATATATATATATATATATATATATATTCCAACCATTACTGCCTTTAAACTTCAAAAGCAGACACCGACACGGGGGATGGAGTTTCAATGCAGTCTCTGCTTTATTCCAAATTACGCTGTAACGCGTTTCGCCATTGCCTGGCTTGCCTGGCTTGTTCACACAACATACATAGATTTCCAGAAAGTTGCCCAGAGATGAAGCCGCACTCCGTGGTAAGGTAGGTAACAACCTTTTATTTAAAAAACAGGCTGCTTCTCAACCCGTGATTTTGTTCCTTGGCCTGACGCGTTTCAGGGAATCATTCCCTTTCTTCAGAGGCCAACACGAGCAGCATTCATTGCGTCCACCTGCACTGTCCTCTGCACGCTAAAACAATAAAGTTGGCCTCAGGTGTGCCATTTAATTTATTCACTTACTGCTGGGACCTGCAGTTTCATTTATGCATTTTTTGCCCCTCCGGTGGGTTAGTTGCTCGTGTTCATTAACAGGGACCAATACTGCAGTCCTCCATTGAGCCTCCGATTGAGACTCAGCCTGTTTATTTCATTTTCCTTCCCACGCCGATCGCAAGGGGAAACAGTCTCCCCCACGCAGACCCAGTTCATTCCAGGGGTGGTGCGTCGCTTCCACGGCCTGGAACCGCCGTGTACCTTTGTTTCCAAAAAGTTGCCCAGAGATGAAGCCGCACTCCATGGTAAGGTAGGTAACAACCTTTTATTTCAAAAACAGGCTGCTTCTCAATCCGTGATTTTGTTTGTCCCTTGGCCTGACGCGTTTCAGGGAATCATTCCCTTTCTTCAGAGGCTCAATCGGAGGCTCAATGGAGGGCTCAGTATTGGTCCCTGTTAATGAACACAAGCAATTAACCCACCAGAGGGGCAAAAAATGCATAAATGAAACTGCAGGTCCCAGCAGGCATTGCGTAAGTGAATAAATTAAATGGCATTAAAAAGACAAAGAAAAAATAAGGGAAAGAAAGGCTTATAAATTTCACCGTGACCGCATGGACTACGAATGCGGCCGCGTATTCACATTTGCCAAGAAGCATGACAAACTAAAAATATCCAAGTATGGCGGTACATCCCAGGGGCCCTCAACTGGTCAGGCAGAACCTGAAAGATTACCAGAGGCAGTATCCAATTCAGACCTAAGCTCAGGTCGGGAAAGTGAAACTGAGTCGGAGGCCCAATCCCAGGCAATGAAGCAAGTACCAGCCAATATCTCTTTGGCAGATGAGGTAGATTTTTTATGCCTCGAGCGCAGGGACACCCTGCGCCCAAGAAACAGGAACAGACAAGTAGGAACTCAACCATCAAACAAAGGGAGAGAAGGCAAGCCAAGCAGCGACGTACAGCAGCAAAAACCGCAACAGAAGAGACAATCAAGGCGCAACTGGAGACGATGAATAAAACGCAAATATCGAGCAGCCAAACCATCATTAATCTAACTGATGTCACTCTTAATGAGGCAGAGAAACAGCTTTTAGCTCTTGGTTTATCATACTGCCCCGAGAGTTCCTTTAATTATGCGGTTACAAGGATGGATTTATTTAAAAGCATCCGAAAGCTAAAACTCAAAAAATACTTTCTTCTAATGGAGCAGAACCATAGCAAAAAACAAGCCTTGGACAGTCATCCAACCTGTTCCCCATCGTCAAATCTAACATCAACTGACATGCCAACCCTGCAAATATTGTGTGATCTAGTCAATGAAAGTGATACCCCGTCACAAAATAGAGGACAGGAGAACAGTGAATCTGTACAGCAGGGGAATATAAGTCCATTCAGACCTCGTTCAACATTCAATCCAATTACCCTCAGGGACTCGATTGACATCTTTAACGAGCAGGTTACAAACAGCATTAAAAAATTGAACTACGCTGTAAATAACAAAACGAAAGCTAAGATTGACAAAAGCACACTACAATATCACCAATTGATGAGCAAACTAAACAAAAATAATGACATCATCATTCGGAACTCTGATAAAGGGGGTAATCTTGTACTATGGAGTGAAAAAGATTATATTTGGGAAGGTTGTGACCACCAAACCCTCAAAAATATGTACAACATTTACGGAATGAAGCTTATAGCTTGGAAGAACGCGGGACTCTTGACACAGGATGAATACAAATACATGAGAAATGAGAATCCCGTGACTCCAGTAATGTACTTTATACCCAAAGTGCATAAAAATCCCCTGAAGCCCCCAGGCCGGCCAATTATATCAGCCTGTAATAGTCTGCTAGAAAAGACCTCACGTTATGTGGATTTTTTTCTTCAAAGACACGTACAAGGACTGCCCTCATATATTCGTGATACAGGGGACTTCCTTTCCAAAATTCAAGATATTGTCTGGCAAGACAACCACCTGTTAATCACGTTGGATGTTACATCCTTGTATACCTCCATCAAACACCAAGATGGACTAAGGGCTTTAAGACATTATTTAGCACGTAGGGGTCCGGACTTTGAGCAACACAGTGCCATGCTGGTCAATATGGTTGAATTCTGCTTAAACAATAATGTCTTTTTGTTTGAAAACTTTTTGTACCAACAACAACGTGGTGTCGCTATGGGGGCAGCTTCTCCCCCAGCTATGCATGCATGCATATGGGATGGTGGGAGGAGCTGGTCCTCCATAAAGAATACAATATGCAAATGACCAACAATGTCATAAAATGGGTCAGATATATAGATGACTTATTTGTGATCTGGAGAGGGGCTAAAAATGAGGCTGAATCATTTATACAGAAACTGACCGACAATAATTTGAACCTTCATTTCACTGCAGATATCAGTCCAATATCAGTGAACTTTTTGGATGTACAGGCTTACATTAAGGAAGGGCAGTTACACACCACACTACATAGGAAACCTACTGCAGGCAACTCGGTACTGCACGCCAGCTGCGCGCATCCCAACCACCTTATCCAAAGTATACCTTTTGGTGAGATGCTGGGGCTGAAGCGCATATGTAGTAACAAAGAAGATTTGCGACAGGCACAAACAGCCAGCAGAAATAGATTCCTGGCACAGGGATATTCACCAAGCTGCATTGATACTGCCATCCAAAAAAGCAATGAACTATGCAGGGAAACCCTCCTTAACAAGAAAGTTAGACCCAATCGATGTGATACAGGTGAAGATGATACATTCAGGTTCATCTTTGGGTTCAGCAAACAGGGTAGAACCATCAAAAACTTGATCAATAGAAATTGGCCCATTGTCTTGGGAGATCCGGTCATTGGTCATCTCCTCCCCAAAAAAGCAGCCATAACATTTAGCAGTGCACCCTCTATGAGGGACACTTTGGTGAGAAATGATTTAGAGGGTCCAATCAAAGGCACTTGGTTTAGTCAACGTAAGGGTTTCTATAAATGTAAAACTTGCAAGGCATGCCAACATGGCATTAACACTACTACCTTCAAGACACCATTTAATTCAATAGAAATCCCTATCACCAAGGCCTTGTCATGTAAAACGGATCATGCTATCTATGTGCTGGAGTGCCCCTGTGGGCTCAGATATGTAGGTAGTACTATACTACAGGGACACAAGAGGGTACTCCAGCACATAAGGGCAATCAAGAACCGTGATCAGGCATATCCGCTAGCCCGTCATTTCGAAGACAGCCATGATGCAGACCCCACCCTGCTGAAGTATTTCATAATTGACAGCGTCCCTATTAGAAAGAGGGGAGGTGACCGAGTCAAAGCCCTTAGGCAATTGGAAACTAAATACATTCTTAATCTCGACACAAAGCATCCGGGGGGCCTTAATCAAACAGAAGATTTATATACCTGTCTTTAGAATAAAACTAGACAGTCCATCAGTAGTAGGATGCTAATAGAAACTAGAACCAAGATTACACTGAACCATTAGTCATTATAGAAAAAAACACTACAGAACATTGTGTCTAGAAATTTTTTTCATCGCCGCTTCCAGTCTATTTTTTTAAATGCACACATAGTTTTAGGTACTTGTTTTAGGGTTACACATTAGAAGTGTTTGTTTTATTGCACTTACACTTTATTTATCTTGTATTTTGCACCAACACTATATTCCCAGTTGAATTGTTTACAAATCGGACTAGTACATCCTTTAGTACTGTATGAGCACTAGCACTTTGTTTCTCTGTGGAATCCAGTAAAGTAAAGGTATTTAAACCTGGATGCTGTCCAACATTTTGTAAAAGGCAATGTTTTATCTTATTTATCATTATGAGATTTCTACAACTGCTTTTACAAATCTAGTTTTTACAGTACTATATTTATGTTTGATTTCAAAATGCTTGATTTTAACAACATTTTATGGTTTTATGATATTTATTCTGATATTTATCTGACTAAATGATGTATGTAACCATGAATTACAAATCCATCTACTGTTAAGCATTTTTTCTATGTCTACGTAAACGAAACTGGGTACATGGCACTTTAAGAAAACTCAAAAAAAATTGTATTTAATGGTACCTCCTTCCGTGCTAGCGCGTCATGTGATCAAGATCCTTAGGGATCGAAACGCGTCATGCTGTTGGAGTTGTGTGTGGAGCTGAATAAAATCTAAGCTACACCGATTTTGTGGTCCGTACTCCATATTTGCGCAGTAGGAAAAGAAGCTGCGAGAGGAGAATTGCTACATAGATATATATATATATATATATATATATATGTATATACATACATAGGTATATTACCTACTGGTGGTCGCCAGTAGGTAGTTATAGTTAGGACCTAGTTTCCATAGGAAAAGCGTTTTTTGTTTTCCGAATAATTTTGGCACCGGTTGACGAATCTTCGCGAAATTTTCAAAACTAGTGATCAGCTCCGGTCAGCTCCTGACTTGAAAGTTTCGGGGTGATTCGCCAAGCGGGGGCCGAGAAAAAAGGGGGGTCCCAAAACGTGTTTTCCCCATGTATTTTTCCATAGGAAACTTTAGACAAAGCTACAGCCCGAACTGCTGAACGGAATTACACCAAATTTGGCAAAAAGGTAGGTCTTGGTTCATAAAGAGTCCTTTTTGTTAAATGGTGTAAATCCGTTCAGTAGTTGCTGAGAAATTAGAAAAAGAAAAAATATCGATATCTGGGGCAGCGGTGGGTTCGCGAACCCTCCCGAGCACGAGCTTCACTGTGATTGGCTGCCTACACTCCAAACCAGGAAGTGTTGGCAGCCATCTTGTGACTCGGTAGAACCGAGTCACAAGAAAACAGTAAAACTAAGTGAAAAATGAAGAAAAGGGGGCAGGGTAGAAACCCCCTGACCCCCTAGGCCTGCTCAGGGGGTCCCACAAGGACCCCAAAGGCCAAAAAAAGCATTTTTTTTAAACAAATTTCAGCGGATTTCGCGTTGGGGCCGCGAATCCCGCCGTTTTTAAAAAAAAATGAAGCGCAGTGTTGCATTTTGTTATGAAATATGTTATGGTGCATTTCACTGTGTTCATTAATGTTGTGTTTCTTTAATGGCATGAGACTTGTTTTTGTTCTACAAGGATTCCACATTCTCTGGAATACTTGTAATGACGAGTTCCACCAGGTTATGCCAGTTGCATCTGGACATTGACCTAGGCGGATGCCTATTTGCCGTGCTGCAATAAATCTACTACTTTTTTACAAATATGACTTCAACTACTTCTTAATATTGGCGACGAGCTGGACCTAAACTCCTGCCTATGCCTCAGCACGGGAGCGGAGTACTACATAGCCCACAAATATTTATTTTGGCTGGAGAAGCGTTTGGCTGCATTGACGTTTTGGTAACGACATTTTGGAAGATCGTATGTATTTTGTTTCGAAATTACTATTTCCTATGTATTTTTTAAGGAGTTCAGCGTTGAATTAGGATCCTTCACCGGGGCGCATCATTTGAATTTATTAGCGCTACTTGCATCGTTCTTACCTGACGTAAGAATCCTACAGCGATCTCCTGGAACTCCTTCGCAAGGAAGATTCCTTGAACACGCAGCAAAATCGGCATCACACGTCACGGCGCTGATTTCTGCGTGCAACGTAAAAGCGGCCATTTTGTTTTTGGTTACCCTGGCAACGTACAACACGCATCAGAAGTGTGTCGGAACGAATTTTACACATTTGCTTGCGTATTTTCTCTAAAAATCTTTACGGCGCTGTGGAAAGGATTGTTATTGAACAATTTTACACACAAGTAAGTGCATTGGAGCCACGGAGAGAACTGCTTGGGTGAAAGTGAGTCTTAAACAAAATCATTCATACTAGTTTTATCGTTATTTTTTTTATTACATTAATTGCAGCCATTTGCATATATGTTCTCCATGTCAATGTTTTTCTTAGACAATTTAGATTTTATTGCGTATTGACATTACAGCGTTTTACCATCCACAAAAAAAAAAAAAAAAACTATTATTTTAATACATTAGTAACCCCATAATCGTACAACATGCAGTTTGAACCACCTGCAAAATTTCTTCAGATCAAAGGTGACCCACCTATTCCATGGCCCAGATGGACAGAAGAGTTTCTTACTTATATGAAGGCCATAGATGGTGAGCGTATGGGCACAGAAAGAAAAAAATGTATTTTGCTACATTGTCTTGGTTCTGAGGGACAAGTAGTCTTCAGAGCATTACCTCAGATTACGCCACAAAGTGGAGAAGGTGATAACATGAATGTTTATGTGGAAGCACTTTCCAGAATGGAAAAGAGGTTTAAACCCACATCTAACATCGCTTTAAATAGATTTAAATTTTACACCAGGGCACAAAAAGATGAGTCATTTGATGATTTCCTAACAGCTTTGAGATCATTAAGTCTACATTGTAATTTTGGAAATATAACGGATGAAATGATACGTGATCAAATAATTGTACATGTAAGAAATAAAAAGATTCAAGAAAAATGATGGGTCATGGGTGACCCCAAGTTAGAAGAAGCAATTGCAACAGCAAAATCTACAGAACTTTCAGAAAAATGAATGGATGTGGTTAAACAAAATTCTAACAAATCTACCACTGAAGAAGAGATTTGTGCTGTTAAAACAAAAGTGATGTGAAAAATGATACTACTCTAGGAAGATTTTCGCATAAATACAACAACAATGGTTTTTCTGGTAAAAGACAAGAGTATTCATCTAATTACAACACATGCTACAGGTGTGGAAGTAGAGCTCATGTTGCATCTTTCCAAGGATGTCCGGCAATCAACAGAGAATGCAGAGTTTGTGGCAGAATAGGTCATTTCAGTAATGTTTGTAGGGACAAACGCTTCAGTAACTCAACACGAAGCACTACTTCTGGTACTTCTGAAACTAAAAAAAGTCACCAGTATCAGAGAAATCCATGATCATGATAAAGGTTTTGTTGTTTCTATTGTACAAAACGGACCAGAGAAGGAAAAGTGCAGGAAATCTCCAAAATGTATGTTTCAAGTTTTAGGTATTGATCTAGAACTCATGGTGGATTCTGGATCCCCTTGGACAATTATCACCACACAATATTTTAAAGAGAAGTTACAGGGGGCGTGGCCAAGCCGAGCAGCAAGATGGCCGCTTAAATCTGCGGCTCTGCCGGCCGAGTCCATAATCCGGCATTTATCCTGTACAAATCTGCCAAAAATCCTGTCGGCAGCGATCGCCCTGAATCGACGGTGCGTGCTACTTCTGTGGCGGTGTTTGCTCGAAGGGAGAGCGGAGCGGACACCGAGAAATCCGAACAACGCCAAGCGGGCCTGCAGCGGAGCTGCCGTGAGAGAGGCCCGGCTGCACTGAGGCGGAGCACGACGTGCAGCGAAGGAAGACGCCTGTGTATGCAGCGACTCCGGTGCCACCCAGAGACCAAACTGCGGCTGCCCTGGACATGCGGTGGTGTGGAGGGAGACACGAAACAATAGCGGCTGTAGACACATGCTGACCGCCGGCGGAATGTGCGGGTAGGTGGCGCTTGAGTGGCGGGAGACGCGAAGAAGGGAAAGACTGTGCCTGCGTTTACGCTGGGCCCTGACCGCGCTGTGTGCCACTGAAGACATAGGCGGCGGCGGTAATTAGACGTGCCGGCTGATCAGACAGGTCCGGATCACGTAGGGCGGAAAGCGGACACATGAAGGTGCGGACTCCCAAGGGGTGAAAAGTGACGAAGCACGGCCGTACAGCGCTGCAGACAGAAGCTTTGCCTGGGTGCCGGTGAGGGCTGATCATGTTGGCTGTGAGACTGCGAGAAGCTTCCTAAACGAGGGGCGGGCACTGTTGGCAGGTGGACAGTGTGAGGCTTCCAGACTGCACTTCTCTGCGCTAGCTGTGATACCTACAAGTTGCATAGCCAGGAGGAGGGGCCCACGGAGGATACGAGGTAGGGGCTGATCCCTCTCACCGAAAAAAGCTGCTTCCATCCCGTTTGCCATACCTTGCCAGGCAGAGAGCCCGGCAACATCACAAAATGGGCAAAACGGATAATAAACAGTCAAAATTACCATTTGAGAAGCGGAGCACCAGGCAGGTGGATGGTGACCCTGCGACGCAGACACTGGTTCCAGAGACCCAACTGGAGCAAGATCCAGAGGATGATATCAGAACTATGTTTAGGGAACTGAAGGGCTGCTTAAAAGTTATTGATACCAAAATTGACTCCCTTGCGGCGCGGATGGACCAAGTCTCGAACAGGGTGGATAAACATGACTCGCGACTGACTGAACTAGAAACGCGAGTCTCGGATGGGGATGATCGCACCACGGAAACGCATGAACATCTTCTGCGCATGGATAAGGTGCTGGAAGTAATAAAAGCGCGAAACGAGGATTTGGAAGCGCGATCGAGAAGAAACAACATACGCATTATTGGGGTACCCGAATCCACGGCAATAACTAACATGGAAAAATATGTGGAGGCACTCTTTCTGGACCTGTTCGGTACGGACCTGTCCACCATGTTCCTGGTGGAGCGGGCTCATCGCACGCTTGGGCCGAGGCCGCCACCTGGTGCTACGCCACGACCCATACTGGCCAGGCTGCTTAACTATAGGGACAGAGACACGGTCCTCCGCCTGGCGAGGAGAGAGGGTCATTGCAGTACCAGAACAATGACATTTCGCTATATCCCGACTTTACTCAGGCTGTGCAGAATGCTAGAAGGGAGTTCCTTCCGGCCAAGCGGCTGCTACAACAAGCCGGACTAAAATATGCAATGTTATATCCAGCCAAGCTCAGAGTTCACACTAATGGGAAGCCCACGTTCTTTGTGGAAGCTGGTGCGGCACTGAAGTTCGCTAAGCAGCAGGCGCGGCACAGTCGGGACAAAGCACAGGAAAAGTCAGCTCGGCGCAAAGCCAGATGAGTGATAATGACTAAGAGTGCGAAAGGACCTATACGCTCTGTCACACTGCTGTTGAGGACACCCGTAATGGCACATGTCCTTTACTGGTTTTTGGGCATGCGTTATTATAAAAATATACGTTTGGTATGGTAGACGAATTAGCTCGGCCACTCCGTTCCATCTGTGACGGAGGAGTTCGCCGGCAACCTCACGCCCCCCTGGGATAATTCCTCATTGTTAAATATGTTTGGGGTAGTAAGTTTCAAAGGGCGGGACACACGACATCTCAACCTGATTGGGGGTTGGAGTGGGTGGAGGTAGGGAGGGTTCGTTTTTGTTGTTTGTTGCACATTGCATAGCAATAAATGCTTAGATACAGACATGTCGGGATGGAGACAATCAGGTACACACCAGGACAGGGAACACACGAAGTGGGAACTACTGGTACATCACTATCTTTCACGGATCACAACACGCACGCCCTAGTCTGCAGTCCTTGATATGCTTGACATGGAATGTCAGGGGATTAAATGACCACAGGAAAATGCGCCTAGTACAAGCACATCTCACGAGACATTCGGCCGCGATATGCCTATTGCAGGAAACCCACCTAAGTGGTAGATCAGGGGACCGGCTGAAATCGGGTAGATGGAGTGAGGTATACACATCAGGTTACTCAAACTATTCAAGAGGGGTGGCCACGCTAATTAAAAAGGGTATTCCTGGCGTACAATACAAGTGAGGAGTGACACGGAGGGACGTTATGTGCTGGTCCATGGGCTTCTTTTAATCGTGAGGTCACGGTCGCGAATGTATATGGCCCTAATACTGACGACCCCTCCTTCTTTCAGGAGGTGTGGCATGCTATTAAAACACTGGGAGATGGATCCGTACTGTGGGGCGGAGATTTCAATACAGTAATATCCTTAAGCTTGGATAGGGAGGGAGTGTCTCGCACACACCACCCGCAGGCCGCGCGACACTGAAACACCTGATGGAGGATAACTGTCTCGTGGATACGTGGAGACACTTTCACCCAGACACCAGGGAAGGCACGTGCATTACACACCAACATAGTGCTTGGTCCCGATTGGATTTCTGGCTTACTACTCCTGATCTACATGCATGGACTATAGATGCGGCTCATAACGCTCGCACGATGTCTGACCATTCCCCAGTCACGCTGACACTGCAGATACCTGAGCCTTTTAGACAGCCTTTCTCGTGGCGCCTACCACAGGGGGCATTGCTTGATTCCGCATTCAGGGGAGGAACTACACTCGCACATACAAGAATATTTTGAGAAAAACACTGGGTCTGTTGATTCGGAGGGGACCCTTTGGGAGGCATTTAAGGTGGTGGTGCGAGGGCACTGTATAGCGGGACAAAGTAGGGTACTAAGGGATATAAGAGGGTCTCTAGCACGTTTGGAACAGGAAATGCATGCACTAGAGCAGCAATACTATGCCACACCATCAGCTGCTCTTCTGGGACAAATTAGAGGTAAACTGACCTCTTATCAGGAAGAGGCAGATAGAGAGCTCAGGTTCTTGCATAAACACGCTACCCCGACAGCCCTCCAAATCTCACTACCTCCCTCGTCAGAGGCGCCAAATTCTCTTTAGGCTGGATCATGTAAAGTGTAATATCGTCCGCATACATGGACACATTAAGTGCCCTAGTTGTAAAACCAATGCCCCTGTGCGCGTGATGTTGACGCAGTCGCGCCGCCAGTGGCTCCGTCGCTATTGCAAACAGCAACGGAGACAAGGGGCAGCCCTGTCTAGTCCCTCTTGTTATGTTCAACGGCTCGGACACCAGTCCGTTAATTCGTATGGAGAGGGAGACAGACCGGGCAAAACTCTAGCGAATCTCCTGAGGCCGCCACGAGGGGCTGCATATATTGCGTCGCTCCGCGATGTAGCCGATAACATAGTCCATTCCCCACCGGAGATACTGAACGTTATGAGAGATTTTTATACTGACCTATACACATCCCGAACGGCCCCTTCGGAAGCACTGCTGGAGGACTACTTCGATTCTATAGCCTTAGTGTGGTTCAGTAATAACCACAGGGAATATCTAGATGCCCCATTTACAGTTGAGGAAGTGAAGAGGGTCATTGGTGGTATGCGGGCAGACAAGGCACTCCGGGCGGACGGCCTTACAGCACGATTTTACAAGGAATACTCTGAGGAGTTGGCCCCCGCCTACTGGCGGTGTATCAGGAGGCATTGCAGGAGGGCATCCTCCCACAATCCATGAGGGAGGCGATCATAATTGCCCTTCTTAAACCCGATAAAAATCCACAATGGAGTGACTCGTACCGCCCCCTTTCTTTAATAAACCTGGACGCAAGATCTTTGCGACATTACTGGCAAACAGGCTCCAGCCGCTGCTCCCTTGATAGTCCTACCGGATCAGTCCGGTTTTGTGCCGGGAAGGGCGACTTCACACAATCTCCGAACACTCTTTGGCCTATTGCACTACCTGGCGCCTCACATACCCGCCGCGGCCGCGCTGTTAGATGCATCAAAGGCCTTCGATTCGCTGGAGTGGGGATTTCTGTTTCCCTTGCTCCACAGGATTGGCCTGAGCCCTCTCTTCATTAAATATGTGCAGCTACTGTACACCAGACCCACTGCGCGCTTGCGAATTAACGGACTGGTGTCCGAGCCGTTGAACATAACAAGAGGGACTAGACAGGGCTGCCCCTTGTCTCCGTTGCTGCTTGCAATAGCGACGGAGCCACTGGCGGCGCGACTGCGTCAACATCACGCGCACAGGGGCATTGGTTTTACAACTAGGGCACTTAATGTGTCCATGTATGCGGACGATATTACACTTTACATGATCCAGCCTAAAGAGAATTTGGCGCCTCTGACGAGGGAGGTAGTGAGATTTGGAGGGCTGTCGGGGGTAAACATAAACTGGGGCAAGTCGGTTGTTCTTCCGCTAACGCGCAGCACTCAGCCATTTGCCACAGAGTATCCTCTAGTCTGGGCCTCTGGCCCAACTCGGTATCTGGGGGTCTGGATAAGCGCAGATATACAGGAACTGTGGAATGAGAATTATGGGAGGGTGGTGACATGGATTGAAGACAGGGTAAGACGGTGGAGGACTCTCCCCTTTCCCTGGCGGGCAGGATTGCGATAGCGAAAAATGGTAGTCTTACCCAAATTACTATATCTATTTGTAAATATACCTCTGCCTCTCCCGGTTCAATTTCTGAAGAAACTCCGATCTCTCATGGTTGATTTGGCATGGGCGGGGGGACAGCCACGGATCGCATGGGAAGTTTTGACGCTGCCGCAGAGTCAGGGGGTATGGCGGCCCCGGACCTGGCCTTATATGCATTCAGCGCTCAAGCGCAATATCTCCATTTCTGGGTACATCCCACGCCCTATCAGCCACACGTATCTATAGAGATAGACAGAGTGGCCCCGTTGCCGGTGTCAACAGCACTGTACCAACCATTTAAGAGACCTCGGGGAGAGATAGACACGGTACAGGTGCTGAGATGGGCCTGGGAGGGTCTACGTAACGAGCACACCTTGGAGTGCTATATACACCCTCAATGCCTATCCTTAATAATCCCATGTTCCCTACACTAATGGACCGTAGTGCAAGAGAGCGCGCAGGTACACATGGCCTCCGGCTGGGCGGAGATCTCTACCCAAACGATGATTATTTAACTATACAGCAGATGTGTGGCCCGGAAGAGCCCACGGCGCTAGATCTGCTATTTTATTATCAACTGAGAGCGTCATGTAAACGTAACTTTCCTACGTTCTCGGCACCGCCTCCACCCTTGGACGCGCTGGAAAATATACTGGCGGTAGAATCAGGACGTAAGCTGATCACACGCATCTACAGACACACACAGAACACTGCACCGATAGTAGTTCCAACATCGAGGGTAGCCTGGGAAGAGGAGCTGGGTGCCCCCTTACGGACGCACAATGGCAGCTAAGCTGTAGGCAACTGGAACAATTGTCGCCCAACTACCGCCTTAGACTGATCCATTTTAAGTTTTTGCATCGTCTGTACAGGACCCCCGTACATTTACACAGAATAGGCCCACGGGCGGATGACTGCTGCTGGAAGTGTGGCGTTCCTAGGGCGACTTTTCTCCACCTGGTATGGCACTGCAGGCATATAGCTAACTACTGGCTGGAGGTGCACCAACACATAAAGCAGATCACGGGGTTGGATCTCCCTTGTACACCACAGACGTCCCTGCTTGGGATCCTGGACATGATAGCCCCTAAGGTGCGCAGGCTGCCCGCAATACTGCTGTTGCTAGCAAAGCGACAATTAGCGCTACATTGGGGGTGGCTAAAACACCAAGGTCCGACGACTGGATAAGGGATGCTACATACTGTAAGCTGCAACTGACAACTTACTGGGAGCTGCAGCCGGTTGGTTCAAGGCCAAAAGACATCTGGGAACCATTTACGAGGTGGCTGGGTTCTCGGGTGGGGGAGGACTAAGAGAACGTAGGAGGGATTGATACTGGTTCATAGATTATAGCAGAGGCGAGAACGACCCTGGGGTGTGTGGGGGATCCCCGGAGCAACACTAAGTGTGCTAGGCTGCATCGAGTCTTACGCACATGGACTGACCAGGGATGTCGAAATGTGTCTGGAGTATACATGCAAAGAATTGTGTCTCACCTGACTGTCTCATGTGGGCACTGGCAATGTCTGTTTGTGTTTGTTGATGTTATAAAAATGCAAATAAAAAAATAAATATAAAAAAAAAAAAAAAAAAAAAGAGAAGTTACAACATAATTGCAATTATAGTGATCTTCAAGAGCCTGATATTAATGCTGAAAGTTTTAATGGGTCAAAAATTGAAATGGAGGGTTTTTTCCGTGTACCATTATATTTCAAAGGGAGATGTGCTTATATTAAATTGTACATTGCTGTGAAGGGAGTAAATGTTTTAGGTTGGCGAGACCAGTGGAAGTTGAGTATAATCCTCAATCCACGATCGGAAGATCCAGTTTCGCTTTGTAATGAACAAGATTTATACAATATTGCCACTGTTAGCAAAAACGTTATTGAATTGGGAAGAGAAACAAAATTGGTAAATACTTACAGTAACGTGTTTTGTGACAGATTAGGGAGATTTAAAAACTTCTCGCATAGAATTGTATTGAAAGAGAATGCCAGTCCCGTTAAACAGAAGTTAAGGGGTGTTCCTATCAACATTAGAGATGAGTTGAAAGAAATGCTTAAAGAATTATCAGATGATGGTATCATTGAGCCCATAGAGTCTTCTGAATGGGTTTCACCTATTGTTCTAGTACGCAAACCTGACCAAAAACTCAGAGTGTGTGTGGACTTGAGAGCTTTAAACTCTAATATTGTGATTGATTGCCATCCTCTCCCTAACATCAATGAGGTTGTTTCATTATTAGAGGGTGCGCAGATATTTTCTACACTTGACCTAAGGTCGGCATACCACCAGATTGAATTTACAGAAGATTCTAAGAAATATACTGCTTTTATCACTCCACAAGGTCTCTTCCAATATACTAGGATGCCATTTGGTCTGGCGTCAGCGGCGTCAGTTTTTCAGAGTCATTTTTCAAATGTTTAGGGACATTGACACATATGTTAAATGTTTTCAGGATGACATTTTAATATTTTCAAGAAATGAAGTAGAACATGAAGCCCATTTAAATGAAGTATGTAAGAGGCTTGAAAGTTGTGGTCTTACCCTTAAAGCTCACAAATGCAAGTTGTTTAAACATTCTGTTGAATATTTGGGGCACACCTTATCTGGTGAAGGCCTTATTCCCAAAAAGTCTAATGTAGGAGCCATCCAGAATGCTCCTTCTCCCATTAACAAAGAACAATTACTATCATTCTCCGGAATGTGTGAATACTATAGCAAATTTGTTGAAAATTTTGCAACCAAGATGGAACCATTGAGGAAATTATTAAGACAAAATGTTACGTATGAATGGAATGATGAACAACAGGAAGCTTTTGAAGCTATAAAAAGAGACATTATTAATGCTCCCACATTGAAACCGTTTTCGCATGAGAAAAGAATGCCTTATAACTGTTGATATTGACAACAATGGTGAGAGCAAGGAGTTAGAGAGGGTTACGTCCGTCTCCCCAGAATATAATCAATAAACAATGTGGACGTACCCAGTACCTGGATAAACACCACTGGGAACTCACAGTGCAGAGGAACCTTCAGGTTCTTTAAAAGACCCCTCACACACCAACCTAGTTGGTGTCATGCTTCATCATCGGGGTCCCAACCAGGCGGCCGAGTGCCGCCCGGTTGTGCTACAACGCCTGATTACAGCGGAGCTGGTGTGGTGTAAAGGTGTGATGAAGTGTGGTGCTAAATTAAGAATACCTCCGGGAATCCTTGCCTGGATGTTCAAAAAAGTTTATTTAATGATGGCGGCCCGGGGTATGAATAAAAACGGAGAATAGACAACCATATGAGGGTAATTAGTCTCTGTTGTCAATAAAGATGGTCTACATGTTTCAGCCCCAGAAGTAAATATGGAGGGGCTTTCTTCAGGACCAGAGGTGAAGACTGTGAAATACAAAGTGAGTGGCAAAAATCAGGCCACGTGTCAATAAATAATCACAACCCACACGCTAAGGTGGGGAGGAAAAACGATGGTCGCAGGTTGCGACTTAGACATAGAAACCTGTAAATAAGGAGAAAGACAGACAAGACATATATAACAAAGACACAAGCAAGCATAAAATGCAATCTTTCTGTGTAAAAGTGCCTGTCAAAATTAGCTTAGAAGGCACTGTAGTGAGTCCATATGGTAACCGCGTGTCTAAAGGTGTCTATGAAACAAGCGCATATGACAAACTACACGGTACTGTGAAAAA
Source organism: Calotriton arnoldi (assembly GCA_963921515.1). Taxonomy (NCBI): domain Eukaryota; kingdom Metazoa; phylum Chordata; class Amphibia; order Caudata; family Salamandridae; genus Calotriton; species Calotriton arnoldi. Next base: position 668,637 of record CAWUFW010000230.1, read on the forward strand.
ATGCAGGTACTTTAGAAATTAAAATTTAAAATGAAGCGTGCTCATACTGCATGCTGGGAAAAAATCAAGGAGGAGCCCAAAGGGGCCCCTCGTGTGTGCGAATAAGGAGAATTCACCGTTATGTTGAGAGCATAGCTGGACTGGCTATTGGGCTAGACCTGTAAATGCGCCCTGTGATATGGGAAACATCGAGTTCAACTAAACATGCATTAACATGACAGCATATTTACACTCGGTTTCAATGGAGACAGCTGATCGGGCCCGGGAGGGGGGGACCGGCATTCCCAACACCTGGGAGTGTAGCGAGAAACAGAGAGAAAAAAGGGGTAAAAAGAGGGGGAGGGGAAGGGGAGAGGGTAGGTTTAAAGAAAAAAGGTTAAGGAAATTAGAGACTAACAGACGGTGTCGAAATGGCAGCGGGCTCGAATGACGAGCCGAAGGAGCCAAGGAGTATGTGGCAACACAGCATGGTCTGACTTACTAATGGGAGGCGGTGTGCCCTCGGTGCACCTAAGATAGGCTCTGTGGGTCACGGCTGCTCTAATGTGGAGCCGCTGCTGGTGCGGATATAACGGACCGGGGCTCGCTGGATGCCGGGAAACTGAAAGACTGGAAGACTAGTGCATGAGATGCGGTAACCCGCACGCATGCGCGGGCGCCATATTAGGTATGAGGAAAGCACTCCGGATCAGAGACTCGGGGAATATCATGACATGGGATGGATGAATGTCAAGGTTAAAGGACTAAGCTAGCTAGGGGGACTGGGAAGGGTCACAGCGGGAATAGGAAGGACTAATTAAAAACGGGATCTGTGGGGTCCTCGTTATGAGGGCAAAGGTAGGGTACAGAGAGTACCCTATGACAGAGAAGAAGAAAAAGAGAGAGAAGGAGGGGGTAAAAAATGAAAGAAAGAAAAGAGAAAGAAATGAAAAAGGAGAAAAGAGAGCTAAGAGGAAAAAAGGGGGAGAGGGGGGGGGGGAGGGGGGGCGGTGGGTGGTGGGTATGGGGGCGGGGAGTGAAGAGGGAAAGAGCTAGAATAGGAAAGTGGAACAAAGGGGAAGCAGAGGAATGGGGAGGTCTGAAGAGTATCTGATTAGGACACTGCATGAGCTCGCAGAGCTCAGGATGATCTAAGGGAGTTCCACGGAATGTTATCGTTCAGGCCCCGGAGATGACTTGACAGACGGTAAATCCATCGTTGTTCTTTTTCGAGGAGGCAGCTTTCAATGTTAGGAGTGGTGGGATCCAAGGTTTCAATGATAACCCACCTCATGTCATTGGGCGTATGGCCGACTTCCAAAAAGTGGTTGGTCATTCTAGTAGTACTCTTTTGCAGCGGATTGTGCTGCGATGTTCACAGATCCGAGTTTTTACCTTTCGGTTTGTCATGCCGATGTATGTAAGACCGCAAGGGCACATGATGCGGTATATAGCATGGGCAGTGTTACAATTGGTATGCTTCCTGATAGTCCATATTTTCTCAGGTTCCAATGACAACGTTTTGGTCGTCTCGGTAAGGTGGCACACGCTGCAGTTGCCACAGGGGAAGTGGCCAACCACGGCGGGCATGCCCCATAGGTTCTGGATGGTATTAGTAGAGCGTGTGGTTTTTTAGGTCTGGTAGAGACTAGGCTGTCTTTCAATGACCATGATTTCTTGTATGACAACATAGGTTTGTCCCACTGTAGCTTGCCCGTTTGTAATATGCTCCAATTCTTCTTGATTATTTTGGACACTGTATCGGCAGCTGAATTGTGCGTGATCACACATGTGAGGGGGACAATTTTGTCCACGTGCTCAATGGTCTCCAGAAGAGTTTCTCGGTTCTGATTGCGTGCACGTTTTTGGCTCTTTCCGTGATCTTTTTGGGGTACCCACGAAGCAGGAGTTTAGTACTCAGATCGTTAGCTTGTTCCTTGTAATCGTGAACCTCACTACAATTCCTACGCAAGCGCAAAAATTGTCCATAAGGGAGATTCTCCCTTAGTGTTCTAGAATGAAAGCTAGAGAAATGGAGTAGTGAATTGCGTGCAGTAGGTTTGAAGTGAGTCTTACTTTTAAGGAAACCATTGTGTGTTTCAATGTCTAGATCGAGGAATATGGTTTTGTGTCTGCTGATGTTGTGTGTGAATTTGAGATTAACATCACAGGTATTAATCCATTCACAGAACCTGAATAGGGACTCTGCCTCTCCTTGCCATATAAGAAGAATAACGTCGATGTACCGTTTGTAGAAGGCCATCTGTGGAATGAGTGGTTTATTCTGAGAAAAGAGATAAGTCATCTCAAAATTGTGGACATACAGTCCCGCAACACTTGGGGCAAAAACGCTGCCCATCGAAGTTCCGTATTTCTGTAGGTACAAGGTCCCTTCGAATTCGAAGTAATTGTCCTTCAGTGCGAGGGATGCACAATCCAGAATAAATTGTTTGGGTGTTTGATGTTGCCAAGTCGTACGGTTCAACGCTTGCTTGAGTACAGCCAGAGTATCATCTTGCGGAAGGCTAGTGTAGAGGCTTTCTACATCTAGGGTCACCAGAAAGGAGGTTTCGGGATCAAAAGGTTGGTTCTCCAAAAGTCTCAGGAGGTCCTTGGTGTCTTTGAGATATGTATTGGTAGTCTGGACCAGCGGTTGGAGGAAGAAATCACAGAACCTGGATAGAGGTTCCAATAAGGAACCAATACCCGAAACAATTGGACGGCCTGGTGGCGGTCTGGTGCTCTTATGTATCTTGGGAACTGTGTAAAAGTAAGGGATCTTCCCTTCAGTGGTGGTAAGAAACTGTGACTCCTGTTTAGAAATTTGACCAGAGTTTTCTGCTTCAATAACAAGATCATGGATTCTGGTTCTGAGGGTCATGGTGGGATCCTCGGTTAATTTTTGGTAATTCTTAGTGTCATCCAGAAGGCGTGCACATTCTTTGCGATAATCTTCAGTATTCATAATGACTATCCCTCCGCCCTTGTCTGCGGGTTTTATGATGATGTTCGGATTATTTTTAAGAGATGTCAATGCTTGGCGTTCTTTCTTGCTGATGTTTTGGAAGACATGATCATTAGGAAGAGCCTCTATCTCCTTGAAAACCGCCTGTTCGTACACCAACAGTTCTGGCGGGATAGTACTGGGGGGGCATAAAGGTGGATTTGATTTTAAAATTAGTATCCCCTTGGACCTCGATTCTTCAGTTTCCGTGAGGTTTTCAAAAAAGGCCTTCAGTTTGAGTTTGCGGAAGAATCCTGCAAGTTCACAATGAAGAAGGAACTTGTCTAGTTTTGCAGTAGGGGCGAATCCGAGACCTTTGTTGAGAATGTTGTGTTCGGCGGGGCTCAGGGTGTGTGCAGAGAGATTGGTGACCAAGTCAGTCTGGGAGGTCTGAATAGTCCGAGTGGTATGGGGCTCGGTCCTTGTGGTCATGTCTTCTTCTTGCACTTGGTCTGTGTGTAAGTTTGTTGGTCGTCTACCCGCTCGGTCAGTCTGGTTCATTTTGAGCTGGGTCCTGGTTGTGGTTCCTTGGTCATACTCCTGGTCAAGGTGCCTGTTTGTTGCTCGTCTTCCCACTCGATATGTTGCTGTCTCCGCCTTCTGCCTCGTCCCCGTTGGCTTCCTCCTAAAAAATGGAACCCTTGCTTCTGGTTCATGTATGTAAATGGAGGAGGCGGTGGTGGTGGGGGTCCGAAGGGTGGGTTCCATCCATACATATAGTGTGGATTGGTATGTGGGTATGGCACCTGGTACTGTGGATGGAGTCCAGGAGGTGGTGGTTGCGTCCAAGGTTGGCGCCAATTGTTATATCTACCTCTCCCCCGTTGTCTTTGGCGGTGGCTACCTGAACTGGAGCCACTGCTAGCTGAGGAGTCGTCCTCTGTGGATCCATCCGAGGTGTCTGAACTTTTGGTGGGTTTGAAATCTGATTCTGCATAAGGATATGTTTTGGAATAAGAGAATTTTTTCAAGTCTTTTTGGAATTGCTTGATTTTGTCTTGAGTAAGTCCTTCCTTATACTCATTGATTTCTTTGTTAGTTTCATCCAATTTTTCTTAAATGCCGTCATCGTGGTTTTGAAATGAGCCTCTGTAGCTTGAATCTCGATGAGTATGGCATCCGAGAGTCTCTTAGCAGTTTGGATAATGAGAACTAGCCAATCACGGGTGCACCGCCACGCAATTTGGGCCCAGGCCTTACGGAAGGTCGCATCTTCAAGGAAGATGCGAGGAGCGTTGGTAACTATAAGGCCTCTGGGTGCCGTGTTGTTGCGGAGGTACTCGGTGAGTATAACTCTGCGTAGGATAGTGCGAATCCTATTTCTCTTTTTTTCATTTAGACTGTCCCAATCAGCTGTTTGGGCGATAGAGGAGGAGATGTTAAAGTCCGCCAGTAAAGGTGGGTCTGCCAGAATGGAGGAGACATCGTCCTCCGTGAAGCACAGACCCGGATTTTCTGCCATTGTATCACTCTTGGACTACGAAGTTATGCCAAGAGGTGGAAAAGAACAGTAGCTCTCGCAGCTGTGCGCTGCTGAATAAATATTGACAACAATGGTGAGAGCAAGGAGTTAGAGAGGGTTACGTCCGTCTCCCCAGAATATAATCAATAAACAATGTGGACGTACCCAGTACCTGGATAAATGCCACTGGGAACTCACAGTGCAGAGGAACCTTCAGGTTCTTTAAAAGACCCCTCACACACCAACCTAGTTGGTGTCATGCTTCATCATCGGGGTCCCAACCAGGCGGCCGAGTGCCGCCCGGTTGTGCTACAACGCCTGATTACAGCGGAGCTGGTGTGGTGTAAAGGTGTGATGAAGTGTGGTGCTAAATTAAGAATACCTCCGGGAATCCTTGCCTGGATGTTCAAAAAAGTTTATTATAGATGGCGGCCCGGAGTATGAATAAAAACGGAGAATAGACAACCATATGAGGGTAATTAGTCTCTGTTGTCAATAAAGATGGTCTACATGTTTCAGCCCCAGAAGTAAATATGGAGGGGGCTTTCTTCAGGACCAGAGGTGAAGACTGTGAAATACAAAGTGAGTGGCAAAAATCAGGCCACGTGTCAATAAATAATCACAACCCACACGCTAAGGTGGGGAGAAAAAAACGATGGTCGCAGGTTGCGACTTAGACATAGAAACCTGTAAATAAGGAGAAAGACAAACAAGACATATATAACAAAGACACAAGCAAGCATAAAATGCAATCTTTCTGTGTAAAAGTGCCTGTCAAAATTAGCTTAGAAGGCACTGTAGTGAGTCCATATGGTAACCGCGTGTCTAAAGGTGTCTATGAAACAAGCGCATATGACAAACTACACGGTACTGTGAAAAAATGCAGGTACTTTAGAAATTAAAATTTAAAATGAAGCGTGCTCATACTGCATGCTGGGAAAAAATCAAGGAGGAGCCCAAAGGGGCCCCTCGTGTGTGCGAATAAGGAGAATTCACCGTTATGTTGAGAGCATAGCTGGACTGGCTATTGGGCTAGACCTGTAAATGCGCCCTGTGATATGGGAAACATCGAGTGCAACTAAACATGCATTAACATGACAGCATATTTACACTCGGTTTCAATGGAGACAGCTGATCGGGCCCGGGAGGGGGGACCGGCATTCCCAACACCTGGGAGTGTAGCGAGAAACAGAGAGAAAAAGGGGTAAAAAGAGGGGAGGGGAAGGGGAGAGGGTAGGTTTAAAGAAAAAAGGTTAAGGAAATTAGAGACTAACAGACGGTGTCGAAATGGCAGCGGGCTCGAATGACGAGCCGAAGGAGCCAAGGAGTATGTGGCAACACAGCATGGTCTGACTTACTAATGGGAGGCGGTGTGCCCTCGGTGCACCTAAGATAGGCTCCGTGGGTCCCGGCTGCTCTAATGTGGAGCCGCTGCTGGTGCGGATATAACGGACCGGGGCTCGCTGGATGCCGGGAAACTGAAAGACTGGAAGACTAGTGCGTGAGATGCGGTAACCCGCACGCATGCGCGGGCGCCATATTAGGTATGAGGAAAGCACTCCGGATCAGAGACTCGGGGAATATCATGACATGGGATGGATGAATGTCAAGGTTAAAGGACTAAGCTAGCTTGGGGGACTGGGAAGGGTCACAGCGGGAATAGGAAGGACTAATTAAAAACGGGATCTGTGGGGTCCTCGTTATGAGGGAAAGGTAGGGTACAGAGAGTACCCTATGACAGAGAAGAAGAAAAAGAGAGAGAAGGAGGGGGTAAAAAATGAAAGAAAGAAAAGAGAAAGAAATGAAAAAAGGAGAAAAGAGAGCTAAGAGGAAAAAAGGGGGAGAGGGGGGGGAGGGAGGGGGGGCGGTGGGTGGTGGGTATGGGGCGGGGAGTGAAGAGGGAAAGAGCTAGAATAGGAAAGTGGAACAAAGGGGAAGCAGAGGAATGGGGAGGTCTGAAGAGTATCTGATTAGGACACTGCATGAGCTCGCAGAGCTCAGGATGATCTAAGGGAGTTCCACGGAATGTTATCGTTCAGGCCCCGGAGATGACTTGACAGACGGTAAATCCATCTTTGTTCTTTTTCGAGGAGGCGGCTTTCAATGTTAGGAGTGGTGGGATCCAAGGTTTCAATGATAACCCACCTCATGTCATTGGGCGTATGGCCGACTTCCAAAAAGTGGTTGGTCATTCTAGTAGTACTCTTTTTGCAGCGGATTGTGCTGCGATGTTCACAGATCCGAGTTTTTACCTTTTGGTTTGTCATGCCGATGTATGTAAGACCGCAAGGGCACATGATGCGGTATATAGCATGGGCAGTGTTACAATTGGTATGCTTCCTGATAGTCCATATTTTCTCAGGTTCCAATGACAACGTTTTGGTCGTCTCGGTAAGGTGGCACACGCTGCAGTTGCCACAGGGGAAGTGGCCAACCACGGCGGGCATGCCCCATAGGTTCTGGATGGTATTAGTAGAGCGTGTGGTTTTTTTAGGTCTGGTAGAGACTAGGCTGTCTTTCAATGACCATGATTTCTTGTATGACAACATAGGTTTGTCCCACTGTAGCTTGCCCGTTTGTAATATGCTCCAATTCTTCTTGATTATTTTGGACACTGTATCGGCAGCTGAATTGTGCGTGATCACACATGTGAGAGGGACAATTTTGTCCACGTGCTCAATGGTCTCCAGAAGAGTTTCTCGGTTCTGATTGCGTGCACGTTTTTTGGCTCTTTCCGTGATCTTTTGGGGTACCCACGAAGCAGGAGTTTAGTACTCAGATCGTTAGCTTGTTCCTTGTAATCGTGAACCTCACTACAATTCCTACGCAAGCGCAAAATTGTCCATAAGGGAGATTCTCCTTAGTGTTCTAGAATGAAAGCTAGAGAAATGGAGTAGTGAATTGCGTGCAGTAGGTTTGAAGTGAGTCTTACTTTTAAGGAAACCATTGTGTGTTTCAATGTCTAGATCGAGGAATGTGGTTTTGTGTCTGCTGATGTTGTGTGTGAATTTGAGATTAACATCACAGGTATTAATCCATTCACAGAACCTGAATAGGGACTCTGCCTCTCCTTGCCATATAAGAAGAATATCGTCGATGTACCGTTTGTAGAAGGCCATCTGTGGAATGAGTGGTTTATTCTGAGAAAAGAGATAAGTCATCTCAAAATTGTGGACATACAGTCCCGCAACACTTGGGGCAAAAACGCTGCCCATCGAAGTTCCGTATTTCTGTAGGTACAAGGTCCCTTCGAATTCGAAGTAATTGTCCTTCAGTGCGAGGGATGCACAATCCAGAATAAATTGTTTGGGTGTTTGATGTTGCCAAGTCGTACGGTTCAACGCTTGCGTGAGTACAGCCAGAGTATCATCTTGCGGAAGGCTAGTGTAGAGGCTTTCTACATCTAGGGTCACCAGAAAGGAGGTTTCGGGATCAAAAGGTTGGTTCTCCAAAAGTCTCAGGAGGTCCTTGGTGTCTTTGAGATATGTATTGGTAGTCTGGACCAGCGGTTGGAGGAAGAAATCACAGACCTGGATAGAGGTTCCAATAAGGAACCAATACCCGAAACAATTGGACGGCCTGGTGGCGGTCTGGTGCTCTTATGTATCTTGGGAACTGTGTAAAAGTAAGGGATCTTCCCTTCAGTGGTGGTAAGAAACTGTGACTCCTGTTTAGAAATTTGACCAGAGTTTTCTGCTTCAATAACAAGATCATGGATTCTGGTTCTGAGGGTCATGGTGGGATCCTCGGTTAATTTTTGGTAATTCTTAGTGTCATCCAGAAGGCGTGCACATTCTTTGCGATAATCTTCAGTATTCATAATGACTATTCCTCCGCCCTTGTCTGCGGGTTTTATGATGATGTTCGGATTATTTTTAAGAGATGTCAATGCTTGGCGTTCTTTCTTGCTGATGTTTTGGAAGACATGATCATTAGGAAGAGCCTCTATCTCCTTGAAAACCGCCTGTTCGTACACCAACAGTTCTGGCGGGATAGTACTGGGGGGGGAGCATAAAGGTGGATTTGATTTTAAAATTAGTATCCCCCTTGGACCTCGATTCTTCAGTTTCCATGAGGTTTTCAAAAAAGGCCTTCAGTTTGAGTTTGCGGAAGAATCCTGCAAGTTCACAATGAAGAAGGAACTTGTCTAGTTTTGCAGTAGGGGCGAATCCGAGACCTTTGTTGAGAATGTTGTGTTCGGCGGGGCTCAGGGTGTGTGCAGAGAGATTGGTGACCAAGTCAGTCTGGGAGGTCTGAATAGTCCGAGTGGTATGGGGCTCGGTCCTTGTGGTCATGTCTTCTTCTTGCACTTGGTCTGTGTGTAAGTTTGTTGGTCGTCTACCCGCTCGGTCAGTCTGGTTCATTTTGAGCTGGGTCCTGGTTGTGGTTCCTTGGTCATACTCCTGGTCAAGGCGCCTGTTTGTTGCTCGTCTTCCCACTCGATATGTTGCTGTCTCCGCCTTCTGCCTCGTCCCCGTTGGCTTCCTCCTAAAAAATGGAACCCTTGCTTCTGGTTCATGTATGTAAATGGAGGAGGCGGTGGTGGTGGGGGTCCGAAGGGTGGGTTCCATCCATACATATAGTGTGGATTGGTATGTGGGTATGGCACCTGGTACTGTGGATGGAGTCCAGGAGGTGGTGGTTGCGTCCAAGGTTGGCGCCAATTGTTATATCTACCTCTCCCCCGTTGTCTTTGGCGGTGGCTACCTGAACTGGAGCCACTGCTGGCTGAGGAGTCGTCATCTGTGGATCCATCCGAGGTGTCTGAACGTTTGGTGGGTTTGAAATCTGATTCTGCATAAGGATATGTTTTGGAATAAGAGAATTTTTTCAAGTCTTTTTGGAATTGCTTGATTTTGTCTTGAGTAAGTCCTTCCTTATACTCATTGATTTCTTTGTTAGTTTCATCCAATTTTTTCTTAAATGCCGTCATCGTGGTTTTGAAATGAGCCTCTGTAGCTTGAATCTCGATGAGTATGGCATCCGAGAGTCTCTTAGCAGTTTGGATAATGAGAACTAGCCAATCACGGGTGCACCGCCACGCAATTTGGGCCCAGGCCTTACGGAAGGTCGCATCTTCAAGGAAGATGCGAGGAGCGTTGGTAACTATAAGGCCTCTGGGTGCCGTGTTGTTGCGGAGGTACTCGGTGAGTATAACTCCGTGTAGGATAGTGCGAATCCTATTTCTCTTTTTTTCATTTAGAGCACCAGACCGCCACCAGGCCGTCCAATTGTTTCGGGTATTGGTTCCTTATTGGAACCTCTATCCAGGTTCTGTGATTTCTTCCTCCAACCGCTGGTCCAGACTACCAATACATATCTCAAAGACACCAAGGACCTCCTGAGACTTTTGGAGAACCAACCTTTTGATCCCGAAACCTCCTTTCTGGTGACCCTAGATGTAGAAAGCCTCTACACTAGCCTTCCGCAAGATGAAACTCTGGCTGTACTCAAGCAAGCGTTGAACCGTACGACTTGGCAACATCAAACACCCAAACAATTTATTCTGGATTGTGCATCCCTCGCACTGAAGGACAATTACTTCGAATTCGAAGGGACCTTGTACCTACAGAAATACGGAACTTCGATGGGCAGCGTTTTTGCCCCAAGTGTTGCGGGACTGTATGTCCACAATTTTGAGATGACTTATCTCTTTTCTCAGAATAAACCACTCATTCCACAGATGGCCTTCTACAAACGGTACAGCGACGATATTCTTCTTATATGGCAAGGAGAGGCAGAGTCCCTATTCAGGTTCTGTGAATGGATTAATACCTGTGATGTTAATCTCAAATTCACACACAACATCAGCAGACACAAAACCACATTCCTCGATCTAGACATTGAAACACACAATGGTTTCCTTAAAAGTAAGACTCACTTCAAACCTACTGCACGCAATTCACTACTCCATTTCTCTAGCTTTCATTCTAGAACACTAAGGGAGAATCTCCCTTATGGACAATTTTTGCGCTTGCGTAGGAATTGTAGTGAGGTTCACGATTACAAGGAACAAGCTAACGATCTGAGTACTAAACTCCTGCTTCGTGGGTACCCCAAAAAGATCACGGAAAGAGCCAAAAACGTGCACGCAATCAGAACCGAGAAACTCTTCTGGAGACCATTGAGCACGTGGACAAAATTGTCCCCCTCACATGTGTGATCACGCACAATTCAGCTGCCGATACAGTGTCCAAAATAATCAAGAAGAATTGGAGCATATTACAAACGGGCAAGCTACAGTGGGACAAACCTATGTTGTCATACAAGAAATCATGGTCATTGAAAGACAGCCTAGTCTCTACCAGACCTAAAAAAAACACACGCTCTACTAATACCATCCAGAACCTATGGGGCATGCCCGCCGTGGTTGGCCACTTCCCCTGTGGCAACTGCAGCGTGTGCCACCTTACCGAGACGACCAAAACGTTGTCATTGGAACCTGAGAAAATATGGACTATCAGGAAGCATACCAATTGTAACACAGCCCATGCTATATACCGCATCATGTGCCCTTGCGGTCTTACATACATCGGCATGACAAACCGAAAGGTAAAAACTCGGATCTGTGAACATCGCAGCACAATCCGCTGCAAAAAGAGTACTACTAGAATGACCAACCACTTTTTGGAAGTCGGCCATACGCCCAATGACATGAGGTGGGTTATCATTGAAACCTTGGATCCCACCACTCCTAACATTGAAAGCCGCCTCCTCGAAAAAGAACAACGATGGATTTACTGTCTGTCAAGTCATCTCCGGGGCCTGAACGATAACATTCCGTGGAACTCCCTTAGATCATCCTGAGCTCTGCGAGCTCATGCAGTGTCCTAATCAGATACTCTTCAGACCTCCCCATTCCTCTGCTTCCCTTTGTTCCACTTTCCTATTCTAGCTCTTTCCCTCTTCACTCCCCGCCCCCATACCCACCACCCACCGCCCCCCTTCACCCTCTGGCCCCCTCCCCCCCTCTCCCCTTTTTTCCTCTTAGCTCTCTTTTCTCCTTTTTCATTTCTTTCTCTTTTCTTTCTTTCATTTTTTACCCCCTCCTTCTCTCTCTTTTTTTCTTCTTCTCTGTCATAGGGTACTCTCTGTACCCTACCTTTGCCTCATAACGAGGACCCCACAGATCCCGTTTTTAATTAGTCCTTCCTATTCCCGCTGTGACCCTTCCCAGTCCCCCTAGCTAGCTTAGTCCTTTAACCTTGACATTCATCCATCCCATGTCATGATATTCCCCGAGTCTCTGATCCGGAGTGCTTTCCTCATACCTAATATGGCGCCCGCGCATGCGTGCGGGTTACCGCATCTCACGCACTAGTCTTCCAGTCTTTCAGTTTCCCGGCATCCAGCGAGCCCCGGTCCGTTATATCCGCACCAGCAGCGGCTCCACATTAGAGCAGCCGGGACCCACGGAGCCTATCTTAGGTGCACCGAGGGCACACCGCCTCCCATTAGTAAGTCAGACCATGCTGTGTTGCCACATACTCCTTGGCTCCTTCGGCTCGTCATTCGAGCCCGCTGCCATTTCGACACCGTCTGTTAGTCTCTAATTTCCTTAACCTTTTTCTTTAAACCTACCCTCTCCCCTTCCCCTCCCCCTCTTTTTACCCCTTTTTTCTCTCTGTTTCTCGCTACACTCCCAGGTGTTGGGAATGCCGGTCCCCCCCTCCCGGGCCCGATCAGCTGTCTCCATTGAAACCGAGTGTAAATATGCTGTCATGTTAATGCATGTTTAGTTGCACTCGATGTTTCCCATATCACAGGGCGCATTTACAGGTCTAGCCCAATAGCCAGTCCAGCTATGCTCTCAACATAACGGTGAATTCTCCTTATTCGCACACACGAGGGGCCCCTTTGGGCTCCTCCTTGATTTTTTTCCCAGCATGCAGTATGAGCACGCTTCATTTTAAATTTTAATTTCTAAAGTACCTGCATTTTTTTCACAGTACCGTGTAGTTTGTCATATGCGCTTGTTTCATAGACACCTTTAGACACGCGGTTACCATATGGACTCACTACAGTGCCTTCTAAGCTAATTTTGACAGGCACTTTTACACAGAAAGATTGCATTTTATGCTTGCTTGTGTCTTTGTTATATATGTCTTGTCTGTCTTTCTCCTTATTTACAGGTTTCTATGTCTAAGTCGCAACCTGCGACCATCGTTTTTTCCTCCCCACCTTAGCGTGTGGGTTGTGATTATTTATTGACACGTGGCCTGATTTTTGCCACTCACTTTGTATTTCACAGTCTTCACCTCTGGTCCTGAAGAAAGCCACCTCCATATTTACTTCTGGGGCTGAAACATGTAGACCATCTTTATTGACAACAGAGACTAATTACCCTCATATGGTTGTCTATTCTCCGTTTTTATTCATACCCCGGGCCGCCATCATTAAATAAACTTTTTTGAACATCCAGGCAAGGATTCCCGGAGGTATTCTTAATTTAGCACCACACTTCATCACACCTTTACACCACACCAGCTCCGCTGTAATCAGGCGTTGTAGCACAACCGGGCGGCACTCGGCCGCCTGGTTGGGACCCCGATGATGAAGCATGACACCAACTAGGTTGGTGTGTGAGGGATCCTTATAACTGTTGATGCCAGTTTATATGGGCTTGGAAGTGTTTTATCCCAAAGTGATGATGGAAATGAATGGAATGTTGCTTTTGCTTCAAGAACCCTCAATGAAACTGAGCGTAAGTATACAGTAATTGAGAGAGAGTTACTGGCATGTGTATGGGCAGTGGAACATTACAGAATTTATGTGTGGGGTAGCAAGTTTATTCTCAGGACGGATCACAAACCGCTAGTACATATTCTTTTCTACAGGAGGAGGATGGAACTCCACTGCTAGAATTGCATGCTTATCTTCAAGACTTCAGGAGTATAATTTTAAAGTTGAATATGTACCGGGTAAGAAGAATGTAACTGCCAGGACAAATGTGGTTAAAGAATTTGATTTTGTTTTAGGAATCTCTGACGTTATTCCTTTACAGTACCAGGAAATCACGGAGCAACACTGGAGAGAATGTCAACAAAGAGATGATAGGTGGTATGATCTTGAGAAGTTTGTGATGGAAGGTTGGCCAAGAAAAAGTGATGTGAGGTCAGAATTATTGCCTTTTTATAATGTTGCAGATGAACTAAGCATTGAAGGTGAATTAATTTTTAAGGGAGGGAAGTGTATTCCCCAAAAGGTATTCAGGACATCATTCTTAAGTTAGCACACAAAACACATCCTGGTATATCAGCTATGAAACGTTTAATTAGAACATATTTCTGGTGGCCTGGTATGGACAGATTTATTGATCGAACGGTCAGGGAGTGTCATGAATGTGTTTCAAGTGAAAAAATGTTAAAGGTACACATTCCTCCCCTTAAGACAGTTAAATGGCCTGAAGAGCCATGGCAAAAAGTTGCTTTTGACATTTCAGGTCCGTTTAGTATGTTACCTGAAAGCTCACGATTTGCTTTGGTCATGATTGATTACCATTCTAAATGGCACGAGGTTAAGTTTGTTCCAAAAGCAACCACCAGTGCTGTTGTAAACTTCTTTAAAGAAGTATTTGCACGAGAAGGATGTCCTTCTACTCTTGTTTCCGACAACAGGGTGCAACTCACTTCATCTGAAATGGGTAATTTTCTCAAAGGCTGTGGTATTAGTCATACACTTACCTCACTCTATGAACCACATGAGAAAGATCAAGTGGAGCGTTTTAACCGTGTTCTTAAAGGCTTTGTCAATGATTCTCTCAAACAAGGGGGAAATTGGTTAAGTGCACTCAGAGAACATTTGTGGGTGTATCGCATTACCCCACACTCTACCACGGAAGTCAGTCCATTTAAATTACTCAAAGGTAGAAATCCGGCGTCCAGTGTTTGTCCCTGGTGGTTCAGAGAAAAGTACAAGAATTTGCTACAAGAAAGGGAATGTGTACATGATACTGCAAAAAGGGTAGAAGATAAGCAGAACAAAACCAATAAAAAGTGGAGAACGAAGGAACATAATATATGTGTTGGTGATTGGGTAAGAATTTTGAAACCTGGCTTTCTGAATAAAGGTTCTAATAAATATGGAAAAGCCATACAAGTCAAAAAAGTTTTTAGCAACACTATAGTCACTCAGGATGGCAAAATATGAAACACCAGAAAGGTTGCTAAATGTCCTGTTCAATTTATCCCATGTAATTCTGATCGTAAAAATGTTGAACAGCAAAATTGTAACCAGAGTAATAGACATGGTTTTGAATCTGTAGCTTCAAGAGTTAAAACCAATTCTCACATTAGAAGTGTTCCTAAACTATATAATGATTTTATTTAATTTCCTGTATCTTTTTTCCCTTTCATTTCCTTATGAGGGGGATGTGTTGCATTTTGTTATGAAATATGTTATGGTGCATTTCACTGTGTTCATTAATGTTGTGTTTCTTTAATGGCATGCGACTTGTTTTTGTTCTACAAGGATTCCACATTCTCTGGAATACTTGTAATGAAGAGTTCCACCAGGTTATGCCAGTTGCATCTGGACATTGACCTAGGCGGATGCCTATTTGCCGTGCTGCAATAAATCTACTACTTTTTTACAAATATGACTTCAACTACTTCTTAATATTGACGACGAGCTGGACCTACACTCCTGCCTATCCTCAGCACGGGAGCGGAGTACTACATAACCCACAAATATTTATTTTGGCTGGAGAAGCGTTTGGCTGCATTGACGTTTTGGTAACCCACGAATATTTATTTTGGCTGGAGAAGCGTTTGGCTGCATTGACGTTTTGGTAACGACATTTTGGAAGATCGTATGTATTTTGTTTCGAAATTACTATTTCCTATGTATTTTTTAAGGAGTTCAGCGTTGAATTAGGATCTTTCACCGGGGCGCATCATTTGAATTTATTAGCGCTACTCGCATCGTTCTTACCTGACGTAAGAATCCTACAGCGATCTCCTGGAACCCTTCGCAAAGAAGATTCCTTGAACACGCAGCAAAATCGGCGTCACACGTCACTTCATTTAAATGAGGCCCCTGAGTGGGCCAGGTCCCGGGGGCATTGCCCAAAAAATAATAGCGGGGGCACGTGGGGGCACCCGCAGACCCGGGGACCGCCACCTCCCCGGGGATTATTACAATGTATGCGGGGGCACTACGGCCCCCTGCAGCCCCGGGGACCACCACCTCCCCGGGGCTGTTAAAAAAAAAGCGTGGGGGGTCCCAATCCCCCACACGCTTCCCCGGGACCGCCACCTCCTCGGGGCTCTATTTTTATTTTAAAAAAATGGGTGGGGGGCTCGAGCTCCCACACACCCCGGGACCACCACCTCCCCGGGGCACTCAATATTTAAATTCGGGGTCCGTTACGGACTCCCAGGCCCCGGGGACCACCACCTCCCGGGGCTTTTAAAATGAAGGGAGGGGGCTGCGCGGTCCCCTCCTGGAGCCCTCGATGGCCCTGGGGACTGCCACCCCCAGGGCCGGCTCCTGCAGTGTCCCGGGTGCCCACCCCCGGGACACTGCTGTTTGCAATGACAGGGCGGAGCCGTGCGGCTCCGCCCTGTCATTGCAAACTCTGCTTTGCTTCATTGAAGCGAGAGCAGGAAATCTGCTCTTGCTTCAATGAAGCAAGCAGAATTGCTTTCCACAAGGGGAGCTGCATGTCAGCAGCTCCCTTGTGGAAAGCAATGCCGGCTCCCGCAGGAGGCGGGGAGTCGGCGGGACCGTGGGGGAATTGGGGCTCCCCCACGGTCCCCAACGGAGAGGGCCGGCCCCAGGGGATGGGGTCCCCGGGGCCAGAAGTGGCCTTCCCAATAAGTAAATTAAATTTTTTTTTTTTTAAACACGCAAAGGCCGGCCTTGGGGGATGGGGTCCCCGGGCCATAATTAGCCTTAGGAGGGGGGCCACACGGCCCCCCTCCAAACATTAATAAAAAAATGAATAAAATTCTGGCCATGCCCCGGGGGATGGGGTACCCGGGGCCGAAATTGGCCCCCTTCCCGATTTAATATTTTTTTTTTAATGAAAAAGGGGTCAGGCCCTGGGGGATGGGGTCCCCAGGGCCCCAAAAATGAGAAAAGAAGGGGGGCCACACAGCCCCCCCTCTGAAAAAAGCAACAAAAAAAAGCCAGCATCGCACCGAGGCCCCGCCCCCTCCCTGCAGCACTCTGCAAATGCGCCCCCTGGCGCGTTGTAAGTTGGGGAATTAATTCCCTTTGAATACTGGGGGTCCCTGGGGGCCAACTAGCCCACCAGGTACCTCCAGTATGCGCCACAGGGCTGTGTTGCAGAGAGGCAGTTTGAGGCCACGCCCCTTTTTACACCTCTCTGCAACGCAGCTCTGTGGCACTTACTGGAGGTACCTGGTGGGCTAGTTGGCCCCCAGGGACCGTCAGGATTCAAGGGGACTTAATCTTCCAAGTTACAACGCGCCAGGGGGCGCGTTTGCACAGTGGTGCAGGGAGGGGGAGGGGCCTGATATGGCAAGTGTGCAAACGCGCCCCTTGTGGTGCTTACTGGAGGTACCTGGTGGGCTAGTTGGGCCCCAGGGACCCTCAGGATTCAAGGGGACTTAATAGGGACGTTATAGACAAAAATTAGCATTTAAAAAACCTTTGAAATTCACTGAAAAAAACCATAGGTTTCAGGCACGTTATAGTTATAAATTAGCATTTAAAAAACCTTAGAAATTCACTGAAAAAACCATAGGTTTCAGGGACGTTATAGTTAGTTGGAGATTTCACTCGTACAAAACCAGAGAAATTCCACCGTTATAGTTAGTTCAGCTAACTTTTACTCGCGCCCCCGCAATGCACTGCTGATGTCGTCACATATTACATCATTCATGACATGGTCAGTGACATCACTGATGACATCACTGATGACATCTCAAATGACATCACTGATGACATCACTGATGACATCATCCACGTGATAATCTGATGCACCTCCTCACACCCTAATATAACCTTTGATACACCCACTCTAAAATACAGACTACCATTTGCGAAACCATAGACACACCAATACCACTTACTACATACGCACTCACTGATTCCTAGGTCTACACACACATCCACTCATTCACCCATACAGTCACTCATACATGCAGTCTACCATCAATACGGCACTATCATATGCAGTCACATATCTATACAGACACTCACACACCTTCACTCATCCATATAGTTACTCACACACCTAGTCAGTCATGCAAAGAATCAATCACACTTCCATTTACTCACCTATACAGTTATACACACACCACATCACTTATTCAAACAGAAACAAACGCATACTTACTCTCTTATACAATCACTGATACATGTACACACTCATCCATACAGCCACTCTCACAATCACTGACTTTCACTTATAGTCATTTATATATTCCAACTCTCCCATGCATTCAGTAAGACACATGTAATCACTCACTTAAACAGTCAGTCACGCACCTACTAAATCCTCCATCCAGACACTTATACACCCACTCATTCTTCAATACACCTTGGCATATATATAATACATATTTAAACTTTAAAGAAACACACAGTAACGTGGATGATGTCATCAGTGATGTCATTTGAGATGTCATCAGTGATGTCATCAGTGATGTCACTGACCATGTCATGAATGATGTAATATGTGACGTCATCAGCAGTGCATTGCGGGGCGCGAGTTATAGTTAGCTGAACTAACTATAACGGTGGAATTTCTCTGGTTTTGTACTAGTGAAATCTCCAACTAACTATAACGTCCCTGAAACCTATGGTTTTTTCAGTAAATATATATATATACATATATATGTATATATAATTTTTGTCCCAAACGCCCTTGCGCTCAAGAATGCACTCGACAATGCTCTCACCCTTCGGGTATTGTTAGCCTTGCTGCAGCACGCTGTCTCTCCGTCCAAGCTTGACAATCATGCTCGACGCGTTTCAAGGTATTCGCCTCTTAATCATGAGCTTCACACAAAGGCACGGAAGGCTCACCTGTTTGTTCAGTTCATTTTTATTGTGAAAGCCCTCAGTGAACAGTAAACGCCACATGGCATGATGGTAATTGCAGTTCCACAGGTAAGTATAAGTGTCACACCTTTAGTAGGCTCCGTGCCCCTGTGTAAAAATAAAAAGCTGTGTAAGGTCCTTTAGTAGGAAGGGACATCTTGACATGCATGCTTCATTTTGCAAGAGAACATTGTGCCTGACGGAAAAGGATTTTTGCCTTCCATGGCCTTTCAACATTAAGAAATGGTGCACCTCTTGTTTCCGCGGCTCGGGCAGCCGCGTATCATTTTTTGTCCCAAACGCCCTTGCGCTCAAGAATGCACTCGACAATTCTCTCACCCTTCGGGTATTGTTAGCCTTGTTGCAGCACGCTGTCTCTCCGTCCAAGCTTGACAATGATGCTCGACGCGTTTCAAGGTATTCGCCTCTTAATCATGAGCTTCACACAAAGGCACGGAAGGCTCACCTGTTTGTTCAGTTCATTTTTATTGTGAAAGCCCTCAGTGGGCGTGGCTTGCAGTAAACGCCACATGGCATGATGGTAATTGCAGTTCCACAGGTAAGTATAAGTGTCACACCTTTAGTAGGCTAGGTGCCCCTGTGTAAAAATAAAAAGCTGTGTAAGGTCCTTTAGTAGGAAGGGACATCTTGACATGCATGCTTCATTTTGCAAGAGAACATTGTGCCTGACGGAAAAGGATTTTTGCCTTCCATGGCCTTTCAACATTAAGAAATGGTGCACCTCTTGTTTCCGCGGCTCGGGCAGCCGCGTATCATTTTTTGTCCTAAACGCCCTTGCGCTCAAGAATGCACTCGACAATTCTCTCACCCTTCGGGTATTGTTAGCCTTGCTGCAGCACGCTGTCTCTCCGTCCAAGCTTGACAATCATGCTCGACGCGTTTCAAGGTATTCGCCTCTTAATCATGAGCTTCACACAAAGGCACGGAAGGCTCACCTGTTTGTTCAGTTCATTTTTATTGTGAAAGCCCTCAGTGAACAGTAAACGCCACATGGCATGATGATAATTGCAGTTCCACAGGTAAGTATAAGTGTCACACCTTTAGTAGGCTCCGTGCCCCTGTGTAAAAATAAAAAGCTGTGTAAGGTCCTTTAGTAGGAAGGGACATCTTGACATGCATGCTTCATTTTGCAAGAGAACATTGTGCCTGACGGAAAAGGATTTTTGCCTTCCATGGCCTTTCAACATTAAGAAATGGTGCACCTCTTGTTTCCGCGGCTCGGGCAGCAGCGTATCATTTTTTGTCCCAAACGCTCTTGCGCTCAAGAATGCACTCGACAATTCTCTCACCCTTCGGGTATTGTTAGCCTTGCTGCAGCACGCTGTCTCTCCGTCCAAGCTTGACAATCATGCTCGACGCGTTTCAAGGTATTCGCCTCTTAATCATGAGCTTCACACAAAGGCACGGAAGGCTCACCTGTTTGTTCAGTTCATTTTTATTGTGGAAGCCCTCAGTGGGCGTGGCTTGCAGTAAACGCCACATGGCATGATGGTAATTGCAGTTCCACAGGTAAGTATAAGTGTCACACCTTTAGTAGGCTCCGTGCCCCTGTGTAAAAATAAAAAGCTGTGTAAGGTCCTTTAGTAGGAAGGGACATCTTGACATGCATGCTTCATTTTGAAAGAGAACATTGTGCCTGACGGAAAAGGATTTTTGCCTTCCATGGCCTTTCAACATTAAGAAATGGTGCACCTCTTGTTTCCGCGGCTCGGGCAGCCGCGTATCATTTTTTGTCCCAAACGCCCTTGCGCTCAAGAATGCACTCGACAATGCTCTCACCCTTCGGGTATTGTTAGCCTTGCTGCAGCACGCTGTCTCTCCGTCCAAGCTTGACAATCATGCTCGACGCGTTTCAAGGTATTTGCCTCTTAATCATGAGCTTCACACAAAGGCACGGAAGGCTCACCTGTTTGTTCAGTTCATTTTTATTGTGAAAGCCCTCAGTGGGCATGGCTTGCAATAAACGCCACATGGCATGATGGTAATTGCAGTTCCACAGGTAAGTATAAGTGTCACACCTTTAGTAGGCTCCGTGCCCCTGTGTAAAAATAAAAAGCTGTGTAAGGTCCTTTAGTAGGAAGGGACATCTTGACATGCATGCTTCATTTTGCAAGAGAACATTGTGCCTGACGGAAAAGGATTTTTGCCTTCCATGGCCTTTCAACATTAAGAAATGGTGCACCTCTTGTTTCCGCGGCTCGGGCAGCCGCGTATCATTTTTTGTCCCAAACGCCCTTGCGCTCAAGAATGCACTCGACAATGCTCTCACCCTTCGGGTATTGTTAGCCTTGCTGCAGCACGCTGTCTCTCCGTCCAAGCTTGACAATCATGCTCGATGCGTTTCAAGGTATTCGCCTCTTAATCATGAGCTTCACACAAACGCACGGAAGGCTCACCTGTTTGTTCAGTTCATTTTTATTGTGAAAGCCCTCAGTGGGCGTGGCTTGCAGTAAACGCCACATGGCATGATGGTAATTGCAGTTCCATAGGTAAGTATAAGTGTCACACCTTTAGTAGGCTCCGTGCCCCTGTGTAAAAATAAAAAGCTGTGTAAGGTCCTTTAGTAGGAAGGGACATCTTGACATGCATGCTTCATTTTGCAAGAGACATTGTGCCTGACGGAAAAGGATTTTTGCCTTCCATGGCCTTTCAACATTAAGAAATGGTGCACCTCTTGTTTCCGCGGCTCGGGCAGCCGCGTATCATTTTTTGTCCCAAACGCCCTTGCGCTCAAGAATGCACTCGACAATGCTCTCACCCTTCGGGTATTGTTAGCCTTGCTGCAGCACGCTGTCTCTCCGTCCAAGCTTGACAATCATGCTCGACGCGTTTCAAGGTATTCGCCTCTTAATCATGAGCTTCACACAAAGGCACGGAAGGCTCACCTGTTTGTTCAGTTCATTTTTATTGTGAAAGCCCTCAGTGGGCGTGGCTTGCAGTAAACGCCACATGGCATGATGGTAATTGCAGTTCCACAGGTAAGTATAAGTGTCACACCTTTAGTAGGCTCCGTGCCCCTGTGTAAAAATAAAAGGCTGTGTAAGGTCCTTTAGTAGGAAGGGACATCTTGACATGCATGCTTCATTTTGCAAGAGAACATTGTGCCTGACGGAAAAGGATTTTTGCCTTCCATGGCCTTTCAACATTAAGAAATGGTGCACCTCTTGTTTCCGCGGCTCGGGCAGCCGCGTATCATTTTTTGTCCTAAACGCCCTTGCGCTCAAGAATGCACTCGACACTTCTCTCACCCTTCGGGTATTGTTAGCCTTGCTGCAGCACGCTGTCTCTCCGTCCAAGCTTGACAATCATGCTCGACGCGTTTCAAGGTATTCGCCTCTTAATCATGAGCTTCACACAAAGGCACGGAAGGCTCACCTGTTTGTTCAGTTCATTTTTATTGTGAAAGCCCTCAGTGAACAGTAAACGCCACATGGCATGATGATAATTGCAGTTCCACAGGTAAGTATAAGTGTCACACCTTTAGTAGGCTCCGTGCCCCTGTGTAAAAATAAAAAGCTGTGTAAGGTCCTTTAGTAGGAAGGGACATCTTGACATGCATGCTTCATTTTGCAAGAGAACATTGTGCCTGACGGAAAAGGATTTTTGCCTTCCATGGCCTTTCAACATTAAGAAATGGTGCACCTCTTGTTTCCGCGGCTCGGGCAGCCGCGTATCATTTTTTGTCCCAAACGCCCTTGCGCTCAAGAATGCACTCGATCAATGCTCTCACCCTTCGGGTATTGTTAGCCTTGCTGCAGCACGCTGTCTCTCCGTCCAAGCTTGACAATCATGCTCGATGCGTTTCAAGGTATTCGCCTCTTAATCATGAGCTTCACACAAAGGCACGGAAGGCTCACCTGTTTGTTCAGTTCATTTTTATTGTGAAAGCCCTCAGTGGGCGTGGCTTGCAGTAAACGCCACATGGCATGATGGTAATTGCAGTTCCACAGGTAAGTATAAGTGTCACACCTTTAGTAGGCTCCGTGCCCCTGTGTAAAAATAAAAAGTTGTGTAAGGTCCTTTAGTAGGAAGGGACATCTTGACATGCATGCTTCATTTTGCAAGAGAACATTGTGCCTGACGGAAAAGGATTTTTGCCTTCCATGGCCTTTCAACATTAAGAAATGGTGCACCTCTCTGTTTCCGCGGCTCGGGCAGCCGCGTATCATTTTTTGTCCCAAACGCCCTTGCGCTCAAGAATGCACTCGACAATGCTCTCACCCTTCGGGTATTGTTAGCCTTGCTGCAGCACGCTGTCTCTCCGTCCAAGCTTGACAATCATGCTCGACGCGTTTCAAGGTATTCGCCTCTTAATCATGAGCTTCACACAAAGGCACGGAAGGCTCACCTGTTTGTTCAGTTCATTTTTATTGTGAAAGCCCTCCGTGGGCGTGGCTTGCAGTAAACGCCACATGGCATGATGGTAATTGCAGTTCCACAGGTAAGTATAAGTGTCACACCTTTAGTAGGCTCCGTGCCCCTGTGTAAAAATAAAAAGCTGTGTAATGTCCTTTAGTAGGAAGGGACATCTTGACATGCATGCTTCATTTTGCAAGAGAACATTGTGCGTGACGGAAAAGGATTTTTGCCTTCCATGGCCTTTCAACATTAAGAAATGGTGCACCTCTTGTTTCCGCGGCTCGGGCAGCCGCGTATCATTTTTTGTCCCAAACGCCCTTGCGCTCAAGAATGCACTCGACAATGCTCTCACCCTTCGGGTATTGTTAGCCTTGCTGCAGCACGCTGTCTCTCCGTCCAAGCTTGACAATCATGCTCGACGCGTTTCAAGGTATTCGCCTCTTAATCATGAGCTTCACACAAAGGCACGGAAGGCTCACCTGTTTGTTCAGTTCATTTTTATTGTGAAAGCCCTCAGTGGGCGTGGCTTGCAGTAAACGCCACATGGCATGATGGTAATTGCAGTTCCACAGGTAAGTATAAGTGTCACACCTTTAGTAGGCTCCGTGCCCCTGTGTAAAAATAAAAAGCTGTGTAAGGTCCTTTAGTAGGAAGGGACATCTTGACATGCATGCTTCCTTTTGCAAGAGAACATTGTGCCTGACGGAAAAGGATTTTTGCCTTCCATGGCCTTTCAACATTAAGAAATGGTGCACCTCTTGTTTCCGCGGCTCGGGCAGCCGCGTATCATTTTTTGTCCCAAACGCCCTTGCGCTCAAGAATGCACTCGACAATGCTCTCACCCTTCGGGTATTGTTAGCCTTGCTGCAGCACGCTGTCTCTCCGTCCAAGCTTGATAATCATGCTCGACGCGTTTCAAGGTATTCGCCTCTTAATCATGAGCTTCACACAAAGGCACGGAAGGCTCACCTGTTTGTTCAGTTCATTTTTATTGTGAAAGCCCTCAGTGGGCGTGGCTTGCAGTAAACGCCACATGGCATGATGGTAATTGCAGTTCCACAGGTAAGTATAAGTGTCACACCTTTAGTAGGGTCCGTGCTCCTGTGTAAAAATAAAAAGCTGTGTAAGGTCCTTTAGTAGGAAGGGACATCTTGACATGCATGCTTCATTTTGCAAGAGAACATTGTGCCTGACGGAAAAGGATTTTTGCCTTCCATGGCCTTTCAACATTAAGAAATGGTGCACCTCTTGTTTCCGCGGATAGATCATTAGTTTGAACATAATCCACTCCTGTTTTTGTATTTAATAATCTATTTTTGTAAAGGATAGTTTTTGCACTCTATAAGTATTTAAATGAATTTTGAAATAATCTAGTGGCAATACCTGTACGAGTCTTTTTTCTATGTTATTGATTCACTCACAATCACGTGTTGTGTTATATACTGGGAAGTAAGAGTTATTGATTTACTCGTGAACAAGGAGCCGTGAGATCCGAAAAGCATTGAGTAACGTTGTTGCTTAAATAAAGAATCACTCTTGGAAAAGCAGTCGAGCCACGGTGTGTCTTGTTTTGCAATGAACCAAGCATGTTTTGTGGATTTGTAGGGGCTCGCTACCCCGCTGCGGCTCACCGTGGAGAAGAGGCTTGGGAGCCAGCAATCGTTTAAGGTGAAATATGTTGTTTATTCAGCATGGCAGATGCGTGTATACACTACTGCTGCGTAATGGACCACGAGGAAATGTCACCAGTGACCTTGTGTACGTTTTGACAATGTGATTGTTTTTCATGCGTCTTCATCCAGAAATCTGTGATAACATGAATTCAGCTCTAGAGAAGTCAATGAGACTACAAAAAGGTAAATCTTGACTAAACAAGGGTCCTTCCTCCTAACTATATGAAGTAAATGCTTCTTTGTTTGGTAGAGATTTCCTCATATTCCTCTGCATCAAGAACATATCACCAAAATCAGCGAGAAATGCAGTGGGGGGGGGCCTTCTGTTAAGCTATCCATCATCCTGGCAAAAGGCGGGAAGACATTTGCATACTACTAAGGTGTACAGGCGGAGCCAAACGGGCAGAGCTTTCAGGTGATTTGTACATTTGCATAATCATAGTAATTTAAAGGGAGAACCATGGACTCTGCTCTCACCAGGACAAGAAACCCACTTGTCTATTCATGGGGGAGGAGGACGATGCGGACCCACCTCCCCGGGCTGATTTAGCCGATCTCCTGGGTCCCAGCCAAAAGTCAATGTGGTAGGTGGGCCACGTGGCCCCCCTCCATGGGCCAATTTTGACCCCAACAACCTCGTTCCCCAGGTCCAAGCCTCTTGCTCCCAGGGCACCGAGTGTACTAAGTTGTGGACCGCGGGAGGAGCCTCAATGCCCACAGGTTCCCTGTCGGCCTCCTACCTCCAGCGGGAGCCGTCATTGCTCCCACATGTGGGGAGCAGCAAAAAATGCTGCTCCCTGCATTTGGGAGCAATTCTGTCATCTGTTTTCCTGCCCGCTTGACAGCGGGCAGGGAAATAGATGAAAATTCCGCTCGAAGCAAGCGGGAACTGTTTTCCTGCTCCAGCCTGCTGGGAGTGCAGTCACTGTCTGCTGTCACTTGGTGGGAGCTGTCAAAGCTCCCACAAAACGAAAGCAAACTGCTATCTCCTAAGGGTGGGCACCTCGGGAGATAGCAGGAGCCGGCCCTGGGGAGCGGCGGTTCCCAGGGCCATTAGTAGCTTTAGAAGGGGGCTGCGCGGCCCCCCCCTCTCTTTAATATCAAGCATGCCCCGGAGAGGTGGTTGACCGTGGGGCCGAATATGGCCCGGGAGGGGGCCACGCGGGGGCAGTTGATCTTTATCCAGTGGGCGATTTCAGTAATGCAGGCATTGGACTTAACCCAATTTCTGGGTGTCTTGTCCTTGAGGGAGAAATTGAGTTGCGTGTCATTGGCCTAGGAGAAGATATTGATGTCATGAAAGTGGATGATGCCGACTAGAGGGATCATGTATGCTTTAAAGAGGGTTGTGCTCAGGGAGGATCCTTGCGGAACGTCCAAGGTGTACAGTGCCAGGCTGACTGCCTGCGTTCTTTCAGTAAGGAATGTGATGTCTTTGATGTATGCTTGGATTCTACTAGTTATGATTGTACAAAGTTGCCCATTTAGAGTCTGTTAGGTTGGCAGCCATCTCACTTAGCTATTAGAGAAACTCATGTCTGTTCTCCGGCCGAAGGACTGCCTGCGCCATTTAGTGCACCTCGTCTGCGTGTCAGAGATTTCTTTGCCAGTACCACAACCGCCAATGTGGCATAAGCTCTTTTGGCACACCTAAAGGCAGAGTGGCCACCATTTTGCTACAGCCCGCTCAGCGTTATCTCGTATTTATTTATTTTATTCTTATTTTCAAAAACAAATGTCCTCGACGTGAAGGGAGGTGACTCTCTGTGAATCAAAGATATTTTTCTATTTTCTTCTCTAGGACAACCATGGTCCCCATCAAAAGTTATTTCAAGACAGAAAGTGCTTAGGACATGCATGACTGTAAATACCTGGAACTCTGTCACTCTAAGTGGTTATTTTAATGAACATTTCAACTTCAAGAGTTATTGGCATGCCTAATAAACTTTCTACAGACATGTAGATATTACAGCATTCTGATATGACCTCCCCACCGCATGACCTTTGGCCCTTGCGACCCCAGTCCTATTGGCCTTCAAAAAGTGCAGGCTCTAAATGTAAATGACTGTACATAAGCCCTGCTCTGCTTTGTGATGTGATTGGCTTAGCAACATCAAGACTACAGAGGCACCTACTCAGTAAAGCAAATCACTCTTCTCACAGCCTAAGTGGCCTATCAGGGACTCCCACCCAATATATACCTGACTGTGCCTTTTGCTAGGGTGAGATAAGCCATCAAAGCCTTTCAGAGCCATCACGAGGACATGTGACTAACTCTGCCCCAGCCCCACCAGCCCACCAAGAAGTGGTTATGCCCCAGCTCGGCACACCCTTCATATGTGATGCTGTTACTAATCATGGCTTTTAGCCAACAGCACTTACTTGTAGATTTGCGGCTGCCCGCGGCCCCCGCAGGGGGCCACCTAAAAGGGCGGCCCTTTAGTGCCATTTGGGCACAAACGCCACCCCTCCTAGTCTAGTGGTTGGACTCAGGGTAGGAGTCCTTCGCCTCGGTGCACTAGGCGCATCACTTCCGTCGCACAGAGGTCGGGGGAGGGTACTTATACCTCCCCCCGCCTCTCCGGCGTCCTCTTTGCGCCAGACACGCCATCTGGACACGTTGTCCAGGCTCGCCGGGGTCATCGTCGTGCCGTCGGGATTGTCTAGGTGAGTCGGGGTTGGTGTGTTCCGCCCCTGCCTCTCTCGGTGTGTCTCCGGTGGTTGTGGGGAGAGGATGTGGTCCGTTGGACTGCCGACCTTGGTGCTGGAAACCAGGTTTCGAGCCTCAGGGGTCGCGTTCGCACCCTGTGATCCTGGGCAAAACACTTGACCTCCCTGTGCCTGAACGTGTAATGTAGATGCGGTGCTCGTGTGGAGCGCTCCAATGCCTTCGTGTGAGGCTGTGGTTTGTGGGCCGTGGTGGCGTGGTGCGGGAGATCCCGGTAGTGACCCCGATGGTGTCGGTGTGCCCGGGAGCTAGTCTGGTGGTTTGCGTGGCTTGTCGTGGGGGTGGACTGGCCTGGCGTCTCATGGCGGCCGGAGCGCACCGAGGGGGGCAGTGTACTTTCGGGCCTTTGGGTCCCGCATCGGCCTGTAGCATTTGCTCCGATCGGTGCCTCGCTGTAGTGGGCATTTTGGCGAGGCAGTGGCCGATTGGTCTGGGCGGGTGTCCGGGAGACGGGGGCTGGATGGGGACTCTATATTCCATGACTGTCGCCAGGCGGGCTGGGTGCACTGCCGTGGATGCTCGGCCACCGCCACGTTGAGGGGTTGTTGGCCTGATTGCAGGATGTGCCCCAGTGTGAAGAGGGAGAGCGACGTTTGCATCTCTAAACGCTCTGACCCGCCGTCGGTGTGAGATCGCGGGTTGCAGCGCCGAGGGCACTGTGGTCGTCCCAGTCTTGCTCCTCGTCCGATCACGGCAGCAGCAGAGGAGTTGGAACAAATCAGCATAGTGAGGTGTGCAGGCTGGGCATGCCTGGGTTTCTCTGAGTGCGCCTGCTGTGGGGGCCCGCCACCCGGTTCGGGGTCCGTTGGGGGGAAATGACTACCCCTTGGGTTCGGTGGTGGTCAGCCCGGGCGCACGCTTTGCTCGTCTTGTTAGGGGTGTTAAAGTTTTGCCATGCATGCACCTCCCCTGCTGTGGGCTCTTGGTGCGCCGTTGGGGCTTCAGCGGTGCTCCGAGTCCGCTGCAGCCTGGGGGCTTCTCCCACCCGGGTACAAACTGCAGCACCAGGGGTCCGACCTCCCTACTCACCTCATGTAGCTTGCAAATTGTTTCCGGCCCTCCTGGTGTCGGGAGGGGCCGCGAAAGTGCGGGCGATCCTACACTGTTTTAAATTGGAGATGAGAGTAACTGCAATTCTCAGCACTTATACAATCGGCTAAATAATGTGCGCACGCACAGCGTTTCTCTGGGTGCAATAAAGTACCACTCTTCTCTGCCTATGAGGCAACTTGAAGGAGACTCGTAGTTCGGTCAGTCTCATCACGTCAGAACTGAAGCTTGCAATATTATATACACGCCATAGTTGTTGCCTAACAACCATTGATAAAGCCAATGGTCCTGACGTGTTGTAGGTGTAATATTATTGGATTGTATACCTGGATGCAATGACAGAAGCAGCAAAGTGTTGGGCGGCACACGATGCTAAGCACAGATTTTAGCATACGTAATTTTAAGCAGTTTATCAGGATTATCGTTATTGTATTGTCTGCGACTACATGCAATCCGAGATCGGAAGCGGAAAGCGAATTTTCAGCATTTCTCAGTTTAAAATTCATTACGCATATTGGGAGTATAGGGTGTGGTAGCCACCGTTTTGTGCTTTTCACGGGCCTCCCATTTTGTTGTTTAGGACCGTGGACTGCTGTTTTTGTGAGGTTGCAATGGGCGGGGTGGCCGGTCCGATCCACGCCTTGGTTTTACTGATATGCAAGCAACACGCGTTTTATGTGGCAGCGGGCTGCAGCCGAATTGTGTTTATCAACCTCATTAGGAGAACGTAAATGTCCAGACACGAGGTTACAGTAGCTGAGTATGTATATGTGTGTATCCTGCTTCCCGGGTTATTGTGGCCTGCGCTTAAAGTTAAAGTATTTATGGATGTTTTTGTACACGTGTCCCTACTGGTAGTCAAAGCAATTTAGTTGTTTTGTTCGATGTATAAAGGGATAATGCCTGTTCTCGAATGTCTCGTAGGCTGATGACTATTTGGCTTGAATTTGTGTTTTATTTCATGCAGGAGGTAGCGCAAGTGGTTACAGGGTGGCGCTTAGAGAGTGGTAGTAATCATTTTAATAATTATCACAAGTGGTTTGCAGGGGCATTAGTGGACCCACGAGGAAGGCCTTGACAACGTAGCTGCGTGCACTCCCATTGCTAACAATTCTTCATAATTTACAGAGTTGACTTTGACTCACTGACAGGGGTAGTCACCTATCCTCAGAGGGGTGCTTTAGCACCAGGTGGCACTGTCCCATGGTTGTTTTACGTTCGGTCAAAGGTGTGTCAACTGCTGGGCATACTGGAGCCTACCGTGATCATAGTGGGGCAAACCGCAGCAGGAAAACTACGGAGTCAGGCGGGATCTGATGGGCCCCAAAGTGCAGCGGCACTATTTAGAGGGATTACGGCAGAGGTAGTGTGGACTTGTGCAATAGCCGAAGAAGTAACTAAGGACACCCAATTTCCCCGGTGTTCCTCGGCAATTTGTTTAATTGTCTGGGTACTTGCGTGGCTCAGGGTGGTGCAGAACAGGCAACGTCACATGATGTATGTCGGTGGGGCGTGTGCTGTTAGGAACACGCTTAGGCGGCCGGATCATTGGTCGCAGCGCCTTTATTTGGATGTACTGGGAGCATTTTGTTTACGAACATGTGCTCACTTGCCAACTGCTATTGACGTGCCATTTGTATGTTTTCCCCCATGCGGATGTAATTTAACTGGGGCACTTGCGTTTCCCAGGTACGGGATAGCGCAGAACATGTAGCGTCACAGGATATGTTCGGTGGTTCACGGACACGCTCTGGCTGCCGGATTATATTGCTAGGTGGAACAGCCCCAGTTCCTGCATAAGGGCGATAAAGCGTTCTGTTCATAGCCAGTTTGTTGTCACAGGACTATATCACTATGTTTGGGCAAAAGATTGAATTTTAATAGCACACAGGTTAGGTGTTTGATGTCACCACGGACCGGCAGCTGTAAACTCTGGAGTATCGCTCCAGGTCCACCGGTGTTCGTTCTGCATGAAATGATAGTGGATGAGCGACGGCCAGTCTTTTCAGCCTACATTATTCACAGGGTGCACTCAAGGTTCATGTAGGGGCCGTTGTTAAGGTGGGGTCCTTACAGTGGTGCCTTGGTGAGCGACCTGCGCAGCGGATTGGTTGGTTGTGGTGCCTTTCCTTGGAGTTGGGATGCTCGGTACAAACCTCGGCTTGTCCCGTTGGCGCCTGGGGGCGTGCGCTGTGAGCAATTAATTTCGTTTTATTGCATTGCGTGTAGACTTCGCTGCTTGGCCATCGAGGTCCTTGTGCCACCAAGGGTTATGGAACATGTGTACAACCGCGCAAGGCACCTCCAAGCCTGGAAATTACTGATATCGATATGTCTTCCTCATCTTCATTGTTTGATTTTGCTCGCAAGAAAGTGTCAGTCATAGTCCTTTAAATGTCACTCATAGTTGCACTGAAATGAGGGAAATGTCACACATAGCAATCTGAAACCTTGGCAGCCATGGATGGGGGCGGCTAGCTCTTGGGTGGCTATGCAACTGAGCTATAATTGTGGCCTTTTATCTGATGCAGGTATAAGCATTGACTAAGCCAATAGATGGACTTGTTGTAGGTGTAGTGTTCCTTTTGTAGTAAATATAGGGACGCAATGACATCGGCTAAAATACCAGGCAGGGCAAGGCACGGCCTTCTCCAGCACGCGTTGGTGGCTCCGACGCTTTAAAAACAGGACATCCTGGAGGTTTGAGGTCAGGAGTGCATATACTTGTAATCAACAGCACATGCTGTAGTACTACCAGCTGCTCTGGGGCCAAATTATTTGGGGCACCTGTTTGGAACAGCCTTAATTGACAAAGCTCAGTTCTTTCATGCCCACTATGAGGAAGGTTACTGACAGTGCACTTAAGTGGCACCAATGCCTTAGATCTCTATTGCGTCCACGAGTTCTAGTAGTGCTCCCACTAAGCCGGACGCTATTGTGAATTTGGAAACATGGCGACTAGCATTGGCACGATCGCCGAACGTCACGTGCGCCTTACAAGTCCAGGTTCAGCAACATAGGTACTAGTGGAGAGATCCCAGCATATGGGATTTGATTGACCACAAAGGGGAGAACTGGTTGACATGTTGCCTATGTTATTGAAATGGACGACATCTACATAGCAACAGGTGGATAGGGCAGGGGTGCATGTGGCACATTTGTTAATGGTGCAGGGTAATTATTGTTTTACCCTAGGAAACTGGGAT
Source organism: Calotriton arnoldi (assembly GCA_963921515.1). Classification (NCBI taxonomy): domain Eukaryota; kingdom Metazoa; phylum Chordata; class Amphibia; order Caudata; family Salamandridae; genus Calotriton; species Calotriton arnoldi. The sequence continues at coordinate 700,132 of CAWUFW010000230.1, forward strand.
CTCATTCCCAGGTTTTGTCATTTTGGCCGTCGATTACCAGCCCAATGGTGGGAAAGTACAATTTTACATTTACTCGGTGCTGTGTTATGCTAAGTACAGTTCCTACCAGCAACTAAGGGGTTGTGCTAACGGAGTTGTAGGACGGTGGCCCGATTGACCTAGTGAGTTATGTAATCCCTGTGATGTCATGATGAGGTTTGGTAGCACAGGGTAATAGGGGCAGATGGTACTAAGTCTCTCTTGGATGGACGATACGAAGGGTAATTAAAATTACCTGGTATGGAGTCTCTGCTGTAGTCTGCCACTGTGGGAGTACGGTTGGCACATTACATTTACACTGCCTCTGGGATAAGCCAAAGTCTCTGCCTAGCCACTTAGGGGGTGGGCAGGTGTCAGCCTAAGTGTGTACTCCTTTCTGACTAGGGAGGTGGGTTTGGCCAGGCTTAGGTGCATACCCTAGCCAACCAGAAACTCCATTTTCAACATTGGTAGAGAATGCCTGGGAGTTGTGTGCAGTCCATTCGCAACCGCCCCACAGGGCGAATGTTTAGACCACAAGGTTTGTGGAGGGTTCTTGTGTGGGAGCCTGGCGAAGAGCTAAGGTCAGGCTAGGATGTCTCGTGCTTTCGCCGCAATGTGCATCCCAGTCACGAGCGGATTGTATCAGGGTGAGCTGGCTATGGGTCAGGAAGCGCCAAGGCATCAGTAGCACTGAGCGGCTTACAGCCAGAGGCGGTATCTAAAGCACGGGTCATTTGTTAGATTAGAGCCCTACTCGGGGATAGCACCTTAAGTGCTTGGAGGTCTGTTGGCACCGCCTCTCAATGGAAGCCATTGTCTGGCGGGCCGCTCGGAGCAGAGCGTTTGCAGGAGTAAGTAACAGTTTCCGCTACCAGTTCAAATGTGCATCTTTCACTGAGTTACTCAGATAACTGGGACAGGAAGTAAGGTGGGCTGGATAACTCTTGCTTCCATCTGCATTGGCACATCTTGGCAGGAGTGACTGCCAAAGGGATGGCACTTAAGCCAGATAATGTTAGCACCCATCCAACACCAAGCCGATTGTTTAAGGCCACCCTTGGGCCACGTTTACACAGCCCAGTATTAGGCCCTTGTGGGTCAGTGCCATGAATTACTAAATTGGACTGAACAGGAGGCGTGACCGTGGGTTACACTAGCAGAAGTTTGGCGAAGAGTTAAACTTCACCCATGCTCATGGTGTAGTTTTAAGTAGTTGGAGTTGTCACTCTCATTTGACCTGGGGTTCGATGCTACACGAGGGCATCGCCGCGCTGCGGCCAGAGCACGAGCATTGTGCTTCCCAGGGGGGCAGCAAGTGTAGGCAAGACTCTTTCCAAATCTGGCACCAGAACACAAGGTAGTCAGGGCCAACTTGTCTGTTGGGTGACTTGGGTAGGCAACTGTGTAGTTGTCACTCCCCGAAGGGGTGAGTTGTCTCCAATAGTGGCACAATACGTATGTGTGTCCCTGGCTTTACAGCTGTGTCGAGCCTGTCTCAGTTAGAGGTACGCCCAGGTCGAAATTGTGTACTTAAGGTTTGCATGACCAATGCGGTGTGTTGTATCTCCTAGCGGACCCACTGAAGGTATACTGCAGCTAAACAGGGGACTGGGAAGCATGGTTTCCGTCACTTTGGCAGGTTCAAAGCACCCAGGGTCAGAGATGGACAGTAGGTACTGTGCATCTGTGATCCGACGGCAGTTAGGCAAGCGGGGGCGCTGCGTAAGTTGTAATTGCACGAAAGGGTGAGGTGTCTCCAGCAGTGGGCGCAAGCCATAGATTGTTTCAAACCAGCTTTGATACCATTAAGGTGTTCACCAGGGTAGCAAGCAAAGGGGTTTATGCATCCATCTGGGCAACGGGGCGAAATAAGTACACCCCAGAACCAAGGGCAGAGGATATGATCCTGCAGTTAGGCGCAAATGCCCGCCCGGTTAGTATAGATGCCTCGCTGGGTGGTGACGCTGTCAGCCAACAGGGTGCTGCCGTCCCAAGAAATGGGGAAACAAGGGGCCAAGCACAAAGGCTACTATGTAAAGAACATTTGCCATGTCCAGTGATCAACAAAAAGTAAATTTAACTGAGCAGGTAATTTCCACCGCTGGGGTTGCCCAGGGGTGGGCAGTGGGAACGCCCTTGCCCCCCTATTCGGCAATAGTCGAGGAGGAGGGGAAAGTAGGACTTGGTCAATCCTTAATGTTAGGCACCATATCGCAAACAGTGCGCACTGTATGAAATCGGACAGATTCTCTTAGCTGGTATGCCTAGGGGGTTTCACCAGAGGGAGTTGAGCCGGCGTAATTCCCATAAGGGATGCATGGCAAGGGCAGGAAGGCACCCTTGATTATTGGCACTTACTTCTAGTTATGACCATTCCCATGCGTCTTGATTTAGAAAGCAAAGGGACGGTGCAAATGTGAGGCATAATTCTCCTCGCCCGAACAGCCAAAGTAGGCAGGTGGGGTTGGGAGCGGTCACCTAACTAGTGGGCTGCTGTCCCATCGATGGGGGACACAGGTGTTCAAGCACACACGATGCGAGAAGGACGGCAACTTGGGGAGATCAGCAAACAGATGGGGCAAGGTGAGCCTTGGTGTCTGAATCCGTCCTGCCCAGAGATGGCACAGGGCTAGGTCATGTGAGGCAGTGGAACTTTCCCGCAGGAGGGTGAATAGTTCGTGGCATAGGTTCACAGGCCAGAAGGTCCTTTGGTTTCACCAGACACTAGCTGATCCAGGATAACGTCAAGGGCTACTGTGATATAGATGGGGTTCATCTATCACCAGTATGGAGGGATCTCATCCCTTAGATTTGCAGGAGGCCTGGTATTGAGCGGTCGCATGTGTGAAATGCGCTGTTTCGGTGAGATCAGCAACTACAGGGGTCAATGTGAGCTCTGGTGGTCGTAGATGATTCACCGCTAAGGTGGCACGGAGCTAAGTCAGAGGAGGCCCGTTGAACATCCCCGTAAGAGGGAACTGTTCATGGTGTAAGTTCACAGACCAGAGGGGTCTGGGTTTCATCAGACACGAGCTCATCCAGGCAAACGTTAAAGGTTACTTTGAGGAGGACGGGGTCCACTTGTCCCTGGTGGGGATGGACTTGTTTCTCCTGGATGTAAAGGAATGTTTGGAAAGGGCAGGTTCCAGGTAATAGGAGGTGCAGTGGTGGGGGGCCCTGGCTGCGACGGTGGCCGCCTCCAGGGCTGTGGCGGAGTTACAGGGCGATCTGGAAGCAGTATGGTACAGTAAGGGTACCTCTGCGGCAGACGGGTACAGTAAGGGTACCTCTGCGCGGCACAATAGGGGTGCCAGAGCCAAAGACCAGGATCCTCATGGCAGGGTCCTGGAGAACCGCGACGGCGCCCCGTTAGTCCTTCGGGCGGTTGGGGGCCTGACCAACCGGGGGTTTGCCCTGATACGCTCCGCCCTGAAATGGGCGTGAGTAGGATGGTAACAAGGGACACGTGATCCAGTGGTGGATCAACAAAGGTGTAGCGCTGATCGGGCATACATCCCACAGTGCTGGCTCATCAGGCGGGCAGGGGCAGCATAGGTTGGACGGCTGCCTGCCCATGGATCGCCCGTAAGATAACCCACCATATTGCATACTTTTGTATGGAATAAACCTGCAGCAATATTTTCCCATAACAAAAGTTGTCTTGTGTATTTATTTATTAATGCATGCTCAGACTGTGGGTGGGGATGTTGCCAATAATGGCACTATGCAGCTGCCCGCGGCCCCCGCAGGGGGCCACCAAAAAGGGCGGCCCTTTAGTGCCATTTGGGCACAAACGCCACCCCTCCTAGTCTAGTGGTTGGACTCAGGGTAGGAGTCCTTCGCCTCGGTGCACTAGGCGCGTCACTTCCGTCGCACAGAGGTCGGGGGAGGGTACTTATACCTCCCCCCGCCTCTCCAGCGTCCTCTTTGCGCCAGACACGCCGTCTCCCACCCTACCGCTTTCCCGGCGTGGGGTTGGCAGGCAAAGTACGTAGAACGTTGTAATGTTTTCTTTTTTCGTTGCAGGCGGAGTTACAGTGCGATCTGGAAGCAGTATGGTACAGTAAGGGTACCTCTGCGGCAGACGGGTACAGTAAGGGTACCTCTGCGCAGCACAAAAGGGGTGCCAGAGCCAAAGACCAGGATCCTCATGGCAGGGTCCTGGAGAACCGCGACGGCGCCCCGTTAGTCCTTCGGGCGGTTGGGGGCCTGACCAACCGGGGGTTTGCCCTGATACGCTCCACCCTGAAAGGGGCGTGAGTAGGATGGTAACAAGGGTCACGTGATCCAGTGGTGGATCAACAAAGGTGTAGCGCTGATCGGGCATACATCCCACAGTGCTGGCTCATCAGGCGGGCAGGGGCAGCATAGGTTGGACGGCTGCCTGCCCATGGATCGCCCGTTAGATAACCCACCATATTGCATACTTTTGTATGGAATAAACCTGCAGCAATATTTTCCCATAACAAAAGTTGTCTTGTGTATTTATTTATTAATACATGCTCAGACTGTGGGTGGGGATGTTGCCAATAATGGCACTATACGTTTCCCACAATAAGTGTGGACTTTTATGGGATAGCAAGGCGAAGTGTGGTTAGCTAACAAGCCAAGACTGACTGAAGACGTCAGAAATGACGTATAGCAGCTTGGCAGCTACGTGACACGGAAGCCGGATCAGAGCTATAACTAGCATGATGTACCAGACTCTCTTGGCCTGCCTGGCTTTGAGATGGACGCCTCGCAGCCCCTCGGCTTGGAGCTCGTTCAGCCCTCCCCCACATGCTGGTGCGGCCCCCGAGGAAGGCCTTGCTGTGCACGGAGAGTGCAGGCAGCCTGTAAATGGATACCCGGCCGGTGCTGCAGACATCGACGTGTTAGACTAACTCAGCACATGTGCAATGGACTTTGCACCGCTCTGTACTTCATTCACGCGAGGCTCTTTGTGGGGGGGCGGAAGCTCGGATTTTCAGAGTGATGGAGACCTGCTCCCTGGGGGGTGGGGTTCCTCTACACATCACTGGCCAGAGACACTCTGAATATAATTTGCAGTGAAAAGTCCAAGCGTGTTATTTTTAGACAGCGACCCTTAAAAAGCATTCCGTCACAAAAACTTGGGTTTAAATGCTTTCTGTAGCCTATGGTGTCGATTCGTTGTTTTCTGTGAGCAAGTAGCATACAGTTATAGGTTGTGGCATGATAGGCGGAGAGATTCTGGTTATTTGAACCACATTATCAAAGATCAAAGTGTTTGTTACCAGAAACATAAGATTTATTGATTTATTTATAGAGCGCGACCCTCATCCCCAGGGGGCTATCACGGCGCTAGATCCGTTGCTCCATTGCCTCCAGTCTCACTACCAGTTAAAGAGGGAATAACCAGGTCTTCAGTCTCTTAGGAAAACCTAAGAAGGTCCGAAGTAAGACGAAGATCCATAGGCAGCGACTTCCAAAGAATGGCGGGTAGATGAGAGAGAGCGGCCATCCAACCTGGCTATTCTGATACGCTTAGCGTTAGCCAACGCTACGTTTGCTGAGCGAAGTGCTCGTATAGGGTTGTAAAAATCCACTCGGCCACGCAGAATAGCAGGCCCAGTATCATAACATGCCCTATGCACATGGCACAGCAGCTTCAATTACGCTCTCTTGTGTACAGGTAGCCAGTGAAGGGAATTCAAACAAAGGGGGGCTGAACTATTACAAATGAGTCTGGCTGCTACATTTTGAATGGACTGTAAACGAGTAAACAAAAAGTCAGCCATTCCCAGTATAAAGCATTGATGTAATCCAGCCTGCCCATAATCAATGCCTGAACAACTGTTCTTCACCATTCCACTGGAATCCGGCTGAAGAGTTTTCGCAGTAGTCTAAGCAGGCTAAAGCGTTTGCCACAAGTGCATTTATCTGATCCTGCATGAAGAGGGAATCTTCAATTAAAAATCCAAGGTTCTTAGCTACTCTGCTTGATTCTGGTGCAGTACCCAGGGACGTCGTCCACCACGGATCGTCCCAAATATCACGAGCCACACAGAAGAGTAAGAGCTCCGTCTTCTCCGCATTGAATTCCAGGCAATATGATTGCATCCAGGGGGCTACTTCTGGAATCTAGTGAGATTATCTCGAGTCTCCCTATGTCTCTCCCATATAGAAATACCAAGCTGGGTATCGTCTACATAGGAGCAGATCTCAAAGGCCCAAACTTGGTTCATACCTGCCAAGAAGGAGACATAGACATTGAACAATGTATGGCTGAGGGAGAAGCCCTGAGGGATCCCACATTTGGGTATTTGGAGGGTAAACCTAAAAGAGGCCATCTGAACGGACTGAGATCTTTTTTCAGAAAAGATCCAAACTCCTGCACAGTTTTTCTGTGCACACCAGTCTCATGTAATCTCTTTATTAACAGGCTATGAGAGACTGTCAAAAACTGCGGACAAATCCAGGAAGATGAAAACCGCAGCCTTGGCTTGATCCACTTCCGATCTAATGCTGTCTAGCATTCCCAACAAAGTGGACTCAGCACTAATTTTGGCTCTAAATCCTGTTTGAGTCAAATCCAGTAAGTTATTACCTTCCAAAAAATGTGTGAGCTGGGCATTAACAAGCCTTTCAAATACCTTCAACATATAAGGTAGTAGAGAGATTGTACGATAGTTAGACAGGATGAAAACATTCATCTCTGCTTTATTCACCAGAGGAAGAATCAGGGCTTGCTTCCAACTAGCAGGATATTCAGCACTGATCAAGGATAAATTAAAGATCAGAGTCAGGAAAGGACTTACTGTAGATGCTGTAGTGTCTTAGGACTGTGAGCACTAGAACCCCTCGGTCCTGGGGGGACTCAAAAAAAGAATCACATAATCATTTGGGAGGTGTTAAGGTGTGGTTATTAACGATTATGAGATAATGAGAAGCTCAGTTTGAATGCTGTACGCTGGTGAATAAAGATGTTGGTTATGAGCTCAGTGTGTGGCGTCTTCTTGTGCATGCTGCCAGGCTGGGGAGGATGTGACAACTAGTGACGAGTACGGGATATGTGTTTCAAAGAAACAAGACTGCTCTCCCTGAGAGTTTGCAAGCTTCTTGTGCATGCCACGTGCACCCCAAGCCGGTGCAAACGAGTCTGCTGTTGACGTATGTGGAGTGTAAGCTCCACTCCAGCACGTACAAAGCCTCATGGAGAAGTTGAGGGCCTAGCAGAGGAGCATCGTTGGAAAAGCCCGCCAAGACTTGTCGGCCAGGCTCAAGGAGAATACGGTGATGCGCCACAACACCGAGCCATCATTCATGCAAAGAGAATACTAAAGGCAGCGACAACCAGGTATGACATGAAAGGCAGTAACAACAAGTTACAATATAAAAGACAGCGACAACCGACCATAATGCTAAACGGCAGCGACAACCAGGTACAAGTAGTGAAATTTACTCACCTGCCTCATGACCTCAAAATGACTCGAGAGCAAACATTGGGGTTGTGTTTGCAAGGTTGTTGGTCCGTGTGGAAGCCGCCAAAAACACCTTCAGAATTGAGAATTTTTTCAGTTGGCTGCCACAAGAGACATGGAGTACAGTGCTGCTGCATTTTTGAAACCTCCACCATCGTTCGATACCGCCAACAAGCACAATATTGACACCAGATGGACTACTTGGATCAAGACTTTCGATGACTTCACTGATGTCTGGAAGTAAATGATATGAAAACCATGAAATACTTAAAGAATCTTGCTAATGATAGAGTAAAAGAAGATTTAAAGAAGATCTCACATACTGAGACAATATCATACTGTCAGATCAAAGAAGCACCAGGAGCCAATTTGAATCTAATGCCAAACGTCGACTATGAAAGGTACATTTTCAATCAAGCGAGACAACAAGTTGGTGAAATGATGGATGAGTTTGGTGGGAGACTTGATGTGCTTATCAAATAATGTAAGTTTAGTGCATTTAATGATGAAGCCATGCACCTCAGAATCATTGATGTTTGTCTTTTGAACTCGTTCAGAATATGCATGTTGAGAGAGGTCAGTTTAGAAAAGGTATTAATGGCTGCAAGAGCCGAGGAGAGAGCAGATCAGCAAGCCGCCGACATGAAAGCTGGAACAGCAAAAAGTGATTCAGTGTTAATCATGAAGAGCAAACACAAGCACAAAGTTGATGCAAGTAAGTCAACATCATCTTTGAAGAAAGAAAAGCTGTGTTTCCGATGTGCATTTTTATTTCCACATGAAACCAAATTTCCAGACATCGGACAGACATGCAAAGGTTGCGGAAAGGAAAACCACTTCATAACAGTTTGCAAAGCAATAAAGAAACCAAGTGTGTCATGGCGAAGGGAGAAAATGGGTGCCAGAAGGTTCCAGAAACACTCTTGCCACGCCCACAAAGACAAAAAACAACCTCAACTGTGACAGGAGGAAACTAAACTAAGTCGATCGTCATCAAGTTCATCCTGCAAGAGTTCCTCGATGTCACTAATGAGCCACAGTGAAGAGGGTGTATGTGCAATGAAAAAAAAAGCAATATGCACACGTAAGCCTTGCCGCTTGCAAAGAACACAATTGAACGACAAAAACGACAAAACAATTGATATGGACATTGCACCAAGATCGACTAAAAGTCAACGGTTGCCCCATAGCATGTATAATTGACAGCGGTGCATCGATCAACATCATGCCAGTCGTATAATGTAACAGTTTGTCACCTGTGCCACAATTAAAAGCGTAAAATACAATGGTGTACACCTGGCCTGCATCCAAACTGTTGCAGAGTCAAGGATCATTCATAGCGACCTTGCTGCATAAAAAGACGTCTGTGCAAGACCCAATCTACGCTCTTCAAGGTAAGTCATCCAGTGCATGTCTACTTAGTTTTGCAACTTCTGCTGACATTTGACTAATATCTATCAATTACAACCTAAGTATGCGATCTGAAATTGTGAGTCAGTTCCCGTCGCTATTACATGGCCTAGGAAAGCTCAAAACAATGAAGGTGCAACTTCACATTAATTAAGACATCCGGACTGTTGCCCAGCATCTGCAAGAAGCAGTCGAGAAAGAAATAGAATCACTGTTGGAACATTAAATCATCAGGCGCTCTACTGGTCCCACACCATGTGTGTTGCCCATAGTGGTAGTGAAAAAAAGGAAAGTGGAGGTGCAGTGGCTTTTGCGTGGATATGTGCCAGGCCAACAAAGCAATCGAGAGAGAAAGACATCCTGGTCCGCACATTGCAAATATGATCATGCAGCTGAACGGAGCCGAAGTCTTCTCCTGTCTTGACTTGAACAACGGATACCACCAACTCGATTTGGAAGGAAACTGTAGGTACATTACCACTTTTTAGACTCATATTGATTTGTTCAGATACAGAAGGTTAAATTATAGAGTTTCATCTGCTGAAGAAATATTCCAAGATGTTATACGTAGAATAATTCAACCTGTTACGCATGCTTTCAATTATAGTGATGACATACTGGTATTTGGGACAACAAGGAAGGAGCATGATAAGGCTCTCAAACAAGTACTAGTCACTTACAGATGCAAGTCTCACGTTAAATGCAGCAAAGTGTGAATTTCACAAAACCAAACTCAAGTTCTTTGGGCACATATTGTCTGATGGGGGATGACTCCTGATCCAGATAAAGTACAAGCGCTGTCAGCCACCAGTCCCCAAGATGTTACCATGGTACAATCCTTCTTGGGCATGACCAGCTATTGTTTAAGGTACATTCATGACTTTGCTACATTGATCACCCAATTGTGAGACCTGACCAAACGAAATGTCCAGCTCAAATGGTCCTCTGAATTTTATTTTATTTTAAAGGTTTTATATAGCGCTGGCTAGACCCGGGGGTATCAGAGCGCTTTACATGAGTATGAAGATAGTAGAGGCATAAGACAATTGTTCAATAGCATAGAATTCCGACAGGTTAACAAAAAAAGAACAACTTGAATTGAAACAGATCAAGTTAACAGATAGGCAAAAAAAATAAAGAGCTATCTACATATATAACATGGATATTGGTGGTCAAATTTTATACTGTAATATGAGATGGAGGAAGCATTAAGGACTACAGGCGGTGAATAGTTCAGCGTGTTAAGGGGGGTGGAAACAGAAAGAGGAAGGGGGGTAATTATGGGTGGAGAGAGGGGATGGGAAAGAATGGGTGATGGAGCGGCGGGGAACAAGTGGGTAAGGGAGCGAATAGAGCCAGTGGAATATAGAAGGAAGGGGGGAGGGGGAAGAGGTGGGAGACAGTAGGAAAGTAGAGGGGGACCTGAATGGTGGAAGCGGGGTGGGGGGTCCGAGGCAAGGGTTATGGACCCCAATATTTGTTGAGAAGGTGCAGTTTGAGGTCTTTTTAGGTCGAGCCTAGAGTAGCGCGGAAGCGCTGCTCTGGCAAAGACTTTATGTAGTGGGCTTTTGAAAGCTGACCAGACGCTCGTGCGTCATGGCCTTTTCCGTGCGGTTACCCGCACGGCCGCCATCTGTTTCCAATTATCGTGCCCAGACGCGGGCGCGATAATTGGAAACATATGCTGCTGCTCGCAACTGCGCGCGCACACCAGCAGCTCCCGCATCTCGCGCGCACCATTCGCGGGCTTGTTTGAAGTGACTTTCCCTCACTTCCGCCTTCATTTTGTTTCCTTGCTTTGAGCTCTCAGTGCGTGACGGTAACGCACTGAACTAGCGATGTAAACAAGTAGGCAAATACAAACTGGCGAACAACGCAGGTGACTGGAAATGTGCGCCGCGGGTTTTACATCCACCCGTTTCTACTGCCGTGCATCTCCTAGGGACAAATTACAGAGTGCAGGAATTACCACCCGCTGTTTTAACAAGCAGTCTGCGGCCCGGGACTCTGCGTTTTCACCTGTACCTGCTGAGTGAGAGCTAAACAAAAGGGTTTTCACTATCTCGCCCGTTGACAAGTGTAACGGAGGTAAAACTCACCAAATGTTTATGCCTAGACTTAGATTTATTTGACAGCTGCACGCCTCCAGGCCTGACATAATTAAATGTTTTGACAGCTAAACAAAAACCTGGGAACTGTTAAATGGTGCACAGTCGATCTGAAAATGAAACAAAAAAAGTGTAACATAGCAGCTGGGCTGTGTTGCTGCACGCCTAGAGAAGATATATATTAAAGCACCGCCTCGTGGCTTTTAACAGCCGTGTCTTCCTTTACTCGGGAGCGACCGAGGTTGCCTTGCACTATTGTCACGGCTGGAGAAAGGAAGCACGTAATTTTTTGTTTAGTTAGCTTCCTGCGCCCCAGGCAGCGTAAAGCAGGATCCGCGCGGAAATCGAGTAATGCACAGATAACGTTTCCAGCGCCCAGACGCCCCAGTGTATGAGTGCGCTTTATAAACTATTTTCATTTGACAGCTGAGAATGCAGATTTCAGCGCGGTTTTTTTCGTAGTAGTTGTATTTGAAGTGTTACGTTTTCAATAGAAACAAGCATTGGCATAGCCAATCGGTCTCGCCTTTGGGACATTATAAGTGTTTAGCCATGCAACAGTTGATGTTGCACCAAGGATATTGTGCTGCATAATTAAATACTTACAAGGTCCCAAAGGCGAGACCTATTGGCTATGCCAATGCTTGTTTAAAGCTGACGTAGGAAGGATTACATCGCAGGTCTTTGGGGAGGGCATTCCAGATGTTTGGGGCATTTCAGGAGAAGGAGCGAGATTGTGTGGTTTTCTTTTTTAACAGAGGTGGGACGAGGAGGAGAGCGTTGGTGCTTCTCATCGTTCGTGAGCAGCCCGCCTTGTTGAGTTTATTTGAGAGGTACAGCGGGGTATTTTGGTGAAGGGCTTTGTGCGTAATGCATGCAGTTTTGTAGGAGGATCTGCCTTTGACGGGAAGCCATTTAAGGGCTTTAAGGGCAGGGGAGATGTGGTCGAAACGTTTGCAGTCGGTGATGAGCCTGGCCGCTAGGTTGAGCACAGATTTGAGTGGGGCTAGGTGGACCTTGGGGATTCCGGTGAGGATAGCGTTGCCGTAGTCAATTCTCGAGAGGACCAGTGATTGGACAACCAATTTAAAGTCATCAGCTGGAATAAAGGGTTTAATTTTCTTGAGATGACAGAGAGTGAAGAGTGCTCCTTTAGCCGAATTTTGTATGTGGACATTGAGAGTTAGGCTATTGTCAATGGTGATACCAAGAGATTTTACTGAGTTGGATAAGGAGAGCGAACAGTTGAGGGCATTGAGGTCAGAGATCCAAGTTTGGATGGGGAGAGGGTTGTTTTTTGGAGAGAAGAGAATGATTTCAGTTTTTTTAGGGTTGAGTTTAAGATGATTGGAGTGGAACCAGGATTGGATATTAGTCAGGGTGTTATTGAGGTGCAGCACATCTGAGTGGGATTTAATCTTATAGTAAAGTTGGGTGTCATCGGCATAGAGGTGGTAGTTGATTTCAGCTTGTTTTAGAATGAGGGTGAGGGGTTCCATGAAGAGGTTGAAGAGATAGGGAGAGAGAATAGATCCCTGGGGGACACCAAGGGAGACAGGTGTGTGGTTTGATAGACAGTCGTAGATTTTGATTTGTTGTGTTCGGTGTTGGAGATAGGAGGCGAACCATTTAAGGACAGTACCACTGAGGCCAAAGCGATCTTTGAGCGCATTAAGTAGGGCGGAGTGGTTAACAGTATCGAATGCAGCGGAGAGATCAAGGAGGATAAGTAGGCAGGTCTCGCCATTATCAAGGGAGTGGTGGATGTCATCGACTATGTTTAGCATGGCAGTTTCCGTACTGCAGCCTTTTCTGAAGCCAGATTGCAAGGAGTCCAGAAGGTTGAAGGTGTCGATGTGTTTGTCCAATTGGAGAAGGGCACATTTTTCGAGGGCTTTGGAAAGAAGGGGGAGGTTAGAGATAGGGCGGAGGTTGTTAAGGTTATTAGGGTCGGCATTGGGGTTTTTAATAGTGGGAGTGATTTGTCTGAGTTGGAGGGAGATAGGGACACACCCCGTGGCAAGGGAGGAGTTGATGATTGTAGTCCAAAATGGGGGCAATGATGTGCTTTAGATCTTGGACAAGGTTAGAAGGGAGGGGGTCTTTAGTGTGAGAAGACGGTTTTAGTTTAGCAATGATGTTAAAAAACTTCGAGCTCAGTAACAGGGTGGAAATTGTGCCAGGAGGCATTGTTTTTTAGCTTTGAGTTAAAGTGGTTGGTTACAAGTGGTGTAGTAGTAACGGGTAAGTGCAAGGAGGAGTCAGGGGGTAGAGTTAATAAGGAATGAGCTTTTGAAGTAGCATCAGTAGAGAGTTGGGAGTTGGGAGGGATCTGAGTTAACAGGAAGGATTGATCTATTTTGGCGATTTTTTCAGAGAAGAAGTTAGCAATTTCTTCGCATCTAGCAGTAGAGGCCATCAGCTTAGGGGGGGCGGAGGATGTTTGGTTACGAACAATATTGAACAGTTCTCTGGGTCTATTTTTGGCACGATCAAGTTGTGTACGGGAGAAGGATGCCTTTTCATTGAAAATGTGTTTCTTGTAAGTAGATCTAGCTGATCTGAGGAGTGCGAGATGTGAGGGAGAGGGGTGCTGTCTCCATGCTCTTTCCGTCAGTCTTAGCGAGCGTCTTTCGTTGTTGAGATCTGAGTTGTACCACGATTTGGATGGGATATTTCTTTGACTTTTTAGTTTAGGTGGGGCAATCTGGTCTAAGACATCAATGACAGTTTTATTGTAGTGTTCGGTCAGCTCATTTGCATTTTGGTTGAGGGGAGTGAGAAGAAGTTGAGCTTGAAGTTTAGATTCCAGTTCATCAGGGGGGATAAGATTTAAATTTCTGGTCAATTTCGTGGGTTTTATGTTTTTAGTGGGTGGGGGTGGGGCCGTGGTAGTGATGGTGAATAGTATGAGGTGGTGGTCAGACCAGTCAATGGGGATGATGTTGGAAAGGAAGGCCAGGTCATTGTTGGTAATGATGGCGTCAAGAATGGCCCCTTTGGTGTGAGTTGGGGAATGGCACAGTTGTTTGAGGTCACTAATCTCAAGAAGATTAGTGAGGAGGTTGATTGTGGGATCGTTCCAGTGGAGGCTAAACTCTCCAAGGAAGAGATTTTTTGAGTTGGATAGTGAGGATTGTGTCAGGAGGTCGAATAGTTCCTCAGTGAAGGGAAGAGGATCTCCAGGAGGGTGGTAGATATTATGTAGTCGAATTGGGTAAGAACCCTGTACCTTTAGTTCAGCTCCAAGGTATTCAAAGGTAGAGCGGTCTGGGCTTTTAACAAGGGAGAGGTGAAGTTCATTTTTGAAGATTATAGCTAAACCACCCCCTTTTCTCTCGGGTCTGTCTTTTCTGATGATAGAGTAACCGGGGTGGGGGGGGGAGGGTAGAGTAAGTTGAGTATGCTGGTTGAGTGGTCATTGAGCCAGGTTTCCGTGAGGAAGGCGATGTCAATAGTTTCACTTAGGATGGTTTCAGAAATTTCAGTTGTGTGTCGGACAGCTGATCGACAGTTCACAAGCATGCAGGCGAGGGGTTTAGGGTTGTCTTTGGGGGGGCAGGAGTGGATGGTGATGAGTTGAGGTGGGGGTCTGGGAGAGACTGGAGAGGAGGAGATTCTGCTAGTCCCCAGAATAACGGGGATGTTGGAGTGGGGGAGGGGAGGATCACTAATCGAAGAATTAGGAAGGCAAGAGTTGCATAGGTCAGAAAGGTCGGAAGGGGAGAGATAGCTCATAGTGCGGAGAGGCCTATGAGTACGGCAGCAGAGAGGTGTAGTTCTCCAGTGTTTGTAATTAGTGGTGTTTTGTAAGCCAGAGTCGGGGGAATTTGAACGACTGAGAAGGGTTATGTAGCTGAGGGAGTTGAAATCCTCTCAAAGTCGTGTGAGTTCGGTCGTTAAGGTAGAGAGATTACGTTCTATGTTGAGTAGTGTCTGGGTAATTTGGATGGGGGGAACGCAGTTGGAGAGGGGAGGGGGGATAGGGAATGTTCTGTGTTTACCGCGGAGGGAGGTCTGTTGTGCGGAGGGCGTGTGAGGCCAGGAAGGAGGGTATGAGGAGTGCTCTGGCTGTCGGACGAAGGGAGGGATGTGGTGGGGGACGGGAGAATCATGGCATCAGGAGAAGTGGTTTGAGATGATAAGAGGGCATGAGGAGTGTGGAGAGAAACCACATAGAGGTTCGGGGGTGGAGTGTTTTTCAGAGAGGGAGATAATGGGTTCAGAGAGGGAGATGTTGGGGCCGGGGAGTACAGTAGGGGGTTCCAAGGAGGGGGGGACGGGAGGTAGGTGAGGGGTTATAGTTAGCATTAGGGGTTGTAGGGGATCGGTCATTAGAGAGAGTGTGAGTTTGGGAGACAGGGTGTGCAGTTGAGATGTCAGGGGGAGGGAGGGTAGTTAGAGAGAGTGAGTACTTAGATGTCGGGGTTTGGAAGACAGCATTAGAAGTTGAGATGTCTGGGGGAGGGGAGATTGGGGTCGGAGGGGAGGGGGAGGACGAGAGGGCGTCATGTGGCTGGGTGGATGGGGGTTTAGGAATAGTTTTGTATAGTTGGTGAGACAGGGTGCTGAAATGGTGTTCAAAGATGGTGTGGTGATATTCGGTGGCTTGTATGAGGATGTTACCCGTTTTGAAAATGGAGATGTCAATTTCACCTGGAAAAGATGGGGAGGGGGTTGTAGACAATTTAAATCCATAAGGGATTTTAGTTGAGTTGGTGACTGGGAGTTGTTGAAGGAAGATGCTTTTCCATTTGGAGGGGCGTTTGGAATAGAAGATGTAGTAGGTTTTTATGGGGGAGGTGAGGCTGAGGTAGTTATCTACAATTAGTGTTTCAGGGTGACGGATCAGTAATTTATGTTTAAAGAATGTGAATGTGAATGTGAGCAAAGCTTTAAAAGAATAAAGCATGCAATTGAAAATGCAACTGAGATGTCCTACTTTGATCTTAAATTACACACTGAGATTACTGTTGATGCGAGCTCAGTGGGTTTGGGAGCAATCCTTGCTCAACATAATGGATATCCAAATGCTCAGAAACACATTGTGGCGTACGCCAGCTGAAGACTGTCTGACACTGAACGTGCGTATGCCCAGCCAGAAAAAGAGAGTCTGATGCGGTGTGGTCCTGTGAACATTTTCACGTGTTTCTTTATGGAAAGCACTTAACGATTGTCACAGACCACCAAGCGCTGCTCACCATATTTGGAAACCCAAAGGCCAAGATGCCGCCTTGCATTGAGAGGTTCAGGTTGTGTTTACAAGAGTATGACTATACAATTGTGCATAAGTCAGGCAAGAACCAAAACCCTGCATATTATTTCTCACAAGTACCACTACAGCGGCAAAGCTCAACATCGAAAACTGCTGAGGAATACATCAACTTCATGATGAAGTCCAGCACACCAGCGGCTTTATCCGTTGAACAGATTGTTGCTGCTAAAAATGCAGATAAAGACATGCTTGCCCTTAAAGACATTATTTCAGCGCAGTCATGAAGACAAAGTGTTCGACCTCTGAGTGACGATACTGAATTTCAAAAGTATCGAAATGTGCAAGATGAAGCATCTGTCACTAAAGAAGGCATTGTGCTAAGAGGCTCTAGGATTGTCATACCCGAGAGTCTGAGACGGCAAATCATTGAGCTCGCTCCTGAAGGATATCGTGGGATTGTTGCCACCAAAAGAGCCCTGAGAGATCAATTGTGGTTCCCTCGCTTGGACGAGAGAGTTGAGAGGGAATTAAAGGAGTGGCAGTCACCCAACTGCCTTCTCCTAGAGTGCCCGAGCATCCACTGACTATGTCTGATCTTGCTCCACATGCGTGGGAAAGAGTGACCGTAGACTTCTCTGGGCCCCTAGTGAATGGCCATCACCTGATGGTGATCATTGATGAGTATTCCCACTTTCCTCTGGTGGAGAAAATGCCATCAACAACCCACAGCAAAGTAATTCAGCACTCAGACGACATATTTGTTGTGTAGGGAATACCAGACATTCTAAAGTCTGACAATGGTCCACTGTTCAATAGCAAAGAGTTTAAGGAGTTTCTGACCAGACTGAATGTCAAGCATCAAAAATGTAAACCCTTGTGGCCTCAGGCTAATGGTGTTGTGGAAAGTTTTATGGGAACTCTAAAAAGAGTGATCCAACCAACGGCCATCGATGGAGGGAATCGAGCTGAGTCAGGCCTTATGTCAAGCCCTCCGTGCCTATTGTTCGACTCCTCACTCCACCACCAGTGAGAGTCCTGCCACCCTGATGTTTGTGAGAGCTAAAAGAACCAAACTGTCACAGTGGACTACTGAACGAATCCTGACTGATCAAGGTCATACCACTAATACTGCTCGAAAACGTCAGATGAAGACGTCTGCTGATTAACATTGGCAAACTAAGGAGATCACCGTCGACGAAGGTGACTGGGTTCTTGTCAAGCAAAAACAGAAGCAAAAACAAATCTTCCATTTGCTGTTGAACCCCTGAAAGTCGTGACGCGCAAGGACACATGATACCGGCGCAACATCCTGCAAATCCATCACAAGGGACTTTTCACATTTCAGACATCTGTCTCGACAATCATCAGGCCCTGTAAAATCAGATAAGGCTGCCCCACCTGAAGGCCCAGATCAGACATTAGATCCTGTACCCTTGGTGTCCACTCCAGGTACAATTCAACTACCTCATACTATATGGTCTGACCGAAGTGTGCGAGAACCATGACGACTTCTCGAAGAAATATGATGCTGCTGTTGTTTATTCCTTTTTATTTAACAAGGGGGAGATGTTGTGTCTTAGGACTGTGAGCACTAGGACCCCATGGTACTGGGCGGACTCAATGAAAGAATTACATAATTATTTGAGCGGTGTTAAGGTGTGGTTATTACTGGTTATGAGATAATAAGAAATTCAGTTTGAATGTTGTATGCTGGTGAATAAATACGTTGGTTACGAGCTCCGTCAGTGGCATGTTCTTGTGCATGCTCCCAGGCTGGGGAGGACTCAACAGAGGCTGAACGAGAAAAGATTAAATGGGGACAAAGGTCAAAGGGAGATCCAGATTTCACTTCTAATATGGCCTTTTCAACTTGTCCTGATTTAAAAATCGCAAAATTGCCTAAATGGGCCACAGGTCATTTATGCGGGCCAAGATGCTCAAAAGAGATCTCATCTAAAAGAGGTTGGGCCTCAAAGGTCGATTAGATCTTTTCGATTTTCTTGTTAAAAAACAAAGCCATCTCTTCGCATTGCTTGGCCGAGTCATTGATTGTCTTATTCAGACTTACGGGGTGGGCTAATGCCTTTACAATTTTGAATAGTTCTTTCGATGAACCACTGTTTTCCTCTAATCTCTATACAAAGTATTCTTTTTTGCTTTCCTGAGCAATTTATGATAAGCTTTCAGCTTGAATCTGTATGCCTGTCGATCTTCAACGCACCACGAACGTCGTCATAAGTGCTCTAGTGCTTTTCATTTCCTCTTTTCCAGCCTATGTTCATTAGAAAACCTATTCTCCAATGGGGATCATCTAGATGAGTTGCCTAACTTCCAAGGGGCACACCCATCAAATACCCTAATCATGAGCGAGTTAAAATCTTCAAGATGTGTTTCGAGAGGAGTGCCATCTCCCAACTCTGGGGGATAGAAACGACTTAAAATGGACTCATGATTGATTTTCCTCCAGGCTCTCCTCGGGACTGGAGTAGGGCCAGGGGTTGTTGGCCTGCCCTTTGTCAGCATAAAAGAGAAATTGATTAGAAAGTGATCCAACCAATGTATCGGGTCAATATCAAGAATCCTAATTGTATCAATATTGGAGAATAACAAATCAAGGGTATGCCCTGCCCTATGAGTTGGGCCCTGTATCCATTAATTTAAATGCAGAATCTACATCTCATTCTCCAACATTCTGCATAGAGAGCCCTCTGTATTTTCAAAGTGAAGGTTAAAATCACAGATTACTAAAAAATGATCATATTTTAAAACCAAAGGGACAGCCAAGCAAATAACTTAGTTGCCAGCTGAGAGTTGTAACCAGGTGGCCTATAAAAAATGGCTCTGCCTCATAACATCGAGATGTTTCGTAAAAGCTGGAAAGCTAAGATCTCGCAGTTCCCCATTGGGGTCCAGCACTCTACCGTGCAAAGATAAGAGCCCTTTAAAACAACTGCAATGCACCCCCGTGTCAGCCTTCTCGATCACATTTTAAAATCCTGTATCCGACTGGGACTGCTGATGATACCTCGGGCAGCGCACAGCTGCTGATCCAGGTTTCAGTGATGAAAACGAAGTCTGGGTTGGCGCTATTGATTGTGTCCCATATTTCCAAGCAGTGCCTTAGGGAGGAATCTCACATTAAAATATAGACACTTAAAATTCGAGCCTTCAGGGATAGTGTTAACATTTAGCCCCGAAATTCCAATGGTGGATGTACCTGTATGCATTTCCCATGTTAAGTCTCCCTGTCTCTTGGGGTCTTCAATCGTTTATAAAGTTCATCTCCGCCCGACCTACCATTTACAGTTGGCACAAGAGAAAGGTACCATTATTTTCCCTGGAACTCCTGGATCACATTTGTCATTACTCGATTTGCTTTGGGCCAACGCTAGTAAAGCCTGCCGTGAATATATGAGCCTAGACTGCTCAGCTGTATTAGACTGGGCAGAGGCCTTGGCACCTGGCAATGGTCGGACGCAGACGGACGCAGATGGACTTGCCTTTGGCATAAGACATAACAGGCTTTAAATTCACAAGAATATATAGTTGTTTATGCCAATGTGGAGCAATGACCTTATTTAGAGAACTAAAATGCACACGTATACCTATTTATCATTACAATGCGAAGGCCAAGCTTCATGTTATAATCACTGTACAGCACAATTGACATGAGAAAAACGCTAATTACTGCCTCACAGATTGGATGTGATATTATAATGACTTTACACAAGGAACCATCTACCCTAATAGTCACAAGTCATCTTGAGAGTGATCTTACCAAACTGCATAAATGTAATATTTGCTTCCTGATTTGATAAAATACATTTAAAAAAACAAATGTATATGATAAAATGCCATGAAATAAACCATATATGTAGATCTGTAATATAATATGCTATTTATTATTGTTGAGAAAGGCTCAGGGCTGCATGACCTACACTTCACTTCTTGCCAGGTCATGGCTGCTTCCCACACTCAACAATGGTAATAAATCATAGTGCAATCTGGGCATCTGTATGTACATTGTGTGAGTGTATATATCTATGTATATGTTTATTTTGAGTGAAATATCTTTATTTGATTATTAATTATCATAATAGTACATAAACAATCATCAATATAAAAGCTTGTATATCACAGTAATAAAAGATATATTATTACATATATCTTCCAAATTATCATAAAACAAAACTAGATCACATAAAAGCAAGGTATAAGTCAATTTCATACAGCTATTATTTACATAATAAAACTTGAACCAATGGGTCATGTGTTCAGTGTGGCATTCAAATACCAAGTGCTTTTGAAAAATGATCCAACAACAGTTGGATCAGCAGGCATCTGTGCCGGGAAACCCTTTGGGGTAGCCGTGTGCAGTACAAGTTCATTATCATATCATATCATAAAGAAAAGCGGGCCTCTATTGATAAAAACCTTGTGCCCTTAAGATGGGCCACAGATATCTTCTTCGGGGACGTCATACATTTTACAGAAATAATTAAAGTCTGTAGTAAACTGCCATCACAAGGGCAAATTAATATAGAGTTTGGGTCGAATTGCTCTGGTGGAAAACATAGCATGTAGCGCATTGCGCCCGTTAGAAATTTGGAGAGAAAAGATGCCTCCCAAAGATTTCTGACTTGGGCAAGATAGGGCTCAAGACCATCTCTAGTTTGGATGATGTTGCAAGCTCTCATGATCGGCTTTTCCAGAGCCGCAGATTCCCTTCACTCCATAGCTTGTTTTAAAAACAGCTCCTTGACCTTCCTCCCATCACTTTTGGTGATAGTCTGGGTGGCTTGGTACAGTTCAGGGCATCCCATCCTAATAGCTAAATTTTTAATATAAGACAGCCACGGGAATAAATGCCCATGGTCACAGTTCAAACAGTCCTGGATCACTTCCCTATTAAAGGTTGTGTGTTCTCCGCTCCATACTAATACCCATAGGAGCAGGGGGGCTAATTTGACATGATCTTCAACATACCGGAGTCCCAGCTCATCATGAATACAGGAACTAGGGCTAGCTGGACCCACTCCAAGCAGTTTCCTGCAGAACCGGTTTTCTTCCCTTTGTATTGTTATACAATTACGATATCCCTAGATCGTGGTACCATAAATAAGAACCAGCAAACATTTAATTCTACAGACATGGAGCAAGGGAATTCTTGGCTTTCTACCCATCGCCAGCGAAAACTTAAACAGAGCACCACACGCTTGATTAAACTAATGGCTTCTACCAGCTAAACAAGGGAGAACAAGTGATTTGTTGGTCAAATGTGACACCCAAGTATGGGAAGGAAGTAACCCTTGAAATAACCGTCCCTATATTAGTTAGTGGCCTCATTTTAGTTGGACGTCTCCCACAGATCATATAATGGGTTTTAGAAATATTGGTATCTAGTTTGTTCTAATCCATGGATTTAACAAACAGGCCCACTAAACCCCTGAGACCGTTTGGAGTGCGTGATAACAAAACCGCGTCATCTACATATAGCAGAGACGGGACAAAAACAGCATTTACCTTTTGCATGTCTTTCCCATTTAGAGACAAAAAATTGTTCAAAACATTAATATATATTAAAATTAAAGATATATATATATATATTGATACTTAAATAAAAACACTTTGCCATCATCACTGCCTTGGAGTTTGTGCCCTCGTGTTGCGCCGCTGTGGCTGGATACTTTGGGATTCACATGCTGATATATATATATATGTATACACACACACACACACACACGCTGTACATACTTTAACCTTTGTTTTTTCAGTGAATTTCTAGGTTTTTTTTTTAACGTAAATTAATATTTTCTCACCATACATAAAGCTAACCCCTGCAGGGGGCGGTTGCACGCCTTTGCCTGCTGTCAAACCCCGCTTCCAACCCCCACAAGCAGACAAACCCCCGCCTGGGGGTGTTGCACTGCCCCCTCAATCCACTATTGGCCCTGGGGCCCTTTGTTTTTAAAAAGGGGAGGGAACGCACGCAGCCCCAGTCCACAAGCTGCTATTAGCCCTGGGGACCCCATCCCCCAGGGTAAATAAATGTATTAGGGAAGGGGACACTTAGTCCCTCTCCCCGAGCCCTAAGAGGTGCAGGGGAACCCATCCCCCAGGGCCAAATATATTAACATTGGGGAAAGGAGGGCTTTGGCCCCTCTCCCCCAGTCCATATGGATCCCGGGGACCCTATCCCCCAGAACCATATTTTAATTATAGGGGGCGAGTGGCTCCCCTTCCCAAGCCCAAATAAGCCCAGGAGAACCCATCCACGAGCCATCTTTTAGTTAAATGGGAGAGTGGCACGTGGCCTCCCTCCCTGAGCCTTAAAAGGCCCCGGGGACCCCATCCCCAGGGGCCGAATAAAATAATTGAGGGGAGGGGGCCATGCAGCGCCCAACCCCGAGTCTATTGTGGCCACAGGGACCCCATCCCCCGGGCCAAGTGTCATAAAAATATATATATATATATATTTGTAGTTCTCAAGTTTAGGTAGAGTGGTAAAAGGCGTTTGTCTTGGCGTGATGGTACCAGCTAATCCTATGCTTAAAGACTTTGCTTTAAAAATGGCAAAAGGATTTGCCACCTTCTGGCTCAGCAACGATGGCACTGTGCCAATCCTATCTTTAAAAACACTGGGACATATTTACAATGCCCCTGCGGCACTTTTCTGCTGACGGGCCAATGCTTAATTTGTAAAATAATAAGTGCCAGGGCCTTGACCAGGAACCACTGCAGCTTGCACCACCCATTGCCCCATCATCGCTGCCAGTGACTGTACCAAAACAACTACTAACCATCTCTCTCGCCTGCAAGTGTGACAGTTAAGATTATTATAGGTCCCCAAAGCAAAAGGAATGGCTGGGGAGGCAGGTATTAGTATTTTTTAATGTATATTGTATTCATAAACAACCGCTGTTCTGTTTATGTCTAAATTAGACAGCAGCGCCACCATGTTGCAGAGTGTCATAAGTGTGGTGATGACAATTGAGTGCCGGTGCCAAGCACCAGAAACCACTTAAGTGCCGGTGCAGAGCACCAGAAACCACTGGCTCAAATTAAGCACTGGCCGGGGCGTCACTTTTGTGATGCTCCGGAGGCACAGTGTGCCGGCCCATATTTACAAGGCCACACAAAGCACTCGCCGTGGCTTTCCATGGCCTTGTAAATATGGAGTAAGGAAATGCCTTACTCGGAGTGGAAGGGGTGTTCCTTGGGTGTTACTGTTGGTGTTCCCACGCAACACCTAAAGCTAATGCCTTCCCAAAGCAGGAGTAACGAGGGGAAATCTTTACATTTCTCCCCGTTTTTAACTCTTTACACGAGTGCTGCATTCTGAAGCACACACAGAACGAGGAAAATGCCTTCTTTGATTGTTTTGGTGCAGGAAGGTGTCCCTTCCTGCACAAAAACAATCATACCAACAACACAGACACAAGGGTTCCTGCATTGATGCTCGGATGCAGTTTGTCTGCAAGCGCTGGCAGAAAAGACAGGAATGCGCCGTATCTTGTAGATACGGCGCATTCCTGCCCTTTTCTTTTGACGTAGGGCAGCGCAACTAGAAGGCTTGCGGAACTACCCAATGCCAAAATATTGTAAATATTCCCCTCAGTTTTAAATTCCTTCAGGCACTCATATTGATGCTAGGCCCTAAATCTTTCAAAATTTGACCTTTTGGCTTACAACATTCAGGCACGTCCCAATCTCTATAACTACATGCTTTTGGTGTGCTTGTACTAGGAAAAGGATGCTGGTGAGTACCTTGGTCCTGCACCTGCTCCACAGCATGTTCATAGAGAAGTAAAAGTGTTCTGCCACCTTATTTGGGGTGGAGGCAACCGCAGAGCTTTCAATGGCAGAGCCTCAGCTGATCTACCATGGTAAACCTCTAACTAGAAAGCTTATGTGTCACAGGGCTGTCAGGCTGTAGTGACGTTCACCCTGTTCTTGGTTACCCTGCCGTTTTTAGGGTGAGTGACCATTACTAGATTTACCATCGCCGGACCACCGTGTATTGTGGTCCCAGGCAAGGAACTCAACTAATGGTCCCAAGAGCGGTGGCTGGTGAAGTGTTAAAGTGTTGGGGCGTAAAATTATTACTTTTGTTCTGAGTGAGATCACAACTTATTCAGATTGGGGGAAGGCTAAAGATGCATGTGCATTTTGCAGCCTTTGAGAACAGTGTTTCTCACAAAAAACATCTTAAGTTTTTCATCACTCTGAAAAAATAATGTTCTCTCGCTAAGAATAAAGGTAATAATATTCTGCCCCACCACTTTAACACTTCGCTAGCCGCCTCTGGGCCCCAATGTGCAGGTAGAAAACTCCCTGCTTTTCTGGGACATTGGTTTGTAGTTTTTCAAAAGCAAACTTCCAATTTGAAACTTTATTTTGGAAAAACAAAAAACTTCACAGAGCATGGGAAACAAATATGGTGACCACTCTGCAAAGGTCTCTGTCTTCAGTGCAGCCACTGGGGGAAACAACCTTTAGAACGCATGCATTACATCGCATGCCATTAGATCGTGGTTTTAACAACGAAAGTAGTTACAACGACTTGCACTGGAGGGCGCTATAGGACAAGGTGTAGTTTAAATTACTATCCAACACCTTCCCTACTGTACGTAGGCTGGAGTTGGAATAGTAAATTAAACTACTCCTAAATCCAGCGCCCTCCAACGCAAGTCGTTGTAACGACTTGCGTTGTTAAAACCGCGATCTAATGGCATGCGATGTAATGCATGCGTGGTATCGTCATACATCCAGCCACTGGAGCAATGGCTATACTGAAAGCCTTAGGGATCCCTAGCTGGTAGATGATAATTTAATTACTTACATGCAATCTTCATTACCCCGATTCGCAGACGTCCTTGTCCCAGTCATTACAGATTGAGGCGACTCCGCCTCTGACAGAGTTTTCAACATACATAAATGCCCCTCCCTACACCACCACTTCCTGTATATCAAAGGTCTGTAAGTTGGAGGTGCACAGGGAGGGAGGAATGGTTGCAGACTGGGGTAAGGAGGACTAGGAATCAGGGTAATGAAGGTTACCGGTAAACAATTAAATCATTACCCCCTCATCTCCGTCCTCCTTGTCCCAGTATTTACAGATTGGGGATTTACCAAACAAAGAAAAAACGCACCAACAATAGATGCGATTAAAAATATTTAATAATATCAACAATTATCTAATTGCTGACTTAAAACAGTACAACAAAAATTCACATCAATTGACTTGCCGCTGCTGTGCATATTTCATCACTACAATCACCACCAGCCTCTGCCCAGGATGCAGAGACTGCTTTAGTTGAGCGGCCCTGGATTTGAGAAGGAAAAGTATCACCAACTGACTCGTAAGCTTGAATTATTGCCTGATAGACCCATCGGCTAATAGTTTGCGTTGTTGCTTTTTAGGTCGAGACTGGAGAGTGCATGCGCTGCTGTATTCGAGTATGGACTTGAAGGTCCGCCCACTCTCTGCCCATATTTTTCATTGGTTTGTGTCATTGTCCTTCATAAATACTGGCTTCTGATTCGTTAATAGGCTTGTTGGTCCCTCCTTAGTACCACCTTGTCTTCATTTGTAACCTCCCATGAAGACTGGCCCTTTTACTTCTGTTGTTACACGGTACGTCTTATTTAGTCTGTAAGCACTATTTTCTTTAACGGGTTTCTCCTACTGCAGGCACGACATGCTTTCCTGAAACATTCGCCATGCTGAATGTTGCAGTGTGTGTGTGAGTGAAAGTGAGTAAGCATAAGTGAGTCAGAGTACGAATGAGTCATGTTAAGAGTGAGTGCAAGAAACTGACCGAATATGAATGAGTACAAGTGAGTGCTCATCAGTGAGCGAGACTTAGTGTGAGTGAATTAGAATGACTGTGAGTCAGTGAATGTAAGTGAGCATTGGTGAGAATTGTTTGTTATGCTTGAAGTCTTTTGTTGGACCTGACATGCTTCTTGGCTAGAAGCACCCTTGGCAAAATGCTGCCGCTGGCACACTGAAGGCAACACTTGAATATGGGATACCCACAGCAAAATGCTGCCGCAGGCACACTGGAGGCAACACTTGCATATGGGATACCCACAGCAAAATGCTGCCGCTGGCACACTGAAGGCAACACTTGCATATGGGATACCCACAGCAAAATGCTGCCGCTGGCACACTGTAGGGAAAATTTTGACATGGGGCACCGGTGGAAAAATGCTAGCGCTGGCACACTGGAGGAAATCCCTGGCATAGGTGGCACCTGGGGCAAATTGCTAGTGCTGGCATATTGAAGGAAATGTTGGGCATATGGGAGGACAACAATGGCATATGTCAGGGGGCTATTCATGATAAAATGCGGTCCTCAACATACTAGATGTAACTTTTAACATAAAGAGGACCTCATAGTACATGGAAGATGTCAGACTCACCCATGCATGCTTACTACAATTAAGTTAACTGACCCTGAACCTTCCAAGGAAGTGATATCACATGACTGTAATACTGATAACACCACAATAATTAACATTGCTGAAGTTCCAGAAACATTTCATGATTAACATTTCAACAACACAACACAAACAAATATCTATGTTGGCTATCAACTATATAAAGATGCGGCAAGCTATTTCAAGGGAATAACGGTCATTTAATGTCACTTCCTGTGACATTATAAAGGTCAAAGGGTATAGGATGTCACTTCCACTACCCCAGGCTTTTTAGTGAATCCACATCCATGGGCAGGCAGTCGCCTCCAGAATAGTTCCAAGGTGGGAAGTTAATCACTCTTACCAGGTGGCACAGCTGCCAAGTTTCCCAGGTCCATACGTGATATGCTAATTAATCCCTTTCAGGTTTTTTTCATTGAATTCTGGGAGTTGAAGTCCTGTTTTATAATGCAATAAACTAGACAACAAGTCCCAGAATTAAAAGAAAAAACACTCGACTGGAGCAGCACATGACTCATGGACATAGAAAGCTTGACATTGCAACAGAGGTGCACAGCTCCTGGGGGTGGCGGTGAGGGATGGGGGGAGGGGGTGGGGTCATCGTTCAGTCCTTGCTCCCGGGGACTCAACCTTCGCCGGCCTGCTGTACAGTACCTCTGGACGTAAACTCTGAAGGCAGCCCTCTCTTCTATGCAGACGCTCTCCAGATGTATTTAGATATAGTTCTGCGCTGGGTATTTCCATGCCCCGCAGAATGCAGGCAGAGTTTACCTCCCCCTTCAGCCTGTCAGGCTCGGCTGTAAATATGGCAGCGCTAGTGGAACAAATGAACTCAGCCTGTTCCGACAGGAAAACTCCAAATGAGGGGGGAGAAATCCACTGCTTATTCAGAGCGTCACACAAGAACGGCGCCAGCCAGGATTGCATACTTGAAAAAACGGGCGAAATAGCTCAGCGTGTTAATAACGTGCTCGCGAGATCTGGATGCGCTCTGCAAACCGCGGATTCAGACCTGGACCAGGCCGAGTCACCCTTCCAGGGGCAATAAAACAAGTGCAGTGGCTTTCAGTGCTCCTGGACTAGAGAGTTATTGCCTTTATAAGTAGTCTTTAAGCCCATTTCCTCTAAGCCTCCACCCAGAGTGTCAAACAAATATGCTCACAGGCTAATCGAAGTCTGAAAAAGGTTATTGACGTATTGACAAAGTACAAATTAGTAATCTGTAAATTACTGATTCAAGTGACCTGGAATTGCCCCAGAGACAATTAGTGGAGCTAACTCGGAGAAAGCAAGACTCAAATAGTAATAGTTTTAGGAGGGTTTTCTTAAATTTTCACGCCTCCGGAGCCAAAATGGAAAAGCAGTCCCACATCAGAGATAGGCACTTCCTGTAGGCAATGTTAGCTCAAGCAAGAAAATATGGCTAATGCAGGCTACAATAACACTAATAGAGTAAATCAAAATTACGTTTTCACAATCGTATATATGCAGAACAAAGTCCAGCATGATAGGGCACTAAACACATACTCATCACCAAGTCTCGCTTGTGCACAATCTGCATGAGGAGGAATAAATCTACGAAAATGTTCCCTTCTCTGTGGCGCCATCCCTGATATAAAGAACAGAGGGGATTGCGGACCCCAAATATGTGAGGACAGGTCTATAATAATCAGCAGCATCGCTCAGTGATTGTAAAAGAAAGTCACAATCGTCTGGACGCAGGTGTGAAGTGGAGTGGAGTGGAGGGTGGTCCATCCTAAGGACATATTATAATAACTTTTTATGTAGTGCTTCATCCATTATTTTGTCATTTCTAAGAGCTGTGAATAACACCTGTAACTACTAATCAATTTAATGTTATTCAAATTACCAATCCAAGAAGGTTGGAAGCAGTGCTTAATTTGTAAATAAATAAGTGCCAGGGCCCTGTTAGGAGGCCACTGCTACTTTTGTCGCTTGTTATTGACTTCTGCTGCTGTTTGCAGATCACAAGTTTGAACCCAAGCAATGCCTGCTCACCCTTCAGTGCTTAATTTGAGCCGGTGGTTTCCGGTGCTCGGCACAGGACTTAATTGTCAACACTGGCACTTATGACATGCTGCCACATAGTGGCGATGTTTGTCTGTTTAGAGATCAGCACACTAACAGTTGTTTCTTAATTTAATATACATTAAAAATGACTAATACCTGCCGCCCAAGCCTTTCATATAGCTTTGGGGGCCTGGAATAGCCTAAAATGTCACACTTATAGGTGTATAATAGTTAACAGTTGTGTTGATACTGTCACTGGTGGTGCTGGCAGGGGCAATGGGCGGTAAAGGTAGCAGTGGCCTCCTAACAGGGCCCTGGCACTTATTTATTTACAAATTAAGCACTGCTTCCAACCTTCTTGGATTGGTAATTTGAATAACATTAAATTGATTAGTAGTTACAGGTGTTATTCACAGCTCTTAGAAATGACAAAATAATGGATGAAGCACTACATATAAAGTTATTATAATATGTCCTTAGGATGAACCACCCTCCACTCCACTCCACTTCACACCTGCGTCCAGACGATTGTGACTTTCTTTTACACCCTTGTCGTGGTCGCCTATGTCTACTAATACTGCCTGCGCCAGGCACAAGAAACTACCTTCGGAATTCAAGAAGGCTTGTCTGAGGTTCAGGGTTTTTTTTGGCTTGGATGACTCAGAAGAGTCTTCTGGCAGAGGCAGAACATGCCACAGGGCCTTACACCACTCTCTGAGAAAGCAACGTCTGCATTCTCATTGGCCAAGGCCTGACCTCTCCTTCATTACTCAAGCTGGAAGCTGAGTGTCCAAATCCAGCGCCTCATGTAAGGTGCAGGGCTCTGTGTTTGTACTGCAGAACAGTGCACTGACCATATTACCATAAAAAGGTTTAAAGGAGATTTTAATATCCTGTAGGTGAAAACTGTCATTGCTCAGGTCACTAACTTCATGCCCTTCGAGGCTGAAAAACAACTCAATCAACATTGCAATAGGCTGAAATAAGGCAGAGCCTATACAGCCTATACCCTTGACCCAATCATCTCCAAGCCTGATTATCTTAAATATGAAGTCCTTTTTGGATTAGACTGGTCAGGCCACTTTCACTGGCCATCATAACTACATACTTTGGCTCTCTCCAAGGCACTACTGCACCTCTCTCAATATCAGCGGCGGTTTCTTCGTGAGGGCAGGGGAGCGTCGACCCCCTGCCCGCTGTCAGCCGTGCTAAAGCAATGTGAATAATAAAATGGCAATGAATTGATTTTATTGCCATTTTATTATTCACAAAGCGCTCGCAGCCGTCACCCTGACTAGGAGCGGCCGGGATGACAGAGGGCGTGTCGTCTGCTGTTCTGAGTACTGGTGACGTGGATGGCCTGACACTGCAGAGTCCGCAAGTCAGTTTGGCCGGCTCTCTTGAGTCGGCTAAAGTGACATGGGCACTTTCCAGGTCTTCACCAAGCTGTCTTAGACAGCTGGTTGGAAACCAAGCACAGGCCTACAGGGCCTAAAGGAGCGTACAGCCAGGACGCTCCATCCAATCCACGTGCTGCTCTCATGAAGCATGCGAGCAGCGTCTAGATTGGTTAGGGAAGTTTCCGCTTCCACTGGAGCCCGTCGGAGCCTCGGACTGCAAGGACACAGAGGTCGCAGCACAGGTAAGTGGTTTTATTTTTAATGTAATTTTAATGCATGCAAGTGCTTTTTTTGTATTCTTTTGTAATGTATATGTGTTGTGGGATGCGGTGGGGCATTTTGCTCACCCCTCCGCTTTTATATGTTACCAGCTGCTAGTGCTAAATATATCCTCTACCTACACTCTCTGACTCATCCCAAATCTCATTCTACTACTATGATCTCCAAAGTAAATCTTCTAGACTCTTCCCCCCTCTGTCCCTCTTTGGCTCACCCCAAACCTCGTTTTACTACTATGATCTACCAAGCAACCCTTTCTAAATTCTTCCCTCTTGTATCCAAAACCCCATTTTACTAGTATGATTCCCCTAATTCCTTTCTAGAGACCATTCCCTCCTCCATCCCTCCTTTTACTCATCCCACGTCTCAGCTTACTACTATGATCTCCCAAATACCACTTTCTAGACTCATCCCGCTTCTATCCCTCCATTATCCTATTCAGTCCTACTAAGAGACTCAAATTAACATATATTTCCCTATACTAATCCATTACTAATCCTTTTTGGGTCCCGGAGTAGCGCACTACTTGCCGAAAAACGCGTTGACACCTCGTCAGCGGTAGTAAGCACTACATAAATACAATTACAATTACATCAAATATAAAAAAAGGCTTCCTAACACCTACCAGCACATGACCAATGACACCATTGATGAACTAGCTCTCTATTGGTGAACTAAAGTAGTAATTCAAGTTCATTTCACATGAGCACGCTTCCAGCAGAAATGCGATACATAAGGGAAGAAATGGCACATAGAATGAACTGACTTGTGGTAATGAAAATAAATCTGTGAAAGTGTGGTAAGTATTTCTACATAGATGCTGATTGTGATACATGATCAGCAAATTAAAACAAGAAATAGAAACATTACATGGTACAGTCCAAGGTGTATGTGTTAGACTGAAAATGTGTCTGGCTGACTTCTTTTAGCATTACAATAATTAAGACACAGTGGCTAGGCAACGGCGCACACTCCAGTTAGATCAATAGTTGTCCATATATTTCACAAAGTCTTGGTGCTTCAGGAGGAAGGAGAGCCACCCAATCTCCAACACTACAGAAGAAGAACAAATCTTCTCCTTATACAATTCTTTGCAAACTCAAAGCACTCAATAGTTTTAACACTGTTATTAAGTCCAGTCGTTGCTGTTCAATGTCTTTTTATTCAGACATAATTTCTCATTCTCATCCAATTTATGATTTTCATCTGTACATGATTTTCTTCATTTGTTCGACAACACCTTAGGTCATGCCAACACGTGTTTCGTCCGTTAACATTAAACTGGACTTCATCAGGGCTCAAAACAATTTGATATTTTCATCAAGCTGAAATACACAAAATGGTGTAATAAGGAAATGAAGGACTTAGTGTGTTACAAAGCGACCACCACCAGATCACCCGGTGTCGCAACATAGGTGGGCAAAGCTGTTATTTTATATATATTAAAATAATAAGTGGTCCGTGATTTAATAAATAAAATAAAATTAATAATAAACCGTGCAAGTGATAAAATGAAGATTATTTGTGTGAACTTCGCTATAGAAAATTAAAAATTATTAAATGAAAATTGTCTATAGTCTCCCTTCCAAAAGAAAAGGCTTACCTAATTTCAAGTCCGTAATTATTCTGGACTCAGGGTTAAAATTATGCTCCCTTATCGTAACCTATAGGGTCAAAGTAAGGAATATGTCACTAGTGTAGTATACTCGAGTATCCATCAAATTCGCACTACGATTTACAGTTATATATTATTCCAGCCATCACATTACATAGTATATAAAATGCTCAGCCGGGAATCACATGACTATCAGTTTCTTCGCAGGACCGGCCCACATCCGTATAATCACACGACCGGCCTCTGTAGTAACAACCAAAGGCCCACATGGCCATAAACAACACCTATCAAAATCGTTACACCCAAATGTATTTAAATAACTACACCATCATGACATACCGAAAGGTAGAGTACTCCTGTCGGTCAGGCGTCTATCGGCGTTGTGCATCCGCGCCATCTTTGCGCTCTCATTTTCAAATTAGCCTGGACCGGAAGTACCCGGACCGGAAATGAAACACACTGTTAGACGGCGGCCATCTTGTAGTATATAGATCATATAGTATCCGCTATCAGTAAAGCCTAATTCAAAACCGTACTAGTGCATATTAGTAATATCGTGCTATATACGTTACGAGTACCGTGAACACCGAATTAATTTACACCCAATTCTATTTAAATAGCTTCTCCATCATAACATGCCGAAAGGTAGAGTACTTCCGTCGGTCAAGCATCTTTCGGCGTTATACGTCCGCGCCATTTTTGCGCTCTCATTATCAAGTTTGCCTGAATCGGAAGTACCCAGACCGGATGTGAAACACACTATTAGTTGGCGGCCATCTTGTAGTATTTATATCGTATAGTATCCGCTATAAGTAAAACCTAATCCAAAACGTACTAGTACATATTAGTAATATCATGCTATGTACGTTACGAATACCGCAAACACCGAATTGATTTATATTATATCGGTGCTACGTGTTATGTAGTACCTTACAAAGATAT
This sequence comes from Calotriton arnoldi, assembly GCA_963921515.1. Taxonomy (NCBI): domain Eukaryota; kingdom Metazoa; phylum Chordata; class Amphibia; order Caudata; family Salamandridae; genus Calotriton; species Calotriton arnoldi. The sequence goes on from CAWUFW010000230.1 coordinate 733,041, forward strand.
AGTAACAATATACGCGATAGAGAAAGAGGTGAAGATCAGCCATCTTTGAAATCCAAAAGTATATAAACATCATAGATAACGTCTTATGTAATGTACGGATTCCACGTAAAATCATATTAATCTCTTATATAAAGATAACTTCACACAATTAACCATATAAAATGGTGATTCGAGGTGATAGGTGCTATTGTTAGTATTATCTCAGTCCATAATCGCAAGTAACGGTCATTATAAAGATTTGGTAGTACGTGTTAATACAAAGATCAAAATAAAAAGATATGTTTATACGTGTAGTACAGAATTTTTAAAAAAATTAAAAGATGTGTCACAGAAGGGAGAACCCAATATACCTAAGTCATAAAGTAGGAGAAAGATCAGTGTACAATTATTGGTATTGGACCGTCTCATCAAATAACCGTCATTATTTGCAAAAACAATTCCTATTGGCATTTCCCATATATCCATATTCGAATAATACATATAGTTATTTTCATCAAAAAATTCTCATAGACATTATTATTTACATCAGCAATTATAAAATAGATCAAACATTCATTCTAAATATTATTTTTCCACATTGACCAAAATTGGTGATAGCAGAGGTAGATTATTATCCATTTGAAATCAAAACCAGAGTTTATATATACATAGTACACATTACTTAGATCGGCCAACAAACAGACAAAGTAGATATAAGTAAAGATCAACTCCATAACAGAAATGTTCTATACCATGTAAATAACTATCCCTGAAGTTATTCTCCTAAAAAGTAATGTAATTCCCGATCAATGTTAAGACCATCTTCAACTGATTTGAGACGCATTATCCATATAGCTTCTCTACGACGTAATCTTAGTTCTCTGTTGCCACCTCTAATCAGTGGTGGTACCATTTCAATACCATGAAAGGGAAATGTCCTATGGCAATCCTGCTTCTCGCAGGTCATTGTGTGTACTGCAAAGGGATATCTAGGATCACCTTGTTTAACTGCCCTAAAATGTTCCTGAATCCTATCTTTGAGCATTCTAATGGTACTCCCCACATAGATACGATCACACTTGCAAATTAGAACATAAACCACAAACTTAGTGTAACAGTTGATGTAGGTGGTAATTGAGAATTGTGGACTACCATTGTAAGAAAAATCTTTTACAGTCATACAGATTCTACATATCGAACAATTACCACATTTATGTGAACCTTTGTTTCTTTGTGTTAACCAGTCATCTCTCTCAGTCTTAATAGGATAACTTGGACTAATCATACTTCTCAAAGTTATCCCTTTACGGAAAGTAATACTCGGATTCTTTGGGATAAATTGAGCAATATGTTTGTCTCCCTTGAGTAGGTACCAATGTCTTTTTAGTATCCTACTAATAATCCCTGTATTGCTCCCAAAGGACATGATTAGTCTAATCACATCCTGTTGTCCTACATTCATTTTTTGATTATCCAAAAGTGTAATTTCCCGTTTTAGTTTCACGGCTTTGGTGGCAGCTTTTTTGATCAACTGTTCACCATATCCTCTATTTCTGAATCTCATCTTAATATCCTCAATGTTAGTTTTAAAGTCATCCTCAATACTGCAATTGCGCCTTGCCCTCACCATCTCACCATATGGGATTGCTGCAATCTGATGGTGAGGGTGTGCACTCGTGGCATGTAACACCGAATTACACGATGTTTCTTTTCTGTACATCCTACTGTTCAGTCGGTGATCATGTATAAATAGTTCCACATCTAGGAAGACAATCCTCTGTTTATTGTAATACATAGTAAATGACATATTATAGGGATTGCTTTCCAGATGTTGCTTAAAACCATGTAGTTGTTCATCTGTACCAGTCCATATTAAAAGAATATCGTCTATATACCTGCCCCAAAAGTATATATATTGTATCCAATTACTTCCTGGTCTACCCCAGATCCACTCCCTCTCAAACCAACCCATAAAAAGGTTGGCGTAAGAGGGAGCGAATCTGGATCCCATAGCTGTACCGCTTGTTTGCTGGTACCATCTACCATCAAACAAAAAACATTATTCTCAAGGATGATATCTATCATTTACATGATCATCTCCGTATGTAAAAGTAATTCAACAGGTCTTTTCTGTAAATAATGTTTGAAGGCAGTCATACCAAACTCATGAGTAATGTTTGTATAGAGGGATACGACATCCAGAGTAACTAAAGTCATCTCCTCATCCCACAAAATGTCAATCATCATATTTAATACATGCTTCGTGTCGCGAATATATGATGGTAATGATGGTACTGTAGGATTCAAAAAAATATCCACAAACTGAGACAAGTGTTCTGTGGGACCCCCAATACCAGATACTATTGGTCGGCCCGGTGGAAAAGGCGCAGACTTATGAATCTTTGGGAGGGTATATAGACATGGGTACCTAGGTTTAATAATCTTGAGAAATGTATATTCCTCCAAGGAAAGTAACCCTTGTTCATACCAGTTTTTAGGTCATTGTTAATAGAATTAGTAATGTTTATTATTGGATTGGCATTCAGGGCTTTGTAGCATGTCGTGTTCGCCAACTGTGCGTATACTTCTGTATTATAATCTGACCTATTCATAACAACAATGCACCCTCCTTTATCTGCCTCTCTGATAATCAGAGACTCATCAGATTTTAACTGCAAGAGTGAGCAATACTCTTGTGTAGTCAAATTGTACATGCCACGGTGTCTATTTCTAACCTTGTTGATAGGTACACAGTCCAGGTCATCACATACATTTTTATAAAACACATCAAAACAGTTATCTGAGGGAAAATTCGGAGTCCATTTAGATTTTTGTTTCAGTCCACTATCACTAGTATGTCCAAACTCTATGCCCATTTGGTGTAAAAAGGCCTTCTCGTCTATAGGGGTACCTTCTTCAGGATCAAGTGATAATAGTAAAACAGTATCTATAGATTCCTGTATTGACATTGTACTGTGTGATAATGGTCTATTCCCTTCTTCAGGTCTAGTCGATTGTGTGGCAAAATATTTCTTCAGTTTTAGTTTTCTGACAAATTTATATATATCAACCTTCAATTGTTCATTTCTTACCACAGTAGAAGGACAAAACCCAAAGCCTTTCTGTAGAACTTTAATCATATCATCCGTAAGTGTATGATCAGACAAGTTAATCACATTAACATTCATGTGTACCAAGTCTTTCTCTGTATTCATTACTTTCTCTTTGTCCATGACCTGGTGCGCATACCTGCTCGATCGCTTGACTGATCTCTTGGTTCCCTTTCCTCGTCTGGTTTTCCTACCCTTGGTATACGAGTAATGACCTTTCTGTTCCCTATCCGGATTCGCCTCATTTCTTCTAAAAACGATTACTACCCGAATCCGAGTTAACCTCATTTACTTCTGTATTGCTTTCATTGTCACTAGAGACAACACTGGATGAGCTAGCCCTCTCACTACCACCTTCTGTTACACCTTTTGCTTCCTTATTAATTAAATGGTCAAATTTACTGGCAAATGTAACTCTGCCTGACAGATAGTCTCGCTCATCTCTCTTCAGTTTCCTTGTTTTGCAAATCTTAATCCCCTCCTGATGTTTCGTAAGGATATCTTTTAAAATTGCATAATTTGTCTCAGTCGCCTCTTTTAAGTTCATTGACTCAATCTCATTTTCTACCTCTGCAATTTCTATTTGTAATTTGGCAACTTTCCTTTCTGCATTAATTATCAAAATTCCCATAAGATTCATAGAATTACTGATCAGTTCTTTCTCCCATCTTAACAATAAATCAGGTTCCAAATCATCATACGTCGGAAATATTTGTGCCCGTAGGCCCCTTGGTATCCTATTGATTTTTATATACTGTTTCAATGTCGTGGCATCCCACCATTTCGATTGTTCTGTAATTTTTAGTCTTTCCAATTTCAAAAACTTCTCTTTTAATCCTTCACTTCTCATTGGTTTAAATTGTGCTGTCAAACCAGTATTTAAATTACTAAATAACTCTTCAGCTACTTTTTCTCTATCCATTTGTACAGACATTATTTCGTGTCTTAAACTAGAACTAGTAGGTACCCGGGGGTGCTGCACTGCACAAGTAAATCACAATAATTAAGACACAGTGGCTAGGCAACGGCGCACACTCCAGTTAGATCAATAGTTGTCCATATATTTCACAAAGTCTTGGTGCTTCAGGAGGAAGGAGAGCCACCCAATCTCCAACACTACAGAAGAAGAACAAATCTTCTCCTTATACAATTCTTTGCAAACTCCAAGCACTCAATAGTTTTAACACTGTTATTAAGTCCAGTCGTTGCTGTTCAATGTCTTTTTATTCAGACATAATTTCTCATTCTCATCCAATTTATGATTTTCATCTGTACATGATTTTCTTCATTTGTTCGACAACACCTTAGGTCATGCCAACACGTGTTTCGTCCGTTAACATTAAACTGGACTTCATCAGGGCTCAAAACAATTTGATATTTTCATCAAGCTGAAATACACAAAATCGTGTAAAAACGAAATGAAGGACTTAGTGTGTTACAAAGCGACCACCACCAGATCACCCGGTGTCGCAACATAGGTGGGCAAAGCTGTTATTTTATATATATTAAAATAATAAGTGGTCCGTGATTTAATAAATAAAATAAAATTAATAATAAACCGTGCAAGTGATAAAATGAAGATTATTTGTGTGAACTTCGCTATAGAAAATAAAAAATTATTAAATGAAAATTGTCTATAGTCTCCCTTCCAAAAGAAAAGGCTTACCTAATTTCAAGTCCGTAATTATTCTGGACTCAGGGTTAAAATTATGCTCCCTTATCATAACCTATAGGGTCAAAGTAAGGAATATGTCACTAGTGTAGTATACTCGAGTATACATCAAATTCGCACTACGATTTACAGTTATATATTATTCCAGCCATCACATTACATAGTATATAAAATGCTCAGCCGGGAATCACATGACTATCAGTTTCTTCGCAGGACCGGCCCACATCCGTATAATCACACGACCGGCCTCTGTAGTAACAACCAAAGGCCCACATGGCCATAAACAACACCTATCAAAATCGCGACTGAGAAAAATTATGCAATTTTAAAAGATATCCTTACGAAACATCAGGAGGGGATTAAGATTCGCAAAACAAGGAAACTGAAGAGAGATGAGCGAGACTATCTGTCAGGCAGAGTTTTCACATTTGCCAGTAAATTTGACCATTTCATTAATAAGGAAGCAAAAGGTGTAACAGAAGGTGGTAGTGAGAGGGCTAGCTCATCCAGTGTTGTCTCTAGTGACAATGAGAGCAATACAGAAGTAAATGAGGTTAACTCGGATTCGGGTAGTAATCGTTTTTTAGAAGAAATGAGGCGAATCCGGATAGGGAACAGAAAGGTCATTACTCGTATACCAAGGGTAGGAAAACCAGACGAGGAAAGGGAACCAAGAGATCAGTCAAGCGATCGAGCAGGTATGCGCACCAGGTCATGGACAAAGAGAAAGTAATGAATACAGAGAAAGACTTGGTACACATGAATGTTAATGTGATTAACTTGTCTGATCGTACACTTACGGATGATATGATTAAAGTTCTACAGAAAGGCTTTGGATTTTGTCCTTCTACTGTGGTAAGAAATGAACAATTGAAGGTTGATATATATAAATTTGTCAGAAAACTAAAACTGAAGAAATATTTTGCCACACAATCGACTAGACCTGAAGAAGGGAATAGACCATTATCACACAGTACAATGTCAATACAGGAATCTATAGATACTGTTTTACTATTATCACTTGATCCTGAAGAAGGTACCCCTATAGACGAGAAGGCCTTTTTACACCAAATGGGCATAGAGTTTGGACATACTAGTGATAGTGGACTGAGACAAAAATCTAAATAGACTCCGAATTTTCCCTCAGATAACTGTTTTGATGTGTTTTATAAAAATGTATGTGATGACCTGGACTGTGTACCTATCAACAAGGTTAGAAATAGACACCGTGGCATGTACAATTTGACTACACAAGAGAATTGCTCACTCTTGCAGTTAAAATCTGATGAGTCTCTGATTATCAGAGAGGCAGATAAAGGAGGGTGCATTGTTGTTATGAATAGGTCAGATTATAATACAGAAGTATACACACAGTTGGCGAACACGACATGCTACAAAGCCCTGAATGCCAATCCACTAATAAACATTACTAATTCTATTAACAATGACCTAAAAACTGGTATGAACAAGGGTTACTTTCCTTGGAGGAATATACATTTCTCAAGATTATTAAACCTAGGTACCCATGTCTATATACCCTCCCAAAGATTCATAAGTCTGCGCCTTTTCCACCGGGCCGACCAATAGTATCTGGTATTGGGGGTCCCACAGAACACTTGTCTCAGTTTGTGGATATTTTTTGAATCCTACAGTACCATCATTACCATCATATATTCGCGACACGAAGCATGTATTAAATATGATGAATGACATTTTGTGGGATGAGGAGATGACTTTAGTTACTCTGGATGTCGTATCCCTCTATACAAACATTACTCATGAGTTTGGTATGACTGCCATCAAACATTATTTACAGAAAAGACCTGTTGAATTACTTTTACATACGGAGATGATCATGAAAATGATAGATATCATCCTTCAGAATAATGTTTTTTGTTTGATGGTTGAAGGTACCAGCAAACAAGCGGTACAGCTATGGGATCCAGATTCGCTCCCTCTTACGCCAACCTTTTTATGGGTTGGTTTAAGAGGGAGTGGATCTGGGGTAGACCAGGAAGTAATTGGATACAATATATATACTTTTGGGGCAGGTATATAGACGATATTCTTTTAATATGGACTGGTACAGATGAACAACTACATGGTTTTAAGCAACATCTGGAAAGCAATCCCTATAATATGTCATTTACTATGTATTACAATAAACAGAGGATTGTCTTCCTAGATGTGGAACTATTTATACATGATCACCGACTGAACAGTAGGATGTACAGGAAAGAAACATCGTGTAATTCGGTGTTACATGCCACGAGTGCACACCCTCACCATCAGATTGCAGCAATCCCATATGGTGAGATGGTGAGGGCAAGGCGCAATTGCAGTATGGAGGATGACTTTAAAACTAACATTGAGGATATTAAGATGAGATTCAGAAATAGAGGATATGGTGAACAGTTGATCAAAAAAGCTGCCACCAAAGCCGTGAAACTAAAACGGGAAATTACACTTTTGGATAATCAAAAAATGAATGTAGGACAACAGGATGTGATTAGACTAATCATGTCCTTTGGGAGCAATACAGGGATTATTAGTAGGATACTAAAAAGACATTGGTACCTACTCAAGGGAGACAAACATATTGCTCAATTTATCCCAAAGAATCCAGTATTACTTTCCGTAAAGGGATAACTTTGAGAAGTATGATTAGTCCAAGTTATCCTATTAAGACTGAGAGAGATGACTGGTTAACACAAAGAAACAAAGGTTCACATAAATGTGGTAATTGTTCGATATGTAGAATCTGTATGACTGTAAAAGATTTTTCTTACAATGGTAGTCCACAATTCTCAATTACCACCTACATCAACTGTTACACTAAGTTTGTGGTTTATGTTCTAATTTGCAAGTGTGATCGTATCTATGTGGGGAGTACCATTAGAATGCTCAAAGATAGGATTCAGGAACATTTTAGGGCAGTTAAACAAGGTGATCCTAGATATCCCTTTGCAGTACACACAATGACCTGCGAGAAGCAGGATTGCCATAGGACATTTCACTTTCATGGTATTGAAATGGTACCACCACTGATTAGAGGTGGCAACAGAGAACTAAGATTACGTCGTAGAGAAGCTATATGGATAATGCGTCTCAAATCAGTTGAAGATGGTCTTAACATTGATCGGGAATTACATTACTTTTTAGGAGAATAACTTCAGGGATAGTTATTTACATGGTATAGAACATTTCTGTTATGGAGTTGATCTTTACTTATATCTACTTTGTCTGTTTGTTGGCCGATCTAAGTAATGTGTACTATGTATATATAAACTCTGGTTTTGATTTCAAATGGATAATAATCTACCTCTGCTATCACCAATTTTGGTCAATGTGGAAAAATAATATTTAGAATGAATGTTTGATCTATTTTATAATTGCTGATGTAAATAATAATGTCTATGAGAATTTTTTGATGAAAATAACTATATGTATTATTCGAATATGGATATATGGGAAATGCCAATAGGAATTGTTTTTGCAAATAATGACGGTTATTTGATGAGACGGTCCAATACCAATAATTGTACACTGATCTTTCTCCTACTTTATGACTTAGGTATATTGGGTTCTCCCTTCTGTGACACATCTTTTAATTTTTAAAAAATTCTGTACTACACGTATAAACATATCTTTTTATTTTGATCTTTGTATTAACACGTACTACCAAATCTTTATAATGACCGTTACTTGCGATTATGGACTGAGATAATACTAACAATAGCACCTATCACCTCGAATCACCATTTTATATGGTTAATTGTGTGAAGTTATCTTTATATAAGAGATTAATATGATTTTACGTGGAATCCGTACATTACATAAGACGTTATCCATGATGTTTATATACTTTTGGATTTCAAAGATGGCTGATCTTCACCTCTTTCTCTATCGCGTATATTGTTGCTATATCTTTGTAAGGTACTACATAACATGTAGCACCAATATAATATAAATCAATTCGGTGTTTGCGGTATTCGTAACGTACATAGCATGATATTACTAATATGTACTAGTACGTTTTGGATTAGGTTTTACTTATAGCGGATACTATACTATATACATACTACAAGATGGCCGCCAACTAATAGTGTGTTTCACATCCGGTCTGGGTACTTCCGATTCAGGCAAACTTGATAATGAGAGCGCAAAAATGGCGCGGACGTATAACGCCGAAAGATGCTTGACCGACGGAAGTACTCTACCTTTCGGCATGTTATGATGGAGAAGCTATTTAAATAGAATTGGGTGTAAATTAATTCGGTGTTCACGGTACTCGTAACGTATATAGCACGATATTACTAATATGCACTAGTACGGTTTTGAATTAGGCTTTACTGATAGCGGATACTATATGATCTATATACTACAAGATGGCCGCCATCTAACAGTGTGTTTCATTTCCGGTCCGGGTACTTCCGGTCCAGGCTAATTTGAAAATGAGAGCGCAAAGATGGCGCGGATGCACAACGCCGATAGACGCCTGACCGACAGGAGTACTATACCTTTCGGTATGTCATGATGGTGTAGTTATTTAAATACATTTGGGTGTAACGATTTTGATAGGTGTTGTTTATGGCCATGTGGGCCTTTGGTTGTTACTACAGAGGCCGGTCATGTGATTATACGGATGTGGGCCAGTCCTGCGAAGAAACTGATAGTCATGTGATTCCCGGCTGAGCATTTTATATACTATGTAATGTGATGGCTGGAATAATATATAACTGTAAATCGTAGTGCGAATTTGATGGATACTCGAGTATACTACACTAGTGACATATTCCTTACTTTGACCCTATAGGTTACGATAAGGGAGCATAATTTTAACCCTGAGTCCAGAATAATTACGGACTTGAAATTAGGTAAGCCTTTTCTTTTGGAAGGAGACTATAGACAATTTTCATTTAATAATTTTTAATTTTCTATAGCGAAGTTCACACAAATAATCTTCATTTTATCACTTGCACGGTTTATTATTAATTTTATTTTATTTATTAAATCACGGACCACTTATTATTTTAATATATATAAAATAACAGCTTTGCCCACCTATGTTGCGACACCGGGTGATCTGGTGGTGGTCGCTTTGTAACACACTAAGTCCTTCATTTCCTTATTACACGATTTTGTGTATTTCAGCTTGATGAAAATATCAAATTGTTTTGAGCCCTGATGAAGTGCAGTTTAATGTTAACGGACGAAACACGTGTTGGCATGACCTAAGGTGTTGTCGAACAAATGAAGAAAATCATGTACAGATGAAAATCATAAATTGGATGAGAATGAGAAATTATGTCTGAATAAAAAGACATTGAACAGCAACGACTGGACTTAATAACAGTGTTAAAACTATTGAGTGCTTGGAGTTTGCAAAGAATTCTTTTAGCATTATGCAAGTTAAGTTAGCATTTACTGCACCATTTTGTATTCAGCCGCCATTTTGTGCCATGATCGAAATTAAGCTTCTGTCTCATACTGCCTGCCTCAGCAGAAAACATCCTTGATTGTTTCTTTATTATTCAAGGTTGAGCTTCGCTGCACTAATGAATAGCTCGTTCTGTTTTTGCATGCCTTTCCTTGTAGGTAGCCCTGCTCCCACTCTCAGAGAGACGGGCACGGGCTGAGTAACCTTGAAGCTAAGTTAGTGTGTTCCTGGTCTCAGGATGGTAGCTCATCCTTCTGTGCCTCCTTTGTTAACCTGCTCCAACTGGAAATTTCCAGTCTGGGCGGGTCCTGTTGGGTATTGGAAATGTATAATATCTGATGTTATGTTGGTGAGGGTCAGTCCCTCGGCAGCTATCTAAGGAGGCTGGTCAGACCGGACTCCGCTCGAGCGCATACTAATAAAATACTTTTGTTTGTATTCTCTACTGTCTGACCGACTCTTCATTCGTATGGAAGGCTGAGAGGTGGTCGCGAGTGACACGGGTGGCCCTAATCGGGTAACTTCCTTCAGTTGGCACCCAAACAGGGACCCCATCGGGTGAGTGACCCATCTTTGCCCGCAGACGGGTGAGGAGGACGGGGCCACGTCGGGTCGGATGGGCGGACCGGGAATCCCAGCACGAAAGAGTCTGGTACTCGCAGCTGCCCCGTCTGTCTCACCGGGCGGTGCCTCGGCTAGCGGTCATCCCGGCTGGGGTCCTGAATGGCAAAACCCTTGGATCTGGCCAGTTGGTCCGAAGAGTCGGCAGTGGAGAATAACCTCGTTTGACCTGTGTGCACCAGGTGAGTTTGCTTTGGGCCATGGCGCCACTTTGGTTTGAGTTTGGTACGGTCTGAGTATCGTTTTTGGACAAGCGCTTGAATTTGTTTGAGTTCTTTGTGAACATGGTATTGTTTTGATCCGGGTTTGGTGAGGTCTGTGGACTGATTTTGGTAAGATATTTGCAAATATCTGCTCGGCATGAATAGTGAAAACGTCTTCGTTTCAAGATGCCTTGTTTTAGTAGGCTGTGTTGTGTGAGTTGTCGTTGTTGTTCTACTGATGCTCGATTGGAGGAAAAGCAGCCTGCGCCTCCAGAGGGTACCCCGAACTTTCACATATATGTCAAACATGGCCTTGGCCCTATTATGTTTAGTACATTATGGCACAAATATACAAGGGACAATGCCGAGTTGCAGTGGCCGTTAACAGGTACCTTTGGCAAACAAAAACTGAATTTCCTGCAGGATAAATTGTTTGCAAAACGGAGTAGGCAGCCGATGTTTGATTATCTCCAGGTATGGCAGAAAGAAGCTAAGCAGAGGTGAATGAAAGCAGAAAAAGAGGCCCGAAAAGGCAGAATGCAGACAGTGACTCAGAAAGCAGTAGCGTATGATAGAGAGAAAGTAGAAAAAGGTATATAGTGTGCTGATAGAAAGTTTTGATCACAATATGACAAATCCTATGTTGCCCGAGAGGAAGGTGATACATTTGTGGAGGAATTGTTAGACACCCGACCTCCGCCTACATATGCCCCACAGAGAATAAACCCTGCTGTGCCACAGCCCCAGTCGTCTGTCTCTTCTGCCCCTGCTGTTTCTGGTTCTTCTGTTGTTGACTCAGTTGCTTTAACGGATGCGCCTCCTTTCAATTCTGTGGCTTCACCCTCCGCGCCTGTGATAACTGCTAGTGTCTCTGCTACACCTATCTTGTCAGTATCCTCTTTTTCTCCAGCCCTTACACCCGCAACACAGCCATTAACAACATTGGTGCCTACTCTTTCGAGTACTAGTCCTTCCCTCTCCCCTCATTCCCCGGGAGTGCTGGGTAGTGGAACGCCTGTACGTGGATTGGGGGACAGGGACTGGGCAACTGCTAGGGAGCGGTTGGGATGAATTTTAATACGATCTGATGTGGGGGAGGAAGAAAAAAGGGCGGTAGCAAATCAGGCTGCTCAGTGGACCCGTCATCCCATCTATAGTACTGAAGACGTGTGGAGTGTGATGAGGAATTATGAGCCGTTTGTGCAACAGAATGCCCTCAAGCACATGTCGGCTACATTGATTGGGTTGTGGGAACAGTGCTTCAATGCTATAGTGCCCCAGATTATTTATGATATTAGAGATAATGTATATGTAGCTGGTATAGCTCTGTTTCTCGTTCGCTGGTCCCTGAGGCAGCTCTGCCTGGCCAAAATAATGTTTTGGTAGGCTTTTCTGGTGTGCCGGTTGTGAGCCCCATTTCCAAACCTCTTGCTTTGACTATCGGTCCCTTTACTGTGGATTCACAATGTCTATTGACATCCAATTGTGGAGAAAATTTGATGGGCCTGGATTTATTAAAGAAGTTGCATGCAACAATTTTTTGTTCTCCGATGGTGTTTACATGACAATGGGACCAAATGTGATTAGCTCTAAGCAGTGCCTGTCCAAAGATGCGCCCCTCCCTGCTGAGTTTCAAGCTGTGCCGCCCATTTTGTGGGCAACAGGTGACACAGACGTAGGATTACTGCAGATTCCTCCAGTTTCCATTAAGATTAAAGATAACGCCATCTTGCCCGGTAATCCTCAGTACAAAATACCACAAGCGGGAGAGCGAGCTTTGTTGCGCATTATACAGGATCTAATTGAGTCGGGGGTGGTTGAGGAGACAGTATCGAATGTTTGTAACAGCCCTATTCTTCATATTCTCAAAAAGACATCCCTAGACTCCCCCGATGACCATGCCGATGTTTAACGTTTTGTGATTGATTTGCGTGAAGTTAAAAAAATAGTGGTTCCTCAGTTCCTGGTGGTTTCTGACATTACTGCCCTTCTCACATTGATTCCTTCCTCTGCCAAATTCTTCTCTGCCATTGATTTGAAAAATGCGTTGTTCAGCATCCCAATTCATCTTGATAGCCGCCACCTTTTCGGTTTTACACTAGCTGGCAGAAGCTTTAGGTTCTGCCGCGCTCCTCAGGGCTATACTGAAAGCCCTAGTATATATAGCCAAGCCTTGAAAGCCCAATTGGACTGCCTCACGCTTCCCTCAGGTAATGTATTGCTTCAGTATGTGGATGACATACTAATTGCTTCTGACACTGAACAGGGATGCAAAGACAGTACGGTTAAGTTGTTGTTGCATTTGGCCCTTTCTAAATTTCAATATTGTCGACAGGAGGTCACCTACTTAGGTCACCTACTGTCGAAGGAGGGTAGGAGATTGACACCTGAGCACATTAGCGCCATTGTTAAAATGCCCATCCCTAAAACTCAGAGGGATGTACATGCCTTCATTGGCATCACTTCCTACTGTCGACACTGGATCCCTAATTACTCATTACTAATAAAGTGTCTGCTGGTGCTAACCACTACAGACGTGCATGAGCCCATGCCTTGGACGCATGAATGTCAGCAGTCTTTTGAGCAATTAAAATGTACGCTTTGCTCTGCTCCTGTGCTTGGCACGCCTGATTACCTGAAGCCGTTCGTGTTGTACGTACACGAGACGGCTGGTTGTGCGCTTTCTGTTTTAACACAGGCCTTTGGAGGTAAGCAACGGCCATGTGCTTTTTTTTCTGCTTTGCTTGACCCAGTCACCAGAGCCCTTCCGAGCTGTCTAAGAGCGGTCGCGGCTGTGGCCATCTCTATAAGGCAATCGGCTGGGCTCGTACTTGATACTGACCTCACAGTTATGGTCCCCCATGCTATGGATACCCTTTTGAAAAAAACAAAGACACAGCACCTTACCAGTGCACGTCTGACTGGTTATGAGCGAAATCTCTTTGCCCCGCATATCACGATCAAAAGATGTGCCACTCTGAACCCTGCCACGTTACTACCCCTCCCTTCTGAGAGTGAAGAAATGGACATACATGATTGTCTGTTTTGAACGAACGGAGGAAGAGATGAAGGGACGGGTAGACCTGACTGATGTTCCCTTATCGGACCCCCAAGGGGAACTATACGTCGATGGCTCTTGTTTCAAATTACCAGATGGCACTACCACCGCAGCATATGCACTCACTACACTGCATACGGTAGTTGAGACATCACGAGTTCCTTATCAGTCCGCCCAGGCAGCTGAGTTAGTCGCCCTTATTAGAGCTTGTGAGTTGAGCGAGGGACTGGCTGTCAATATCTATAGTGACATTCAGTACGCCTTCGGGGTCGCCCATAATTTTGGGCGACTCTGGGTAGAGAGAGGGCTTCTCACATCCCATGCGACACGCATTCAGAATGGGCCCCTTATACATAGGCTTTTGTCTGCCCTGACACTCCCTAAGAAATTGGCTATAGTGAAGTGCAGTGCCCACAAGGCAATCACCGATGATGTGGGGAGGGGAAATGCATTTGCAGATCAGGTAGTTAAGGGGACAGCTCGAACAAAAATGAAAAAGATGTTTGTAGCGGGTCCTGCCAGGTGGGTACCCGAGGCCGCCATGTTTGAGGACACTCTGGATAATGTGAAAGAAATCCAGAGTGAGGCAACGATTGAGGAGTTAACAGTATGGCAGGACACTACAGCACGTTTGGATGAGGATGGGTGCTGGACCGACAAGTCAGAAAAGCAGAGATGGATGTTACCGGATGCATATGCCCTTCCTGTGGTCACAATGGCGCACGGGCCAGCCCACATTAGTGCGAAGGGAATATGTAAGCTGTTAGATCCTGTATGGCAGAATGACAACATTCCCAAGGTTGCTGCTCACTTAGTAAAGTACTGTATGGTATGCATGATGTATAATCCTGGAAAAGACACCCCTACACCTCCTGGTAATATCGCACTCCCTACTTTCCCTTTTGAGGTTCTCCAAATGGATTTCATCGAAATGGAACGAGTTAACAATCTGAAATATGTGTTGGTGGTTGTTTGTGCATTCAGTAAATGGGTTGAGGCTTACCCCACTAAGGAGAACACAGCTATGGCAAAGGCGAAGGTGCTCCTAAAGGAGTTCTTCCCACGCTTTGGTTTGCCCCGTTTGATTAGGAGTGACAACGGAAGTCCCTTCAATTCAAAAGTTATCCAGCTAGTGTGCGACAGCCTGCACATCAAGCAGAAATGTCATGCCGCAAACCACCCCCAGTCAGCAGGCCTGGTTGAGAAGTACAATGGTACTCTCAAACTGAAATAGGCAAAGATCAAGGAGAGCACAGGATTGCAGGGGCCAGATGCTTTACCATTAGCTCTTTTGTCTACAAGAGCTACAGCTCACCCTAGGACAGGATTGTCACAGTACGACGTCATGGTTGGCTGCCCAGCGAATGTCTGGGGCGTCCCGCGACCTCGACGGTTCTCTGAGATAGAATACCCTTTAATATTTGAGTTGACTAAAAGCTTGCGTTCTATTTACCAACAGATCCATGACGCCTTGCCACCAGCTCCCGAGGGGCCAGGCCATGATATCTGGCCTGGGGAATACGTCCTGGGGAAAATTTTCAGAGGAAAGACAGTTTGGAGCCCCTCTGGAAAGGGCCTATCCAGGTCCTCCTAGCCACTCGCACGGCAGTGAAGGTGGAAGGTCGGAAGAACTGGGTCCACTCTAACCATCTAAAGAAGGTGCCTCTTCCATTGCCTTACGACCAGTGGGTCCTTGATGGGATAGGCGATTCCAAAACAGAACAAGTGCCTCGCTTTGTTCCCTTCTCAGATTCCCAACTGGCGTGGGCACCTACAGAGGAGGAGAACAGCGCAGTGTTGAACGAGGCAGTGCCACCGGAGATCAGGGCCATTTCGGAGTCCCAGCCTGCTGGCCCATCTGTGCTTGAGCCCCAGTCCATTGGCCCCTCTGAGTCTGAGCCCTTGTTTGCGGACCCCTCTGTCCCTGGAGTGGATAGGTACAATTTGTGCCTCTGACGGAGGAACAGTGCACCAAAGGAAAAGTCAGACTAGTAGGGATGGACTGCGAGGAAAAAGAATAGGGTGTACCTTGCCTGTGGTACCCACGGTAGTTTAGGGAAAGGGAGATTGGTGCATTGTTCAGACATTGGACAGGTTGAATTTGACGTGCCTCCCCGGAAAAGAGAAAAGGGGGGAGGGGTACACTACCCTGAACGACGTGAGATTTCTTCAGAAAGGGCTGCGATCGCGCAGCTCCACCGGAAAGTGCTCAACAGCACCACCGTAGATGAACAATAGGAGTCTACCAACGAGACTCTGACGGACGCTGGGAACTTAGCCCCTTTCTTGCTTTATCATCGTTGGCTCCATTGCATGTCCTTTCCTCTGATACAAAAATTTACCCATTTGGTCGCCCCATTATGGAGGAAGAACAGCCCTTTGCAGCCCCGCGTTTCGGGCCGAATGGGTCTGGTTGGTCTAGTTGGTCTATTAAGAGTAAAATTGTCTTTGTAGTAATTATCCTGATATTTCTGATAACAGTACTTGGAATAATGTGGTTCCTTGAGGAGAAATATCCTGTGCAATCCTTTATTGGTACAACGCCCGTTCCCCATGAGCACATGTTTGTTACTTTAGCCCCTCACAAGGGGGAGCACAGAAAAACATACCTAGATAATGTCTTCCTGCAGATGCTCCACCAGGCACACCATACTTTGAATGTTACTAATTGCTGGTTTTGGGGCCTGCTCCCTTCTGTGACACATAAAAATGATGTATTACTGTCCCTGCCGTTTTCCTATCTTGGAAGCTGCGAAGCCTGGTTCTAACTGTTTATCATGGTGTATACTTATTTCCATGCTGATGCCATGAATATGACGTATGCTGATTATGATACTGTGTAAGAATACATATGTGTACACCAAGGGTTTACTCCAGGAGAGCAAGGGGCCCCTGATACATTGTCCCCAACAGCATGTATGAATATTATGAAAACAAAAAAAATATAACATGGCTTCGAAATGAAATGTTGGATTTTCAGGGATTCAATGTCACTGAATATTTTAGGTCTTTCCAGATGCGCAATATTACTCAGGATGAAGCAATGCCAGTGCCGGTAGTTAACGCAACTGCCAGTTTTTGTGTTCAAGGTTTTGGAAAGGTTCAAGTGGGACAGAGTAATTGCAACTATACCTATGTTCTGAGCACAACAAATAGCCCACCTTTGCTTCCCCCCCATATGTTTATTTCGTTTGTGGGTCCCAGGCTTATGTGTGGCTTCCTAGGGGGTGGTCTGGCATATGTTACGTTTCCTTCCTCCTTCCCCCAGTGTATATAGCAGCAACTAACTACCATAGAGATCACTGATTGCAGCATAGGCATGTTCACCTATCCTGTATTAGAAGGGTTATTAACACAGAAGATAATGATCAGACACATACTACTCTACAGCAGTTCACTGATGCTATGAAGGGTATCATTCCCTTCTGGGGCCCTATGTCCAATAGTCTCAATATCCGTCGCCTCACCAGGGTAGTGGAAGGGGTCATTAATACTACGGCTGGAATTTTGACAAACATTACAGCTGAACTCCAAGCTACGAGACTCGTTGCTCTTCAGAACAGGATGGTGTTAGACGTCATCCTTGCTGATAGGGGTGGGGCATGTTGCGTTATCGGCAGTAGCTGCTGTGTATACATACCGGAACACGCTCCGAATGTATACGCTGTGATACAGAAGTTGCACAGGCTTGCATCTGACATTCACCAGGAGAATGGTACTTGGACTCTTTCTGGTTGGCTGTGGGGTTTAATACCATCTTCGGGTTGGAAGATCCTTAAGTTTCTAGTAGTAATTGCTGGTGTCATTTTCACTTGTTGCTTGCATCCATTGCCTTCCTGCCTGTTGTGCCTACTGTATTGGAAAGTTAACACCTACACCAAAGGCCCCAGTACATGATGTTAAGTATTCAACTATGATGATGCAAGCTGTCCACGATTTGATGTCCATCGACTAAGGTATCTTTGAGTATTGATAATGTGTAAACAAAAGGGCACAAGTAGTCTTCTGATGTGAGCACTCATTATTATCCTATGCATTAGACAAAATTGTTAGAAAATGCTAAAAGGAGGGTCTGTTAGACTGAAAATGTGTCTGGCTGACTTCTTTTAGCATTATGCGAGTTAAGTTAGCATATGCGGCCCCATTTTGTATTCAGCCGCCATTTTGTGCCATGATCGAAATTAAGCTTCTGTCTCATACTGCCTGCCTCAGCAGAAAACAGCCTCGATTGTTTCTTTATTATTCAAGATTGAGCTTCTCTGCACTGATGAATAGCTCGTTCTGTTTTTGCATGCCTTTCCTTGTAGGTAGCCCTGCTCCCACTCTCAGAGAGACGGGCACGGGCTGAGTAACCTTGAAGCTAAGATAGTTTGTTCCTGGTCTCATCCTTCTGTGCCTCCTTTGTTAACCTGCTCCAACTAGAAATTTCCAGTCTGGGCCGGTCCTGTTGGGTATTGGAAATGTATAATACCTGATGTTATGTTGGTGAGGGTCAGTCCCTCGGCAGCTATCTAAGGAGGCTGGTCAGAACGGACTCCGCTCGAGCGCATACTAATAAAATACTTTTGTTTGTATTCTCTACTATCTGACCGACTCTTCATTCGTATGGAAGGCTGAGAGGTGGTCGCGAGTGACACGGGTGGCCCTAATCGGGTCACTTCCTTCATATGTGTTTACATCTTGGAAATGATGTGCATCTTTAGGTATTCTTCCTCCCTAATCTCATGAGATGGATCTCTAGATTGGTTTAAACTTGCTGAGTATGAAGCAGAGAGGGATAACATAACGTGCATTTGTAAAGCACACTTTCACCTGTGGGCATCTTGGCGCTGACTAACTGATTTTTATTGTTACCCAACGGTACTAATTTTATCGACCTCAGAAGGATGAAAGGCTGAGTGAACCCCCAGGATTTGAACCTGTGACCATGAGGAGAAACACAGGCCCCTGCAGTGGACGCATTTGTCCACTAAGCCACCAGACCCAGATATAAGAGAGAAGGCAAATGGGGGCCTGTCAGATGGAAAGAATTGAATATGGAAACAGCACATAGTGGTTTTGGTGTGGTCAGTAAGTTTGGGTGTGGATAACGTAGATTTCTTAAGGAAGTGTATACGGCTATGCTATCCTTGAGGGGTTGTGGGAAGAAACCATGAACCACTTTGAACAAAATTGTCAACAGCACTTTTTTCGGTAGGGAGAAGGAATACTGTGGGTGCCCCCCTAGCACACTCTTGCTATAATCTAGTTTGCTAAGTCCTAGGGAGTTATTTAGTGCCATAGCGGTACAGTATGGAAGACATGGGTGTTCAATATATATTTCACATTGGGTACATCATGGCTTTGAAGTCACAATCCGAACATAAACTAGAAAGAAGAAAATATATGTACATTGTTCTCCTTTTTGATAGCCAGAATAAACAATGTCTTCAGAGTATTGTTTGCAACATCGCAGCCCAACAAAGGCATTACTACATGCC
Source organism: Calotriton arnoldi (assembly GCA_963921515.1). Taxonomy (NCBI): domain Eukaryota; kingdom Metazoa; phylum Chordata; class Amphibia; order Caudata; family Salamandridae; genus Calotriton; species Calotriton arnoldi. The sequence continues at coordinate 752,604 of CAWUFW010000230.1, forward strand.
CAGTCATTAACCTATCTGGCTGTCAGAAGAGTGTACAAATAGGATCTACTTTCTGAATCCTACAAGGAATTGAGATGTTTTTAGCAAAAAAGGAGCCAAAACATTGCTACCTAATAGGATCTCAAATTGAGCTTGTTCCTCAAGCACCCCCATGGCTAAATCACTCTTTCAACTCCAAAGGAAGGTGCAATCTTAAGAGCATATCTGGGTAACAATCTGAAGAATTGTTTTTTCTATCATTCAGTGTCCCTAGAAGAGGCCCAGATATTTTTCATCCCAAATTCAGATGGTAACTACCACCTCTTATAGAGTATAGAGTGCTTAATCACCATCAAGAACTGATACCCACTTCCGCTTGTATATGTATTTTTGTACCCGATCAAGCTGAGAAGATTTTTTCAAAATTCGCCATATAAGGGGTATATGATCTGGTTGTACATCAGAGAAGAGAAGAGAAGAAGGTGAGTGGAGACAGCTTTAAACACCATCTTTGGCCACTCTGAGTACATTGTCATCCCTTTTGGATTCTCCAACACGCCGAATCCCTTCCAACACTTAATTAACACATAGTAATTTATTTGGATGACATCTTAGCTTTATCTGACAGCTTGGAACAACACCGGCAAAATATGAGGAAATTATTACTCTGAATGAAAGAACATGAACTGTATGCTAAGTTAGATAAATGTGTTTTTGAAATATTATGCCTGTCATTTTTAGTATTCATTATATTGAATAAAGGTTTATAGATGGATTTAGACAAGATTAAGGCTGTCCAAGAGTGTCCCCAACCTTATACACTTTGTAAGGGACTTTTCCAACATTGTCCTAACGAGTACTGCCCTATATAAGAAGTCAGGACCTTTTCAATGGGGTTTAGAGCAAGAAAACCTATTTAGTTTACCATAGCCACAGTACTCTAAAAAGTTGGGTGCACCCAACCTTTCATTGTACAGACCGATGCATCAGCATTTGCCGTAGGAGCTCTCTTGTCATAGGGACATGCAGGCTGTGAAGAATTATATCCTGTTGTTTTCTTTTCTCAAACCCTTTCACCAACTGAAAGAAATTATATCGTGTATGAGCAGGAACTACTGGAGATCAAAGAGGAATTTATGCATTGGAACCCCTACCTGGAAAGTTCTGAACACTCTGGCACAGTATGGGCTGACCGCAAGAATATGAAGCTTTTTTAAATAAAATATCTCTTTATTGACTTTGCCAAACAAAAATAAAGCATAACCAACCACACAGCACAGGTTACCAATTCTCACAGCATAACTACACAGCAATGTGCAACTCACTTCCTTCCAAGAAGTGCCAGCTAATTACCCACCCAACCTCCTACTCGAGTCCTAAATGGGAAATCCAGGGGGCCCATATCTCATCATGCTGGTGGAGGCAGCAGCCGGAGTAGTACACAGTACACTCCATTGTTGTGCATCTGTCTGTTCCAGCGAGCCAATCGTTCAGTGGTAGAGCCCTTGCCAAAACTTGGCAATGTCCCACTTCGCCACTATGCATCCAAGCCCAATTAATGTGCCAGCCCCCCACAGAAATCCTGCCAGTATATAAAGTTTTTAAAATCCATGAAGTATGCCAATACCGACACACCAGGTGGTCTTTGTTTTTCTCCACATTCTCGTTCCACATCACTTGCCATCCTGGGAATCGCCATGGCACAGCTGATGCTATGTCACAACAAGGAGAAATCGAAGAAAGAGAAAAATAATCACCTCCTGGCATCCATGCAATAAAGTCTGAAACTCGAGATGAAGCAGGAGAAGTGATCGAGAAGATCCTGGAAACACAAAGAAAGATCAGTGCCTGAGGCTGGATTCAAGAAAAGGTGGAGTGGAGGAAGGAGCATAATGTCCTGCTGTTTCATGATAGCAAGTTGTTCATTCCTGACCATAATGTCCTGCTGTTTCATGATAGCAAGTTGTTCATTCCTGACAAAGAATTACAGTAAAAAGATCCTTCCTTCCTTGGTGCCATGATTCTTCAGACGCTGGAAAGCCAGGAATAAGAAAGAAGCAGGAGTTAACTAAAAGACTGTTTTGGTGGAGCAGATTGGAGAACTCCATAATTGTAATTGTAAAGAATTTGTATAACACATTAAACCAAGAGGCATCAAATAAGAACTGAGTGGGGAGGGGGCTAAACAGAGAAAATCTAAACAACCATGCTGATCTGATGGAGGGCTAATTCTATAAAGAACATGTCCTGAAATGTGTTATCTACATACAAGCTAAGATGGATCTTAGGAAACTGGTGGGCTTGTTACAACCAGTGGAGGCTCGCAGAGGTAACGCCGTGGGGCAGTGAGGCGGGGCGGGGGCTGGGCTGGGTGGGGGGTGAGTGGAGTCCGACATACGACGGCAAAGGTGAACGTAAATAAATAAATAAATACCTGCCGTCGTATGTCGTACTCCACTACCCCCCCACCCAGCCCCGCCCCGCCTCACCACCCCACGGCGTTACCTCTGCGAGCCGCCACTGGTTACAAACTTTACCCAAACCCAAGCTGCCATGGTCACAGGTATCCATCGATTTTGTGGTGAATCTCAAAACACAAAACTGTATTGTGTTATGAGTGGTAGTTGAATATTTTTCCAAGTTGTCACATTTCATTTCACTCTCTGAATGGCATACTGCACCAGAACTCAGAAGTCGTTTTTGAAGGAAATAGTCAGTTTTCATAGACTATCTGAAGTAATCATTTCAGATAGAGGTTCCCAGTTTATCTCAAAAGTTTAGAACACTCTATTGAATAGATTAGGAACTATTAGTAATAAATCGTTAAGCTATCATCCAAAAACAGATGGCAACTGAACAACTGATTTAGGTTATTGAACAACACCTCCCTCGTTTCATCATGAAACTTCCAAATTACTGGATTTCTTTGGTACTGGTAGCAGAGTTTGCATAAACTGTGGGGCAGATTTACAAGAACTGGCGCATCTCTGCATATTTGCAGAGATGCGCCAGTTCATTTGCGTGACGGAAAAATAGCCTTGCACCACCATGGATGCGCCGCATTTACAATGCGGCGCACCGTGGCGCAAGGACAGACAGATGCGTGACGCATCTTTTGTCGGAAAGGCAGGGCATTGCTGGAGTCGTGTCGTAAGCACGACGCAACTCCAGCAATGGTCAGGAATGCCTATTCCGACCATGCTGCGTCACTCCTTACGCCTGCTTCAAGCAGGCGCAAGGATTTGACGCAGTGGCGTCGTAAAAGTCACTCAGTGAAATCTTGTAGATTTCACTGAGTCACTATTACGAGGCTTCCTTGCAACGGAACGCACACCCTGCATACATTATATCTGACGCAAGTATAATGTAGAGCAGGGCTTTACAACGTGACGCATCCCTAGATGCGTCACGTAAATATGTCGCATCGTGGTGCATTGTTTACGATGCCGCTGCGTCACAGAAGTGACGCATAGCGGCAGCGTAAAGTTGGCGCAAGGGGCTTGTAAATCTGCCCCTAATTATTTACTTACTGCCGTAGGATTTTCACCTTTCCGTTGCTGTTATAGTTTACATCCTAAGGTCTGGCACGTTTCTTTTGAATGTTAGAAGTGCCATCTGTTCAAGATTCACTTATTAAATAATTTCAGATTCAGAAGTCAGCCATTAGGAACCTCAGAAAGATTAAAGAAGATGACAAAAATGTATGTAGTCAGGCATAGATCTTCCAGATTAAAGTATCACACATGAGATAATGTCTTGTCATCTAGATACAGGTGCACATCCAAAGATTGCAGATACAGGTACACCCCCAACATTTCCACCAAGCTTTTAGATAGAACCAAGGATAGGTCAATTATGTTGCATAATAAATGAGAGGTACACCCAGTTTTCCATGTACCCAGAGTTAAGAAAGCCATTGAAATCACACCATAACAACCTCTCATCTTGATGCCGGGAGAAGGGCATCCTGAATATGAATTAGAAACCTTATAAGATTCCAGAAGCAGGCAAGGGTCATTGGAGTATTTATTAGCCTGTGAATCATATGACGCCTCAGAAAGATCTTGGGAGCTGGCATCTTTTGTGCACGCCCCTCATCTATTTAGGAAGTTTCATAAGGCCTTTTCCCATAAACGATCTCCTACAGGGATTTTTGCAAGGAGGGATGAAAGAGACATGTAGTTGGGGTGTCCAAGATTAGAAAAAGGAAGGAAAGACTTGCCCATAAAAAGACATTGATACAAGGGCAATAAAGCATTAGTCGAGGATAGAAGAGGTGGAGTACAGACCTGTGGAGGCTGGGACCGAGAAGGAGAAACTGGCAGTACAACCTGAAACCTAGGACCAATCAAGGTGTAGCTCCAAGGTCAGAGGATAGGGCAGATACTTCTAGGTGACCTTAAGGAGCGAGAGTGGGAATCAGTCTCCGCCTCCCAACGTTCTGTGTTGTAAGGTTCCAGATCCTCCTCAGTTTGTTCACCAGTTTGCTCCCACACCTTTGTGTTTTTTTCCCCTCTCTTTTTGTATTTCCTATCTTTAGGTTTCACGACACCCTCCGTGATGTGGTACCAACTGGCGTTGCCTTTTTCCCATGCACACTGCTGTCTCCTGTGCTCTTGAAAAGGGTCTCCTGGTGCTGTCAGGGTTTATCAACGGCCTGCCTTCTGAACCAGGGGGTGAATCGTACACTGCTTGAGATTACGGAATTCATAAAGCATACATTATCATATACTGAAGTATATTAAGTTTTTGAAAGATTCCAACCTTTTACTGTGGGCTGCAACCAAACTAACTTCTCTGTGGGATCCAGTAGATCAGGCGCCGCTGCAATGGTGTTTTCTCTCTTTCTCCCTTATCCCATTACCCCTGTCAAGGTGCTACTATGAGTCTCTTCCTACGTCTGTGCTCACTGGCCTGCCCCCACACAGATAAGACTGAGGGATAATCATCAGACTTTGTCTCTCACTGGTCCCCATGTGGCTGAGTCCAGGCACTTGGAAAAGAAAGCAGGGAGTGAACTGAGAATATAGAGGGAGGAAGGGTCAATAGTGTGTTTTTAGAGGAGGTAAAACCAAAGTTCATTTGAGACACTGTGGGTAAAAGCCTGTTAGGAATGAGTTGTTAAAAAAGTTATATTAGGCATAATTCCATGGGTGAAGTAGGAGGGAAGTATAAGGAAAATGAGTAGGTACCCCCCGCACCTAGGGGCGGGGTGCCCTTAGTTGCGCCACGGAGCCGAGCCTCCTCCAGGGGCTAGATGAGGAGGGGGATCACTGGTGACGTCTCCGATTCACGTAAAGGAAACCGAAACTTAGTGAAGTTATTTAAGGCGGCGTCCCAGGGGTCTCGTCCTCTTTGTCTTCTTGGATCCCAGGGAAGCCACAGGAGCGTCTTAAACGTGGCGAGGTGGGTTCAAGGAGGCCGTGGCGTAGCGACAATTAGCATCAGGGCGTTAGCTCACTTAAGTATTACCACGGTGTTCATATCACCAGGTTCACGGGTTCGTTCCCCATATGGGCAATTTGCACTTTTAATTTCACTCCCTTTAATTTTATATGGTTGCTGTCTAGCATACTCTGAGTTTGACAGCAGCGGTAATAAAGTTTTCCTTTGCCGGGAAGGTGACGAGGCCGCTATGATAGCGGGCCGCAGCGGGAAGCTGAGTGGATCTTGTGGCTGCCGCATCAGGTGGAGGGTGGGGCTCTAGTATTGGAGCACCGTCTTCGCCCAGCCCGGGGTTCGTGCATCAGCGTACGCGCATTTTAAATAATATAAATACACTATGCGCTTTCGTGGTATTAAAACACTTGTAGCAGCGTTATTTTAGCTTTGGGAATGCGACGAGTGCTCGGGAGTGAAGCCGCGTCCGGGGTTTGATGGGGCGTGGCTAAGGCGGCAGAGCGGTCAGCGGCGTGTTCATGTTTTCAGTAATAAGCTCAATAAGCAGGGCTTTTGAACATCTGCCAGGCTTTTTCACCATTAGCTCCAAACATGTGGCAGCGTTATTTTGCTTTGCTGTGTGGCGTTTTTGTTGCGTCTGGTTAGTTGGGAATGCGACGACCACTCGGGAGTGAAGCCGTGTCCGGGGATGAAGGGGCGTGGCTAAGGCGGTAGAGCGGTCAACGGCGTGTTCACGTTTTCAGTAATAAGCTCAATGAGCAGGGCCTTTGAACATCTGCCAGGCTCTTTACCTTTAGCCCCAAACATGTGGTGGAAGAGCTGAGTGAAGCCGCGTCCGGGGGTGGAAGGGGCGTGGCTAAGGCAGCAGAGTGTTCACCGGCGGGTTCAGGTTTTCAGTAATAAGATCAATGAGCAGGGCCTTTGAACATCTGCCAGGCTCTTTATCTTTAGCCCCAAACAATGAGCAGGGCCTTTGAACGCGGTGTTCATAACCCCAAGTTCACGGGTTTGATTCCCCTTAGGAGCCAATCTGCAGTTTTATTTATTTATTTATTCTTTTTCAATTTTATTTACATTCTTGAGTTATGTGAATAACATACCTGTTTATGTAACAGCTTTAATTAATTTAATACGTTGGGTAAAGGTACCGAGGCCGCTATGATAGTCGGGGCAGCGCGACAAGCTGAGTAGTTTGTGAGGCTGCCGTGTTCTGCGGAGGGTGTGGCTCCAGTATCGGAGCATCGTCTTGGACCCGGGCCGGAGGAGGGGCGCCTAGGCGCGCAAAACAGCAGCAGCGTGCCGCTTTGGGGGAAGGGCAGAGGGCGCTGTGCCCATGCCTACACAGATGTAAAAAGGCCGGCCTATAATTGGTTCGGGCACAGCAAACCTCGCGCCAGAGAGATCAAACAGCCACGGGGCATTCTCAATCTCAGGCTTTCCCTTCTCAGATCTTCTTACACAGGAGACTCCAGGGGCCTTGGAGCTCAGACAGTGTGGGTCCGAATTTTTCCAGGAGCACCAAAATAGTTACCCTATGACGTTTTATCGTCATGACATGATCCGGTAGGATAATGTATTCATTCACATTATTCATTCATTTAAATGCTTGGTCGGAAAGTAGCTGACTGAAAGCATACAGTGGAAAATCATTCACCTACCGTAGACAAAACCAGTCCTTTCAATGGACTTTGGACCAGCCTACTGGCTGGCTTTCTTGGCAATATTATTTACTTGCTTGTTATTTATTAAGTGATGTCATAGCCTGAGATTAGGCCGAGCGTTATATAGAAGCAGGCAGTGAAAACCTAATGCATGCAGAAGGATGCATAACGACTCGGTGGGCGTAGAAGACTTGTATTCTGTCAGAAATATTTTGCAAACAAGTTACTTTTGGGATTACATGGACACAATTAATAATAGGTGGCGTTACAGTCAGACCTGCCGAGTTAGAATATGGGAGTACAAGGTTCGAGTCTCGGCGCTGGATCCGAGCAACATTTGGGAGGCTTAGTGTACATATTATAGGTGTGCAGTCATGAGGGCGAGCCTCCTCAGTCGCGGGTAAATAAATGCATCTGATTCTGTGTAATAAACGCGGAAGCGCACCAAACATTGATGGCTTGTTTTTTCTCTTCCCTTATATGATTGTGGGAGGCGCACTGCGCGGACAGGGCGACAACATGCTCTCAAGACGGCGACTAGCAGGAACTTCAAGATGGTCGACATATCGGTACCAGCAGACATGGGAAGGATTCCATGTCCCGTGTGGTAACTGTTCGCATGGTATATGCAAATGGCCTCAGGGTAGATATAGTCAGCTTCGCTGTAGAGTAGCATAGCCCGAATGCAATACAGAGCCACCCTCCCAACGCTGCAAACGGCATAGCAGGGTCGGTTTTGTGGATTGTACAGTTGGGTCATAATGTAGAGAGGGGTGGTGGAGTAAAGGCTAGAGCTGCCTACTTGGGAGCGAGGGGTTTAGCGGGGAAGGTGTTATCATGCCTGGCCTGTGCGGAGTCATGCAGTCCTTCTCCTTGCACACTAATGAGGCGGAAACACAACAGGCATTCTTTCTAATTTACGTTAGTTCCTGTTCACATGGGCGGGGATAGGACTGGGGTGTATGGTCTGCTACTTTACGTAACACACAATCGGACAACGCTGGGGAGGTAGATCCAGCGGAGTCTTGCTTTCAGATTTAATATGACTTGCAGGGCTGAGCGCCATGGCAGTACTTACATCAGCCATTTGTCACTCACTTTTCAGTATCTTCTGTCCCAATACTCCTGCCAGTATGGTTCTGTCTCAATACTCCTTAGCGAGACCTAAGCTGAGTCACATAGCTAGGGACACAATAACAGCAGGTGGCGTATGAGTTGGATTCCACAATGGGTCCAGCCTCTCTAGAGGCCGCTTGGTGGTGGTGGTGATAAGTTACCATATTGATGGGCTTCATCTCGGGTGCTGGGTAATTACGCATCTTGCGGTATACTATCATAAGTTAAGCAGCCATTTATGCCCTCGCGGGGACATCTAGCCATGGGTCTTAACTGTGTATGGACAAGCACCTACCCCCAGTTAGGGAGCAACATCTGTCAGCAGGGGGAAGTTGTACATCAAAGGAATATCTTCAATTCACGCAGAAGACAAGATGGCAAAGCGTGAGCGAGGGGGGGTCTACAACATTGATTGGTATGGGAGCATGCACGTTGGGCTCACATTGTGAGTCAAAGGAGGGGCGATGGGACCGGATGGCTCCTCATCTTTGGGGACAGAAAAGCCAGTGGCATAGTTCTGCCTGGTTGGGTTCTATGGTTGATGGTGGACACCCGTTGGTGGACTATCCGTCACCAATTGGTTGCCGGAAGGAGGGCACCTATTAAGGAATCCCAATCCGATGGTACATCCAGCAATAGGTGGCGTGGTACAGACTACGGGTGTGATATTACGATTTCCGGGTAGCTTTCCTGATAAGGGGGGAATACGCTTCTCGGCAACTATGGGTTGGTTTTCGTTAGAGCTGTGCAGAGTCAATAAAAAAATAAAAACAAAACCTCAGCAGTGGTCCTGGGCTACTGCTGATGTGCGTCTATTGATGGAAATGGAATTAGCAGCATAGCTGAGTTGGTTCAGTGTACAGGACGGTACCATATGTTTTCGACTGCATGGGAAAGGGAGTTATGGCTGACGTCAGCCAGTAATGTTATTGGGGGATCGGGGCTGGCTAAAGGAACAGGGGGATTGACCCGCTGGGGATCCTGGACCTTTCAGCCCTACCTGTGGTCGCCTGGAGTTCTTCCTGGATACGAACTGCCTGGGGGTTGGTCACAATCCAGGCATCCCGGCACATGGGACTCCTTGTGTGGCTCCCAGGAGGCATTGATAAGGTGCCCATGGCTGTCATCAGCCTGTAATGAGCTTGTTGGGCTCCTGGCGGGCGAGAGAGAGGGCTGCCCTGCCGGTGGTTCCAGACTATCTGTCCTCACCCATGATGCTCGGTGGATGTTCTTTAAGTGTTGCGCTGGGCTCCAGACACACTGGCTGGGACAATGCCTTATTGGAGGCCCTGGTTTGGTCGTTTCCTCCTACATGGAGGGTACTAGAAATACAGAGGGTGGTCGTACGGATGTTGACTGGTCTCTAGTTCCGGTCAGGTTGGCATGGATTCTTGATTGGGATACGGAGCATTGGAGTTGGACTCCAGGACAGCATACCATTTCCTGACCTTTGCTGCCAAACACGCATTTAGGGGGCATTCTTGGCCCACGTAATTCATCACTTGATGTTAAGATGATTCTTGATGAGGCTACTGCTTGATGTCCAACCGTTCAAAGGGAAATTATAGAACAAAGGGTTATCTCAAGTCCTCCGTGAAAGGCAGGCATTTACGGAGATGATACTTCGCATCATCCTTAGTAAAATAGTCAATCAGGCCTACAGGAACATTGATATTTTGGGGGTTGTCAGGCTGCAACTGGCTGGCCAAGCAGCTCTCCCCGTGGGAATTCTAGTGAATAGAATAACAGGCCTATCACATGATCCAGAAATATTGTTAGTCTTCAGGGGTCTGTGGCAGGCATCGGTCAGTGTCGTGCGGGGAAGGGCAACAGAGCCGGTAAGCTCCTCACAGCACATAATAAAAAGGGGTTTCACAAGAACTCTAACTCTGGGCCCGGACTGCCCCCTTGACCGGGGAATTGTGTAGGCAGCGGGCAGGCGGGAGGGGGGGGGGGCTGACCTGCTGGTGGTCCCTGGACTCTCCTGCCCTGCCACGCAAGGCCAGGTTTTTTGGTACTTTTAGGGATCACACCTGTGCTCAGGTATCCCAGTGGGCTAAGCCGTTATGCGGTGCCCTGTTTTTAAGTATGCGGTTCCTTTATTCACTTAGCGTAGCAGCATTTCCGTGGGTCCAGTATGGAGGAAGCACAGTGGGCCATTGCACACCATTGGATTGGGGTGGGGGGTCTAACAATGCAGGATCTGTTTGGTCGGCTCAAAAAAAAAAAAAAGCAATAGAATCAAGGAGTTCCCCGCCCAGTAATTTTAGTCATTCACGCTGGCGGGAACGATATGTTACCTTTGGGCAGGCGAAGGGTGAGGGAGGCCTTGTTCGCAGCTATAGCTAGGATTAGACAATACTTACCGGCAACGTCAATATGGCGGTCGGTAGTCGTACCGCAGGCAGTATGGGTTCGGGGGGGCTCTGGTGAAGGCCATCAACGAACTTGTAAAATAGCTGAACCATTTGAGCAAAAGAATCTTAGCCAGTGCCACGTTAGGCACAATTTGGCACAACTGGCTACAGCCAGGAAAATGGGAGTTGTTCCATCTGGATGGGGTGCATCTGGTCGGCAAAAGGGCAGGAGATCTTTTTCCAGACTTTGCTGGGCTATTCTGGAGCACAGTCAGCGCCGGGGGGGGAGGGCGAGTGCGCCAGGGAGCTTCTCACCCTGTGGCGGAGCGCTGACAGATAACAGTAAAGGGGGCATGCACAGCAATGGAGGTTCAGCGACTGGATGGACCCCAGGAGGGGGTAGGATGGAAGTGTGCAGAGGGTAGGCGTGCAGGGGACTGACCTGCTGGTGGTCCTGGACTCTACTGCCCGAACCCGCAACATATGGACTGAGTAAATTCTTGGGGAGGCTGCCTGTGTTCAGATACCCCGGTGGGTCGGTGCGCTATGCGGTGCCCTGGATTTCAAGTAATGCAACTGTTTGCGGTAGCGCGTTGGGGCCTGCTGGCACAATGTGCGCAGCTGAGTGGGACGGCCGAGTCGGCCAAATTCACGTTAAAATGTACGGCCAAGCTGAAGTTCAAGTGTAATGTCTGGCCTAATTTCCTTACTGCCTTTGACATGTCGGCCGAGTCGGCCAAATTCAAGTTAAAGTGTACGGCCAAGCTGAAGATCAAGTGTAATGTCTGGCCTAATTTCCTTACTGCTTTTGACATGTGGATGTCGCTGAAGTGTGATGCTGTGAATAATGATATATATCCAAGTAGAATACTTTTACTCTCGTAGTGGTTTGTGGTGATTATCTGTTTTGATATGAATAAAAGTCTACGCCTTGGACAACATTACATGATTCAGAGTGTTCTTGGGCCCTGTGGGGGCGGAAAGGTGACAGAAGTGGGGGAGGAGTGAGTGTTACGTTGTGCGCATACTATGATGGAGTAAGGTAAGAGGGGATAGGAGCAAACGATGGCAGCCAGAAAAGCAGCAAAGGTGTCTCCAATTTTGGTGGTCTTGGAGGAAAATTAAGATGCAGAGCCAGTGGCTGAGAATGTGAGTGAACTGTAAAAGGTCAAGGTGGGCAGATTAAGTTACTGATCAGGGCCCAGATGTACAAAGATTTTTCTTCGGGTTTGTGTCACTTTTTTAACACACACCCGATGCAAAATCCATTTAGGTATTTACATAGCAAGGCAAATGTCGATTTGAATTGCTTTGTGGAAAAAAATGTAATGCTGGGCACTGCATTGCGCTGCCTTGCTTTAGTTTGAATTAGGGAGGCGTTCCACGCAGGGTGCCATGAAGACAGTGCTGCCCCTTCCAAGGCACTTCTGCAGAGTCCATGTTCACTGTGCTGAGATGTGTGAAGCAGGCATTCTGTCCTGGTTGTCAAGGCACCCAGCCTCAGCAGGTCCGGGCGTCCTATTCCACTGCTGATCACTGTAATAACAACATTCAGACAGTTCTTAGTTTGTGTGAGTGTTTGCAGATGGTGGGCACTGACACTTTTTTAAGACTGACACTCTTATTTTTCATTATCAGACGCTAACCAAGAGTGAGAGGAAGAAAAGGGGGAAGAGAAAGACAGGAAAACAGTGACTAAATAAGAAAGCAGGAATAAAAAGGCATTTGGCAATGTCATTGGCAGACTCCTGAAAAGAACTATATGGCCCTGCACCTTCATTACAATTTTTAAAATTGACACTGCGTATAACGTGCTTCTAAGCGCATTAATCAACAAACCCCTTCCATTCGCCAGCAGTCAGACCCCTCTATCCTACCTCTTTCACAAATACTTCAAGCGGTCCATAGCTTAGCACACCCACGCCAGCTTCAGTATGGTGTCACCAGCAGGGGGGTAGCTTGGACAGTAAGATTGGGGGGTGTAAGCTTCATTTTTTCCAACAGTCATGCTGGAATTTAATGTTAAAATACATTATAGGACAAGCAGGGTGCATGAGAAGGTGCTAAAGGGCAGTGGAAAGGGAGAGGAATGCGGATTAATAGGAGTACTAAGTGAGAGAAAACACAATATTTTGTAAAATAACCAACATTTTCGAGAACAGAGAGGATGAGAGTCTGCGTTTTTGTCTGCATGCATATAAAAATTCCTGGTGAAATCACAGACACCTCACCATACCCGACTGAAAGTACCTGTACCCAACTATTTAGCAGAAAAAACATTTATATGGGGGTGTGTGTAACACCCTAAACACCCCTCTTGAAGCTAAGCCCCTGGTCACCCGGTCCAGTCTCACAAATTAGCACCGCATAAGAGCATGCACAAAGTGAGAAGACAAGAGTGGGTGCAACATTAACACCATTTCTTACTACTCACAACCTTTCACCTTTTCATTCTACACTCTTACGGGAGGGGACGGCCTGGATCTTCCATGTTTTGCCCCAAGCTGCGCTCTGGCACAATTAAATAAATTGTAAATTGTATTTATATAGCGCTTACTACACCTGATGAGTCATATAAAAGGCCAGACAGAGCAAAGGACTGCCGTAGAAAATGCCTCACTTGAGCACCGTCTCTAAAGCTTTTCTGGCTAACATTTCCCTTTAAAAAAATATTCTGATGCAGTATAGAAAAAAGTTTACGGTCTCTGTGATCCGTTCATTACTTTACCGAGAGTGCCGCTAAATCCTCATATTGGCAAACAGTTCATTTCTTTTACAGCAGATTGATTTGTGTTTGTATTTTTCTGCTGCAATATGCGGAATGGTTGCATTTTTAGTTACCATGACATTTATTCATTAAACTCTTTCTCTGCATTCCTGCTGAATTCCTTATTTTATTATTACACACTCCTCAATGGAATCCTTCCCACAAAGGAATGAATTAGGTTACATTGAGAATCTGTGCTTGTCACTTTTATATCTTCCCAGAGCCGCAGGAAGAGACAAAATACGTTCCAGGTGCTGGATTCTTCCTGTCTGCCCAGTCAGCCAAAAAGTAGTAACACCCGTGTGAAGCCTGGCAGACAGGACCCGCAGCCTCGGAGAGCCCGAGGCTGTGCAAAAGAAGGCACGGACAGAGAGAGTGGACAGGCAGCTACTACTCCTTTCATGTTACCAAGAGATGTAAAGGGAATGTAATTACAATATATTTTATACAGCACAGATGTACAGAGTGTAATAGGCTGTTTTCTAGCATCGTTGAGTGTGAGGAGGGGCTGTGACCCAAGAGGGATCATGCTGTTTTCTCGTGTGTAATAGTTATAAACAATGGTGGGATACAAGAGGTTAATTCTATGCATCACGATAAAATCACTCTGAATAGGCCTCGTGACTATTAGTAGAGCTGTTTTCCTCTGTCAAGGCATTGTAACATGCATTCTGTGAGACAATAAGCAGTGTTTTCTCACAGCAGTTATGTTGTACTGTGGTAATAACTTTAATTTTTATCCTTACAAATTAGACATACATTTGTGGATGTTTGTTTACTAGTATATCAGCTGTAAATAACGCGTTTCTGGGCTACATTCCACTGGCAGGGCAGATGTATGTTTATTTAACAAAACAGAGAGGTGAGAGTGAGAAGAAACTCTCCAGGGAGAGGTGAATAGAGCACTAAGTACAATTGTTAACCACAAAAGTTCAATTCACCTACGTGACATAATAACATCATTATCCTGCAGTCATGATCTGTGACATGCTCTTGCCTTTTCGCATCTGGCAGGCAGGCACATGCAGTACTCTGAGCTGACATGTCATTCATGCATTTAGAGGAAGGGAAGGCTGGCAGTGCAAGCAGAGTGATGGTGATGCTTGGAGAAAGGCTTTGGCTCTTTAAAGGCAAACTATGCGAGGTGACCAAGTGTAACCCAGGAAATGACGTTTCCAACTAAGCCATCGAATTCTCATGATGTTGGCAAATGGCGTGGCCATTTACAGGCTATCGAATATAAGCTCCTTGTGGTCCAGAGTGTCCTTGGTAGGCAATTGAGGTAGATTGTTGCTGTACCCAGGTCTTCTTAAAAGAGAACTGCTAGAAAATCTTGGACATAGTTTGTTATTGTTTTCCAAGCAAACAAAGTCCAAATTGAATACAGAGAAATATTCTTTGGAATCCAATTGTGTTGTGAAAATGAACCCTTTTTGCTAAGGTACTGCCTCAGAGTCATCCTTGACGGAATGTAAACTCTTATTTTCTCTTGCAAACCTTTGCTTCTCTACATGAGGAACGAGAAGGTTCCTCATCTATTTAAAAGAATTTGACCCTCATTCGTGTGCAGGGCCGGTCTGGGAACCCAAAGCAGCCCTGGCAATTTTGTCGGACTGCTACGACCAATGTTCTCCCTGTTCGTGTGATGTACATATTTTTATTAAAGTAGTGATATGAGATTAGGGAAGTTATTATTTGATATCAATATGAACTTTAACATTCTTATGGATGTTTTCTTTATAACAGTTTGAGGAAACAACCATGAAAATGTATTCAAACAAGGAAAGGTGTTCTAATGAAACACAGAAGGTAGTTACTTTATCAGTGACAGAAGTAAGATAATTCCAAACCCTTATGACCTAGGTTTCATAGGTATTATTTATTTTTCAGTGTCAGGAATTTTGCAATTCCAAAAGAGAAAGAGTCTGAGACACAGAGGGTATATCATTTATACTACCAAGTATTAGATGTTGAAATACATTGATAAGTTACTAAAAATCTTCATCTTGTCTTTAGATGTCTACTGTGACACAGTAGAAGTCAATGCACAGCAGAGTGAAGAGTCAGAGTGATGATATCCTGTGTCCCTGTTTTGTCTCTGTCATGTAATTTCCCTTCCTCCAGGTCTACTGCTATGTGTGGGAAACTGGGTTCTTGTTGCACTACCCCTCCCCCTACACACTTTTTGCCTGGTTTTTGATGCAACTTTGACTGAGGTGTACTGGGTCCCTGCCAGCCAGGTCCCTAGTACCAGTGTTCGTTCCCTAAAACTGTACCACAATTGGCACAACTTCAATAGCCCCTCTAAGTCCCTAGTAAATGGCACCCCTGGTACCGAGGGTATTGGTACTGAAGAGGGTCCTCTAGGGCTGCAGCACAAATTGGGCCACCCTCACCAAGGCCATGCACACTGCCATTGCAGGCTGCGTGTCGTGGTGAATAGAAAACCTAAGATTCGACATGGCACACAGCCCTGTGTGCCATGCTCCAATACACTGCATGAGGTATAGGTAAGTCACCTCTACTGCAGGCCGTATAGCGCTGAGGCAGGGTGCACTATATCCCTTGTGTGGACATATCTCCTGAGCAGATATGACCCTACAATATCAAGTCCTTTCTTGGATATTGTAAGTGCACAGGGAAGCCATAGAGAGTGCATGGGCTGAACACTTGCCATTACGAGTTTCTTAGCTCCATGATGGCTTCACTATACCCTAAGATGTTAGGTACCAGGAATCCTGTCTTAATAAATCCTCACTGATGCCAGTGTTGGATTTATTAATAAATAATAAATACACACACGGGCCACCTTAGAGGGTCGCCTCAAAACCTACCGAGCACTGGTGTGGTCTCTGACTAGTCTTAGCCAGCCTGCCACCACCAGACATGTTTCTGACCTCACGGGGTGAGAGCCAGTGCTCTCAGAGGCCAGGAACAAAGCCAGAGGTGCTTAATACCCCCTCCAGGCCAGGATAACCTTCCAGAGTGGAAAGCTTCTAAGGCGTTGTTACATTTGAAATGTGACCCAGGCATCTCGAGATAGTGGAGGATGACAACACCCCTTTCCTGCTTCACATTTGGGGAGAGGAAAGGTGGGAAAATTAGTTAAATTGGGAGGTGTGTCCCCCTTCAGCCAGCGCCACCCCTAAGGTGGGGCAGGTGATGTGAAGCCTAGTCTTGGTTTGAGAGGGAATTAGCCAATTAGGGTCAGGATAGTGCCTCTATTCCCACAGGAAGTGGTCACTTAGAGGGTGTAGACACCCTAAAGGTAGGTAGCCCATTGGCTACTACATGTCACTCCCTTTAAAGCCCCTAAATTTAGTATTTAGGTGGCATCCCAGGACCCTGAACTTAGATTCGATGGACACAGAGAAGAAAAGGACAAAGAAGAGCTGCTGACCCAAAGATTTAAACCCTGCTGCAGAAAATTGGCGCCAAACCCTACCTGCTGCCTTAAGGACTCAGAAATCATGGTATGCTGTCTCGTCCTGCAACTGTGAGACCTCCAAGAACCCTGGAGCTCCTCCAGCCTGCTACAAATTTCCAAAGAACTCCCTTGGAGTAGAGGTACTACTCCCTGCAGTCCGCAGGCACCGAACCCACAAAGTCCAGTTTGTTGACTTGCTGCTCTTCGGCAACTCCGATACAGCATTTGAACCAAAAGTGCTACATTAGCTTCGGAGGATCAAATCTGTTTCCCCACCAAGTTTGGACACACCAGGATCTACTGGAGCCGTGCTGCTCCAAAACTCAGGGTACCGGACCCTCTGCAGCATACAGTGAGATGAAGAGTCCACTACGGACTCCAACTGCCCAGGAAGCAAGCACCCATCGAGGGACATCAAGACCCCAGAGACCCACTTAGTGAGTGGCCCAGTTGTCCCGGAATCGCCTCCGCAAGCTGTCTGCTCCTGACCGTGAGGACATCTTGACGCGCGCCACCCGGCCAACCTATCTGCTCTGCACCCGGCCCACCTGGCCTTGCTAAGGACGATCCAGATGTGCACCCATGGTCCTGAGGCTCTTGTGACCTGCTCCTTCGAGTGCGACCCTTAGGACTTACCTTTAAGTTCCTTTGTGCAGTGTGTTTTCAAGTGGCCCCCTTCTACGTAACGCACCAGCTACCAACGACCTCAGCACCCTGCTCCCAGCCAAATCCGGGACGCTCCCGAGATACCGCTGGGGGAACATTGGGCCTGGCCTTGCTACTTACTTAAATCTAGAAGGTGAACCTTGAGAATCAACTGTGTGATTTTATATGCATTTTCTCATTTCTTCACATTGATTTCAATGGTGCATAATTGTGTAATTCATTTTGCGAACTTTGAAAATTAATATCTCTGGATGTACTTACTGTAGTACAAAGTTCTTGGGCTGAAAAATTATATAAAAATCGATGTGATTTTGCTAAATTGGTCTCGGATTTATTCTTGAGTGTGTGTCTCCCTTATTGCCTCTGTGAGTACAACAAATGCTTAGCACTATCCTCTGATAAGCCTAACTGCTCACCCACAATACCATAAATAGAGCGTTACTATTATCTACTTTTGCCTCTGTATACCAATCTGGGTCTCCCTGGACTCTCTACGCAGTATACTTTGGTTTAGTGCACTATATAGAGAGCCAGCTTCCTACACTAACCAACATATTCCTCTCATGTATGGTTGGCTGTGGATCTGGACTACAAGGTTTGTGCCACAAATCTAGGTGCAAACGTGAGACCCGAGAATGGACAGGTAATAGGCCAGACAACTGAACATTTTTACCTGTCTTAAAAGCTGGGTCTGTACTGCTCTTTCTGTCAGCAAACATCTTATACTGAGCTTTAGCCATTCTTAGATGCACTAATGCGGATTCTTGGGCATTACGTATGCCAGGGATGAGGGTCTGAATGGAAGGGACTGTAGAGGAGGAAAAGGTAGGTGGCCAAATGTGGGGATAAACAAGCGTTTCCCACAAAAACTGAAAATAACTCCAAAAAGTGTGTAAAGTGTTACTGTATGAGAATTCCGCAATTGGAATCCATTGTACCGATCTTTCTGAATAGTTCATCAAAAAAAAACTCAAACTTAATTTTGAGGGCTAGATTTAGTCATCCTGTCTGTTCATCTGTCTGGGGATGATAACTTGTGGACATAAAATGAATTACCCTAGTTGTTTTAACAGTGTTCTCCAAAATCAAGCTATGAATTGAAACCCTCTGACTGTAACAATGACATAGGGAAGTCCATGCAATCTGACCATTTCTAGACTGATGCAAGGGTGAGAGTGATGGGAACCTTTTCCAACACAATAAAATGCCCTGTTTTAGTGAGATAGTGAACTACTACCAACAATACAGTTTTAACTTCTAATAAGGGTAAATCTGTCAACAAATCCGAGATCTGTAACCGTGGTTGTTAAGGGGTTGCCAAGTGTTACAACACTCCCACTGGTTTTCTTCGAGGTTCCTTGATTAGTGCACAGATGTTGCTTTCTTTGGCAAACTTTTCAATGTTTCTCCTCATGTAAGGCCACCAATATTGATGGTTTACTAAGACTTGTGTCTGATGAATTCCAGGATGTGCTGCTAGTGGGAATGTCCCTGTTTTATGATTAGTACTTGTAGTTCAGAATCTGGGATGTAGACCCTTCCTGTGTGCCACAGAAGCTCCTTTTATATTCTTCGGTGCTCTGGACTTTGTGCAGGCCACTCTTCTACATTGAGAGTCTGATATCTTTCTTGGCTTGGAACAAGTCTCAGTATCTACACTAACTCTTCCTGTTAAGGCAAAAATTGATGAGTATTGATTGTCTGTTTTTTCCCTTCTCCTTGTCTTGATAAAGTATCTGCTTTTCCATGTCTGTTACCAGGTCTGTAAGTGATCTCACAGTTGAATCTGGAAAGGAATAAAGACCACCTAGCATGTTTGGGTTCATTTATTTCATTGACTTGAGAGAAAACAAATTCTTATGGTCAGTTCAGATTTTAATCTGATGTTGAGCCCCCTCTAACTAATGTTGCCAATGGCCCAGAAAATCTTTGATAACCGAAACTTCACTATTGTAGATAGTATAATTCATTTCTTCAGTATAGAGAGTTCTAGAAAAATATGTCACCAGATGTATAGCACCAGTCTCTGAATCTTTTTTTGACAAGATTGCTCCAACAGAAGGGTGTGCCCTGAATTGCCCTTAACCCACACAAAAACTGATGGCATCTGCCTGGAAATACGTTACCTGGAATGTCTGGGTATTGGGCAAATATGTCAAGAGGCAGAGAATACACTCATACTTTTGCAGATACTGTGTATCCATAGCCTTCCTGCAAGAAACACACACGGGGGAATGTTTGCCTGCCATCCGCCGTAGATGGCGAGGGCAAATCTATGCAACCACTTTTTCTAGTTATGCTATGGGGGTATTGATCTGGGTGGCACTAAGGGTCCCTTTTGTAGAAAGGGAGGTTAAGATAGACCCGGAATGTCAGTATGTGATTGTGGCTGGCACGCTGGATTCCAGAGAAGTTTGCATGGTGAACGTGTATACCCCAACAAATGACGATCTCTTCTTCTATAGTGGAATTCTGGGGGCAGTCACGGAGCACACAAGGCCTGCGGTAATTCTGGCGGGAGACCTGAATTGTGTGCTTGATGGAGCCATCGACCGCTACCCCCCTAAAATGGCCACTAAGCCGGCAATTACAGCTGCATTATTGGATTTGATTAAAGTTCTGGGAATACACGATGTCTAGAGGGTGCGCCATCCTCATGACAGGGAGTACTCATGCTATGTACCCGCCGTTAATACATATAGTCGGATAGACTTCTGTCTGGTGTCTGATGTGGTGCTGCAGTGGGTGACTGCATCCGCGTATTTGGCCCGCTGTCTTTCAGATCACTCGCCTTTTTTGGTTTCCATTTGCATGCAGGTATACATACCAGCATTTCCGTTGTGGAGAATGAGTGGGGAAGCATTATCAGATAAGGTGTTTGTCCACAAATTAACTAGGGCACTAGATGGCTATTTTAACGATAACTGGGGGAGTGCGTCAACTAGGGCAATGGACTGTGATGCTATATAGGTGGTATTGAGAGGGGAGTGCCTGAAGATAACATATGGTGTAAAGAGACAACTTCTCGCAGACCTTGATAGGCTTGAGAAGAGGTGAGGCGCACTGGAGAAAGATCTGATCGAACGACATCTTAGTCTGCAGGCATGGCAGGAGTGTAGGGGCGAAGTAATGGACACCTGAGACAGACTCGATTAATTCTCCTGCTCCACATATAGGAAAAGGCTACATAGGGAGGGCGACAAAGCGAGCCGTATGCTCGAAATGCTCATCCGTGGTGAGAATCATCATACACCAATATTGGGGCTCAGAGATAAACAGGGTAGACTTAGATCTTCACAGCAAGAAATTCTGGAAGTGTTCACGGAACACCTGAAGGGCATATACGGAGCCACTGAGGTAACTAGCCTCCTGGAGATTAGGTCCTATCTTGAGGAGATACGATTGCCTCAGCTAGCTGAGGAAGACAGTCTGCTCCTGAACGCCCCTATCACGAAGGAGAAGATACAGACAGCTTTCAGATCTCTAAAGTCGGCTAAGGCCCCTGGCAGAGATGGCCTTCCGGATGAGTTTTATCGCTGCCAGCAAGAAAAACTGGCTGAGCGATTACTTGAAGTGTATCAGGAGGCCTATGGGAGTAGGGCATCCCGGAGTCTTTGAGAGAGGCGATAATTGTGATGTTACCAAAACCTGACAGAGACAGCCAGGTGGTCTCTTCTTACCATCCACTGTCCATGCTAAATGTGGACCTGAAAATCCTGAGTAAGGTACTGGCTACGAGATTACTGGGATTCCTACCACAACTGATAGCGGATAACCAGTGTGGATTCATCCCTATTAGGAACACACAGGGAAACCTCAGGAGGTTGTCGCTGGTTCTTCCTTCCCCTGCGTTATGCGTAGGGCAATATGCCTTGGCGCTACTGGATATCGAACAAGCATTCGATTCACTCTCCTGGGAATTCTTATGGGAAGTACTGTACAAGATGGGCATCGTGAACACTTCATAAAATGGGTGCAATTATTGTATAGGGAACCCTCAGCCATGGTATACGTATGGGGGGGTTGGTATCGCATGGCTTTGCATTACACAGGGGGACACGGCAGGGATGCCCATTATTGCTGCTTCTATTTGCGATAGCTATGGAACCGCTTGCCAGCCGCCTGCGGGATGTATTACATGAATGGGGCATACAGGTCGGGGACACCAGACATGTGGTATTATTATACGCGGATGATACATTAGTCTGTCTTAGAAGCCCCAGTCATTCGGTCCCAATTGTGCTGGAGGTTTTGGCGGACTTTGGCAAGTACACCGGATTACGCGTCAACCATTCCAAGTCTAAAGTGTTCCCACTGGGGACTCTGGTGGGGAGACCAGATGCAGATATGCCAGATCTGGCCCTACCCTGGGAGATGAAGTGCGTGAGATACCTGGGCATAAGGGTCACACATAATGCTAAGGAGTTTGAGGAGGCTAAAATAGGGAGGGTCATAGGCGGTCTGAGGCATAACGTAACATTTTAGAATACACTTAACTTATCATTAATGGTGAAAATCGCCCTGGCCAAAATGGTAATGCTCCCCAGCTGTTTATATATTTTTGACGGCACTCTATATGACACCTAGGCGAGTCTTCTTGGATCTAGAGAAATTTATGGTGGAATTGCTCTGGCACACAGGGAAGAAACAAGTGAGTTTGGTGACCTTGAAGCGTGAATGGCGGATGGACGGACTTGAGGTACCCTGTATGGAATATTATTACCTGGCGGCTCAGCTCCAGCATGAGGTGCATTGGATGGATGAAAGGGATAGTTAGGAGTGTAGATTGCTGCGAGACACATGTGGTGGACATTTGCTGCCAGAGGTTCTGATGATGGGGGCGAGAGCCACAGAATGGTTGCCCTATGCGGTCCGTTTGGTGTGTCGGGCTTGAGATAGAACAGTACGAACAGTGATAAAACGAGCCCCATTTGCGGGGGAATTGACCATATAGGCACTACGTCCATTCTGCAATATAGAGAGGTCTATGTCCCTGCAAAGATGGCAGAGAGGCGGCTGTGCGATGCTGGAAGATCTCTACCCTAATAACAGATTTATAACACTAACTGATGCAGTGGAGACTTTCCAATTGGGCCCTGGACAGTTTTTGCAATATGCCACGATCGCAGCCACCACTCGAGAGATCTGGCCGTCGTTTCATGACGTGCCACCCCCATCCCGAACGCTAGAAGTTATCCTAACGATGGCTGGGGGTAAAAGGCTGATTTCTCATATATATAGGGCCCTGAAGGAGGACGACCCTAAAAACCCATTGGTGGTACAAGAGCGGTGCGAGGCACAGATAGAAAGACCCATCACGGAAAGAGATTGGGAGAATATACATGAAGGAGTCAAAGCTGTATCCATGAATGCGAGGTTTAAGCTCCTTCAATACAATGTGGTGCATCTGGTGTATCTGGCTCCCAGTAGGCTGTAGTCTGTATACCTAGGTGTGGGGGACAGCAGGCAGATTTTTTACATATGTTATGGAGCTGCCCCAGTATTGATGAGTACTGGCAGACCGTCCTCTTGAAACTCAACACTGCCACGGGTTGGGAGACCCCAAGGGAACCATTACAGTGCTTACTGGGGCTGATACCGTTTCGCAAGAAAAATAAATTAAGCAGGCACTTCATGGTGTTGGGGCTGCTGCTGGCCAAACGCAGGATAGTAATAAGATGGATGTCCCCCAGACGCCCTAGGATAGAAGATTGGCTGAAAGATATGGCTGAGTGGATAAGCGCTGAGGGATGCCATATGAAGGCAACCCGAAGGAATGAAAAAGTGAGTGACGAATTGAGGGCAAGGGCGCGCAATGTTAGCAGAGCTGCTAAAATCACCAGATGAGTTACACCCATAGATTGTTGTTGACAGGTGTAGATCTGAGCCATGCCACATGGGTACATCGCATTGGGGGACCTGGGCAGACAGGTGGCGCAATTTGCTTGATTCCCACACAAGGGGACACACAGATGGAGGCGGTTGTCACCAGAGGACTCCCCTCAGGTACAAAGTAGTCTGGAGTCACCTACACGAGTTATAGGTTCACTGAGCCCGAGGTGAGGGCGAGGGGGGAGGGCAATGGGATTTATATAGATTATGTATACAGTCATATGGATGAGATAACGATTTGATGTTAAGTTCAAATGTATACAATGTTACTACTTATTCAAAATGCCAATAAAAACATATTAAAAGAAAAAAGTTGGCTCCAACAGCATAAAAAGAAGCATCAGTCAAAAAAGGATAAAAGGTAACTCACTATCCGGACGTTTCAAAATGGGGACAGCAGTGAAGGCCTATTTAAGTCTTTTAAGCACCTTCTTTTATTCCTTTCCCCAATCAAATAGGACCCCTTCTACATAAGTGTGGGTATAGGCCTGACAAGTTCTGTGAACCCATGCACAAAATGTCTGTAGAAATGAGCAAATCCCAGAAACCATTGCATCGCTTTCAATGATTTGGGGATGGACAATCTTGTACCACCTTGACCTTATCTTGGTCCATATAGATTCTTTTGTCAGCGATCTGGAAACCGACCCCAGAAAAACCATTTCAGTGACTTTAAATAAACATGTTTGCAACTTTGAAAAACAAATAGTGTTCTCGTAACCTTCTCAAGACTTCTGTGACATGCTTTCAATGTTGTTCATGGAAATGCGAAACTATTAAAATGACATCAAGATAATTGACCACATATTTAACCAACACATCTCCGAAAATGTTGTTGACAAAGTCTTCAAATGCTGTGAAAGCATTATTCTATTCTATTCTATCTATTCTATTCTATTCTATCTATTCTATTCTATTCTATTCTATTCTATCTATTCTATTCTATCTATTCTATTCTATTCTATCTATTCTATTCTATTCTATTCTATCTATTCTATTCTATCTATTCTATTCTATTCTATCTATTCTATTCTATCTATTCTATTCTATTCTATCTATTCTATTCTATTCTATTCTATCTATTCTATTCTATTCTATCTATTCTATTCTATTCTATTCTATCTATTCTATCTATTCTATTCTATTCTATTCTATTCTATCTATTCTATTCTATTCTATCTATTCTATTCTATTCTATTCTATTCTATCTATTCTATTCTATTCTATTCTATTCTATCTATTCTATTCTATTCTATTCTATTCTATCTATTCTATTCTATCTATTCTATTCTATTCATTCTATTCTATTCTATTCTATTCTATCTATTCTATTCTATTGTATGTGGATTTGTAAAGTTCATGGCTACCCGCAAAGGGACTCCCAGCGATGTATGATAGATAGAAGCCAGACAAAGGTCTTAGCATGAGTGCCCAAACAGCCAAATCTTAAGGGATTTCCAAAATGTGAGTTCATTAGGGGAATTACGGATTGTGGATGGAAGGGAATTCCATAGTTTAGTAGTAAGAAGAGAGAAGGAACATCCACCACGTCTGCTTTTCTGATATCTGGGAATTACATCTGAATAGGTGGTTGAGGATCTAAGAGGTCTCTATGGAGTACATGATTGGACCAGATGATGCAAAAGACTCGGGTCCTAGTTGTTAAAAGTTCAAAAAGCAAAGCATGGGGCTTTAAATTGGATTATTTTTCTGATAGGAAGCCAATGAAGTTTTACGAAGGAGGTGGATACAGACTGGTGTCTCATCAGCCGCAACAGGAGACAGCTGCCACATTTTGAATAATCTGCAGCCTTTTTAGTGCGAATTGAGAGACATCCAAATATAATACATTTCCATAATCCAGGCAGGATGTAACAAAATCCTGGACTAAAGTTATCTGGGTCGAAAGTGGCAACATTCCAGAACCTTTCTTAAGGTTCTTAGTTAGAAGGCCAAAAGATCCGCAGCCAGTTACTTAACCTGAACTTCAAATGACAACTTGTCATCAAACAAAATTCCTAAGTTTTTGGCAACCATTTTAGATATCTGCCCAGCACTTGGGTGCCCAGCAATATAGATTGTTACCTACTATTATAACCTCCGTTTTTCCAACAATGACTCTTAAACAACAGTTAGCCATCCACTTGGCAACTGCTGTGAGGCATTCCTTTTGCAGAGCTGCTTTCAAATGATGTTCTGGGGCTAAGGATATGAATAGCAATGGTGTAATGAACCCTGAAACCCCCTGCAAGGTACATTGAAGAGGCCCCCATTAACAATTACCATTGCACCTGACATGTTCAGGTACCTCACTCACACACCCTGGATATCAGCAGGAGTTTGGTGTCACATGCTTATAAATGCTTGAGGAAGACTCCCTGAGAAAATATAGTAATCAGAAGGTATACATTCTAAGTACAGGAATACCTTAGAATTCATTGGAGCTATTCACAACCTCTTCAACCACTCTTCTCAATTCCTCCCTTTTCTGTCTTCCAACACAGTGCAAGTAGGAGCAACCAGTGGCTCCAAATGGGCACACGTGTTCCTAAAGCCACATCAGTCAGACTGACAACACTGTCTGCATGCACCAGCCAGTCAGCTTTTCCTGGCTTCCTGTTCATGCACATTGGACCAATCAGCAATTGCTAAAGCTAGAATCACCCTAGTAGCCACAATGGGCTTGTCTTGCCCGCACATCATCAGCAACGAGTGTTTGAGGTCGAGGGTGCCTCTTGTTTGGGACTGTTAGGGCCACAACCCTACCTGCCTACCTACCTCCAGATAAAGTACCCTCAACCTGTGTCTCAAAAATCACGCACTCATCCCCACACTCAGAACTAGTCTACGCATCCACTCAGATAACACTCTTATAGCAAACTTCCAGAATCATGTTCACATCCTTCTCACCAGCAAACATTCCCAACCAGCATAACATTACCATCTTCACGTGCTCAAAAATTCACATTTGGCAGTTCTCTGTTCCACTGACATCACAGACATCATCACACAACACAACATAAGTGCACACTAAGTCCCTAGTATATGGTACTGAGGTACCCAGGGCATAGGTACACCAGGGGTCCCCCATGGGCTGAAGCATGTATTATGTCACCCATGGGAGACCGCTCAAACTGTTACTACAGGCCTGCCACTGCAGCCTGTGTATGCTGGTGCTAGCACCACTTATGACAGATATAAGTTTGCTTATATCTGAGGTCACTGCACTTAAAACCTATGTCACCCCTAAGGCAGGCCTTTCAATCCTGAAGGCAGGGTGCTCGGTCCCCCATTAGCGGGACACCCCTACAACCTCCCGGGTTGTAAGGGCATCAGCCATTATGATATATAGAGTGGCCATGCGTCATTACGCGATGACCATCTCTAAACTGGCTGGAATGAACCCTGCCGTGTTTGGTATCAAACATGTTGGAATCTTTGATTCCATGCACTGTTAAGCTCCTCCGTGAGGCCCTCGGTGCTCCCGGTGCCAGCCTTCTAGACCCGGACAGCAAACTATGGCTTCTGCCGACCAGAGACATGATTCTGCCCTCCTGCTGCTGAGCCAACCTCGAGCAGAGGAGGCAGGACAATAGGTATCCTTTCACAGGGAGGCGTGACCACCTCCCAGACAGGACTTAGTGTATTAGGACAGGGTGGGGCGCTGCCAGCGCCACTCAGTCTGCTTGAAGGGCACATTTGGTGCCCTCCTTGCATACTCCAGTTCAAACCAGCTCTGGGATCCGTTGGCTCCCGCTCTGGCACGAAACTGGGCAAAGGTCATGAGAGTATCCTCCCCACTGTCCGACCCCTCGCCTGGGAGGGTACCATGAATCGTCCCAACCCTTTCCTTAGGGTACTTAAGGGCTTACCTGTGGGTGGGTCCCTAGATTCGTCGTGGGACAAGATTCATATCAAGACACAAATTCATCTTCGACCGTCTGGGCATGCTAGACTTCGCTGGACTTTGCTCTGGGCACCGAGACTGCAACTGGGAAGACTCCTGCCGCTCCTGGTCTCGTCGTTCTGCAAGTCTTCTGCAACGTCTGTGCCTGTGCTCCATACAGGATCCTTCCAAGGCCTGTGGACTTTCAAGACACCTGAAGGAATCTCCCTTGAAGTGAAGGAGTCACTTCCCTGCATCTGCAGGTACCGCAACGCAGCTGACCGGTCTGCTGATACTGGACTCCCACGGACTCCAAAAGGCTCAACAACACAGGTGGTGGTTCTGCAACTCCCTTGAGGCATGCACTGTCTTCTCACCGAGTTTGAGGCCAGTATCCCTCGTCGGAACTCCTGGAACCGAACCCCTGTGCACTGTGTCGGCTTGTCGTTGCAAAGGCTTGTTGGCTCTCTTCCTCAGAGATCTTCGGGCTCCAAGTAGCCCCAACCTCAAGCATCTCCTGTGACCAAGATCTTCTTCCTCACTGCATCTCTTGCACTGTGGGCCTGCATCTTTGGTGAGCTGCTCGAGGTCCTCTTGCGACTCCTGTGCCTCCGGCCTGTGGGTCCCCTTGAGGGTCTTCCTTCATTCCAATGGGCTCCCCTGATTGCTCGGGGCCTACTCTGACTCCCCTACTTGTGGTGAGTCACTTGGAACTTGCCTGTCCCGACACTGCACCTTTTTCGCTTGCCACATTGGTTGCAGTTGCTAAGGCTTGTTGGTGCTCCTGACGGACACCGACCCCATAACTCTCGACCTCCGACGTAGGACAGCTCGTGAACGGCTCCTGGTCTTCCACAGCATTGCCTGGTCCACACAGCTGCAGCTCCAAGGTCACCATCAACTCTCCTGCAACACCTGACATCGGTGGGCATTCACCTTCCGTGCCTCCTGGTTACTCCTGAGTCAATCAATCAATCAGGCGTTTGTTAAGCGCGACTACTCACCCGTAGGGGTCTCAAGGCGCTGGGGGGGGGGGGGGGGGGTTAACAGGTTCCAGTCCATCAAGGGCGGGGTCTGTCGAAGAGCCAGGTTTTGAGGTCTCTTGCGAAGATGGGGAGCGATGTTGTCTGTCTGAGGTGGAGCGGAAGGGCGTTCCAGGCTCTGGCCGCGAGGAAGGAGAAGGAGCGGCCTCCCGATCTTGTCTTTCTGGTGCGGGGGACCACGGCGTAGGAGAGCTGGGCTGATCGTAGGGTCCTCTGGGGTGCGTGGAATTTGAGTCGGCTGTTCAGGTATGCTGGTCCGGTGTCGTGGAGGGCCTTGTGAGCGTGGGTGAGCATCTTGAAGTTGACTCTAGCTTCGATGGGGAGCCAGTGGAGTGTGCGCAGGTGCTGGGAGATGTGGCAGTGTCTTGGAAGGTCGAGGACCAGTCTTGCAGCGGCGTTCTGGATGTTCTGTAGCTTGCAGGTGAGGTTTTTGTTGATTCCGGCATAGAGTGCATTGCCGTAGTCGAGTGACCAGGGCGTGAGTGACGGTCTTTCTGTGTTCGAGGGGATCCATTTGAAGGTCTTACGTAGGAGGCGGAGGTGTGGAAGCAGGAGGACGAGACGGAGTTGATCTGGCGGTCCATTTTGAGCTCGGAGTCCAGGATGATTCCCAGGTTGCGCGCGTGGTCTGTCGGGGTGGGCGGGCTTCCGATGGCGGGGGCCACCAGGTGTCGTTCCAGGCGTTGGGGTTTGGGACCATGATGAGTACTTCTGTTTTGTTGGTGTTTAGTTGTAGGCAGCTGTTTTTCATCCATTTGGCGACGGCTTCCATGCCTTCTCGAAAGTTGTGTCTGGTGGTATTGGGTTCATTGGATAGGGAGAGGATGAGTTGGGTGTCGTCTGCGTATGACACAATGTTGAGTCCGTAGGTTCTGACGATGGGGGCGAGCGGAGCCATGTAGACGTTGAAGAGCGGAGGGCTGAGGGAGGACCCCTGGGGGACTCCGCAGGTGGTTGGTGTAGGGTCCGAGAGGAAAGGGGGGAGTCTGACCCGCTGCATTCTGCCAGAGAGGAAGGAGCGGATCCAGTCAAGAGCCTTGTCTTGGACCCCTGCGTCGTGGAGTCTGCGTATTAGGGTGCGGTGAGATACAGTGTTGAACGCCGCTGAGAGGTCGAGGAGGATGAGGGCTGCTGTTTCTCCTTTGTCCAGTAGGGTGCGGATGTCGTCTGTTGCGGCGAGGAGGGCGGTTTCCGTACTGTGGTTTTTTCTGAAGCCGGATTGGGAGGAGTCGAGGATGTTGTGCTCTTTGATGAATGTGGCAAGTTGGCTGTTGATGGCTTTCTCGATGACTTTCACTGGGAACGGGAGCAGGGAGATGGGTCTGTAGTTTGTGAGGTCGGTGGGGTCAGCCGAGGGTTTCTTCAGGAGGGGTTGACCTCGGCGTGTTTCCAGTCGTCGGGGAATCCAGGCGGTTGCCAGGGAGCGGTTGATGGTGTGGCAGAGCATGGGTGCGATGGTGTTGGCGGCTCTGTTGAAAATGTGGTGGGGCAGGGGTCTGTGGGGGCCCCGGAGTGAATTGACTTCATCGTCTTCAGTGTGTCTTCGGTGGTGAGGGCTGTCCAGTTGTCGATCGCTGGCTTCAGGGTGTCGGGGGTGGTTGGTGAGGGTTCAGTGTGTTCGTTGTCTTCGTCGAAATTGTCGTAGATGCTCTTGATTTTGTGGAGGAAAAAGGTGCTGAGTTTGTCGCAGAGGTCTTGTGAGGGAGGGATGTCGGTGGACTCGCTGGTGGGTTGGGCGAACTCCTTGATGATGTTGAAAAGTTCTTTGCTGTTGTGTGCATGAGGGAAGATTCTGTCTTCAATCGCTTTTTTCCTCGTTTTTCTGATGAGTTGGTGGCGGCTCTGAAGTTGTTGTGGGCTTCTGTGGATTTGGTGTTCCTCCAGGCCTTTTCGAGGCGGCGGCAAGTGCGTCTGGACTCTCGAAGTTCGGTGGTAAACCGTCTGGCTTTCTTGGCATGGGTGTTGTTTTTCTTGAGGGGGGCTATGTTGTTGGCGCTGTTGGAGATCCATCTGTGCAGGGTTTGGGCTGCGTTGTTGGGGTCGTCGTTTTCCGCGATGGTTGGGGTGGAGTTGCTGAGTGATGAGGTTAGCTGGTCGTCGGTGATTCTGGTCCAGTTTCTTCGTGGGGGCAGGTGCTGGTGTCTGTGGATGGTGGGTGTTCTGAAGGTGAAGTGGACGCATCGATGGTCAGTCCATGGAAGTTCGGTGGTGTGGCTGAAGGTGATGGAGTTTCCTGTTGTGAATAGGGGGTCAAGGGTGTGTCCTGCTGAATGTGTGGGTTCTGTCACGATCTGGCGAAGTCCAATGTTGTGGAGGTTGTCCAGGAGGGATGTGGTGCTGGGGTTCAGTTGGTTGTCGAGGTGGAAGTTGAGGTCTCCCAGTAGGGTGTAGTTGGTGGACGCGATGGCATGCAAGGAGATGATGTCCGTGATGGAGTTGGCGAAAAGTCCGCGGGGTCCAGGGGTCGGTAGATGAGGGTTCCTCGGAGGGTGGTGGTATGGCTGGCCAGTATCTTGAAGTCAAGGTGTTCCATCAGGTCTGTGGGCTCGTCGGGGAGTGTGCTCAGGCAGAGGGTGGATTTGTGGACAATGGTAATTCCTCCTCCCGGGCAGATGGGGCGGTCCTTCCTGTAGATCTTGTATCCTTGGGGAATGGCGATGGCGATGTCCGGTCCCGAGGTGGTGTTGGTCCATGTTTCGGTGAAGAACGCTACGTCCGGGGTGGTGCTGTCGAGGAGGTCCCAGATTTCGGTGGCGTGTTTGTGGAGGGATCGGACGTTGAGGAGGATGCATTGCAGGGTCTTCGGTTCGGTTGTGGTCTTGCGGGCGGGTTGCGCCGGGTCCGTGGTCTTGGCGGTGCTGCAGGTGTGCCGGCAGCGGTGACAGCTGAAGGGACCGTGGGTGTCGGCTGGTGATGCTAGCTTGCAGTTGTTGTTGCGGCCTGGATTGAGAGCGTGGAGTGCCGCTGGGTCTTAGCGGAGGTCCAGGGTTCCTGGCGCTGGTCGTGGTCGGGTCGCGGACGGGCGCAGACTGGCTTGCCTTTGGCGCGCCAGCGGCGTGGCCGCGCAGCTGCCGTCATTAAGTAGGGGTCCGGGAGGGCTGGACAGCTGGGAGGCGGGAGCGGGGAGGGGATCTGGATTGGGCCGGTCGCGTTGGTCGTGATGGGGGGGAGGGGCCGCGGGGTCAGCAGCGGCAGGGAAAAACGGGCAGAAAAAGGCAAAAAGAGAGGAAAGAGTAGAAATAAGGCAGTGAAAAGTGCAAGAAAAGTGGAGGAGAGACACAGAAGGAGAGTGAGAGGGGGAGATTAAATCAGTGAAAAAATTAGTGAAAACGGAGGAAAGACACAGAGGGAGAGTGAAAGGGGGAGATTGAAATCAGTAAAAAAACGAGTGAAAACGGAGGAAATACACAGAGGGAGAGTGAAAGGGGAGATTGAAATCAGTAAAAAAACGAGTGAAAACGGAGGAAAGACACAGAAGGAGAGCAAAAGGGGGAGATTGAAATCAGTAAAAAAAATGAGTGAAAACGGAGAGAAAGAGCGGAGCGAGAGAAAGGAGACAGAGGTCCACTGGACCACCAGGGATGAGGCGCAGGTAAAACCTGCGGGTGGAGGGAGGACCTCGAACACCAACACTCGAGAGTGCAGGGGCTCGGGGAAGGCCTCACTTGATGGTGGAGCTGCGAGGGAGGGAGAGCAATTTCACTGACAATGAGTCAGTGGTCTTGCTCGCCAGTCCCGCAGCGGCTGCCATTAAGTAGGGGTTGGGGAGGGCTGGACAGCTGGGAGGCGGGAGCGGGGAGGGAGCTGGATTGGGCCGGTCGCGTAGGTCGTGCTGGGGGGAGGGGCCGCGGGGGCAGAAGCGGCAGGGAAAACGGGCAGGAAAAGGCAAAAGAGAGGAAAGAGTGGAAATAAGGCAGTGAAAAGTGCAAGAAAAGTGGAGGAGAGACACAGAAGGAGAGTGAAAGGGGAGATTAAATCAGTGAAAAACGAGTGAAAACGGAGGAAAGACACAGAGGGAGAGTGAAAGGGGAGATTGAAATCAGTAAAAACTAGTGAAAACGGAGGAAAGACAGAGGGAGAGTGAAAGGGGAAATTGAAATCAGTAAAAAAACTAGTGAAAATGGAGGAAAGACACAGAAGGAGAGTAAAAGGGGGAGATTGAAATCAGTAAAAAACGAGTGAAAACGGAGGAAAGACACAGAAGGAGAGTAAAAGGGGGAGATTGAAATCAGTGAAAAAAAGAGTGAAAACGGAGAGAAAGAGCGGAGCGAGAGAAAGGAGACAGAGGTCCACTGGACCACCAGGGATGAGGCGCAGGTAAAACCTGTGGGTGGAGGAAGGCCTCGAACACCAACACTCGAGAGTGCAGGTGCTCGGGGGAAGGCCTCACTTGATGGTGGAGCTGCGAGGGAGGGAGAGCAATTTCACTGACAATGAGTCAGTGGTCTTGCTCGCCTGTCCCCGCAGCGGCTGCCATTAAGTAGGGGTTGGGGAGGGCTGGACAGCTGGGAGGCGGGAGCGGGGAGGGGAGCTGGATTGGGCCGGTCGCGTAGGTCGTGCTGGGGAGGAGGGGCCGCGGGGGCAGAAGCGGCAGGGAAAAACGGGCAGAAAAAGGCAAAAAGAGAGGAAAGAGTGGAAATAAGGCAGTGAAAAGTGCAAGAAAAGTGGAGGAGAGACACAGAAGGAGAGTGAGAGGGGGATTTTAAATCAGTGAAAAAACGAGTGAAAACGAAGGAAAGACACAGAGGGAGAGTGAAAGGGGGAGATTGAAATCAGTAAAAAATGAGTGAAAATGGAGGAAAGACACAGAAGGAGAGTAAAAGGGGGAGATTGAAATCAGTAAAAAAACGAGTGAAAACAGAGGAAAGACACAGAAGGAGAGTAAAAGGGGGAGATTAAAATCAGTGAAAAAAAGAGTGAAAACGGAGAGAAAGAGCGGAGCGAGAGAAAGGAGACAGAGGTCCACTGGACCACCAGGGATGAGGCGCAGGTAAAACCTGTGGGTGGAGGAAGGCCTCGAACACCAACACTCGAGAGTGCAGGTGCTCGGGGGAAGGCCTCACTTGATGGTGGAGCTGCGAGGGAGGGAGAGCAATTTCACTGACAATGAGTCAGTGGTCTTGCTCGCCTGTCCCCGCAGCGGCTGCCATTAAGTAGGGGTTGGGGAGGGCTGGACAGCTGGGAGGCGGGAGCGGGGAGGGGAGCTGGATTGGGCCGGTCGCGTAGGTCGTGCTGGGGGGAGGGGCCACGGGGGCAGAAGCGGCAGGGAAAAACGGGCAGAAAAAGGCAAAAAGAGAGGAAAGAGTGGAAATAAGGCAGTGAAAAGTGCAAGAAAAGTGGAGGAGAGACACAGAAGGAGAGTGAGAGGGGGATATTAAATCAGTGAAAAAACGAGTGAAAACGAAGGAAAGACACAGAGGGAGAGTGAAAGGGGGAGATTGAAATCAGTAAAAAATGAGTGAAAATGGAGGAAAGACACAGAGGGAGAGTGAAAGGGGGAGATTGAAATCAGTAAAAAAAACGAGTGAAAACGGAGGAAAGACAGAAGGAGAGTAAAAGGGGAGATTGAAATCAGTAAAAAACGAGTGAAAACGGAGGAAAGACACAGAAGGAGAGTAAAAGGGGGAGATTGAAATCAGTGAAAAAAATGAGTGAAAACGGAGAGAAAGAGCGGAGCGAGAGAAAGGAGACAGAGGTCCACTGGACCACCAGGGATGAGGCGCAGGTAAAACCTGCGGGTGGAGGAGGGCCTCGAACACCAACACTCGAGAGTGCAGGGGCTCGGGGGAAGGCCTCACTTGATGGTGGAGCTGCGAGGGAGGGAGAGCAATTTCACTGACAATGAGTCAGTGGTCTTGCTCGCCTGTCCCCGCAGCGGCTGCCAGGGAGGGCTGGACAGCTGTTAGGCGGGAGCGGGGAGGGGAGCTGGATTGGGCCGGCCGCGTTGGTCGTGCTGGGGGGAGGGGCCGCGGGGGCAGCAGCGGCAGGGAAAAACAGGCAGAAAAAGGCAAAAAGAGAGGAAAGAGTGGAAATAAGGCAGTGAAAAGTGCAAGAAAAGTGGAGGAGAGACACAGAAGGAGAGTGAGAGGGGGAGATTAAATCAGTGAAAAAACGAGTGAAAACGGAGGAAAGACACAGAGGGAGAGTGAAAGGGGGAGATTGAAATCAGTAAAAAACGAGTGAAAACGGAGGAAAGACAGAGGGAGAGTGAAAGGGGGAAATTGAAATCAGTAAAAAAACAAGTGAAAACGGAGGAAAGACACAGAAGGAGAGTAAAAGGGGGAGATTGAAATCAGTAAAAAAACGAGTGAAAACGGAGGAAAGACACAGAAGGAGAGTAAAAGGGGGAGATTGAAATTAGTAAAAAACGAGTGAAAGCAGAGGAAAGACACAGAAGGAGAGTAAAAGGGGGAGATTGAAATCAGTAAAAAACGAGCGAAAACGGAGAGAAAGAGCGGAGCGAGAGAAAAGAGACAGAGGTCCACTGGACCACCAGGGATGAGGCGCAGGTAAAACCTGCGGGTGGAGGACGGCCTCGAACACCAACACTCAAGAGTGCAGGGGCTCGGGGGAAGGCCTCACTTGATGGTGGAGCTGCGAGGGAGGGAGAGTAATTTCACTGACAATGAGTCAGTGGTCTTGAGTGGCATAGACTCTGTCCCCTCTGCTTGCAGGTACTTCTCATCTTGCATCCACCTTTGAGTTCCACCAGACACTTTCCCCTTCTTCGTCAGCAGCATCTTTCTGAAGTCATCCATTGGGTTCGACGGTGGTTTCCGCCGCCACTTCGCACCAGGCTTCCCTGGTGTAGGTATCCTAGTTCCTAGGGTTCCTAGGGTATCCACGGGTGGGGTGGCATTCCAACGTCTGTCTTCCACGAGTTTTCTTCAGGGTCCCCTGGGAAGGGTCCTTCTTCTTTAAAATTGCAACCGCGACTTACCCATTGACTTGAATTGAGCATGCGGTCGTGTTCCCACTCTGCACACAGCCTCTGTGGGGTTCCTGGGTACTTACCTTGGGAGGTTCCTTGGGTCCCCAGCACTTCTACGTATTCTGGGTATAGGCTTGACTTGAGTCGTGGTTCGCATCCCACTATTTTAGTATATGGTTTGGTCTCCCCCTGGTGACCACTGTGTATCTGTGCTACTTACCTGTTATCAGCGTTTTTTACACATATTAGTCTGTTCCGATACAAAAGACTAAGGGGCAGATTTACAAGCCCCTTGCGCCAGCGGTGTGACACTTTTTGTGTCGTACCGGTGGCGCATTTTACTGCTCCATATTTACAAGGACAGGAAAAGCCACCCTGCGTGACTTTTCCTGTGCTTGTAAATATGGCCCCTTTGCACGCAGCACTTTGTGTGAAAGGGGCGTTCCATGGGTGTTGCTGTGGGTGTTCCCACTCAACACCCATGGAACAAGACACATTTCTAGATTTACGAGTCATCATAAATCTGGAAATGCGTGCGAATGCTACGCCTCCCCAGGGGAAGCGTAGGGAGGCGCAACGAGGAGAAATGTATTTATTTCTCCTCGTTTTCTTTTCCTCTTTCCATGCGTGCTGCATTCTGCAGCACACATAGAAAGAGGAAATCACCTCTAATGGTTGTTTATGAACAGGAAGGGTTCCCTTCCTGTACATAAACAATCATTGAAACAATGCCGTTTTTCAACTTCTACGTGTGCTAATGCAGCACACATTGAAGTTGAAAAACGGCATTTCAGATTGTTTTTGTGCAGGAAGGGAACCCTTCCTGAACAAAAACAATCTCCCCACGACGCAGGCATCCTTGCACCATGGTGCAAGGGTGCCTGCGACGGCGCATGGCAGCAGTTTGTGCGCCAGCGCAGGGGGAAGCACAGAGATGCGACATATTGTTGTAAATATGTCGCATCCCTGTGCTTTGAAAGTGACTCAGTGCGGCGCAGCCAAATGGCTTGCGTTCCGCACTGAGTCACTTTTCTTGTAAATCTGCCCCTAAGTTTCAGTGCGGCATCAGAGGCAGAGCTGTTTCAAGATGTCATTCGACGTATCATACAGCCTGTCATAAATGAGTTTAATTATAGTGATGATATATTGTTTTTTGGAGTTACTCAGAAGGAGAATGATAAAGCTCTCTCGCAAGTGTGTCGTTTACCTGCGGATGCAGGTTTGACTTTGAATGCCGACAAATGTGAATTCTATAAGACAAAGCTAAAATTCTTTAGCCAAATCTTTTCTGATGGGAGCACGACACCCGATCCTGCTGAAGTGCAAGCGTTGTCAACTGCCAGTCCTCCACAAGATGTTTCCATATTACGGCTACTGCTCTAGATATATATGAGACTCTTCCACCTTAAGTGCTCTGTTGAGAAACTTGACAATTTGTTTTTTAAATTTCATTGGTCACATGAATGCGAGCAAAGCTTCAAAAAGATCAAACAAGTTATTGAGAATGCTACTTAAATGGCATACTTTGATCCAAAACTTCATACAGAAGTTGTTGTTGACGCTAGCCCTGTCAGGTTAGGCGCAGTCCTTGCACAGCGGACATCCAGATGCTCGAATGCATTTTGTGGCATATGCAAGCATTCTCCTCCATCTTGTGAGTTGCAGCCTACCTGTGCCCAGATTGCAGTGAGCAGAGTCCAGGAAGTGGTAAGGAGGCAGACTAGTGCTGTCTCTTTCCTAAAAAGTTTAAAAAACGATTTTCCCCACCTGTGATTGCATCATCTTATTTTTTTCTTTTTAAATTTCTTTACCTGTCTTTGCCTGTGGTTGTTACAGTTTAAAATTGTAGTTTTAACCTGCCAGTGATTGCATAATTTATCCCATGTTTTTGTGTTTAAACTTGTGGTTTTTCCTGCCCGTGACTGCTTCCATTTAACCTGTTGAATTGTGGGATTTGCAGTCCAAACTCTGTAGTTTTTCCCTCTCATTCCCCGTGACTATCAGTTTTTCCCTCCAAATGTCTCCTTTGCTCTGTGCTAAGACCTGTATGTTAAGCAGTGCACCCACAGCGACCATTTTGTGTTAACAAGTCAGTGAAACCAGCCCCTCCCTTCCCCCCTGAGACAGCAGTAATCTGCTGGAAGCTGTTTAAACTGTTTAATAGGGACTGTGCACTTCGTTTTTTGGCCAGGAGAGGGAGTAAAGCTTTATACAAATAGTGTTGTTAGAGGACAAGTTTATTAGGGCCTTACCAAAGTGTGGTTTGAGCCTGTCTGTCTCCTAGGAGATCTGTGAATAGAGCAGCTCCCCAGTCCCAGCCCCACCCCCAGGCCAGCAGACCTAGGACTGCTATTGGTTTTCCCCAGCTCCAAGCAAATCTGAGCCCGTCTCTCACACCTGCCCAGGCCCCTTAAGGCTTTGCTGGGTGCACCCCAAATCATTCTCCTCCATCTTGTGAGTTGCAGCCTACCTGTGCCCAGATTGCAGTGAGCAGAGTCCAGGAAGTGGTAAGGAGGCAGACTAGTGCTGTCTCTTTCCTAAAAAAGTTTAAAAAAATGATTTTCCCCACCTGTGATTGCATCATCTTATTTATTTATTTTTAATTTCTTTACCTGTCTTTGCCTGTGGTTGTTACAGTTTAAAATTGTAGTTTTAACCTGCCAGTGATTGCATAATTTATCCCATGTTTTTGTGTTTAAACTTGTGGTTTTTCCTGCCCGTGACTGCTTCCATTTAACCTGTTGAATTGTGGGATTTGCAGTCCAAACTCTGTAGTTTTTCCCTCTCATTCCCCGTGACTATCAGTTTTTCCCTCCAAATGTCTCCTTTGCTCTGTGCTAAGACCTGTATGTTAAGCAGTGCACCCCCAGCAACCATTTTGTGTTAACAAGTCAGTGAAACCAGCCCCCCCCTTCCCCCCGAGACAGCAGTAATCTGCTGTAAACTGTTTAAACTGCACTTCATTTTTGGGCCAGGAGAGGGAGTAAAGCTTTATACAAATAGTGTTGTTAGAGGACAAGTTTGTTAGGGCATTACCAAAGTGTGGATTGAGCCTGTCTGTCTCCTAGGAGATCTCTGAATAGAGCAGCTCCCCAGACCCAGCCCCACCCCCAGGCCAGCAGACCTAGGACTGCTATTGGTTTTCCCCAGCTCCAAGCAAATCTGAGCCCTCCTCTCACACCTGCCCAGGCCCCTTAAGGCTTTGCTGGGTGCACCCCAAACATTCTCCTCCATCTTGTGAGTTGCAGCCTACCTGTGCCCAGATTGCAGTGAGCAGAGTCCAGGAAGTGGTAAGGAGGCAGACTAGTGCTGTCTCTTTCCTAAAAAGTTTAAAAAACGATTTTCCCCACCTGTGATTGCATCATCTTATTTTTTTCTTTTTAAATTTCTTTACCTGTCTTTGCCTGTGGTTGTTACAGTTTAAAATTGTAGTTTTAACCTGCCAGTAATTGCATAATTTATCCCATGTTTTTGTGTTTAAACTTGTGGTTTTTCCTGCCCGTGACTGCTTCCATTTAACCTGTTGAATTGTGGGATTTGCAGTCCAAACTCTGTAGTTTTTCCCTCTCATTCCCCGTGACTATCAGTTTTTCCCTCCAAATGTCTCCTTTGCTCTGTGCTAAGACCTGTATGTTAAGCAGTGCACCCCCAGCGACCATTTTGTGTTAACAAGTCAGTGAAACCAGCCCTCCCCTTCCCCCCTGAGACAGCAGTAATCTGCTGTAAACTGTTTAAACTGTGTTTAATAGGGACTGTGCACTTTGTTTTTTGGCCAGGAGAGGGAGTAAAGCATTATACAAATAGTGTTGTTAGAGGACAAGTTTGTTAGGGCATTACCAAAGTGTGGATTGAGCCTGTCTGTCTCCTAGGAGATCTCTGAATAGAGCAGCTCCCCAGTCCCAGCCCCACCCCCAGGCCAGCAGACCTAGGACTGCTATTGGTTTTCGCCAGCTCCAAGCAAATCTGAGCCCTCCTCTCACACCTGCCCAGGCCCCTTAAGGCTTTGCTGGGTGCACCCCAAATCATTCTCCTCCATCTTTTGAGTTGCAGCCTACCTGTGCCCAGATTGCAGTGAGCAGAGTCCAGGAAGTGGTAAGGAGGCAGACTAGTGCTGTCTCCTTCCTAAAAAAGTTGAAAAAATGATTTTCCCCACCTGTGATTGCATCATCTTATTTTTTTCTTTTTAAATTTCTTTACCTGTCTTTGCCTGTGGTTGTTACAGTTTAAAATTGTAGTTTTAACCTGCCAGTGATTGCATAATTTATCCCATGTTTTTGTGTTTAAACTTGTGGTTTTTCCTGCCCGTGACTGCTTCCATTTAACCTGTTGAATTGTGGGATTTGCAGTCCAAACTCTGTAGTTTTTCCCTCTCATTCCCCGTGACTATCAGTTTTTCCCTCCAAATGTCTCCTTTGCTCTGTGCTAAGACCTGTATGTTAAGCAGTGCACCCCCAGCGACCATTTTGTGTTAACAAGTCAGTGAAACCAGCCCCCCCTTCCCCTCTGAGACAGCAGTAATCTGCTGTAAGCTGTTTAAACTGTTTAATAGGGACTGTGCACTTTGTTTTTTGGCCAGGAGAGGGAGTAAAGCTTTATACAAATAGTGTTGTTAGAGGACAAGTTTGTTAGGGCCTTACCTGCAGAAGTCCAAAGTGTGGATTGAGCCTGTCTGTCTCCTAGGAGATTTCTGAATAGAGGAGCAGCTTCCAACTCTCTGACCAGCAAACCTTGTCTGAGGTAGCTGGGACCTTATATAGTCTGATATTGTTTGGTACATGTGTATACGGATTGGTGGTTGTATCTGATGTTTCTATTGGATTAGGGTTAGTGTCCTCATTGGTTGGGTATTTGAGGGTTCTGATTGGTTTCTGGGTCTGTGATTCAATCAATGTAGACTTGGGACTAGGGCTAGGGTTAGGATTTTTATTGGAAGTAGGGACTAGGGCTTCCTGTATTATTGGTTGTTGGGACTAGGGTGGGACTAGGGCTAGGGTTAGGCCTTTAATTGGAAGTAGCGATTAGGGCTTCTGATGTTATTGGTTGCTGGACTAGGTGTGGGACTAAGAGTAGGGTTAGGCTTTCTATTGGAAGTAGGGACTAGGGCTTCTTGTGCCCTTGGTTGCTTGGACTAGGATTGGGACTACTGGTAGGGCTAGGGCCTCTATTGGACGTAGAGATCAGGGTTTTTTAAACTGATTGGGTGCTTGGACTAGGGCTAAGATTGGCTGTATGGTCCTGGTCTCCTATTGGTTCTAGATTTTAGGGCTAGTGTTGTGATTGGATATTGTTAGGGCTAGGGTTCCCATTGGCTGAAGGGGTCACCTGACTACTAGGGCTATAAACGGCCAAGGCTTAGGGCGTCTCAGCCTGGGCGTCGAGGTTAAGGGTGGAGAGGACAAGGGTGAGTGCCTGTTTGAGCCTGTTCGAGACTGGTCGGGACCTGGGCCAGAAATGCTGCCCATTTTCCCATTCATTAATACCCACCCTATGTATGTGTCCCTCTGTATATAAGCATTTATTTTCACTATAGATATGTACCTATCTTTGTGTATTGCTTTGTATAAACATGTAGAATAATTATGTTATAAAAAAATAAAAAAATCTTCTTTGGCCTACATGTACTTGCTTCCATTGTGCATCTATGTACCTCCATGTACTTGGATCTGTGTGTCTGTACTTTTCTCCTGGAAAAGCATATCCAATGCACTACCCTATTTCTCATCCTGTACCTCTATCAATATCTTTAATCTGCGTATACTTACCTCCTTTATGCATCTATATACTTTCAATGTACTTATGGATCTATATATTTATCACTTTCTTCTAATTTAGCATTTCCAATGCTTCTCTCGATATATCTTCTAGCCCAACTTTCTGACTCATCTCAAACTTCTTTCTACTACTCTTTCCAATGCACTACCCTATCTCTCACCCTATACATCTATCATTATATCCTCTACACCCACTCTCTCATTTATCCCAAACCCCATACCACTACTATGTTCCCCAAAATAACCCTTTCTTGACTCTCTCCTACTCTACCCCTCCTTGCATCATCTGACACCTCTTTTACTATACCGATCCCCCAAAACAAACCTTTCTAAACTCTTCCCTCTGACTCTTCCCCTCCAAAAACCCTTTTTACTCATCCCAAAGCCTCCTCCTACTGCTATGACCTAAAAAAAGAAATCCTTCACTCTTCTATCCCTCCACTATCCCTTTCAATCAAAACAACAGACAACCATGTTCACTTCTCTAATTCCATATTCCACTATACTAATTCACCACTAATCCTTTATGGGTTCCAGAGTAGCGTGCTACTCGCCAACAAACCGTTTCAACACCTCATCAGGGTTACAAACGCTATATAAATGCAAACCTTTTTCCATTTTTTACCCCTCCCCAACCCTTCTCAATCCAAATAACTGACTAACATATCCACCACTCAAATTACTTCATATTTCACTATACTAATTTTCAACACTAATCCTTTATGGGTTCCGGAGTAGCCTGCTACTCGCCAAAAATGCGCTTCAACACCCCATCAGGGGTAACAGGCGCTATATGAATACAAACCTTTCTTTCCCTTCTATCCCTCCACTATCCTTCTCACTCCAAATAACTGACTAATATCCACCACTCAAATTACTTTCATATTTCACCATACTAATTCACCACTAATCCTTTATGGGTTTCCGGAGTAGCGTGCTACTCACCAAAAAAAAGCGCTTCAAACCCCATCAGGGGTAAGAAGCGCTATATAAATACAAACCTTTTTTCCTCTTCTATCCTTCTGCTATCCTTCCGAATCCAAATAACTGACTAACATATCCACCACTTAAAATTTACTTGCATGTTTCACTATACTAATTCAACACTAATCCTCTATGGGTTCCGGAGTAGCGTGCTACTCGCCGAAAAGCGCTTCGACGCCTCGTCAGGGGTAGTAAGCGCTATACAAATGCAATTACAATACAATACAATATGCAAGCATACGTTTTTCCCAAACTAAACGTGCTTATTCACAACCTGCGAAAAAAAGTTAAGCAGTGGTGTGGGCTTGTGAACATTTCCACGTATTCTTATATGGAAAGTCTTTCACACTTGTGACAGATCATCAAGCGTAGTTGACCATCTTTAGCAATCCAAAGGCCAAGGTGTCTCCTCGCATTGAATGTTGGGGTCTACGATTACAAGACTACAACTACACAATTGTACACCGTCCAGGGAAAGATCAAAACCCTGCTGACTACTTCTTACGAGTGCCTCTACAGTGCCATGGTACCACTTCTAAGACAGCTGAAGCCTACATAAATTTTATTGTGAAATCCAGTACACCAGCTGCCATTTTGTTCGAACAAATTGTCACTACCACGAGCCAAGATAGTGTCATGTTAAAATTGAAAGACATTATTGCACATCAGTCTTGGAACCAGGACACTTGACCTCTTACTAGTGACAGTGAATACCAGAAGTTAAAAAATGTCAAATATGAACTGCCTGTTACTCAAGAAGGCGTTATCCTGAGAGGTTCGAGGATTGTTATTCCGGAGAGTCTGCGACAACAGAAGGACATTGTGAAACTGTTGCCACAAAGCGAGCTCTCAGAGACCAAGTCTGATTTCCCCATATCGATGAGAGAGTTGAACGAGAATTGAAGGCCTGTAATCTATGCAACTGCCTTTCATTGAAAACCACTCAATACACCATAAACATGTCAGAGTTGCCAAAGTATGCATGGGAAAGAATTGCTATTGACTTCGTCGGTCCTCTTGACAATGGACATCACCTGATGGCGATTGTTGATAAATACTCCTGCTTTCCTTTGATAGAAGATCTCTCATCCACAACTCAAGAAAGAGTCATTGAGAGATTAGACGGCATCTTCGTGACATGGGATGTTCCTGTGATCCTAAAATCTGACAATTGTTCACCTTTCAACAGTCGAGAATGCAGAGACTTTTTCAGTCATCTTAATGTAAAGCATCAGAAGAGCACACCTCTTTGGCCACAGGCCGATGGCCTTGTCGAACAGTTCATGACCTTTCTCAAGAAAGCTGTTTAACGTTCTGTATTGGAAAAGCTCGACCTTAAAACTGTCTTAAATTCTACTCTTCGAGCTTAACGTTCGACCACAGGTTAAAGTCCTGCATTCTTGATGCTAGGGAGAGCCATGACTACCAAAGTTAGCTCAATGGACCAACAGAAGATCAAGTACCGCGGAAGAAACCCTTATAAAATACTTGGATTGCAAAAGAAAAATGAAGGCCTATTCAGACAAGTGTTGACATGCAAAAGACTTTACATTTACTAGAGGAGATCAAGTGCTTGTCCATCAGCCTAGAAATGGAAGTCTGATGCTCCCTACGATGCTGAGCCATTTCATCTTGTGACCAGCAAAGGACACACGGTGACTGCTTAACGTCCTGGGAAGTCATTTATGCGAGATTCCATGCATTTCCAACATGTGGCTCATCAGTTGTCAGGCACTGATGTAAATGTAGAGACTGGGTCTGAAAGGACAATTGGAGAACACCTGACTTCCGTTGTTCCTCCATCGCCAATGCAAATCATGGACCTGCCTGTCCCTAGTTTCAGAAGACACAGTCGGGACGTGTGATCAGAGCACTACAAAGACTCATTGAAGAGTTATGATTTTATATATTTGTAAAAAAATGACATTTTCTATTTAACAGAGGAGGAGATGTAGTGTTGTGTGAGTTAGCAATGAGGGAACCCTTTTGGCTCCTGATGGTCTCTGTAGAACTGTGACATAAGCGTTAGAGCATAGTGAAGTGAATGCAGGTTTAGAATGTTGAGTTCGCAATTACACGCAGAAGAATAAAGACATGTTATACTGAGCTCCCGGTGTGGCATAGTCATTGGCTGGTACCCAAACTGGGGAGAACGCTACAATAGTCAATCAAACTGAGAGGCTGCTATTGTTTGCCTGGTCTTATGCTGCAGATCAGGACCAGGCCTAGAGTCCTGCATAGGCAGAAAGGCTTTTGAGAGATCGGTAGTAAATATGAACTTTATGAGAGAGTTCGAGTACTCCAAGGAGTGTATTGGCAAGCTACATGTAGACCCTTCATTCTCAGGACACTCAGCTCCTAAAGCTCTACAGACCCTCTGTGAGACCAACAAAATAACTCCAGTAAGTATGCAAAAGCTTTAAAACTATGCATTGATCAAACTATCTGCATTCCAAAGTTAGTGCATTTTACAGATCATAGTTGCCAGTGTCCAAAGATTTGTACATTTTTTAATTATACCTTTTAGACACTGTGCCCCTTAGCTTTAATTTTTTGGCTAATTGTCTCTATCGGAGAGAAATAAATGCATTTGTTAACTGTTTGCTTCCAAAATGTTTTCCATTAGTCCACCATTAGTCCACCAGTTTGGTGTGCAGGGTTTAAGATGTAGCTACACTATCGCTGCAGGAACCAATGCTCTCAACAAGGACATTTATGTAAATTATACTCCAGAGAAGTTATCTAATCAATTTCAAGGTCTGCATAATTAGTTTTTGTTATATATATATGTGGTAAAAGCATCATAGGTGCCTGCAAACATAATTTGTTCTAGTAATGACTGAATAGTTTCTCATTCAACAGTAATTCTTCTGAAGTAAGAGA
This sequence comes from Calotriton arnoldi, assembly GCA_963921515.1. Taxonomy (NCBI): domain Eukaryota; kingdom Metazoa; phylum Chordata; class Amphibia; order Caudata; family Salamandridae; genus Calotriton; species Calotriton arnoldi. The sequence goes on from CAWUFW010000230.1 coordinate 797,367, forward strand.
TCACAGTAAAGGAAGAGACATCATGAATCTGCAGCACCCTCTTTGGACCATTTAGGGAAACCAATTTTATTGTTAAAACAGATATTCTGTCTTCAGGGAAATGCATCCAGGTAAGATTCAGTGATCGACAGTTTCCCCCTGAATTGCTAGCTAACATTTTGTTTTTGATTTAAAGAAGGGCCATATCATTTTTTTCTCTGAAGTTGTGCCACTTCTTTTCATTTGGAAAATTCAATCTATCCATAGGATTAGATGTGAACATCTTTGAAAACTAAACCCTGTTCGGAAGCCCAGGCTTCTTACTATAGCCCTTCGGTGCTGGAAGGGGACACTCAAGTGAACACCTTACATGTGCCTGTATTACCCCTGATAGAGCTGCACACTTCAAGGGGAGATTTTTCACTGGTCGTAGACTGCGAGAATGGACGGTTGCAGAGATAGTAACTCTGAGGGGACTGTTACTCTGAGGGATCTTTCTAGAGCTTGGAGAGTTTGACTGAGGAAAATGACCATCAGGGCACTCAATTCTTGGTTTAAGGGGTATTGGTGCTAGCAGTACGTCAACTTCTATGGGATTTAGATCCGGAGCCTCCGACGCATGATCTATTACAAATTATATTGACCTTTGGCCAAGGCCGTTGATTGATTTGAACGCTGATGAATTACAGGAATTGTTAACCTCTACTTCGTTTGCCCTACCCTGTGATCTAGATGATGCCACTTCTGCCTATACTAACTGGCAGGAAGCAGCAGGCAACAAGCTAGCTCCTAAAAAATTCCTCCGCCCCAATAGGGCACGACCCTCCTCGCCGTGGTACACCCAAGAGCTTAATGATAAAAAACTAGCCTGCAAGTATATTGAAAGAACTTGGAGGAGGGAGTACAATGAGACAGACAAAAATAAATACAAACTATGCCTAACTGAGTATAAGCAGTTGCTTCAAAAACCAAAACAAGAGTTTTTCACAAATAAAATTAATTTGGCAAAAAATTCTACTAGGGAACTTTTTCAAACGGTCACCGCCTTAGCGCACCCAACCCCCTCTCCTATTACGGCCAGCCAAGAACTGTGTGACAAGATAGCAACATTTTTCTTCAATAAAGTTGAGGTGATCTTTTCCACTCTTACTGGCTCAACAACGAAGACACCCCTGACCGACACAGTTGACCCTAAGCCGCTACAAAGCTCCTTGCCACAGCTTGATAAATTTGCTCCAGTTACGGTCACAGATACTTTTAAGCTTCTTATGACAACAAAATCAGGCTCACCATCTGATCCATGCCCACTCTCTATACTAAAACTAGCACCCGAGCCAATCACACTAACACTGACGTCCATCATCAATGCTATGTTTGCCGAAGGGTATTTCCCCAAAACATGGAAAAGTGCATCCATACTACCCCTGCTGAAAAAACCAAGTCTGGATCCTAAAGACTCCAATAATTTTAGACCTATCTCCAGACTCCCACACCTTGCAAAAATCACAGAAAAAATTATGAATACACAACTCAGTCTATTCTTGGAAGAAGCCCAGGTGCTAGATCCTACCCAGTATGGCTTTCGAGGGGGGCATAGCACGGAGTCCGCGCTTCTTAAGTCCACTGAAGAAATCAGGACTATACTGGACCAGGGAGGAAAAGCTGCAATGATTATGCTAGACCTCTCCGCGGCATTTGATACGGTCCATCATGTCTTATTGATGGACCGGCTGCAAGAGATTGGAGTCAAGGGCACTGCCTGGAAGTTACTCAAATCCTTCCTATCTAATAGAGTACAGACTGTTTCCCTTGGAGATTTCACTGCAAAACCTTTTTCATTGCCCTGTGGAGTCCCGCAGAGGTCGTCCATGAGTCCGACACTTTTTAACATTTATGTATCACAGATGGCTCCCCTAATTGAATCCTTTGGTTTTAACTTGACCTCATATGAAGATGACACCCAAATTGTAGTGTCACTGCTACCAGATGGGGTACAGGAAACGGCGTCCCGTTTCCATGATTGCATGACAGCCGTGGGGAACTGGATGGCCCAAAACTGCCTTAAACTAAACTCCAGTAAAACGGAGGTGGTTTTGTTCGGCAAGGATCCAAATTTTTGGACCCCGGCATGGTGGCCAGACACACTGGGTCCTCTTCCGACTTCTATTAGGAAGGTGAAAAATCTAGGAGTATACATAGACAACAAACTCAATTTCAAGGATCAAGTGAATGCAGTGGTCTCAGCTACTTCGTACACTCTTAGATCCTGCAAGAAAATTATGCCTTTCCTTCCCAAAGAAAACCAGCAAACTGTCATCACTGCCTTAGCTATGTCCAGACTGGATTATTGTAATAGTCTTTATTTCAATATCCAGGAAGGTCTTATGAAAAAACTGCAACTACTGCAGAAAGCAGCGGCCAGACTACTCACGGCATATCAAAATATGCTTCAATCTCGGCTGAGATTAAAAAGCTCCACTGGTTGCCCGTCAAAAAACGCGTTCTGTTTAAAGCTCTTTGTGTGGTCCACAAATCCCTTCAAGGAAATGGACCCCTCCACCTAAAACGGCAGTTCCTGTGGTATGTACCTAGAAGACCTCTGCGCTCTTCAGAAGCAAAATTGGTATCAGTGCCCTTTGTAAAGAAGTCCAACTGGGGAGGCAGAAGTTTTGTGGTCGGTGCAGCTAAGGCATGGAATGAACTCCCGATGCATCTCAGGTGCAAGACAAACCATCTGGACTTCAGGAAGGCCCTGAAGACGTGGCTGTTTACTGTCTGACTACTTCCTTTTTCCAACCCCGTGTTTAGGCCTCCGTAGGACGTCAGGTTCAGCGCCAGGACACCCTCGGGTAACAGTTTGCGCTTTAGAAATATTAATAACATTAACATTAACATTTCTTGGCTTTAGAGGATGATGATCAATATGGTCTCTGATAGGTTGCACCTGGTGGGAGAACATCATAGGCAGGCAATTCCATGGGAAGGAGGAGGAGCAGGTAATTGAACGCCCTTACACCGTCTACAGAAACACACGCTTTAAACTCATGCAGTTTCACTACCTGCACACTACTTATGCCACACCCCACAGATTGAGCACAATGCTACTCATCCACGACTTGAGCTGCCCCAGATGTGCTCTTGTTGATGCAGAATTCACCCACATGGTTGGAGCTGCCCAGTGAGTGCCTGTTTTGGCTCGGGTTACATCAGAACTGGGGAGAACCCTAAACAGGCAAATACTCCTACTGTAGAAATTTGCTTGGTAAAGCTTGCAAGGACATTTGCGTTACATTGGAAGTCTCCTGACGGTCTGCCACACAGCAGGTGGAGGGCGGATGTGGAGAAGTGGGCGCTTTCAGAGGGGACTGTCCTGCGCCTGGAAGAATATAGAGGCATCAGTAGGACACCTCTAGGTGAGCAATGGATGGAAGTGGTGGCTAGCTTTGCTGAGACCGGGACATAGTAATCCCGTGGGATGGCCCATTGTTGTAATATCGGGTACCACTTCTCCAATCTCCGGATACCCACGGTGGATAGAACTGCCTACACCCTTGAGCCCATTTGTAGTTGGTACTCACCTCTGGAATGCCTATTCTAGTGCTAATGAAGTTCCGAATTCTAACTAGCTGCATGTGCGAAACTGGGATTTCTTTCATTCTAGCATGCTTGGTTGTATAAGTGGTGAATGGTTTATTTGTTTATTTATCTCCTAGGACACCTACAAATGCACTGCCTTGCTCCATTCACAAATGAGCTTTGCATCTACATATACGATATCAAAAAGTGGACTTGCTACTTGTGTCTGAATCACTGCTTCATCCTGCGGCCCCAATGCACTGTTATTGGCATGTAGCAAAACAATTCAATAAACACATTTTCAAAGATCAGATCATCTTTGAATCCAGGCACTTCGAGTAAGATTTCTGTTTTATTTGTTAGAGAGTCACATTTGTGTGCACTTTTGGTGTTGCAGAAGGAGACAAAATACCCCTTGAATGTTCTGGCATCAAAGGAATGCAACTGCATTTCCCATGGGAAGAGTTCAAGTGCAAAGGGAAGAGACTGTGCAAGAGGATCCACCTTTCAGCAAATGTGTCACCAAGACAGCAATGAGGAAAGAACATTTGCCTTCTGGTGCAGTGTCTTTGGAAAGGGGCCAGAGAGCTCCAATGCAATATTTCTGTTATTGTCAAAGGCTTTGATAGTTCAGCAAAGGCTGGGGTTGCCTCTAAGTGCACAGTAATTTGGCAAGAACCAAAGCTGCAGGCCTTTGCATTGTAACCAGTGGATATATCAGCTGTGTACCTCGTGTAACAGACAAAGATTACATCTGCAATGGGGTCTTTCTTTTGTTTTCACTTGCTGGTGGGTCTGTAATTTCATTCTCCATCTAAAGAGAAAGAGAGAATCCATTTATAAAGCAGCCTATTGACAAACGTAAACTTACACGTGAGTAAATTTACACCTGTAAATTTACATTTACTCTTACACTTTGGGCTCATTATGATGTTGGTCGGAAAGCCTCAGAGTGACACCGTTTCGGGTAAGCAACAAATGTCATTGTCAAATGTCAGTGTCACTCTTAACAAGCAATACATGCAGGAGATTCTACAGCTGCACCTCAAAGTAAGAGGGAAACACCACCTGCCAACCTCACACTTCTGCCAGAGCCATCTGCACTAACTCCACGAGTGTTCTCAGGACTTCCTAAGTAGCAGCCAATGACACACACTCTGAGTGAAGAGAGTTGGCTGCTGTGTGGTGTCAGGAGCTGGAGTATCCCTTGACTGTACGTATTCTTCTGGGCGGGCTTTGGGAGGAGGAGCTAATGTCTATGAAGGGGATGTAGCTTTACCCCCAATGGTATGGGGGCCTCTGGAGTTAAGGAGGCGGTAGGCACAGGCCCAGATGGTGGGGGGACATGCTCTTTAGACCCCGCCGGTTGTGGTTGCTCAAGGCCAGGATGAACTCCAAGAGCTGCATCCTCCTGGCTGGTGGTTTCCATATCTTCTGCAATGCAGTTGCCTCTCCAGCCTCCACTCATTGTATTTTGCTGACAGATCTTATTTGTCTCTGAGTGAGTGTACTACCCCTGCTGGTGGTAACTCCCTCCTCCACACTGCAGGTGGAAAATGTTCACTCCCGCCTTCCGATAGAGGATCTTCTTCCTTGCCCCAGGTCCTGCTGTGATGATCCTTGACCCACCAGATCCACTGAAAAGGAATGCGAAAATAAGAGAGAAATATTGAATTCATATGCTCAGTAATGTATATGAAAATTACTTATTTAAAGGGGATATTATATCCCAAAATACAAGAGCTGACATTGTGGAGTCTTTAACAAACTTGTCGCACTCTAATGTTTATATACTAATTTAAGTGAACTTCAAAATATTTAAAAATTATTTTATCAACATATTCCATGAAAGTAGACATTCAAAGTAGGAGAAAGGGTTGTGATAAAACTTTTTTTCTTTGCTTAATCCTATGCTTAAAGTTGAAAAATATGTTTTGACGAATTTTACACACATTTCCTAGCAAAGATTAGCATGCAGTTTTACATGGTAACCAAGCATCCTAGATGATAATATCGCACTGTTGATTTTTGTGTGGAATATATTTAATAAAACATGTCCGATAATTGTGTGAATTATACACAATGTCAGCATCACATAAACCACGTTTGACAAAATGGAAGTGTAACAGATCCCAAATATGGAAGTTGTGTTTCAGCTGCTATGTTCAAAGAAAATGTAGAACTTTGAAAGCGTTTTGAATATTTCATGGCAGGACACCACTCTCAAAATACATGTGCACCTACTTGATTTTTCGTAAAACACGCTTACCATCTATCTACTGCTCATAGTCCTTCAAGTGTGCATGGAGGGTCAGCGAGGCTGCTCTCAGGACCCTCCTGAACAGGACGAGTCCATAATGTCCTGGTCCTTAATTCGGGCCTAGTGATGTAGGTCCTCCCAGCGCTTACAGCAGAACCTCCCCCACCCTGCGTTGACACCACTGCACTTCGGCGAGTTGAGATGTTGCACCACATTTGAGCCCGCCCTGCATTACTCAGCTGGGTCTCCAGACCCCCAAAAAGCTGAGAGTAATTTTGGAGGATATCCTCACAAATAATCTCCAATTTTGTCCCATCTTATTTATCAGCCATGTTTAGGGTTAGAATATGGAAAGGGACAGTAGGATGTAAGAGGATGGTGTTGTGGTGTTGAGAGGATGCCTGAAAAGAACCAAAAAATGGACAGCTTCCTCTTCCCAAGTATGTAATTTCCTGTTTGTTATGGGAGGCAGAGATCTCCACCCTTAGTGCTGACGACTTTGCATGCAGGAGAGAACCCTCCTGATGCAGAAGGGAACCCTCTGCATGCATAAAGGGTACCTCCATAGGGATACGGGAGACCCTTACATGTAGAGAAAACCAAAAACAGTCATAAACCTAGTAATAGGGAATGTTTGTGTACCTAATGTATGCTCGTAAAGTTAATGTATTTGACCTAAAATATGAGTGTACTATGGGAGAGTTTTTACTTAAGTGTTGTTAATGATAAGTGTTTAAATGTTATAGAAAATAAATAGGCAAGTTATTTTTCACTAGAGCATAGCATGTTTGTTGATGACTTTGAGTTAAATAAACAGAGTTGTCTCAGGATGGTATGTATGGACAGTGTGGTAGTAGTCCACCATTTGTCATTAACAAGAGGCTGTCCACCCACATAAATGCAGCATCCAACCTAGCAGTTTAAGAAAAAAAATGAATTAACTAGACGATCCTGCATCTGAACAACCTAAACACTTTTCTGTACCCCACTCAGGGTACCTGGATGTGGCTCGGTGTCCTGATCTACATGTAAGCCCCATCACAGGACAAATGACATGCAACACACAGCAGGCTACAACAAACTTGCACACAACTTCTGGGGAGTACATTAGCACCCCCCTGTATGGTAAGACATTTGAATAGTGACTTAAGGATTCCAAACGTCTGTTCAATAATGGCTTGTGTATGCATGTGACCGAATTGTACCTGTTGAGGTAGTGTGGTGGTATGCCTGTATGGGGTGAGGAGATGGGGGAAGGAGAAGGAGATAGAGCATGCCCAGCATCACCTGCAAAAAAGACGTTATTTTTTTTTTTTTTAATCGGAACTTTATTCTAAGGGGCCGATTACGATGTTGTGCCGAAAGGCTCCAACTGACAGTCGGATTCTCCTAGACCGTGTTGAAACCCATCCGCCCGACTCGGTCGGTTTACAATCCGCCCAACCAATTGCGATGTTTGCGGTCGGATTGTAAACTACACAGTCTTTCTGAATCAGTTCTGACTGGTTCTCGGAGAATTCGTGTCAGTCAGACCCGCATCGTACAGCTCTACAGACAGCGTTTCTGACCGAGCGATTACGGTGTCGGTTTCCAACAGCCTTTCCGAGTCAGCCTGTCTGACACGAAAAGGCTGACGGAAACTGACTTTTGGGCTTCTGGCAGTCCCTCTTTCATCCTGCAGCCTCCGGTTGGGGGCCGAGGGTGTACCTAAGGGACCCCACTGTAAAACCCTGCACTGTGTGGCAGGCACAATGGGATGCCTGCGACAGGGTGCAGGGTTTTACACACACCCCATTTCCCCATAGGAGCCTGTGTTGTCGGGCGGAACATGGGCTCCCATTGAAGTCAATGGGGCTCTGACCAAACAGTGTTCAGTCGGATCGTAATTGGTTGGGCAGAACCGCCGACCGCATTCGGTCGGTTCCAATTCAGAGACGGAGTCGGCGGAAAGTTTCCACATGACATCGTAATGAGCCCCTAAATGTGATACATGAAGCCTACAAGCATTCAGTGGATGTGAGGGTAATGTGAGTGGGTTGTAATCATTAATGATTGTGTTTGAGATACAACCCCAGATGCACATGTAGCCCCAGTGTGAGTTGTTAATTACCAATGAGCCACATGTCATCGAAATCCCTAGCAACCAAGTGACAAGCAAGAGGTGACTGCTGGAAGGTGTACCTGTCATGAGCGCTTTCAAGAAAGGCAGAATACACATCAGTAAAGCAGACTATGACATCGCAGACAGTTTGTACGTTGAAAGAGTGCCAGTTGTATTTGTTATGGAAAAGGTGTGGTGAGGTGGCTGAAGTGCCATGTGGGTGCAATCAGTGGCACCTAGCACAAGGGAAGTGGAAAAAGGCATGAAATTAACTTTCACAGAGGCCCTGATGAGGATGATGAGGATGATGATTGAGATTTATAAAGCGCACTCCAAAGAGTGTCTCGGCACTAAATGTAGGCTGCTTGCAGTAGTGCTGAGTGTCAAATCATGCTTGTTGGAAGAGCCATGTTTTTAATTTCTTCTTAAAGATGGACATCTCTAGTGTGGCACGAAGTTCCAAGGGAAGCTGGCCCAAGATAAGAAAAAGATCTGCCTCCAGTCCTGGCCCACCGTATTTTTGGAATTCTGGCCAAACAGCCATGGGCTGACTGTAAGTTCCTGAGTGGGGCATAAGCACAAATCCTCCTCCTCAAGTACACTGCTCCTCTGTCATGTAAGGCTTAATGAACCAGGACCAGGGTTTTAAAAAGAATGGTGTTGTTAATCAGAAGCCAGTGAAGGCTTTTCAAATGCAAGTCATCTGCGTTCGTGGAGAAAGGTTGAGAAGAATTAATTCTGCCACATTCTGCACCATGGGAAGTCTATGGAGAAGGTAATCTGGAAGACCTAGATGAAGTACGTTACCATAGTCAAGTCTGGAAGTTATTTGTGCTTGAATCACCATTTTCTTAATATCAAAAGATGTGAGATGTAGGAACTTTTTCACGGATCGTAACAACTGAAAATTGGAGCCAGTCAGTGAAAGGATTTGACTCTGGAAGGTAAAGGCACCGTCCATTTCAATTCCTAAATTATTTACCGAACTCTGTTGAGAGCCAGGGAGAGGAGCACCCTTAGGCCAGAACATCCTCCAAAAGTCTGGCAAAAGAGGGCCAAAAAAACACAATCTGCGTTTTGTCTGTATTACATTTTAGTTAGTTAGTGGTCAGCCAGCTAAATACATTGAGGAGGCAAATTTTAATAGCTTCTCCACCGAGTTCTTCACCTTTTTCAAACGTGAAAAGCAGCTGGGAGTTGTCGGCATAGGATATCACCTTCGCCCCCATAGTCTCAGCTAACACCGCCAAGAGAGTTAGATAAGCATTAAATAACCTAAGGCTGAGTGCCAAACCTTGGGGGACTCCAACTGCTAACTCACATATAGGGGAAGAGAAAGGAGGTGTCCACGCATCTTTCCTTCTATCAGTCAAGAAGGGGTCAGCCATTTCAGGGCTAATCATTCATACCAATGGATTGTAGACGAGTCAATAGTTTCTCATGGGGAACGGTGTCAAAGGCTGCGATAGATCCTACATAATCAAGGCGGCCTTACCCCTTTTATCTAACATGTCCCTGATATGTTCGACCACCTCAAGTAAGGCCGTCTCCGTGCTGCATCCAGTTCTGAATCCTGGCACACTGACAAAATATCGACACTCAAAATATCCCATACAAAAATATCATGACCAAAATATCGACGTCAAAAATATCAACATCCGATACTTATAATAGTAAGTACCAAAATATCGAGAAGAAATTATCGATGTCATTAATATAGTTGTAAAAAAATTGATTTTTAAATATATATAAGATAAAACAATAAATATTAAATATATTAAATAGTAAAATTAATGTTAAAGAATAAAATATATTTAAGATATATCTTAACAAATATAACAAATAAACTTAAATAAAAAAAGTTAAACACACATATATAATAATTAAAATATATTTTCATATATCTACTTACAAAAAAGTTATTAAACTAATAAGTTTAATTTATATTATAATTTAAAAATAATATAAAAACAAATAAATATATATATATATACATATACCATTAACATAAAATCTTTAAAAACAAACTGTTAATAATTAAATAAAAGATTAAACAATTTAAAATTCTTTAAATGTTTCAAAAATTATTTTACAAATTAACAATATTAACAATTAAAAATATTATCATTTTAAATAAACAAAAACATAATAATATAAATTATAACAGCATAAAATAAATTATAAAATATAAAATCTAATACATATACTGTTCCAACTACAATTTATACCAAACTAAGCAAACTATTAAAATTAATATATAAATAATTTACTACTCCCACGTCACACAACGCAAAAATAATAAAACTGGTTAAAATTGACAAATCTCGGTGGGGGCGTGGCTAGCCAACACCCAAGATGGCCGCAATAGAGTAGACTCCATCCGCCACCTAATTAAACTTCCCCCACATCCGTTCACACTATCCGTTTAGCCCGTCACTTCCAAGGACCAGGGGCTCCTGGTTCCCAGGTATCACCCGGTCGAACAACAAGGAGGATCCGACATCCTAATCCCGAGAAATTAACATCGAAACTGCTGGCCGTGGGAGAGAAAGAGGTCTGGCCGTGACGCCGTGCGATGCTCCGCTACGCAGCACTGGAGTTTCAGACGCGGGCCCCCAGGCCTTGGAGAGTGGCCCCATTGAGTGCCCCGACCCATCTCCGTCGGTTACATACCCCGACTCCAGGTGGGTCTCCGTGCAAGTCTCCTAAGGACGTCCGTGGGGGCTCCCGGCCGAGCACTAGAGATTCGATGCGCCGGATGGGCCACAGCGCAAGCGGCCGGCCCCGGAGCTCCTCCCGCACTGCCACCACAACTCCGGCGACGGGGGTGAGAGACAGGACCGTGTTCGGGTCCTTCCGCCCCTCCCCCGCAGTACTTTGGGACAATTAAAACTCGGCGCACGGGGTGGGGCCTCATCTTCTAATCAATGGCCCGTCCAGCACCCTTCATTGCACCCCTCCCTCATGAAGGAAAGCAAACCCGTATGAGGTCTAATTGATTTTACAGCGATGTGGAAGCTGGCTGAGTGGCTGCTGTTCTCACGTCCCCTATGTCTCCCAGAAGACATTGAACATATTGTTGGTCCAGGCACTCTCTTGGCGAACAAGGTCTTTTATTCGAGCCACAAGCAACTTTGAAACTGCATACTGGTGACTGGGAGCGTGGTGCTGAGGGTGCAGCCAACGAGACACACGTGTGGGGGGGCCACGATACTGACACGAGACGCGGATCCCTGAGGCCCCGGCGAAATTGGTGCACTTCTGGTGTTTACTGGTGAGACTCTGAACACTGCTACTCTGCTGCACTATTGGCCGCCCTCCTCGCCTGGGCCCCCACTACCCATCGTCTCTGGGTTCTTAACTCAACATCTGAGCCCGACGCAATGGCCGCCGCAAAGGGTTCTCGGCAAACCCACTTGTTGAAGTTGGCGCAATTTGCACACTCTAAGCCCGACGCTGCGGATGGGAAGCAAGACGAATTGGAAACTAAGCAGCATACCGACGAGGGGGCCCGACACTAGTGGATGTCATGGAGGCCATCCAGGGGGTCCGGTCGGCACTGGAACACAAGATAGATACAGTGTCAAGAGAGGTCACCCTCATACGCGTCGATCTACACAATATGGGAGATAGGGTCAAGGCGACCGAAGATTCAGTCTCAACGCTTCAACACTCAACGAAAACGCTTGAATCGACGGTCAAGCGACTGCAGGCCCAGACATCGGACCTTGAAGCTAAGCTGGAGCATTATGAAGGCCGCGCTCGCCGAAATAACGTGCAAATTCTTGGGGTCCCCGAGAGGGCGGAGGGGCAAGCCGCGGACCTCTTTGTCGAAGATCTAATCCAAAACCACCTACATCCTCAGACCCTCTCACAATACTTTTCGGTGGAACGTGCCCACAGGGTGCCCGGGGGTCCCCCGAAGCCCGGTGCTCCACCGCGTCCTATACTAGCACGGATATTCAATTTCCGAGACAGGGACATCATCCTCCAAACGGCAAGGGCCGACCCACCGCTCAAATTTGAGAACTGGACCATTGCATTCTTTCCTGACTTCACTTACAAGGTGCAACAGAAGCGCAGGTCCTTTCTCGACGTAAAACGGGCCCTCAGGGGTCACAACCTGAAATATGCAATGGTCTTTCCAGCAAAACTGCGAGTGCAAGCAGAGGGAAAGTCATGGTTTTTCCAGACTCCGGAGGACACCTGGGACAGGCTGGACGGCTGGCGATCCTCCGGAACACAGAGACACTCCTCTCCTAATCATCCGCAAAGGCAGGAAGGGCGATTGGAGAAGACAGACCGAGACAAAGGTGTTTGATCATCCGTCGACTTTCACCCGCGGCTGTGGCCCACCCTACTTTTTGTGAACAGTGGAGCCCCTTGATCTGTCGCAGGGATTATGTGCTGTGGCCGGCCCAACGGGGCAGGGGTGACTATAATTTGAGAAATAATGTTTGATATCTGCACCTTTCCTTCACATATGGCATTTGTGTGACTCAACTAATTGCTATCAAGGTACTTGACCCACTGCGGTGGACTACTGTGGAGGGTGGGGCCGCTGATGGCGGGTAGCTATGTATCATCCCAGATACAGTTTATGGTTTTGCCCGTGCTATTTCCGGGGCTTACATCAATCAATCAATCAATCACAGAATTTGTAGAGCGCACTACTTACCCGCGAGGGTCTCAAGTCGCTGGGGAAAAAAAAAGTAGCCTCCTGAAGGTCAGCAGGTCTTGGGTCTGTCGTAGTCTGTCGTAGGCTGAGTGGAAGGGTGTTCCAGGTCTTGGCGGCGAGGTGGGAGAAGGATCTGCCGCTGGTGGTTGTTCTTCGAATGCGAGGGACGGTGGCAAGGGAGAGGTCGGGCGGAGCGGAGCTGGCGGTTGGGGACGTAGAAGAAGAGTCGTCTGTTGAGGTAGGCTGGGCCGGTCTTGTGGAGTGCCTTGTGTGCGTGGATGAGGAGTTTGAAGGAGATTCTCCTGTCGACGGGGAGCCAGTGCAGGTTCCTCAGGTGAGGGGTGATGTGGCTGTGGCGTGGTACGTCGAGGATCAGGCGTGCGGAGGCGTTTGTATGCGTTGCAGTCGCTTGATGAGCTTGGCCGGGGTTCCCGCGTAGAGGGCGTTCCCATAGTCAAGTCTGCTACTGACGAGGGTCTGGGTGACTGTTCTTCTTGTATCTGTTGGGATCCACCTGTAGATCTTGCGAAGCATGCGGAGGGTGTTGAAGCAGGAGGAGGAGACTGCGTTGACTTGCTTGGCCATGGAGAGCGTTGAGTCGAGGATGACTCCCAGGTTGCGTGCGTGGTCGGTGGGTGTCAGGGCTGCCCCCAGTGTTGTTGGCCACCAGGAGTCGTCCCAGGCTGAGGGGTTGGAGCCGAGGATGAGGACCTCTGTCTTGTCCGTGTTCAGCTTTAGTCGGCTGATCTTCATCCAATCGGCGACGGCCTTCATTCCTTCATGGAGGTTGGATTTGGCGGCGAGGGGGTCCTTGGTGAGGGAGAGGATCAGTTGAGTGTCGTCGGTGTAGGAGATTATGTTGAGGTCGTGCTGTCTGGCGATGCGTGCGAGCGGGGCCATGTAGATGTTGACCAGTGTCGGGCTGAGGGATGATCCCTGGGGTACGCCGCAGATGATCTCGGAGGCTTCGGATCGGAATGGTGGGAGGCGGACTCTCTGGGTTCTGCCGGCGAGGAAGGAGGTGGTCCATTCCAGGGCCTTGTCTCGGATCCCTGCGTCGTGGAGGCATGCGCGTAGAGTGCGGTGGCAGACAGTGTCGAAGGCGGGATGAGGGCTGCGGTCTCACCGTTGTCCAGCAGGGTCCTGATGTCGTCGGTAGCGGCGATGAGGGCAGTCTCAGTGCTGTGGTTGCTGCGGAACCCTGACTGGGATGGGTCCAGGATGCTGTTTTCTTCGAGGTATCGGGTTAGCTGTCTGTTGACGATCTTCTCGATGACCTTGGCTGGGAACGGAAGCAGGGAGATGGGCCGGAAGTTCTTGAGGTCTCTCGGGTCCGCCTTGGGTTTTTTGAGTAGGGTGTTGATCTCTGCGTGTTTCCAGCTCTCTGGGAAGGTCGCGGTCTCGAAGGAGAGATTGATAACGTTGCGCAGGTGGGGTGCGATGGAGCTGCTGGCTTTGTTGAAGATGTGGTGCGGGAAAGGGTCTGACGGGGAGCCGGAGTGTATCGTGCTCATGGTCTTGATGGTGTCATCGATGTTCACGCTGGCCCAGGCTGGCAAGGGGTCGTGGTCGATGGTGTGCGGCGGGTCTGGTGCATCGGTCTCAGCTGGGGCTGTCTGGGTGTTGAAGCTGTCATGGATGTCGGCGATCTTGCGGTGGAAGAAGGTGGAGAGGGAATCGCACAGGGCTTGCGACGGCGGGATGTCGTTGGTGTTGGAGCTGGGGTTGGAGAGTTCCTTCACGATGTTGAAGAGCTCCTTGCTGTTGTGTGCGTTGTTGTCGAGGCGGTCTTTGAAGGAGATTCTCTTGGCGGACCTGATGAGGTGGTGGTGGTTACGGATGGCGTCTTTGTGGGCTGCGTGGCTGTCCGGTGTCTTTTCATAGTTGTTCTCACGGGGGAAGGGGGTTATACTCTTGGGTAGTTTGGCTGTGTAGCGTTCCCCTTTACACAGTCTACTTGTTTTGGGTACACAGGCGCTCTGCTCAATTGGGGGGTGGGCATTTCTACATCCACGTTGCAGGGAGGCAGGGTGGGGGTGGGGGTGGGTTCCAGGGAGTTTTCATGGGTTTCATTGTAGTTTTATATTGTGTTTTTTGTGCAGTCTGATAAATGGTGTCGCCTTCAGTGCAACATGGGTCGTCAACAATATGATTAATAATTTTCCTATGGTCAAAAATGCAATGTTTCCACAGCTGGGTCTTGTGGGAGGGGGTTGGTGGGACCTTCATTATTGCTTATTTGGTTTCCTGCATTGGGGGAAGGCCCCTTGGCACAAGTATAGATGAGCGCTGATCACATTGCGGCTCCGCCTCTGGGCCGCCCTAAATTACTCTTGTGGAATGTAAATGGCCTGGGATTTCGAATTAAGCGAGGAATAGTATTACAATACTTAAAACGACAAGCCCCAGATCTAGTGTTACTCCAGGAGACACATTTCCAAGGGGCCTCCTACTGCGCACTCAATAGATGGGGATATAAATTGGTGGCACATGCGGGTTATGCTCGGGGTTCCAGGGGGGTGGGTATCCTGGCACGCAGCTCCCTCCCCTTCCAGGTACATAAGATCACCCGTGACCCTCTGGGCAGATTTGTTACAGCAACGGGGCAGTGGGAGGGTAGATCCCTCAACGTGACTTCCCTATACGTGCCCCCCAGACTGCACTCCTCTACTTTGACCGACCTCGGTCCGCATATCTTGAGCCTGCCTGAGGGTGATGTATTGGTGGGGGGAGACTGCAATGCACCCTTGAATGGAGATTTGGATAGATTGCCGCCTAGACGAGGGGAATCGTCGGGGAAACTATTGGTAGATTTCCTTGGGGCCTTAGGGCTGATAGATGTATGGAGGACATGCAATCCCACGGCCACACAATACACTTTCCACTCCGGGGTACATGGGAGAAGGTCCCGCATAGACTATCTCTTCTGCAAAGCCTCCCAGCTCCCCATGTTCGGCGAGATCTCCTTCCTTCCCAGAGGTGTCTCGGACCATTCCCCAATCGTTACTTACTATGGGGGCGTCCCACCCCCCACTCGCCACGAAATGGTTCTCAACCCTTGGTTCCTTAGAGTGCCGGCGATCAGAGATAAGCTGACAGAAGCTACCAAACACTATTTTGCCGAGAACGATGGTTCTGTCGACTCGGACGTAACGATATGGGAGGCTTACAAGACGGTGATCCTGGGTTGCAGGGTGGCGGCAGTGTCGGGTCATAGGAAAGAAAAACGCAAACAACTGGAGGAGATAGAGAAAGAGATTGCCCGTCTCGAAGGCAGTTTGGTGGAGTCCCATACATTAGATGCCTCGCATAAATTATCTATAAAGCAAAAGGAGTACAGAGACATCGCAGAAGATGCAGCCAAGGCCCAATATCGAGCCACTCAACATCATGTATATGATATCACGATCAGGCCAGTAAGTTGTTGGCATGGCTCGACAAGAGGGATATGGCCAACAGGTGGGTGGCTGAAATAGTAGATCAGAGAGGCGCAAAGCTGCAAGATAGAGCCGGAATCGCAGGGGCATTCGCCGACCACTTCGAGCAGGTTTATACCGCTTCGTCCACATCCGCCCAGGGTGCGGCGGCGGAATTACTAATCACTCTGCCTTTGCCCATGTTAGATCCCCAGGATGTAATAAATCTTGACGCCGCCCTGACTGCTGACGAGGTATCTAAAGCAATTAGAGCATTACAGTCTGGAAGGGCCATGGGCCCTAGTGGCCCCCCAATTGAACTTTACAAAGCCAACGCCTCGATGATTGCCCCATTCCTCGTGTGGATGTATGATGAGAGCGTAACCCGGGGTATTCTACCTGAAACGCAGAGGCTAGCCAATATTGTAGTCATACATAAAACGGGAAAAACCCCGAACAATGCGGCTCCTACAGACCTATTTCCCTCCTGGACCCGGAAGTCAAAATACTGGCCAAAACTCTGGCTTTGCGTCTCTCGCCTTATCTCCATAAGTTGATACACCCGGACCAGTCCGGCTTTATGCCCGCTAGGAATACTGCGCTAAATCTCCAGCGCCTCTTCGGGGTCTTGGGTAGGGCCTCTACCATACAAGAGGACTCCGTGATTATGTCTTTAGACGCCAAGATGGCCTTTGATATGATAGAGTGGCCCTTCTTGTTTGCCGCACTTGAGAGATACGGGTTTGGAGATCGGTTTTTATCCTGGGTGCGTCTTCTTTATTCAAGGCCCTTGGCCCGGATCACGGTCATCGGAGGTCGGTCAGCAATCATTGAATTGGGGAAGGGTACGAGACAGGGTTGCCCCCTGTCACCTCTGCTTTTTGCTTTAACTCTTGAACCCCTGGCTCTCTGGATTAGGGGAGACCCCCTTATTCGGGGTCTTAATTGGTCGATGGATTGGAGGGATAAAATTTCCCTCTACGCCGACGACATTTTACTTTACCTGGCCAGACCCCGGTTTTCTATTCATCGGGTGTTACATATTTTTGCCCTTTTCCAAAAATATTCCGGTTACACTATTAATTGGGATAAATCGTTGATCTATGTTTTAAGTGGGGACTGCCTGATCCTCCCTGCAGGTTGTGACGCTAAAATAGTTACGGACAGTTTCCAATATCTTGGTATATATATTACAATCGACCCTGCAGTTTTCCATGAACGAAATCTCGTACCCCCCTTACGTCGCCTTCGAGCTGAAGTGCAGCACTGGAAAGCATTACCTCTCACACTATTAGGCAGAGCTGCCCTCTATAAGATGATGGCGCTTCCACGCTTTCTCTATGCCTTACAGAATACACCATACTTGGTCCCACCTCAGTACTTTCAGTCAGTTGACTCCGAGGTACGTACCCTACTCTGGAATAACGGTACACCCCGAATCTCTCTCGCTAAGCTTACAAAAAGCTGGTATGACTTGGCATCGCCCTGCCCGCCATTAGATCCTACTATTGGGCCTCACAGTTAGTGGTCCTTAATCATTGGATGCATCAACCCACCACAGACCCTGCCTATAGGATGGACAGGCATATGTTTCCCGGTAATTACTTGAGGGCACTATATGGTGGGGCGTAACACGCGCCCAGACTCACCCCAACATCCACCACGGTTTCCCTGTGGCACAAGGCAACAGCTGCTCTGGGTTGGAAAGGTAAAATCTAGCAAGTCACTCCGCTGCTTGAGTCCTGTCAACTGGGTATACTGTCAAAGCAGCCGGGGTTTGACAAATGGGACCTGATTGGTCTCTCTAGGGTCGGTAACATATGGGCAGAGGGTAAGGTTGTCCCGTTTAGCGATCTACAGAGAGACTACCAACTACAAGGGAGGGAAACCTTTCGCTACCTACAAGCTCGTAGCGCGTTACATAAAGCAATACCTAGAGGTTCAGACCTGCCGGTCTCCTCGCCCTTGGAAGACAGACTACTGGACGATTACCTTCCAGAAAAAGCCACTTCGCTGACCTACCGTAAAATCCTCAATAACACACCTGATGCTCAAGATAGACTACGTACAAAATGGACGGACGATATAGGGGACATAACCGACGAAGACTGGAGGGAGGCCTTGGCTTCACCCCGGGAGGTGGCGATCCGTTCTCGTTTCAAACTCATACAACTTAAACTACTTCACAGAGCCTACTACACTAGCTCAGTGCTTGTTAAGATGAGGGTTCTTGGTTCCCCAGCCTGTCCCCGAGGATGTGGTCACACCAGTACCTATCTACACCAATGGTGGGAATGCCTTATCCTTCAGAAGTATTGGGGAAAGGTTGTGTCAGCTTTGTCCCGGATTTGTCATACTCCTATAGAAGATTCCCCCCGGCTTTGTCTTCTAAATATCTGGGACGCTACGGATTTGTCAAGAACTGAGAGACTGTGGGTTTCGTTGGGTTGCATGGTGGCAAAGCGTAATATTGCCAGAACATGGAAGGGAGTGGCCAAGCCACGATACACTGACTGGAAGCTGATATGGATTGGTGTATGCAAGCAGAGAGGGTTATCTATGAGAGCAGGGGATGCCCGCGTAAATGGACAAAAATATGGGGCCCTTGGAACGAGTATAGAGGTTCAATCAATCAATCACGGCATTTAAAGAGCGCGCTACTCACCCGGGAGGGTCTCAAGGCGCTGGGGGAGGGGGTAAGTTACTGCTCGAACAGCCAGGTCTTGAGCTGCTTCCTGAAGGAGAGATGGTCCTGGGTTCGCCGAAGGTGAGTGGGGAGGGAGTTCCAGGTCTTGGCTGCCAGGTAGGAGAAGGATCTTCCTCCGGCGGTGGTTCTGCGGATGCGTGGTACGGTGGCGAGGGCGTGGCTGGTTGATCGTAGCTGGCGTGTGGGCGTGTAGAAGGTCATGCGGTCGTTGAGGTACTTTGGGCCCAGGTCGTGGAGGGCCTTGTGTGCGTGGGTGAGGAGTCTGAACGTGATTCTCTTGCTGACGGGGAGCCAGTGCAGGTCTTTCAGGTGCACGGTGATGTGGCTGTGTCGGGGGATGTCCAGGATGAGTCGTGCGGAGGCGTTCTGGATGCGCTGGAGTCTCTTTTGAAGTTTGGCTGTGGTTCCGGCGTAGAGGGTGTTCCCATAGTCCAGTCGGCTGGTGACGAGTGCCTGGGTGACGGTCTTCCTGGTTTCAGTGGGGATCCATCTGAAGATCTTGCGGAGCATGCGCAGGGTGTTGAAGCATGAAGATGAGACGGCGTTGACTTGTCTGGTCATCGACAGGGAGGAGTCCAGGATGAAGCCCAGGTTGCGTGCGTGGTCCGTTGGCTTGGGCGCGGTGCCCAGGGCCGGGGGCCACCAGGAGTCGTCCCAGGCGGAGGGTGATGAGCCCAGGATGAGGACTTCCGTCTTGTCTGAGTTCAGTTTAAGGCGGCTGTTCCTCATCCAGTCGGCGACGTCTCTCATCCCGTCGTGTAGGTTGGCTCTGGCGGTGGTGGGGTCGTTGGTGAGGGAGAGGATCAGCTGGGTGTCGTCGGCGTAGGAGATGATGTTGAGGTTGTGTCGGCGTGCGATGGCTGCGAGGGGGCTCATGTAGACGTTGAAGAGGGTTGGGCTGAGTGAGGATCCTTGTGGAACGCCACAGATGACTTCGGTGGCTTCGGATCTGAACGGGGGAGGCGGACTCTCTGGGTTCTTCCGGCGAGGAACGAGATGATCCATTCCAGTGCTTTCTCTCGGATTCCGATGTTGCTGAGGCGCTTCACTAGGGTGCGGTGGCAGATGGTGTCGAACGCCGCAGAGAGGTCCAAGAGGATGAGGGCAGCTGTTTCCCCGTTGTCGGTTAGGGTTCTGATGTCGTCGGTGGCTGCGATAAGGGCGGTCTCGGTGCTGTGGTTGGCCCGAAACCCGGACTGCGAGGGGTCGAGGGATCCATTCGTCTTGAGGAAGGCGGCAAGCTGTCTGTTGACGGTCTTCTCGATGACTTTGGCCGGAAACGGAAGGAGCGAGATGGGACGGTAGTTCTTGAGGTCGGTGGGGTCCGCCGTTGGTTTCTTCAGGAGGGCGGTAAGCTCGGCGTGCTTCCAGCTCTCCGGGAAGGTGGCGGTGTGGAAGGAGGAGTTGATGATGTCCCGGAGATGGGGTGCGATGGTGGCGTCGGCTTTGTTGAAGACGTGGTGTGGGCAGGGGTCGGTTGGTGATCCGGAGTGGATGGAGTTCATCGTGCGGGTGGTGTCTTCGGTGCTGATCGGGGTCCAGTTGCAGAGGGTGGTGGTGGCGGGCGTTGGTTCGGCGGTAGGGTGCGTTGTTTGTGCGTCGAAGCTGTTGTGTATGTCGGTGATCTTGCGGTGGAAGAACGCGGAGAGTGAGTTGCAGAGGTCTTGCGAGGGGTGATGTCGTTGTTTCCGGCGCTGGGGTTGGAGAACTCTTTGACGATGCTGAAAAGTTCCTTGCTGTCATGGGCGTTGTTATCCAGTCGTTCTTTGAGTGCCGACTTCTTGGTGGCACGGATCAGCTGGTGGTGTTTGCGGGTGGCGTGCTTGAGGGCGGTCCTGTTGTCTGTGGTCTGGTCGAGTCGCCAGGTTTTCTCGAGAGTGCGGCAGTTCTTCTTGGATTCCTTGAGTTCGTTGGTGAACCAAGGGGTTTTCTTGCTTCCGGGTCTGCTGGGAGGGTTTTTAGTGGTGCGAGGTCGTCGGCGCAGGCGGTCAGCCACTTGGCGAGGTTGCTGGCTGCTTCGTTTGGGTCCGTTGTGTTGGTGGGTGTGTTCTGGCTGAGGGAGGCGGTGAGCTGCTCGGCGGTGATCTTGCTCCAGCTCCGGCGGGAGCCTGTTGCGGGTGGTGGTGGGTCGCAGTCTTTCTGAAGCTGAAGTGGACGCAGCTGTGGTCGGTCCAGTGGAGTCCGGTGGCGTGGCTGAAGGAGATGTGCTTGCTGGACGAGAAGACGGGGTCAAGCGTGTGGCCGGCGTAGTGGGTGGGCGTGTTCACCAGTTGCTTGAGTCCGAGGTTGGCGAGGTTGTCCAGCAGGGCGGTGGTGTTTCTGTCGTTGTTGTTCTCCAGGTGGAAGTTGAGGTCCCCTAGGAGGATGTAGTCGGCTGAGGGCATGGCGTGCGGGCTGATGAAGTCTGCGATGTCTTCGCTGAATAGTGTGCGTGGTCCCGGGGGTCTGTAGATGAGGGTGCCTCGGAGGGTGGTCTTGGGGTCAGTGTGTATCTGGAAGTGTAGGTGTTCGGGCGGCGGAGAAGGTCTCGTCGGAGTTAGTCGAGATGCGGATGGTGTTCTTGTGTACGATGGCGATGCCTCCTCCCGTCTGGTTGACGCGGTCCTTCCGGGTGATCTTGTATCCATCCGGGATGGCTATGGCGATGTCGGGCGCTGAGGAGGCGTTCATCCAGGTTTCGGTGAGGAAGGCGATGTCCGGTGCTGTTGCGTCGAGCAGGTCCCAGAGTTCCACGGCGTGCCTGTGGACGGAGCGGGTGTTCAGCAGGATGCATTTCAGGTGGTTGCTGCTGTTGCTCGACTTGGCGGAGGTGGTGCACGTCCGGGGGCAGGTGAATTGGCAGGTGAAGGGTCCGTGGGTGCGTCTCGGTGAGGCTCGGTAGCAGGCAGGGTTCCGGCCGGCATTGAGTGCGGTGAGTGTGGCGGCGTCGTAGGTCCGTCGAGTAGTGTTGCGTTGCTATGTACCCCCTTCAGCGATGCTCCCCCACTGTCTTCTGATCGTGAGACTCTGTAATGTTTTAACGAATGATGGGACCTACGAAGCAGATGATTGTGGTAAAGACCCAATGTACCGACTTGTCTTTTACTGCTCTTCTATATTGCCCATATTGTAATTCCTGATGACTGCACCTTACTGCACTTGTTTTGGTTTGTATTGTTTTATGTTGTTTTTTGTTCTCAATAAAAAAAAGATTTAAAAAAAAATAATTTGACAAATCTCTCTCCAATAAAAGCAACAGTGGTAAAGGTGTTGTATTGCAGATAAGTACTATATACTGTGCCCATTCCAGCCAGTACAAAAGTAGCAAAACTGTTGTATTGCGAAGGGATAAATTTACTATTCCCACTCCAATCACTACAACAGTAGGGAAAGTGTTAGATTGTGCAGGGGTAAAATTTACTATTCCCACCCCAATGAGTGTAACAATAGAGAAGGTGTTGGATAGCGGAGGGGTACAATTGACTATTTCCACTCCAGCCAGTACAACAGTAGGGAAAGTGTTGGATTGCAGAGGGGTAAAATTTACTATTCCCACTTCAATAAGTGCAACAGCAAGGAAGGTGTTGGATAGCGGAGGGGTAAAATTCCGTTCTTTCTTTCCAGTTGGGGGGGGGCCGGAAGCAAGGATAGTAGCGGGGGGCCCCCACTGACGTCATCAAAGGGCGCAAGTGGTCCCCACCCCTCCCCCGGCAACGATAAAAGCCGGCGTTCCAGTTCGTCCACGTGGTGCAGCAGTGCTCGAGTGGCTTTCCGGTAGGCGGCAGTGCTCGAAGCGCTATCAGTGGAGAAGGACGCAGGTTAGTAAGCTGGTTCACTGCATCGGAGAAAAGGGAGAGGGCCTCACAGTGTAGTCGGCACCAAATGGTGTTTTCGCGAGGTATCCATTTAAAGTAGGTTAAAGGTGTGTAAAACTGTATTGGGGATACAGTGTTATGGTTAAGGTGTTTTTCTTTTACATAGTGTGGTAAAAAACTGTTTGCCCGGACTCTCGCGTAATGCTTCGCTGTGGAGGTATGAAAAAGTAAACATGGATTATGCAGCATGACCAGGGGCATCGGGGTGGAATGCACTGGGTATTGTCCGCTCGGTTAGATGGCCGCATGAATTCTCAGGTTAATCCAGGGCATTAGGGTAGTAAGTATCCCCGGTGCCCTGGGTATCGGCTAACGTTCGCATGCTTTCCGACTGTGCATGGTTGATGTTTTTTTAATACCGGGCATTGCATGGTTTGAGATTCATACGGGGTTAATGGCATTTTAATCCAAGGTTTGTTAGTAGACTAAGTGCCCCGGGATGTTGGGGCGTGCTTGTGGGGTTGCAGGTTTTTAATTTGCATGGAAGGGGATTGAGACACAGGCGGAGAAAATATGCTGGGGCGCTAGAGTTGTAAGTATTCCCGGTGCCCCGGGAAATTTTCTCATGCACTGGCAGCGGTGTTGCGATGGAGCACGCTGCTTGAGAAGCGGAAGTAAGCAAACGATTTACAGGTCAGAGCTCTGGACCTCAGCGCTGGGCAGTGGCGCGGGGTGTTGTTGATGGAGTGTTAGTTGTATTTCTAAAAGTAATTTTCTTTTCGTTTTACCTAGTACAGTGGTGGGTTCTCAGACGTTTAGTTGCAGGATGCCGGCAAAGCACGCTCGAGTCAGCAAGGGTGCTCCAGCCACCCCAGAAGAATTTCGGTCGCTCAGTGAGCTATGGAAGGTAGCAAAGACACGCAGCATAGAGTGGGCCCTTCAGACGCTGTCGCAGGAGTTGGGAGAGAGGCCCCAGCAGGCTCCCCCATTACCCAAACGGCCAAGGAAAGTCCCTGCTCGGTACAATGAAGCCATGCAGGAACCGGTTAAGTGGGGCGCGAAAGCGCAGACGGTCGTTGCAGGTGAGGCAGCGGTTGGGGACCGGCCCCTGGCGGCTGTAGGCACGAACCAAGCTACCAGTTTAGTGGGGCAAGGAGCTAGCTGCAGTCAGAACGGCTAGGCGAACGGAGGTTCACCCCAGGTGGGGGACTCCTCTCAAAACAGCACAACTCCTGCGGCACAGGCAACCACAAATGATCCAGGAGTCACGTAAGCACAGGTTGGCATGGCCGTTCAAGCAACGTCCATGGCGCAGGCTCCTGCACCGCTAATAGTACAGCAGGGCAGCGGGGTAGCACAGGTGTGGGTACAATCGGGTGGGGTGGCACAGTCTCCCCTAGTAGTAGCCTCCACATCACAAGCCCATCACAGTAATCCGGTTACCCCAGGGCCAGTACTGCAGCCAATAGCGCCCCCAGCAGCAATAGTAACAGTGCAGACCCCTCCCTCTGTTAGCCCAATGCTCTTTGGTTCCGCGGCGCCCGCTTTATCCTCATCAGCAGATATTACGTGGCACATGCCAGCAGAAACTAGGGAGAAGATTTGCAAAGGAGAGTATATTGATGTTTTTGATCTCATTAACGTGGGAGTGGTACCGGGGAAGAGCAGAGCAGGCAAAGAGGGTGAGTTTAAACAAAAGAAAGTATGGGTGGACTGGTCCATTAAGAATTGGGTTAACTGGGTTCTCTATCTACACAGCCATTTTGGTGGAGAGGTCCTCGGCAGTGGCTGCTCAACTGTTTAGCTACATGTCAATGATCCATGGAGCGGCGTCAGAATTTCAGGGTTCTGCTTGGCTTCAGTATGACATCAAATTTAGACAGATGAAGGCTGTAAGACCAGAGATGGCATGGGATCAGCGGGAAATTAACATATGGCATGAAGAATTTTACTTGGCACCACCAGTTCCCAGAACCTCTCATTCCTTTTGGGTTGACAAAGGGACAGGGGACAAGAAAAAGTCTTGCTGGCAGTATAACAAAAATGAATGCAGTAGAAGGTCCGCCTGCAAATTCAAACACCTCTGTGGAACCCAAGGTCATCCTGAGAGCAAGTGCTTCAAGAAATTGGGAAAGCCAAAGGATCAGCACCCGCCCAGTCATCATAAGGAAGTACCCACCCCCATTCGCTTGCATGTTTTGGCCCATATCCTCAGTAGATATGATTTTAGGCAAGAGGCGCACCGCTTATATCATGGTTTCAAATATGGCTTCCGTATTCCGTCTAGCGCCCCACCTTCCACAGTACCCCCGCGTAACCAGCTGTCCGTTCTTCGCAACCCAGAGGTCGCTAAAGAAAAAATCATGAAAGAAGTAAGTTTAGGGAGAGTGGCAGGCCCGTTTCAAAAAGCCCCACGGCAAGACCTGGTGCATTCCCCTTTGGGTCTGGTTCCTAAGAAAGAGGCAGGGAAATACCGCCTTATTCACAACTTGTCATGTCCACCGGGGTCTTCAGTCAACGACAGGTTGGATCCAGAGCTTTGCACTGTGCGTTACACTACATTTGACACAGCAATTTGCAAGCTACAGACATTGGGCAAGGGCGCCTTGATGGCCAAATCCGACATAGAAGCCGCCTTTCGCCTGTTGCCGGTGCACCCAGATGACAGTCGATTGCTAGGCTTTACATTTGAAGGGAGTTTCTTTGTGGATCTGTGTATGCCAATGGGTTATTCTATTGCCTGTTTTGTGTTTGAGTCATTTAGCCGTTTCTTGGAATGGGCGGCGAAAGATATGGTGGCTTCGCAAGACGTGGTGCATTATTTGGATGACTTTCTATTCTTGGTCCTCCAGGCTCACCGGCGTGTGAGAAGGCCCTGCTGGGCTTCCAACAGTTGACTAAGTCGTTGGGGGACCCCCTGGCAGCTGATAAAACAGAGGGTCCCGCGACTTGCATGACGTTTCTGGGCATTGAGATAGATACCATAGCTGGGGTGTGCAGGCTCCCACAGGAAAAAGTGTTGGCGTTCAGGGCTTCCATAGACGAATGTCTAGCTACCCGTAAGGTTACCCTGCATCAGTTACAGGTACTGGTAGGGCAATTAAATTTCGCTCTCAGGGTGATACCGATGGGCAGGGCGTTCTCCAGGAACATTGCCAGGTCAATGTCTGGACTCCAGGCAAAACATCACCACACCAGACTTTCATCTGAAGTAAAGGACGATTTGCGCACTTGGAGAGGGTTCTTTACTGGGTTCAATGGCTCTCTGCTCTGGCAGCAACCAGCGCAATCTAACGCGGAAGTGGCACTCTATACAGATGCAGCAGGCAGCGTAGGGTTCGGCGCAGTATTGGGTACAAGGTGGTGCATGAAACACTGGCCGGTAGAGTGGGTGTATTCAGGGCTAACACTCAATGTGACATTCCTAGAGCTGTTCCCTATCATTGTGGCACTACACCTTTGGGGCACCTTCCTGGCTAACAAGCGCATCGTGTTTTGGTCTGACAGTATGTCCGCAGTGATGGCAATAAACAACCAGAGGGCCAAATGCCCCTTGGTGCTTCGCTTACTTAAAGAGCTCATTTGTTGCTGCCTGAAGCGTAATGTGTAGTTTATTGCCAAGCATGGGCCCGGGGGTAGACAATGCAATAGCTGATGCCCTGTCTTGTTCTAAGTTAACAGAATTCAGAGCACGATGGCCGTAAGCAGACAGCCAGATGGCAGTTTTTCCGGAGGAATTGTGGAAGCTTGGTGCCCCATTGCTCCCGATCTGATAGCTGCCTCCCTGGCTCCCAAGACTAAGAGTATGTATGAGAATACATGGCAGATGTATATGGCTTCCTTCAGTGATCCGGGGGGGGGGGAGCGGATAAATTCTCACCGCAGGGGGTACTGCTATTTTTGGTTAAACAAAAGGAGAACGGGAAATCATTATCCATGGTTAGGCGACAGTTGTCTGCGATTGCCTTCTTTGTGGGTCTGGAAGGGGTTGCTGATCCTGCCAAGGATCCTACCAGGGTCCGACAGGCTTTGAAAGATAGGGAACGCTTGTCCCCGGGGGTGAAGGACGGTAGGAGACCCATCGATGCCAATAGATTATCACGTATGTTGGGGATACTACCTCAGATTTGCACATCCCTTTATGAGACTCACCTTTTAAGCTTAGCATACTCACTGGCCTTCTTTGGGGCATTCAGAATTTCGGAGCTTATACCTGCTTCAAAGGCGGATAGAGAGGGGGGAGTTAATCTAGCTGATGTTTTGGTATCAAAGGACATGCTGCAGGTCAGGGTAAGGAGATCAAAGACAGACCCGTTGGGGAGGGGAGCATGGGTGCACCTGCGGGCTGCTACCAGGGCTACGCATTGTCCGGTGACATTGATGCAAGCATTCTTTCAAATGCGTCCGGGATGGGGGGATTCTAGACTGTTATTGCATGCAGACGGCTCCCCATTGACCAGATTCTAGTTTACACGCTTATGTAGGCGTGCCTTCAATTTGTTAGGTGAGGAGACATCGCTTTTTACGTCCCACTCTTTTCGCATTGGGGCTGCCACAACAGCGCCCTCAATAGGCTTGTCATTTGAGGCGATAAAAAGGGTAGGCAGATGGAAGTCATCTTGTTTTGAGTGCTATGTGAGCCTCATTTAGCTTAAAAAGGGGGGTGTCCGGGAGTTCAGAACTACTCCTATTGCACAGCGACGTTATGAATTCCACCCCCTTATTTGTTTTCTTTCTGTTTTCATTTCCATACAGTCGGCGGCGGCCATGGACGCAGGTATGCTGGTGTAGCCATTCTTTTGTGCGCAGAGCAGGACAGTATTTTCGCGGCACAAATTTAGAGAGGTCACAGATGTCAACAGGAGTCGAACACCGCTGGATAGGGATTGGAGGGCAGCGGTTAAGCGAATTATTCAACCACTTGCGGAAGGCCTTGGAAATAGGCGGCTTGCCCACCCCAGACGTATTTGTTATTCATTCAGGGGGCAATGATATGATCCCCACAGGCCGGAGGGGAGTTAAGGAAGCATTATTCTCTATGCTCTCGTGGGTAAGGAACCTCCTGCCGGGCACTGTTATATTTTGGTCGGGGGTAATTCCACGTCAGGTGTGGTCTAAGGGCGCACCTACACAAGCGGTGAACAGATCAGTGAAGAAATTGAATCAGGCAGTCGCTAAGTTAATGGCTGGCTCACCCCTGCATACGATCAGGTACAGTCTGATACAGGCATCCAATACAGAGTTATATCTACCAGATGGAGTGCATTTGTCTAACAAAGGGCACAAACTGTGCATCCAGACCGTTCTAGGGGCTATTGCAGTGGGGTCGTGTGGTCAAGCTATAGGTGGGGGAGGGCGAGAGCGCCAGTAAGCTCCTCGCCCTGTGGCGGGGTCCCGGGCAAGAAAAATGGTGTGGACTCCTTTTTGGCATGGACTAACTGACCCTGGAACAGGGGGAGCATTCAATGGGGGCTCCGGGCTGGTGGGAGGGGTGACTGACCTGCTAGTGGTCCTGGACTCTCCTGCCCTACCCGAGATGCCTGTGTGTGTGTTAAGAAACTTTGGAGGGGGTATCCGGTGTTCAGGAGCCCCGGTGGGGCCAAGGCGTTAAGCAGTGCCTTACTGGTAGTGCTTCTGGGATGGAGGACTGAAAGTTACTAATGATAAAAAACAGTGCAAGTTGGGGCCTGCTGGCACAGCAAGCACAGGGGGATTCATTACCGAAGTGCGTGTCTTGATATCCTGATGACTAAGGCCACGTCTGGAATGTAAATACAATCTTTTGCTGCTTAAATGTATTGTTTGGAAAACCTACCTCTTTTGGCTACCATGTGTGTTGTTTGTACAGGCAAACAGGATGACAATGAGAATAGAGGGTGCCAGCACATAAACAGATTCAGGAGAGTTTTACGATCATATGTAGAAAAGGCGTGCTCAATGAAAACAAGGACACTATGGGCCCCATGCATCATCCGAAAATCGGGTCGCAAACGGGCAGATTCGCAGAATCTGCCACTTTGCGACCTGTATTTTTGCATTTGGGATGCATCATCCCAAATGCAAAAATCGCAATTTAAGGAATCGCAAAATTGTGATTACTTAATTATGATTGCATTTAAGGAATCGCAAATTGAGATTCCTTAAATGCAATGCAACAAAGTAAAAAAATTAGTGATTTCGCTACTAGGGCGCAATTTACCATGAAGTTGAACCTCATGGTAATTGCAAAACTTTGAGAAATGCAATAAAAGTGCATTTTTCAAAGTTGAAGGTTACACACACACATGTCCTTGGGACATGTGTGTGCGCAACATATGTGCACGGATCAATTTCAGGGGTGCAACAGGGTGTCCTTTTGACACCCCTGCACCTTGAAATAGCATCGCAATTTGACGAGTACCTATTGGTACTCGCAAATAGCGCTCGCAATTTCCATTCATTCCTATGGGCCTCTAGGCCCATAGGAATGAATGGGAAGCCATTCCTTATTTGCAACTCGCAATTTGCAAGTCGCAAATAAGGAATGTGAAGGAATCGCACACTGTAGTGTCGTTATTCTGGGGGAATCCATGTGAGACGCCCGAGGAGGAGGGGGGAACGCTATAACCCCTGTGGGAGTGAGGTGTGTTGGGGCGGTCCGACGCACAGGTTAAAACGTTAATAAAAGCCCGGAGAGAACTGGGTGTGTCCACTTTGAAGACCACCATTTACCTCAGTGTGCGTCTCTCTTATCTTGGGCCTCTGTTGCGCCTCCAGATTATTACTCACCAGAGGCACAGGTCCGTTCTCGCCCTAATTCTGTTCTTGAAACACAAAACCTGTTACAAGTAGGACAATTGAGACATATTTAAAATCTGTTTATCTGCTTCAACTAAAAGCAGTATAAACGAACAACAATATCTCAACTGGTATTTTTGAAAAGGCTGGTGTTGGACTTGGCCCTTTTTGCAGGGTCATCCCTGAACTGTTTGCCTTCCTCCTGTATTTTTTTCTGACCTGTGTTGGTGGCTTTATGACTCTGGGCACTTTACCACTGCTGATCAGTGCTAAAGTGCATTTGCTCTCTTTATAAATGTATGTTATGGATTAGTGATTCCATGATTGGCATATTTGATTTACTTGTCAGACCCTAGTACAGTGCACCATGAGTGCCCAGGGCCTGTAAATCAAATGCTGCTGGTGGGCTTCCAGCACTGATTGTGCCCCCCCAGAAGCAGCTTGTAAAATATGGCTCAGGCCTGCCATTGCAGATCCTGTGTGCAGTCTGGGACTGCCATGTCGACTTGGCAAGTGCACCCACTTGCCAGTCCCTAAACCTTCCCTTTTCTACATGTTAGTCACCCCTAAGGTAGGCCCAAGGTACTCCTGTGGGCAGGGTGCATTGTAAGTGAAAGGTAGGACATGCCCTCATGTGTGTGGCATGTCCTGATAGTGAATTACAGCCAATTTCGTTTTTCACTATTGCAAGGCTATCTGTTCCCATAGGCCAGAATGGGCAGTTTGATTATAACATCTTATAATTATAACTGACCCAGGGAACAAGATAGAAAAATAAAGTTTAGTATGCCTGAACTCAGAATGTTAAAATACATCTTTTAGTGTGGGTGATTTTTACATTCTGGGTTTGAAAATACCACTTTTAGAAAGTAGGTATTTTCTTGCCTAACCATCCAGTATGCCTCTGCTAGGTTTGTGTATTCCATGTCTGGTTTGTGAGTGACAGGGGGCTGGGGAGGGCCTTGGCTCCAGCAGTCTGATGGGTCAGGGCTGGGCTGAATAGAGCCTACATTGAATAGAGAGTAGGGGGAGGAGATTTCCTTTCACTTGCCTGAGTCTTCATAGAATAGAGAGTAGGGGGAGGAGTTTTCCTTTCAGCTACCTGGGCCAGGTCAGCTTTCAACAATGCTGTCTCCACCTCCTGCCAGGAAGCTGCACCAGGGAGGACAGAACTGGTTTTGACTAGGTACAGACACTCTCTGCCTTCAGAGAACAAAGGATTTAGTAGTATAAATATTGGGGCCCAGACCCCAGAACTTTAGATCACTTCTGGGAATCAAGACGAACCTTTGCCAAGGAGAGAAACCAAGAGAGCTGAAGGAGGAGACTGCCCCTGTGCTGTTTGCTGTTTGGGGTTGGCCTGCAGTGGTTACTTATTGCCAAGGAAAGGAGAAAGGGAACTTTGTGTGTACTTTATCATCTTGAGGAAGATCTCCAAGGGCTTGAAGCTGAGCTTGCCTCCTGTTCTGAAGTCTCAGGGATACAAAGACTTCACCCCCAGCTCCCCCTGAATTTCCTTGCTGGGAATTCTACCTGCAGAGAGGTGCCTGCTGTTGGTTTGGGCCCTCTAGAGACTGCGTGTCGCTAGGAGCTGGAAGCGCGACGCAACGAGGAAGAAGCGTGTCGCCGCCGCAGCTGTTGCCGTCGCATCGCCAAAGAAGTGTGTCGCCGCCACAGCAGTTTGCCGTCGCATCACCGAAGAAGCGCGTCGCATCACCGGAGAAGCGTGCCGCCGCCGCAGTGGTCGCCGTCGCATCACCGGAGAAGTGCGTCGCAGGGCCTGTCGCGGCTCAAGAAACCATTGAGTTCGCCGCACGGCCGCCGGGCGTGCACGCATCACACCGAGTTGTTGCATCGCATCAAAGACGCCATTTTGTCGCATCACACCGGATCATCGCATCGAGGCGCCATCTTGTCGCATCGCACCGGATCACAGTAAGAAACCGACGCATCACCTCCTCTCCGGTAAGGAAGCAATGCATCACCTCCCCTGCGCTGCAGTAAGGAACCGACGCATCACCTCCCCCGAAGCAAGGAACCGACGCATCACCTTCCCTGCGACCCTTTTGCTTATGTTGCGTTACGCATCCAAGGTACTTTGAGAGTAAAGTGTCGCATTTGCCATCTACGTTGAACTAAGCTATTTCTACCATTTGAAAATCATATTTTGTTTACTGTATTGTGGATTTTTGTCGTTTGGTCTTGTGTTAAGTCTAGATAAAGATTACTTATTTTTCTAAACTGGTGTGGTGTCCATTTGTAGTGTTTTCACTGTATTACTGTATGTGTTCACAAATGCTTTACACACTGCCTCTGAGATAAGCCTGCCTGCTCGTGCCAAGCTACCAAGGGGGTGAGCAGGGGTTATTTTAGGAGTGTAGCCCCCTTACCCTGACTAGAAGCAAGGGTCCCTACTTGGTCAAATGTACCTACCTCTACCAACTAGAGACCCCCATTTCTAACATTGGTGGTCAGCGGTGAGGATTTGGACTTACATTTGTGACTCATATACAGTGATTGGTGTACACTACTAGTGAGTGCAGACCATAACGCAACCACATACTATTTTTCCCTGTCTCCCTTTGGAATTTGGTTATTGGAACTCTGGTTAGTTGTTGCACCTGTTGGGCCTTGTCAAAATGGAAGTCAACTTTTGGCACCTGAATATCTACAAGATAAGGGAAGTAAAAGTATTTTGCAAGGAGAGGGGGCTACCTGTGAAGAGGAGATCCACAAGGCAGGATCTTGAGGCAGCCCTGCATAGCTATGAGGTGCTACGCTGGGAAGCAACACTAGCAGATGACTCTGAGGAGGAATCGGAGGGGGAGGATCCCCAGCCAGAATACCAAGAGGGCAGTGGCCCTGAGGAGGAAACATTTTGGGAAAGATTGGCTCGTGAAGAGAGGAATCGGATTTGTGCTCGTGACCGGAGGCTGAGGCAGCTAGACCGGGAGTGCGAGGAGATAGAGCGAGCCTTAGCTGAAAAAGAAATATGTGTATCTCAGGAAGTGAGCTTGGCTGGGTTGGAGGTGGAGTCCAGCTCAGATGGTGGCAGCAAAATTGAGTTATCTAGTGCTGAGGGAGCAGTACACACACCCAGAGATGTGGCACCTGACTTGAAGGAGGGGGTTAACATACACCAGTGGGTTCAAGGATATGAGGTAGCTCCAGTGGTGCGCAGTGTCCCTGAGGTGGATTGGGGAACTGGCACAGGGGTTCATAGTCCTAGTGGTGGGAGGGACACTCTACTGACTCTAGATGAGAGGTGCAGGGAGAGGGGTTCCCCCATGGTTGAAGTCCTGGTGTGTGAGTGTGAAGACCGCCCAGAAGAGTGTGGGTTGAGTGACAGAGACGGTCAGATACTGTCTTGCCAATCTCAGGAGAGTGGTGTGGGGTACGTGTGCAAGGCACTGGATGGTGAGGTGAAGGATAGTTTGGTTAACACCAGTGTGGGGCTGTGTGATTCAATTATGGGAGAGCATATTGTAAGTCCCTGTTTTCCAGAGCTTGCCAACACCTGTTGGAGTGTGAGTTCTCTGACCCCAGGGAGCTCACCCGGGAGGCAGACCTTTTGGTGGATTCCAAAGGGTCTGAAGAGGCATTGGGGAGTGACCCTAAGAGGAGTGGCTCAGGTATCTTCCAGCCCAGAGTGGTGGGAGAGGTTCAGAGTAGCCCAGCTAGGTCCCGTTGTAGTGGGAAGGTTGTAGGGCCTCACGTCCTGTATCCTAGGAGAAGGAGTGAGACTGGGATGTGTCCCAAAAGTGCCCAACCTCAGTCTCAGGGCCTGGATGGTTCCTTAAGGGAACACCAGGTAGGGAGCCTAAGCTGTACTAGTGGTCCATTTGAGGGGGATCTCCTAGTGTCCGGAGAACGTGGAGTGTCTGTAAGCAGACCTCCATCAGTTCTGGTGTCTGGCAGTACCACTCCTAAGTGGAGGGTGCAGAAGTTCAGATTGAGGGGTGAGAGGGGGAGAGAGTCCCCAGTGGAAGAACCAGTGGGTCAGGGGCCAGACAGAGGGGCTGAGTCTCCTAGGAGTGACCATGGTGACACCACTTCTGTCCTGGGGGATCTTCACGCACTGTCAGATGGACAGGGGTCGGGAGATCTGCGCAGGCAGACTGTCACACAACACATGAGTTATGTGTTACCCTCGGGGGGCATGAGTGCTCCCCAGGAAGTCCTGGTGCACCAGGCAGGTGCTCAGCCGCAGGGGGTAGTCCCTGGGTTGGGAAGCCGGGTGCAGGTGTTGCCTGACCTGGAGGGAAGGACAACTGTAATCAGTGTCCCTACCGGTTTGTCTTCTGGGGGCACCACTCCATGTGGGAGGGTGCAGGACCCCAAGGAGGAGGACCGGGTGTGGGAAAGCCCACCCCAGTCTCCTGTCCAGCCACCGGGTACAGGCCCGGGGCTGGTGGGTCAGTGTCAGGATGTCATACCTGACCTGACAGGAGAGAGAGTGGACAAAGAGTGCCAGGCACCTGGGGCTACTGCCCCCCGCTCTCCGACGCCACAGAGGTTTGAGAGCCCTGAGAGGCATAAGGCCTGGGTCCCGTCACTGACAACTGTCAGTGGCCACTGTGGCTTGCTGTCCTGGTGGACAGAGTGTCCCCTGTGTTGGCCATGTGGGTACTGTCTGTCTGTTGGGACACACCTGTGAGCAAGCTAAGGTTAGGTGCTGCACAGATGGTGTCCACAGGTGAGGAGAAGGGTTCCCCATGGGTTAACTTAGTGGGCCCTGAGAGTATGGACAGAGGGATCCAAATGGGTTCAGATTGGCGTAGAACTGGAGTATGCCCCTGCAGTTGCGGGCCAGGGTCCATGTTCTATCGCCCAAAGCAGGAAAGCCCATCAAGGTAGTGATTGGTCTACCCTGCGTTTAGGCTGGAAGGGGGTTGTGTTGGACTTGGCCCTTTTTGCAGGGTCATCCCTGAACTTTTTGCCTTCAACCTGTATTTTTTTCTGACCTGTGTTGGTGGTTTTCTGACTCTGGGCACTTTACCACTGCTGATCAGTGCTAAAGTGCATATGCTCTCTTTATAAATTTATGTTATGGATTAGTGATTCCATGATTGGCATATTTGATTTACTTGTCAGACCGTAGTACAGTGCACCATGAGTGCCCAGGGCCTGTAAATCAAATGCTGCTGGTGGGCTTGCAGCACTGATTGTGCCCCCCACAGAAGCAGCTTGTAAAATATGGCTCAGGCCTGCCATTGCAGATCCTGTGTGCAGTCTGGGACTGCCATGTCGACTTGGCAAGTGCACCCACTTGCCAGTCCCTAAACCTTCCCTTTTCTACATGTTAGTCACACTGAAGGTAGGCCCAAGGTACTCCTGTGGGCAGGGTGCATTGATTGTGAAAGGTAGGACATGCCCTGATGTGTGTGGCATGTCCTGATAGTGAATTACAGCCAATTTCGGGGGATATTCACAAGAAGGTGTGCTAAATATCACCAAAAAATGTTAACGCAACTTTACACATCGCAGTCCATCGCGGGAAAATAACCCTGTGTTAACGTGGAATTCACAACACGGCGGTACCATGCAATAGTCTCCTGAAACTGCGGACAATGTCCGCGATACAACCACCTCGACGGCGATAAAAACACAAACCCCAACACCAAAAAACGTGCTATGAGCCCATTCGCGATGAGGAAATCAGCGATAAGCAGCGCCAGGCCTGCCATACACACCCGGCAGGCGGGAAATCCACTACAAAAGGAGAAAAAACACACAAACACAAAATGACCAACACACAAGCGCCATGGAGGCAGCCGGAGCAGGCGCAGAGGACGAGCGCAACCCCACAAGTACCCCGGAAGACCAGCCCGGGACCACGGTGACAGGGAAGGGCAAGGACAAGAAGAAGAGGAAGACGAAGTACAGTCCGCAGGAGAATCGGACACTGGTCACGGAGGTGATAGAACACCATCAACAACTGTTCATTGCCTCCAATGTGTCATTGGGCACCAGAAATGGATTATGGCGGGTCATCGTGGACAAGGTGAACGCCGTCGGAGAGTACAGGAGGTCAATGGACGAGGTCAAGAGGCGATGGAATGACATCACGCGCAAGACCAAGGAGAAACTCGCAGCCAACCAGAAGGCAGCAATGCAGACTGGAGGTGGGAGGCCTGCGCCACAGCAGGAGCTGGATGACATGGAGGAGCTGGTGTCGACAGTCATCAGTGTGGAGACCGTGGCAGGAGTCGGGGGACCGGACACTGCTCGACAGGACACAACACAACCGCAACAGGGTGTGTGACCACCAGGTACTGGGGGGACGGGGGGAGATGGCCACAATGGCACACATGCACAATCAAGCAGGGCACAGTGCACACCCACAATGATTCTGGATCATGGCCCTGAGCCACAGACTGTCACAATGTACAATGCCATGCTGTCTGAATGTGAACCTGTACCATGCGGCTACATACATGCTGACACATTGTAATACACCATCTCCCCTTCACATTGCAGGGGCACCGTCAACACCTCCTGCAGAGCAGTCCCAGCCACTCTTCACTGATGACGAGGAGGACACCACCAGCATCGACACCCAAGCCCTCCAAGACATCATTGAGCTCATCAGCCAAGCACCTCCAGGACCAGGGCAGCCCAGCTGCATCGAGGAGACCCCACCCACTCCACAAACCACCCAGCAGGAGGCACCCACAACCCCGGCTATCTCCCAAGACCCCCAGGAACAACATATGGCCTTCCAATGCCGTGTGCTGGAGGGCCAGAGGGAGACGGCTGAGCAGGTGCGGGTGGGGTTCGACCTCATTGCTACCAAACTGGACGCCATCCATGGGTGTCGAGGTCCCATCAGGGACCAGCTCCAGTCCCTAACGGACACCCACGACCCGCTCCATGGTCTCCAACGAGCCATGACTGACATCGCTGGACTCCTGATTCGGAGACAAGAACACCTGTCCGCTCAGAGTGGCTCCAGCGATTCCAGCCGTGAGCTGGCACACATGCGGAGGCTCATGGAAGACATGGTGCGGATAGAGGCGGAAAGGATGGGAGCCACCGCTGCACATCAGCGAAATGTAGCTGGCATCTACCAGGCCCTGCATGTTCTCATCATGGCATTGCTGCCCCAAGGCGTGGCGATGATGAATGCTGCTGCCCCCTCACCATCCACAACTCCGCCCCCTGGTGTGTCAGTGCCTCACAGTGCGGCAGGCGTATGTACTCCGGCACCTGATGTGTCACTGCCACACAGTGCGGCCGACAATCCTCCTCCGGCCCCTGATGTGTCAGTGGCACACAGTGCCGCAGCTGGTACTCCAACACCCACAGGTGGGGCAGAGCACACATCCGAGGACGAGGACGTGGATGGGATTGAGTTCAGTAGGAGGCACTAGCATTCATGTCCACCACCTTGCCTGTTTCTGCTTGATGCCGCACATGGCCCCATGACCTGCCACTGACCCCTGATACACTCCGCTGCACTCACCTTGGCCCGCGACATGGACTGCCATATCCTGTTCAATGACCAATGACACAGTGACCAGACTGCGGACTGCACCCTTCCTCTTCCGCAGTACTTGTCATCCCCGGATGGACTCTGGCTGGCCCTCCACAGGCCCATATTGTGTAGTGTGCTTGGCATGGACCTGTACTGCTCCAGCTGCAATACAACACCGGATGTGCAATAAACATCCGTAAACGCACTGCTGTGTCATGTCCTTCATCATTCATGTATGAATGTGTGGATGAATGTAGGGACAGTGATTTCCCTCACGTCAATGATGCTCATCTAGTGGGGTGCCACATTGTCTATTGTGTTCCACTTGCCGTGGACACTACAACAGGGACACACGCATTTGTCACTTCATTGTCCGGACATGGACTGAACCACGCCCTGAGCCCCCGAGTCATTGTTGCAAGCCCTGCGCTGGTCCGGCGTACGCCAGGCCAGACCACTCCGCTTACGCTCTGAGGGGGGGGCCCACATAGCTACATGTCGCAGGCGTACACGCTGGTGGTATGCAGGTCACCGGTCTAGTTGTCAGCATGCCACGGCCACTCCCTGAGGGCAGGTTTGCACACACACCACACCCATCCGGCACAGGCGTCACAGGCCATGTGACCCCGCCAATATAAGGGGCCAGCAACGTCACATTCCCCACTGCCGGTGGTGACTGGATGACGGACGCTCCACGGTTCTCAATCATAAAGGGCCCATGAGTTGTGGCGCACAGGGTTGGTTGCACCCGAAGCCTTGCGGCCGTCACGGGCCTACCACCACTGGCGCTGACTGGGGTTGCACAGGGTTAGTGGCACCCGAAGCCTTACGGCCGTCACGGGCCTACCACCACGTGGCGCTGACTGGGGTTGCACAGGGTTAGTGGCACCGAAATAGCTGAGCGGGTGTGCAGCCTGCGATGATGACGTGTGCACTGATGTGGTCTCTGCCATTGATGCCTCAGGACTCAGCGTCATGTGTGGGACCTGCTGTGCCGCGGGGCGGCTCCGCATGATGTGGACCATGCCATGGTGGTGGGACCGGGGCCTGGAGCTTGCACGGGCATGTGGTGTGCCCACTGGTGGACACACCGTTGGCGGCAGGTGAGCAGTGGGACCGGGGTGCGCAAGTGCGGACAGCCAGCGCTGGCCGGCGGGAGGGGGTGGGGTGCGGCTGCATGCGTGCGCAGGGACGGACAGGCGTTGTTGCCGTGTGCTGTGTGATGGACTCTGCCATGATTGACTCTGGCCTCGATTGCAGGTTGCAGACTTGGTGGCTTGCAGTGTATCCCGGCGCGTGGTTGGAGACACACCGGTGGCAGCAGGTGAACAGTGGGGCCTGGGTGCGCAGGGGCGGCGGTGTCTCTCTCTCTCTCCCTTCCTTCCCTCTTTCTCTCACTCTCTCTCTCCCTTCCCTTCCTTTCCTTCTCTCTCTCACTCTCTCTCCCTTCCTTCCCTCTTTCTCTCACTCTCTCTCTCTCTCGCCCTTCCTTTCCTTCTCTCTTTCTCTCTCTGCCTTTCTTTCCTTCTCTGTTTCTCTGTGTCTCGCTCCTTTTATGTGCGCATGACACACGTTCTGATTTTGTGCTTTATTTTCCAGGCTGTGACATCGAGATTGTCCCGGACGGACCCGACAGGAGTCTTCCGCATTGGTGTTTTGTGTTGTATTTCAATAAAGTTTTTGGTTGTTACTTCAGTGCTGTGTGACTGTTTCTCGTTCTTCTGGCCACACATGTGTTATTTTTTATCAATGTGCGTCATCTGGCGCTTTTTGTGGCTCTTGTGTCGTGCACGGTATGTGTATGTCAGGGGTGTGGGGGGTGGTGGTGGGTGTTGTGGCCCTCATGGGTATCGGTGCTGCATGATCATTGTCTCCATGGCATCTGTGGGTCTTCAGATGTGGCTCTTGGCTGGGCTCCCTTTCATGCTGCAGGTAGTCGTCCTGCTTTACACCAGCAAAAGGCAGGTGTTAATTCCCTGGTGCTACCGCGGCTTATCGCCTGCTTTTGGTTCGCATCGCAGATCTGGCAGTTTGTTGTGAAAGTGGTGTTGTGGGTTTTTCGTGTGTTTTTGCACGGGAACGCCTACTCTGCATCTCATTAGGGTTAGTTGGTGGTGTCCACCGTGGTGTTAAGTTTTGGGGCAGTTATCGCTGGAATACTGGCGATGTCTGCAGTTTGCACCCGCTTGTGATTGGGGTGTTAAATCTACCTCCACTTTTGATGTGTTAAGGTGGAGATAAATCGGAGATAAGTCCTTGTGAATATCCCCCATCGTTTTTCACTATTGCAAGGCTATCTGTTCCCATAGGCCAGAATGGGCAGTTTGATTATAACATCTTATAATTATAACTGACCCAGGGAACAAGATAGAAAAATAAAGTTTAGTATGCCTGAACTCAGAATGTTAAAATACATCTTTTAGTGAGGGTGATTTTTACATTCTGGGTTTGAAAATACCACTTTTAGAAAGTAGGTATTTTCTTGCCTAACCATCCAGTATGCCTCTGCTAGGTTTGTATATTCCATGTCTGGTTTGTGAGTGACAGGGGGCTGGAGAGGGCCTTGGCTCCAGCAGTCTGATAGGTCAGGGCTGGGCTGAATAGAGCCTACATTGAATAGAGAGTAGGGGGAGGAGATTTCCTTTCACTTGCCTAAGCCTTCATAGAATAGAGAGTAGGGGGAGGAGTTTTCCTTTCAGCTACCCGGGCCAGGTCTGCTTTCAACAATGCTGTCTCCACCTCCTGCCAGGAAGCTGCACCAGGGAGGACAGAACTGGTTTTGACTAGGTACAGGCACTCTCTGCCTTCAGAGAACAAAGGATTTAGTAGTATAAATATTGGGGCCCAGACCCCAGAACTTTAGATCACTTCTGGGAATCAAGACGAACCTTTGCCAAGGAGAGACACCAAGAGAGCTGAAGGAGGAGACTGCCCCTGTGCTGTTTGCTGTTTGGGGTTGGCCTGCAGTGGTTACTTATTGCCAAGGAAAGGAGAAAAGGAACTTTGTGTGTACTTTATCATCTTAAGGAAGATCTCCAAGGGCTTGAAGCTGAGCTTGCCTCCTGTTCTGAAGTCTCAGGGATACAAAGACTTCACCCCCAGCTCCCCCTGAATTTCCTTGCTGGGAATTCTACCTCCAGAGAGGTGCCTGCTGTTGGTTTGGGCCCTCTAGAGACTGCGTGTCACTGGGAGCTGGAAGCGCGACGCAACGAGGAAGAAGCGTGTTGCCGCCGCATCGCCGAAGAAGCGTGCCGCCGCAGCAGTTTGCCGTCGCATCACCGGAGAAGCGTGCTGCCGCCGCAGAGGTTGCCGTCGCATCACCAGAGAAGCGCGTCGCAGGGCCTGTCACGGCTCAAGAAACCATCAAGTTCGCCGCACGGCCCCCGGGCGTGCACGTATCGCGCCGAGTTGTCGCATCGCATCAAAGACGCCATTTTGTCGCATCGCACCGGATCGTTGCATCGCATCGAGGCGCCATCTTGTCGCATCGCACCGGATCACAGTAAGAAACCGACGCATCACCTCCTCTCCGGTAAGGAACCGACGCAAAACCTCCCATGCGCTGCAGTAAGGAACTGACGCATCACCTCCCCCGAAGCAAGGAGCCGACACATCACCTTCCCTGCGACCCTTTTGTTTATGTTGCGTTACGCATCCAAGGTACTTTGAGAGTAAAGTGTCGCATTTACGATCTACGTTGAACTAAGCTATTTCTACCATTTGAAAGTCATATTTTGTTTACTGTATTGTGGATTTTTGTCGTTTGGTCTTGTGTTAAGTCTAGATAAAGATTACTTATTTTTCTAAACTGGTGTGGTGTCCATTTGTAGTGTTTTCACTGTATTACTGTATGTGTTCACAAAAGCTTTACACACTGCCTCTGAGATAAGCCTGCCTGCTCATGCCAAGCTACCAAGGGGATGAGCAGGGGTTATTTTAGGAGTGTAGCCCCCTTACCCTGACTAGAAGCAAGGGCCCCTACTTGGTCAAAGGTACCTACCTCTGCCAACTAGAGACCCCCATTTCTAACAGCTGGTAATTAAGCATGCACAAAACATTGCAAGAAAGGAAGGTAGGGAGATTCATAGTTCATTTGAATGTGCCCAAGGCATCATATATTTGGATGAATACAAGCAATTTGCAGGACAAATTAAGAAAAGGGTACGGAAAAATTGGGAACAGTTGTAGCAGCACTGTCAGCAATTAATACGTAAGTAACCTGAAAAACTTTGTGCACAAAAGTGCTTGTGACACTCAAAGGTGGACGGCGCAGGTGACAAGTGAAAACAGCGACGGCGCAGAGTGAAAACGTGATAATTATATACAAAGGGACTTCTGGTTCACATGTAATTATTTACATGAATTTTACAGATTTAAAGCATTTTAGTGAACCATGGTAAAGGGCGCCAGAAGTTGCGCTGGTATGTCGAGGGCGTTTCGATCCTAGCGATTTTGGATCATCATCAGGACCAGGTTACTGAATGAAGGTGCTGTACAAGAAAGGCGATAAAGAAACTGAGGACTGGAAAGGAGGAGGGTAGAGGGGACGGGGGTAGGGGGCACAGTAAGGAATTACCTCAATGTGAAAAGGAGGAGAAGAAGGAGAAGAAGACGGGTGACGGCGGATCGTGCAAGGAAGGGAACTGCGAGGAAAAGGGAGCGCCAGTTAATAAGTAGCTAGGTGGGGACACAGGTACGGAAATGTGTACCTAGTCGTGCACTTATCAAAGAGGGATAGGCAAAGAGGGAGAGGTAAGAGGGTCCAGATGGAGACCCGTAAGTACTCGTGGGTAGAGTCCTACCAGCAAGTTACCCCTAGGGAAGGAATAACCCGGTCAATGGGTGGAGACCGGGGCGCTAAGGACCCTCGTGTGGTGGTAAAAGGATTAACGCTTGCCAGGTCAAGGTGGAATCCGGATGAGGCGGAGGCAAAAAGCTGGGAGAAGAGATGGGGGCCTGGCAGCAGGCAGTGTCCAGTCGTGGTAACCTGAGTCAGAGCCCCGATCCACAGGGGGCCGTCAGGAGGAGCAGCTGGTGAGGGATGGCCGGAGGGCCGGAACTGAAAGACAAGGACCGGTGTCTGGGTAAATACGGGTCCATGGGTCGCCCTGGGGCGAGGGATAATGACAGCAAAAAATCAAGGCTGATGAAGACTTACCAAATGCAGGTGATTTCAGTTGGCAACCTGGGTCGGAGCCCCGATCCACAGGAGGTCGTTAGAAGGAGCGGCTGGTAAGGGGCGGTCGGAGGGCCGAAACTGAAATAAAAGGACCGGTATCTGAGTAAATACAGGTCAGTGAGCCGCCCTGGGGCGAAGGAAGAGGACGGCAAAAAACAATTCAGTTGGGCAGGACTTACCAAATGCAGGTGAGTCCAGCGGGGGCCTGTAACAAGGCGGCGTCCTTGTACACTGTGCCTGGGTCGGGTACCCGATCCACAGGCAGCCGTCGCAAAGTGATCGGCTTGGATTCAATCGATGAATCGGTGGCGGTGCCGGAGAGTTCAAGAGGACGGCACGCGCTGAGATCAGCGCTTCAACGTTGTGACGGAGGGGGCGGGGGTGGAGCCGGGGGGTGAATGCACAGCCGGCGATGGCCAGGCTTGATACACAGCCGGCGAGTGGCCGAACTGAGACAATTTGGCAATACAAGTGGGGAAGAGGAGGGAGTGAACAGAAAGCAGGGTAAGGGATAGAAAGTACACCTAAAAAGACATTAATTCAAGAACGAGGTAGTAGGCATTTGTACAGAGAAATGATGTACAAGACAGTTTAGTTGATAAATCATGTGATTAGAAAGGCTTCATTGAATGCGACAATTCGGGAACAAAAAAGCACGTTTTTAACAGTACAAGTAAATACAGGTATGAAGGTGGGCAAAGCATACCAGGAGGGCCATATCTACAGCCCAAAGATCCACATGATGGCTGACATAAATAAAAGACCAACACAGAGCTAAATAATGTGGTCGTGACCATCACATTGGACCGGAAGCAAGGGGTCAACAAAGGCTGGTAGCTCACAGGAAGTGCATGTATGTGTGTTATAGTTGTATGGTGTTATTCCATTCATCAATAGTATTCAACCCATGATTCACAGAGTTGCATCTGGTGATCCATTTGCATTCACTTCTATTAAGTAGAAGCTGAATATTGCCGCCCCTAGTTGGTAGTGTGGGTTGGTCTATGACCTGCCACGTCATATCCAGTTCACTGTGTTGTTTCTCTACATAGTGGGCCACCAAAGGGGCGGTCATGACCTTACAGAGAATGCAGCTGTTTTGCTGGATTATCCGCTGTTTTGCCATTTGTGTAGTTTGGCCAATGTAAACTAGATCGCATGGGCACCGTATGGCGTAAATCACGTTGGATGATCGGCAGTTGGTGAAGTCTTCAATTTGTGGGTCATGTTGTTGGTTGTGAATTCTTTTGTGTTCACTGTGAGGCAGCAAACAATACAATTTTGACATCTGTAGTGTCCAATGATTGGTGGGAGCCCCCACGCAGATGTAATGGATTCCTGGAGGTTGGGTTTTGTGGGCATGTGATGGCATGGACTAGATGGTTGGAAAGGTTGTCGCCTCTTTTGTATGAAAACAAGGGTGGTTCCTGGAAGGGTTCAAGAGTGCACACAAGTGCTCGTGACACTCAAAGGTAGACGGCGCAGGTGACAAGTGAAAACAGCAACGGCGCAAAGTGAAA
This sequence comes from Calotriton arnoldi, assembly GCA_963921515.1. Taxonomy (NCBI): domain Eukaryota; kingdom Metazoa; phylum Chordata; class Amphibia; order Caudata; family Salamandridae; genus Calotriton; species Calotriton arnoldi. The sequence continues at coordinate 840,831 of CAWUFW010000230.1, forward strand.
ACGTGATAATTATATACAAAGGGACTTCTGGTTCACAGGTAATTTTTTTAATGAATTTTACAGATTTAAAGCATTTTAGTGAACCATGGTAAAGGGCGCCGGATGTTGCGCTGGTATGTCGACGGCGTTTCGATCCTAGCGATTTAGGATCATCATCAGGACCAGGTTACTGAATGAAGGTGCTGTACAAGAAAGGCGATAAAGAAAATGAGGACTGGAAAGGAGGAGGGTAGAGGGGACGGGGTTTGGGGGCACAGTAAGGAATTACCTCAATGCGAAAAGGAGGAGAAGAAGGAGAAGAAGACGGGTGACGGCGGATCGTGCAAGGAAGGGAGCTGCGAAGAAAAGGGAGTGCCAGTTAATAAGTAGCTAGGCGGGGACACAGGTACGGAAATGTGTACCTAGTCATGCACTTATCAAAGAGGGATAGGCAAAGAGGGAGAGGTAAGAGGGTCCGGATGGAGACCCGTAAGTACTCGTGGGTAGAGTCCTACTAGCAAGTGACCCCTAGGGAAGGAATAAATTGGTCAATGGGTGGAGACCGGGGCGCTAAGGAGCCTTGTGTGGTGGTAAAAGGATTAACGCTTGCCAGGTCAAGGTGGAATCCGGATGAGGTGGAGGCAAAAAGCTGGGAGAAGAGATGGGGGCCTGGTGGCAGGCAGTGTCCAGTCGTAGTAACCTGGGTCGGAGCCCCGATCCACAGGGGGCCGTCTGGGGGAGCAGCTGGTGAGGGATGGCCGGAGGGCCGGAACTGAAAGACAAGGACTGGTGTCTGGGTAAATACGGGTCCGTGGGTCGCCCTGGGGCGAGGGATAATGATGGCAAAAAATCAAGGCTGATCAAGACTTACCAAATGCAGGTGATTTCAGTTGGCAACCTGGGTCGGAGCCTCAATCCACAGGAGGTCGTCAGAAGGAGCGGCTGGTAAGGGACAGTCGGAGGGCCGAAACTGAAATAAAAGGACCGGTATCTGAGTAAATACGGGTCAGTGAGCCGCCCTGGGGCGAAGGAAGAGGACGGCAGAAAACAATTCAGTTGGGCAGGACTTACCAAATGTGGGTGAGTCCAGCGGGGGCCTGTAACAAGGCGGCGTCCTTGTACACTGTGCCTGGGTCGAGTACCCGATCCACTTGCAGCCGTCGCAAAGTGATCGGCTTGGAGTCAATCGGTGGCGGTGCCGGAGAGTTCAAGAGGATGGTGCGCGCTGAGATCAGCGCGTCAACGTTGTGACGGAGAGGGTGGGGGTGGAGCCGGGGGGTGAATGCACAGCTGGCGATGGCCAGGCTTGATACACAGCCAGCGAGTGGCCGAACTGAGACAATTTGGCAATACAAGAGGGGAAGAGGAGGGAGGGAACAGAAAGCAGGGTAAGGGACAGAAAGTACACCTAAAAAGACATTAATTCAAGAACGAGGTAGTAGGCATTTGTACAGAGAAATGATGTACAAGACAGTTTAGTTGATAAATCATGTGATTAGAAAGGCTTTCTTGAATGCAAACAATTCGGGAACAAAAAGCACGTTTTTAACAGTACAAGTAAATACAGGTATGAAGGTGGGCAAAGCATACCAGGAGGGCCAGATCTACAGCCCAAAGATCCACATGATGGCTGACATAAATAAAAGACCAACACAGAGCTAAATAATGTGGTCGTGACCATCACATTGGACCAAAAGCAAGGGGTCAACAAAGGCTGGTAGCTCACAGGAAGTGCATGTATGTGTGTTATAGTTGTATGGTGTTATTCCATTCATCAATAGTATTCAACCCATGATTCACAGAGTTGCATCTGGTGATCCATTTGCATTCACTTCTATTAAGTAGAAGCTGAAGATTGCCGCCCCTAGTTGGTAGTGTGGGTTGGTCTATGACCTGCCACGTCATATCCAGTTCACTGTGTTGTTTCTCTACATAGTGGGCCACCAAAGGGGAGGTCTTGACCTTACAGAGAATGCGGCTTTTATGCTGGATTATCAGCTGTTTCGCCATTTGTGTAGTTTGGCCAATGTAGACTAGATCGCATGGGCACCGTATGGCGTAAATCACGTTGGATGATCGGCAGTTGGTGAAAGTCTTCAATTTGTGGGTCATGTTGTTGGTTGTGAATTCTTTTGTGTTCACTGTGAGGCAGCAAACAATAAAATTTTGACAGCTGTAGTGTCCAATGATTGGTGGGAGCCCTCACGCAGATGTAATGGATTACTGGAGGTTGGGTTTTGTGGGCCAGGTGATGGCATGGACTAGATGGTTGGAAAGGTTGTCGCCTCTTTTGTATGAAAACAAGGGTGGTTCCTGGAAGGGTTCAAGAGTGCGAAGTATGGGCCAATTCTTCTTGATGATCTTGCTGACCCAGCTACTGCCGGGACTAAATGTGGTGACAAAAGGAATCCAGGTGTTTTCGTGTCTACTCTTGGGGATGAGGAGATGTTCTCAGTGGCAATACCAGGCTCTCTTGCGTGCTCGGGAAACCAAACGGGGTGGGTAACTTCTCTGTAGAAGTTTGTTAGTGAGGATGGCTGCTTCACGAAAGTAATCTTTGCGCCGCTTGCAATTCCTTCTGATGCGGAGAAATTGTCCATAGGGGAGACCATCCCGGTCAGAGGTGAATCTCAGGTGTGGTTGAGATTCACCTCTGACTGTAGATCCAACGACCTCCCATTCCTTGACATCTCTCTTCATGCCGAAGATGGAAAAATTGGTACCGCCCTCTATAGGAAACCCACGGAAAGCAACACCCTTTTGCACTACTCATGTTACCATCCCCGCAGTCTCCGGGATGGTCTCCCCTATGGACAATTTCTCAATTTCAAGAGTAGACACGAAAACACCCGGATTCCGTTTGTCACCACATTTAGTCTCAGCAGTAACCGGGTCCTTTTATTTCAGTTTCAGCCCTCCGGCCGTCCCTTACCAGCTGCTTCTTCTGATGGCCTCCTGTGGATAGGCGCTCCGACCAGGTTGCCAGCTGAAATCACCCGCATTTGGTAAGTCTTGATCAGCCTTGATTTTTTGCCGTCATTATCCCTCGCCCCAGGGCGACCCACGGACCTGTATTTATCCAGACACCGGTCCTTCTCTTTCAGTTCAGGCCCTCCGGCCATCCCTCACCAGCTGCTCTCCCTGACAGGCCCCTGTGGATCGGGGCTCCGACCCAGGTAACCACGACTGGACACTGCCTACCGCCAGGCCCCCATCTCTTCTCCCAGCTTTTTGCCTCCGTCTCATCCGGATTCCACCTTGACCTGGTAAGCGTTAATCCTTTTACCACCACACAAGGCTGCGCCCCGGTCTCCACCCATTGACCGGGTTATTCCTTCCCTAGGGGTCACTTGCTAGAAGGACTCTACCCACGAGTACTTACGGGTCTCCATCCGGACCCTCTTACCTCTCCCTCTTCACCTATCCCTCTTTGATAAGTGCACGACTAGGTACACATTTCCGTACCTGTGTCCCCGCCTAGCTACTTATTAACTGGCGCTCCCTTTTCCACGCAGCTCCCTTCCTTGCACGATTGGCATCCTCCGCGGTGGATTCAAGCCTGGCTGAACCGCCGTCACCCGTCTTCTTCTCCTTCTTCTCCTCCTTATCGCATTCAGGTAATTCCTTACTGTGCCCCCTACCCCCCGTCCCCTCTACCTTTCTTGTACAGCACCTTCATTCAGTAACCTGGTCCTGATGATGATCCTAAATCGCTAGGATCGAAACGCCGTCAACATACCAGCGCAACTTCCGGCGACCTTTATCATGGTTCACTAAAATGCTTTAAATCTGTAAAATTCATGTAAATAATTACCTGTGAACTAGAAGTCCCTTTGTATATAATTATCACGTTTTCACTCTGCCCCGTCGCTGTTTTTACTTGTCACCTGTGCCGTCCACCTTTGAGTGTCACGAGCACTTGTGTGCACTAAGTTTTTCGGGTTACTTACGTATTAATTGCTTACAGTGCTGCTACAACTGTTCCCAATTTTTCCGTACCCTTTTCTTAATTTGTCCTGCAAATTGCTTGTATTCATCCAAATATATGATGCCTTGGGCACATTCAAATGAACTATGAGTCTCCCTACCTTCCTTTCTTGCAATGTTTTGTGCATGCTTAATTACCAGCCTTTTCAATAATACCTGTTGAGACATTGTTGTTCGTTTATACTCCCTCACCCAGATCTCAACCAGGTTTATGGGTTTACTCCTGTTGCTCTTACCTCAACTAAAAGGAGAGCATATTAATGAACGTCTCTCTAGGGCCAGCTGCACTTACCTATATCCTACGAAGAAATGTAACAGGAGAGCACCCTGTGTTCTACATCCGAGGTCACTTTGTTTTACCGCTGTATTCAATAGCCGTCAAGCCTGGGGAAGTCATCGATATTAATATAAAAATAAAGCATTCTGCCTTCTCTTTTGCCCAGACCTTTTTTTACAGTGTCAAATTGATTCAACCTGACTTGCGTTTTATTGCACAGTGCTTCGTTTTCCTTCCTCGACCATTTCTAGAGCATTCATGGAGTAATTCAGTTCAGTAAGATCTGAATACCAAAACCGTCATATTCTAAGGTTTAATTGCCAATGTACTTCGCTTCACTTTTAACAACTATATTGGCTGCATAAACAGTGCACCACAAACTGATCTCTTTTGTGGATGACTTACAGCAATCCCGACAGGTCACAGAAGTACTGTTGAATGTTGTAAGTTATTGTTTAGAAACATTAACTTTCAGTCAGTGTCACTCGATGCAATCTAATATTTAGAAAGTTGGACAAATTGTCTTTTTTCATTTGTTATATATTTGTTTGCCTTTTGCTGGATGATGTGCATGTCAGATTTTTGTATGGCTTAGGTCGTTCTTTGGCTCTGAGGGAACCTCACACCTGGCTGACTGTGGCCCAGCCCTCTCTATGAATTGCTGGCTTTACCACCTGTAACGCTGTGTGAGCCTGAGCAGAGCGAGCAAACCTAATTTGCATAAAAACCATGAGGAATGCTTGTCCTCCCAAATATTTCAGTACTGGAGTTATACTAGTAATCCTCAAGTTCAGAACGTATTGGGGGGAGTATTTGGCGCGTATCTCATGTATTTAAGCTTTATAATCTCATTACTGTAGATTCAGCTTTCGAGGACACTCCTCTCGAGCTCTGCATGCACAACACAGTGCTACGAGGTAATGAGGCAAAGGGGTCATGCCCCCTCACCTTTTACCCAAAAAGAAGAGTGTCTGTCAGACTGAACAAAGGTGAGCCTGACACACAGTCTTCTTGTTCAGGTCAGGCAGCCAAGAGCTAGACGTGTTAAATGTGCATGCTCCTGGGTGCCTGAGCTGAACTTTGCCGGACTGAAAAATTGACAGCTCTGTGGACGTGACCTCATCAGCCTGGCAAAGCAGCTCGAGGCCCTCCCCCTCGTGACAAAGGGGAGCGTCACTGATTGCCTCAGACCTGGGCGCTTCAGTTCTAACCCCCGAAATGCCCAGTGCCAAGTGTCAATCACTAACACCTAATCATAGAATGGGGTGGGGTCAGCAACTCTCACTGACCCCATCCCACTCTTTGACGAATAGGGACTGCTGCCTTCCCTTATTGGCTGACCTAAGGCCAGCCAATGAGGGAAGGCGGTAATCCCAACCCTCCTGGGATCTCTGAAGCAGAGCTGCGCAGGTACGTGATTTTTTAAAAATGTTTGGTGCGTGCGTGAGTTAATATTTGGGAGTGAGAGTTGTGGATGGATGTGTGTGTGTCTGTGCACACGCGTGTCTGAATACAGGGGTGTGAGTCAGTCTTTATGTGTGCGTTTGTGTCCCGTCTGCCCTCTCCCTGCTAAAAGTACCGGCCGCCATTGCCTCTTGGGCATTGGTGTCCTGATGGTTTAGCCCTGAGACATTTGTAAGCTGATAAATAGCCCACTGGCCACGTGCACACGGTCTTCTGGGGAGTGTTGAAGCTAACACACATGTCTGTGTCTCCTGTATTCTCCACTCCCCTCAAGGCTGAAGTTGCGAGTTCAAATCCTCAGAGAACCAGGGAAATCTCTAGCAGACATTTTGACCCTTGGAAGCTCATTAGAAATTTCCTATGCAAGGTCTTCATATATGTGCGTCGCTGAGCACACACATCAAAACGGAACCAGTGAATCAAGTCACCAAACAAACAACAAATGTGGACGATTACAAAGACAGTACAGAAACTATGCATGTGGAGTACACAGTCGAACAAAATAAAGGTGGTACTCACACTGAACCCAGTCATCACATCTGAATAGGAAACCAACCAGTGATGGCCCTAACTGACACCAGAGCCTCCATCATCATGATGGCACAAGAAATATTCAGCTCCCTAAAAATACTGGTACCACTAAATTCCACTGTAGTGAGAATCCATGTGTATGGGCACCACAACCCTCTGCCCCTTGCTGGGCTGTTTGCTGCAGAACTCTCCCACAACAATCATTCCACATCTGCCAAAGTCTGTGTCACTCAGGTGGGCATGGGATGCTCCTGAGTTGCTGGACATTGAATAACTCAACTGGATACATTTTACGTGCAGAGTACATGCCACTTAGTCGAGTGGCCTTTTAAAAAACTTTTCCGAGACACTGGATGTCTGCATTGCAGAACAGGGCAGCTGCAAATTGAGCAATCAATCCATCCATTTGCCCTGCATCACCAAGTGAAGGTCCATCTTTGAACCAAAGTAGCGGCTGAATTGCACAAGTGGGTAAAGATTATATTATTGAACGAGCGGAAGACCCCACCCCCTAGTTCTTCCTCATCGTGATCATTCACAGGCCGAAGCAATCAAGAGAAGTATGCAGGCGCGTAGACATGCGCATCCCAAACCAAGCAATAAAGCAAAAGCGGCACCTCACTCTGAGGATCTGGTGAGCAACATCAATGCAGCGTGTTGGTTCTCCAAAGTAGACCTCAACCTTGGTTAATAATAACTGATGCTGAACCCAAAGTCACGGTACCTAGGGCTTTGAGGGTATAAGAGACTTAATTTTGGGATTTCAAGCTGTAAGTAATTGGAATATTGGTTGAGAGGGATGGAAGCCCAACTCAAGCAACAACCACAGTCCTTGTCAGGATGAACCACAAAAGTCACCAAATTAACTTGTGCTTAACCGTCTGGTAGCTTGGCACAAAAGTAGTCAGGATTAACTTAGAGGCAATGTGTAAAGTACTTATGCAGCACACAAACAGTAATAAGGTGAAAGCACAACACAAGAAAAATCCCAATTTAGAAAAATAGTAAAGTTTAATAAATAAAAATGAATTCAGAACGACAAAAATCCAATCAGTAGAACTGGGCATAATAATTTTTTTACTTTTAGGTAAAAATAGCACCAAGAAGCAGAAAATGTTACTTGTAGGAGTGTCTCACTGCCAGGCACCTGCCCTATGACACTTTAGGGCCTACCTAGGGGATGACTTATAAGTAGTAACAAGCATTGGCATAGCCAATAGGTCTCGCTTTTGGGACCTTATAAGTATTTAGTTATGCAGCATAATATCCTTGGTGCAACAACATTAACTGTTGCATAGTTAAACACTTATAAGGTCCCAAAGTCGAGACCTATTGGCTATGCCAACGCTTGTTTTCATTACATTTGCTACTGCCCTTTTTATGTCAGCCCTGTGGTGGAAATCCAATAAAGCTACAGTTTAGCTCAACAGCCTGCAATGAAGCTTGATCTGCCGCGCTTTAACAATGATAGCAGGAGAAAGAAAACGCGCTGTGCTGTGTGTATCATTTCCATTCTGGCAGACGTGACAATGACTGGAAATGCAGTGCCTGCCAAGAGCTTTTATCAAGTATGTTATAACAACTAGAAATACGTGTAAATAATAAATGGCAAGACCTTTTGGGAAATGGTGGCAATACTAAACAATTTTAGGTGCCTGCTGATGGGGGTTTGTTAGTACTCGAATTCCCGGCTTCCCAGTTGAGGTTCTGGCCCGACAATAAACAACAGTTTAATACTTTATCTAATCCCAGCCAGGAGGTGAGTTCAGCGGCAAGCTTTTGCAGATGTTCACATCCAATAATCTATCCATAATTGATGAAACAGGGAGGTCAGATGTAATGGCTACTTCTATTGAGGCAACAAATAAATGGTTATTGACAACATACGCCAGTGTGGTGCTGAGTGGCGAGCGGCGACGCACGCGGGGCGGCGGCTCTGAGGTGGAGGCAGCGCGCGCAGGGGAGGGTAGCGCTTCGTTAAAGTGTGAAGTGCGACATACGGGCCGTGCTGAATGACTGGGGCTGTAAACCGATGGAGGGGGCTGCTGAAAGAAGAGCGGGACAGCAAGCCGAAACAGGGAAGGAAAAAACAACAGGAGACTGATAGACAAACTGCTTCCGGCTGTGGTAAGTGGAAACGCATGTACTGTTTTAAAGTGCGCCTGCATAGCATTAAAGCGATCGAAGCGTCGGTGTGGCTTTTATCGGTCTGAAGTGTCTATGGAAATAGACTGTACCCGGCAGCCGAGCGGTTGTCGCGTTAAAGGAGTCTATTTACACAATTTCACAGGTTAGTGCCTTAAACTTCCTATTAATGCACACATGACATTTTACATCCAGTTTCACTTTGATATACGGAACGCTCCTCATAAATACAATAAATGCTTCTGCCCGTCAAAACATGCAAATACAGTATACAGTAGGCAATTTAGAAAAGAGAGAGCAGAAAGAGCAGTGCCGCAGGGGCTTCACGGGCCTGCCTTACGCCCCTGGTTGCTGCAACAGTACCACTGTGACATTTCTAATTTGAAAACTACCAAGTTGCACCAGGCCGTGCAAGAAATCCCAAACGTGGGACTTCAGAGCACATGTAAAACAAGCATTGGCCGCGCGGCCGTGAAAGTAACGTGGCCGCGCGGCCGTGAAAGCGAAAGTGATGGCAGGGACGCGGTCTGTGGTGGGGGAGGGGCAAAGCGAGGCGCTTGGGAGAGCAAGGCTTAATGAGCCATGAAAGCCACATGGCGGCTGCGCGCGTGCACGCGCTCGTGAACGCAAGCTTGAGGCCAGGAAAAGATTGTGGTAGCACTTTGAAAAGCCACTATCTAAATGTCTCGCAGAGCAGCGCATGCGCTGGCTCAGCGAGACCTAAAAAGGAAGGTTTAGGCCTGGCAAAAGGGTTATTTTGCAAGGTCGAAATGGCAGTTTAAAACTACACTCCATGCAGCAGTGGCAGGCCTGAGACATGTTTTAAAAGGCCATTTTAGTGAGTTGGACAATAAGTGCTGTTTCCCACTAGTAGCACTTAATTACAGGCCCTAGGTACATATAGTACCATTTACTAGGGACTTACAAGTACATTAAATATACCTATCAGATGTATACCAGTTGGTACCATGTTTTCAAGGGAGAGCTCAAGCACTTTACCACTGATAAGCAGGGAAAAAGTGCACAGAGCCCTAAAGGCCAAAACAACGGGTTCAGCAAGGGAAGACAAGGAAAGGCAAACATTTGGGGTGACCCTGCAGAAAGGGCTAGGTCCAACAAAAGCACACCCGACATTTTCCAGAATATCATACAAGAAGTCCTTATGTGATTGACCAGAATCATGAAGATCAGCGAAGACATCCTGGTGTGCGTTCAGACGCTAAAAAAAACCTCAGTTAGGACGCTGCTACAGAGGCTCAAAGACAGTGTTTTTACCCAAAATCAAAAGAAATGTAAGTTCAGACAAGCGCTTTAAGAGAATCCTCAGCGAAGTGATATGAATTGCCCATGCTGAGTACCAGAGCACAAAATGGGTCCTCCACTCATTACTCTGAGAAAACAACTGATACCCCCACATCACCACATGGAGAGCACCGAGTCACTTTGCCTGATTCTACCAGCGAATGATGTGTTGCCTCACCACCCTAGTTGAGAACCTCACCCTAGTGACATCAAAGCTGTTTTTGCTCAAAGGATAAGCACAATGACAAATGTAGTGCAAGGCAGAGAGCCCAGACTTCTGATCTGCAGGTGGGAACTTGGTCTTGGTCAAAGACTGATACCGTGGCAGGAGGATCAGACTCCCATTTGAACTAGCACCATGGCTGGTGTCCAAGGCACCCTGGTCACAGCCCGAAGTTGGGACAAAGAAGTGACTCGGAACATATCTTTCTTTCATAAATTTCATGCTGAAAGAAGGACTGTGGGACTTTCGGGAAGGAACAAGTTCTGGGAGAGAGAGAAAGTGTGGAAGTGCCCCTCTCCCAGAGGGAAAAGCATGGGAGTGGGAACTTTCTCGAGCAGGGGTAAGCAAATACCCTCCGGAGACTCCCTGCAGTGCTGACTCTCCGTAGCCTTCATTGCATGGCCCCTCACCAGGGTACTGTTGTTCATCTCCGAATGACCGATCAACTCATTCGAGTAATGATTAAGAGCGAGGCCTCCACCATCCCAGCGATAGAAGGATTGTGCGTCCTAATGGCAAGCCCAGGTTGGTCCAGTCAATGTAAAAGGCTTGTGGACCAAAACCTTGTTACATTTTTGGGGGAATGTAGTGTTGCGCTTGAGCAACTCAGTGCTACAAGTTGGTGATTACTGCTTCCCCCCATAGGCATTAGTGTCCTGATTGTTTAGCCCCGTGATGTTTGTGATCTAATATATAGCCCTGCGGCCCCATGTACGAGCTCTTTCAGAGAGTACCCAAACTAACACACGTGTGTCTGAGTCTTCTGTATTCTCGTCTTCCCTCGAAGCCTGTACCCTGGACCAGGGACGGATTGGTAATACGGGCACTCGGGCATTGGCCGAAGGGCCGGTGTCTCAGTGCCCTCTGTGGGCCGTTTTTTCCCCCTTTCCCAGTCCACAGAGAGCACTGACAGGGAGAGGAAAGCAGCCTCGCTGTGCGGCCCTTCAGCGATGATCAGCTGTGGCCTCTCCTTGACCCCCTGCCCTGCCAAGCAATCACGCTGATGGTGGGCTGGGGAGGGGTGATTGTGTGCCAGAATTGGCCTCCCTGGGGGCCAGGTGTTGCTCAGGCCATTGAGCCATTCTCACCTCGGCCCCCCTGGGGCCCACGCAGCCCTGAAACAGTGTTTTCATTAACACCTCGCCCACAGCCCTTCTCATTCAAGGCATAGTGGGCGAGGAAGAATGGGTCTCGCTGTGGGGGCCAGGTAATGTTAGGAACTGGCACCATCTTCACCTTAACCTTCCCCCCACCCCCCTGGATGGCCCAGCAGCTGTGTTTTTTGCTTTATCCCCTCTCCTGCCAGGCCATTGCCCCGAGGCAGTGAAGGGCTGGGGAGGGCTGAGTAATTTACAAATAGCTGGGGCCTCGCTGTTTTTCAGGTGCTCCTGCCCTGGAGGGCTGGGGAATAATTTTTTAGGAGAAAGGGGCCTCGCTGTTTTTCAGGTGCTCCTGCGCTGGAGGGCTGGGGAATAATTTTTTAGGAGAAAGGGGCCTTGCTGTTTTTCAGGTGCTCCTGCGCTGGAGGGCTGGGGAATAATTTTTTAGGAGAAAGGGGCCTCGCTGTTTTTCAAGTGCTCCTGCGCTGGAGGGCTGGGGAATAATTTTTTAGGAGAAAGGGGCCTCGCTGTTTTTCTGGTGCTCCTGCCCTGGAGGGCTGGGGAATAATTTTTGGGGAGAAAGGGGCCCGCTGTTTTTCAAGTGCTCCTGCGCTGGAGGGCTGGGGAATAATTTTTTTAAGAGAAAGGGGCCTCGCTGCTTTTCAGGTGCTCCTGCGCTGGAGGACTGGGGAATAATTTTTTAGGAGAAAGGGGCCTCGCTGTTTTTCAGGTGCTCTTGCCCTGGAGGGCTGGGGAATAATTTTGCAATAGAAAGGGGCCTCGCTGCTTTTCAGGTGCTCCTGCGCTGGAGGGCTGGGGAATAATTTTTTAAGAGAAAGGGGCCTCGCTGTTTTTCAGTTGTTCAGCTTGGAGGACATTGTCACCTTGGCCCTGTGTCCTTCCCAAGAACAATATCCTCCCACTTACATTCCTTGTGTGTTTCATGAAAAGGCACGCCCGCGAATGTGGGCCACGCTCCGTGAATGTGGGCCACGCCCCACGAATGTGGGCCACGCCCCGCGAATGTGGGCCAAGCCCCGCAAATGTGGGACACGCCCCGCGAATGTGGGCCACTTTTTTCGTCAGTGCCCAGGCCAAATTGTGATCCCAATCCGACCCTGCCCTGGACCTACCAACACAACAACCTCCTCGGCGGGAAACAGAAAAGATTGGAGCATCGTTACAGTGTTGCACGCATGCGCAGACACTCGGTCGGTCAAGCTGTCAAGATACCAACACATGCCCACCAACAAAAAGACCGGTTGAACTAGAAACACGACTGGAGCGCATTTTCAGAGCAAAGTGGGAAGAGAAGCAGTTGAGAAGAGATATGTGCTCATGCTGCCCTAGATGTGGCGTGGGTTACAACTGTGTGTGGTCCTATTTTTGGAAAAACAGTGATAATTCAAGACAGGCCTCAGGTATATTCAGCAGAGGGGGAGCTCACTGTTTTATTTGTAACATTACTTGCTACAGAAGAGTGCCGTCGATTTTTGACTTTCACAAGCCCGACCTTCACCAGGCTCACACTTTGTTTATGGAGGGAAATAAAAATATGAAAGACGTGTATAGAAAAAACACTAGTTTCAGTTTCAAGAACATGTGCAGAGGTTTTTGTAGGTGCAAACTATGGGAAACTGTATATTATTCATTGTGCAGGTTATCCTGGGGGCAGAAAAACATATCTGTAGCATGTTTGCACTCTCTCCCTAATGCTCTGCAGCTGGCCATGATGACAGAGCAAGCACAGAAGAGAGGAAAGGTAGGAGAAGTTAGGCTACAACCGAAAAGGTAGAGAAAATGGAAGACCAATCATGAGACAAGGTAAAATGGAGATTCAATTGTTGATTACATTTATTATCTGTAAGGGCTGGTAGTTACAGAGCGTGGCACTAACCGCAGATGGCTTGGAGCATTCTACATAGGATGGCCCTTGGTGTGCTCCAATATATAGGTTACAGACGCGCAAAATCCAAGCTGGTCACATTACAGGAAGGTGTGTAATCGCATGCACAGGATTAAAGGGATAGGCAAGGAGAGCGGAAGGGTCAGGGGGGAGTGAGGCGAGTAGACGTTCTTCAAGGTCAGGCGGTGGCAGGGTCATTCCATTAGGAGGCATGAAGAGAAGAGGTGGCTTGTCTTCTTCCTTGAGAATGTCCAGAGGCTTCAAGTTTGTTGTGTGGGTGCAGACCAGCAAGTCACATTTCTTGGCCAGACAGTGAAGATGGGTGGTCTAGTGATTGCTGAGTTTTTGACCTGTGTTCTAATCCCACCTTTGGAACTTCACTGAAAATCGTGTGATTCTGGGTAGATCACTTAATCTCCCTGAGCCTTAAACATTACAAATATGTGGCTTACGATCTAATTGTAAAAACATGTGAAATGTAATTGTGTAAATCCTCACTTAATGTACGTGATGTTGTAAAACCAACCAAATCCACACATACACTAAAGTGCGGCACTTTGTTTCTCTACAGCTAGATTTGCGATCTACAAATACCAACACATTCATTCATAAATGGTCTTGTCGGTGATGCAAAGTGTCTTGGCTTAGATGCTCACTGAAAGGAGGATTCAATGGCGATCTTTAAGAGTGGGACTGATGTGGTGGTTTTTGCAGTAAATTGTGATCCTGCAGATGATTGAATGAAAGCAGCTATTAGTGCTAAGAGCATTGAATCCAGTGAATAGGGCATTGTCACGCAGATGTGCAAGAGGATGTATTGACTTTGTCCTGCCCAAAAAGTGACATCAGAGCCACATATAAATACCCCCAGTGTGGGGTGACATCAGTCCCTTTCTTCCTGCACCTTTGGACACGGATCTGAAGCTATTTCCCAAACTTTTACCTCATCTGTTGATTACGTTTTTCAATTTAAATTCCTTTTTCAGTGTGCAAGGGACATGTCCGCACTGGAAACTACAGGGTGTAAGCCTTGTAGGGACTGTCTCAAACAGATGTCTGTGACAGACCCCCACGAAGTATGTCTCTGAAGTCTGGGGTCGTTGTACGACTCCAGTGTCTGTGGCGACAGCGCCTCCCATATGATACGGGACCGCAAAGCCAAACTCTACATTGCCGAACATCGAATAAAGGCCTTGAAAACCTGCATGTTTGTATAGAACAAATGCCCTTTCAATAGGGCTCCAATTAGTATACCATCACTTTATGTTTGATATTGCATCACAGTGGTATCTTTTCTGTTACATGGATCTAACCACTACATCGCAGGGTAAGTAGCTGTTATCACGCTATGTAGTGGTTGGGGCAATGGTGTAGATGAGGTATTATTGTAAGTCAATATTATAAAACTTGACTATCTCTGCGTACTCCACATATAGACTGAATATCATTGGGGCAAGGAGGAATACTGTTGAACCCCATAGCGTTGTTTGTTTGCGAAGAATTAGGAGAACAATTTAGGGATTGTGATGGTCAATCTTTTGTAGATTGCTGATAGGTCATGAGGATCAGTGACTCTGGCATCATATTCAGGTATAATTTGCAGGATGTCGCTGCTGGCCTGGAGTATTGCCCCTTCCCTGCATCTTCAAGATGGGTACTGGCTTTTAGGAGTTTATGGCAGTCTGTATGTTTTTGAAGGTGTAGGTGTGCTTGATGATGGTGGAGTAATCTGGATCTTGGATGGGTTTCTGTAACATGAGTGATTTGTGCAGTTAACAGAGGAAGATGGGATGCTATTGTAAAGGCAGGTATTAACATTGTAGGGGGTAAAGGGAACCTATGTAACGACAGGTATTAACATTGTAGGGGGGCAAAGGCAATGGGGCTATGGATTTAATCTGAGGTATGCGAGTATGTCATCATGTCATCCTTTAGTTGCTCTAGATCTGATGTTTTACCAGGCAATAATGATGACTTCTTTTACAGTATTGCCTAGATACTAAAATTGTGGTGGTGGAAAAAAAGAGTGCAAATCCTTTTGTGCACTAGTTTTTGTGCCTGCAGCAGTTTAAGTATTATGAGTGTTGGATGAAGCACCATGTAGGAGGCTTGTGCGAATGAACACCTTGCACTTCTACTGATACACTTCTAGTTGCCAGAAATAAAAAATGTTATATAGCACTTAGTGCAGACTGGAGACTTCGCCTAAGCGCTTACCATATCACTCCAGGGCATCCAGTTTAGTGCAATCTCAAGGGAAATGGTGACTGAAAACGTAAATCTACTTGAGGGTGGGTGTGTTTGGTAGCAGGACCATAGGAGTTGCACGCATCATGCAGTGCGGCATCATGTAGGTGCACTATCTGAACAACACACACACAGCAGGAGTATGCACTTGCCTACTAGTGAACCAGTTACCATTGTGTAATGTGGCACCTGGCACTCTTTTGTCCTGAACACTTAAGTTGTGGCACCCCAGATCTGCAGAATTCAGAATATAGCGGCTCTAACTACCTTGATGTGCTATTAGAGGTATAGAACAGTGCCACATAAATTCTGGGACTCCTGTTTCACACTCTGCCCGTGATTGGATGCTTGTCTCCAGGATCACGTGTCAGTCACTGAGTACCGCCCTTCTTCAGAGTAGGAAAAATTCTCTGTAGCTGTCTTCTGATGAAAGCAGAGCCACCTTTTGTCACTGACGTTGGCGGTTGTGGGCACTGGCATTTTTTTGGGGGGGGGGAGCTGGACTTATTTTTCATCATCAAAACATCAAGCACCATCATTTTTCATCGACTTATTGCCCTTTTCTTATTAATTTCAGTCCCCGATATTTTCCTTGCCAGTGTGTGTTTTTCTTTCGTGGGCTATCCTTCTTTTAGCTGACATTTATATGTTAACAAAAATACGTTGCAAGTGATGTAGCACCACTGGGCCCGTTTACCTTTGATCTTAAACCTTCCTGGTACTATACCTCAGAGTCATTTACTTGGTCCTTCGATGGATCTTGAACCGTGCCTAGAGGGGTTGGATATAGGGGATCCAATCCAGTTATCCAATGTGGAACAGGAATTGAATAACTGACTTACAAGCTCGTAATTAGATTCATGTGTGTTACTCTCAATACTACACTATACAGGTACAGAATTATTACTGCTAGACCAAATCTCCTGAAGAAATGTAGACAAGCTAGGATCATACAAACAAGTAATTAAGTTAAAGCTATGCAAAATAGTAGCATTAGGACTTGTTGACTAGAAACCTCTCTATTAGAATTCCCATCCCTCATTAAGACTATGAAAGTGCACAATCAATTATTGGAGGCCAGTCATAGAGAGACAGAAACAGGATTTATAAATGGTTAGATTTTATCAGTATTTTTAGGAAGCAAATACACCAATCTCAGGCATTAAAGGTCAAGAGCACAGAATATTCAAGATTATCACTTTGGGCCATCAGTTACCAAAGTCCTAGAAGGAGGGTTCGGGAAAGGACATGAATCATGCCAGCTCAAAGATTCTCTCCTGTATGGGTAAATAAGTCCGGGAATAGCGCACACATAGTATGCACCAGTCAGAGAGTCGTCTGTAAGTCCCAAAGCTGTCTCTCAGTCTGATAGGAAGCAATCTCATTGGAAAGGTGGCAAAAAGAATGAATGTTCGATCATCAATCCAACGGATAATATAATTTCCCAGTTCTGGGGCGACACTGTAGGTAGCTGGCTCTGTATATACTATATCATAGTAAGATATAGTGTGCACAGAGTCCAGTGGATCCCCAAAGGCTTACAGAGGTAAAAGTAGATAATACCTTACTCTCTATTTGTGGTAATGTGGGCGAGCAGTAAGGCTTTATCAGAGGGTAGTGTTAAGCATTTATTGTACACACTCAGGCAAGAAATGATATCACACACTCAAAGACTGAACTCAGACCAATTGTTTTGTATACAAATATTTCTTTGTTATATTTTATTTTTAGAACCAAGCCAGACTTGTTGCAGGTAAGAAAAAGAGTTATTTTCTGGTATAATGCAGTTGAATGCAGTTGGCTTTGTTACAGGTAGGTCAAATGTTCAGAAATAGTTAATATTACTTTTCAGTTACTTTGCAATTACTTTGTGATTACTTTTTAGAGAACTTTTCAGATTATTTTTTCTATGCCTAGATATCACACTGGGACATTTCCTGGATAAAAGGTAAGTAAGTCAGTTTTGGTCAAACACAGTTTCTTAGGTTTTCATACAATTTCCAACTCCACACTTAGAACGTTTTTCAAAGAAAAGCAGTCAATGCAATCCTATGGGAGGAAATGAAGTTATTGGTTTAAAGGTAAGTACTTGGTTGTGGGAGTTGGGTTTCTTGGGTTAGAACCAGGGTTCTCCCAGGGTCAAGGATGCACTCAAAGAGCACCCTCAGCGGCACTAGGGCGGCTGGGTGCAGAGTGCTGAGGCCCAATGTTATCCAATAGGGGATAGGGGGCCTCCGGTTGGTGGCTGCTCACGGGCACGCCACGTGGATGTGGGACCAAGGCTCCCAGGGCTTTGCTCAGGGCAAAAGGGGATCCAAGACAGCACACAAGTGCTTGGGGGGATCCTCCAGAAAGGGACTGCAGGTGTCGTCGGGAGACTTGAGGTAGGTCAGGGATCACCAGATCCTAGGTCAGGATCGCCGGGGAGACCATCTTGTGGTGTTGGGCCATTCTAACTCGAGCCGTGGGCGTGGGGTGCAGAGTGGTGCAGACTCGCGGGTTTGGCCGGAGCCCGAGTCTGTTGGTGGGCAAATCCGGTGCTCACGGGAGACAAAGTCTTGTTAGGGAAGGCAGGGCAGGTCCTTCGGGTTCCGGGGGGCAGCTGGCTGTAGGACACATCTGGATTCTGCTGAAGCAGGTCGAGGTCGGGACAGGACAGTAGGGCCGGGGCCAAGTCAGTTGGTGTCCTCCTATTCTTCCTTCAGCACGGCTCTTCGGTCCTTCTTCTTCTTCTTTCTTCTTGTCTGAGGAGTCGGGGTTGCCCCTAAATACTAAATTTAGGGGTGTTTCAGGTAGGAACTGGTTGGGACCAATGAGTCCCTTCCTTGGGGTGGGTACACCCCCTATAATGCCACCCTCCAGTGGGAGGGGAGCATAAGCCTCACTCTGGTTGGGTGGGTCCCCCATCTTCAAGATGGCGGGGAATGAGAGTTATGCTTCACCTCGTCGCCCCCACTTCAGGGGTGGGGTTGGCAAAGGTGGGCACACCTCTTCTTCTATCTTGATTTTCCCGCCGATTCCCCCGCCCAAAGTGGGGTTCAGAACCGGTGGGGGCCAGTTGCTGGGAGCAGCAAATGGCTGGGTCAGCTCACAAAGGCGTCAAGCCTTCGAAGCTTCCCCTTCGTGGACCCAGCCCATCCGGGGGGGAGGAGACTTGGCACCTTTTCCCAGGATGTGCTTTGTTTCAGGACCCCGAGAGCAGGAGGCTCTCGACCCAGAGGTCCAAAAACATGTCTGGGGTGGCAACTGGTGAGCAGCCAGTCAGCCAGGACACTAGAGTCAGGTCGTTTTTCAGGGGGCATCTCTTAGATGCCCTCTGAGTGCATTTTGCATTAAATCCCACACTGCCATCAGTGTGGGTTTAATGTGCTGAGAAGTTTGATATCAAACTTCCCAGTTTTCAGTAAAGCCATTATGGTGCTGTGGAGTTCGAAAAGACAAACTCCCAGACCATATACTCTTTATGGCTACACTGCACTTACAATATCTAAGAATGGACTTAGACACTGTAGGGGTACAGGGCTCATGCACCTGTAGCCTCACCAGTGGCATAGTGCACCCAGCCAGAGGGGTGGCAGACCTATGCCATAGCCAGTGGGTTGTAGGCATGGCACACAGGGATGTATGCCATGTCGACTCTTCACTTTGTTCTGCACCAAGACATGCAGCCTACAATGGCAGTGTGTGTGTGTCAGGGTACAGTGCCTTTAATGGTGGCACAATATGTGCTGCAGCCTTTAGAGGCCTTCCCTGGTCACAGGGCCCTTGGTACCCATGGTACCTTTTACAAGGGACTTACATGGGCCAGAGAGTTGCCAATTGGGAGTGCAACAGTACAGTTTTAGGGAAAGAACAAAGGGCCCTGGGTACCTGGTTGGCAGAACTCCAGGGCACACTTAGTCAAAAGAGCATCAACATCAGGCAAAAAGTGGGGAGCAACCATGCAAAAAGGGGTACTTTCTTACAGACACCGACTGGGTCACCTCATCTGATCAGACCACTCAGACCATTAGTCAGTTCGTATAGGATGATTGTCATGTAGCGTAAAGAAGACACATTTTATGGCAAAATGGTGGAGATTATCACATAAGCTGTTGAAGTATTCAAAATGTATAATTACAAACCGTCAGCTTTCAGCAATGGCACATGAGTGAGCTGAAAAAAACTATTTCTCACGGCAGATTTTCCCATTGTAACAATTTAGCTGTGAATAGTGCTGGTATGTGCATGAGAACTTGTCATTGGAAACACAGTTACATCCCACACTGCAAATGTATGAGGCCTCCTCGTGAGAACAGAATCGAGCATGAGAAAGAAAATGCAAGCCTAAAGTGAATTTTATATACATGTTTCAATCTAAAGTTTCTGAATCTCTATATTCTATTTGAAGTCTATGTAATTTAAAAAGCATTTTAATTCCATTGCAATTTGCACGTGTGACTACGGCACATTACTACATTTCAAAGGTACCAACATATAGAATCATTTCAAAGTATAAGACAACTAAATCATCTCTAGTAATTCTCATTAGTACATGTATGTAGATCATTCTCTGAAAGTTTCAGTGAAATTGGAATTAGCATTTATGTGCAGCACCATTTCTTTTTCTCGGTTGGTGCACACTTCAACATGAGCAAGAATAGTATTAAAACAACTCTTCAATAATCGTTCATAAAGTTATCTAACTTACATTTAGTTCTGTTAATTTTTCACATATATCATTATCTAAAGAAGACTGGTTAGTAAAATTTCCACATAAGTCATCACTTTCACATTTCTATTTCACGTTAAAGAATACCATGAAATCTTAGAAAGCACAAACCTATGTTATTCAAACGAGCGATTGCCATCTAGTCTACTCTTTTCTGCATGCTTATACAATGCAGTAACTAAGTTTCTTTATGATCTATTTCTCAAGACTCTTCAATGTAAAATGAGCACGTTTGTCGTTATCTTTTAAAAGGTGTCAAATATTGGTTTTATATGTCAAGTAGGGATTCAGCAGTGTATCTGCTTCATCACAAGTGTCTTGCGTCTCTGCCGGTTCAGAACTGATCTCATTAGTGAAGACAGTGATGAGGAAGATATATAATCTACCGGCATTTAATCCAGCCAATAGTGTACGTAACATAGTCCGGAATCGAACCTTGGTACAAAATAGCATCACCAGGACAATTTATGCAAACCAGCCCTCTGGAACATTTAGCAAAACACATTATTGACAATTTTATATTGTATATTACAGAGATTATGATAACTGTTAACAGAGAGCCAATGATTGGAAATAGGATTCACCAGCTATTATATGGGCAGTGTAGTCAGTAAACTTGAATAGACTGGCCATATAATTTTCTGATGGCAGAATTCAGACCAAGTTGAACAGAAAGACCACTGCTGCTAATTCCAAACTGGAGGAACTGATAATACTCCAGGGATAATGAGGATACCAGAAAAAAACATCTTTTAAAATGTGCTAGTGAAGTGAATGAGAAAAGCTGTCACGATTTGATACAATCTAAAAATCCACTGGAACACCCCCAAAACAACAAAAAGGAGTACGTATATCATGACAGATCTTCACAATGGCTACTTTCAAATGAGAAAAGTCCTGAAACGACACTGGTATTTGCTCATGAACAACCCATCCATCAACCAGGATGTAGCCAGCAAATGGGTTTCTGGAGAGCCAAGAATCTCAAACAACTACTTTGTAAATCTGAATTCATCAATAAGAGAAGATCTCAAACCACCTTTCTGTATAAACCTTGTGGGTTCTTTACATGTCACAATTGTGGTGTTTGTAAATTTGGCTGTAATAAAATGAATATTTTCTCACCTTCACCAGAGATCAAGGAACAGATTACTGATTGGATATACTGCTATAGTAGTTAACTTATCCATGTAATGGAATGCCAATGCAACCAATTATATATTGCCAGTACCATCAGAACCGTATGCATCGGAATCATGGAACACTATCATAATAGCCACAAACCTGAAATTGGTCCGCCACTCACTGAACTACAATCAATATCATCCAAACCAAAATACCTGGTGGTAACAGAGAACTTGCACTGAGAAGAAGAGAGAGTGAACTCATACTCAGGTCGGGTACCACAAAAATAAGACTAAACAAAGATGCAGAATTGCACTACTGGCTATAAGAGAATGCCCCTATCCCAAATGATGAGGAACAGCCTTTCACTTCTGAATAATCTCTGAATATGCGTCATTTCAGTATGAGATCTTTCAGCCTATAAATGAATATAGGAGTTTCTGCCTGATTTTGAGACAACTATGTGAAAACTGTTTAATCAGATCTACATTGGTTTGTCACCAAAGCAATTTGCATTGGACTGGCTAGATATTCCTGGATTTGTATTATAGGTCTAAACCATGTTATGTATAAATATGAGATTTTGCTACGCTGCTCACTGACACCAAACAGGCGCTGCAGCCTCGCCTGGACTCCCACTAAATACACTGAGTAGGGTGGACCTGTTCAAAATGTTGTTGCTCCCCAAGTACCTCTATGCCCTACAGAATTTCCCATTCCTCGTCCCCACCTCCTGGTTCACACATCTTAATGCTCTCATCCGCTACTTTATTTGGTGTGGGAGGCTACCACGCATTGCCTGGGCTAAGTGCTGCCTTTCAACGTATGACGGGGACTTGGGGCAGCCTGAAATTAAGCTCTATTATTGGGCGTCACATCTTTTTGCCATTAATGACTGGATGATTGGGGCTGGAGTGACCCCGCCTATAAAGCAGAGCTGGCCCCACTGGGTCTTGACAGGGTCCTGGGATACTTGTATGGCTGCCCTATTTCCACCACCACACTGGAACCCACTAAAATGGTGCTGTTCTGCTGGTGCGTGGCACTCCACTTGATGAATTGGGATCGTAAATTCATGCAGCTTACCCGCAGGTTACATCATACAGCCCAATTTGAGGGATTTAGTCAGTGGGATACGTTTGGTATTACGTCCCTAGGAAATGTGTGGAGCAGCGCCCACATGAGGTCCTTTGCTGAGTTGCAGGCCCTCTTCCAGCATAGACACACACAATTCCACAAATACCTACAGGTTCGCCATGCACTGACCGCCCACTGCTCCGACTTTACGGACCTGCCTGAGAACAGTCCATTGGATGCCCACCTGCTAATGGGCAGCATCATCAATGGCAGTGTTTCTCAATTATACCACCAAACAGTCTAGAGAGAGAGAAGAGAGAACTCATCCATCTTCCCTACACTGATACAAATTCAAAACATTAGGAACGAGCTTGCCAACTTAACAATATTAGTGAAAGCCTTTTGCTCCACATATGGGAAAAAGGAAGGAACCCTAGGTTTTTTTTTTAAAGAACTCTTCCTCACCAACCTAGTTGGTGACATGCTCATTGGGTTCCCTACCTGGCTGCCAAATACCTCCAGAGTGTGCTTCGATGCCAGATTTACTGCGGAGCTGTTGTTTTTATGTACAAAGGGAAGAAAGTGCAAGTGATTTTAAAATTGACTCAAGGCCATCCACCAATTCAGGTACTTCAATAATGGTGTTCTTGGGCAAGTTTAAAAACAGTGAGGGATCATTGGATCCTGTGCATCCCTTTTTCATTTGGTCAACATGTTTTGGCCATTTAACACTAAGTGCCCATAATGGTCAATATGGCTTTCGTCAGGATCAAAATCTGTCTTGCGCATGCACGCTAAGACATGCGCTGCAAGCTTGTTTTCAAACTTACGCACAATGAATCACCTCTTGCGACTGTTTCTGTTGAATAAAGAATGAAATATAAGAAGAGAGACACTTGTAGTTATGTTGGTAGCATAAGCCCAGGTGGAGCGCAAAAAGAGCATGCATAATGTCCTACACATGCTGGAACCTCCAGCAAACATTAATATTATACCACCACATACTGAATCACACTTGTGTACATAGTTAATTACGTAAATATTATCTCTGGACCCACCTGTTCCGTAATATATGTACAACATGGTGGCTCCTATTGTCTCACTCTAATGTCACCAATATGAACACTTAGATTAGTATAAAAGCATCCATAGTGTGGTGGGCATGGTCTATGTTGTCCCCACTTACTTCGTCAAGGCATGTCACCCTCTGCTACACTTCTGTTGTCTCCTCTTGAGCCCCGTATCTTTCTGTGAGTGTCTTACTGCTGGCAATAAATCTGGCATTGAAGCACACCCTGGAGGCATTCGTCACCAGGAGTGGGAACCCAATGATGAATCATGTTACCAACTAGGTTGGTGAGTGAGGGTTCTTGAAAAACCCTAAAGTTCCTGCCTTTTTCCCAGATATGGAGCAACAGGCTTTTACTAATATTGTTAAGTTGGCAGCAAGTTCGTTCCTGGTGTCTATAGTTCCTCACGCCCCAGATGCAGTCGAACCCCTGTAGCTGAAATGGGAAGGGAAGGTTGGGGAGCCTGATGAAGCAGACTGGCGAGATGCGCTTCTGGCCCTCAGGGAAACAGTGAGGATGTGGCTTATCCAACTGAACTTTCTACATGCAATGCACCTGACCCCTCATCGTCTCTGGTGGGCGGGGAGGCTCTCCACACCCCAATGCTTTCGCTGCACCCACCCCAAGTCAGATTTCTTTCATGTGGTTTGGCAATCTCCGGGCACTAAACCATTCTGGGAGTGCATAGCCAGAATACTTACTTGAGGAGACAAATTGCAGCCACGCCCAGGCTTGCCGATTTGAGTGGAAGTAGAGGTAACCGGACGTTGCTTGATATTGCCTCGGCCCTGGCCACGTGCGATATAGCGTTGAAATGGAGCTCCCAGCCTTCGATTGTGGAATGGTGGAGGGCGATGAATTGATGCTCCAAAATGGAGAAGACTGTGTGCAGAGCACGAGGATGTCCACAGAAACATGCCTGGTCTGTGGCAAATGGTGAAACTACTATGGACTGGGAGGCATCTTCACAGCTCTTGTTGACTTGAGGTGGGAGAGGTGCATGGCGAGTGGGGTGGGAAAGGTGGGTGTGCACTGAAGTGTTGTTAAAAATGTCAGTAAAATTTGGTTTATGAAAAAGAATATGAGAGTTTGCAACTAGATTTCAATAGTAGAAGCCGATCATGAGGGGATATCAATTAAATCTCTATAACTAATTTGTCACATAGACAACAATGTGTTAAACTGTACCAATAGTTTACATTGCTCATGGAATCGTCGCTTTGAAGATTGTACTATCATCGGTTGACAAGTCTAGAATTGCCTTACATGTTTCATTTACGTAAGAAAAATAATTACGGTACTCTACATGACTTTTGAATTGAACTTGGATGATCATTATTACTCCCTATATTGTGCCTATTAGACCACATATTCCTTTTATTAACAAATAACAACCACTTGTATGTTGGTCCATACTATCTTTTCATCGTTTCTTGCCACTTGACATAAAGGCTAATAACAATGACATTACTGACTAGGATACACAAGAACACATATAGGTCATAACACTATATATTATGCTAGCATTTATCCAACACAGTCTGGCTGTCTTCCCTTATTATAAACATTTTAAGTTGCATACAGATGATTAATGAAGCGGTTATTATCTTCCTCTTTTGTAATTAAAAACGTGTCCAGTCCTCCTCATTCCATGTTTAGATCAATCCCACAAACAGAATCCTGTTCTTTTATACATTGTTTAACCCATTATAAGATGGCCGCCCCCTTTTCCTGGTACCTTGTGGTAACAACATGGCCGCCGGTCGTAATGACCTTAAACGCACATGACCTTTGCACAGAAAATAATGACACTATTGCTGGCCATAAAATCCCCCGCTCGTGACTGTCACTAGCCAAGTACTTAACACTAGGGTTTACCTCTCCCTTGGGACCGCAGAGACTTCTTTTCCGATGACCGCCTAAGGTAAGTGCCAAGTCTCTGCTTTACTCATATCTGGCGCTCGTCCATAATCTGTGCCATTCTTTTTAAGTTTCAAAAGTAAGTTTATTTAAGATAATGATTAGTCAACAGTACTTCATACAATAATGAATTAAGAAATAGTAATTAAAAATATAGAATATTAATGATACATAATAACATTGAAGTTGAGAAGTAAATCGCATTTGAAAGTATTTAAAACTACAGGTAGAGAAAATCTGGTTCATATTTAACATAAAATAGTATACAAGGGCGATGCAATGTTCCTTGAATATATTATCATCTGTATATTGTCAAAAGAGGAGAAAAAGATATTAAACAATATTAATACGAGTTAAAGGAAGTCAGGGAGGCTTGAGAACTTCTTGTAATGAAGGTTTGGGAAGAAAGGATTTTTTCGCACTGCTATCCAGGAATTGTGTAACAGGGAGCCACAGGTGCAATCGTTTTGCGGCAAGTGACATTGGATAGACAAGAGTTGTGTCCAATCTGTGATTGTGGCAAATAGCATACCACCAGGCGAGATAGGACAACTTGGAGGTATCCTTCCAATTTTTTGTTATCTGCTGAAAGGCGACTGCTAATAGCAAATCAATGATCCGTACTCGTGAAAGCGATATCTGCCAATCAGGTGATAAGCTTCCTAAAATATTATTGATAAAGGACAGGGGAACTGTGGTGTTAAAAATGGTGTTGATTTGAGACCAAACCTGTTCCCAAAACTTAAAAACGTATGGGCATGTGAAAAGCATGTGTTTTAAATCAGCAATATTATGAGAGTAAGTCCAGCATGTGCTGGGAGTAGCAGCATGGACCCTGTGTAGGTGTGCGGGTGTGATAAGCAGTCTATTATAAATGAAAAAAATTGTTTGGGTGGCACTCGCCGCTCTGGAGGATTTCCGTATTTTGGACCATATTTTATGCCATAAAGAGATAGACCAGTCGACATCTAAATCAGTCTCCAAGGAGATTTCTGTTTTAGATTTATTTCTATTTGTAATGGACTGCGTTTAGCGGGAGTAGATAGTAGAGGCCTTCGGATGTATACGTAAAAAGCTGTTGGAAATGTTAGGAGATGGGGAGGAAGAA
This sequence comes from Calotriton arnoldi, assembly GCA_963921515.1. Classification (NCBI taxonomy): domain Eukaryota; kingdom Metazoa; phylum Chordata; class Amphibia; order Caudata; family Salamandridae; genus Calotriton; species Calotriton arnoldi. Next base: position 867,003 of record CAWUFW010000230.1, read on the forward strand.
GAAGACGTTTGTGGGAGTTGATCACATGTGGCTAAAATCGCAGCCTGTAGGGTTATAAATTTATGTTTGAATGAGGTAGGGAGGCGGTAGAGATCCTGTATTTGTGAAAATTGAAGGGGGATGCCTTTGTCAAATAATTGGTGTACCCAAATTAAGCCCTTATTTCTCCATAGTTTCCAGTATACAGGTTTGTTTTTAATTAGTATAAGTTTGTTATACCAGATTGTGGAATTGAAGAAAGTACTAAGATCATGCGGGGGTACAGAAAGAGTGGCTTGTATTAGTTTACATGAATGCTTGATTACTGGTGTGTGATTTTTTTGCGGTTTGCGGGTGAAAGAAAGGTATTCTTGGAATGAAAAAGGTTCAATAAAAGAAGCCTCAAGATCAACCCACAATGGGTTATTGGGTGATTGGTCAGAGAGCCAGTGTGATAGATGTTTCAGTTGAAATGCTTTGTCGTATCTGGAAAAGTGGGGGAAGTTGACGCCCCCTTCTGATTTTGGTCTCGTTAGTTTTTGTAGTGCCATCCGCGGTTTTTTATTGTTCCATAAGAATGATATCAGTACAGAATTAACCTTTTGGAAGTATTTGGCTGGTATAGGTAACGGTATATTGGAAATAATATAAAGGACTATGGGGGTGAGCATCATTTTGTTGGTGTCCATATGACCCCACCAAGAGAGATGAAGCGGATGCCATCTTGCAGTGAGAGTTTTTAATTTGTCCAGACATTTATCTAGGTTGAAAGATATAGATGTATTTATGGAGGGGGAGAACCAAAGTCCGAGATATTTTATATGTTTGGAATTCCATGTAAACTTGGAGTTCTGAAAGTCCTCTTTAAATGTGTATTTGGTTAGAGGCATGATCTCGCACTTGTCAATGTTTAATTTGTATCCTGATACCAAAACCGCAAGCTTCAACCTCCTGCAAGAATGCAGGAAGTGAGGACCGTGGCTGAGAAAGGAAGATCAATACATCATCCGCATACGCTGCTAATTTGATATGTTGGGATTGGGAAGTAAAACCCGTAATGGAATGGTTCTGTCTAATTCGGGAAAGAAAAGGTTCCAACGCTAAATTAAAAAGAAAAGGAGATAATGGGCAGCCTTGACGGACGCCTCTTTGGAGAGTAAAGTAAGGAGATACAAGACCATTGGAAGAAATGACTGCCTTGGGTTCTGAGTAGAGTAAAGTAATCAAGGAGATAATTTTTGGACCAAAGCCGAACCATTTAAGGGCATGAAAAATAAATGGCCATGAGACCCTATCAAAGGCCTTCTCCGTATCAAGAGCGATTGCAGCTAGTGAATCTGAGTGTTGAGGCATTCTAGATAAAATATTGAAAAATAATCTTGTGTTGTCTGTTATGTTGCGTCCCTTGACAAAACCTGATTGCTCTTTACCAAGCAGCAGAGGAAGATGCGGCTCTAGTCTTATAGCTAATGCTTTCGAAAAGATTTTATAGTCTACATTGACTAGCGAAATAGGTCTGTAATTTTTACAATATCTGTGGTCTTTGCCTTCCTTTGGTATTAAACATATCAATGCCTCTAAAAAAGAGGAGGTGAAAGAAGAGATGAGAGTATGTAAGTATGGAATGAGCATTTGGGCAAAATATAAGAAAAACTCAATTGTGAATCCATCCGGACCTGGAGCTTTATCTGTTTTGAGCGTCTTTAGTGCAGTTAGTAATTCATCTTGCGTAATATCGGATTCCAAAGTGTCTAAATTTGAAAGAGGGTTGTCAGGTTTCTGAATATTGGAGAAATATTGAGAGATGGCTGTATTCGAGGGTATGTTTTCTGGTGTATAAAGAGATTCACAGAAACATACGAATTCCTGAAGAATCTCGGAATCCTTATATTTCGGTATATGGTTGTCAGATATAACAGAGTCAATATGGAGTCTGTTCTGTTTAATCTTAAGATAGTTGGCTAATAACTTGCCTGATTTGTTTTGCCCCCCGTAGTACTTCGCACTCGTTTTTAATAAAAATAAGGAGGCGCTCTCAGTTGAAGATTTGTTAAAAGCGATCTTTGCATTTATAAGATCTTCAAGGCTGGTTTTCGTTTTAGAAGTATAAAAAGCATGTTCTAATGTTTTAATTTTGGTAAAAAGTGCATTGTGGGTATTTTTAAAAGATTTGCGTTTATTCGATGAATATCTAATAATAAAATCTCGGGCGGTGGCTTTAAAAGCGTCCCAAATTGTACTGAAGGGAAGGTTGCCTGACAGATTAATTTGAAAAAATTCCTGTATAAAAATAGTGAAGGAAGTCTTAAAATTAGAATCGAGAAGCAAGGAGTTATTAAAACGCCATTTTTTGGGGGATGCAGATTGTTGAAGGATATCTAACTGGATCATAACAGGAGCGTGATCAGAGATGAGAATGGGCCCTATGTCTGCTGAAAGTATAGATTGGGTGATGTTGCGTGTAATAAAAATATGGTCAATTCTGGATTGTGTATGATGCGGTGGAGAAAAAAAGGAGTATTCTCTCAAGGACGGGTTACAAAGTCTCCAGGCGTCTACCAAATTTCTCTGTTCGATAGTTCGTAAAAAGGCTTTGTGCGGTTTATTTGGGATGAAGGGAGCTTTGGAGTTCCGATCAAGGAAGGGATCAATTATTTGGTTGCAATCGCCTGCAAAAATAAGATTTTCTGTGGGCTGTTGTAAAAGTATTTGGGATATGTGGGTCCAAAAGGGGACATCGCCATTGGTGGGAGCGTATATGTTGAATATGGAAAGGGGAGTTTTCCCTAACAAGAGATTGGTAAGTAGCCACCTACCTTCATTGTCTGATTGCTGAGAAATGAGTTGAACATTTAATGCTTTATGACATAAGGTTATGACACCATTCCTTTTACCGTCTCCCGGTGAGAAGAACATTTCTCCCACCCAATTCCTCCTAAGCTTTAAGGATTCACTTTCCGTAAGATGTGATTCCTGTATTAAGGCTATGTTAGCATCCAGTTTGGATAAGTGAGAGAGGACTCGCTGCCTTTTAATTGGGAAATTTAAGCCTTTGACATTCCAAGTGACAATTTTTAGGAACATCTGTAAATCCAGTAAAATGCCGATTCATTTGAACCAATAACAATATATATATAATTAGATAAAAAACCTGAGATAATTACGAAATAAAACATTATGAAAAACATTTGATAAGTATGCAAGTAGCATATAAAGCATATAATGTATGTAAAAGAAAGATCTGTATATATCATTTGAATAAACTGTATAATGAGTATGAAGTCAAGAATTATAGCAAACAGCTTGAAAGGAAAGCAAGAAAAAAGACCGGAAAGAAACAACATTGGAGAAAATTATGATAGGAGTATGTATGATAAAGAGCAGGAAGAGAAGATACGAGAAATAGGGTGAAGACTGTGAGAAATAGTAGAAGAAGAAGAACTGGAGACATACTTACATGAAATCAAAACAATGGGATGATGGGTGGGGGGGGAAGACCACACAGAACGATGACGTACCCGGACTCCATGATGTTAGGCAGGGAAAATCCCGGGATATAAACAACAAACAAGACAGAAATGACAAGTGTACGTAACTGGGTCCTGTGTGAAGAAAAAGTATTGGTTAATACTATCTAGATAAAACATGGCATTCCATAACTTGAGATCGGGTATTACAAAGTTATAGTCTACATTGAAAACGGAATTAATAAAAAATCAACAAACCAACATATCGTTATAAAAAAACACTCTATGCTTTTACAAGTAACATTTCACGTTGAAAACCTAGGCCTTATTGAAAATTTATAATGGGATAAGAGTTATTTGAATCTGGCGTTGGAGATGTACATCTGCTCCGGGCATTGTGCATTTATGAAGTTCTTCAGTTTTGTTGGATCCTCGTAGGTCTTGGTGCTGTTATTAAAGGTGACCTTGAACAGGCAGGGGTGAAACAACCCAAAGCGAGCACCAATAGAACGCAACGCTGGTCGCATAGCAAGAAATTCCTTGCGCCTATCCGCCATGGATTTGGCATAATCCTGTGAAAAGAATAACTGATGACCTGAGAAGGAAATACGTTTCAGAAGCTTAACTGCGGAAAGTACTTTGAGAAGAGCTGTGTACTCAAGGAAGTATAGTATGACTCCTCTCGGCCTCTTCATGCTTGATGATGGTAGATGTGGCGGGCCCAATCTATGAGCTCGTTGAATATTGAGAATGGTATCCTCCGGCAAATTCAGCAATGTTGGTAAGAATTTTTGAAAAAAGGAGATAGGATCTGACCCTTCCACACCCTCCGACAGGCCATAAATGCGGAGATTGTTCCGTCTGCTTCTATTCTCCAAGTTTTCAACTTGTTTTTGCAGTGACGTAATCTGTGAGTGAAGAACATCAACTTTAGTGAATGATGCATTAAGAGTATCTACGTTATGTTCAACTTTGGCAACCCTTTCTTCCAATTTTTCCCAGCCGTCTGTTAGGATTTGTATCTTAGAATTTGTCTCTTCGACAAAAGGTCTTAAGGCTCGAATTTCCTCCAGAAGAAGATCCATGGAGACAGACGATGATTGCTTCGGTGGAGAAGGGGGATCCTTTTTAAGACGCTTAGATGTTGCTTTATTCAGAGTAGAGGAACCACTGGTTGCAACTGAAGAAGCCGCTGCCTTGAGTGTTGATTCTGTGGAGACCTCCATTTGAATGGGTTTTGTTTGCGACCTTGAGTACACAATAAACCTGCGATTCAAGGGTGTCTGTACTGCAGATATCTTTTTTAGCCTACCCATGCATGAAAAGGAGTCAAAAGCTACAGATAAGAGGTTGCGCAGGCATGCAAAATGTACTTGAGTGAGGAGGTGGTTAGCTTCAGCTTTAATAGGTATTGAAGTAAATGTGTGAGATATGAGTCACCTCTCTTTGGAAGTCATGCAACATATTTCACCTCAGAATCTGCTTCAGATTTGTAAAACAACAAGGCTATTGATAGAGTATGCAAAAACCAATTGCGGTAGTCTGAAGACTTATGATATTAAGACAAGCGGTTTTTTATATAATTTGAGTAAAGAGAAATATAAACTGCAGAGAGAGTCTTGTTGGAGCATATCACCTCATTCTAAAGTGAAAAACTGCGAGGTATAGCGATGAAGTGGTACATGCTTTGAGAAAGTAAGCTGCACTGCATAAACATTATCTCAGAATGTCTGTATTAATGTGACTATTGTTGCTCCGAGCGTAAGATAAGACACAAAGGAGAGGTAATGTGTGTTAGCGTGTCGCGTCAATACCCCTAAATCTTTGCTCTTCAGACTCTATAATCGCTGATTTGGTTCTCTGCCAATAGTAAATCAATAGAGATTGTAAGATAGCAAAACACTCGTTGAAAGCGCGTGAATTAACAGGGTATCTTCATGAGGGTTCACAACAAAATATTTCCTTCAGTCACACAGGTGTCACTATTGTTGCTGTTGACACAATGCAGTACATAGGTGATTAATACATATCAGGATACATTCCAAAGTTACCTCGCCTCTAGTCTTTAAATTGAATCCTGCTTAACTCAGTCAGACTGTGGCAACATCATGCAGGCTTTGGAGCGTGAAGCGTGAAGCACATAGAGCAAGCGTCTCTCCTTAACGCGCCGGCAGGGTTAACTGTGTATTCAGTAGAAAACCGAGGAACGAGGAGAAATGGTGCACGTAGTAATTAATTAAAGCAGTTCCTCTCCCTTTAGCCCTCATTAGTGAAGCTGCGGTTAGTTTTTGCTATAACTGAAAAGCAAAGTCCGCTTTGCAATCAGACGTGTAGCGCGAGCGTTTTCCCTCAGCGCTCGAGTAGATTCAAAATGGCGGCTGAATACCAATATGCTGAAAGCGCTTTAACGAAAACAAAAAAGGATTATGCGCGTCCGAATTTGATCGGAAATTAGTTTACCTTGAAGCGCTAGTATTCCGACACACAACGCTTCATTTTGTTGAGGTTGTCGCCGTCATTGACAGTAAGAAAATCCCGCAAATTGTCCCGCCGCCTCAGGCGAGTCACGGGAGAACCGCCATCTTCTTTGGGCGCTAACCACGCCCCCAATCTGTGCCATTCTTGTTTTCGAAAAGACGATAATGTCTTTTGACAAACTGTGATCTTCCTATTAAAAAACTACACAATCGAGGGTTAATCTTTTTTCTTAAATTATGTCTTTTTACAAGGCTAGTTGCATGGCCCTTATTATATCTCGTGTGGATGTGCGTTCTACACCCAGGTAAATTGGTATAATCGCCACATTTCTTGGATATTTCTGTTGGATCCTCACCAACAGGTCCCAGCTGTGGCCTGCTTCATCATCGGACCCACATTACCTAGTGTGAGCGGGTGGACTCTACACGAATTGCCTCCAGGGTCCTAAATTATTTTTACTCAAAAGGTCTTTGGGCAAGGTTAAAAACAGTGGAATGTCACAAGAGTGTAATGGCGCTTGACATCAGAAGGTCGACATGTTTCAGCCATTTATATGCCCAGTGGGTGAATAGGCTTTCTTCAGGACCAAATTTAGTATGTTGAATCCCTGCATGGCGTGATTGCTAGTTAGAACCTATGCAAGGTTACTAGGAACTGACTTGGGGGCATATTATCAACGGCCAGCGATAATTATCGCTGGCCGTTTACAGCGTGAGAATAGTTATCGCCGGCTACCGCAGATAATTATCGCCATGCTAGCGCTGTATTAACAACGCATAGCGCAATGGCGATAATTATTCCTGCGATAGCTTGTTTTCCATGGAACATCGCTGGTTTTCCAGCGATGTTCCATGGAAAACGGCGATAACCTTGCTGATACGACCCTGTGGTCGTATCAGCAGAATCCATCTCCCATGTAAAGTATGCTTAAGTCAGGAAGGGGCATATTATCAAGGGCTGGCGATATAATTATCGCCGCTTTAGCGTCCGTTTTCGGGCGAAAAGCGGCGATAATTATATCGCAATATCATCAAGGACACGCTAGCGCGTGTTTCCTTGATGTAGAGCCCGTTTTCACAGCCTCGCCTTGCATCGCTAATGAGATGCAAAGAAGGCGTGGCTGTGAAAACAACACAAGTTAATATCGCGAAGGCAGCTTCGCGATATTAACAAGGAGGTGCAGCGATAAAAGAAATCGCGCTACCTCAGCTTTAACTCAGGAATTTAACGTCTGTTAAATTCCTGACTTAAGCATACTTTACATGGGAGATGGATTCTGCTGATACGACCACAGGGTCGTATCAGCAGGAGTTATCGCCGTTTTCCATGGAACATCGCTGGAAAACCAGCGATGTTCCATGGAAAACAAGCTATCGCAGGAATAATTATCGCCATTGCGCTATGCGTTGTTAATACAGCGCTAGCATGGCGATAATTATCTGCGGTAGCCGGCGATAACTATTCTCACGCTGTGAACGGCCAGCGATAATTATCGCTGGCCGTTGATAATATGCCCCCAATTTAACAGACGTTAAATTCCTGAGTTAAAGCTGAGGTAGCGCGATTTCTTTTATCGCTGCACCTCCTTGTTAATATCGCGAAGCTGCCTTCGCGATATTAACTTGTGTTGTTTTCACAGCCACGCCTTCTTTGCATCTCATTAGCGATGCAAGGCGAGGCTGTGAAAAAACGGGCTCTACATCAAGGAAACACGCGCTAGCGTGTCCTTGATGATATTGCGATATAATTATCGCCGCTTTTCGCCCGAAAACGGACGCTAAAGCGGCGATAATTATATCGCCAGCCCTTGATAATATGCCCCTTGGTGTTTTTACGGACGATGTCTCTTGAAGAATGTCTGACTACAGGGATCATCTAACCCCATATACTATATGATTCCTAATTGATATATAGGCTGTCCAAGACCATATCGAGGAAAGAGTCCAAATTATGGTCTGTATAGTTGCGTGCATGCTTCACTGAATTGGTATGAATACATAAACATAATCCCTCAGTTGCATTTTTAACGCTCCCCTTACAAATGCTTAGATCACACCAACTCATACTAGGTGATGTGGGTGTGGGTCCGATGATGAAGCAGGCCACAGGTGGGACCTGTGGGTGAGGAGCCAATAAAAATATCCAAGAAATGTGGCGATCAAACCAGATTACCTGGGTGTAGACCGCACATTCAATTGAGATATAATAAGGGCCACACAACTAGCCTTGTGAAAAGACGGGATTTAAAAGAGACACGTTAACCCTCCATTGTGTAGTTTTTCAATCTAGTTTGGGAGGCTGAGGGTTCCATTTTATCAAAGCTTCTCACTCCTTCTCAGTGTTGATGTATGATCTTCCTACTAAGCCTGTACTTAGGCTATAACAAGACTGTTTCGGTATGCTGCCCCTTGCATGATTATGAGCTTTTTTAGCACTAAAGAGACACACCGGTGTCTGTGACGGATTTGACCTTTAGATTATTCGATTTTTCCAACAGTGCATTATCACCTGGATACCGTTTAAATAATTATTTTATGGGATCCCCTGCCTTTAAAAAAGTTTCTGCATGCACGGTTTTCTATGGCCCCACATGCATGTAGATATTCACGTTATCAAGAGTGATTGCATGTATGCAGTGATCCATAGTTATGCAGTTTATTCTGACACCATCTAAACATACACACTATATTACATACTTTCTACAAGTGTAAACAGTATATGTTTTAGTAATGCTATGGGAACAAATTATTAATTTTCTTCCTATTTTTCTATGTTTGTTGTATGTCTCTCATTTTATAATATCACTAATTACCTGGAATTTTATTTACAATGTACCATTTTTTTAATCTATAATGTATCACTATATTTTGATTTTGTTCCTCTTTTTCTTATTTTTGTTTCTCCCTCTTTAAAATATGGATGCATTAAGTGTATTTTAATAATACATTTTGTATTTTGTTTTTTTGTACTTTGATTTGTTTTCATCATGTAATTTCTCCACCTTAACTAAACAATGTGCACACAGCCTTGAGAAAAGTCCCAGGATTGCGCGCCAGAGGGGGTGAAACACGTGTTGGCTGGTTGCAGCTCGCTTATTTCTACAGTATATTTACGATGTTTGAGGATCACCAAGAGCTTGCAAAATAATACACTCGATACATCCCAATGCGAAGTCATCATATTCACGTGTTGTGAATAACCCATTTGGGTTTTTTGATTTATATACTGTATATGACTAACCAATACCTTTGGCTGACTCGTTTTTAGGGTTTGCATAATCATAGATGTCTACACATGTGTATGTACCTCTAACAGGGATAACAGGTTTTGACAGCTCAGCCATGCGGTAACAAGCCATCAGCGTGTGTTTTAGAGAGATATAAATTAGCATTTTCCCTGTTTTTTTCTCTATAGGGAAAACATCATGTTTTCGTGTCCATAAATCTCATTGGGGCATATTATCAAGAACGGCGTTAAAATTATCGCCGGTTTAGCGGCAGAAAACTGCCGCTAAAGCGGCGATAATGGGCTTGATAATATGCCCTGGTGAATTCCAATAGAAGCCCATGTTCACACCAGAACATGGGCTTCTATTGGAATTCTCAAGGGCATATTATCAAGCCCATTATCGCCGCTTTAGCGGCAGTTTTCTGCTGCTAAACCAGCGATAATTGTAACGCCGTTTCTTGATAATATGCCCCATTTGTTTTAGCCCATAAAAATGGGGGTGCTTGGCCCATTTTCACATCCTAAAGCACGCGTGCTTCAGCATTCTATGGAATAAATGTACATGTGCAGTTAGGGAAACCCCATTGGGAATATTTGTGAATAACCACTGACGTCTTACTTTGTGGCTGTTTCCAGTGGCCATCTCTCCTCCCGTTCCCCTGGGCTCCTATAGGAACACTAGCTTTCTCATCCTTTCACTACAGTTTTGATGGTAAAATCCACTGAACGGCCATGGAAAATCCACCAGGTAAGCGGATTTATCGCTGCGCACAGATGGAATTTTTGGGTGGGAATGAGATAGCAGATTCGAACTGGAATAAGGGGAAATGGGGTCAATTCTCACATGCGATAGGGCAGAGTCAGTCTACGCCTGACACACATATGACTTAGTTCCCCCTTTCAGTGGCAGAGGCCTATCATGAATTCTCTTTATTACCATATGAACCCAGTACATATCAAGCTTCTTTCCCATGTGGGGACATCTCCCAGGGCTGGCTAGATCATTACCTACAAAGTGCTGTGGTGGTATCGTGACAGGCGGGGCTGGCAAAAATCAATACTGTGCTTTCGAATAAACTGCTCAGCTCATTACTAAATGTAATTCCTCTTCGAAACAGCAATACATGCAATGAAGTGAAACCCATGGTACTGTGAAGCAAATATTTCCAGAACGCAAATGTTTATCTGCCTTTGAGTATGATGAAATAATCTTCAAAGGTGCGTCTGTACCACATGGATCGGCAGGACCACCGCTGAAGGAAGATCCTTCTCCTACCTCGATGCAAGGACCTGGAACTCCCTTCCTCTGCATCTCAGGCAATCACCATCTCTGCCTCAATTCAGGAAGGACCTCAAGACCTGGCTCTTCGACTGAACAGCAGACCCATTTACCTCCCACTCCTCCCCCCAGCACCTTGAGACCCTTACGTGTGAGTAGCCGCGCTCTACAAAACCCTGATTGATTGATTGTATGAAAAGATTGTTGGTGGGGCCAGGAACTGAACGACAATAATGATATATGATATATAATACTGCAAGATATTTAATAATAGTGGGTTACAATAATAATGTATGATATATAATAATGCATGATATTTAATAATAGTGGACGACAATTATAATGCAACATGAGAGTGTTTTATGCGTCCATACATATCTTATTTATTTATTGCCTTATAAAGCACAAACTCCACCCAACCAGTTTTCAGAGTGCTGTACAGAGAAAGGAGGGAGTACATCAGGCAGAAGTTCAATCACATATTACGGCTGAGTGGCAGAACAGAGTGTTTACAGTACGAAATTGGTCTGATATTAGAGGATTACAATACATAGAAACTATACATAGGTATGAGGGATACACAGTTTTTTTCAATTAGCAAATGTTTATTAGTGTATAAAAACAATGCATTATATTGAATCATAGAGAATTACAAGATACAACTTCAATGATATCAACGCATCATCCCTGCTTGGGTTTCAGGAAGGAAGAGTCTAACCACTTAATGTGTAAATTCAATGTATAAAATACGACAATAAGACGCACTGTTAAAATAATAGAAACTTCAGAATCTTGGATGAAGTGCTACAATAAATTGCTGCATTAACCTAGACACAAATATCCAAATAGTTGGATCAGATGGACTTCAAAGTATTGCCATCATTCGTCAACCTGTACATAATGCTTTTTACTGTGCCTTCTTTTCCTGTTCTGTAGTCCATTCAGTTACACACGGCTTCCTGGACGATTGCCAGTTTCAGAGAGTAATTTATTTCGCGATTACTAGACTCCTTGGTCTTTACAGAGTGCAACATCTGTCCGGAGATTCAACTGAAGAGATATAACATAGGAGAAGGCTAGATGGGATGAGCTGAAGATCCTTACATTTGAAGATGAAGTGCTATATCCTCCACTGGATAGTTCTTCTTCGGCTGTCATAGGGAGAGGTTGGCAGAGGTAATAACGCCAGTGGATCTCCATGGAAGAAGCATCTGCCTAGTGAGGATTTAGCAGCTCCACCCTTCTCTAATCAAGATCCTAGCCTTAAAGACACCCCCCACTTGTCAACACATCTATGTTACACAAGTCAGCTTGGCTAAGTTCAGCTGAAAGTGCAGAAAAGGCATAAGTTTCCACAAATTTCACACAAGGTTTGTATGCAAGAGTTCCATTTTAGAGAAAATGTAATACAATGAAAAAAGAAACCGAAATATTAATCAGGGATTTCTTTAATTTCCGTACTTTAGGCTTTGAAGACATTAAGAGTTTGGAATTGAAGCACCACTTATAGCATGCATTTTATTAACTTACACGTGATAAAGCAGACATACATATACCACACATGCATGAGTGGGAATGTTTTGAGAATTAGCTTAGCAGGTGTAAATTACAAGCTTATGTGAACACATTCATGTTATTTAGTTATTTCTGATGCAGCATATCAATTCAATTCAATATAAGCTTTATTCGGTATGTACAAACAACCATAAAAGCAGTTACAGATTTAAACTACAATTCTAAAAACATTTCCAGCCATACATAAAATATTTCATATCAAAGTATGTGTCAATCAATTATCAGAGGACAATGCCTTTTCTTACATTAATTGCTTTTAAAATATATGACGCAACATAATAACATATCCCGGGATCATTAAGTGCAACAAGTAATTTCATAGCAGCATGGTGTGTTCCCACATTATATTTTTATAAAAAGTGGTTTCAAGTAATAACACCTAAAATACAGGTAAAACTTACAAAAGAGCATAAAGTGCATAGTGCTATGCTTGGATTGCTTGTCACAGGGGCATGGAGTAGAATCTAGGGTACACATTTTCATTGCAGGAAAAGCGACTAAATGATGTACTATTCCTAGTCTCAATCTAATCAATACAAAACGGTGTGCAGGCTTAGTCACTAAAGTCAGGTTATGTTGAATTCCCTTCCTAGATTCAATTGTTTGGTAAAATATAAAAGTGGATTGCTTCCCTACCACTCTCATACGAGTCTCTGTTTTGTAAGCCAAAAATGAATCCTTAATCTCCTGTTTAGTTAAAGTTATCACATGTCCCGGGTTTACATGAATCTGTAACTTAAATAATTTACTATATATATCACTGATGTATTTTAACCATGGAATACGTGATTTTTTATCCAGGAGTAGGCAATCCTTAATAATGGATTTAGTAAAATTAGTTTCGTCTTTGGCCCAAATAGATCTCCATAACAGCAACAGCCGCATAGTAATCAGATCGGTTAGGTATATTAGTCCTACTTCTTGGTTTATTATTTCAGTGGACGCTGAAGGGCGTAAACTTAAGAGGCGTTTTAAAAAAGAATTTTCTTCTTGCTGCAGTGTCTGGCTACAGTTATGGCCCCACACCCCTGCACCATATAGGGCGGTAGCAACACATCTAGCCTTATATATTGCTAACATTTCCTTTACGGGGCGATTGCCTAATTTTGATGCAGATCTAAAAACCCCATGTGCACTCTTAGTCATCTTAGATCGGACATTGGTTAATTCATGAGTCCAATTCCCATTGCCCGAATAGGTTACTCCCAAGTAGCAAAAAGTGTTAACGGTTTCTACTGGGGTGCTATCAATATAAGAAGTTTTACATTTCTTTAGTTTAGGGCCACATACCATAGTAAAAGTTTTTGTTTTTATTAATTAACAGTTTCCTTGCAGCAATAAAATTCCTAAAATTATCCATTAATCGTTGTAGGCCAACCAGGGTCCTGGAAAGCAGAACAGCATCATCTTCGTATAGGAGGACAGGTATGGAACTACCTGCAATTTGAGGAGCATCCGCCTGCACCAACTGCAAAACTTTATCAACCTCGTTTGCAAATAATGAAAAAAGGAGTGGGGCGAGAAAGCAGCCCTGACGCATACCTCGTTTTACATCAAAATTTGGTGTACACTCGCCCTGCTGCCCATATCGCACCTTGCATGATAACATCTCGTAAAGCCTAGCGAGGAAAAAGATATATATATAGGGTCAGTGCACCAAGTTTCTTGTAGGCAAATCATGTCAAGTTTATTAATAAAATCTTGCCATCCTAGTGAGTCCCGTTTACTTATTAGACCCGCAATATTCCAAGTTGCAATTTTATATCCATTTTCTACTTTGGTGGTGCATATGGGGAATGGATTTTAAAATCTGGGGTCATACGTAAATGGTCCGACCCGTCTTCCCTGTGTTGTGTCAACCTTAGGTACCTATAGAAAAAGCCAAGGGGTTTTGGTGACATATTCTGATCGAACTGCATAGGTGGAATTGCTCTATCTAGGGTATTTCTTGTCCATCTTGGGTTTCTAAAATTAATAATAATACAATCTCCTTTAAGAGTCTTTCGTAGGGGTCCAATACAACTCACTCTTCGCGTTAAAAGTATCTGGTCAGCTCCTGCCACCGGGTATCCACAATTCTTATTGAGACAGTGTGCCACTCTGTTCTTTAGGGTGTCATGGTTTTCCTTCTGACCTGGCTGCAAGGCGGGGACGTTAACCAGGACTGCCACATAAGGGCAGCATTCAGGTGGTAAGTTTATAGATACATCAACTCCTCCCTCGTATGCCACATTATCTCTCATCTCAGAATACTTTATGGGGGGATGTTCCAGGTCCCTTCGAACTTGCTGGACTCGGTTTGTCGGGCCTGCTGTCTTAGGGTAATATTATTTGCTTGCTTAGTTATCCCGTTTTTATACCCTGCATTTACTGGATCGTTAGATACCCCAGCTAGTTCTCTACTTGTCACCTTACTTATTAGCTTATCTGAGGGAACAGTTACCTGTGGCAGCGGCTCAATTGACCCCCCTTTGTTGCATCCTTCTTCTTCCCGGTATTAGTACTGATATTCTTAAGTGAGCCACTAATCTTAGCCATTTCATTGGACAGTTTATCAAGTTTTTCACGGATCAGATTTAAAAACTCCTCAATTTGTAATACTATAGTGGCTATAATTGGTGCAGTTTGTATATTTAAGGAGGTGTCTTGGTCAGTTATGCTCTTACAGGCTGGGTCTGTGGGCCTCTGGTTGGATCCTTTCTTACCTTTGTTACCGCCCACCATTACTTGATTCTTCTTGCGCCCTCTCTTTCTCTTTGGGGTCGGTGATCCATCAGGTGCACGAATGCATGGGGGGGCCAATTTTTGTATTAAACTCTAGTTCTATTGCGCCTTGTGAGACCCCAGGAGCCCCTCGGTTCTCAATATGGGTTATTTCCTCCAATTGTGCATTCCCTTCTGTTACTAGCCTGCTGCCATCGCCTACTTGCCCTCCCGCCGCCATACCTGGTCCCAACGATAGGCGGTGTTCTGTCCTATCTATTTCATCTGTGATCGCACTAACCGCTCGTACCAAAAAGTAGTCGATAGTTGTGCGTGGGATGTCGGTTACAGAGATTTGGGCTGATGCCTTGCGCTTAACCATTACTATCCCATAGCAAGTATATTATATCCAATGTTAAAAAACCTTAAAAAAGAGGGGGGCAGCCTAATAGATCGTGTAGTATGAAATACTATAAAAAGTGAGCGTACAAAATAGAAAATGTAATAAAATTACACAATTAATAAAATCAGAGCTAACGTAGTCAGACATTAAAAATATACGATAAAATGTACTATGATATTAGGACAAATCGGGATAATGTCAAATAAAAGGAGGCAAGGGTGTCCCAAGGTTAAATGTTATAAACGATACCTCCCAAGTGCCTGTCCCTCTTTTGGTGGAGCACAAAATATCTGGTCCAGCAGAAAAAAGAGTTCTGTCCAACTTCATTTTGTTTCCTTTTTCTTGAGCCGCCGGTGACTTCCAACGTTATTTTAATGGCGAGCAGTCCACTGAGGGGGCTAAAAGTTATAGGCTCTATAAGCGTTATAGGTTGGCGCTAGAGGTCCGCCCCTTGTTGTCAACAATAGCCTCTACAACAAATCGCCAGGTCCCAGGGCATAGATATGGAACTAAAAAGGAGTAAAAATGGAGCCGGGGTCAGAGGACCAAGGGGGGTGGCCCAGCCCAGCCTCTTCCGGGCACGGACGGGCCCGCCCTTGGCCCGGGCTTTGCCCGGGCGCATCCTGCACGCGTGCCGCGCCGTGGGGGATGAGGCAGCGCTTTAAGCGCGATGTGGGTGCCTCCCCCTCGTCAGCGGCGGCGGGAAACAGGCAGGTTGCACCTTGGGACTTGTTGTCCCACCAGGGTGTTCGGCAGGCAGGCAGCGGTGAAGCGGCAAGTGTGGCAGACTGGGACTAGAGTCCCACCAGGCAGAGCAGGGCAGGTGAGTGGTGCCCCCAGCAAGACCGGCAAAAGATGCAACATATCATTTTTATCCATTATAAACAAACAAGCGTTTCTAGGTTAGTGCTTGAGTGTCACATATTGTTTCTTTTAAAGAACATTGTTTAAGAATTTGAAATAGCTGAAAGAGCATTTCGGCACTTTTATTGATAAACATTTTAAAGTGCATATTCTGTTTCTAGTAGTCCTTGAGCATGTGATTCATTCATGAAAGAGGGTTTGATTGTCTCAAATTATGGGACTAATTGTTACAAAAAGCCCATATTTTGCAAATATTGCTCAGTGGGTTGTGTATTGGCTTCAGTCCAACTGATATTCTGGCTCGGGTTAGCACATTGACTGAGTCCATAGTGCCAGGGGGCCAGAATATCATATCGTATTGTCTAGAAGCCTGCAATGCAATTGCAATATCTTCCATTATTTTGCTCTCCACCTGAAGTCACTGGTTATGTTTTTGCCGCTGCAGCTTCTCTGTGTCTCATTTTTGGATTAGGGTTTTTTCGATGGGGATGTGCAGACCTGGCTAAGAGTTCTTCAGTTTCTGCAGCATTGTGCATATGTGGGCACTCCGCTGCTCCTGCACTATGCTGGCCGTATGTTACTGGGCCCTTTTGTTGTGGCCCGGCCTTCCACCTCTGATGTCCTTGCTTGCTTTTTGCTGCACAAGGAGACTTCTTCTACTGGTCCAGTTTGCTGGTCCTCTGTTGCATTCCCCACCTGGGTGCCTCAAGTAGCCTGTTTTTAGCTCTGTTTTCTGTTAGGCCTTTGAGCTCGAGGCATGTAGTGGCTTGAGCGTGCTTCCTCTGGTTGGATTGCCTTTTCGGCCTGTTAGCCTTCCCATTCTTTTTGGTGAGGGTTATGGCGATGGACTCCCCTGTGCTTCTTCTTTGGCTTGAAGCTTTGTCTCCTACAGCTGTATCCTTCATGTTCAGGCACGGTGCTCCCTCTGTCCTTCTGTAGTGTGAGGCCTGGTGACATGTTCTATCCTGTGTCCCTGGTTAAGCATGAGACAGGTGCTGCACTCTGCGTGGCAATGGCTCTGTGGTTCCTTGCTTCGGGTTCTCCAGTGTTTTTCTGCCCTGTTAGGCTTCTTTAGGCTATGAGTGGTCCCGCTCTTACCATACGTTGTTTGTTCTGTGGTGTGGGTAGGCACTCCTTGGTGCTTCTGCCTTCTTGTGTTTTTTGCAAAGTGTGTACCCATTGCCGGATTGTACCCATATATGTGGGCTGGGCAATGTCCTGCTGCCTTAGGGCTGAATGCTGTCCCTGCTTTTGCGTTTCATCATCGGTACCTAGCTCATGTTGGTTTGCTCTTGTTCCCTCGTTTTGGGTACAGCACTTTTTCTGTTTGTGGCCATTCCGCTGCGTTCCACTGGTAGCTTGTGGTTGAGTTTTTATGGGATGCATTGGTCTCATGTATCTGGCTACCTCCAGAACATCTTCTTTGCCATTCCTTTTTTCCTGATTTCAACTCTCCCTGGCGGGAGTCGGTAGGGGGCTCTTCCCAGTTGCTGTTAGGCTCTGTCTCCTGGTCTTCTTGTCTTATGGTCCCTTAGGCTTTCTCTTCAGTGTTACTAGCTGTGTGTGATGTGTTCCTTGACTGGCAGCTGCCTTTGACTTCCTTGGTTCTCTTGTGGCTGTGGGAGTCAACTATTGCACGTCTCCTCTTTTTTAGGCCTTTTCGCTGTGAGCTCGCTGGTTGCACCTTCTGTCTTTTGTGCTTCTTGTGTTTGTTGGCTTTCTTTAGCACGGGCACTTTGAGTTGTATTGGCGTTTTGGGTTCAGCCCTTCCTCCTGTATGTTGGGACTTTATCTGGGTGATTGTCTTGGTGGCAACCAATAGGAGTTGGACCTGAGTTGGTAGATTCTCTTGATGTAAAGACTGTGATGAGGAAGCAATAAGAAGATAATGCTGAAATTATTTACCAGTAATTTCAATATTCTGCTGCTTCTTCCTTCTCCCAGTCTTACCCACCCTCCACCCCCACTACAGGTGAAACAACTACAATCAAGTTCTGATAGACATCACCGATAGTTGACTCAGGAGGATTCTAGAAGGAGGACATACATTGAGGTGGAGAGGTTGACATTTTCTTTTAGGTACTTACTGGATGCCTGTCTCCAGAGTGTGGAAACACCTCATGATATAAGGACAGAGATGAGGAAGAAGAATCGAAGTAATGAGATTACTGGTAAATGCTAGAAGCAGTGGCAGCTCCTCCGCTATGGCGGAGGAGCGTCGCCCCACTGCTCTCTGAGTAGTTTAGAAAAGGAAAAATAACGTTATTACCATTTTCTTTTTAGTACGGGCTATGGGACCAAGTTAGGTTTGGGGCTGGGGTCAGAGGGAGGAGGAGTGGTTGGTGCACCTTAAGTGCACATAACAGTTTGGCCGGCCAAACAGACATGCACACTTAGCATTTCTCCACCTGGCTTTGTTGCACAGTCGGGTGGAGAACTGTCCAGGGCCGGACTGGGAACCGAAACCGGCCCTGGCAAACGGCTCGGCCGGCCCCCCTGGGGGGTGTGCGGCCAAGCTGTTTGCTACTACCGGTTTCGGCCGATTTTGTTACAGGGGGCCGATATTGCAGGCCCCCGGTAACAAAAACGGACCCCAGGCGCCCAAAACCGGCCCCCATCCTGGCCGCCCACCGGGGAAACGCCCAATGCCCGCTATGGCCGGTCCGGCCCTGGAACTGTCCCAGGCTCCTACACACTGCCTGAGGCCAAACAGGCCACTTCAACCAATCACAATGCTGGTGTCATGCTGGTGACAGCAGTGCCGTGATAGGCTTAGGGGAGTCTGGGAGCCTGTGTGCTTCTGTGCTGCTATTCACAGATAAGTGATCTTTTTTTATTTTTTTGTTTTTTTCAACCCTCCTCCCTCAACCCTCCCCCATTCCGTAGCAGCCCCCACTGTCTAGAAGCCCCTTGAGTTTCCATTATTTTGTGTACAGAGCGCCAGGTACATACTGAGGCTTCAAATGCAGTATTCACGGGGTATGTAATTTGCACATTTATTTCAAGATAGTGAGGTTGTCTTGAAGTACATATAACACGTGATATTAAGTATATACCGTCAAAGGCCCACTGCCATCAAAGTGAGGGATATGCATTGACCCCCACTTCCTGAGGCGTTGTTCCTCACGACCCTGTGTTCACAGAGGCTCATACCACAATGTCAATTCGTAATGCTTGAAATGATTGACTATGGCATCCTCCGTGATTAGCACTTTACCCTTTTTTTGCGGGAGGAATAGTTTGATCGGGCACGCGCGCCTCCGACCATTCATACTACTGCAAGGCTGAGAAAAGGCCTCCCTGGGTCCGGTTCCCAGGCCCTGCCTTAATAAGCGCGCGGAGGGGCCGAGGCCGCATTTAGAAAGGAACTCGCTGCTGAGAGCGACATTCTCGGGCCTCTCTCGGTTACATGTGCGGAGGTAAGAGGAGGAGGCCAGCAGGCCACACAGGGCCCAAACTGGGAGTGTCCAAGCCTCCGGTGAGCGCTAAGAAGAATCCCCGAATAGAACGAGGCACCTGCTGCTGGGAGCCACGCCCCCTGGCTGGCCCAGGGGCCCTGACGGTAGGGATGCTGACAAGTGTGGTCGACCCACCTACTCAGCACGGCTAAACTCGTTCCAGCGATGCTCTCTGTGGCGAGTGCCAGGAGTTTTTAATCAGCCAATCAATAATGAGCTTTACACTCCGGCAAAAGTAAAGAAACCAATCATGAATTTCTCGATCAAACTCTTCATGTGTCTAAGCAGTTAAGGCTATGACGTATGACTTTCAAATTCCATGTTCATTGTTTGATTCTCTGCACATCGCTAGTTGGCAGCACCATTACTATTCCTAGGAAAAACTCGTTTGGTTAGTCCTAATTGGCTGAGGTATTCTGGGAAGCAAACACTCTGTGGAGCAGGTATTATATATTTGCCAGCATGGAAGGAAGCCACGCCCCTCAGTCAGATTTCACTGAGAAATGTTCTGTGCCACACAGGCAGCGGTGTAGTGAGGAGAGAGCCTCCTGCAGTCTGTGCGGCGCTCACTGCAGGAAGGTGAATTTAGAGTTTTTCTGTTTGTATCTTTTCCTTGAGTGAATTTGCAACTTGTATATATGCAACTCTATCAATAAACAATAAGAGAGAGAGGGAATTTTTAAAGGAGCACTCTAGGTCCCCCAAATTATATAGTCCAAACAACAAAAGAGTGTGCCTTCTTAGGAGAAGAGCTAGCATGAAGGATCAAATTTGATTCTTTAGAAAGCCCTCACTCACCAACCTGGTTGGTGACATGCTTCATCATCGGGCCCCACCAGGAAGGTTGAGTACCTCCCGGTGTGCTTCAACGCCAGAATTACTGCGGAGCAGGTTAAAGTGACAAGTGCAAGTGATTGTGAAGTGAATTAAAAGTGGCTAGGTTGTATCCGAAAATAATTTTATTCGTCGGTCAGCCAGGCACAGATAAAAACAAAGTGAGTGGTATATGTGCTGAATAGATTGGTCAGCTATGTCTCACTGTGTGTGGTCAACATGTTTCTGCCTCTATGATGCTACTAGCTAAGCATTCTTCAGGACCAAGGTGAAGACCCCGGCGGTATGAGCGCGCTAAGGCTCACCCTAACCAGGAGGTCGAATATGTGAAAAAAACAGGAAAAAATCTTTAAAAACCTGCTGTTACTGCGGGATCCTTCTTAATTATTGGAACCCAGCAGATCTATGTAGGGTGATCAATAATCACACCATGGGTCTCGGGAGGGGGGTGGTGGCTAGTTGGCACACCGCCGTTCAAAGCCAGGCACCCGCTTGGTACCTGATCGAGCCCTCAAAACACCATCGACGGGGTCCGGTGTTTTGCGAACTACATACGTTTCCTGGTTCAAGACGAAAGTCAGTCGGAATGGGTGGCCCCACTCGTAGCGAACCCCTTTTTCCCTCAGGAAGGCAGTGGCCAGTCGCAGCGCCCTGCGTCTCTGAAGAGTGAGTGGAGACAGGTCCTGAAAAATGCTAACCTGCATTCCCTCGAAGGATATGACAGCAGTATCTCATGTCGCTGCCATGATCTCCTTTTGTGTGTAGGAGTGGAGACAAGTGAGGATGTCCAAGGTGATATCTTTATCACGCAGCTCTGGTGTCACCTATTTAAAAAGCCGTACCACTAAGTCTTCCAATTTCCTGCATCTGCCTGAAGTGGAACCCCCATAATTCAAATGTTGGAACACCTGGATCTGTTCTCCGAGTCTGCTAACCTATAGCACAACTCCTTGTTCCGATTTCTCATTTCCAAGAGTTCTCATGCGTGGTCCTGCAGTTCTTCTTCTCTGCCATCCCCTGTTCTTTCGAGGGCATCCACCCTGTCCCCAGCTCCGTCAAATCAGTTTTTAGGGCTCTGATGTCCATGGTTACTTCTTGGCGTAAGGCTGCAAAGTCGTCCCGCAGGGTGCCGAACAACTGTTCCATGATTTGGTGAGTGACCGGCTCTGCGGTCGGGGCCATGTCTGCTGTTGGGGCCACATCGCTCGCAGCTCTTGGGGGGGAGGCAGGACGTGTTTCATTTTTCTTGGCACCCGATTTCTATAGTAGGTCCTTTATGGAACCGTCCTTTTTTGCCCGTCCCATGGCCATCTTGGGGGAATCCGGTAACTTTGGGCCCAGTCTCGGAGATCAGGTCTGGGGGCTCCCAATCTGGGATTCACCTCTGTGATTTACCGCTATGGCCGGAGTTGAGCAGTCGTCTTCGGACCCTACCCCCACACTCAGCCTATAGAGGTGCTCCTGGCGTGTAGACTGTGGCTCTGGGGCAAGCGCTCCTCCCAGTCAGTCCTAGCATTAACTAGATCACTGCCACTGCCCGGGCCTTCACAAGTCCAGTGGTTCTTCCCTCTGCCCGGCTAGGCCTCACTTGCAGGCTCAGGTGGCCCTGACAGTCACAGGAGGCATTGCACGTCCGCAACCCCACAGGGCCGGGCGTCTCGCCTGGTCCTCCCCCTCTCCAAAGAAGAGCGGCCGCTTCATTCCTGCAGAGGGCCCAGGGGCACCCCCTCCGCTCTGGCTTCCTCCCAGGCTTGACCGCTCACCTCCAATGTCCCGCGTCGGTCTCCATGCGTCTGGCAGGTCCAGACTGCTTCTGAGTTGTACCTGATCGCGGGCCTCCGTGCCCCTACTCCCTCGATGCTCCTGAGGCCGCAAATCACCCCTGGTGACCACACCAATCCTGTGGGTCGCTCCACATCTCCGGTTGCCCTTCACATTGAGGCGCGGTCCGATGGGCGGGACCCCGGTGATCGCTCCTTCTAGGCCTCCAACGCAGTCTGCGCACTGTGCTTCGGTCTGGCCTAGAGCCCCCCCGGGCTCCGCTAAAGTAGGTTGCACCGCATCTGCTTCCCCGTGGCTGTGGGTGCCGTATTCACTGCCCACGGTGAGGTTGCCTCATGGGCTCCTGAGGCAGCCTGCGTGTTGCTTGCCAGTTGCAGACTGGTGGCCACACCCCTTGGGTTCTGTTAGTCGCTGTGGGAGTGAGCCACTGCGTCCCAGTACCTTCCCTGTGGGTGGCGCACACTCCGCCCACGGGTCTGCCGCCATTTAGGGTCCAATCCGCTGCTCCAACCACGGCCTGCCTTTCATGCCAGGCCGCGGTCCGCCATCATGGCGATCGTGACTCAGGTCCGCGGCGGCCCACACTGCAATCCCACACTTTGCTGTCCGCCCCAGTAGTCAGCCCATCTCGTGGGAGCCGGCACAGCAGTTGTTACGCCGGTGGTGGCTGTATTGTCGCTGTTAAAGGGCCTCGCCCGGCAGAGCTCCGGAGTCGAGCTGTCACTCTGCCGCCATCTTTGCCACTTCCCGCTACCACCACTTTTGAGGAGCCAGTAACCTATCAATGGTTTGGAACACAAATTGGGGTCGCAATCCTTTGTAACATAGCATTCTCATTCACAATTCACATAAGCACTCCCCTTCCAAATTACAGTTAGTTATTCAATTCTAAACCCATTTTGCTATTCAGCAAGGGAGTGCATGGCAAGATATTGCTTCTGTGTTTGGAAACAAAGATAAGGTCAGTGTGTTCACTAACCTAGCAATGGCCTTCTGTAAGGCCTTCCCCTAACCCCACCAAATGGCAAAACTACTCTCTCTGCCTATTCTGCTTCCAGCGGTATTTACAATTTTACCAAAATGGAAACATTTTTTTTAGACAGGTTAGCGAGAAATGTTATTTCGGCAAATCGGGTGCAAATGGTAGGCAGCTACCCCACTTAGTGTTATACATCCTTCAGGCATGTAGCCTCATCTGTACTGTGTGGAGGGGAAGGTAATCCATTTGAGCGGAGGAGCGTCACCCCATAAGTTGAAAATAAAATAGTAATAAAGTTTATTTATTACCATTTTTTTTCAGCACCCCGTCCCGAACTAAGGGGCATATTTACAAGCCCCTATCACCACCACAACATCACTTTTCCTTACATTGTGGTGGCGATAAGGGCTTCGCCTTATTCACAAGGCAACGTTCAGCCACTTGACGTGGCTTAACGCCGCCTTGTGAATAAGGCCTCCTTTCACGCTATACTTAGCGTGAAAGTGGGGGGGGAATGGGTGTTCCGGTGGGCATTCCACCGCAACACCCATTGATTTTGATGCTGCCCCATATATACAAGGGCAGCGTAAATATGGGGCAGTGCCAAAATTAAGACCAGGGAAAACCTGGTCTTAAACAGGCGCAGCAAGGAGAAATGTTTCATTTCTCCTCGTTTTGCTGTTTCTATGTGTGCTGCATTGTGCAGCACACATAGAAAAAGCAAAAGGCCATTGTTTGTTTATGTGCAGGAAGGTGACCCTTCCTGCACATAAACAATCAATAAAAAAATGAAGTTTTGCAACTTCAATGGTGCCGCATTAAGCAGCACACATAGAAGTTTCAAAATGCCATTTCAGATTGTTTATGTGCAGGAAGGGACACCTTCCTGCACATAAACAATCTTACCCTACAACGCAGACACCCTTGCACTAGGGTGCCAGGGTGCCTGCGTTGGTGCTAGGCAGCTAAAATTAGCGCCAGCACAGGGGGGAAACGCAGGGCAGCACCGTATCCTTGTAAATACGGTGCAGTCCTGCGTTTTGGAAGTGGTGGAGCGGGGCGTTAAGCCAAGGTGGCTAACGATGCGCTCTGCCACTTCCTACTAAATATGCCCCTAAGTGTCAGGACGGGGCAGGCCAGGGCTGCCGAGTGGCAGCAGCAAGGAGCTGTGCACTTTAAAATGCGCATATCTCTTTGGCCGGCCGTCTTGGGACGGCCAGACAGACATGCGCATTTTAAAATTCTATAAGCTATCTTAGACAGCTTGGTTAGAGAAAGAGCAGGTATCCAGTGCTCTTAGGAGTGCTGAGAGAGCATTCTCTATCCAATCATGATTGGATAGCGCAGTTTCCTGGTCAGAAGGCACCTGAGGGAGGACAATGCCACATGGCAAATTGGAAAGGTAAGTCAATTCATTATTTTTTTTGTGCCCCCTCCGCCCTACCACCCTCAGTACAAGCCAGCCGCCACTGACTGTGTGTGGTAGCCCCGGCATACCTCTCCTGGGGCCATATGTATCAATGTTAGGTTTTGCGATTCTCAAATAGCAAATTTTTGGAGAATCGCTTTTTGAGAATCGCAAAACGCTATGTATGTAGGATTTGCAATAAATTTTGCGAATCCTACATATTCCTTAATAGCGAATCGCAACTTGCAATTCGCAATTAAGGAATACCTCCCCATTCATTCCTATGGGCCTAGAGGCCCATAGGAATGAATGGGAAGACATTCTCAATTTGCGATTCCCAATTAGAGAATCGCAAATTGAGAATGCAATTTCAAGTGTGCCAGGGTGTCAAAAGGACACCCTGTTGCACCCCTGAAAGGAGCATGTGTGCACATGTGGAGCACATACATGCCCTAAGGGCATGTGTGTGCGCCACATGCCACTTTGAAAAATGCAAAAATGTGCATTTTTGAAAGAAATCGCAAATTACCACCAACCTGTAGTTGGTGGTAATTTGCGATTCCTTATGCCATATTCGCACAACTTGGGTGCTTCATACATTCCATTTAAGGAATCGCAATTTGCGATTCCTTAAATGCATTTGTAAAATAAGGAATCGCAAATTTTGCGATTCCTTAATTTGCGAGACAGTTGTGCTTTCATACATAGCACTAGGCCAAATTGCGAATTTCAGCAATTCGCCTTGATACATATGGCCCCTGGTGTCATAAAGGCGGTTAGTGAGTTCACTCAATGTCAGTCGCCTTGCAGCAGAAATTGTCCCCCAGAGGAGCCGAACCATTCCGCAACAAACTGTAGCTGGTCTGCTTGATATTATGCCTCTAGATCAGGAACCCACAAACCGGTAGGTACACTGCAGGATGTCCATTCAGACCATGCATCTTTTCTTGCCCCAGATCAGTGTTGTTAGTAGTGTTTTCAGTGTCTTAAATGCGTGATGTGGAATTGGGTGCATACATCATTGGAAAATGTACAAACATCTGGGCCGCACGAGCATTCTAGATAACGCTGTTCTGCCTGACATTGATAATGGTAATGTAAACCAAGAATCCCCATTTTTCAGGAGGGTTGATATCAACTTGCCCGTGTTGAGTTCTAGCTACTTCCGCTTTGTATGGGTCACCATTATGCCTAAGTAATAGGAGTCTGCTGTCCTTTGGGATCTCTAGATTCAGGCATTTTTCCACTAGTATGTCCCACAATGCTCTCAGTGGGACCGGGTAGATTTCTGTTTATTCACGCGCAGTTCATATTGTTGCAAAATCTGACCAGTTCGGATTTAAGCGTCGGTAGGGACCGTACAGGGTAGGACAGAAACACAAGCATATTATTCGCATAAATCGAGATCACATATCAGAGAAGGCCCGTCTATATCGCCCAATCATTCATACTTGTGCGTAGTCGGTTGGACAGTGGTTACACTGCTAATGCAAATATTAGAGGCGACAGGGGTAGCGCTGTCGTGTGCCTCAATCAAATTCCCATTCATCTGATATCTCTTTGTTAATCCTGACCTTTGCCAGAGGTTTGGTATATAGAAGTCTAATTAGTTTGAGGTATTTTGGGCTAAAGTTCATGGAGCGTATGGCTGCGAATAGGCATGGCCACTAAACATTATCAAACGCTTTTGTCCCTGTCCAGTGACACTAGCGCTAATTCTCAGTCACTGAGTTCCACCCCATCCATGACATGTGCCAACCATCTGATGTTTAATGCTGTTCTCCTGTCTGGTATGAACCTTTCTGATCTGTTTGCACCAGATCTGTGATCACCCTGGAAAGCCTCATGGCCAAGATTTTCCACAGTATCTTATTGTCGGTGTTGAGAAGCGATATAGGTCTGTACGACCATCTGTCGGTGGGACATTTGCCTGGTTTCATGAGTAAAATAATGGCAGCTTCACAAAGAGACTTGGGTAGCTCACCCTGCTACAGTGTCTCCTGATAAACACACAATAGATTCTCCACTAGTTCCCCCCATGTATCTCTGATACCATTTTGCAGGGAGACCAACTGGCCCCAGGATCTTGGACGTGCTTATATCCTTTATAGCCACTTTGGTATCCTCTATGATAATATTTGCTATGAAGGATTCTGTCTGTTCCAGTGTCAATGTTTTAATGCCCCACTCTGATAACATTTGGCATTCGCCCATCCCCACTCCGTTCCCTTTACTTGTGTGTTCATGATTGGTCCTGCTTCCATTGCCACAGGGGTAATGCTCACTGGGGCAGAATCACATTTAAGTAACCAGGAGAGCAAACGACCTAGCCCATATCCCCCCTTGTGCACCTGCTGTCTGTATTCTGTGGTAAGTAGGCTTCTTTTTTCTGGAGCTTCTCCATAATGTCTGTTTGCAGTTGGTGTGTCTTTTGCAGTGTGCCATCCCTATTGGGTAATTGCACTTGCCAGTAGGTCAATCCTTTCTCCTTAATATCTATCCCCCCTTCAATTGTTTCCTGCGAGTGGTTACAGTGGCCATGGCCACCCCCCCATATCACCTCTTTTAGTGTGCTCCACTCCATGCCCCTGATGCTATTGCCTTGTTAATGTTGCGTTTAAAGTATTGTGATGTGTTCCCGTAACGTCTGACCAAATGTCGGGTCGCGGAGAGCCGGCTCGGGCAGACACCAGCTTGGGATTGCTGATCTGATCTGTTGACAAGTGTATTAGAATATTAATGGTGAGGGGTCTGATAGCACCTGTGAATTGCTGTGCATGGCCGAAGGCCAGTCTGGCAAACATGTGGTGTGCCAGCTCATCATGTGAGTATTCTCTGCCCAGGGAGTTCTGCTCTTTCCATACATCTAGAAGATCTAGTGTATCCATTGTGTACGCTAGTGAGGTAGTGCAGTACTCCTCCTGGGTTTATAGTTAGGGTGTTGTGGTGCTCTATCTGCTGTACCGTCTAGCACACAATTGAAGTCGCCCAGCCACAGCATGGTGGTTCTCAAATACGGGCTCATCAGTTTTCAGAGTGTGTGCTAATATGTATGGTCAACGGTATTTAGTGTGTATATGCCCAGTAATGTACTGCCCTTCTGCATCTATGGTCACTGTAGTTTTATGGAATGGCATTCTGGGTGTACATGGTGTGCTACGTGCTCTCAGGAAGTGGTATGTCGGCCATCACCTTTGGCTATCTCCCCTCAGTACGGTCCGAGACCTCTTCCAGAGCACTGCCAGCCTTGGGGTCAACTCCTCACGCCCATACAGTGTCTGGCATTCACCACAGGGGCCACCCGCACCCTGGATCGCTCCGCAGGCTGTCACTCACCAGATGCTCCATGTTCTGGACCTCTGATATCACCGCTTCTCCTTACCGCCACTCAGGAGAGTACCGACGGGTGTCACTTGCTAGACGCTCAGAGTCTCAAGCCTCCGGTAACTCCGCCTCTCCTTCATACCACCCAGCAGTGCTCCGTGGGTGGCCGCTCACCAGGAGCTCGCTGTTCCGGGCCGCTTGCAGCTCTGCTTCTCGGCTCCGGTTCCCTGGGGCCCTGTCAGCGCAGCCGCTCAATAATCGCGTCAGTAGTCCGGCCTCGGCGGTTCATCTCCGCCAAAGGTTCAGGTTTTCTGTCGCAATGTGGGCACTTTTGAAGCTGAAACAGGGGTTGCAGAATAGTGTCAACAGTCACAATATCATCATGCATTGAATGGCCACGATTTAGATGCATATAATGCTGGCTATTAGGTCACTTGCCGGGGAGCTACTCGTTACAGTCTTCACTTCATCTTGCTTGACCACACCCCTGTGAAGGCTGTTTCTTGATAAGAAGCTGTTGTATTTGTGACATTATTATTAAGTGAAGCTGATTAATTTTTCCTTGGGAATCTGATTTGATATATGCCAGGAAGTCTTGAGTTACACAGTTACAGTAGTCACTGAGTTTGCTTTTAGTAAGTGTTTGTATATGCACTTTGGGATTTTCCCCAATGTAGCAGAAACTCAAAAGTGCTAAGCCAAAACAGAAAAACTGAGGTGGCTTGGGAATAACCACTTCTTGTTAAGGTGGCGTCTGCCTTACCATGCCTGAAATTCAGCATGCCTGAAGGGAGTAAACAACGCAGCTGTGCGTGCTTGGAACAGAGCGGGTAATTCAAATGAGTAAGAAGAAAGAAGTGAAAATGGAGTGCCGGGGGAAATATCATCCCAGTTTGGGGAACTTCCTGTGTCTTCCTCTCATCTTAGACCCACACCACTGTTGTCAATGTGGCTGCTTTCATGCAGACTGACACCATCATTGACACTGTGGAGGGCACAACTTATTTTCTGGGAGAAGGTAGCTGAAAGGTGAGGGGCTGTGCCTGCCAATATGGGTGTGACCATTCATAAGTCCTAAAGGGGCTCATCCGCCAAACCCTTCACTTCTCACTAGCTGCTGCCAGCCAAACTGAAAAAGCTGAAATGACAGATATAATTCTTCCAGTCAGGAAGTGGATTGATATCAGACTCCAGTTAAAAGTTCATACAAAAATTAGGAAGAATATGGCTTCTTGGGTAACATATTTCTCATATACTCAGAGACATAACACGGTGCACCACATTGCGGGGGTGGGAGGAAGGCGGGCTACTGGCCATGGGGGGACCCTCAACCATCTGTCCTCTTCATCTGATTGCCTGGGTATGAGGCGTGGCCCTCAGGTTTTGTTACGCTACTGTTTATCCCATATTGATTTATACTAGCTTTCCTCCTAAACCTATTGTAAATGTAATTGGTTACTTGATAGTTTGTATATGATGAAAAGTCCCTATGTTCCCTTCTGACATATTACTTTAAAGTTTTGTTATAAAGTCTCCACAGGGGCACTCGGGAGAAACTACTGTATTGACATTACAAAAAAGGGCCCTGTTGAGAGAAGTTAGCGGAAGCTTCACATATCCTTGCACTATCAAAAAGATTTTGTGTTATGCTCTGCTCCTGGTTGCTGTGTGACATATTAAGATTCGAGAATGAGAATCCAGGGGGAGTCAAATGGCAACGAGTGAGCGAAGAGACAAGAGGGAGGTGTTTAGCTGCATACCTGCCCGTTTGTAATTTACTTTATTAAATACACTTCAAAATTCATCAAGCAGACCGTTTTTTATGTATAACATTACAACACTGGCGACGAGTTTAGTATCATACGCACATTGATATTCAGTGCTGCAACTTTAGGTAGCAGGAGATAGTGACACACTAATACAACTTCAGGAAGCAGGAACTGGTAATTATTTTTTTCTTTGTTGGTGACGAATTTTAGAGGTGTGTGCTTTGACTGTTCATGTGGTGTTGTTAGCAGCTACCCCTGGATACTAAGCTTTTAGAAACCTCGGCTACCACCACCTACCCGGGCCAAAAGAGAAAAAACAATATGGGGGGGTCTATGCGGAACTCCGGCCCTGGGGACCACCACCTTCCTGGGGCCGAATCCAAAATTTACACATAGAGGCCATATATAGCCCAAGGGACCATCACCTCCCCGGGGCCGGCCTGTGCTGAACAAAGGAGGGCTCCAGTACCCACCTCCTGGAACCATATATGGCCCTGGAGACCACCACGACCCAGTGCCGGCTCCTGCTATCTCCCGAGGTGCCCACCTCACAAGAACAAGGACTGACCACCTGGGAGACTGATTGTATCAGCCAAGGATAGTCTCCTTGAAAGAACCTCAGTCTACATTGATCGATTTCTCTTCACTTTTATAGAGACAGCACCTTCTTACATCAAGGATTGTACTGACTTTTTGAAAAAGATTAATCTCATTCCCTGGGAACCTTCATACATCCTAGCGACATTAGATGTACAATCACTATATACTAGCATCAGACATGAAGATGGACTGGTTTCAGTAGAATATTTTCTCAGGTCTAGACCCCTAGCAGCATTGGAATATAATAGAATGATCCTTGAAATGACTGAATTTTGTCTAAATGAAAATATCTTCTGGTTTAGCAACACCTTGCATAACCAGACTCAGGGAACAGCCATGGGCACTTGTTTCGTCCTCAGCTATGCAAATTTGGCTATGGGGTGGTGAGAGGAATGGGTGTCCAAGGATCCCACAACAGAGGAAAAATTGAACAAGGAGATATGGCTTTGTTACAATGATGGTGTTTTTCTGATATGGGAAGGGGCTATGAATGAGGTTGTGCATTTCTGCCAAGTGTTTGAATGAAAACAATATGAATCTAAATTTCACCTTGACAGCAATTAATTTCCTTGATATTCATGTAGAAGTGGCTGACTCCTAGTTGGTAACATCTTTATTTAGACAAAAAACGGCAGGGAACACCACACTAAACGCTTTAAGTAACCATACAGGCCACATGAAGTGGAATATCCCATATGGTGAACTAGTCAGCCTAAAGAGGAATCACAGCTCGAGACTAAATTCAAGGAGGCACAAGATGAGATTATCTCAAGATTTAAAATGAAGAGCTACCCGGAGTAAATACTCCAAAGGGCAAAGGATAGGATAGCTTCATTTGACAGGGAGAGATTACTCTATGGTAACAGGGAACCACTAGAGGCACCACCTAGGAAACTTAATAACAAAGGAGAAGAAAATAAAGTGTGGGTGATCACTACATTTAACCGGGAGTCAAAAAAGGTAGCAGGTATACTAAGAAAGAACTGGGAAATCCTAAAAAACAAACTTGCTATTGCGGACTCCATACGGTACAGACCCAGTATTACGTACCGTAGAAGCAGGAATATGAAAGATATGCTGGTCAGGAGCCATCTGCAGACACAATCGCACCAAACCTGATCGGGGTAAGAACTCAAGGCTTGCAGATATAGTCTCAGTAGGACTATGCATTTTGTCCCCTTTTGAGACAAACCCTTCCAAATAAGACAGCACATAAGTGGTATACTGTATTGAATCTCCGTGTCCAAAAAGGTATATTGGGAGTACTATTTTTGAAGTGAAGAAGCGCATTTTGGAACATACTAGGACCATTACCAACAACGATTCCAAGTATCGAGTGGCACGACATTTCAAAGAGAAACACATGGGTGATTGGATGCAGCCGACATTCTTTGGTCTACATAGGATTAGGAAACATCAACGAGAGGGTGACCAGTGCTTGAAATTAAGGAGGCTTGAGTCAGACTATATCATCAGTCTAGTGACTGTGGAACCAGGGTGTCTGAATAGTAGTGAATAACTGATCCAACTTGAAGTTGGTGGTAATTTGCGATTCCTTAAGGCAATGCATACTAGCATAGCATTTAGGGAATCGCAAATTGCAATTCTCTAAATGCTTGCTCACAATAAGGAATCGCAAATTTTGCAAATCCTTATTTTGAGACAGGGTATTTGCCTACCTACATTGCACACAGCCAAATTGCGATCGCAAATGCTGAAATTCTGCGAATTCCAGCGTTTGCGATCGCAATTCGGCTTCCTACATCTGGCCCATAATACTCAGAAACCCAGAGGGCCTCTGTAGGAAGGTGGAATCTGACTATATGGTTGCCCCCATTTTTTTTATGGTGTTTTGCTGGTTTATGACTTAGTTGGACTTGGATCCTGCTATTCAGGGCCCCAGTCTATCTGCTTTCTCTGTAAAAAGGTTTCCATGTGCCTTAGGCACATCACTGATTGGAATCTGGACTGCCCTTATAAGTCCCTAGTATATGGTATACTATGTACCAAGGGCATAGGTACCTCATAGGCCTACCAGGGGCTGCAGCATGTATTATGCCACCCCTGGAAGGCCACCCAAACTGACACCACAGGTCTGCTACTGCAGCCTGGGTAAGGTGGTGCATGCACCCCTTACTGTGATAGAGGTTACCTATATCACTAAATACATACACACATATAAACCTATAAGTCACTCCTAAGGCAGGCCTTATCAATCCTGAAGGCAGAGTGCGTGGTTCCTATGTGAGGGGGTGCCCCTGCATGAGCAGGGCCCCTCTGCAGCGTTCGGAGACCCTTCTCTGATGCTGTTTGTAGTGCAGCCTGACCATATACTCTTAAGCGCATTATAACCTCGCGTTAAATGCTAACTTTGGAATGGCTGCACCTAAACATGTCGTGTTTGGTGTCAAACATCTTGGAATACTACCCCCCGCCAATTCTGGCGGCGGGGGTAGCATTCCACCCTTCTAGAGGAGAGACATGTTAACCCTGGCCTGGCCGGTAACTTCTTTCCAGAGCCCTGGCGATGCTGCTGCCACAGACACAAGTCTGGCCTCCTGCTGCTGGATGAAACTCCGGCAGGGGAGGCCTGGACAATAGGTTTCCTGTTGCACGGAGGTGTGACCAACTCCCCAGACAGGATAATGTGTATTGGGGCTGGGCGGGAGCACCCTCTGGGTGCTTTGAAGTCCTGCACTGGGGGCACATTTGGTGTCCCTGTGCATACCCCAGTTCAAACCGGATCAGGGGCTTGCAGCCCCTGCTTTGGCGCGAACTGGACAAAGGGAAAGGGTTGTAGCCACCCCTCTGCCCTGACCCACCCATAGGTGAGGCCACAGAGTAGTCCAACCCCTAAACTTGGTATAAGTATAGGAACCCAGTCCTTAGGACTTTAGATTATCCCTGGACGAAACTCTGAAACTGAATCCTGGACCTTCGACGCTCTACTCACGATTAGAGGACAGAAGAATCTCCCTTGGGGTCAAGGAGTGACTCCCCTGCTTGGCAGGCACCAAAGAAGCATCTGTCCGGTTCGCATTTCTGAAGCTCCCGCCGGACGCCGAAGTCATCGCATCACCAGAGGTGGATTCTCAGACTTCCCGAGGCTACCCTGAGTCCCCAGCAAAGCTGAGGCCCGTGGCTATCGTGGGTGACTTGAGACCATGACCCCTGGACACCAAGCACATTTGCAAGTGCATCCTCTTCTGGGTCTCCCCCGAAGTCGTGCTTTGGGCTCCGAGTAGCCCTAGCCTCCAGCACCAACTGCACCGAAGATCACTGGCCTCCACTCCACGAGTGTCCTGTGAGCCAGATCCACGTGTGGCGTCTCGAGGCTCCTTCGCGGTCGCTAGCCCGTTGGCTAGTAGCCCTTAACGAAGGCCAATCTTTTTCTTACTTGGCATCCTGGTTGCTCCAGGCCTGCCCTCACTTACCCTCGCTGGGTGAGTTCCCCAGACCTTGCTGGTCTGCACCATCGACGATCTTCCTCTGCATCGAGACTTGCTGTTGCCAAGGCTTGTTGAGTCCAATCCGGTCGCCGATACCTCAGCACTCGACAAACATCGTGTACCAGCCCGAATCCTGCTCCTGGTCACCGACAACGCCTCCTGGACCTCGTGGCTGAAGAGTCAAGACGACCGTCAATGCACCTGAAGCACTCGACATCGGTGGGCATCTGTCCATCGCCTTCCTGGTCACTGGCTAGTGACCCAGACTCTGTCCCCTCTGCTTTCAGGTTCTTCAGAACTCCGATCCACTCTT
Source organism: Calotriton arnoldi (assembly GCA_963921515.1). Lineage (NCBI taxonomy): Eukaryota > Metazoa > Chordata > Amphibia > Caudata > Salamandridae > Calotriton > Calotriton arnoldi. The sequence continues at coordinate 900,895 of CAWUFW010000230.1, forward strand.
GGATCCACCCGGACACTTTTCACTTGGTCGCCAGCAGCACTTTGCAGCAGATCGCCATTCAAATCGACGACGAAACCCGACCCCGAAAGGCACCTATGCACCCGGCTTCCCTGGGTGAGGTAACACGAGTACTCCGGTGCTCCCGTGGGTAGAGACTCTTCAAAGTCCTAGATCTCAAAGGGTTTGCTCCAAGTCCTCCTTTAAGTGTCCCTTTTCTCTAATTTCCCGATCACGACTTTCTCCATAGAAGTCAACGGCGTATCGCGGTTGTGTATTTACACTGCACGCGTCCCCCGTGGGTCCCCTGTGTCACTACCTTGGGTGGTTCCTTGTGGTCCAAGCACTTCTAGAGGCTCTAGGCCTAGTGTCTAGTTCTTATACCACTTTATTGGTATATGGTTTGGTACGCCCCTAGGGCCCAAACGTGTATTTGTGCTATTACTGTGTTTAAATAACTTCTAACTTATGTACTTCGAACTCTAGCCTCATAAAGAGACTAGAGGGGTGTGTTTAGCAATAAATACATATATTTTGAATATATACCTGGTGTGGTGCTCTTTCATTTGATCACTCAAGAGATTATAGACTGGTAAAACAAGCTGCTTTACATTCCTTCAAGACTTAGCCTGAAGGCTGCTCTCCATAGCTACCACTAGGATAGCTTTCAATAAGGTTGTCTTTAACCTATCTCCAATAAGGGGTTGTTTGGACTGGTGGAAGGTGCCCACTATAATTAGTGGACAGCATATACCAGGCCAACTTCTCACAGCCTCCACTACTCTAAACTACGTGAGAGTTCATGGCATGCTGGGAAATGCAGTTTGTCATTAATGCACTGTCAAGTAGTGCATTCTCAAAGCACCTGAAACCTTTCTCCAGATAGCGCTGACACTCTACAAAGGACTGTCAGACTTTATTTCCCTGAGATGCTCTCAGCGAAAGCTTGATGGAGCACTCACTGAGTTTCAACAGGTAAGCCATGTCTCCAGCAATGCTTCCTGAGACTTTTATTGTATGTGTTGAAACATGAATTGTGTAGATGAACTACTGTGTGGCTCATAATGACCAGGTCACATGCTCATAAAATGACGTCGATCTTCTTAGTCTTAGGAGGTAAACTCTTTGCCACTTTTAGTGAATTTGTAAAATTGTACATCTAAACAAAAAAAATCGGGGGCAAGAATGAACCCCTGTAAACCTCTCAAAATGTCCCATTAAAAAAAGCTTCCTGCTACAAACAAAAACAAGAAGCAGGGAACATTTGAAAGAGTGTCTTTATTTATTTATTTATCGAGGTTTTTTTATAGCGCAAACTTGACCCAAAGGTATCAGAGTGCTTCACAGCATTTGTTCATTAAAGTGCAACGTACACCACAAACAGCTTCTTGGTGCTGAAAGACAAAGACACAACTTCACAGAGAGCTATGCGACATAGAACCAGCTTCAGAGTGTCAACAGAGCAGGAAGGTTTCCAGAAGGAAAGGTGATGCTCAGTCTTCCTGGTCAACACTGAGGGTCATTCTAGTGAAACATTGCTCTAGCAATGATGTGCATTTGTTCCATGGTTCACTTTGCCCCAGCACTTGGATTCTCTGTCTCCTCGCCTTTGCCTTCTGTGCCACTCTACCTGTACCTTCTTTTCTCTAACCCTTGCCCCTCTTTTCCTGTGTCCTTTGCCTCTTCTTGTCAGTTTATCCCTTAGCTATTTTGCTCATGCAACCCCTACACCTCCTTGCCCATCTGCCCCATGTGTGTGAATCCGTGCATTGGGTGTGTGTAGTTTGTAGAGCTCCTGGCTATTCTGTGCTTGTTCAGAGTGTTTTAGCAAACTTTGAGAAACAGTTTCACCAGCTAAAAAGATTAGCTTTGTCCTTGCTTTATGTATCCAGCAAAGATTGCCAATCTTATTGCCATTTCAGAATCTGTGCTACCTTGTCCAGACTGCCTGCTTTTTCTCAGCTCTTTGTCTGTAAACTGTTTGCCTTGTGGCTCTTATTTCTTCACTCGTGCCCCCCTTACAAGGGACTCTTAATTCCAATGGAATTATAAAATCCAGAGATTTTGGATGCTGAAAACACCTCTGTGTGAAAGTAATGTAATTCCTCATTTGTTAGTAGACTTTCAGGGTCCAACTTGTAACAGGCCGCAATTACCCCACTCTTGGAGTTACCGGTTCTCCCAATATCGGTAACTTTGGCAACTCTATGGTGGAACTATCCAGCTTATTCACCAAGCCACTCATAGTGAGTGCCTTAGCCGTCAGAGAGCCGATAACTCTTGCCCTGCACCAGGGACTACTTTGACTCTGATTGGAATTAGGATCCCAAACTTAACATATTCTGGATTTATCGGCTGCATTTGACACTGTCCACCACCACACCCTACTGAAAAGACTTCACAATATTGGAATCCATGAAAATGCTTTGAAATTAATTGCTTCTTATCTCACAGACAAAGTGTTGTCTACCTGCTCCCTTTCACATCACCTCCTCACACACAACACTGCTGCATTCCTCAGGGGTTCCTCATATGCCCTCTATTATTCAACACCTACCTAACACCCTTACCAAATCTAATTAAATCTTACAAGCTCACCTGTTACAACTATGCAGATGACAACCAAATCGTTTTAAAAATGGATAGCCCTAAAACTCGATGACTGCCTTCAAACCATAAATACGTGGATGATGAAGAACCCTCTAATGGTTAACACCACCATGACAGAGATTATGACATGTGAACAATGGCAAAAATACCAGTCTACCACTACATGGCCTAAGGAATTATAAGCCCCTCCACCAACGTAAAGAGAAGTTAGAAACCTGGGAGTAACCATGGACTCAGACTTGAAACCGAATGCTAACAGCGTCACAAAGAGTGCCTTCTTCACAATGAAACACTATGTTGCCTCTTACCCTACCGTTCATACCGACATAAACTGCACGCCTTACTCACGCTCGTAATCTCCATGCTTGACTTTGCCAACAGCCTATACCTTGGTACTCCTGCATTCATTTTATGCAAAATACAACTCATCCAAAATGCTGCTGCAAGGCCTTTACTCTGCCTTCATCCAAGAGAATGCATGACCCCAGTCCTGCAATCACTCCACTGGCTACCCATAGCTACAAGAGCAATGTTCAACTCACTCTGCATTGTCCACAGAGCCTTCTAAAGAAGAGGACCGCAATACCTACAAGTTAAATTCAAGCAAAACAAACCAAACAGAACACTGAGCTCCAGGCTTGCACCACTTATCATTGTACCGCCTTACCATAAGAAATCCATTGGAGGCATTTCTTTATCAGTACAAGCTGCCACGCTCAGGAACCCACTACCAGGCAACAATAGAAGCACCCAGGATCATATACACTTCTGAAGACAGTTGAAAACTTGTCTATTTCCTAGATAAATGCACCAACTGCAGACAGGCATCAGATGCCAGAAAACAGTCACACCCGTGGGTCCCGTGCTCTCCATGCCACTGGAGTCAAGCTATCCTGGCTGATGAGGGCTGAAAGCCCGAAACCGGTCCTAGGATGCTTGTTTCCAGTCCAGGGAGGACCTGGCCTGGCTGTTCGGGCTGGACTGTTCCCATTGGGCGCAGGGTCAAGACTGATTTGCATATGGCTGGGTCCAAACTGGAATGGCATGGTGAGCAAAAAACGATGGATTTAGGCCCAGATCTCTGTACTGGGGTGAATGTACGACATTGTTCTGCATTCTGTCCATCAATTGTTGTTTTTGCATTTGTCACCCCGAGTGGGACGGGTATGCCCAGACGTGGGTCCCGTGCTCTCCATGCCACTGGAGTCAAGCTATCCTGGCTGATGAGGGCTGAAAGCCCGAAACCGGTCCTAGGATGCTTGTTTCCAGTCCAGGGAGGACCTGGCCTGGCAGTTCGGGCTGGACTGTTCCCATTGGGCGCAGGGTCAAGACTGATTTGCATATGGCTGGGTCCAAACTGGAATGGCATGGTGAGCAAAAAAACGATGGATTTAGGCCCAGATCTCTGTACTGGGGTGAATGTACGACATTGTTCTGCATTCTGTCCATCAATTGTTGTTTTTGCAGAAAACAGTCACACCCTCTAGCGCAATCCTCCACTTACAACCCACGTATTGCAAACAACTCAGTCAGCAAACTGCTTTCATTATGAAGTTTAGCAAAAAAAGAGCTGACCTATGGGTTGCAATGACAACATATAGTTACTTACTTCCATCTACAACTGTTATGGCCCGCAATAATACCAAAACCATAATACTCAGTGGTCAGCAAGAATTAATATCAAATAATTAGTATCAAATGTATATAAGATGTATCTGTTATCCGAGTTGTCCATCACCACAACTGTACAGCCAAAAACCAAACATCACCAAATGAACAGGCATGGAATAACTGAAGAGATCTGTGTAGGAGAGTAGGATCTGCTTCACATGGGTACCCCCACTTTTTGCTGATGCTTCACTGTTTTTCGACTTTAGTCTGGCTGGGGCACTGCTAATCAGAACCCCAGCCTAGCTGCTTCCTCTCTAAAATGGTTTCCATGTGCCCTAGGCACATCTCTGATTGGAATCTGGAGTGCCCTTATAAACCCCTAGTATATGGTATACTATGTACCCAGGGCATAGGTACCTCAGAGGCCTACCAGGGGCTGCAGCATGTATTGTGCCACCCCTGGAAGGCCATCCAAAATGACACCACAGGTCTGCTACTGCAGCCTGGGTAAGGTGGTGCATGCACCCCTTACAGTGGTATGGGCTACCTATATCACTACCATTGCACACACATATAAACCTATAAGTCACTCATATGGCAGGCCTTACCAATCCTGAAGGCAGAGTGCTTGGTTTTTATGTGAGAGGGTGCCCCTGCATGACCAGAGCCCCTCTACAGCGTTCGGAGCCCCTCCTCTGATGCTGTTTGTGGTACAGCCTGACCATATACTCTTAAGTGCATTATATCCTCGCGGTACAATGCTAACTTTGGACTGGCTGCACCAAAACATGTCGTGTTTGGTGTCAAACATCTTGGAATACTACCCCCCCGCCAGTCCTGGCGGTGGGGGTAGCATTCCACCCTTCTAGAGGGAGAGACATGTACACACCGGGCTACCCGGTAACTTCTTTCCAGAGCCCTGGCATCACAAAATGGATGCCGCTGCCACAGACACGGGTCTGGCCTCCTGCTGCTGACTGACACTCCGGCAGGGGAGGCCTGGACAATAGGTTTCCTGTCGAAGGGAGGTGTAACCACCTCCCCAGACAGGATAGTGTGTATTGGGGCTGGGCGGGAGCACCCTCTGGTGCTTTGAATTCCTGCACTGGGGGCACATTTGGTGTCCCTGTGCATATGCCAGTTAAAACCGGTTGCAGGGGCTACCTGCCCCTGCTCTGGCACGAAACTGGACAAAGGGAATGGGTGTAACCACCCCTCTTCCCTGACCCTCCCATAGGTGGGTCCCCAGAGTATGTCCAACCCCCTAACTTTGTATAAGTATGGGACCCCAGTCCTTAGGACTTTAGATTACCCTGGACGAAACTCTGACACTGAATCCTGGACCTTCGACGCTCTACTTGAAGATTAGAGGACTGAAGAATCTCCCTTGGGGTCAAGGAGTGACTCCCCTGCTTGGCAGGCACCTAAGAAGCAGTTGTCCGGTCTGCATCGCTGAAGCTACCGCCGGACGCCGAAGTATTTGCAACACCAGAGGTAGATTTCCAGACTTCCCCGAGGCTGCCCTGAGCCCCAGCGAAGCTGAGGCCCGTAGCTGTCGTGGGTAATGTGGAACCGTGACCCCTGGACACCGAGAACTTTTGCAAGTGTATCCTCTTCCTGGTCTTCCACGAAGTTGTGCTTTGGGCTCCGAGTAGCCCCCGCCTCCAGCACCGACTGCACTGAAGATCACTGGCCTCCACTCCATGAGTGTCCTGTGAGCCAGCTCCAAGTGCGTCCACTCAAGGCTCATTCGCGGTGGCTAGTCCGTTGGCTAGAGGGCCCTCCCGAAGGCAACTCTTCTTCTGCTTGGGCTTCCTGGTTGCTCCAGACGTGCCCTGACTTACCCTTGCTGGGTGAGTCCCCCAGACCTTGCTGGTCTGCATCAACGTCCTTTCTTTATTTCCACGTGACTTGCCGTTGCCAAGGCTTGTTGGGTCCAATTTGGTCGCCGACACCCCAGCAATCGACAGACGTTGTGGGACAGCTCGAATCCAGCTCCTGGTTGTCGTCGACACCTTCTGGACCTCGTGGCTGAAGAGTCAAGATGACTGTCAACCTACCTGAAGCACCCAACATCGGTGGGCATCTGCTCATCGCCTTCCTGGTCACTGGCTAGTAACCCTGACTCTGTCCCCTCTGCTTTCAGGTTCTTCAGATCTTCGATCCACCCTTGGATCCACCCGAACACTTTCGATTTGGTCGCCAGCAGCACTTTGCAGCAGATCGCCATTGAAAACGACGACGAAACCCGACCCCGAAAGACACCTATGCACCCGGCTTCCCTGGGTGAGGTAACTCGAGTACTCCGGTGCTCCCGTGGGTATAGACTCTAGAACAACCTAGTTCTAAAGGGGTTTGCTCCAAGTCCTCCTCTAAGTGTCCTTTTTCTTTAAAACTCCAACCGCGACATTCCCCATAGAAGTCAACGGCAGCTCGCGGCTGTGTTCTCACACTGCACGTGTCCCCCGTGGGTCCCCTGTGTCACTACCTTGGGTGGTTCCTTGAGGGCCAAGCACTTCTACAGGCTCTAGGCCTTGTGTCTAGCTCAGTCATGGTTCTTATACCACTTTATTGGTATATGGTTTGGTACGCCCCTAGGGCTCAAACGTGTATTTGTGCTATTACTGTTGATATTCGACTTGTAACTTATGTACTTCGAACTCTAGCCTCATAAAGAGACTAGAGGGGTGTGTTTAAGACTAAATACATATATTTTAAATATATACCTGGTGTGGTCCTCTTTCATTTGGTCACTCAAGAGATTATAGACTGGTAAAACAAGCTGCTTTACATTCCTTCAAGACTTAGCCTGAAGGCTGCTCTCCATAGCTACCACTAGGATAGCTTTCAATAAAGGTTGTCTTTAACCTATCTCCAATAAGGGGTTGTTTGGACTGGTGCAAGGTGCCCACTATAATTAGTGGACAGCATATACCAGGCCAACTTCGCACATTGGTGTGCAGCGTGTGGGATTCCAGCTTGCTATTGTTTTACCAGATAATCTCAATTGAATTGATCAACTGAAAACCGCTAAGGGTACCTTAGGTACATATAAATCAAGCTTAGGATACAGTAAGTTCTACTGAACTTAGAGTTGTGTGTTAAGGGATAGCACACCCTTTCTACAACTCAAGAGAGTTTAGTAGGCCACACTAGAGTAGGTAGTGCATACACCACACCACACTAGTAATGTCTTCACTGCCAGGAACCAGTGAGCTCCTGCCATCCAGATATGACAACCTCACATTCTTGGAATTGAGAGAGTTGTGCAAGGTTAGGAAGTTGAAGACAGGCAAAAGTGCCAACACCCAACGTCTCCTGGAGATGCTTCTGCTAGATGATATTAGAAGACCCCTAAGGTCTGAAAGGGTAGGCAGAGAGGGTGGGGCAGAAGATGAGGGAGGGGCCCGGGATGAAAATGCCCAGGACCTGACCTCTGAAACTGGCCAGGGGGATGACAATGATCCTGACCTGGAAAGTGCAGCTACTCCTGAGGATGAGGAGGAGGCCCAGAATGACCTCCCCTTTGTCCCCCAAGGAAGAGTTGTGAGTGTGCCCAGAAGGACTAGATCTCCTTCTCAGGAGTCTAACCACTCTGACACCTCAGTAGGGACCTCTGTCTCCTCTCATGGGAGGGAATCCTCTCATGAGAGGAGAAAGAGACTGCTTCAGTATGAACAAGCCCAGCTTGAGCTCAGAAAACAGCAGTTGGCTATAGACAGAGAGTCCCTAGATCTCTATAGACAGAGAAAAAGATGGGACTAGAGTCCCATGGTGGCAGCAATTTCCCCAGAGATAGGGAAAGGTCTTATGACCATAGAAACCTGAGCAAGATTGTCCCTCCCTACCAGAGTGGGGATGACATCCACAAATGGATAACTGCACTGGAGAGGGCCTGTAAAGTACAGAGGGTCCCTCAGGAGCAGTGGGCAGCAATCTTGTGGCTCTCCTTTGCAGACAAAGGTAGAGATAAGCTCCTCACTGTTAGAGAAGAGGATGCTGACAATTACAAAGTCTTGAAGAGTGCTCTGATTGATGGGTTTGGCCTAACAACTGAACAATACAGGTTAAAGTTCAGAGATACCCAAAAATCACAGGCTCAAGACTGGGTGGACTATGTGGATTGTTCTGCTAAGGCTCTGGAAGGTTGGTTGATGGGCAGTAAGGTATGTGACTTCAAAGGATTGTACAATCTTATCATGAGGGAGCAGATTCTTAATAACTGTCAAAATCAGCTGTTGCATCAGTACCTGGTGGACTCTGATCTGACCTCTCCCCAAGAATTGGGAAAGAAGGCAGACAAATGGGTCAGAACCAGGGTGAGGCAGAAGGTACAGAACCAAGGTGGTGACCCTACGAAGCAAGATTCTAAAAACTCTGATAAGGGTGGGGAGAAGGGTAAAGACCAGAAGTCTTCACAAGGCCCCCAAAAATCTTCTTCAGGTGGGGATTCACAGTCTAACAAGGGAAAAGGCCAAAAGAAACCATGGTGCAAAGTCTGTAAGCAAAAGACACACTGGACCAGTGATTGCACCAAGTCCAAAGACTCTATTCCAGCCTCCACCAATGCCCCTAAGGCACCTGTTCCCCCTAGTGCAGTTACAATTGGTGGTGGGAGTACACAGGCCAAGGGTTTAGTAGGGTTGACCCTGGGTAATGAGATGAGCTCTGGCCTAGTCAGAGAACTCACTCAGGCTGTCCTAGTCTGTGATGGAGGCATGGATGTGACCTCCTCTGTGAGTCCCAGTAATCTGGGCAAGTACAGGCAACAGCCATTAATCAATGGAAAAGAGGCTTTGGCATTTAGGGACACAGGGGCGAGTGTCACCATGGTGACACAAGACCTTGTGGATCCTGGGCAGATTATACTTGGTGAAATGTACCAAGTGACCAATGCTAGCAATGTCAGAACAGACCATACTCTGGCAGTTGTTAACTTCTCCTGGGGAGGGGTAAATGGCCTTAAGAAGGTTGTGGTGAGTGCAAACCTACCAGTTGAATGCTTGCTTGGCAATGATCTTGAAACTTCAGCTTGGGCAGAAGTGGAGCTCAGGACCCATGCAGAAATGCTGGGGATCCCTGCAGATGTGTTTGCTGTGACCAGGTCACAGAGCAAAATGTCTAACACTGAACAGGCCTTGGATCCTGGAACCATGGACCAAGTGCCATCCAAGAGGAGGAGTAGTAGGGTTAAGGCAGTGCCTTCCCCCTTGGCTCAGAAGGAAGATCAGTCTCTTGAGGGGGATGATCTCAGTCCTGAGGAAGGAACTGTCCCAGAGGAGCTTGAACCTGACCAGGTTGAGTTCTTGGGGACAGGGGGCCCTTCTACGGCAGATCTGTGCTAGGAGCAGCAGAGCTGCCCCTCTCTTGAACCCCTCAGACAGCAAGCTGCTGCTGAGGCTGCTGGGAATGCTAGTGGTCCCCATAAAGTGTATTGGGATGATGGACTCTTGTACTCAGAGTGTAGAGACCCCAAGCCTGGTGCCACCAGGAGGTTGGTTATACCTCTGAAGTTCAGGGGCTTCCTATTGACCCTAGCCCATGACATTCCTCTAGCAGGTCTGAAGACACCAAGGAGTTTTGTCGCTCCTGTGTAACCTGCCAAGCCAGTGGGAAGGCAGGTGGCACCACAAAGGCCCCCCTGATACCACTACCTGTGGTGGGGGTTCCCTTTGAGAGAGTGGGGATTGATATTGTTGGTCCCATGGATCCCCAAACAGCATCTGGGCACAGGTTTATCCTGGTGGTGGTGGACCATGCCACTAGGTACCCAGAGACTATTCCCCTTAGGACCACTACAGCACCTGTGGTGGCAAGAGCCCTCCTGGGAATTTTCTCAAGAGTGGGCTTCCCTAAGGAGGTTGTATCAGACAGGGATGCAAACTTTATGTCTGGATACTTGAAGGCAATGTGGAAGGAGTGTGGAGTGACTTACAAGTTCACCACACCCTATCACCCACAATGCAATGGTTTAGTTGAGAGATTCAACAAAACCTTAAAGGGCATGATTAAAGGGCTCCCAGAAAAGCTTAGGCGAAGATGGGACATACTTTTGCCCTGCCTTTTATTTGCATACAGGGAGGTGCCTCAGAAGGGGGTTGGCTACAGCCCTTTTGAACTTTTGTTTGGTCACCCTGTCAGGGGTCCATTGTGCATGGTGAAGGAAGGATGGGAGTTACCTCTCAAGCCCCCAAAGCAAGACATAGTGGACTATGTACATGGTCTCCGCTCCAGGATGGCTGAGTACATGAAAAAGGCAACTAAAAACCTTGAGGCTAGCCAGGAACTGCAAAAAGCCTGGCATGACCAAAAGGCTGTACTGACTGTTTACCAGCCAGGACAGAAGGTGTGGGTGCTGGAGCCAGTGGCCCCAGCAGCTCTCCAAGACAAGTGGAGTGGACCCCATACCATTGTTGAACAGAAGGGTGAGGTTACCTATTTAGTAGACCTAGGAACACCCAGGAGCCCCCACAGGGTTCTCCATGTCAACAGATTGAAACCATATGTGGACAGGGCAGACATGGGCTTGCTCATGGCTACTGATGAGGGACAGGAGGAAGAGAGTGACCCACTCCCTGACCTGCTATCACAGAACCCTGATGATGGGTCAGTGGATGGTGTAGCCTTGGCAGGCAGCCTCACTGCTCAGCAGCAAACTGATTGTAGACAAGTGCTCAATCAGTACAGACATATGTTCTCTCTGACTCCAAGTCAGACCACCTGGTGCACTCATGAAGTGGACACTGGGGACAGTCTGCCTATTAAAAATAAGATTTATAGGCAACCTGACCATGTCAGGGACTGTATCAGGACAGAAGTCCAGAAAATGTTGGATTTGGGAGTTATTGAACCCTCAGATAGCCCTTGGGCTAGTCCAGTGGTCCTTGTGCCAAAACCTCACACCAGTGGTGGGAAAAGAGAGATGAGGTTTTGTGTGGACTACAGGGGTCTCAATGCAGTCACTAGGACTGATGCCCATCCAATACCTAGGGCAGATGAGCTAATAGACACTTTGGCCTCAGCCAAGTATCTAAGCACATTTGACCTGACAGCTGGCTACTGGCAGATCAGACTAGCTGATGATACAAAGCCAAAAACAGCATTCTCAACCCCTAGTGGACATTATCAATTTGTGGTAATGCCCTTTGGTCTGAAGAATGCACCTGCCACTTTTCAGAGGTTGGTGAATACAGTCCTTACAGGTCTGGAGGCCTACAGTGCAGCATATCTAGATGATATTGCTGTCTTTAGCTCCACCTGGGAGGATCACCTGGTCCACCTCAGAAATGTTTTAGAGGCCCTGCAAAAGGCAGGCCTCACTATCAAGGCCACCAAGTGCCGGATAGGGCAGAGCCAGGTTGTGTACCTGGGCCATCTTGTGGGTGGAGGCCAGGTTCAACCATTGCAGAGCAAAATCCAGACCATCATGGACTGGGTTGCTCCCACTACCCAGACTCAGGTGAGAGCCTTCTTAGGCCTGACTGGGTACTATAGGAGATTTGTCAAGGGGTATGGATCAATAGTGACACCCCTGAATGACTTAACTTCCAAGAAAATGCCCAAAAAGGTTCAGTGGACAGCTAGCTGTCAAAAGGCATTTGATGACCTGAAGCAGGCCATGTGCACTGCTCCCATTCTCCAGAGTCCTGATTACTCCAAGAAGTTCATTGTCCTAACAGATGCATCTGAATTGGGGGTAGGGGCTGTACTGTCACAATTGAATGATGAAGGTCAGGATCAGCCAGTAGCTTTTATTAGCAGAAGGCTGACCCCTAGAGAGAAACGTTGGTCAGCCATAGAGAGGGAGGCCTTTGCTGTGGTTTGGGCTCTGAAGAAGTTGAGGCCATACTTGTTTGGTACTCACTTCCTTGTTCAAACAGACCACAAGCCCCTCCTATGGCTAAAACAAATGAAGGGTGAAAACCCCAAACTGCTTAGGTTGTCCATTTCCCTACAGGGGATGGACTTTACAGTGGAACATAGACCTGGGAGTAACCATGCCAATGCAGATGGACTCTCTAGGTATTTCCACTTAGAACATGAAGACTCAACTGGTCAAGGTTAGTTTAATGTCCCTGCGTTTGGGGGGGGGTTGTGTAGGAGAGTAGGATCTGCTTCACATGGGTACCCCCACTTTTTGCTGATGCTTCTCTGTTTTTCGACTTTAGTCTGGCTGGGGCCCTGCTAATCAGAACCCCAGCCTAGCTGCTTCCTCTTTAAAATGGTTTCCATGTGCCCTAGGCACATCTCTGATTGGAATCTGGAGTGCCTTTATAAGCCCCTAGTATATGGTATACTATGTACCCAGGGCATAGGTACCTCAGAGGCCTACCAGGGGCTGCAGCATGTATTGTGCCACCCCTGGAAGGCCATCCAAAATGACACCACAGGTCTGCTACTGCAGCCTGGGTAAGGTGGTGCATGCACCCCTTACAGTGTAATGGGCTACCTATATCACTACCATTGCACACACATATAAACCTATAAGTCACTCCTATGGCAGGCCTTACCAATCCTGAAGGCAGAGTGCTTGGTTTTTATGTGAGAGGGTGCCCCTGCATGAGCAGAGCCCCTCTACAGCATTCGGAGCCCCTCCTCTGATGCTGTTTGTGGTACAACCTGACCATATACTCTTAAGTGCATTATATCCTCGCGGTACAATGCTAACGTTGGACTGGCTGCACCAAAACATGTCGTGTTTGGTGTCAAACATCTTGGAATACTACCCCCCGCCAGTCCTGGCGGCAGGGGTAGCATTCCACCCTTCTAGAGGGAGAGACATGTACACACCGGGCTACCCGGTAACTTCTTTCCAGAGCCCTGGCATCACAAAATGGATGCCGCTGCCACAGACACGGGTCTGGCCTCCTGCTGCTGACTGAAACTCCGGCAGGGGAGGCCTGGACAATAGGTTTCCTGTCGAAGGGAGGTGTAACCACCTCCCCAGACAGGATAGTGTGTATTGGGGCTGGGCAGGAGCACCCTCTGGTGCTTTGAAGTCCTGCACTGGGGGCACATTTGGTGTCCCTGTGCATATGCCAGTTCAAACCGGTTGCAGGGGCTACCTGCCCCTGCTCTGGTGCAAAACTGGACAAAGGGAATGGATATAACCACCCCTCTTCCCTGACCCTCCCATAGGTGGGTCCCCAGAGTATGTCCAACCCCCTAACTTTGTATAAGTATGGTACCCCAGTCCTTAGGACTTTAGATCACCCTGGACGAAACTCTGACACTGAATCCTGGACCTTCGACACTCTACTTGAAGATTAGAGGACTGAAGAATCTCCCTTTGGGTCAAGGAGTGACTCCCCTGCTTGGCAGGCACCTAAGAAGCAATTGTCCGGTCTGCATCGCTGAAGCTCCCGCCGGACGCCGAAGTCTTTGCAACACCAGAGGTGGATTTCCAGACTTCCCCGAGGCTGCCCTGAGTTCCCAGCGAAGCTGAGGCCCGTAGCTGTCGTGGGTAATGTGGAACCGTGACCCCTGGACACCGAGAACTTTTGCAAGTGCATCCTCTTCCTGGTCTCCCACGAAGTTGTGCTTTGGGCTCCGAGTATCACCCGCCTCCAGCACCAACTGCACCAAAGATCACTGGCCTCCACTCCACGAGTGTCCTGCGAGCCAGCTCGAAGTGCGTCCACTCGAGGCTCCTTCGCGTTCGCTAGTCCGTTGGCTAGTGCGCCCTCCCGAAGGCAACTCTTCTTCTGCTTGGGCTTCCTGGTTGCTCCAGACGTGCCCTGACTTACCCTTGCTGGGTGAGTCCCCCAGACCTTGCTGGTCTGCATCAACGTCCTTTCTTTATTTCCACGTGACTTGCCGTTGCCAAGGCTTGTTGGGTCCAATCCGGTCGCCGACACCCCAGCAATCGACAGACATCATGGGACAGCTCGAATCCAGCTCCTGGTCATCGTCGATGCCTCCTGGACCTCGTGGCTGAAGAGTCAAGATGACCGTCAACCTACCTGAAGCACCCGACATCGGTGGGCATCTGCTCATCGCCTTCCTGGTCACTGGCTAGTGACCCAGACTCTGTCCCCTCTGCTTTCAGGTTCTTCAGATCTTCGATCCACCCTTGGATCCACCCGAACACTTTCGACTTGGTCGCCAGCAGCACTTTGCAGCAGATCGCCATTGAAAACGACGACGAAACCCGACCCCGAAAGACACCTATGCACCCGGCTTCCCTGGGTGAGGTAACTCGAGTACTCCGGTGCTCCCGTGGGTATAGACTCTAGAACAACCTAGTTCTATAGGGGTTTGCTCCAAGTCCTCCTCTAAGTGTCCTTTTTCTTTAAAACTCCAACCGCGACTTTCCCCATAGAAGTCAACGGCGGCTCGCGGCTGTGTTCTCACACTGCACGCGTCCCCCGTGGGTCCCCTGTGTCACTACCTTGGGTGGTTCCTTGAGGGCCAAGCACTTCTACAGGCTCTAGGCCTTGTGTCTAGCTCAGTCGTGGTTCTTATACCACTTTATTGGTATATGGTTTGGTACGCCCCTAGGGCTCAAACGTGTATTTGTGCTATTACTGTTGATATTCGACTTGTAACTTATGTACTTCGAACTCTACCCTCATAAAGAGACTAGAGGGGTGTGTTTAAGACTAAATACATATATTTTAAATATATACCTGGTGTGGTCCTCTTTCATTTGGTCACTCAAGAGATTATAGACTGGTAAAACAAGCTGCTTTACATTCCTTCAAGACTCAGGGGCCGATTCCGATTCAGGCCGGAAATCTCCCCGACCGAGCCGGACCCGGAGAGATTTCCGACCGAATCGGACTCTAGCAGTCCGACCGAACGAGTACGATGCGCACGCATGCTATCGGACTCGATTCGGTCGGACTCCCATTGAAGTCAATGGGAGCCGGTCGTACAACGCGTACGCGGGCTCCCATTGACTCAATGGGTGCGAGGCGAACGAGGGCGCCCTACAGCGGGTTCACGTCGATGCGGTTCGCGCCGCACACGCACAGGTAGGGGGACCCATGGGTCCCCCTGTGTGCGACTCGCGTGGCTACACGTACAGGGGGTCCGACACGGACCTCCAAAGTCCGGCTCCGACAGCTGTTTCGAGCCGGATGGTGCGGGTCGGTCGGACTGCTCAAGGCGCGCATCGTACTTGCCCGGCCGGGGAACGTCTCCATCGCGCGGTGCGAGTCGAGTCCGAGCGAGTTGGTCGGTGCGGTTCGGACCCGTGAACGAGTCGGTCGGCGATTTCGCGTGCGCTCGCATCGTACTCGCTCGGCCGGACGCGCGTTCGAATCGGTCAGAAAAGAGGGCTCCGAATCGGATCCGGTTAAGCCGAATCCGATTTGGTGCGCTACCGGCCGAGATCGGAATTGGCCCCTCAGCCTGAAGGCTGCTCTCCATAGCTACCACTAGGATAGCTTTCAATAAAGGTTGTCTTTAACCTATCTCCAATAAGGGGTTGTTTGGACTGGTGCAAGGTGCCCACTATAATTAGTGGACAGCATATACCAGGCCAACTTCTCACAATCTGTTACACATTACTGAACAGTTTTGGAGGGTTTTAATATAGTTCATTCACTGCAGGTCCAAAATATCTATACCATCTGACTGCTTCTTTACCTCTCACATAGACACTCAGATATGTGATCATAATAAAAAGATCTCTCCACTTCTCTCTCGCTCCACCCATGCCAGCTCAGGACAACAATTATACACAAAATCTCAGATTAAGCCATAGTATGCAGTATCCAGCTAAGTATATCACATGAAATAATATAAAGGGACGTGCAGAGCTGTTCAAAGCTACCAGCATACTGAAAACCATAAAACTGCCTGTCTGTCCCTTACACTTCCTTATCCAACACACTGCGATGTGCTGCGTCCCATACCACGATAACCACACCTCTGTGGTCATCACGCATGACATGTAAACACTTCCCACATAGGACCAAAACAAAAACAACATCCTTCCAACCAAGCGCCCTACATAGTGTAGCAGGCTACTCAAGTAGGCAAGCGCTTCAGCGCCCCAAATTGGGGTAGTAAGCGCTATATAAATGCTGCAATACAATATAATAGTAGAGCAGAGACAATGGCTAAAATTCTGCAAAGGGGACAAGCCCTTGGAAGCACCCCCTGGCGAAGGTGAATGAACTTTCTGATACCTGCTTCAGGTCACCAGATGACCCATGTCACCAAGTATGTAGTGCTTCAGTTTTTACTTGACAAATCCTGGTAGTTGAAGCCTTGAGTCTCATAAATGAAAGTAATGGCCAACATTGCTAAAGTACAGAGGTCTGTGAAAGGAAAGCCTGTAGTGGACTCTCTCGTCCTTGGTAAACGCACCCAGTATAATTCATGTTATCCAACATGGACGCCATCTTATCTTCATGTTCCCATCCTCTGCCTGGCCAGAGGTATCTCCCCTATATTTCTGTTATTTCTTGACAACAAACTTCACAACTGCCCCTTTCCAATAGGTTCGTACTTTTTGCCATGTGTAGGTCTTTTTGAAGTAACGACATGCAATTTGGCAAATGTATAGAAAACGCCTTGATCCAAGCTTTCTCCCAGTGCCGCCACACTGTATTTGTGTAATCAATCACCCAATAATGTAAAGAGACCCTTCCGAGTTCTGCTATTGTATTAATTAGCAGGTTTATTACTGCACGAGGTGTTTGAGAACGGCCTGGCTGGGGTGGGCGGCCTGCAGGAAGCAGATCGCATTTCCCTAGGGCAGCTGGAGGGCCGTACGGACAGAGCAGGGTGCATGCAGACACCTCCCCTCGAGTCTGTACTGCTATTAACAGCCTGGTCACAGCAAACGCACACCCCTCCCCCATGCACGGAGATACCCTGCCCCGGCCCAAAATACATTCCCACTGCAACAGGTTTTTTTCCACCGGCTGCAGATTGTCTGACATCTGACCAAGTACCTGGCGGAGGCCAGCACCGGTCACTCGCCAAAAACCCCTGCCTGGGAGTCACCGTTCCCTCCCTTTAATATCCAGTGTCTGTCACCTGTGAATTTGCAAGTGTGCTTGAATCTTGTACAGTAGTTTCAGAGATCATCGGTTTTTACCACATAAAAGATGAGGTGGGCGCAGTCAGCGATTTATTCGTAAAAGGCAAAACGCGGGGGGTCCAAAGTTGTCCTCATACTCTTGCTGCCGGTATTGACAAATGTCAGTGTTGCCACTTATACCAAGGCTGTCTAGTCTCGAGTCCATTCCCTCTTTTATCCAGTATCTTTCACTTCCTGTCCCTTCGTCTCACTTGCACATTTGTTTTCTCGCTTTGCCACTGTCTTCAGTCTTTCTCTCCCCCCCCCCCCCCCTTTCTGCCCTCTCTCTCTTCATGTTGGTCAAAGTCTGAAGATGACAATTAAGTCCTCTTCCCGGTGGGCCCCACCTGCAAACACCAGCTCAAATTAAACTCTGAGTCCGCATTTATAATCACTGGGCCTTATCCGACGGTCACAGCTGGGTCTGTATCATAAACAGCTGCTCTGGCTAAACACAGCTGAACGACTTTTTTTTTGCATTTGAGATGTCTAAAGTTCATACATATAACTCAAGATTTCTAAGAATCCATCTAATGTAGACAGCACAAGTCCGTAACAGCGAACAGAGGTTGCCTCCTTCACTCTCTGACTTGTGCCATCCAAAGTTCATTCATTAACTTAGAGAATTTTTGAGTTACATGTTTGAACTTCTTCATGATATGGCCCCTGTGCACCTGTTTGTATGCGACTGCACTGTCCAAAGTGCATACATTTAACTTGGAATTTCTCAAAGTCAGTGACTGTGTTGCAGGCAGCATAACTCTGAAACCAATGAGCAGTGGTTGCCTCTCTCTCTGTTTCCTACCAGTGCTGTCTGCAGCACTAACACAGAGAAATCCTGAGTTATATAGAAGCACTGTAGAAAGTGCAATCGCATAGAACAGGCTCACAGAGACAGAAATTATTAGCTTCCTCGCAGATCTTGTAGCATGTCAATTAAATCAATTAGTCTCGGGCCCCACTCATGCCGCAGGCCACCTGTTAGATCCTGTTTTTTCAAACATTCCTTTTCTCATTGTTAGTTCACCCAGTCCGGTCTGTTGGTCCGACCACTTTCTGATCTCGGTGTCCCTTGCGGTTCCACTATCTCCGCACAAAGGTGCTCAGAAAACTTTATTTAAGCGCCCTTGGCGTAAGCTGAACCTTGAGCAATTTCACGCTCTTCTTGCCTTAGAACTGCCCAAGCTACCTATGGATCCAGAGGCGGCATATAAAACCTTTTGCAACTGGATTCTCCAAGCTCTGGATTCTCTCATTCCGGCCAAGTGGTCCAAGTCCCGTACCTCCCATGCCAACCCTTGGTTTTCTGACAATGTGGCTGCTATGCGTAAAGCTTGTAAAAAACTGGAGCGAGCATGGCGAAGAGAGTATGATCTGCCTGCTAAAAGACACTATCAGGCTGCCATCAAAAGGTATCATAGGGCCATACAGGCTGAGCGTGCTGCTTACTTTACTAAGGAAATCCACTCTAGTAGCAATCCAACCAAGTATATTTTTAAAATACTTAATGATCTTAAACTCAGGAAAAGCCCTACTGCCTCTGTAATCACGTCCAAGCAGCAATGTGAGGATCTCGCCACCTTTTTCGTTAAAAAGGTGGAGACGATATATCATTCCTTTTCTCAGGCCCCTGTTAGTCTTAGTCCTGTATCCAGGCCTCCCATCGTTCACACTCTGACGGCGTTTCCTTCTGTTGATTAGGATGAGCTTTGTCAGCTTTGCAGCAAAATCAAATCTGGCTCCCCTGCAGATCCTCTCTAGCCGGACCGGTTTTTAAAATCATTGTCTGTGGTCGCGGCACCTCTGTGCCAGTTGATTAATACTTCCTTCTCCACTGCAACGGTTCCAAGGCAATGGAAACAGGCTATGGTTGTTCCCCTTCTCAAAAAGCCATCATTAGATCCAGCTAAATTGGAAAACTTCCGCCCAATCTCTCTGTTACCTTGGGCAGCTAAAATTGCGGAAGCACACGCTAATACCATCCTTTCAGCTTTTCTGAATTCCAATGGCATCCTGGATCCCACGCAGAATGGTTTCCGCCCAGGGCACAGTACGGAGACAGCGCTCCTTGCTGTGGCCGAACATCTGCGGACCATTCTAGATGCGGGTGACACCGCGGCACTAATCTTGTTAGATCTTAGTGCCGCGTTTGACACTGTATCCCACCAGATTCTTTTAAATCATCTGGAGGAGGCAGGAATCGTTGGTGCTGCCTTGGAATGGTTCAGATCCTTCCTCTCTGAAAGGACTTTCCAGGTGTCTGCTCCGCCCTTCCACTCACAGGTCCAGTCTGTTGGACAAAGTGTGCCACAGGGTTCCGCCCTGAGTCCCGTACTTTTTAATCTGTACGTACAACCTCTGGCAGTGATAGCCAGGGACAGGGGTCTCTCCATTGTCTCTTACGCCGATGACACGCAGCTGGTGGTGGTTCTCTCCGACAACTCCATGCAGATGCCCCTATGTTTAGGAGCGGTCTGGCGGCGGTCGCGGAGTGGATGACCGCCAACTGCCTCCAGCTTAATGCTAATAAATAGGAGGTGTTGTTGGTAGGTAAAAACATCAAGCTGTGGAGTGAGAACTGGTGGCCTAACACCCTGGGGAGCGCACCCACCCCTAAGTCGGTGGTGAAAAACCTAGGAGTTTGTATGGACTCAACCCTTAGTCTTCAGGATCACACTAAGAAGATTGCAGGCATGTGCTTTGGCCTTCTACGGGGTCTGAAACCCCTTTTGGGCTTTTTTGACCCGTCCACCAGACAACTGATTGTTCAGGCGGCCATACTGTCTAGGCTTGACTACGCAAATTCACTTTTTTGGGGGTTGAATAAAGCTGAGGTCTTGCACCTACAAAGGGTCCAAAATGCAGCTGCCAGAGCCCTTTTGGGTCTCCCGCGTAGACGCCACATCTCGGGGGTAATCCGTCGATTACACTGGCTGCCTGTGGCCAAGCGCATAGAATTTAAAGCCCTCTCCACGGCCTTCAAAATATTAAAGTTCTCCTCTCCTTGTATTCTGTCCGACGTGGTGGTACCTTACACTCCCTTGCGCTCTCTGCGCTCTATGGGGTCTTGCTTGGCTCTGGTCCTGCGGGTAAAATGTCTACGTGCCGGGGGACGATCTTTCCGCTATCTAGCGGCCAAGCTTTGGAATTCTCTCCCCCTGCATATTCGCAGTCTGGATAACTACTTGACGTTCAGGAAGGCTATAAAAACTAATCTCTTCCCCGCGGCTTAGGCTTTAGTCTCTTGTTGTCTGCCAGTAGTAAGCGCTGGGATGCCTCTTTGCTGAGGCAGCTGTTGCGCTATACAAATCGGACTAACTAACAGCTGTGTCCTGCACGATCACACACCTTCATGATACGGCCTTCATGAACTCATATTTGGATGCTCCATGGCCTCCACAGACTCCACACTGGCACCCCTTAATGGCATCCTTCATGCTGCAGGACGTCTCATCCAGAAGTAGTACCATCACGTCACTCCCACCCTGAGATGGAACTCCACTGGCTTCCCTTACCAGCTGCATCATTTATAAAGCCATCACGACCAGCTCACCAACTTATCTTGCAGACAAGCTCACAATTTCCAGTGGTCAGGGAGTAGCCAGAAAATGTAAATGGCCCTCTATTGAACTATACCTCTAATGCTACAAAGCACGTGAAATGAGCAAACAAACCTTCCTTTGAAGAGTTGCCTTCACCTGATCATCCTTCATCCATCCATCAATCCTTTCGCCATTCAATGTATTTATTTCCAGCTATACATCCAATCATCTGAACATCTCTTCACCTTTCCTTCCAACTATCCACCCAGCCAACCATCCAACCATACTTTCTTCCATCCTCTTATCCAGCCAGACACTCTTCTATCCTTTCAAATATACACCCATCCTTTCACCAATCCACCTATGAGTATATTCATGAATCAATTCATCCATCCTTTCAATCTTCCTTCCTCTATACTGTCACCCATACGCCCATTATTCCATCCTTCTTTTCATTCACTCTTTTACCTATTGATTCTTTCCCTCTTCCATCTATCATTTTATCCTTAAATCTATTGTTACTTTAATCCTTCGATCTTTTTATCATTCCAGCTAACCATCATTTTCCTCTTTAATCCATTAATTCTTATACACTTCTTTCCTTTCTCTCTTCTGTTAAAGCTTTACCTTTTCTTCCATCTTTTGCCTTTCACTTTTCCTTTTTTCCTTTCACCCTTCCTTCTTATTCTAGTTATTTATTTCGAATATAGCACTTTACTACGCAATGTGTTACATCGCGTGTTATTACAATGCGGTCGTTACAACGACCGCGTTGTTAGTACGCGATGCATTTACATCGCAAGTCTTTACAACGGCTTCCACTAGGGGGCGCGCTGGACTTAGGAATAGTTTTGTTTACTATTCCTACTCCAGTTTGCGCAACAGTAGGGAAGGTGTTGGAATTTATTTCCAATACCTCAGCGCCCCCTAGTGGAAGTCGTTGTAAAGACTTGCGATGTAAATGCATCGCGTACTAACAACGCAGTCCTTGTAACGACTGCGTTGTAAAGGTATCGCGGTGTAATGACCGCGTTGTAAAGGTTGTTTCCCATTTCTTTCCCCTTTCTATCTACACATCTTCTTTCTGTCATCCAAGTTTTTCCTTTTTTCTTTTTTCTCTCATGCTTACTTTTTCAACATTAATATTTAGTTGATTCCTTCCTCAACTCCGCTCCACCCGATTATGCACTGGGGGTGTGCGCCAGGTGGGATGGTGTGTTGCAGCATCCTCTGACACATCTTGGGCGCTTTAAATGGTGAAAGGCGTATCTCGTAACCCTAGATTTTGTTTCACACAATTTAACTATGTACCTCACACTTACCTCTTGGCTCTGATTCCTGAGTGCCCCAGATGTAAATTACTTGATGACGTGTTTTGCCACATGGTATGGGGCTGTCCGTTCCTGTAGCCGGTCTAGCAAATGGTCACTGCCACGGTGGCCGAACTTGTGAATCCCACCCTTTATTTTATTTTATTTTATTTATTTATTTATAAAGTGCAAACTAATACCCGGAGGCGTCTAGGCGCTGGAAAACTAAAAACTAACAGCACTCAATCATTGCACCTGTGGAAGATGGGCTGCCGGGAAAACAGCCAGCTCTTGAGGGCCTTCCTAAAAGAAAACAAGTCAGAGGAGTTTTTTAAATGTATTGGAAGACAGTTCCATAATCTAAATGTGGTAGTAACAAAACATTTGCCCGCCCCAGTTTGCAAGCCGGAATCTGGAAACCTCCACCAGATTTAGAGAAGATGACTGGAGGTTTCTCGGCAGAACATACCAATGGAACTGGTATTTTAAGTATTCTGGTCCATGATCGTGGAGGGCTTTAAAAGCAATACAAAGGGCTTTAAAATCAATTCTTTTCTCCACGGGGAGCTAGTGGAGAGATTTAAGAGCTTGTTTGGCTGTATGATGTCTGGGGATCTCTACTAGTAGTCAAGCCGCTCCATTCTGAAGAACCTGTAGCTTGGTACGAAGACCCTTCTGTAGACTAACAAAGAGAGCGTTACAGTAGTCTAACTTAGATAAGATAAGCGCAGAAACAACAGTTTTTTTAAGATCAGGAGGTATAAAAGGATAGATATAACGAAGATGTTTTAGTGTAAAAAAAGTGGACGAGGTAACGGCATTTACCTGATGTTTGAAAGAAAAAGCTGTGCCAACAATAATAATTTCCAGATTTTTTGCTTTGTCACTGGAATAGGGAGCGGGTCGAGTTCCTGAGGCCACAAATCAGGGGACCAAAAGGAGGTGTTACCTCCGAAGAGCAATACTTTGTTTTTGCTTGAATTTATCTTCAGGCAATTCTCCATCATCCACTTACTGACCTGTTGCATACAGCTTTGAAACTTAGAAGGTGTGTCCTGAATATTGTTTGCGACAGAGATAATAATCTGAGTGTCATCAGCGTACGACACCATGGTAAAGCCAAATGATTTAATAAGTCTGGCCAGGGGGGTGACATAAATTGAAAAGAAAAGGGCTGAGCGAAAAGCCCTGTAGAATTTCGCAAGGAAGTTGGAAGGTATGTGTCAAATAGCTGTCAATTTCCACAAGTTGCTCGCGCTCAGTTAGAAAATATTTAAAGAAAGAAAGAGTTAAACCGCCTATGCCGATCTTTTGAAGACGACTTATCAGTAAGCTATGATCCACCATATCGAAAGCTGCAGAGACGTCTAGTAAAATCGGAGCGGCATTGCCTCCTCTGTCGACAGCACGTCTGACCTCCTCAGTAGCGGTAATCAGGGCGAGCTCCGTGCTGTGCTCACTCCTGAACCCGTACTGGGTAGAATTCCTTGCACCCACACCTGAATCCTGCCTGTTGGGGTTGCACACCCGAGCAAAGGGAGATAGACACCTCATTGACATTGTCTTTGTTCTAGTGATGGCGTGGAAGGTGCCTGTGTCCCCACTCCCCACCCCCCTGATCTGCAGGGTTGGTTGGCAACTTTGTTAACATGAACATGAGTGGAAGCCAACACCCTCAAGTTGCTTCGTATGAGAGGGGAATCATGGATTGGTGGGGAGTGCTGAGAAACATTCTTACTTAATGTTGAAGCCAAAAATGCACATCCACCATGAGTCACATTACCATGCTGGGTAACTAGGATCACTCGCACACGAATGCTGACATACCCAATGCCAACGGGGGCGTCTGAGTTGGTGTGGGATAGGCAGGCGCCACACCAGCAGACTACACACACTGTCAATATCGCCACAGGGTCTACCACTGCATTGTATAACTATAAGCGACTCATGCACATGGATGCCCTCCCCCGCACCCATTGACCTGCCCATCCCAATAACACAACACCCTTGCTAAATGATCCCCACCAGGGATTGTATTCCTCCCACCAGCCCAAGATGCCAGACATGTCACACCCCTACCCTAAGCAGACTCCACGGTTTCTGTTGTTGAAATTAACTGTTTATTTCTTAATATTCTACAAACTGTTAAATACGATGGCTGCAATGTCAGGTCAAGTTGACACCCCGCTAACGATATGTGTAGGAAAGTAGGATCTGCTTTCATGGTTACACCCACTTTTTGTTTGGTGTCAGTATGTTTTTTACCTAGTCTGACTAATCAGGACCCCAGTCACTGTGCTTTCTCCCTAAATTGACAATGGAAAGTACTTTTGTACATCCACAATTGGCTACTGGTGTACCCTTGTAACGCCCTAGTATATGGTACTAAGGTACCCAGGGCAGAGGTACACCAGGGGTCTCCCATTGGCTACAGCATGTATTATGTCACCCATGGGAGTCCACTCAAACTGTAACTACAGGCCTGCCACTGCACACTGTGTGAGTTGGTGCTTGCACCTCTCACGACAGATAGAAGTTTCCTTATATCTGAGGTCTCTGCACTAAAAATCTATAAGTCACCCCTATGGCAGGCTCTTCAGTCCTGAGGGCAGGGTGCTTGGTTATAGGTGTGAGGGTGCCCCTGCATGAGCAGGACACCCCTTGAAACCCCAGAGTCGATTCTCCAGGCTTTGTAAGTGTGATCAGCCATTTTAATACATATAGTGGACATTAGTCATTACGAGATGTCTAACTATATAGTGGCTGCACCGAACCTGGTCATGTTTGGTATCAAACATGTTGGAATCATACCCCACCACCAATTCCAGTGTTGGAAGTATGATCCCATGTACTGGGAGGCTCCCTTAGGGTACCCCCCTGTACTCCCAGTAACAGATTTTCAGGGTCTTTCAGCAAGCTAATGCTGCTGCCGACCACAGACACGATTCTGCCTTCCTGCTGCTGAGCCAAGCTCGAGCAAGGGAAGGTAAAACAATAGGTTTACTTTCACAGGGAGGTGTGACCACCTCCCAGAGAGGACTTAGTGTACTGGGCTGGGTTGGGGCGCTTGCCAACGACACCAGACTGCTTTGAAGAGCACATTTAGTGCACTCCTGCATACTCCGGTTTGAGCCAGTCTAGGGAGCCCTTGGCTCACGCTCTGACAGGAAACTGGACAAAGGACATGGGAGTATCCTCCCCTCTGTCCAGCCCCTCATCTGGGAGGGACCCCTGAGTTGTTCCAACCCTTTCCTTAGGGTACTTAAGGGCTTACCTGTGGGTGGTTCCTTAGATGCGTCGTGAGACAAGACTCAAGACTGAAACCACATCACTCTTCAACCGTCTGGACACTTGGACTTTGCATGGAACCAAGACTGCACCAAGGACTGTGCTTCTTCCAGGTTCTTCGACAGACCTTTGGGCATCAAAGATACCCGAAGTAATCTCCCATGAAGTGAAGAGTCACTCCCCTGCACCTGCAGGCACCGCAACGAAATTGACTGCTCTGCTTCTCATGTCGTCCTACAGACTTTCCAGGGCTCAGCAACACAGGTGGTGGTTCTGCAATTCTATTGAGGCCTGACCTGTTTTCTCTGCCATTTTGAGGCCAGTATCCCTCGTTGGAACCTCTGGGACAAAACCCCTGTGCACTGCATCAACTTGTCAAGGCTTGTTGGCTCTGCACTCCAGAGATCTTCGGGCTACAAGAAGCTCCAACTTCCAGCATCTCTTCCCTCAAAGTTCAGCGTCCTCACCGTATCCTCTACATCGTGGGCCTTCATTCTTGGTCAGCTGCTCGAGGTCCTCTTGCTACTCATGTGCCTTTGGTCTGTGGGTCCTCCTGAGGGTCTTCTACTGCTTCAGTGGGCTCCCCTGCTTGCTCGGGGCCTGCTCTGACTCTCCTGCTGTTGGTGAGTCCCTTGGACCTTGCTGGTCTCAACGTTGCTCCTTCTTTGTTCTCCACGTCAGTTGCGACTACCAAGGATTGTTGATGCTCCCATCAGACACCGACCACCTAGTTATCGACATCCGACGTGGGACAACTCGTGCACGGCCCCTGGTCTTCCTCAGCATCACCTGGTCCTCACAGCTGCAGCGACAAGGTCACCATCGACTCTTCTGAACCTCCCAACATCGGTGAGCATTGTGTCTTTGTGCTTCCTGGTCACTCCCGAATGGCATAGACTCTGTCCCCTCTGCTTGCAGGTTCTTCACTTCCAGAATCCACCCTTGGATTCCATCAGACTTCTTCACCTTCTTCTCTAGAGGCATTTTCTTACAAGTCTTCCATTGTCGTCAACGGAGGCTCTCGACGTCTCTTCACCCCAATGCAGCTGGCTTTCCTGGTGTAGGTAACCTGGTCCCTGGGGCATCCACGGGTTGGGTGCTCTCCAAATTTCCATTCTCCAAGGGAATTCTTTGGGGTCCTCAGGGAAGGCCCTTCTTCTGCAAAACTGAAACTGCGACTTCTCCACTGACTTCCACTGGTTACGTGGCTGTGTTCCCACTCTGCACACAGCCTCCGTGGGGTTCCTGGGTACTGACCTTGGGTGGTTTCTTTGTGTCCCCGGCTCCTCTGGGTCTTCTGGTCCAAGCACCGTACTCCTTTGCAGTTCACATTCCACTTTCTTAGTTTATGGTTTGGTCTCCCCCTGGAGCCCACTGTATTTTGTGCTACTTACCTGATTGCATTTGAAGTATTATTGTGTATTGTGTTGATATCTCCGGGAAGGAGATATACTAATGTGTTAGTGAGCATTGTGTAATAAGTAGAAGTATTTTTATACAACACTGAGTGGTTCTTTAGGTCGAGACTAGCGTTGCAGCGCATGCGCTGCTCGCTTTGCGAGGCATGCAGTATTCAGTATAGCGTGGAAGCTTTGTGGAAGCTACGCCCACTCTCCGCCCATCTTTTTCATTGGCTTAGTTCCTAAATGCTGCCTTCCGATTGGTTTTAGGCTTGTTAGTCCCTCCTCATGATGGCCATGTCTTCATTTGTATCCTTCCATGGCTACTGGCCCCTTTACTTCGAGCACTATTTACATCCTGTGCCTCCCCCCCCCTCCCGCAGTCCGTGCCTTCTCGGACCCCCGCCCCTACGTCACTTCTCGACACTTTTCTATGTCTTGACTCGCTCCGCGTGAGACCACTCTGTTGCCCTTGACTCCACCCCTTTCCTCGCCCCCATCTCCTGTCCGAGGAGATGTCATTCCTTATCGGCGGAGCGTTTCTCTCCTGCTCCCCGGTCTCGCCCCTTTTCCCTGGTTTTAAGCCTGCGACGCTTTCTATGACACGTAGTTTCGCTTTTAACGATGTAAATTTGAGCTATAGAAAGAATCCAGCAAATGCTGGCGGCTACAGCCAGTACGCAGCAAATCTAACAACAGTCGTGGCATATACGTGCTGTGGAAAAAAGACTTAGGGCCAGATGTACGACCATTTTGCATGCGCAAATTCGGTCGCAAACTGTAAATACCGACACGCAAAAATAGCTCATGCATTTTGCGACTACCAAATTGCGAATTGCAATTTGCGAGTCGCTAAATTGCATGTACAGAACAATCGCAAATTGCGAAATGTCGCAAAAAGGCCATTTTGCACATGCAATTTACCACTAAACAGCAACAGGTGGTAATCAGGTCCAACCCATAAAAAGACACCCAGAATGCATCACAAACCTTTCCACAATGGCTGCCCTGTATTGGTTAGCAAGGAGGAGGCGGATAATGGCGGCATGGCAGAGGAGAAGAAGACAGGAGAGGATATTCAGAGTCAGGCTGACATTGTTGGATAAGACTGAAGAGGAGATTTATGATCAGTACAGGCTAAGTAGCAGGGTCATACTAGAGCTCATTGATATCTTAAAGCCACAACTTGAGAGTAGTACCATGCGCAATCAATCAATCAATCACAGAATTTGTAAAGCGCACTACTTACCCGCGAGGATCTCAAGGCGCTGGGGGAAAAAAAGGGGGGGGGTGCTGCTACTGGTCGAACAACCAGGTCTTGAGTAGCCTCCTGAAGGTCAGCAGGTCTTGGGTCTGTCGTAGGCTTAGTGGAAGGGTGTTCCAGGTCTTGGCGGCGAAGTGGGAGAAGGATCTGCCGCCGGTGGTGGTTCTTCGAGTGCGAGGGACGGTGGCGAGGGAGAGGTCGGCGGAGCGGAGTTGGCGGTTGGGGACGTAGAAGAGGAGTCGTCTGTTGAGGTAGGCTGGGCCAGTCTTGTGGAGTGCCTTGTGTGCGTGGATGAGGAGTTTGAAGGAGATTCTCCTGTCGACGGGGAGCCAGTGCAGGTTCCTCAGGTGGGGGTGATGTGGCTGTGGCGTGGTACATCGAGGATCAGGCGTGCGGAGGCGTTTTGTATGCGTTGCAGCCGCTTGATGAGCTTGGCCGGGGCTCCCGCGTAGAGGGCGTTCCCATAGTCAAGTCTGCTGCTGACGAGGGCCTGGGTGACTGTTCTTCTCGTGTCTGTCGGGATCCACCTGTAGATCTTGCGAAGCATGCGGAGGGTGTTGAAGCAGGAGGATGAGACTGCGTTGACTTGCTTGGCCATGGAGAGCGTTGAGTCGAGGATGACTCCCAGGTTGCGTGCGTGGTCGGTGGGTGTCGGGGCTGCTCCCAGCATCGTTGGCCACCAGGAGTCGTCCCAGGCTGAGGGGTTGGAGCCGAGGATGAGGACCTCTGTCTTCTCCGTGTTCAGTTTTAGTCGGCTGATCTTCATCCAATCGGCGACGGCCTTCATCCCTTCGTGGAGGTTGGATTTGGCGGCGAGGGGGTCCTTGGTGAGGGAGAGGATCAGTTGAGTGTCGTCGGCGTAGGAGATTATGTTGAGGTCGTGCTGTCTGGCGATGCGTGCGAGCGGGGCCATGTAGATGTTGAACAGTGTTGGGCTGAGGGACGATCCCTGGGGTACGCCGCAGATGATCTCGGAGGCTTCGGATCGGAATGGTGGGAGGCGGACTCTCTGGGTTCTGCCGGCGAGGAAGGAGGTGGCCCATTCCAGGGCCTTGTCTCTGATCCCTGCGTCATGGAGGCGTGCGCGTAGAGTGCGGTGGCAGACAGTGTCGAAGGCGGCGGAGAGGTCCAGCAGGATGAGGGCTGCGGTCTCACCGTTGTCCAGCAGGATCCTGATGTCGTCGGTGGCGGCGATGAGGGCAGTCTCAGTGCTGTGGTTGCTGCGGAACCCCGATTGGGATGGGTCCAGGATGCTGTTTTCTTCGAGGTATCGGGTTAGCGCAGCAATGCTATTCCCACACATGTGCAGGTTTTGTGCTCCCTCCACCTCTTGGCCACTGGTAGTTACCAGGATGTCATTGCAGTGGCTGGTGGTGTATCTCAAAGTGCGCTTTCGCGTTTCTTCCATTACTTCCTAGACGCAATGCTACACCACATACATCAACACATATACATGCCCCGTGACAATCAGGAATTAGACCAGACAAAAATTGATTTCTACAGGTTAGCAAGGTTTCCCACAGGTAATCGGGTGCATAGATGGGACACATGTGCCCATATGTCCACCATCCTACATTGAATATATTTTTCGTAATAGAAAAAGTACACATTCCCTCAACATACAAGTAGTGTGTAACGCAAAGAGCATCATAACAGATATTGTAGCCAAATACCCAGGAAGCACCCACAATGCATTCATTTTCCGGCACAGTGGCCTACATCAAAGGTTAGAAAGAGGTGACTTTGATGATGGATACCTCCTAGGTAATGTTATCTCCTGTTCCCAAACTTTTGTTAATGTCATTGAATGCCTGTAAGCATTCAAAATCAACATCATATGTCTCACAACAGGTGACAGTGCGTATGCTCTGCGTCCGTGGATCCTCACACCGTACCTGTCGCCCACCAACATCCATGAAAGGCGGTACAACACTGCACACAGGCGCACAAGGACAGTGATTGAGAGTACTTTCGGTATACTGAAATCACGCTTTAGATGCCTACATAAGAGTGGTGGAGCTCTGCAGTATGCGCCAGAGACAGTCTGTAAAATTGTGGCAACATGTGCCAGGCTGCACAACATGGCCTGCAGGGGTGGACTGCCCATGGATGTGTCTGACACAGAATCAGAGGATGAGGGCCTGGGACCACCTGCCCAACAACTAAGGGATGGCAGCGCTGCAGCAGAGGGGAGAAGGCGCAGGGACCAGATTGCAAACAACTATTTCTGAAAGGTACGTACACACCAGCTAGTCACTCAGCTGTACAAAAGACATGAGTAATTGTGAATGCCAATGGGTGTTTAATTTTCACACATCCATTTGTTTAGTAGGACAACATGTCCATCAGTAACCTTCATATAATGACAGCAATGGGAAAATAAATGGGTTCCGTCACCAATAGAAAAAAATGTGTGCTATCCGGACCACATTTCCCACAATGCACAGTCGCATTCAAGCTTCCCATTGGTGGGTGTCCAATATGAAAATGGCGAAGTGGGTTCAGCGTTTGCACACACTGTCTCCGTTCAAGCCTCTGAAGAGAAGCATATGGAGCTTCGAAACGCGTCAGGCATTTCCATTACGGAGCAGCTTCTACAAGCGGATCCTCGTCCCTACCTATCATAAACAAAGCTGCTGATCGAGTGCTACTCACCAGGTGGACAACCTTTGGAGCAGAGAAGAAAAAAATAATATGTAAATGTATGTTGTTTGGGAAACAGTGAAATGTCATTTCCTGCCCCTGCGCGTGGCCTGGCCAGAGGTGCCACTAGCCATCCCAAGGTTGCGGCTGCTGCTTCTGCGCAACATAGGGGCATCTGTGGCTGACTTACTGCTCCTGCTTGATAACTCGCTATCAGTGCCACCAAGTCCAACATCCCCGAGTAACTGGTTTGTCTGCAGTGTCTCAACTGCAGCTGTGATTTTCTCCAAACCATGCGCCACATCACCGCTGTAGTGGCCCATTTCCACTTGTAGGGCAAGTGTGCGCTGACTCTGTCTATTGGTGGCATGAACCAGCCTGTTGATAGCCCTGATGAGACTGTCCAGTTTTTTGGCCCCTGCTGCGCTCAATGCGCCTCTGGTTCTCTCTGTCCGCTGCAAACTTCTTGGCCAGGTCTGCCACGGTGCTGGTGAGGGCATCCAGTTTTGCCTCTATTCTGGACTGGTTTTGTGCCAGTTTTGTTGTCACCATACGGAAGCCCTGGGTCATTCTCAGATTTCTTTGTTTTTGTATCTGGTTATGCAGGCGCTGTATCTGCAGAATTTCTCTTTCAATGGGAGCTGACATTGCCTGACTGAATGACCCATCTGAGGACATGCCTTGGGACCGCCGCTGGGACTGTTGGGTTCTCGGTGCACGACGCACACGGTGGACTGAGGGCCTGGTGGTGTGATGTCGTGCTGCGCTGCTGAGGTAGCAGTTGGTGTTGGCAAGGGAGTGGTTGCAGCCGCAGTGGAAGTGTTGTCAGTGGGCCTATCCCCACTCGTATCCCCAGCATCCTGCCCTTCCTCAACTTCCTCTGGCTCGTGGCTACTCGATGTGTCCCCATCGGTGTCCTCTGCTTCAAGTGGTGTGTCTATGTGACAAAAGAGATGACAGATGATAATAAAAGATGTGTTTCACTGTATCTGTGTTACATCTATGTTAATCAGCTCAAGTGTTTCCCTCACTACACTTGTTTTGACACAGGCTACATCTCCCATGATGCAACACTTCAGTTGTTTGTTGTTAGTGCATGGATGTATGCTTGTGTTTGATTAGTATGCATGCACAGTACAGGCGTTAGTGGGTATGCACAAGTCACATGCACAGTTTTCACTTACCAGGAGTTATGGATGTCTGGGATGTATCCAGGGTACCAAAGCCTGCTACAGCTGCCCTCTCCAGGGTGGCTTCCACCATTGCCTCTGCTGGTGTCGGGTCTGCTGATGTGGATGGTCCACCTCCTGTCTGTTTTGCAGCTTCAAGGCGCTCTGCCACCCTCTCTTTTGCCCTGGAGCGTAGGTCATACCATCTTTTCTTGATGTGATCGATGGTGCGGTGTGCTACTCCCAGGGCGTTGATCCTTCTCTGCATGCTGCGCCAGATCTTCTTCTTTTCACTTTCAGCCAGATGGTGGGATGTTCGGCCAAATAATTCCTCGTGATGATTACTGCATTCTTCTGTAATTATATCGAGTTCCTTTTCTGCAAACTTCAGCTTGCGAAGCCTCTGCTTGGTTCCCTTGCTGGTATCCTTCCTGGTCATCTTTGCTCTCTTAGCAGTGCCTGCCTATGCTGCTGCACCAGTACATGTGCTTGTTTCTGATCAGGATTTGATTTGGGAACCACTTCCTGTTTGGGGGGTCCTTCAACCCAACCAGGAAGTTTAACTTTTTTTTTTTAATCAATGTTAGCTGTTTGCATGTGCTTTATTGCGATTTTCACACACACTCGCAAATTGCGCATGCAAAAACGGTGTTTATATGGATATCGCTATTTGCGAGCCGATTGCGACTCACTATTAGCGATTGTCCCAAATAGCGTTGGGAGTCAATAGCGACTTGCAATTTAGTTGGCGGAGGTGTTGGTAGGTAGCGAATAGCGACTCGCAAATAGCGACTCGCTATTTTTCGCTATTAGCGAGTCGCTATTTTTGGTGGTTATACATCTGGCCCTTAGTTCCATGATTAAGGTTAAGAATTACTTTGGATTTTGTCCCAAAGGTTATCCAAAGAAAATCGCATTTTTTTTGCTATTCACGTTTCTTCCTATTATAACGTCTAGTAGTAATCCCGCAAAAAATGTACACAGCGCAAACCACGCAAAAACTCTTTGCGCATTAGTGATGTCAAACACAAGAAAAGTCTTGATTCAAACGCTTGTCTTTTACAGAACTCCACGCCTCCTGTCTCTTTGTTTCTCTCTTGCAGTCTCGTGTTCAATTTCTCTTTTGGTCGCTGTTTTCCAACCTTCTGTTGCTTCTTAATGTAAACTACACCCGAGTGTGGCACCTGTACATATTTGTTCAGTTATGTTTTTTACACTTTGAGCACTGCTTGTCACCCGACAGAGTGGGGAATTTGTCCGGGCGTGGCAGGTGACGAAGATGGGCTCAGCTCTCAGGCCCCACCCCTCTGTTCTTAGTAAACATCTCTATTATCGCCCTGGGAGGCCAGTCAGTCAGGTACCCCCCCCTCAGCGTCGGTCATTTGTTCCCGTACGTAGATGTTGCAGCAAGTATGACAGACGTCGGCTTCTCTGCGCTTCCAGCAACACTGGATTATGCCTGAGGTAAAGAGGGAGGAGGGCGCGGGATTGTTTCTGGCTGACCCTCGCCCCTTCCTTCCATTCCATGCCCCAGACAGACTGCGCACCATTTTTTTGCAGGTTTATATAGCGCGAACTCAACCCGGAGGTATTGGAGCACTTTACACGACCACCCGTTACATTACACAAGGACACATTCATTTTCGGTAGGCACCGGGAGATTAGGTGCCGTGCCCAGATGTGGAGCAGAAGCCGAGATTCGGGAAGCTCTGGACGTTACGCCACATCCTCTCCCATCCACCCATTCCTATTCTATCTGAGCCTATTTTATACATGGCAACATTTAGGAAGAGGAAAGTGGTAGATTAAAAAAAAACTTAATCGGGAGAACGTATTTCCCCCATTGACTTTTCATGAAATTGGCAATTACAGACAAGAGGCAGCCAAAAAATCGGGAGGCGGAGCTGAATCGGGCCTTTTGGCCTATATGCCATCTCTGAACTTGTTTGACAGTGTTTCGTATTTTGTCATTGCTGCACTTGATGACCTCAACACCTTGTATGGGGTAGGTATATAAATAAATGGAATCTAAACTACCAGGTTCAGAAAACCTGGGGCAGCAGGTCAGGGTTAGAGATTTGGTGCCTGGTCTCACCGGGGCCGGCTTTAGGGCGGTGCGACCGGTGCAGCCGCACCTGGCGCTGACTTTGGTGGGGCCTCTGACGCTAAAGCCGGCCCTGGGTCTCACACTGCTGCTGAAGAGAGACAATGGTGTTTGAGAAACAAGGGAGGGACTGTCGCCTAGCAACCAACCTGGGGAACCAGTTTCGACTCTCGGCGTCGGCTCAATGCCCCCTAAAATATGAATGTGACCTCGTATAATGTAACGGGTGCACATGTAAAGTGCTACAATAACCTCCGGTGGAGTTCGCGCTATGCAAAAAACCATATGCCAGAATTCCAGGATAACCACTGACTATGTAAATCAAGTCCATATACACTAATTGTAGGTACAATGATCTTATGTAGACATCCTGACCACCTGGAATGGATGCAGCTGTCCTGGATCTACTCTGGATATCCCCAATATAATACATACCTTTCCAGGCTCCTTCTTCATGTGGGACGCTTTCAATTCAGAATTCATACTCTGATTCCCCAGAATGTTGCAACTAGCCCCTAAAACAGCTATATTGCCAATTCTCATGTACAGTTCTATCTCAAATCAAAATAAATAAAGAAGTCACTCACTCACAGTGTTGTCTATGGATCAGCTTCTTCCCAACACCCTTCAATGTGGGCCTCCTTTTATATACTATGTTAAAGTGTTTTACTTTATTTGACTATATTTTGCTTGCTTATTTAACAGTTTTCTATAGTGCAATTACACCAGTAGAATGCTCTACAGAAAAAAATACATCACAATTAATCATCAGATAGTGTAATGCTAGGCTAAGGATAAGACTGGTGTAGGTTTCGGAACTGCATAGGGGTATTTTACTCATGATCCTTCTGGAACAGATGGATTTTTGATCTGTTTTCTGAAGCATAGAAGAGATGGTTCTCAGCTCATTCTCGATTTCATGAAGTGATTTTGTCTCTTCGGAATCACTGACAGAATATCGACGACCACAATATCGAGGTCCCAAAATATCGGGACCTAAATATCGATGTCAAGAATATCGACATCCTATGTACCTCATGGTAAGTACAAAAATATCGAAACAAAAATATAGTTGTTAAAAATATCGATGTAAAAAATATAGTTTTTTTATATATAAAAAATAATATAAAATAAATTAAATAATACTTTAACTTAAAAATAAATATTTATGATTATTAGAAAATGTTAACAATTATCAGTTATAAATGTAATGTAAAAATAAATTAAACATGCATATATAAAATATAATATATATATTTACTTAATAATAATTAATAAATAATTATTTTAATACATTATAAAATATTATAATTATATTATAAAATTATAAATACATATATATATACATACACCTGTAACATAAAAAATATATATATATTATAAATTAAAATATTAAAATATTTATTAATTTTTAAAACTACATTTTACACTACATTAATTGCAACAGTAAGGAAAGTGTTAGATAGCGGAGGTGAATAATTTACTACTCCCACTCCAGCGAGAACAACAGTAGGGAAAGTGTTGGATAGCGGGGGGAATTAATTTACTATTCCCACTCCAACAAATGCAACAGTAGGGAAAGTGTTGGATAGCGAAGGGGAAAAAATTACTATTCCCACTCCAGCGAGTGCAACAGTAGGGAAAGTGTTGGATAGCGGACGGGAATAATTTACTATTCCCACTCCAATGAGTGCAACAGTAGGGAAAGTGTTGGATAGCGGAGAGGAATAATTTACTATTCCCACTCCAATGAGTGCAACAGTAGGGAAAGTGTTGGATAGCGAAGTGGAAATAATTACTATTCCCACTCCAGCGAGTGCAACAGTAGGGAAAATGTTGGATAGCGCAGGGGTAAAAATTACTATTCCCACTCCAGAGAGTGCAACAGTTGGGAAAGTGTTGGATAGCGGAGGGGAATCATTTACTATTCCCACTCCAGCAAGTGCAACAGTAGGGAAAGTGTTAGATAGCGCAGTGGTAAAAGTTACTATTCCCACTCCAGGGAATGCAACAGTAGAGAAAGTGTTGGATAGTGGAGGTGAATAATTTACTATTCCCACTCCATCAAGTGCAACAGTAGTGAAAGTGTTGGATAGCGGAGGGGAATAATTTACTATTCCCACTCCAGCGAGTGCAACAGTAGGGAAAGTGTTGGATAGCGGAGGGAATTAATTTACTATTCCCACTCCAACAAATGCAACAGTAGGGAAAGTGTTGGATAGCGAAGGGGAAAAAATTACTATTCCCACTCCAGCGAGTGCAACAGTAGGGAAAGTGTTGGATAGCGGACGGGAATAATTTACTATTCCCACTCCAATGAGTGCAACAGTAGGGAAAGTGTTGGATAGCGGAGAGGAATAATTTACTATTCCCACTCCAATGAGTGCAACAGTAGGGAAAGTGTTGGATAGCGGAGAGGAATAATTTACTATTCCCACTCCAATGACTGCAACACTAGGGAAAGTGTTGGATAGCGAAGAGGAAAAAATTACTATTCCCACTCCAGCGAGTGTAACAGTAGGGAAAATGTTGGATAGCGCAGGGGTAAAAATTACTATTCCCACTCCAGAGAGTGCAACAGTTGGAAAAGTGTTGGATAGCGGAGGGGAATCATTTACTATTCCCACTCCAGCAAGTGCAACAGTAGGGAAAGTGTTAGATAGCGCAGTGGTAAAAATTACTGTTCCCACTCCAGGGAGTGCAACAGTAGAGAAAGCGTTGGATAGCGGAGGTGAGTAGTTTACTATTCCCACTCCAGCAAGTGAAACAGTAGGGAAAGTGTTGGATAGCGGAGGGAATTAATTTACTATTCCCACTCCAACAAATGCAACAGTAGGGAAAGTGTTGGATAGCAAAGGGGAAAAAATTACTATTCCCACTCCAGCGAGTGCAACAGTAGGGAAAGTGTTGGATAGCGGACGGGAATAATTTACTATTCCCACTCCAATGAGTGCAACAGTAGGGAAAGTGTTGGATAGCGGAGAGGAATAATTTACTATTCCCACTCCAATGAGTGCAACAGTAGGGAAGTGTTGGTTAGCGGAGAGGAATAATTTACTATTCCCACTCCAATGACTGCAACACTAGGGAAAGTGTTGGATAGCGAAGAGGAAAAAATTACTATTCCCACTCCAGCGAGTGCAACAGTAGGGAAAATGTTGGATAGCTCAGGGGTAAAAATTACTATTCCC
This sequence comes from Calotriton arnoldi, assembly GCA_963921515.1. NCBI lineage: Eukaryota > Metazoa > Chordata > Amphibia > Caudata > Salamandridae > Calotriton > Calotriton arnoldi. The sequence continues at coordinate 938,060 of CAWUFW010000230.1, forward strand.
ACTCCAGAGAATGCAACAGTTGGGAAAGTGTTGGATAGCGGAGGGGAATCATTTACTATTCCCACTCCAGCAAGTGCAACAGTAGGGAAAGTGTTAGATAGCGCAGTGGTAAAAATTACTGTTCCCACTCCAGGGAGTGCAACAGTAGAGAAAGCGTTGGATAGCGGAGGTGAATAGTTTACTATTCCCACTCCAGCAAGTGCAACAGTAGGGAAAGTGTTGGATAGCGCAGGGGTAAAAATTACTATTCCCACTCCAGAGAGTGCAACAGTAGGGAAAGTGTTGGATAGCAGAGAGGAATAAATTACTATTCCCACTCCAATGAGTGCAACAGTAGGGAAAGTGTTGGATAGCGGAGGGGATAAAATTTAAGATTACAGCTATTGAACCTAAATCCCCAAACAAAATAAAAACAAAACAATTACCAAAAATATTTATCAATTATCAAATGAATATTAATTATCAACTAATGATTAATTTATTTAAAGTACATTACTTTCCACCCTCTACCCCAGAAATTCACCAAAAACACACATAAAAATATTTACACATTTTCCATAACTAATTTAACATTAATAAATTAATAACAATTATCAACAAATCATTAATTATTTTTAAAAATATTTCTTCCCAACATTTACAACTAAAACCCCCACAACTCACACATCAAGATTATTCCAAAATTAGCATATTAAACATTTTATTACTTAATTATCATTAATTTACAAATATTTAAATAATTATAAATAATTTACCTTCCACAATATTCCATTATAAATCACACCAACAATGTTGCAAAACATGACACAATTAACATAATTAATTAACAATCAATTAATTAATTGATAACAATTAATAAAAATAAAAACAATTAATAATAAATTAATTCACACAATTAACACTATAAAATAACATTAAATAAATATTATATTAAAAATATTTAAAAATGTATTAAAATTAAATTACGTCCCACCATACTCCCCTATCAACACACAACCCGCTCCTAAAAAAAGGACACAATTAGCATAATTACCAATTAATTAATAATAATTAACAACCAATTAATAATTAATTAATAATATACATACATTACCACAATTAATAATAAAAAATACATAATTAATAATTATTAAAAAATGTTAATTAATTAATCATAATTAAATTACTTCCCACCCTACTCCCCTATCAACCCACAACCCGCTCCTAAAAAAGGACACAATTAACATAATTACCAATTAATTAATAATAAACAACCAATTAATAAATAATTAATAATACATTAATTACCACAATTAACAATATAAAATATAAAATACATAATTAATAATTAATAACAAATATTAATTACTTAATAATTAAATTACTTCCCACCCGATTCCCCTATAAACCCACAACCCACTACGGAACTAAAAAGCAAAATTTATAATTAAAATAAAATTAATAACTTCTAAAAATTATTAATACATTTATTATAATTAAATTATTTCCCACCCTATTCCCCTATAAACCCATAACCTGCTACGGAAATAAAACGCAAAATTTACTTAAAATAAAATTTATAACTCCTAAAAATTTTATACATATATTAAAAAACAAATGCAATACTTAAACAAAAAATATAGAACACATACATTTAAAATACATACTAAAATACATAACACTAATATAAACATCGATATTATTAACAACAATATTTTTACAAACGATATTACTAACTTCGATATTAACAAAAATGATATTTCTTACCTTAAAGTCGATATTCTGGTCCACGATATTCTTGCAGTTGATATTCTGTCATCACGATATTTGCAACTCGATATTGTTGTATGTCGCTATTTGCAACTCGATATTATGTCTGTGCACCGTCTCTTCCTCCGTCAATGAAAAGCATACATTTATGCTGAAGAGTTCTTTGTTCCATGAAGCAGCCTCTCCCTACCATTCACCACTCACTGGCCTCCATTTATGGTCCAAATGTCGTTCTCCATTTCAGGGATCCACCTCATCTTGCAGTGTTTTTCCCAAGTCCTTCACGTACGACCAAAGTGTCATTCTTAATTTCACCAATTGGACTTATCCCACAACGCATCACCCAACGTTCTCTATGTCCAAGTGTCATTCTTTGTTCTATGGAACATCCTCTCCCTCTGCCCATCCTTCACCCAATGCCTCAGCTTGACTGAGCATTAATGGCTTCTTTCCCAGACATTCCAGTCGCCATGAGGTTCTGCCTGACCATTGGCATTGACAGCTCTGACCGCAATGCAATGATGGAAATGATAGGACGCTGGTGCTGAAGCAACTGTTCTTCAGTAGGCTGGTCAGGGACAAGGGAAACACTGGATACAGTTCACCAGGGCACACAATAAATGCTTCTCCAGCATCATGGGGGTTAATGATGCTCAAATGGGGTAGTACTCTTGAAATATCAATCTATTGAACCCTAAGAAGATGGTGGGCCCCTGAGGCCATGGGAACACAATGTTTGCCAGTAGCAACTTGGGGAGTGAAATTGTTTGAACTGGGGTTCAGTTGATTCCTTAAACTGTAATATCTGCAGAACAGTAGGTGCTAGAAAGATGGTTCAATTGGTTTCAGGATCAGGTAGAGTGGCCTTAGTGAATGGTCCACATCCTAAGAGTTAGGATGCCAGGAAAAAACACTCATATGCCTTTCAGGCTGGGAAAGTGAATGGTACTGGACAGATAAAGGAAATACAGGTTTGCTACACACAATCCTGAAATATTTCTTGCAGGCCCTCCACAGCCTGGTTTAGCAGATGCTTTCAGTTCAGCTCTGGACATGTGGTGGCAGGGTTTTAGTGGATTCTAAGTGGCTCACTTTCTTGAGATGACTTCTACATAGAATGTTGTTAGCAGAGTCTTGGTCACTGTTTTCGAACAACCAGGCCATGGAGCCTCTGCTTTTTCCAGGAGAGGCCAGAGCACCATGGTGCCCTCCAGTCCTAGGCTTGATCCAAGTACTTCCAGGGACCTATTCTTGATCAGAAGTCCATCCGTGCTAATGTAGCAGAGCTTCAAGAGAAGTCCAGAAAAATACAACCTGCTGGCTCAGTGGAGATGGAATTTATCTAAACCTGGTGGCATTGAAAGGATGGTCAGGTCAATCAAGTTGCGGTTCGAATAATTGTAACCCAAGCAAGCCAAAGGATAAAGTATCATCAATGGCTTTCAACCCAAACTTTCACAAAGGATTGTGAAAGGAGCTGTGCTTGGAAGGGTATTCTGCATGTATTTGGAAGAATATTAGATTTTCTAGAAAAGTAATCCCAAGTCCCTTCTGAGGCTTCTCTGCTGCAGCCTCAAGGCAGGGAAGCCGCAGCATCCAAACTCAAATTTTCCAAAAGAGAGAACATCCTGATCACTCATGATCGCTCATCCAGCCACATGATGGCCGCCACTCATTAAAAAAGTAGTACGTTTGCATTTGCAGATTTACACCTACCTGTGAATGTAGATTTGCTACTTTCTGGAATTCAGAAACATTCTCAAGAACATGCATGGGAATCTGCACCACGAGCAGGTCTTAATGCATATTCCTGGGACAGTCAGGTGATATTCCCACACAATAAGAATAGGCTCCCCTTGCAAAGGCACTTTTTCTTCACAGGGAACGTATTTTTTCCCGAGGAGAATCCCCTTTCCCCGGAACCCCCAACAAATGGGGCGTGATCCATTCTCTTTCCCACCCTGAATGGGGAGTTGCGCCAGTCTTTGGCTGCAGTAATTTTCCAGCCCTGTCAAGGGTGGAAAAGGGGAGCTGAGGGGTTTATGAATACCAGCAAACAGTAAACTTCAAGAGCTAACCATGTCCTGAAACTTTAAAAGTTGCTTCTAAACACACATTTTTATGACTGATTTACCTTTGTGAATAGAGCCCCGATAATTGCAACATGTTTTAAAATGTGTCTGAGGTTCTTGGTTGGACTTTGACATGAAACCAGTTTTAGTTCTGGCATGGTTCTGTCTACTTGCTGACAGCTACTTTACTTGTGCTAATGCTGCTGTTGCCACTGATTGGCACTGTACTTCACTCTGTGCCAACAAAATGCCCCATTGGTAGCATATTTCGGCCGAGAAAGAAAAATGCATTTTTAAAATGTTGCCATAAGACCCTGGAACTGGATACGTTTAATTTCTACATACTCGAACCCTCCACGCTTACAGATGGGTGAACCACTGAGGGATCGAACCAGGCTCGAGCCAGATGCCTGGCTCTCGGTCCACTCAAAGTCCTCTTGGACCCTCTTGCCCAAAACGAGCTGAGCTTTCATGTGGCTTTTGCCTGTAACCCAGGCTCTAACTTCATGTTCCAAGAATTCAACAGAGAGCATTTAACTGTGATGTAAAAACATATACAGATCTAGCGGCTGAATTGTTCAATGGGAAAGCAGAAACCCTGGGATCAATCCTATCTTCCCTGCTTGACCAAATTGTGTGATCCGGGGCAAATATTCATATCACTGAATCTCCTTCATTATTACTTATGACAGCACCTTCACATATGTGAGCTCAGGATTTGTGTTATACAGAACGTGTCTTGTGTTACGTTTTAATAGGCAATAACGTTTCTCTATGTATAATAAAAATAATAGGCCACATATAGGGTACACACGACAACTGACATACTTCTTAGTTCACTAGTGGCATTGTCATCAGGCCCAAGGGAGTTTGGGGGCTGTCAGGAATATTCCTAAATTCATGTTTAAAAACTATTAATTTTAATAAATCCTTCTCAATGCAGTGATATAATCTCATGTATTGAGGTGGCACGCTTCTTCATGTTAAAGAAATACCCGTTTTTCTATTCAGTAGAGGCTTTATCATATTTTTACATGCTGTTTGTTGCATGCTTTACGTACCAAGTCTTTTCATGACTCAGCTCGTGCACCGGCTCTTAGAGCCAAGCCAGACCCTTGACTCAGCTCTGTCTGGGCTCTCCCTAGTTATTTGTTGGTCAGCCCACCTTCATCTATGCTATCCAACAACATAGTGATGGGACGGGGGTATTGCACACATTAGTGTCACCACACCCTTCCATGTCATAAGGTGTGCCGGTGGGCATAACAGGACTCGTTGACTAGAAATAACTTGGCGCAGAGCAGAAAAGGCAACAGACGCAGGAATTTGGTTACAACGTGCGACAACCAGGCGTATATTTCCAATAGTCAGAATTGCAATTGTGCAGGCGTTATCCATTCGATAGATTACCAAATGTGACAAAGTCTGCATCCTCCCAGTAAATTTTGCCAGGTTAAACCTGCTGGAATTTAAAGGTGGAAAAAGGCGGGATATTTACCAGGAGATGGAGAATTTTCATTATTGGAAATAATTATTGTATCATGCATTTTATTTTTCAATATAAAGTTGTTTTAGATCTGAGCCACCCATGATACCTAACCGTTGAAGAAAATAGATCAGAGGAGGAACACAAATTGAGGATAGGCGGCAAAAGAGGGTCTTAACCATTGACCAGCACACAGGGGTGTAGCTTCAACGGGTTGTTTGAGATGTGACGCCCTCCAAATAAATGCATTCTTGGCTTGATAGCTGGGTTCGGAGGGCCCTGAGACGGGTCTGCTATCTCTGTGTCAGTTTTATTCTTCCTGCACCAAGAATGAAAGACAAACCAGGGACCCTTTATGTAGACAAGAGAGAGAGAGAGAGATAGAGACAGAGGTTCACATTTGGGGCCGCATTATACAAGTGGTGCATTTTCCTTCATTGCGCTGGGCGCACCTTTTAGAAGGTGCGCCCACACAATGAAGGGAAATACGCCGTATTATGATGAATGCGCTGTCCTCAGGGCAGCCGCAAACTCGCGCTGCCCTGGGGGCAGCACATTCATGTGGAAAACAGAGTGGCCGCTTTGAAGCCGCTCTGTGTTTTCACAGTGCAGGCTGCAACCCGCCTGCACTTTTAAAGGGGATTAGAGATCCCCTTGCAGGAGGGTGCAGTCATTGAGTGCTGCACTCAGGGGGCGGACTGTCAGTGCGCCTTCTGACCGCCTCTTTGTTTCTGTGCCCACGTTTCTAATACGGCGTGGGAGCAGAGGCAAAGGGATTCCCTCATGGGCATGGGGCACTCCTCAAAGCAAATGAGGGAACGCCCGCTGAAGATAGCACTGGTGCTTTATGTGCGCCAGCGCTATCGGTATTACAGAAGGGGCCGCACAAGCGTCTGCGGCCCCTTCTGTAATACCAATGTGCCCAGGGTGCGCACAAAGCGGGCGCAACCGCCGGTTGCGCTCCAGGGCACTTTGTGTAATACGGCCCCAGAAGGCTGAATTTCAAAATGTGAAACCAGATGACTTGGAAACAATACCTACTTCCCTGCTTGTGCAAATTGTGTGATTCTAGGCAATATTTTATTTCAGAGAGCCTCCCTTTTCTTTATTTTTACATATGAGCACACTTTTGAATACTAAAAAATAAGTGAAAAGGTACTTGACCATTTAGTCACTTGCTGACGTTTATGTCATCCAGACCTACACTCACTTGAGTGAGAAGGCTGGAATTTGTTCTGTCTATATTCCCACCTATGGGATACCAGTGAGAAGGACACGCATTAATATTGTGTCCCTTCCTTCTGTCTCACTGGTCCCGGCATGAGTAAGTCTTTTACATCTCGGGCGATCCTTTTTTGTCATGCATTTAGTGATATAATCCGATGTACTTAGTAGAAATGCTTATGCATGTTAAAGAAATTCACTTTTTTGAATTTTGAAGAGTTTGTATCATACTTTTACATTAGGTTTGTTGCACGATATACATATCAAATATTTTTATGGCTCGACTTGCGTACGAAATTTTGGAGCCAAGCCAGACGCATGGTTCGGCGTGCCCTTTTAATTTGCCTGTTCGCCCTCTTCATTTTGTGACTTGGGCTTAGTACATGGGTTGCCAGTCACTTGATTATGTGATTTGCAAAATGCGAGAACTAGGAACATGGAGCCCTGCCCACATGCCATAATTTCACAACTCTACCATCAAGGCTTCTTGTAGTAGAGACTGAGAAGAGTGTGTGCAGTGAAAATACATTTAAAATAAGGGATCCCATATCGGGGACTTCAGGCCATTGTGTTGTGTGTAGTCATGACATGTGTGTAGTCATGAGTTCCTCTGAGAACTAAAAGACTAAGGTAAGACGGACAGGGGTACAGCTTCAGTGGGGGTGCTTAGGGTGTGAAACCCCTCAAATATATTCTTGGTTTGGTAGTTGGGTCTGGGTGCCCTGAGTCGACCTACTATGTGTGTGTCGTTTTCTCTTGCCATTCTCATTTCATTAAGAGTTTTGAACTTGTTCATGTTTTTTTATCGGATTCTTAAATATATATAGATTACGGTTTACCCAAAAGTAGTAAACCAGCATCTCCTCGAATTGTGCAAATGTATTACTTTTTGGAATTCACCAACATTGGCAGGAGTGGGCTTGGAAAGCTGTGTCAGTCTCAACTTTCCAGGCTTACTACTAGGAATCAAATACTCAAAGGTGATGGGACGAATGCTTGCAGATGCGCAGGGTAGCATTCCAATCCATCGTTTTTCACTGTGCCACTCTCGACAGAGGCCCACCTAATACAAATCAGTACTGATCCTGTTCGGGATGGACTGTTACTATGAGGAACAGGATCTGTACTGATTTGCTGATTTCCTCATGGTAACAGTCCATCCCGAACCTTGGTCCTCTCAACCTTCCATCATGGAGCCCACTGCTTTTTCCGTTGGGAAATTTTAGAATCACATCCTCTGAATCTCACTGACTAAGCTATGCCAAAGGAATGGAATCAGCAGGGTTCTCAAGCATCTAAAGCAAGTGGCTGGGTGGGCCAAGCTACTCGACACGCTACAACAAGTGTAAACCCTTATTCATGATTGTACCATAGCTGGGACTCCATTAGGTCCAAAGCCTGGTGACCAAAAATAATTGGTGCGTCAGGCGTTTTTGTGACCACTCAGTGACAGCCCTTTACTAGCCATCGTGGTGTGATTCTGGAGACAGTGGGTGGGATTCTTTGTCACTTTTCTGTGATTTCCACTGACGTACACAGTCTACTGGACAGAACCTTCTAATAAACTGCAGGTCATCTGGCTCAGCCCGCACAGTTCCTGCTTCAGCGTTATGATACCCCCCAGGTGAGTTGCGTGTTACACAAATTCACATAACATAACATAACACCGGTACAATCCCCAGCAGACTAGTCTCGGTGGTTGGCTCTGACCCTCTCTACACTACTCCCTACCTTTCACTGGAGTATTCAAGCGTCGTAAATCAATTAGCTGCATCCTAGTCTTAGTGCTTTTTTAGTGTGGGGTGTACTGGCAGACACTGGCACTGCACTCTCTGTTATCGCCCCTATTGTTATTCAACTGCACCCCTTAACACTTCCTACTCCACCCGCATACACAGACACAGAAAAACATCATACTACTGACCCTGGCACTGCCAGACTCTGCCCAACTTAGTGCTGCCCATGCTGGCACTACTCACACTTGCACTACTCGTGTTAACACTGCCCACACGGACACTGCCATACCATTACCTACTCTTACTCTGCCCACCCTAAAGCTGCACATGATGATGCTAACCACACTGACACTACTCGCCTTACTGCTACCCACCCTGACACTTCACCTTGTGATTGTCCATCCAGACTCTGCCCATCATAACTTTCACCTTGCTGCCACTACCCACCCAGACACTACTCATCTTAACATCTCACGCTTACACTTTTCACCCTACCATTGCCCACGTCACACTGCATATACTAATACTGCATACCCCAGCATTGCCACCCCTTACATAACCCACTGTGATAGTGCCCACCATAGCATTATCCACACTTAGAGGGCACACTTTGATTATGCACACACTGTCACTGCTCACCGTGACATTCCCTACCATGACTTTGCTCACTCTACAATTATCCACCATGACATTGTATACCATAAAGCTGCCACCTCTGCCCACACTGACACTGCCCCAGCTTGGCACTGCACATTGTATGCTACACAGCCTCAGTGAGTCCTTCCGCACTCCAGGAAATGGAACCAAAATACTCCTGGAGGAAGATCTGCTATCAGAGCAGAAAAAAATAATATGGTTGTTTCATCTGTTTCCTGTGAACTCCCGTGTAGTGATATCAGTGAATCTGGGGGGATCGAAGCCAAATTAATGAGAATTGAATAAGGGACAAAGAAACACTGATTTCTGGATCCTAGAGACAATTTAGCTTATTCTGGGTTCTATTAAATTCATTCATACTTTTTCTCTATCTGCCCCCTTCTCTCTCTTAACCCTCCCTCATTTCCTACTTCTGTCAATATTATGGCTTCAAAATCACACTGTGGCTCCAAGTCTGGAATCCTCTTCCCTCCTAGCTGTTCGAGCTTCTCCAGGGCAAGGCGTGCTGGAAAATAAAACATATTGGGAAGAGAAAATCCAGGCACACGGGGTCGCTTGTCCTGTCCTTAGTGCTTAATTTGTAATAATAATAATAATAATGATAAGTGCAGCGGCTCAAAGTTTTCCCTAGGAGCCCATCACAGACACAGTTGAATTTTGGATTGAACCTCATTCCTCCTTCTTGCATTGTCCGATTCTTGTCTCTTTCTTTATCTCATTCTTGTAATATATTTTTCATCCCAGATTTCTGTTTGTCACTGTTTTCTTAGCTCTCACTTCCTACTTCTTTCTCCCATTTTTAGGTCTTGCCTGAGCCAGCGCATGCGCTGCTCTGCGAGACATTTAGTAGGTGGCTTTTCAGAGTGCTACCCACAGGCTTTTGCTGGCCTCCAGCTTGCGTTCACGATCGCGTGCACGTGCGCAGCCGCCAACTGCTCGTCATGGCTCATTAACTCTACACACACAACCCGCCCCCCCTCTCTTCCTCATTAAGCATGCTCCTCCCCCTCCCCCACCACAGAGCGCGTCTCGCGGCCGCGCGTCCAGGACTTCCTTGCTTGAACATTCATGAGTATGCAAAAACTCAATCCTGTAATTAATTTAAGAAGGCAACGTGGAAGATTATGTTACCTACTGTACGTCATCTTCCAAGAATTATATCAAAACATAAACCGACGTTGATTTGAAAGTAGCTTCAACAAGGCAAGAACTGAACAGAATTATCTTCGTCGAGATGTGCCCATGCCTGCACATTTCGGAAATCCGCCTTTCACGTTCGAAGCATATGTAGAGACTTTAAGCCTTATATGCAGAGCTGAAGCTTAAGTGAGTGTGAGCTTCTTAGTGAAAAGGACATGACAGGTGCCCCAGCTTTATGTAGGAATTACCTATCTGAATGACCCTGAAAGTAACAGAGAGTTACTAAAGCCACGTCGCCAAACATTGATTTTTATTTTTCATTCGATTGTTTCACCGCCTTTAAACAGGCGAAAATTGCAAGCGCGTCAGAAACTGGCTTGTACGTTTTATTGTCTTCACTAGCTACGAGTCATTTCTTTTAACAAAGTTGACTCTCGTATAATGCTCTCCGTGAACATGCACTTTTCTACTAAAGAAGCCTCGTGCGCATAGCTACCCTGGGTATATACAATTAAACGTGAAATGCTTGAATAAAGAAATTCGTAACAGCCATGTTTTTCTGCTCGTGTTAATTCTGCTCACCGGGTGTGCCTGTCTCTAAGATGAGCCGAGATGAATGTTCCTTGGTACCCGAGGCATGAATGTTGCAGATCTAGCTAGCTCAAGCAAAATTGAAAATTGTGCAATTATGAAGGCCGTCTACAAGCTTTCGCATGATCGCATGTATGCACCTGCTTATATTCTTGGTCACATGCTCAATACTAGAAGCGTCTCTGTTAGGGTCTATAATATGTGCATGTTGTCGTCTCTCAAAGAGTTTGTCAGATTTATGGGGATCATGTTGTTGGTTAGCTCTGTCACTCACAGACTATTACTTTTTGCAAAAAATACTTTCACACTGTTAGACAGAGTTCACTTTCAATACAGACATTTGTGATCCACTTGCTCAGCCTCTTAACATGGGTCTCTGCAGTTCCCCCTCCCTGCCCCCCACCGCCCCTGTTCCCTAACACTCTCCAGATGGCGCTCTGCTACTCGCCACCCTATCTGGGAGTTGTTCTTGCCCCTCTACCTCTACTCTACCTCTCATCTACCCCTCTACCTGTACTCTACCTCTCTTCTACCCCTCTACCTCTACTCTACCTCTCTTCTACCCCTCTACCTCTACTCTACTTCTCTTCTATCCCTCTACCTCTTTTCTATCCCTCTACCTCTCTTCTACCCCTCTACCCCTCTTCTACCCCTCTACCCCTCTTCTACCCCTCTACCCCACTACTACCCCTCTACCCCTCTTCTACCCCTCTACCCATCTACACCTCTACCCCTCTTCTACCCCTCTACTACCCCTCTACCCTACTACCCCTCTACTACCTCTCTTCTACCCCTCTACCCCTCTTCTACCCCTCTACCCCTCTACTACCCCTCAACCCCTCTACTACCCCTCAACCCCTCTACTACCACTCTACTACCCCTCTACCCCTCTACTACCCCTCTACCCCTCTTCTACCCCTCTTCTACCCACTGTAACTAGCAAAGACACTGTGTCACGGCAGCATCACTCAGCACCACCACAGCATCACTCTGCACCCCCACAGCATCACTCAGCACCACCACAGCATCACTCAGCGCAACAGCAGCATCACTCAGCGCCACCACAGCATCACTCAGCGCCACCACAGCGTCACTCAGCGCCACCACAGCGTCACTCAGCGCAACCACAGTGTCACTCAGCGCCACCACAGCATCACTCAGCGCCACCACAGCATCACTCAGCGCCACCACAGCATCACTCTGCACCACCACAGCATCACTCAGCGTCACCACAGCAACACTCAGCGTCACCACAGCATCACTCAGCACCACCACAGCATCACTCAGCGACACCACAGCATCACTCAGCACCACCAAAGCATCACTCACGGCCAACACAGCATCACTCAACACCAACACAGCATCACTCAGCACCACCACAGCATCACTCAGCACCACCACAGCATCACTCAGGGCCACCACAGCATCACTCAGCACCATCACAGCATCACTCAGCACCACCACAGCATCACTCAGCACCACCACAACATCACTCAACACCACATCAGTATCACTCAGCATCGCCTTTGCAATAGTACACCACCACATCATCATCACTCAGCAAGACCTAAGTATCTTTCAGCATCACCTCAGCATCGTCTCAGCACCAGTCACCACCACCACCACCACTACCACCTCAACATCACTCAACACCACCTCAGCCTGCTCTCGGAATCTGCCATCTGTAGATTCTCCCCTAGCGTCTGGCCGCTGCTAGTGTTATAATACAGGTACTAGTTCACAACCTTCAACCTCCAATTGTTTATGCCCCCTCAAAAAAAAACTTTAACAAACAACCATTGGAATAGGCAAAAACAAGTTGCCAGCATTGCAAGAACAAAAGAAAAATGAGGACATTTTTTATTGTACATACATTTTTTAATATGGTCGTTCAGTTGGACATAATGCCTTCTTGGTCATATATAAAGTAACAAAAAAAATTCTGGCACTTTTTTATTACAACTTTTCAGCATGCTGCACAGCAGCCACACTTCTCTACAGCACAGCTTAAACACATTGGCAAAGTCAATAGCTCTGCCTAAACACTTATAAGGCCCCAAAGGCAAGACCTATTGGCTATGCCAATGCTTGTTGCTTTTCTCTCTTGCTCTGGGTCAAGGTCCAATGTTAAAAAGTAAGTCCCAGTCCCCAAAAATGATTGCCACAACCCACCACCTGAAAAGACCGGCCCAAATTAAGCACTGTATATCTTGTTGTTGGTTTCCCATGTACAACATTATAGTTTCAAAAGGCCACCAACACTAACTGAAAACTCCTTTCTGCACAGTGGGTAAATGGATCATTAGAAATGGTGAAAGGACTGATAGAGAGAGTCATGTCATGCTCTGCTAGCAGTGTGGTAGTGATGTGCGCTAAGTGGATTACTGCACATTCCTTCTTCTAATGCAGATTTAGAGATATGCACTATGCCTCTTTTATTCACAGCGTGTTAATGTGTGGAAAATATATTACCGCACGAGGGCGATAACCCTAGATTCAGGCGTTTCTGACAGGAAAAATGGAAGCCTTCATAACCGAAACTCTCCAGGTCAAGTTAAGAGATACAATAATTAGCATATGTAATCAGGCAAAGTTAGAGCCTTGTAAAGCAAGCATGCCTCATAAAAGTCCGAGGGATGTGTTATTCAGCGATAAGGATTGTAACTACGAACCCTGTTCCATTCATCGCTCGCCCAGACTCCTCGGGGCACCCTCTGAGCAGACACCAGTACACGTCCCGGGCAGCAGAAAATGATGACTCAGTGTTGTTTTAATGATTTACAGAACACCATTACCCCTTTCCCCGACTATCCGATTTCAGACTCTGAGAAATGTTGATGACTGTGAACATTCTGCAGCTGTGGCGCTGCCCGGCGGCCATGTTCTGCTGTGAAGTAAACTAGGCATTCTTATCTCGCCACACACAGGCTCTGAACTGTGGGGCTGAACGCTAGACGTGATGACCTCAGTGTCTCAGAGCCAGATGAATCAATGTTTGCTGAAGAGTAAAGGCAGTGCTTGGCAGAATGACCACAAATGCCCTCGGTGAAAGGTAAACAAGCTTCTGATGAGCTGTTATACTGGCCATTAGGAGGCGCATTGACTCTTTCACCCTGCCAAAAAACATAGGCCTGTATCTCTAATGACTATTTTCTACTTAGTTTACACTTTTGAGTAATTTACACTTTTGAATATGTGTACTACTTTTTGGCAAGTCACAAAATAGGTGTGTAAATTTACTTTAAATGTGTTACTCACGTGTCTCCATCAAATTGAAGGGCCTGGGAGTTATACACTTTTGAGTAATTTACACTTTTGGGTAAGTTTACTACTTTTTGGCTATTCACAAAATTTGTGTGTACCTTACACTTTTGGACTAAATTTACACTCAAATTTTATGAATAGCCAAAAAGTAGTAAACTTACTCAAAGGTGTAAGTTACTTTGTGCATCAGGCCCACTGTGTCTATCACTTTTGCCAAATGACAAATCAGAATCAAGTTACAGTAAAGAATAAATACACAATAGTAGAGTATAAAAACATTTAAAACAATCCTTAGATACTCGTCTCCATCTCAGTGAAACTTTTGAAATTTTTATAGATACAACTCAAGCCTATCAAGCCTCTATTACATAATATTAAGACCACACTATTAGTCCAAAAGTTCTATGATTTGTGCTCAACTATGTTAAACAAATTTGATTGACAGTGTTTAATCATTGCAACTTCCACAGCATAACTTTGTGTTTTAATAGACAGGCATATTTTTTAGCTTGGAAAAAGCTTAATTTCTTCAAGCTTTATTTACTTGATTACTGGCTGGTCTTGGTTGGGAGTGGGCTTGTTGAGATACACCTGCTCCGTGAGGCCGAAGTATAGGAATGCTTGTATCATATTCCTTTGCATGTCATATGTATTTATTGTATTGACCCTGATTGTTCTCTGTATTAACTCCATCAAGGAGTTTATTGTAGCATGGTATAATCGATACGGCCATCTTACTATTGCTCCGGAGGCCTTAACGTTTACAATTGTCAGCGCTGCCTCCAGTAGATTAGGGTAGATTGGGATAGAGTGGAGAGGGTCGATTGGAGTAAAGGGAGGGGGGGGGAGTGTGGTAGATTTGTATAGTTTGTAATGGAGTAGAGTGGGGTAGAGTTGGGTAGATTGTAGTGGGGTAGATTGGAGTGGTAGGTTGGAGTGGGGTAGATTTGAGTGGAGTAGACTGGATTGGGGTAGATTGGGGTGGGGTGGGGTAGATTAGAGTGGAAACTAACTCAATGTCCTGAGCAAAACTCATATTAACGCGAACATTTTTTTTGTTCCACACAGTGTTCTCCGGTGATTTTCTTGCTGTTTATTTCTGTCCAATCTTTTTTAGTAAATGCGTCCGTTCTTATTTTTCATTGTCAACACACAAAAGCCACCGAGCCAACACGTGTTTCGTCTTATGCGGGCATTCACCCAAGACTTCCTCAGGGCATTCACAAAAAAAAACAAAAGAAAAAAACAGCCAAGAGTATCAAACTCGCGGCGTCTAAAGGTTCCAGTATTTATGAAGTCGTCTTAAGCACCAGAAAATACCCAAATCGGTTGCAGGTCGTGCAGCATAAAATAGCGTCAAATAATTTTCGCAAAGCTTATATATTCGTAAAATACAAAGGATCCAGCTGCACATAGAATTATTCAGAAACGAGGAGAGTACTCCATATCCACAAGTCGGTGTATAGCCCTTGTGAGCATTACTCATTAATGAATGTGTATGACTAAGCTACTCAAGTGCGTCAGCTTGCGCAATTGTACCCCACTGCCTGTTAACCTTTCTTAGATTAAAGTGGAGTGGGGTAGATTGGAGTAGATTGGGGTAGATTGGAGTGGGGTATATTGGGGTATATTGGAGTGGAGTGGGGTAGATTGGTGTGGAGTGGAGTGGAGAGGGGTAGATGGAGTGGGGTAGGCTGGGATAAATTGGATCGGGGTAGATTGGAGTGGAGTAGATTGGAGTGGGGTAGAGTGGGGTGGGGTGGAGAGGGGTAGAATGGGGTGGAGTGGGGTAGATTGGGGTAGGCTTGAGTTGAGTAGATTGGAATGGAGTGGGGCAGATTGGAGTGTGGTACATTGGAGTGGGGTAGATTGGAGTGGGGTGGAGTGCAGTAAATTGGAGTGGGGTGTGCTGGGGTAGATTTGAGTGGAGTTGGGAGTAGTAGATTGGAGTGAGGTGGATTAATTTAGATTGAAGTGAAGTGGGGTAGATTGGAGTAGATTGGAGCGGAGTGGGGTAGATTGGGTAGATAGAATGATGTAGATTGGAGTGTGGTAGATTGGGGTAGATTATAGTGGAGTAGATAGGGGTAGGTTGGATCGGAGTAGATTGGGGTAGATTGGAGTGGAGTAGATTCGAGTGGAGTGGGTTAAATTGGAGTGGAGTGGGGTAGACTAGGGTAGAGTGGAGTGGGGTAGATTGAGTGGAGTATGATACAGTGGAGTGGAGTAGATTAGAATGTAGTGGGGTCGATTAGGGGTAGAGTGGAGTGGAGTGGGGTAGACTGGGTTGCAGTAGGGTAGATTGGAGTGGAGTAGATTTGAGTGGAGTGGGCTAGATTGGAGTGGGGTGGGGTGGAGTCGGGTAGATTGGGGTAGAGTGGAGTAGTGTAGATTGGGGTAGAGTGGAGTGTGGTAGATTGGGGTAGATTGGAAGAGAGTGGGTCGATTGGGGTTGATTGGAGTGAAGTGGGGTAGATTGGAGTGGGGTAGATTAGGGTGGGGTTGAGTGGGGTGGGTTGAGTGGGGTGGGGTGGGATGTGTTAGATTGGAGTGGAATGGGGTAGGTTTGAGTGGAGTTGGGTAGATTGGAGTGGGGTAGATTGATGTGGAGTGGGGTAGATTGTGGAAGAGTGAAGTGGGGTAAATTGGGGTAGAGTAGAGTAGATTGGGTGGACTGCAGTGGAGTGGATTGGGATAGATGGAGTAGAGTGGGGAAGATTGGGGGTGGAGTGGGGTAGATTGTGGTAGATTGCAGTGGGGTAGATTGGAGTGGTGTAGATTGGGATAGATTGAAGAGGTAGATTGGAGTGGAGTAGATTGGAGTGGATTAGAGTATAAAGGGGTAGATTGGAGTGGGATAGATTGGAGTGGATTGGGGTAGATTGGGGTAGAGTGGAGTGTGGTAGATTGGGGTAGATTGGTGTGGAGAGGGTCGATTTGGGTAGATTGGAGTGGAGTGGGGTAAATTGGAGGGGGTAGATGGGGTGGGGTTGAGAGGGTGGGCTGGGGTGGAGTGGGTTAGATTGGAGCGGAATGGGGTAGGTTTAAGTGGAGTGGGGTAGATAGGAGTTGGGTAGATAGGAGTTGGGTAGATTGGAGTGGGGTAGATTAGAGTGGAGTGGGGCAGATTGTGGGAGAGTGGAGTAAATTGGGTGGATTGCAGTGGAGTGGATTGGGATAGATTGGAGTGGAGTGGAGTAGACTGGGGTGGACTAGGGTGGATTGTGGTAGATTGGAGTGGTGTAGATTGGGATAAATCGAAGAGGCAGATTGGAGTGGAGTGGGGTAGATTGGAGTGGACTGGGCTAGATTGGAGTAGAGTGGGGTACACTGGAGTGGAGTGGGTAGAGTGCGTTCCATTGGGTGGAGTGAGGTAGAGTGGAGTGAAGTAGGGTAGACTGGGTTCGATTGGGTGGAGTGAGGTAGAATGGAGTGAAGTAGGGTAGACTGTAGTGGAGTAGATTGTATGGGAGTGGGGTAGATTGTAGTGGAGTAGATTGGGGTAGATTGGATTGGAGTGGATTGGGGTAGATAGGAGTGGGGTAGACTGAAGTGGAGTGGGGTAGATTGGAGTGGAGTCGGATAGATTAGAATGGGGCGGGGTAGATTAGAGTAGAGTGGGATAGATTGGGGTAGAGTGGGGCAGATTGGGGTAGAGTGGGGCGGTGTAGATTGTGGTAGAGTGGAGTGTGGTAGATTGGGTTAGATTGGATTGGAGTGGTGTGGGGTGGGGTAGATTGGACTTGAGTGGGGTAGATTGGATTGGGGTGGATTGGGGAAAATTGGGGTGGAGTGGATGAGATTGGGATGATTTGAGTTTTGTAGATTGGAGTGGGCTAGATTGGAGTGGGCTAGATTGGAGTGGAATGGGGTAGGTTGGGGTAGAGTGGAGTGAAGTAGATTGGGTGGATTGCAGTGGGATAGATTGTAGTGGAGAGCGGTAGATTGACAGGCGTGGGGTAGAGTGGAGTGGAGAAGAGTGGAGTGGTGTAGACTGGGTAGTCTGGAGTGGGGTAGATTGGAGTGGGGTAGATTGGGGTGGTGTAGATTGGGGTAAATTGTTGTGAAGCAGAGTGGGGTAGATTGGAGTGGGGTGGAGATAATTGAGGTAGAATTGATGAGTAGATTGGGGTAGACTGGAGTGGAGTGGGGTAGAGTGGAGTGGCAGTAAATTAGAGTGGAGTGGGGTAGATTGGATTAGGGTAGATTAGAGACGGGTAGATTGGGGTGGAGTGGGATAGATTGGAGTGGAGTTGGGTAGATTGGAGTAGGGTAGATTGGAGAGAGGTAGATTGGGGTAGAGTAGAGTAGATTGGAGTGGAGTCAGGTAGATTGGGGTGGATTGAAATGGAGTGGGTAGATTGGAGTGGAGAGGATTAGACTGAAGTGGAGTGGGGTGGACTGGGGTATATTGGTGTTGGGTGGATTGGGGTAGATTGGAGTGCAGTGGGGTAGATGGGAGTGGAGTAAATTGTAGTAGATTGGGTGGATTGGGATGGAGTGGGGTAGATTTGGGAGATGGGGTGGTGTGGTGTCGATTAGAGTGGAGTGGAGTAGATTTGAGTAGAGTGGGGTATATTGTAAGTACGTGGAGAGGATTGGGGTGGATTTGAGTAGAGTGGGTAGATTGTTGTGGAATGGAGTAGACTGGGGTAGAATGGAATAAAGGTGCGTAGAGTGCAGGAGTGTAAAGTGGAGGGGCATAGAGTAGAGTGGAGTGGCGTAGAGTGGAGTGGCGTATTGTAGACCGTCTTAGAGTGGAGGGGCGTAGAGTGGATTGCATGTCGTAGAGTTGAGTGGCGTGTTGTGGATTGAAGTGATGTGGAGTGTCGTAGAATGGAGTGGCGTAAAGTGGAGGGGCATAGAGTGTTGTAGAGTGGAGTGGCATAGAGTGGAGTATGCATGGTGTGGTAACGCACAGCCATTACAGACAACACATTTTCAATTGAAATAACCATTACATTTGCGCCGACATACAGTTTTACTGCGCACAAACGATAATGTGTGGAAATGTCATGACTTAGTGTATTGATGTGTTTTGATTATATTCAAGTATTGTTTCCACTGTACTTCTGACTTACAAAAAAACATGCTTTATTGGTACTTTCCTAATTTTTATATATTCTGAAACATCAGCACAGTTCATTTTTGTTGTGTGCTAGAAAAAAGCCTTTTGTTTCACAGCAAGATTGTCACATACATTCTCTCACTTTGAAGTCAGAGAAAGACAAGTAAACACCAAGCTCACTGGAAGACAGCCTGACATTTGACCTCTTTGAATGGACAAAAAATGTGACAAGATAAGAACAAGATTTAAAGGCCTGATTACAGATAACGAGTACTCGAAATGATACAGTAAACAAGGTATCCTCACCAATGGAGGAACTCAAGCTGAATAGCCTCCAACAAATAAAGCCATACAAAAAAAAGCAAGCAATTGTGAGTTACAAACCACAAAGCCAATGGTCAGCAATGGATGAATGCATTCCCAGGGAAGCTTTCAGAATGCCCATAAGAAGTAGTTAGCAAACCAGACAGCGTAGGCCTAAAAAGTGAGACGTCATCAAAAAAATTAAGTAAGGTGTCTAGGTTGAACACTGATAAAGCCTGCTGCCCGCTGAAGTTAGTGCGTTTTACAGAGCTTAACTATCATTTTTCACGAACTAATTGTTTTTTATACTCTTAGCAAGTGTGCCCTTGACCTTTCATTTTGCCAGTCGCTGGGCCTTTTTAACAGCGAACACATGTATTTCTAACTTGGGGTTCAAGCAACCGCACCTTTCCTTACCACTGGTTAAGCCTGGTTGTTATGTGTTATTTTAACTCCCTACTTCACGTCATCGCTGAAAGGATCCCAGTCCAAGCTGCAAAGCAGCGCTACAATTGCCCATTGGCTTTGCATGGTTCCAGTGTTGGATAAAAAGACACCACGTTCGATGGAGCATCCGGGGACTTGAATATACATTTTAATAAGTTGGCTGAGGATTTGTTCGGCTGCTTATACTATCAACGCAGGAATGGAAGGGGTTGACCAAGCTGGCATTCTACCTGGGTCACTGTGCAATGCCAGCCCTTTGCTTAAAGGGGCTGGGCTCACACTGATGCAGATGGGACTGGTTGTCACCATGGAGACAGGCATATTTATAAGTGGCTCTAAGAGGGTGGCTTGCTACATTGCATGCATGAGCCTTGTGCAGCAACAATATGGCACTGAGCTGTGAATGGCAACTTTCACAATGTTAGTGATGAGCACAACTTTGCTTTGTGACCTCAAAAGTGGCTGCAATGTGTTAATAAGTCTATTTCACCGCCACCAGTAGAGGACCATATCTACATCAATACAATGATTCGCATCGCTCACTGCGATTCACAGTGGTCCCTTCATATACTGTTAACGGGTATTTCAGTGAAGAGAAACAGCCATTTTGTTCGGCACTGACTGCACCACCAGAAGAATTCATAACATCTGTCCCAGAGTGCCTGATTGAGCCCAGGCACGTGATGAAATGCTCAGATCACTTGGTGTAATGGAACAAAGTTTTACAAGAATGCCAGAGCATCTGATAGACTTCAGTGGGTGTGGTTACTAACCGTGTTGGGCTGTGGCAAGAGGCAACAACGCTCAACCTTCGGATCTTGACTATCGATGATGTGGACTCAACTTCAGTGGGTGTTGGCCACTGTCAGCATGCACATCACCGGAAGACCTCCCAGGAGCCCTGTCTCTTAACGAGATTCTCTGGACGGACCAGAGTGCAACTGTTTTTGGAAAAGCTCCATGTGAGTGCTTGAGGTGGTGGAAGGTGCTGGCCTGCTTCTCGAGGTTCTGGTAGTCCCACACCCTTATTGCATCAGGCTCACCGGGGAAGGTATTGTGATGGTTCCAGATATGGTAAAGCTTGCATGCAAAACGCGGCTTCTAGTTATCTTGCAGCGGGGTTATCTTTATAGGGTTAGGAATCTCTTCCGACAGCCCCTGCAGGGAATCCAATGCCTACATAGTTTGGGGGACCTGATCCTCACCAGTGGGTGAACTGATCCTTACCAGTGGGTGAACTGATCCTCACCAGTGTGTGAACTGATCCTTACCAGTGGGTGAACTAATCCTGCCCTGTAGGAGGGTGTACAGGTCCTCCAACCTGAACATGAAAAGAGAATTAAGATAAGTAGGGGTGTTCTCCCCTGGAGGAGAGACCTGAGGCTCGATGGTACCAAATACCCAAGACTGAAGCTGGAGGAGGCTCTTTGGGGGGATGTCCTGAATGACCCCTAAGACATTTATTGCTCTGCAACCCTACCTGTACAAAGTAATAACAGCTTGGGGAACAGAACACTTGTCAGAACAACTAACAGTAAATAACTGACATTTATTAATCCTCCTGGGTGCTTACAAAGTGTTAATAGTGAACCATTTATCAATAATTGTGTACAGTGATTAGCATATGTAAAATGGCCTCTGCAGCTAGCCTAGTGTGGAAGAAAAAGATGATTGTCATTTTTGACCCTTGGCTTAGCCGAGTGGAAGGTGGGGGCAGGGGGGGGCATATGAAGGATCTGCCTTTAATGAATCTACATCGCTTATTTGGTTACAGGGAAGCAAAAGTGGCATTTTTTCAAAATCCGAATTGACATGAATGTGATCTTAGGCAGTTTTGCCGAACAAAGATCACTTATCTTGGCGAAAAGCCCAGGGACGCAGACCAAATAGGTGTGCACACGGGGCAGGACCCTTGACGTTAGTTTGACTAAAGGGCTACCCCACAACGCCGCGGTCCTTTGAGAAGCAGATACCTCCCCGAATTGGGATGGAGCATTACATACCTACTGAAGAATAAGATAAGTGATCTTTGTTCGGTTGGGTTACATTAAGGAGCAGATAGCTACCTGCCCTTATATATATAGCGAGAGGTATTCACCTTTTGTGATAATCACCAGGGAGGACATTTTTGCCCTGAAGAAAGTCTGGGACCTGCTAAGGCCAATTTTTCGGACTGAAACATGTTGGCACTAGTGTCATAGGACCACAACACTCCTTGCGACCCACATAGTTTTTGTATTTTAATATCCCCTGCGGCACCACTAATAAAGGGATACCGGGTTCTGCAGGAGGATTTTTAATCTTTATACCCCCTGGCCATTTCTTCCTAAGTGCTCCCTGAAATATGGTTGAGCCCACCCTGACCTTTAGGAGTCAGGGTGAACCCGATGATGAGGCATGACACTACTAGAGTGTGTGAGGGTTATTTTAACAAAAGGAATTGCTTCCTTTCCCACCATCTAGTGGGTAATAGTGGAAAGGTCTCTTTCATTTTTCCCACTCCGTTGTGCTTTTAGAAGTTGTCTAGAAGCCCGTGGGGTACTTGTTGTGGCAGATAAACAGGAAGAAAACACAGGGCCAGTTCTCCATGTAAGAAGTCATGGAGTGCAAAAATATCTGGCTATGATCAACATCGTTGGGCAGATAAAATGGAACTGATCAAAGCGTGCATCCATGCTGGGAATGGGTTCATGCCTGTGTACCCCAAACACCCACATGCTTAGTATTAGGTCAACAAGCCTTTCCTAAACACCTGCAGGATCTATTTTAGGCTGTGTCACTTTGTGACCAGAGCAGGGTGAGAATGAGAAAGAGCCAGAAGTTCCAAAAACTCCAACGCTAAAAATGTGGAAGATCACATGTCAACCATTATTTGTGCCAACCAAACCGGAGGGACTCCTGGAGCCGTACTCGCTCTCTCCTTCTGTGTCAGAAGACTAGAAGAGAGAGTTCAACACAAGAAAGTATTCAGGGGGGTGCTAGCTGTAGGGGAAAGGGATTTCCACAGAAGGGGTAAAACATATACCAGTAAGCCCTTGAAAGCTGGGAAGGAAGGGAGGACTGAAGCTCAGAACTGGAGTAGGCAGGAACAAGCTGTGATCAGGAAACTGACAGTCTTTAAAGAGAAACTATAAGATAACAAAAGTACTAAAACAAAGAGGTACAAGGAAGACGACAGACAAACTCATAAATGATAGTTTGTAAGTTCCTTGGATAGTGATCTCTCTGTGAGGTGAAAAAGATCTTACAAAAAAGCAAGGAGCGGCTTAATATCACAGAGTTCAGGGAGACACAGCAGCTCCTATGGAGAAAGTGCGCTGGGTGGCTCTGTGTGCCAAAGGCACAAGCCTTGGAGTCTAACTGGCACCCTTGGAAGCCGTGACAATCAAGATTATTATACAAACACACATGAAGACAAAGGGGAGCAGTGGAAGGAACACACAACAGGAACTGGGCTCTGGGAAAAGCAGGACTGGAATCAAGGTCAGGTTCAGGACTGGAATCAACAGAACATAAGACAAGGAACAATGACTATCACAGAAACAGGGAGAGAGGAAAACAAGAGATAGAAACTGAAGCAAAAGGAAAGCATGGAAAGCAGCCAGCCCAATGAGACTCAACAACCAAGCCAGTTGCCAGCCGTGCACTTTGGGCTCACCAGGCTGAAATGGCAGGAGGCTCAGGTGAACAGCACAGGTGCAGGGAGAGAGCCCGGAGCAAGGAAAAAACCAGGTGCAAGGAATCAGGAAATCACCAATGAAGGGAAGGCTGAACAGGGATATGGAAAGGTAAAGAACAACAAAACCAAAGACATAAGACAGGAAACAGGAAACCGGAAAGCCAGGAGCAGAGTATGGACTAGATACAAGAGAGTGAAAAGTCCAGAAGACAGGTATAAAAGGGTAAGAAAAGTAGTATGATCCAAGAATCATGACAAAGAATAAAGCACCACCACCAGGACGTTATCAGTGCAGGGTTTGGAGACAGAAAAGACTACAAGGTCCACGATGCATCAGGAATATAGTGTGGGAGCCTGGACTAGGATCTGATGTGGAGCTGTGAATGCAAGTTGTTGTAAAGAGCTCTGTCATATTCTGGCGTAACATCTGAACACCACAGGGCCCACATGAGCACCACCTGATGGCAGGAAGGCAGAATCCTGACATCTTCCGCAGGTTTACATAATTAACAGCAGATTATGAACATGAAGAAAAGGGGCTCAGAACTACACTTTTAGTGCACTTGAAGAAGAACAAATGAAATGGTGTAGCAAGAGTGCCATGGGCCCTAAACAACACAAATGGGCCCCTATTCCATATAGTTTGGCAGTAAAAGACTGCTATAAGTTGAAATGCAATGGGCTTCTCAAACCCCTGTATCCTGGTGCCACACCACCTGCTGCACCCTTGATAGCCTGCCCCTTGAGATAAAGCAATGCTGGTCATCATTTTCAACAAAAGCACATTGGGTTTGGCAGATTTTTCTTTAGACGTAATCAAAAGATAGAACTTAGTATGCTCTCCTTCTCGCCTGGTTTTGGCAGAAGGCACCAAGGCACGAGAGGTCCTTTGTCTTGGGCTGCTCAAGTCTGTGACCCCCTGCAGCTGCTATTCAGCCTCCATTTCAGAGCCCATGTGTCTTGTGAGATCCATGAGGTTTAATAAGTAGAGGCTTACTGTGGGGACCTTTATAACAAAACCCCTGTGCATTGTCACCATCGAAAAGCAGATGCAGGCCTGCCCCTTTGTTACAGGGTTGTGCGCACTCAGCGCTCAGATGATATAAACATTTGAAATATGAAATAAAAAGGTCTCATTTATTGTATCAGTCAGGAAAAACTGGTAATTTTATGATATGTGACATAGTCCATGGGAGTCGTTCCTGTAGAAAACAAACACAAAGTATTCTAGTAATACCATATGTAATGCATCTCAGGCCAAAGAGAAGAGTATTTAGTAAATCATTAGGCACCAATTGAAGTGACTATGCCACAACATGCACCACAATTATAAATGAACAGTAGTCCCTTACACTCATGGATCTTATTACATATCTAGCATGGATTATATATGGGATAAAGTACCCCTTGCCATACATTATAAGGATATTGCAAGTCACCGAGGAGTTCCATGGCCATGTAGAGAAATGAGGAAAGGCCAAGTTCCTTTATAAGGTTATGGAACTTTGCAGTGACTTGCAATATCCTTATCATGTAGGGGAGGGGTTACTTTATCCCTTATAATACATGGTCACACCATCACTTTTCCCATAAACCACTTACATCCTTGGTACATATCTCTTTCATATGAAAGAGAGAGCATGTTTGCAAACATGAAGAATAAAAATAGAATCACTAGTACAAAATTAAATGCATCGAAATAGTTGTTAGCTAATTGTTGAGAAAAGGAAATAAAAGCAGCTGAACAAAAGTCAGTTAAAAAAAAAACATTTCAGTTGTGCTGCTCAATCTCCACACATGGAACTGTAGATTGTTCAGGTTCGGTAGCAGATCTCAGCCCTGCTGCTGCAACAGAAGATACTCCCAAAGAGGCAACCAGATTGAGGGACAGGTCCAATCCGGAGCCACTATGATGATTATGCCCAGTCGTTCCTGATCTTCTTCAGAACTCAGGGCAGGAAAGGAAGAAAGTTGTACAGGAGTCTCATGCTCCACTCCAGCCAGAATACGTCTGTCTCTTGAGGGGAGTTTGTGCGGGAACTCCAAAGTGCAAAGTTTTAGACAATGCATGTTCTGGACAGTGTTGAATAGATCCAGCCACGGTTGGATGTAGATGCCATTTGGGATCTGCCAGGCTCTGCTGGCTGAGCTTGTCTGCCATGGCATTTAAGTATACCTCTGGGTGGTTGAGAGGCACAGAGCCTCTTGGCACAGGACCCACAACCCAACTCTGCTTGCTTTAGTACCACATGGCATTGGTGTTGTCCGTGAGGACCTGTACCACCTTCTCCTTGATGAACGATAGTAAGATCTTCAGCACCAGATGAATGGTCCGCAACTCCAACAGACTGATATAGAGTCCGGTTTCTTTTGGAGACCCTAGTCCTTTGATCTCTACCTCTCCCAGATGACCTCCCAATCAAGCATGGATGCATCAGTCACCACCGTCAGCTCTGGGTCGGAAAGGGAGGGGGGTCTGCCATTCGTCCAGTTGCGGTCAAGCTACAGATTGCGTGCAGTCACATTTGAAACCTACATAGGATCTGACAGGTTGCCCTGGTGCTGGGCCCACTGGGACTTTAGATTCCACATGCCACCTGCTTAGTCAACATGCAGGAAGCAGGAGGCTAACAGGCTAAGAAGCCTCAGATCCGCTCTCACCAAGATTGAGGACCGAGAATTAAAAATTGGGATCATAGCATGAATCCCCTGGATTTGTTGCAATGGAGGAAAGGCCTTGAACTATACCATATCCATTACCGCTCCAATGAAAGGAAGCCTCTGTTAAGGAGTCAGTCGGCTCGTTGATCATGAATCCACAATGATGTCAGAAGGTTCACCTTCATTTGGATGGTGGCGAGCCTGCCTTCAATAGACAGTCGTCAAGGTAGGAGAAGACTTGTATCCCTGACCTTCAGACATAGGCAGCGACCAACACCATCACTTTCGTGAACCCAGGAGGGGCATGGGTGAGGCTGAGAGGGAGCATAACAAACTGAAAATGCCTCTGGCCTACCTTGAACCGCAGGTAACGTCTGTGGGAGTGCAGGACGAGTATATGAAAATTCACATCCTGCAGGTCTAAGGTTACCATCCTGTCACCTAGATCCAGGGCTGGTAAAAAGACTTCGACCATGAAGTAGATCTCTCGCAAAAACAACATTGGAAATAAGAGTTCGGTCCGTGCCCTCAACTTGAAGCATGATCGAGCCTTATGCAAGGCCTGTGACGACTTCTTGTTGTCTGCTTACAGCTTAACTTTCCTGGTTCTGGATAGCCTTTGGATGCATGAAGGCTTACCTGTTGCATGACTTTGAGTCATGCTCTGAGCCCGAGAACCAGAGACACACCTCGTGCAGGTTTTTTCACCCACGTCTGTTTCTGAAAGCCTCTGCATGGTTGAAGGAAGTGACCCAATTAGGGCCACCCGGGTCACTCACGACCACCTCTCAGCCTTCCATACAAATGAAGAGTCGGTCGGACAGTAGAGAATACAAACCAAGTATATTTATTCAGATACATTCGAGCGGAGTCCAGTCTGACCAGCCTCCTGGGAATGCTGCATAGGGACTGACTTCAGCAAGCATGGCGATACATTATGTACAATTCAGAACCAATAAAGACATGCCCTGACTGGAAATTTCCAGTTGGTAGCAGTTGAACAAAGGAGATACAGAAGGATGAGTTTCGATCCTGAGACCGGGCACATGCTATCTCTATGCCAAGGTCACTCTGCCTGTGCCCGCCGCTCTAAGGGTGGGAGCAGGCCTATCTAGTGGGAAAGGTATGCACTAATAAGAACAGTGTATTCATTAGTACAGCAAGGCTCAACCTTGGAGAAACAAAAACTATCGCAGCTGCTTTCAGCTGGGGCAGAGAGACAGAAGTTCGTTTCGATCATGGCTCAAAAAGGGCGGCTAAATATAAAATGGTGCTGCAAATGCTAACTTAAGACGTACAATGCATAAACGACACAGCTAAAACATTTTTATTCCAACATGGTTTAAAGCTTGTAGTTACAGGAGGAGCTATCTTTCTCTAGCACACAGGATTTTGTTTAGAAGACTTCGGAAAACCGATGAAATTGGGAGCGGCGCTCCGGATCAGAGTCAGAAGGTGTGGACAGAAAGGAGCTGACGTCAGTATGCAGCCCCACTAATTTCTGAGGTGGTATGGAGCCAGCACAGAGCCACCTTGCACCACCTAGTGCCGCACAAGAGCATTGCTAAAATGTTTCCAGTTCCTGTCTAATGCCTGGAGAATATTCTAAAGGGGTGATGGATGCGCTGTCTGGTAGGCTTGATCTAAAAAGATAGATTTCACCTTCTAAAAAGTGCTTCGACAGAGCATGTGTTGTTTGCAAACTAAATAAAACACAAAGAAATGTGAAATAGAGTTAAATACAGGTGTCCATGTTTCGTGTGGGACAGAAATTAATACTACAGGCTGTTGTATGAGTATTTACTTCACTTCAAAATACCCTTCAAACTTTTGTTCAGAAAATCATAGTTCCTCTATTGCTTTGGTGAGTCATATCTTCTGAAGTTGAAGGGGTCAGGGCAGGAAAGCAGGCATATCACATTTGTTTGAGCTCGAGGGAGTCTTCCAAACTGACTCAACACTTATGATGTTTCTTTTTTTTTTACTTGTTTTTATTAAACACTGCATCAAAGGATTTTGATTACATTCGTCATGCACGTACATTTACATTTCGACAGTTATTTTTGGTACAATGAGTTAACTACATGACTTCACTTTTGTCTTCCCCCTCACTACACGTGAGCCAAAGTACTTTGTGAAACAGTGCATTTTGAATTGAATAATGATCTGAAACGTAAAAGACAATAGAACAAAAACAACAAATAAAAAAGAGAAAAATAACCCCTATCCCTGCGCCCCCTCTCCCCTACCCACTTCACCCCCCTGGCAGCGACCGGCAGTTATCACTATTTCCTAAGAAGGGCAATCTGGCAATTTACATGTGACAGATTCGAAATCTGTGTGTTTGTTGTGTGAGGGCACTTAAGCTATCGCTGCATTGGATGGCGATGGAGGTCGAGTAGAAGGCAAGCTGTGTGTGGTTTCATTCTCACTTTGAGTTGTCGCTGCAGACACATCAGTCAACATTTGGCCCCAGTCTAAGAGATCACTCTCTACATTCTCGTCTGTCCTTACTGCTCTAAGTCGGCACTCCTCAGCCACACCTCACTCACGCAAATCATCCCTCCATCTATCCCATGTGGGGGGAGGCAGGGCGAATCCAATGGATCGCTATCCATCGCTTTGCTAAGAACAAACCCAGCAACGCAAACTTGTATCGTATTCTAGTCCCCTTCTAGGGTGTTGGGAGTACACCCAGAATACATTGTTTTATGGAGGTTTCAATTCGCACCGCTGTTACCGTGCGGAGAGACTGCACCACCCTATTCCAGAACTGCAATAGGCGCAGGCAACTCCAGGTCATATGTAAAAATGTGGCAGGGTCCACCCCGCATCGGGGACAGGAGGAGGATAACCCTGAGGTGAACCGTGCGCGGCGTAGCGGAGTCAGAAACGTATGGTGTAAATAGTGAAACTGAATACGTTTAAACCGTGCGTTACTTGTTGCATCAGCTACCTGTGCCAGCGCCCTCTTCCACTCACCATCTGTCAGTGGGATAGGTATGTCCTCATCCCATTTTGCTCTAAGTGCGGTGAGGTTGCACCCCCGATCCTCCTTTAATGCATTGTATGTACGGGAGATGAGACCTCTGCTGGAGCCTGGGTCCAGCATCATCATCAACGTACAGGACTCACTCTGCTCTTCCGGGAATGTGGTCCACATCTCGCGCACAATACGTGATATTTTAGCATATTGGAGAAAGTGCCCGGATGATACCTGGAACCAATCCTGTGCCTCGTTAAAAGTCATAAACGTTCCGTTCTGGTATAGATCGCCCGCCGACTCACATCCCCCTCGTACCACCTCGAAATGTCCATGGTCTCCTGAATATTTTGGAATACCTTCAGCCACCGGAAGGGTAGTGCCCTAGCATACGGAGCCCTATGGAAAACCAGTACTACTGCCTGTTCCCAAACTTCCGCAACCGGCCAATTTATGTGTGAACAGTCTTTAGGAGCCTTGGAACCCATCCTTATGAACCGCTGTAGTTGCGTCCCATCATTCCATTTCCCCAGCAGGTCTGTCTCAACCATACGTTCCCCCATGCACCATTGCGCTGCATATTGCAATAACCCAGCTATGTAGTACAGTCTGAGATCCGGCAACCCCAGGCCACCCATATCCATGTCCAGTTTGAGTGTTTCCAACTTGGCCCTGCTCCGTCTACCAGCCCACACTAGTGAGATCAAGAGTCTATTCAGTGTGTCGAACGTGGACTTAGGGATTTTACAAAAGGAGTTCTACAACACATAAAGACAGCGGGATAAGAGCACCATCTTTGATATTGCCACTCTCCCCATCACCGACAACGGTAACCTGTTCCAGAACATTATCGACGCACGCAGACCTGTAAGGACTTTCCCCATATTTAGCTCGTACTGGGACTCCGGTCGATGGGCAATCTGTATACCAAGGTAAGCAGAATCAGTCACACCTCAATCCATGCCAACCGCAGGAAGGATCTTGGGCGTCCCCGTGCCAAGGCTGCAAGCGGGAACAGTATTGTTTTCTGGCAATTAGTCGGAGGCTGGAAGATGACCCGAATGAGTCTGTACTTCCCCGAGCCACCGGGATCGCCCCTTCCGGTTCCCTGACATGAGAAGTGCATCATCCGCGTACATGGAGACCACGTGCGTACGACCGTCCACCTCTATGCCCCAAGGTTCCATATCTTTTCGCAACCGCACCGCCAGGGGTTCCATGGCCAGAGCGAAAAGCAGTGGAGACAGTGGGCACCCCTGTCTAGTACCCCTTTCAATCTTGATAGTTTCCGATACCTGTCCCCCATTCCGTACTCTAGCCCTCGTCGATGGTACAATAATTTAACCCAGGCTATGTACTCGCTGCCAAACCCCATTCTCCTCAGCACTTCCAAAAGGTAGTCCCACCACAGAGTATCAAAGGCTTTTTCAATGTACAGGGCGACAAATGCCGCCCTAAGGTCACTATCCGCCACCGAGTGTAGGACATGTGATAAACGCCGCAGGTTCATGTGCGTTCCCCTCCCTGGTATAAAACCGCACTGGTCCTCGTGGACCAACGAATTCACTACTCTGCTTAATCTTATGGCCAAGACTTTCGCCAATAGTTTAGCGTCTACTCCCAACATGGACAGAGGTCTATATGCAGCCGGATCCTCATGGTCTCTATCAGGCTTGGGGAGCATAACAATCTGCGCTTCCCACATAGATGGAGGGAGATATCCAGCTTGTCTGGCCTCCTGCAGTGTCTAATAATCGCGGAAGGAGAATATCTGCATACGTCTGATAAAATTCAACAGGCATTCCGCCCGGGCCGGGCGTTTTGCAGCGCGCCATACCTCGTAATGCTTCCTGCAGTTCCTCCAGTTGGAGTGCTGCCTCTAGTTCATCGCTTTGCTCATTCGTAAGTCGGGGAAGCGGAACATCCCGGAGGAAGTCAACCCCCCAACCCTCACATGTCCCATAGTGCCACGGTAGATATCAGCCAAATGGGCAAATAGCACGGTATTGATGCCGACCTGCGTGTTAGCCATACCTCCCTCAGGACAACGCAAATCTAGTATCATCGGGGATGGTCGCTCACATTTTAGCAACCACGCAAGCAGTCTCCCTGACCTGTTGCTCTCTTTATGTAATAATTGCCGGTATTCCCTTCTAATCAGGCAATCTAATCTATCCCAAGTCTCCCCAACCATACGCTGCGCCTGTAAGAGTGCATCCGAAGGCTGCTCCGTCACACGGTTCTCGCGCTGTAGCTTGGTCAGCTTTTCCTCCGCCACTGTCAAGTCCAACTCCAATCGCCGCCTGGTGCCCCCCACTCTAGACAGGCAATCCCCTCTGGTGACCACTTTAAAAGCATCCCATTCAGTGCTCCTAGTTTCTGTAGTGGACCAGTTCTCGGCGAAGTAATCCACTATGGTTTCCCTAAGTTCTTCTCTGAATACCTGGTCTCGCAGTGCGGCCGGTTGCAGTCGCCATATCGGGACTCTCGGCCTACTCCTCTCAGGTCCCCATTCTAGCAACACGGGGGCAAGGTCAGATAAAAAACGGCCCAGTACAGTAATCCCCCATGGTGTTACAAACATCCCAAGAAAGTAAAAATCGGTCAAGCCTACTGTAGGCCTCGCGGGCCGGTGTGTAGCAAGTATATTGTCACCCTGCCGGATGCAGCTCACACCAGATGTCCACACAGTGGAGCCTATCCATAACTCCCCTTAGGGCCGCCGACATATTAGGCTTAGTGTGGTGTTTCGGAGGATGTCTATCTAGTGTATCCTCTTACACACAGTTGAAATCACCCGCCCATACTAGTGGCATACCAATGTATGGGAGTAACCAGTTCTCCATGTCATTAAAAAAATCAACATCATCAGTATTTGGGGCATAGATATTCACCAGGCACACCTCCATCCCATCTATATCTCCATGCACTATTACATATCTGCCTTCCATATCAGGTTCATAGTTACGTAGCTTGAACGGGACCTGTGGAGCTATCCATATGGCCACCCCCCTGGCGTAGGTAGAAAAAGTAGGTGCGAACAATTGTCCCCTCCATTTTTTGTGGAGCTTCTGAGCCTCGGCATCTAGGAGGTGTGCCTGCAACATAGCCACATGGGCACCCTGTCTCCGCAGATATGTTTGTATTCGGTAATGCTTCACAAATGAGTTTAGCCCTCTCACATTCCATGTTATAATTTTATACTGTCCCATAACCACCAGTAATTACCGGCCCCAACACTTATGTTATCAATCTGCCTTTGGCCGCCGTCGCTGCCAGCCCACCCCATATCTTGAACATTTGAAACTCCCAGCCCCCCGGGTAGACACTGTAATGAACGATCGTGCATCCCCATATTGTCCCCAAACTCAGAACCACCCACCCATATCTGAAACCATGTTAACCATAATACAACATCTGTCTGCACAAAAAGAATCAATGACAAAAACAATAAGGCACACTCGCTCCTCTTACACACTTTGCCACTCGTACTACCACATACTCTACACATTAATGCGTCCGATTGTTTTCTCTGTCGGGTCGGAGGGCGTACTCCGCTCGGACTACGAGTGTGCCCGCCGGCCGAGCCCACCCCAGCCCAGTCGTCATGCACTCCCATGCGTACCCCAACCATCCAAACCCATTCACATCAACAAATCTGCCACCAACCAAGCAATATCACTTTCCAATGTATGAAATAAGTGAGAAAAGAATGAGAATAAGAGCAAGAGAGGGAATAAAGAGCATGAAAAAGATGGATATAGGGGGGAGAAAAGAAATAAATAGAAAGGGAGGGGTGAGAGACGTTGTCCACCCGCATAATCACTATGCCCATCCTGGTTCCTCCCAATATTTCGTGAGGAGGGAGGAAAAAGAAGGCAGCAGCACCATCAGATTTACAGAACAATGCACCACAAAGAGGGTCACAGTGCATAATGTATCCTCAGCGCACTTATGATGTTTCTTAAAGTGGCTAAATCTATCTCAAAACCAAGATCATGACCATTCAACAGCAATGGTTGAAATCTAACAGATTAAACACCAAACCTCTCCTCCAACTACTCAACAGGATGCACAAATCTTCTAGACCTTCCCTTAAGAAGGTAAAAAGACTACACTACTCTTAATGTATCCCCAATTCCTCCAACCAAGGAACACCACTAGATCCTGTCTGAATTCCTCAGCCCGTTCTGCACTATCAAGAAAACACTAGCAAGCTTTCTGCAATGTCCTCACAGACAACCCCATCTTAAAAGTAAAAATTCTAGAGCAACATCTCTGAATCAAGAAGCCAAATATGCAGTCTATCCAGACCAAGACTAAGAAAACCATGCCCATCGACAGCCACTGGACCCTGGCCTCCTTCTGTAAATGCTCCATCTCTCAGATCCCTTATCCAGCACACATTTCCAAGGACATTCCTTTCTCAACAATTGCAACTAGCCGTGCTAGAACCCTCATCAACAACTCTATAATGTCAATTGTCTACTCTTACAACTTCTTTCTTGAGGTAGGGAGTGTAGACACCTAATGTTAGAGAGTCAATGACGAGGGTTCTTGCAAAACTCCTCATCAAGAAGAATTTCAATGCAGGAGACCCTACCAGCTTCTTACTAATCACCAACAGCCTGTTTTTTGGAAAAATGAATGAACGAGCCACCATCACACGGATGCATGACCTCCTGGAAGACAAACACCTACTTTCACACCATAAACTGGATTCCAATCTGGGAGAGGTACCAAAACTGCCCTAAAGACTACAGCGGACAGAAGTGAGGTTGCCATACGTTTACTGTTTGACTTATCTGTCACTTTGATACTGCCCAACATCAATCCTTCTCACTAAGACTGAAAGAATTTTGCCTCCAGGGAGCCATCCCGCATTGATTTTCCTTCTACTGATCCAGCGTAATTTGACTTCCTGGCATTCATCTCAATTCCTTTCAGCTCCAACAAAGCTTTTGGACATGTACCTCAGCTGCTCTTGAATGTCACAAAATATTTCAACCTATCCCGCTACAATGCACCAGTGACCCTCAGATCATCCTAAATTTGGAAACCCAGTGGACCTTAACCCTCTCAGGGCTCAACTACTGCCTATAAAGCCGTTCGTCAATAAAGTGAGGAGGCAGGATACTTATTAGAGCAGAGCCAGAAACAGTTGTCCCGACATACATCTAACTCTGTCCTCTCGCATGCTGACACGCCTAGAAAAAACTGAGAGAAACAAGTGTTAGAGAGGGAAGACAGAGTGAACCAAGCAAAAGAGAAAAGAGTATGAAGGAACACAGAGGGGGAAGGAATGTTTAAAATTAGAGTGGAACGACTAATGTTGGTTTCTCAGGGGAAGAAGAAAGTCCAAAGCTAGGGACGAAAAGGGAGCAGGGGACAGTACTATAAGAGAGAATAGAATCAAATAGTAAAAGGTGGTATATAGATGAAAGGGGAAGAGTTTTACAGGAAAGTCCTAGGCACATTATGAGTCTAGAACTAACGAAAAGAGAGATAAGAAATAGAATCTTCAGGGAGGTAGTCTATTTGATGATGTTGAGAAACAAAATAAGAGACAGCAATAATAAGGTTTGGGAATTTCTTTTTTTTCCTCGTGTATTCCTCTTACCCTGACACTTACCTCATCATGTTCCGAGGTTGTACGTTGGTGGTGTAGAAGCTAACTAAAGTACAGACTTCCAGTGCCATCGTCATGGTTCACACAGACTACGCAGATGCTCTCTATCTCATGGCTCCATCTTACTACTTTGGAAACTATAAAGAATTCAAAATGTGTAAGCAAGACAACTCTTACATCTTTGTGTACATAACCATATCATACCAGCCCTCCAAATGCTTCACTGGCTATCTCTGATCAAATGTTCTCATTTCAAGGCAATCTGCATTGCCCACAGAGCCATCTATGGCAAGGTCCAAGCTTCATCCAGAAAAATTGCAAAGATATACACAGAAGTCTACCATCCATTCTACACTTCCACACCTTGAGACTGCCCAACACTACTTTAAGGGAAACAACAGTGGAACCTCCTTCTCCATAAAAGAAACTAACCTATAGAACTCTCTCCCAGTAAAGACAAGAAACATTCAAGATCCCCTGGAACTTTTGATGGCAGTAAAAACCTGGCTCTTCTCTAACCTATTATGAAGGGCTGCCCCAAGCAGCAGAAAGAATCCCGACCACCACACAGACATGGACTCCAATGCATGGACCTAAGCATTGGATACAAAGCTATCTCAAGAATCACAGACGCAAACATAGGTACACTATTATCACTCGCTCTGCTACATTACACACTACAGGTTTGGAGCACTAAAACACTATCCACCCAGGCTGCTCTCTATTGCCACACCCATCGAACAAGGCACAATAATGCCTTATAATCTGTCATTATTTCTCTAAAACCTTCTTCTACTACATGTCCAGGCATAGGTAAATATAGCATAAAGATTGCTCAGATCCTCAAACAGGGCACCAAACCACTTGTTACCTAGACCGCACTCTATTCCCCATCCCTGCCAACCAAGCTCAAATGCCTTTGAAGCTTAAGCACCCTATCTGTCACTTCTTTTAACTCCACTTCACACCAATGAACAGCAACATAGCTCAATAAAAGCACAACTGTGTTCCTCAGATAAAACACCAAAACACTCCCACACTGGCAACACTTCAAACCAAAACCCTACCGACCAAACACAGGTGCCTTGTCAGGAGTATCAAGTTCTATAAAAATGCAGCTACAAAGCAGTACAATATATATAGAAAATGAGAAAGGCATTCAAGGAAAAATAAATTACACCAAGACACTCAGACTGTATGCTTTTTGGTGGTCCTATCCAAAATGTTATGTTCGTTCTATTAAGCAGAAGGCTGGGTTATGTGGGTTGTGTTTAATATACTGACAGAGCCCCCCAAGGACCTCTAACAAATGGTGTTCTGTTATAACCACAGAGGGTAGCAGCACCTTCCTGGGGCCCAAGGCGATGGCTTCCTTAATGCTTGTGCCAAAGAGTCGAGATTAGGGTGGCCACCTCACTCCATGCCATCTTGGACTCTGTTTCCAATCCTGAGTTTTGCACATACCAATAATTCCTATCAGGAGATGAGTCTAATTAGGTCAATGGAAGCAAACCAAGACTGCAGCACCCAAAATGTTTTTGGCTGCCACCTAACAGCCTTGGACTGGAAACCGTGTCTGGGATGAAACGCGCGAGGTGAGCACACTAATCAACACACACAGACTGGGAACCTCCCCAGAAGACCCGTAGGCAGGCATTTCAAGTGGATAGAGGCCACTGCTTCAGGGAGGAAGACGCACAGTAATCAGGGTGGAAGGGCAGAGACATAGGTGATAGAAACAAGGGTTTACGGAGGTGACATGTTGCTTTTCGTAAATAAAAAACAAAATAAAATTAACTGTGGCATACAAATACATTGCTAAATTGTTTTCATTGTCCAGTTTCAACTAGTCACTTTCATGCAGCCCCACAATGTCACTTTTCACAACATGCATAACTTCGTTAACCATGACGTGGCGCATCAATACCCCCAGTGTTACGTTGCGTCACTGGCAAGTTGCCCTAGCGCATGAAGGTGACTTTTAACCAGTCTTTGTTTTTCGGCCAACAACAATCAACATGCTGGGATTTGTAGGCCCGTACTTATAAGGGTGATGAGTGACCCTATATACCCTAGATGTGGCTGGATTTTTCTCCCTAACTGGGAACGGAGATCAGAGGGTCCCGTTTTCGTTGCCTGCATTAGGGCCCCTGGCGCCCTTTGCTGTGTCACTGAAGTCACTCACAGGGCCCGGGCCGGTTGAACTTGACAGCCGTGATTAACTGCAGTAAAACACGATTTGCTCTGAATTCTTAAGCATTAGCAGACATGCGGCATTCGTGGGGCAGATAATCTCCCAATATTCCTCACAATTGACTGTTAAGCCGTCGCTAAGCTAGAAAGAGCGGGTAATTGTCCTGCAGTTGTTCGCATTTTGCACGGTTCGCCGTTCGGCCACATATTGATGTACATATGGCGTTCTCTTCAGTCTGAAATATGTGGCGCTCATTCTGAGAGGACCACCGCGCTGATTTAGATAAACCATGGAAAGGTCTCGTGAGGCTGTTTTCTTCGTTGCAGTTTCTCTTCAGCCCGCTCTCTCAGCAGGGCTCCCGCCACCACGGTCCCTCGGTGGACCCTAATGGACTGCTGGGGCCCTCTCGGCACTCGTCTCTGGGACAGCAGCTTCCGGTCTCACAGTTAGTTGTGCCGGCCTGATGACGTACTTGGGAAGAGTGTAGGCCGCACGCCCTGGGGCCTGTGTTTTACAGGGTTTCTCTTTCTGTCGTCATGGGAACACTTTCTGAAATAGAACACGTGAATAAAAGCAAACCTCTTGGCCGCTTCATAACCTTTTGACTTCTGTGGACCCCCAATGAATCACTACTGGAACCCGCCTCCCTGGCCTAAGCAATTTCTGTCATTTGCACTTCAAAAAATACACAAAAATGGAGAAACAAGCATATATAAAACAAATACACAAATTATTAAATATTGTATTTAATTCTCAAACAAAAAAATACCAAAATCGATATCTTAATGGGAAAATTGGAGCTTGCCAATTTTTGGTTTTATTTATCAAAGACGTAGTGATATGTGTGATGGTCAGCAAAGGTGCGTTAATGCCGGCAGCGCGCTGTCCATGGATTGTGGCGCTGCGCGATTAATGATACTCAACCACACAGGTGCTGGGTGCCGGCCGGAAGTCCCGAGCGACCCCGGCCCCTTTATTTAAGCTCTCTGGACACGCCTGGCCAGAGAGTGTTACAATGTGTGGGTATTCTTCCGGGGGCATACTGTGGGAAGGTGTGCGGGGATAAACTAGAACCGCTACATCCCATCCTAAATCAGTTCTTTAACAAAACGTTAAACTCAAATCAACACACGAAATCAGTTAGTCTCTGGTTCGGTCTTGGGCTAGGTCTTAGGTCGTATCGATGTTGGCGACCACTTCGGCTTCCTCTTTGGCTGACCACCTCCGGTCCAACAGCTGGGGCTCTGGAGCTGGTGTTTGTAACCGGTGATGAAGCTGAAGACGTGTCAGCAAGATCCTCACCGGGGCTGGGTCCTGTTGTCTCACTGGTGACCTCTTCTCTCATAGTTTGTTCTGAGGTCTGCCCTTCGGTTTCCTCTCCTGGGACCCTCTTGAACCATGAGATGTTCCGGGTTATTGTGTCCCCATTTCGCTCGGCCGTGACGGCGGTTCCTCGGATCGCCCTGACAGTCCATAGTCCAGATTCATATGGGGTGCGGAATTTCCCTCCGCCCCAACGGTTCCTTACGAGGACAGCGCATCCAGTCATCATCGCTCGGGTTCGCGCTCTCCTATGTCGACTGGCTTTCTCATTGGTTGACACCCGCCTGGCTTGGGTGTTTGCAGGGTCATATGGTTCTTGCTCCCAATTGTCAGCTACGGGGAGAGTGTCCCGTCGGGGTCCTGCTAGCATTAGTGACCACGGAGACCTTTGAGTTGTGCAGTGAGGAGTGCTCCGGTATTCTCGCAGGAATGTTTGGAGAGTAGCCTCCGGATCTGTCTGTTCAGCCACTGCTATGCGTAGCACTTTGTTCACAGTCCGCATGAAGCGTTCTGCCTCACCATTGGCTTGTGGCCACTGTGGAGTGATGCGGTGGTGCTTTATTCCCAGCTGAGTTAGGAAGTTTTTGAATTCGCTACCCTGGAATGGAGGACCATTGTCTGTTTTGACTACATGGGGTAGTCCGAAGAGCGCAAAGGTTTTCTCCAGTACTGGCTGCAGGTGGTTGAATGCGGTGGACGGCAGGACCTCCACGAGGGGATACTTTGTGTAGTTGTCAACCAAGACTGCCGTGACTCTCCCATCCGGGAAGCTCCCGAAGTCGAGGCTCACCCACGACCAGGGCGATGGAGCAGGGTCTTCTGTTATCACAGGAGCCAGTGCCTCTGGATTCCCTGTGAGTTGACAGGCTCTGCAGTTTCGTACCACAGCGTCTACAGCTTCTTCTAGGCCAGGGAACCATACTTTTTCCCTCATTCGGGACTTCATTCTGCCTGTTCCTTGATGGCCTTCGTGCGCTAAAACAGTCGCCCTTTCTTGAAGGCTTTGCGGAATGACGATGCGAGATCCTCTCAGTATTACGCCGCTTTCGGCTGCGCTCAAGTCATCTCGTGCTCTCCAGATTTTTCCTAACCGAGCTCGGTCCTGCTCATTCCATCCATGAACATCATGAAGAAATCCTTCCCAAGATCCCTTCTGTATGGCGTCTGCCACTCTTTTGAGGACTATGTCATCACTCGTGTGGGTCTTGATTTCCTCCACGGATAGGGCTCGTGGGCACGACCACTGGGAAATCATGTTGATGAAATCTTCCGTCATCTTTTCCTGGTCTGAGGTTTCCTCTGCGGGGTGTGCAGGGTGGCGTGATAGGAAATCGGCTGGATTCTTTGCGCCCGGCCTGTACACCAGTTCCAGTTGATAGTGCTGAAGTTGTATTGCCCATCTTTCAATTCGGGGCGGTGGGTGGGGCGCAGTCCCTTTGAAAAGCGGGAGCAGTGGTTGATGGTCTGTTACTACTCTGAATGGGTTCCCACTGACATATAGATGGAAATGGTTGCATGCCCACTTGATGGCGAGTGCCTCCCGTTCAATCTGAGAGTATCGGGTTTCGGTCGCAGTCAGCGCTTTGCTCGCGAAGGCTAACGGGACCCAGGTCCCTGGTTCGGTTTCTTGCGTCAGCAAGGCTCCTAGTCCCACCGGGCTGGCATCTACTATCAGTTCTGTTGGTCTCGCTGTGTTGAAATAGGCCATGGTCGTGCTTTCCAGTAGCGCCGCTTTCACTTTACAGAAGGCTTCTTCTTCCACCGGAGTCCACCGCCAGATAGTCTCTTTCTTGGTTAGATTCCGTAGTGGCTCTGCAATGGTGGCGAGATTCGGAATAAACCTTCCGCAATATGTTGCCATACCTAAGAAACTTCTGACTTCTGACGCCGTTGTGGGAGCTGGAGCGAGCTGTATTGCTTGTGATTTCCTGGGGTCCACTTTCACTCCTTCCTGACTAAATACATATCCAAAAAAATCTATTGACTTTTTGAAGAATTGGCATTTTTCCTTGTGGAGAGTTACTCCATATTCTGCGAGGCGTTGGAGGGTCGCTCTGAGCCGACGATGATGGTCTTCCATTGTTGCCGAGTGTATTAAAATATCATCGCTGACGTTAAGGACACCCTGAAGTCCCGACAGGATTTCTCTTACAGCATTCTGGAATATCTCTGCTGCTGATGATATTCCAAAGTTTAACCTTTTGTAGCGTCGAAGCCCTAGATGTGTCGAAAACGTGGTGATGTATCTGCTACTCTCCGCTAGCTTCAGCTGGTGATAACCAGCGTTTAGGTCGAGTTTAGAGAACCACTGGGAGCCGTTGAGGTCGGCCAGGATGTCGTCGTCCGTCGGTGTCAGGTGTCTCTCTCTCTTTATTGCTTGGTTGGGCATTCTCATGTCGATGCAAATCCGAATTTTCCCAGGTTGCTTTGGCTTTTCGGCGATGACCATGGGAGATACCCAGGGGGTCGGTCCTGTCACTTTTCTATTACTCCCTGTTGCTCAAGCTCCAGTAGCTCTTGTTCTACCAGCGGTCGTAAGTGAAACGGTACACGTCGGTGCCGTAGGGCGACCGGCTTTACTGCTGTGTCTATATGTAGTTTTACTGGTGGCCTCTTTATGCTTCCTGAGACCGACGAATAGCTGCGGGAACAGTTCTAGGATGTCTTCTGTTTGGAATGATTTCACAGCGTTTGCAAATGTTATTAGGTTCAGATCCTCCGCAGTGTGACTTCCGACGAGTATGTCTGCTTCCTTGTCAACCACATGGAACGTGGTCGTGACTTCTTGGTGTTCTGACTTTACTTGGACGGACATTTTCCCTTTAGGGGTAGCGGTGTTTGACTTCCGTACGTGAGGATTCTGACTTTAGATGGTATAAGCGCTGGTCTTGGGCTTAGCTTCTTGTAGTGTTGACACCCCATAACGTTCACGGATGCCCCGGTGTCAATGAGAGCTGTGACGGGCGACCCAGCGATTTCAATCGTGCATGTTGGCTGTGGCCGTCGTCTTCGTTTTAGGTCGTTAGCAAAGGATATGAGGTAGCATTCTTCTCCTTCGTCTGTGGATGAGTCTTCGAGGTACTGTCTGCGGTGTGCCGCTGTTGTTGGTGTCCTTGATGTGGTGGGTTCTTCTAGTGAGAGGTGTCTCACTGCTCGCGACGGTGGTCTTCGTCCGGGAATTCCTTTGTTTCGCATCCCTCCTCTGCACACACTTGCAAAGTGGTTGGGGATTCCACATTTTGCACAAGTCTTGCCTTGGGCTGGGCATTCGTCTTGGGAGTGTTCTTCCTTCCCACAGTACCCGCACTGTGGTCGTCTCGAGCTTCTGCTAGGCCATCTTCCTCGCCCGCCGCGAGTCGGCGTGCGGATGGCATCTACTCGCTCCGTCTTGACTGTCACTGCTGGTTCTGCCTGTTGGTGGAGCGCGGCTTCCATGGCAGTTGCTCTGACTTCTGATAGCTCATGGGAGCGTGCCAGAATGAGTATGTCTCCGAGGGAGATGCGCGGTTGTCGAAGAATCAGGGTCCGCAGGGTCTTGTTGCGGCACCCCTGGATGGCCTGTGCTCTTACTTCCTTGGTTTGATCATCGTCGGTGCACGTGCTGGCCAGCTCTCTTAGACGCGCATGGAACGTGTCCATGGACTCTCCTTCTCTCTGGCGGGCTTGTCGGAGTTTAAAACGCTCGTAATCGGGATTAAGCTGCGGGTCAAAGTGAGCGTTCAAAGCTCTGACTGCTGCGTCATAATCAGCGGGTGCTCCAGTGTCCGGTAGATGTGCGAACAATTTGTATATTTCGTCCCCTGCGAAATGTAGCAGCAATGACCTCTTGACCGCATCATTTGTTTCTCTCGTGGCTATAAAGTAATTGTCGAGGCGGCTAATCCATATTCTCCACCTGGGCGACGCTGTGGCCGGATCAATTAGTTCGCTGAAAGGGGGAAGTGCACTGACTTGGGAGTGTAGGTGAGTTGGTGTTGCCGCCGGTTGTTGGGCTGCTGCTGGATCTGTCATGATGTGTGTCTACCTCGTGGCCCTCTGCACTTGTGGTTGCCAATGCTTGTTTGGTTTATTCAGTTTTGAAGGTTCTTTTCTTCCTCTGGGCCAGTGTCTGGTGATTGAAGGTTTCGGGGTGGCAGTGGAGCGTGGCAATGCTTTCTGTCCACGTTGCTGAGCAGGCAGAGGTTTTCAGGGTGTATTTCCTCTTGTGTCCACCAGGTGTCAGTAGCACGCTTCAGGCTACGAGGATTGGGAGCATCAGGGATTGACTGCGCATGCGCGCACAGCTGATTTGAGCGCAGGCTCGACCGGGGCTTCACCGGGAGCACCAGCGCTACGGTTTACTGTCGCTGACAGGACCTGGGGGGCTGAGCCTTCCTTTCACTCACCCGGCGGTCAGATGGCTGCTCTGCTTCCTGATGTGCGCACCAGCATGCCAGACGCGGTCCGCGGCTCCGGCGATGTCCTGCTGTGCTGACGGGCACGAAACAGCTGATGTGCTTGTGTGGGCGTCGTGATCCCACCCTCAGTCGCCAGTGTGATGGTCAGCAAAGGTGCGTTAATGCCGGCAGCGCGCTGTCCATGGATTGTGGCGCTGCGCGATTAATGATACTCAACCACACAGGTGCTGGGTGCCGGCCGGAAGTCCAGAGCGACCCCGGCCCCTTTATTTAAGCTCTCTGGCCACGCCTGGCCAGAGAGTGTTACAATGTGTGGGTATTCTTCCGGGGGCATACTGTGGGAAGGTGTGCGGGGATAAACTAGACCGCTACAATATGGTGGACTACTATGTCACTCGGGCCAGATGTACAACCGTTTTGTGCGGTCGCAAACGGGAAATTGGCCCGTTTGCGACCGCAAAATTGGTCTGCCCCATGTACAAACCCTATTTTGCGAGTCGGTAACCTATTACTGACTCGCAAAATAGGGTTTGCGACTCGCTATTAGGAAGGGGCGTGCCAAGGGCGTCCCTTCCTATTAATGACTTGCATTTCCATGTACGATTGTTTTGCTACCGCAATTGCGATCATAAAACACTCGCAGTTTACCACCTACTTCAAGTTGGTGGTAAGCCACTCGCAAACGGAAGGGGTCCCAAACTGACCCCTTCCCCTTTGTGAATGGATACGAAAATATTTTTTAAGAGCAGGCAGTGGTCCGACCACCTGCCTGTGGGACCACTGCCTGCTCTTAAAAAATGAAATAGAAACGTTTCATTTTTTTTTTTTTAATGCATTTAAAAAAAAAAAACAGCTTTATTTAAAAAGCAGTCCCAGACATGGTGGTCTGCTGACCCCAGCAGGCCACCATCCCTGGGAGTGCTAGCCATTCCCAATGGGGTCGCAAATTGCACCTGCCTCATGAATATTAATGAAGCATGAAATTTGCAACCCCATTAGGAATCGCAAACAGTGTCTGAGACACTGTTGTAAATTATATTTTGCGAGTCGCAAATTGCGAGTTGCAAAACGACGCAATTTGCGAGTCGCAGATTATAAGGGTCGTACACCTGGCCCTTTGTCTTTTTTGCTCCCAATAAATGCTCCCTTTTTGCCAGCGCATGACAGTGCTTCAATTGCCCAGATTAGATGCTGTTGGCTGCACTTGCCCTGCCCCACCAG
Source organism: Calotriton arnoldi (assembly GCA_963921515.1). Lineage (NCBI taxonomy): Eukaryota > Metazoa > Chordata > Amphibia > Caudata > Salamandridae > Calotriton > Calotriton arnoldi. The sequence continues at coordinate 981,884 of CAWUFW010000230.1, forward strand.
TCAAGCTAAGGATACCAACCTAATTCTTTGTCTCCAATTTCAAATTTTTCACATTTACAGACTATTTTGACATGTTCAATTTCAAAATTTGCCTTTTTTATGTGTGTATGCTGTATTAATCTTCTAAAGTTATTTAATTTTCTAAACAGCTGGGGAAACCTGAGGCCCTAGGTTAAGAACCCCTGCTCAAGGCAGATATATGTCTTAGGTAATGTATTTACTTATTTATTTGTTGTCTTATCTAAGGCAAACTCCATGCATTAGGGCTTCAGTGCACTGTATAGGACAGATGCCAAAACAGTACAAAAGTCAGCCTTGCATTCACTGTGGTAGCAACTAGGCATGGTAATTCATTAACTAGAGCACTCGGTTGTAGTGAAGCTCCAGAGATGTGTTACGACAGAGCGAGAGCTCAGTATCAGACAGCCTCATTGGTGTCAGGTGAAGTGATGAGAAGATATACCTTGGGACATAAGTTGATGGGTGTTCCTGAAGAGACACTGCTACTATGGTCTTCTAGACTTAGGGCCTCATTTAGCCCAATAAAATGCCAACAGATGTCAATCCTAACAATCTCACAATTTGAGCATCTGTCTTAACAATGACAGATAATGCAGTTTGGGATCACAAGTAGCTCTCTTTCATGAAAGTCACTAGTCATCGTCCCCCTCCACAAAAAGGGATCCCTCAATGAACCAGCGAACTATCGACGATCTCCTTATTGGACAGCGCTAGCAAGTTTTAGGGCAATTACTTCTTACTCGCTTAGAAGCGTGGGTCAATGACAACAAGATCTTGGCGCTTCTTCAATCTGGCTTCAGAAAAGCCCAAGAGCTCAATTGAACAGGATATGAGATTGTATATTATAAGTCTGGAATATGCATGCATAAAAAACTCACTGTTGTTCATGACTTTCATTTACCTGAAACAAAACAGCTTTCGATTCGGTTGACAGGTCACTTCAATGCCAGAGCCTGCAAGAACAAGGCCTCCCTGAGAAACTTCTTACTGCCTTGTCCCTTATAGCAACTTCACTAAGGAAACTCAGCCATATCAAGATATGAATCCAAAGGAGAATCTACACCTAGTTTTGAAATCAACACCAGTGTAAGGCAAGGTTGCATCTAAGCCCATGCATTTTCTAAACGTATTTACAGTAGCGGCTGCTACCGGACCTGGGTGGTGAGGCAGGGCGGGGGCCGGGGCTGTGGGGGAACGAAAAAAGTTTTTTAAATAACACCTGTGACTGCCGGCCGCTGCCTCTCCTCCGTCCTCTTCTTTCTGACTCTGGTCCCTCAGCAGGATGCAGGAAGCAGCAGGAAGCACCCAGCTTCCAGCCTCCGGATAGCCAATCACAACGCTGCAATGCAGCGTTATGATTGGTCTGAGTGCCGTGGATCGGCGCTCAGCCAGAGATTGGGGCCTGGGCATGTTCTCCACGCAGGCTGTAATGCAGCCTGCATGGAGAAGATGCGAAGTGCGCATGAATGTTTGGCCGGCCAAACAGTCATGCGCACTTAGGAGTGGGCGAACCACTCCTCCCCCGCTCCTCTGTCGTCGGAACAGCCCCACCCCAAACACAAAGCTGCAGCAGAAGGAAACATAAAATTATAATAACAAGAGTTATTATCAATTTATGTTTCCTTTACTTCACTGCTGCGAAGCAGTGGGGCGACGCTCCTCCGCCTTAGCAGAGGAGCCACCACTGCTTATTTATTAATGATGTTGACAAAAGCCTTCTAGCTTTAAAGCTGGATGTACCAATGATGGGTGGTGACAAAATGCCCATTCTCCTGGTTGCCGATGATGCTGTGTATTGACTGTCACTGAATTATGTATGCACACGTTACTCAAAGGGTTCGAAAACTACTGCATAATGAAAAACTTTAGGTGCAACCCGAAGAATATTTTCTAAATTTACGGCAGGGCCCTAAAACGTGACCACCACTACAATTACTTGGGGATTAGATTTGATGAAAAAATGTTTGGGGCCAAGCAGACAGTAAACAGCAAAGCTACTATTGAGTCAATACGCCAACGCCATCTCTAGTTTCTCCAACAAATGTGGTCAGAGATTAATTGAGCCAGGTCTCCAAGCCTATCAAATGAAAGCTTAGTGGCCCAGCTCTGGGGGCATAAGAAGGCCATAGGAATGGAGGACCAGATGAAAGAAAGAGTGGGTATGCAATGTTAAAGAGGAACAGAGATCACAAAATGCATTTTTTATGCAGAGTAATGCTGATAGCGACCAGCAGAAACCCTCCGTCATCTTGGTTTAAGGTTTGTATGTACAGATTTTAAACATAGTTCTGTAAAGCTAAGTGTACACACAAAGCTGGCTGAGATAAGAAACATGCTGGTTCTGAATTTATAGGATACAAAGTGAGAAGAAGTGAATACATAGTGGCTGGGACATCACTATGCAGATAGCTAACCAGGAGTCGTGAGTGTATCAGAATTCACTGTTGATAATTTCCTTAGAATTATCAAATTAAAATAATGTAATTTCTTTCCAAGGTAGAAGTTATGCTTGAATAGTATTGCCAGATATATTAAATTCTGTCATCCGGATATTTTTGGGTGTCCAGTACCCCTGACACAGAATTGTCAACAGCCTTCAAATTCCTTCAGATATAAACCATGGGCTGTGAAAAAAGGGGACGTCCAGCGAGGCGTCCAGTGGGAAGGGGCATAGCTTTCATTGGTGCAGCAAGTGCAGTGGCACCAGAGCCAGAGTTGTGAGGGGCCCAGGGAATCCCGATTTCTGCTGGGTTTTTTTACAAATCAAACACCAGCCAGATGGCCCATTTTCTTACTTGCTCTATGGCCCATAACACACTGGCAATGACACTGCCAGTGGGAAAGACTGGTAAAGTCTGAAACGAATCTTGAAAACACACAGGCAGATTTAATAGATTATCACGCAGCGCAGTGCAGCAGTCTCTCATCTTCTCTCACTAGCGCCGGCACAGAAATATGATGCCGTGCCCCACGACACACCTTTGCACCATAGTGCATCGGTGTCTTCGTGAGTCTAGCATAGGTTTGTACTGGAAGGGAATCCTTCCAGTACAAAATAACATGCTTTAATTTAAAGCATTTCTCTTTCATAGTGCCGATTTTAAATGGGTTCTATTTTCTCACGCTAAACTCTGTCTACTTTTTTAAATACATAGCTTAGCATCAGAAACCTTGGGTGGTTGCATGGGAATGCTCAGGCACTACCCGTGGTACGCCGCCTTGGTGCTAAGTAATGCAAAGCAGCGCTGTGCACTTTTCAATTTTGTGATGCAAACACGGCGCTAAAGCTTAGTAAATATACCCCCAGAGTCCTCCTTTGCGCACGTGACCACATTTAGCAAGCATTTTTCGTTATTCTGTAAAACTTGTTCAATACAAGAGGCTTTCTGTGATTCCTTTTCTGTTTATTGGTTATTACGATGCGTAATTTACTCATACCTGCGAAAAGGATGGCCTAGCTTTCTGTAGCATCACTTCTACACTTGTACATTATAAATTCACAAGGATGATACATCAGTTCGAGAAACAATGCGAGTTAGTAATAATTTCCACTTGGTACTGTAGTTCAGGGTGTACATTTCAAAGCTACAAATGAAAAGATTTTTCAAGTTTACCCTCCTGGCGATGGGTTTTGAGCCTTGACAGAGGAGGCCGGGCGTGCAGTACAAATGTCTGCATCTCAGGTTTCATGCACATCTGTTTTATTCGAGGCATTCTTTTGTTATTCAATATTTTAGAAATTCATCACAGCTCTATGGCTTCCAAAAGCAGACCTGGCGAGTTACTAGAAAAACAGGATGTCATTGATATACCTGATACTGGAGCTCTGGTCAAATTTCAGCTCAGTTTGGAAAATCTGAAAATAGCCCTGAAGAGTCATTTTATAATGTTTAATAGAAAAAATAGCTTTTACTGAGATTGAGGTGGGGCTTACATTGCTTAGTACACCAGTTCTTAACCTGTGGTCTAGGGACCTCTGTGGGTCAATGACACTTACTCAGGGGGTCCGCGACTGCTTAGAAAATGTAATACTATTAACAGATTAATACATTGTATATAAATAAAGAAGCACAATGTAAAATGGAACTTTTCAAAACGTTCTGTAAATGTGAAGGAATTTGAAATTAGAAGCAAAAAATTAAGTTGGTGTCCTCAGATTGATTTGTGGGAGCAGTGCAAGTGCATCAAACAGGATATAGTATGGATGACGAGTGGATTTCATTCAATTGAATTTAGAAAAGCTCCCGGCTTCCCATTAAAATTACAATTTAGATTTTTTTTATATTTGCTTGTGAAATAAATTAAATATTTTATCATGTTTGTATTTATTAGATGAATGCTTGTTTCTGTATTTGTATGTATTGTTTTGCATTTCAAATCACCGAAATTGCTTAGACCAAAGTCCTTGGATTTCAGTTATGACTCAGTGGGGGTCACCAGATTCCAGTAATTATTTAGTGGGGGGTCCGCGAATTCCAGTAATGATTCAGTGGGGGATCAGGAAACATGTGGCATGCCAAACTGGAGTCCAGGGCTGGAGAGACAGCGGGTTAAGAGCAGTAGCGGCTCGTGGAGGGAGTGCCGCGGGGCGGTGGGGTGGGGCGGGGGAGGAGCAGGGTGGGGGTAGTAAACTACGGCATACGGCCGAACAGAGGTAAGTAAACAAAGAAATAAATAAAACGAATTTCTTTGCGCGCGCTGCATTGTCAAATGCGATGCAGCGCGCGCAACGAAATTCGTTTTATTTATTTATTTGTTTACTTACCTCTGTTCTGCCGTATGCCGTAGTTTACTACCCCCCCACCCTCCTCCTCCCCCGCCCGGCCCACCGCCCCGCGGCACTCCTTCCACGGGCCGCTGCTGGTTAAGAGTGTGGGAAGGGGAAACTGAGAAACAACAATTGTGTTATGTGCCTGCAAAAGTTATGTGTTCAAAGTGTTGAATACTGTGGATCACAACCCCCAAAAAACCCCCGCAGCAACCAATGGGACCACCAACTCTCATCTTCTATATGCAGGAGGAGGGCTGAAGGCATGAACTGACCAAAGGCCACCCACAGAGGTCGTTTACATGGTAGAAGACTACTACTAAAGGCTACTTGTTGTACATCATCTCGGTCGCCCTACTCCCTGAATATTAGTGTAGGTGACAGGTTACATGAGTTGAGAGGATGCAGAGGAGTATAGTTTGCAAGGCAAGGATGGTGGATGAGACAATATCAGACCGAAGGGGCAAAAGTTTGAGGATGAAGGAGCGACAAGATCAGCAAGGTAACTTGGAAGTAAGAAGGGAAGGCAGCAAGTTGGACCAGGTGGGAGACAGCATGGACAATAGTGAGGAAAACAGGATAAATGTCAAGTGGATAGGCTCGGAGGCACTGCTGAGTATTTCATTTTCCTTTCGCATTTTACATGCAGGTCTACAAGTCCTAGAATACACACGAACAACACAGGTTTGGATACATTTCTGACCTCTGGCATGGGACAACCTGAGATCTGCACAATTTAACACGCTTTCTCGCATTTTAAAATGACGTTAGTACTTAATTTTGAAAAACACCAGCTCACTATTTTTACATGTATTTTTATGAACAGTTCTTATGATTTCTTCCCACCCATCCCATTACACTAATTACGTTTTTCTGTTGTGAAGAGTTACCTAGTGGATCTGGAAGTAGTAGATCGAATAAGGAAGGGTGCTATTGACGAGGTCCAGTGAATATGTAGGGATTTGTAAACATCTTCCTCATCAGAACGGAGACGAGTCTTCGTCTTGTCATCACCTTAAGACCCTCAGATGTTATTGTTGGGAGGTGTGACCTCCACTTTCAGATGAAGGGGAGTCACCTCCTCCAGATCGCTCCACATCCCCATGATTGGATGGTTAGACTGGATCTGAAGGACGCTTGTTATTGGATTTAAATATCTTTCTCGCATCAGAGCTATTGTCAGTTCTCTTGGGATGTGAAGAAATGCTGCTCCCGATGTGTTTGGTTTTGCCCTTTCTCTGCCTCTTTGGGGTTCACAAGGGTAACACAGCTCATCATGACTTTTATCTGGACGAGGGGAGTGAGACTGATCTTCTATATGGATGACATCCTACTGATAACCAAATGACCAAAGACTCTCAGGGAGTGTCTGAAGATGACAGTAGATCTTCTGCATTGTCCCAGTTTCTTTTGTGTCCCCATTCAATGACTTCCTGGGAGGTTTCATAACAGACACCCAGAGGAGACTGGCTAAGATCCTTCCCAGAAATGTGATCTCAATCAATAAAGAGATAAGAAAATAAGATGTGATTTTGTTTCATACTGTGGCATAGATATTGAAGCCATCAATAGTAGGGTGATCTATCAGGCACTAAACCAGGGCTGAGTGATTAATTGGTTTCATAGGCTTCTTAGGTGGCAGCCATCAGCACTCATTTTTGGAGACTGGGGCCTATATAGCATCAATACTGACTAGTGATATAGTGGCAAACTTTGGCCCAGAGTGAGAAAAAAAGGCAGAAAGGGTAGAGAGAACAAGGAAGCAAAAGGTAAGAAAACACAGTCAAAGGGAGAAAGCATGAATAAAACAGGCATTGGCAAAGCCAATAGGTCTAGCCTATGCAAGAGCTTTGAGCTTTTGGCTTTGCCAATGTGTTTTAGCTATGTTGTACACCAGTGTGGCTGCTGTTCAGCATGGCTGAATGTTAATGGCGCAGAGGATAGTGGCGTGGAGTCTCGTAGAGTGGAATGGTGAAGAGCCGAGTAGAGTGTTGTGTCACAGAATGCTGTATTTTGGAGTGACATAGAGTGGAGTCACTTAGAGTGGCTTACAGTGGAGTGGGGTAGAGTACAGTGGACTGGTGTAGAGTGCATTGATGTACAGTGTTGCAGAGTTTAGTGGCGTAGAGTGCAGTGGCATAGAGTGCTGTGGCATAGAATTCAGAAGTGTGCAATGCAGCATCGTAGAATGCAGTGGCGTAGATTAGAGTGGTGCATAGTAGAGTGCAGTGGTTCAGAGTAGAGTGGCATAGAGTGCAGTGGCATGGAGTAGAGTGGCATAGTGTACAGTGGTGTGAGTAGACTGCAGTAGCGTAGAGTGAAGCTATGTAGATTACATTGGCATACAGTGCAATGGCATAGACTGCAGTGGTGCAGAGTAGAGTGGTGTAGAATGCAGTGGCATAGAGTGGAGTGCAGTGGCTTAGAGTGCAGTTGCATAGAGTAGATTGTTTCAGAGTAGAGTGAAGTGGCGTAGAGTGGAGTGGTGCAGGGTACAGTGCAGTGGTGTAGAGTGCTACAGAGTATAGTGACAGAGTGCTGTAGCGTAGAGCCCAGTGGCATAGAATTCAGCGGTGTACAATACAGTGTCGTAGAATGCTGTGGCGTGGATGAGAGTGGTGCATAGTAGATTGCAGTGGTGCAGAGTAGAGTGGCATAGAATGCAGTGGCGTGTAGTAGGCTGTTTTGACATAGAGTAAAGTGGCATAGAACAGGGGCGTAACACAGGCCCCCGCAGCCCCTGCGGTGCGGGGGGGCCCCCAAGCTCCAGGGGGCCCCCTCAACACAGCACTTCGGCCAGAGAGCTCCTGATAGAGTCTGGAGGGGGCCCCTCCACGTACCTTTCAGGGGGGCCCCCTCAATTTTTGTTACGCCACTGGCATAGAATGAAGTGGTGCAGGGTACAGTGCAGTGGCGTAGAGTGTAATGGCGTAAAGTAAAGTGGTGTAGAGTAGATTAGAGTGGCATACAGTGGATTGGCATAGAGTGCAGGGGCGTAGAGTTGAGTGTTACAGAGTAAAGTGCATTGGCGTAGAGTGTATTGGCATAGAGTGTATTGGCATAGAGTGCAGTGGCGCAGAGTGCAGTGTGGAGTATAGTGGAGTGGCATAGAGTAGAGTTGTGCAGAGTAGATTAGGGTGGCCTGGACTGTAGTGGTATAGAGTGCAGTGGCGAAGAGTGCAGTGGTATAGAGTAGAGTGGTGCAGAGCAGAGTCCCTATGAAGACAGAGCCTGACATTTGGCCACTGTCTTTGAATGCACAGCAAATGTGACGAGATAAGAATAGGATTTACAGGCCTGTTTATAGAAGGGCAAAAAGAACAATTGATGGACAGAATGCAGCACAATGTCATACATTCTCCCCAGTACAGAGATCTGGGCCTAAATCCTTCGTTTTTTTGCTCACCATGCCATTCCAGTTTGAACCCAGCCATATGCAAATCAGTCTTGACCGTGTGCCCGAAGTTGGCAGGGTATGCCCAGACGTGGGTCCCTTGCTCACTTTGCCACTGGATTCAAGCTAGCCTGGCTGATGAGGGCTGTTAGCCCGAAACCGGTCCCAGGATGCTTGTTTCTGGTCCAGGGAAGATATGGCTTGGCAGTTCGGGCTGGACTGTTCCCATGAGGCACAGGGTCAAGACTGATTTGCATATAGCTGTGTCTGAACTGGGGTGGCGAAGTGAGCTAAAGAACGATGATGGATTCAACACAGATCTGTGACTGTGGGTGAGTATCTGAAAAGTTTCAGCGCTCCGTCCATCATCTCCTTGTGTTTGCTTTGTTCACCCTAAGTTGGCAGGGTATGCCCAGACGTGGGTCCCTTGCTCACTTTGCCACTGGATTCAAGCTAGCCTGGCTGATGAGGGCTGTGTAGTGTGGATTGTGGCCTCATGGTCGACATTGCTAAGTTAGCTTAGGCCTAGCTGCCATGATGCCTCCTTTGCACACGTTACTCCGTGACTTTGTTTTTCCAGACTCTGCTTGTGACCGTTCACATTAGAACTGTCTGCCTTTCACCTTTTCTCATGTTCTCTGTGGTTTTCATCTGCACACAATGTACAAGGTCGAAAAACAACGTCCCTTGTTGTTGCTGTTCTGGTCAGCCCCTCGCACTTAGACATAACATGAAATACAGCTGCACTGGAGAAATTCGTGTGCTTTTAATATTGTGATCTCCCGGTTGGTGGCACTTGGAGAAAAACCTTTCCAGGGAGAAGAGCTGTGCTTGTCCGATGATGTAAACCTTGCATCTAGTTCTTGAGGTATGGGGGTCCCCCTGACAAAGCCCAGAGGTCTTCTATTTTTATAATAAACTAATTACTAGCACGGGGAAGGTGGCAAGGCATTCTGGTCCTTTATCCACTGTCTTTATAAAATGCTGTCCCCGTTTGTATTCTATGGAATTGTAACAATGCTTACTGTTTTGTCTTTATGCATTATGCTGCTAGTACTAGCACGTGTACTGTGTCTTAGAGCACGATAGTTGAAATAAACATTTTAAACTATACTATGTCTCTTAATACGCACGTTGTGGACAAGTATGAGTGAGTAATGAAAGAGTGTTCTTGCTCCCGCGATTCCTGAAAGAGTCCGTGTTCTGGGATGTCTAATCATTGGTAGCTTCGCTGTAGTACGGAGAACGAATGAGACACTATAGCTAGTCGGATTGGGATTTTGGGCACTAAGGTGGATGGTTGGTACACCACTATACACCGAGGTCCTGTTTTCCTGCGCATAGTTCTGTATATGTGCAGAATCCCCGCAACATGGCGCCCAGCGTGGGGCTGCTTATCTGTGAGACGCTTGAGTAGTACTTGTGCTTGTCCACAATTCCCTTCCCTTATGTTTCCGGAAACATATGTGAGGGTGTAACCTCCTATATTGATGTTTTTATAGGTTCTTTCAAGCTTGAAGTTATTAAAAGGTGTTCTCTTTTATGTTAACCCTCTATTGCGCTGCCACGCACTACGTTGTTCTACATTCTTAGTCTTGATGGCTGTGAATGTCAATATACCGGCACATAGCCGCGCCGCGCTCCGGGCTCATTTAGCGGCTATGGAGTAACCGACGCGGGTGTCACCCTCATCTTTGTGGTCCAAGCTGATCCGGCTTACCACTTTGAGGTGTTTTACTCATGGGTCACTTTTCCGGCGGTGGAGGAAGATGACAATTTGTTCCATGCTTACTCTCCCACCGCCCTTCCTAATGTTAATCCGCCTCATCAGGCCCTTGAAGTACCGCTCACGGCATGGCAACACCGTGTTTGGTTTAATGGCGCCCTCCCACATCCGGTCACCCCGATTCGTTTAGGCCCTTTATCGATAGATGGGGCCGCTTGGCCTGTTTTGGCCGGGTATACCCCACATCCACGTCATTTAGCGGTTCCAGTAGATGAACTGTGCGTGCTGCATACGTCTTTGATCAGTGTGCACAGAGCTTTAGTACAATATGTTACAGGCAATGTCCAGATGGCCCCTCCTGGAGTTGCGGCGCATCCAGCTGGACTTGGCGGTGTGACCATAAGTCCCGTCATGGTTAATTCGCTGATGGGCAAGCGGCCACAAAATAAGGATGATTTGCCTTATTGGCTTGCAGAAAAATGTGACCAGCTGGAGGCGGTGTTTCCAAATACCTCTCCTGTGGAAAAACACAGGATTTTGACTATCAGTTTGCCAAAAGACTTAGTTCCCGAGTTGACAGAATGCAACAACTGGGGTAAGGTATTTGCGGCAGTGTATGTGAAGTGTTTCGGCACTCCATCCATGACGGTCCTCCCCACCGTGATTAAGCATGTACAAGACGAACATGGCCCTGAAGCAGCTGTGGAATTGGGGATGAGACTGGTGGGAGTGTTCGATGTAGTGGCTGATCTAATCCTTGCGAACGTCAAGGGTGATGCAGTCAACTTTCAAGTCGCTAATGCTTTGGCTTTAGTCCCAGAGCTGGACAAGCCTCGCGAATTACCAAAATTGCACAGGCTTATAAAACCATTGGCCACAATAGTTTGGGGGTTAAGCCTTTTGCTAAAACGCAAGCTCAAACACAACCACAACAAAAATCTCAGTCTGATAAAGACGAGAAACCGTTCTTTTCTAAAAAGAACTGGAAGTTGAAGAAACAGGGAAAGCAACAACCAAAACCAGGGTCGCGTGCTGCGTCACCGGTTTCCGTATCTTCTGAACGCACTTATGATTTGCGCGACCGAGCGAGAATTAAGTCTCCTGATAGATTTCAGGTCCCTGACCAGCGTTCTCCTCGTTCTTCACAGGCACCATCGACCTCACAGGCTGGTGGAGGAGATCGCCAGGAAAGAGGCAGGGGTCATGACGCCCCACAGGGACGAGACCAACCTCGACAATCTGGCAGAGGGAAACAAGAAGAATTTCCCCGTTCTCGCCCACAGTTTCAGAAGAAAAAAGTTGCCGCTTTAACAGCGAGATATGCCACAGACGGTGAGAACGAGACTCCTGAATTGGACGTGGGCAGTGGCGCTGCTAGACAGCGCCGCGGAAGTTACCATAGTGCGGGAGGCACTACGTCCTCATGTGGAGGCGACAGCAACTGACACTTTCATTACCGTCGAGACAGCTGACACCCGAGTGGCACCCCCTGACAGACTATTTAATATTGTCCTTCAAATTGAAGGTGACATTGAGCGTGTTATTAAAGGGATTTTTGGGGAAAATCTGACCTCTTCTTACGACATTTTGTTGGCGGAGGCAGATTGGCCGCCCCCATTTGTACTTGCTGCTCCGAGAGGGGAGGAAGTAATCCTTCCGAGCTTTTCGCATCATGTCCCCAAGGACAGAGCAGAGGCGTTAGCAGCTGAATGGGCTGTGACCCAGGCACCGGCACTGTACCGTAATCACGTGGGCTGGGATGAGGATTCTCCCCCCCATGATATACCATTGCGGTCTCTGCCACAGCCTCAACCCCAATATCCCCTCCGGCGGGAAGCTAAGGGTCCCGTGTCCGACATTCTGACACAGTTGGAATATCAAGGAGTGATTGAAACATGCGTGTCACCAATAAAAATCCCCTTTTCGCGGTTTCTAAACCCGATGGGTCTTACCGCTTGGTTTTAGATTACCGGCATTTGAACTCTCATTGTCGAACCTTTGCGGTATAGAATACACATAGTTCTGCACTATTAGACAGTCTTGTTCGTAAAAAATATAAAACGACACTTGACCTTTCCAATGGTTTTTACACTCACAATTTGTCCCCGGACTGCGGTCAATGGACCGCGTTCACTTCCGGTGGAAAACAATTAAAATTCCGGCATTTGCCATTGGGCTACAAGAACAGCTCGGGGGTCTTCGCCACCCGTGTTGTCTCTTTGCTGGACAGCATAGACCCAGATGCGTATTCATACGTGGATGATATATATCTAACAGACGAACTATGGCCGCATCTTTCCTGAGTAGACCGCATTATTCTCGAGTTCGCGGTCTTAGGTTACAAATTTAATTTTGCCAAATCTCACATCGCAGAATACACTGTGTTGTTTTTGGGCTATGAGCTCAACAATGAAGGTAGGGGTTTAGCTCCCCACTTCCTGGAGAAGTGCGCACTTTTGCACCCTCCAACGACCCTGAAAAAACTTCAGTCTTTGCTGGGATTTTTAAACTTCGTGCGTTCTTACATTCCCGAATATGCCCAGCGTATCAAGCCTCTCTATGCCTTGATACAACCTACCTTTTCGAAGTCATGCTGGCTTCCGGAACATTCGCTTATTCTGCAATCTTTGCAGTGTGATCTACTTGAATCTAAGTTCTTGTTGACTCGTGATAACCACACGAACCTGGTGATTAGAATTGTGCCAGGGGCAGTAGGTTTCACGTACTTGACGTTTAACGAAGGTGACACAGTACCTATTGCCTACAAGTCGCATCTTTACACTTCGGCTGAGTTGCGCTTTTCAACTGTGGAGAAAGTTTTGACTGCAGTGCAAATGGCGATTCTTAAGGAACGCGCACTGGCACAGGGAAAATGCATCTTGGTTGTCACCCCCTATCCTGCCCTAGAGGCAGTGACAAAGGCAAGTGTACCAAACTCTAAGGCTTTGCACCCCCGTTGGATACAATGGGCTACTTCTTTGACATCTCCGGATGTCACCTTTATCTTTGATTCCTCTCTTCAGACACAGGAGTTCTTGCAGTATGAATTTGTTCATCCCCCTCCTCTGTCTTTGCTGCCACTTGAGGAGTACAAATGTATCATTTACACCGATGGTTTGGCGCAACCGGCCACGGGTTCTAAGCATGTATACTCAGCAGCATGTGCTATTGTGGCAGGTCACATGGTGAACGGTGAGTTCAAATCGAGTGTTGTGCACACGCAGGCACTGGGAGACAGTACCGCACAATTGGCCGAGCTGCGTGCTTTGGTGCTCGCACTTGAGTTTGCAGAACCGGATGTGACTACACTTATTGTATGCGATTCTTACTACTGTGTCCAGTCTTTTAATGACAACTTATTCTTTTGGTCTCAAAACGAATAGAGATTCTAAAGGCAGCACAATTAAGCATAAAATGCTTTGGGTTCGAGTAGCAGATCTTAAACAACGTCTGCCTCTCACACAGGTGATTCACACTCTTGGCCACCAGCGTGTGGGCGCACACGCGGTCAGTAACAGTTTGGCGGATGAAGCTGCCAAATCAGCAGTAGCCACGTGCTCAGTAGCAGCTGTTACAAGATCCATGGCAAAAATAGATAATGAGATTTTGGCAGCTATTGCTGCTAATAAGGAAGGTTCTAATTACCCACAGGGTTTCCCTTCCAAGTACTCTTATCACTTAAGTCCCAACAAGATTCCTTATGTAAGAATTCCGGACGTTGGTGATCGGCTGATTCCCAACGCGGACCGCAGAAATTCGTTGAAAATAGCCGCACACGAAGGCTTGGCTTCGGCCCATGCTGGCGTGTCTGCAACTGTTTCAATCTTGCAGCAGCGTTACTGGTGGCGGGGTTTATATAAACAGACTCGTAATTATTTCCTATCTTGTGACATCTGTCAGCAAATTAAGCCCTCTACGGTTACACGTCCACCACAAACACAGCTCTGCATTTCTAATAAACCATTTGGGTGTGTATACCTTGATCACTGCGGTCCATTTTCTTCTGATACTGCATATAAATATATCTTGGTTGCAGTTGATTCGTGCACACGTTTCATCTGGGTTTGGCCACAACGCAGTGCTGACGCTCGAAATGTCATCAGGGATTTGCGTGTCTTTGTGGGAACTTTTGCCTGTAGCACCTTCCATTCCGACCAAGGTCCAGCGTTCGCCTCTAAGGCGTACAAGGACGCGATGAGGTCTATGGGGGTGCTGGTGCAATTTTCGTCTCCATACAGGCCTGAGGGCAACTCAATTGTGGAGCGAATGAACCGTGACTTAAAACAATCCTTGACAGCTAGAGTCTTAGGTACTGGCAGGAACTGGCTGGCCCACTTGTATTGCGTGCAACGTGCACTTAATAATCTCCCTAGAAGATCTCTGGGTGGGCGGACCCCATACGAAATGCTCTTTGGCATACAGATGTTTGTGCCAGACCTTGATGGTCTAGACATGGCGGCAACTGCCACAATCTTTGACGTAGATAATCATTCTACTATGTTGCAGGACTTACAAGAGACCCGTGACAGACTTGCAAACGAACATTTACCTTCAGCCAAAGACGCTGCGTTGCAGATTCCGGTTGCCGGCTGGCTTCCAAAGATTGGAGATCTGGTCCGAGAGAAGGTGGAGAACAAAAAAGAATTTGGCCCCTCTTATCGTGCACCGGTTCCAGTTCTTGGCTTGAATGGCACTCGAACAGTCATCTTACCACTGCTTCCTGGTCGCAAAGACAACAGATACATCTCAGTGGACAATGTCAAGCTACAACATCTGGCCGATCCTGAATAGTGTAACACCTGCGGTATCATGTCCAGCAATTTCAAGAAATCCTGTTCGTGGCCCTCCTGACTCCACAGGTGCCGATGTTGCCATTGGGATGGTCGCTTTGCCAGATCGCCTGCTCAACATCCCGGCTTCCTCCTGCAACGAGGAAAATGAGTATACTTATCCCGCAAGTGAGTCAGTGGCTCATTTGCCTACAACACCACTGAACCCGACTCGTTTTTCCTTTGATTTGTCTTCCACCTCATCATTTATCCCGACCAAATTCAGTATTTTTGTATCCTGGTTCAGAGACAATTTTTTGGTCCCTCCATGGACATACATCTGGTTGGTGCTATTCCTGCTTTTCCTGTTCATGTCCATTGGCTTTGTGACAGTTTTTTTCTTGCTCATCAATGGTCACTACTTGCAAGAACGCTCTGCGGTGAACTCTGTGGCTGGAACTTTGGCTCCGCATTCTTCTTCACACATCATGAAGCGTGACCACACATTTGTGAACATTTCCGCCTTTCCAGTTGCAGATGGCATCGTATGGGATGCAGTGAATTTCCAAATTCATGGACCGACAGAAATTATTAATGTCCCTAATGTGCTTCGTGTTTCCATGGGTGATGTGGTAAAAAGGAATATTTATTCAGATGATTGGGATGTGCATGCCATTGAATCGTTATTTTCTGACTTGAAATATTATGCTGCTTTTAATGCTGAGGATTTGTACTTAAATTCTGCTAATTATGTCGATTTGTATTGTTACCAGCATTACGGTGACCATTTTCTGCATAAACCCAGTGCAATTCGAGGTAGTTTCAATTACACCCAATGGGAACATTGCCCGACCCCTCTGCAAGGTAGCTCCCAAACACTGATAAATAAATGTACCTACTTTACAGACTTTGACAGATCTAACCCAGGGTCCTATTATTTTAAATTGAACATTTCTTCAAATCCAAAGGTAATGTTGACCCACACCAAATTGCTATATTCCAGTTCTTTTATGGACGCGTTAGCTGTGGGTGGCTATGAGCACTGGAAAAACACCATTGACTTGAAATCTATTTGGGGCACTAAATCATGGCAGGTACGCGGTACAGAAGCTTTGCACCGTGCTTGCCTTATCCCCACACAAATGTTATTTTTAAACAGTACTATATATCAAACAACTTGTTTGGGTTTGGCAACTTCCAAACAATTAAATGCACCTTCCACTCCTGTGTTGTCTTCCTGGCCGAACAGAAGCTTGCATTTAAATATTTCCCTTGAAAGTTTGCAAGCGTTGTTTCACAATACCTCGTATAATGTTTCTACACTAGATCGCTCAGCCTGGTTGGTGTGGCCCATAGCCTCTAATGCCTGCCAACTGCGTTTTCATAACTCTGCTCCTGGTTACAAACAGGATAGACCAGATCCACGTTTTTCTGACTCACGTACAATTAAGACATATTCGGTTGGTATATTATGTAAACAGTGGTTGCAGCACTCTACATTAGATTCCGTAAAACAACATTTATCCCTCCTATCAAGCAACATCGATCTGGCGGACTTTGTTCTAGGACCTCGCGGTCCAAGACCTAAAAGATTTGTTTATGCGACTTACAATGAAATCTGGAAGCTTTCACAAATAGAAGCTGCTTCCCATTTACGGGAAATAGATCAAGCAAATCTAGAAAAAGTGCTTGCTGTTGTCGACAATAGTATTAACACCCTGTCTTCCCGCATTTACACATTAGAGAATATTGTTTCATCTTTTGTTGATATTGTACAAGATGACGTGTCTGTGTTATATCATGGTCAGAATCAATTGCGTTCAGTAATGCAGTTTGCATGGACTTTGCAGACACTGAAAATGGGGAAGGTTCCATGGCATTTTTTAAACACATCTGCCTTGTTCTTACCGTTTAATTTAACTGAGAAACAGCAGTTCATGTCCATGAAAGATGCAACATACACTCTTCTACATATCGAAAAAATAGATCCTTTACCATTCTCTGTGGCGGAGACTGACTCTGCAGTGTGGCTAGTACACGGGGTTATCACTTTGCCTTTTTCTTTATTTGAATTCAGTTCATGCATGAAACATTATCCAGTTGGCCGTTTTGAGCCTTTGGGCAGTGCCTTTTTGCACAAACTCTGGTCCCTACCTTTCACATACAGATGCCTTAGGGATGACAAGGAGGTATTTCTCACAGGGGAGTCTTGCGATTCTACAGTGGGTCATTCCCTTGTTTGTAAAAACATTAAATTGCACGGGGCTTGTAATGTTTCTGCCCCGAATCTTGCTTGTGTTTTAAAGGGCATTCCAGTTATATCACCTACTTTCACTATGCTTGCTAATGGTAGCTATCTGCTTTTAAATAATCAAGACTGCTGTGGGTTGCAGGCAGGCATACCCTACATTGTAACAGTTTCGCAACACGTAGTGTGCTGCAAAAATGTGCTTTTTCCACCCCGCGTGGGAAGTTAGATAGTTCCATTTGGCCTTACATACCGACTTTGAAGGTGGATTTCAATAAATTGAGCAAAATAAAGGCGCTATTATTAAACCAGGAGGTTATGCTAACTTCCGCACGGGAGACCTTCGTCCTCCAGGTGGCCAGCACCCACAGTGAAATACAGGCCCTTTTGAACACAAACCTCCCCCAACATTTCGGTGAACTGATTCACCGTATATTTAATGCATCTAATACCGAAGGACTTGTACACTTTTTTAAAGTTGTGGGCTCTGGCCTTTTGACCTCCTTTCAGACTATATTTGGTGTAATTCCGGCTTTTATTCATTCTATTTTTTCCAGCATCTTTGGTGGCTTCCCATTGATCCTAGCCTTAGCTGCTGGAATATTGCTTTTACTTTGTCTGATGTGCAATGGCTGCACCTCTTGTGGGCCTACACAACCCAGGGCGACTGCGGATGCTCCGTGACCGCATGATTGACAGCTTCGGCGTCCTGCCGCTGGCGACACTCAGCGTGGCTTATGGACTTTCTTATCGCTTTGCGTATTTCACTTGCGTGCAACATGTGATGTCCTGCTTACGATGTCCGTTCTCTTGGTCCTTGGATATTTGCCTCTCCAATACGTCTTGTTCTGACCCGGATTT
This sequence comes from Calotriton arnoldi, assembly GCA_963921515.1. Taxonomy (NCBI): domain Eukaryota; kingdom Metazoa; phylum Chordata; class Amphibia; order Caudata; family Salamandridae; genus Calotriton; species Calotriton arnoldi. The sequence goes on from CAWUFW010000230.1 coordinate 999,671, forward strand.
CGACCAGTTGATGGGCCCCTTAGTGGCCCATGAACGGGAATGTTCCGGTGATGGATTAATGGCGCGTGCGGCTGCACTTGGTGTCTTCGCGCAATGGGATATCTGGGTGGCTGCTCAGAATCTCCTACAATGAAGTTATATTGAGTATCACGCAAGTTGTCCCGCAATGCTGATCGCTGCTCCCTATTGTGAGGAGCATGAATGCAGTTTTGATTTGTTGAACTGGATGGCATCTCTTTTTTCAGACGATGACAATGATGTCTTTTTGGAAGGTGTTGCAGTTTTCTGCGCATACACTCTAATGGATTAGTTGCATTGAGTCTCAATGAACTGCATAAATGGATTTTTTTATTCTCTTTGAGTGACCTATTTTCGGGCCCTATCTAGAACTTTTTTCCATGTTTTTTTTTCTTTCTTCAAAAGGACATTTCCCACCAATAGACGTTTACATTCTGCTCCATCTATTTGAACTCTGTTTTCGTCCTATGTCTTGACCTATGGACTGACCAGGGGAGGGTGTAGTGTGGATTGTGGCCTCATGGTCGACATTGCTAAGTTAGCTTAGGCCTAGCTGCCATGATGCCTCCTTTGCACACGTTACTCCGTGACTTTGTTTTTCCAGACTCTGCTTGTGACCGTTCACATTAGAACTGTCTGCCTTTCTGCCTTTCACCTTTTCTCATGTTCTCTGTGGTTTTCGTCTGCACACAATGTACAAGGTCGAAAAACAACGTCCCTTGTTGTTGCTGTTCTGGTCAGTCCCTCGCACTTAGACATAACATGAAATACAGCTGCACTGGAGAAATTTGTGTGCTTTTAATATTGTGATCTCCCGGTTGGTGGCACTTGGAGAAAAACCTTTCCAGGGAGAAGAGCTGTGCTTGTCCGATGATGTAAACCTTGCATCTAGTTCTTGAGGTATGGGGGTCCCCCTGACAAAGCCCAGAGGTCTTCTATTTTTATAATAAACTAGTTACTAGCACGGGGAGAGTGGCAAGGCATTCTGGTCCTTTATCCACTGTCTTTATAAAATGCTGTCCCCGTTTGTATTCTATGGAATTGTAACAATGCTTACTGTTTTGTCTTTATGCATTATGCTGCTAGTACTGGCACGTGTACTGCGTCTTAGAGCACGATAGTTGAAATAAACATTTTAAACTATACTGTGTCTCTTAATACGCACGTTGTGGACAAGTATGAGTGAGTAATGAAAGAGTGTTCTTGCTCCTGCGATTCCTGAAAGAGTCCGTGTTCTGGGATGTCTAATCATTGGTAGCTTCGCTGTGTACTGAGAACGAATGAGACACTATAGCTAGTCGGATTGGGATTTTGGGCAATAAGGTGGATGGTTGGTACACCACTATACACCGAGGTCCTGTTTTCCTGCGCATAGCTCTGTATATGTGCAGAATCCCCGCAACAGCTGTTAGCCCGAAACCGGTCCCAGGATGCTTGTTTCTGGTCCAGGGAAGACATGGCTTGGCAGTTCGGGCTGGACTGTTCCCATGAGGCACAGGGTCAAGACTGATTTGCATATAGCTGTGTCTGAACTGGGGGGGCGAAGTGAGCTAAAGAACGATGATGGATTCAACCCAGATCTGTGACTGGGGGTGAGTGTCTGAAAAGTTTCTGTGCTCCGTCCATCATCTCCTTGTGTTTGCTTTGTTTATAGAAGGGAGCACTTGTGGAAGAATACAAGGGGAATTGGTGTGAAAAGGCTTTGCTCCTTGGGAGGGACAAACTCACCCTTGAGAGACTAAGGGTTTCAAAATCGAGCTGGATGCAAGCACTATGTGCTGAGGAGCCCTTGGCATTATCAACTGGAGACACATAAAATAATAGCTTTATCTGTAGAACACTTGTTCACCAGGAGGGGGAGCTATAGAGAGATGTTGGGTGATGTACCTTACTGAGCAGAATCTCCATTTGAGTAGTTTGGCTCTTGTTGCTGGCACCTTTGCAATGAAGATATGTGCAGCAAAGGTGGGGAATGGAAATGAGATGGGCGAGAAGAGTGACTTTTTTTTCTTTTTTTTTTGTAAATAGATTTTATTAAGTTTTGTAGAAGACATAGCAAACATCCCACAGAGCTCGGTGGGAGTACATGAGTTCCATCATACAATTCAATGCCGTTAAACATAAGTTTTCAGGGTAGGTATTCACTATCAGTTGTCAGTCCCACTTATGGGCAAGCAAGGGACTATTCATCCTAGCCCCATGATAGCCCTCAGTTCTTTGTCCTGTAGTGCGTCGCAATGTACTCTATTAGTCGTAACTCTCCTCAGGGTTCCCCTGCGCAACTGATACCCAACAAAAGTCCCCCCATCCCTTCCCAAACAACCACCCTTCCCTCCCCCCAGGCATGCCGCTGATTTGTCAAGGCCTCCGTATAGGGGTGTGGGCCAGTACAACAGTGCACCGGGGACGCTACGCCCTTGAACACGCTTTATTGATGAGATTGTGCTGGATGCGTACCATACCGGTCAGTCCCAGTATGTGGTCAGCACTCATGGTCAGCAGAGCAATCCTGGGATCAGTCTCCTGCAATGGGGCCGGCCCCATCAGGGGTGTCGTCGTCGTCTACGTGTGGGTGCTTCAATAGGTCTACTAACGCCACCCATGCCCTTGCCGTCTCCAGCGTCTTTTCGTTCCCAGTCCGTTGGGCCATCTGCAGACGGAAAGCCCCTTCACAGTCCGCCCACTTCACTAGTTCCCTCGTCCATCTTAATACACTAGGGCCATTCTTCGCCTTCCAATGGCTAGTGAGTTCCCTCTTAGCTAATACCAACCCCAGATCTATAACTTGCTAGTGACCAAATTGCTTTTGGTGCTGCGTAATGCGCGCCCTATGTTACCCTCTAAGAGATCCACAGGGTCATGGTATATCCGAGTACCCAGATAGGGTAAACATCTGTGTTCCCAAGGTACGCCCTCCATTGCCGGTGGTCCAACCCTGTCCGAGCATGCAGGAATAAGGCACGATTTGGCCCAATTCACCCTGAGCCCTGCGACTCTCCCCAATACACCCAGGGGCTCCTTGGCTCCACGCAGGGCCTCTCCCGAGTTAGCCAGGAACAGTAATAGGTCATTCGCATACAACGCTATATGTTGTAGCTGTCCCGCCACCTCCAACCCCTGGTAATAGCGGCCCGATCTAGCGTGCACAGCCATAGGTTCCATTGCCAGCACAAACAACAGGGGTGACAGCGGATAGCCCTGCCTCATTCCCCTGCCCACCACGCAGGCATCCGAAATCAGCCCTCCCGTCCTAACTCTGGCAGTAGAGTTTTTATATAAGATCGCCGTCCATTCTACGAAGCGTTCCCCCAGGCCAAACGCTCTCAGAACTCTAAAAAGATACGGCCATTCAAGGCTATCAAAGGCCTTCTCGATGTCGACCGTAAAAATGCATGCCTCCTCCCTGCAGTAAGTGTCCGCTCCCAAGATGCGCAGGAGCCTATGTATGTTCATCGCTGTGTTCCTGGTTGGTATAAATCCTGCTTGATCTACGTGGATTAGCGTTGCATGTGGACTAACAGCCGGCTGGCCAATATGCGGCTTAATATTTTATAGTCCAAATTAAGCATGGCAAGGGGCCGATACGCAGTCCGGTCCCAGGCCGGTTTACCAGGTTTTAAGAGCGGAACGATTACCGCCTCCCTCGTTGAGGCAGGTAGACAGCCCTCCCGCTTCGATCTGTTATACAGCGCCACTAGTTGTGGGGCCAAGATATCTACGTATGCTGAGTAAAACTCCACCAGGAGCCCATCCGTTCCCGTGGTCTTATTCCTAGCCATATGCTTGATGGCGCCACGTACCTCCCCAATCTCAACTTCTCTTCCTAGAGCCTCCGCTGCCTCAGCATCAACCGTAGGAAGGTCTACTTCCGTCAAGAAATCCATCTCTTCCTCGGCTCCAGGTTCAAGCCTGCTCTGGTACAGGGAGGCGTAATACTCCAAAAATTGGACGTTGATGTCTTGTTGACCATAGTAGACCTCATCCTCTCGCCCCCTCAGCTCGAGTATCGCCGTCCCTCTGCGCGCTGGGTCGGCCAACCAGGCCAACAGTGCCCCAGATTTATCCCGCTCAGCATGGGCCCGGGTAATGTAGGCCTTATAATCGAAGCAACTTCTACTTGCGTCGCCAACGCCTCCCGAGCTGCGAGAAGGTCGGCCTGTCGATCTATCTGCTCCGGCCTCTCTTTCTCTATCTCCCGGAGCCGGTGTTCCGCGTTCTGTACGTCCCACATAAGCACCTTCCGCACTCCTACCACTTCCCCAATGCAGCGGCCCCTGATAACAGTTTTAAAGGCGTCCCATTCAATGAGTGGGCTCATCGCTGTTGCAGCATTATCTAAAAAGTAATCCTCAATAGCGGAACCTATCGTGGTCTGAAACACTGGATCCTCCAGTGCTTCCGGTCGCAGTCGCCAGCTGGGTATGCTAGGCCTAATCCATATCCAATCCAATGACACCAGCAGCGGGTTATGATCGGAGATCGTTCTAGCCAAGTATTCACTCATTTTGACCCCTCCGTGCACATCTGGGGAGCATAGAATCGAGTCTAATCGAACATGTAATTTGTGCAATTCAGAGTAATAGGAATAATCCCTATCGTCCGGGTGGTGGGCTCTCCAAGTATCCGTCAACCCCCAGTGGCGCTGCCAGTCACGTCTGGTCTCTGCAAGTCTATGTGTGGGAGCATCTGGGAGTGGCGGGTGAGAGTGGTCAAGGTCAACATCAGTAACACAGTTAAAGTCACCCCCTAGTAGTATTGATCCTGTTAATACTGAAGCTAGTGTCCGTGAAAGTTGTGCAAAGAATGCAGGCTGGTCAATGTTAGGGGCATAAAGACTCCCTATCACTATGTCCCTTCCATCTAAGCGTCCTGAGATCACCACATACCTGCCTTCCGGATCTATTAGTTGTCGAGTGCACTGAAAAGGGACTCCCGTTCTCACCCAGACCAAAGTTCCCCTGGCAAAAGCTGAGTATGTAGTATAAAACACCTGCCCTCTCCATCTTCGCTGCAATGCAACCCCTTCCTTCTGTGATAAGTGAGTTTCCTGTAATAGAGCTATCTGTACCCCTCTTCTAACCAGATATGCGTGTATTTTATGACGACGTGTCATAGTGTGCATCCCCCTAACGTTCCAGGATATACATTTAAGACCTATGGCGGGTCCCATTGTGTTAACTGTGTCAGTCCATCTTCGAACCCCCCCTCAGCGACATGCCTGGCCCCAAACAAAATCCCCTCAATAATAAGAATCCCCCAACTCCCCCTCCCCAGGACAGGTACAAACCAACAAGTTCCCATCCAAACTAGAGCTTGTGAACAACTCTTCACGGAAAGTGGCGGGGCGTAGACTGACCCTGCTGGACCCAGAACCCCCCAGGTCACCCCCCCTATCCCGTAAGTCAGGTGGTAGCCCCTACATCTGCTTCAGGGCCAGCAAATTGTCGCCACCAACCGGCAGCCACCTCAGAAGTCACCTCTCAGTGCCACGACACCCATTCTCATACGACCTGGTGTGCGATCTTCAGATTATATATGTAAAAACAAGGGTACCCCTGACGCCAATTCCTAACTCAGGGAAGTAACTCAAATGTAAATATCACAGTATAGGAATATCATAATTACTCGTGGACCTAAATAATACATGTCCAACCATAAACATGCAAACTCTGTTTACTGATATCAAAAATATTTTTTATTATTTTTATTGTTACACATCATATTTACTCAATATGTACATTAAAATGAAATGAGTGAACCTCTGTATACAGTGTTATACTGTGAACGGGCAATAAATTTAGAAAAATCAGTTGTTATATTGGCCCATTATCAAATATATAGTGCACAGTATCAATAATGCATGTTATTACAATGAAGATATTCACAATGTTTAAATTATTTTCTCTTTTCTTTTTCGAAACATACAAAATTAATAGATCATCAATTCATTATATACAGAGGACATTAAATGTAGGCATGGCTCTTGGAATTCTGTGACACAGAATTCCAAGAGCCATGCCTACATTTAATGTCCTCTGTATATAATGAATTGATGATCTATTAATTTTGTATGTTTCGAAAAGAAAAGAGAAAATAATTTAAACATTGTGAATATCTTCATTGTAATAACATGCATTATTGATACTGTGCACTATATATTTGATAATGGGCCAATATAACAACTGATTTTTCTAAATTCTATTGCCCGTTCACAGTATAACACTGTATACAGAGGTTCACTCATTTCATTTTAATGTACATATTGAGTAAATATGATGTGTAACAATAAAAATATTAAAAAATATTTTTGATATCAGTAAACAGAGTTTGCATGTTTATGGTTGGACATGTATTATTTAGGTCCACGAGTAATTATGATATTCCTATACTGTGATATCGATCTTCAGATTATGCCATCCGCTGTTTGAGGCGTAACGTCTGGGAGTTCGGTCTCAGAGTCTCCGTTCGTGCTACCCGGATGCGAACTTTCAGATCTGTCCATGCCATGGACGCTGGTAGTCGAGTTCGGGCTAGTTCCTTCGTGACTGATCTCTGCAACTGCCTGCAAGGCTCTGTGCCTCTCCAGTTGACGCCCCGCCTGGGAGGGAGCCCGCGAAGATCGCGGAGGAGCAGTCGACGTCCGCTGTGTGAGGTTCGACGGTGAAGCACATGTTCCGTTCCTCTGCCGTGTCTCCAGCCACTGCCATGCTTCCTGCGGGGCAGTAAAGAAATGTGTCTCTGAGTTATCGATCACCCGGAGGCGTGCCGGGAATAACATGGCATAAGGAATTTGCAATTGGCGCAGTTTCCGCTTAATGGTCAGGAAGGAAGCACGCTGGCATTGTTCTTCCCTGGTGAAATCCAGAAAGATCATCACTCTAGCATTTCCGAACTGGAAATTCTGTTTCTCTCGGGCTTGCTGTAGTAGGTGGTCTCGGTCCCGGTAGTGAAGCAGCCTCACCACCAGTGGTCGAGGCGGAGCTCCAGGCTTAGGTGGTCGAGTTGGGACCCTGTGGGCTCGTTCAAGCGCATAGAAGGAGGAGAGACCCTCCGGGGCCACCTCCGTTTTAAGCCAGTCCTCCAGGAAACGCACTGCATCAGCCCCTTCCTCTCGTTCCGGGACCCCCACGATGCGTAGGTTATTTCTGCGGGAGCGCCCTTCACTGTCCTCCGCTCTCATTTCTAGTACCTTGACCTTGGCTTCTACAGTTTTCAGAGTGCGCTGTAAAGTAGAGACTGCTTCCGGGACCTCTTCCAAGGTTTTCTCGTTAAGTTTCACCCGTTCTTTGAGCTTGCGGTGGTCGTCTTTCAACAAGTTGAGATCCGCCCCTATGGCATCCATCTTTGTTTCCAGAGCTTCTCTTGAGGAAGTGATGGCCTGCATTATGTCCACCAGAGTAGGACCCTCTGGGGCACCACCTTTCCGCCTCACCGTCGGCACGTCTTCATCATCAGTGTGCGGGCCTGCTTCCTCCACGGTCAAGACATCATACCCCTTCTTCTTGGACACCCTCCCCATTGTTAGTGGCCTTTGAGGTTCGCAGGGGTGCCCCGGGGTGGCGGCAACAATCAGCGCAGATCGCTGACGACGGGTTTGGCAGTAGTGTGAACCAGGGCCCAACCGTAGGCTGCGGGGGAAAGAGTGTTCTGTCCTCCGGGCCCCTTGCAGTATACACAGGCCGCCGGGGTCTACCTATACATGGAGGTCAGTAACCAGTTCTTAGTGCTTAGTGATGCCTTGAGGGGCGCCCCCTCAGTTCCACGTTCCTGCCACGCACACTCAGGAGGAAAGTCAGGGCCTCGACATGGACAGCGTGGGTATCTCCTCCCCTCCACGCGCTCCCAACCAGCCCACCGGCGTGCTCAAATACCCCTTTTTTGTATTTTGCCACAGGCGCCGGTCAGCCGCAGGGGGGACTTCTAAGCACAACAGTACATTCTGGTGAGCTTCAGGTCCGTCATGGACTGTTCGGTCACCTCCTGTGTGAATTCGGTGGGCACTCAGCCTTGCGCCACCGGCCGCTCCCTGTCCCGCAGTGCTCCCGCTCAGGCTCCCTCGCGCAGCAGGGCCAACTCAGTGCTGCCTTCCACTTCTCCAGCACTGCCTCACAGCACACAAGGTTCGCGCCCCAGCGCACTTCAACCTGCCAGTTTAATCGGGCCCATCAGCAGCTGACACCCCCGCACCGCTCCTCCGTATGCTGCCTCTCACCTCCGCAGTCGTCAGGCCGCAGCTCCGCCGCCCGCAGCCGCCATCTTGATAGTGGGATGCGGCGTATCTAAACCCAGGGGATCGCACTCGACCTACGCCACTTTCCGGGTCGCCGTTCCTCCCGTGCTCCGCCACCAGCAGGCGTTCTTGTCATCTGCCGGACCGCATGTGCGGTCAGCCCAGGTCCGCTGTCTCCGTGCTCGGTGACGGCCGCCGCCTCAGAGCCTGGCCGCCATCTTGGGCTCTCCACACCCGGGACACCTCCGGACGATTATCGGTGTTGTCGCCGCTGCCGAGGCACCGCCGCTCCCCGCTAGCCGTCCAACCCGGGCACCAGTGTTTCCGCCACTGGAATCGCGGCAAGGGTCCACTCTACAATGTCAGGATCTTTGCTGATAGGGGAAAACCGCGGACGGAGCTCCGGAGTCCGCTTCCCCTCACATCGGCGCCTAGCCACACCCCCCCAAGGGCGAGAAGAGTGACTTAACACACCTCTCCCCAAAACAAAGTCCCTAGCAGCTAATTTAGGACTGCTACAATGAACTGATAAGCAAGGTCACACACAAGTACTGACTAGTGATATGGGGGCAAACAGAAATAAATAACACTGGAAAGGAATACTGTGGCAGGGATAAGGAATGAGGACTGACAATTACCATGACAGAGAAAAGGAAATAATGAAAAGACGAGAAAAAGGAGGACACAGAGAGGGGCAAACAGAAAGAGCAGCTGGGATAGGGAAAGGTAAGAAAGAAAAGGAAGGGAGAGGTGAAAAAGAAACAAAGATGGGGAAACAGAAATATGTAAGGAATGAAGAGTTACAGAAAGAAACGTGGAAGAAAAAGGGGCTCAGCAAAGAAGGAATGATAAAAGAAGGACGGGTGAATTGTGAAAGGAAGGAATGTTGGAAGGAAGGGTAAAGGGAAGGGTTAACGGAGGGAAGGGTAAACGGATGGAAGGGTGAAGGACAGACGGAAGAATGTATGTCTGTATGTATATGGTATTTCTATAGCATAAACCTAGCCAAAATACAGTGGTGCGCTGTACATGGTCAGAGAGGGTGAACTGGATGAATAGGTGAACAAATTGATGGATGGGTAGATGGACGATGGGTGAATGGATGGATTGAAGGGCAAAAGGATGGATAGAGGATGGATGGATGGTTGGAAGGTTGCAATGATGGATGAGTGACCATATGCATGGATGTAAGGGTAAAATGATAGATGGGTGAAAGGATATATGGAATTGTGAATCAATGGGTAGATGGAATAATCGATTGAAAGGATGGAAGGCTATAGGGGCGGCTGAATAGAAGGATTAAAGGCATGATGGACGGGTGGATGGAGTAAAGATTGTATCAATTAAAGTATAGCTTGGTGGAAAAGTGGATGGATGGAACTCATCTATAGAGGTTCACTTGCACAGTACTATTAGAGGCATGATTCAAAGTGGGAGAGCTGTAATCTCCTGGCTACTTGCTTGGGCCCATATGTACAAAGCTATTTAGCATTTCTTAACCGACCGAACGCTATTTAGGGCTGTTAAGAAATGCTAAATAACCTTTTAAAAAGAAAATGCGGTAGGAAAATGCGATTTCTACCCAGTAGAAATCACGTTTTGCGATTCCCCAAATAGAAAATCGCAAATAGGGATTTCCTATTTGCGGTTTCCTAAGCACATGTACATAGCATTTCCTAAATGCGAAATGGGCATTTAGGAAATGCTATTACCATTGAATCCAATCCGATAGTAACCATGTGCAAATTCAATAAAGGCTCCCAAAATGCTGTTTTAGCAGTGCCATATAGAGCACACCATTGCACTGAGGGCATTGGAGCACTTTATACTAGCACCACATATTTTTAAAGAACATAGAAGGGGGGCTAAGGCACACAGGTAAAGGTTTTGCATTTCCTAATTTGCGATTTGCTAATAGTGATTCCTACAGGGGATCGCTATTTAGGAAATGCGAAACCATTCGTTCCTTTAGGTGAGAAAGGTTTGGCATTTCCAAATTTGCGATTTCCTATTAGGAAACGCACCAAACCATTCTTACCTTTGGGCCTTAGACCCATAGGAACGAATGGTTTTGCATTTCCTAAATAGCATTTTCCTAATAGCGATTGCGACCCTGTGGGAATCAACATCAGGTAATCACTATTTTAGTACATTCCTTTTTGCATTTCCTAAAGAGTGATTTCTTAGGATTAGCATATTCAGGAAATGCAAAATGTAAGTTTCGTACATATGGGCCTTGGTCTCTCCATATACATTAAAACATTGCAAGTGTCAGCAGGACGCTGAAATGTACTTTGCTGACAGATGTGAATGTGATCATAGGAGCGAAGACTTTTGGAGGGTCGGACTAGAACATGCAACTTTATTATCTAGATCCGAATGCGAGAGTGAGGTAATGTGGAGCATTAACGGGAAACACAAACCTGGGCTACTGTAATGAAATCCTAATAGTAAACTCAGCCGTGCACAATGCCTCAATGTTATCCAAAGCAGTGCATAAAGGGAATGAATAAGAACAGACAAAGCAGGCGATCCCTTGATTCAGAAACCTTCTGCCACACATATTTCACTTCGGTTTTGGACTTCTGCAGCACACAGAGGAAAGTATTCTGGACAGTGTCCTTGTTCTTCTGTGTGTTAGGATAAGGCAATCCATGGCTGATCCCATGGCTGTAAAAAGGCATTTGCAGCACTCCGAGTCTCCAGGGATGGAAAACCTGCATGCCCCCCAGCATGAAACGCACACGGATCCTCGGCCTCGAGAAGCGCAGCCATATTTGGCCATGTCTGCAGCCTTTGTCTCCCTACGGTAAACTGACTTAAAGCGGCTGCAAGACGCTCCCAACATGGCGGCGGTCCAGGCACACCGTACATACATTATGGAGGTCTGCTAACAATCTGAAAGATGTCAAACCCTTATTATGAGGTAAACGGTGTATTTTAAATGGAAACAACGATGCTCGATCCTCTTGGCCTAGCAGGATGCTGGCAGAAGGGAGTCAATCAAGGCTCATTTGTAAAATTACTACTTTACTTCCCAATGCCTAGAGTTTTGGCCACGAGGGCCCGGGAATTAGTCTAGCTATGGGGAGTCCCAAATTACGGTGTAGGGAGGCAAAAACGAAGGCCCCGGATGGACTTTGTCCTTTGTAAATTCTATACCTGTTGTGTCTAAAGGACTTTCAGACTTAGGAAGGGGTGAGTGAATAGTGGGAGTGCCCCCCCCCCCCTTGGGGATAGTGATAAAGTGATATATTCCCAGGGGACGTGTTTGGATGGGTATAGAGATGATGTGCATGTGTTAGCCAATGACATGTGTCAGTGATACAAACACAGCTGCTGATTTGGTGTCTGGACTTACCGAGTTGGCCCGGCGAGGAGTGGTACAGCTGCAAGGACAACAACATTCTGGAGACAAGGCAGAGTCGAAGATCCACCGATATTGGAGATGTGGCGTGTGCACCACACTGCGAAGCCCCTCTTGAGCAGCACTGAGCCACTAGCCCTTCACTCCTGAAGTCAATGACTTCATGGCAAGATGACATGCACCTGGCCCACAGCATGTGTCGCGGTGCCATAGACGATGACATATATGTAAGTCCGTTTTTATATAGCGCAGCTACTCACCCTTACGGGTCTCAAGGCGCTGGGGGCCGTCGTGGAAATTAAGTGAGCTATTGCCCAGAGTCACATGGTGCTGAGCTAAGCTGCCGCCGGAGCCGGGGATCGAACTGTGAACCCTGTGCTCCGAAGTCAGCTGCCCTGGCCGCTGCACCACACCTCTCCATGATGTCTTGCTCCCGCCACTCGAGGGCACTCTCACAGAGTTTGGACCATAGAGGTACCATGCAGCAACAAATACTATGACAATAGGAGGAAAAAGGAAGGGCAGTGACAGCGGTATCTGTAGAGCGAGCAAAAAGACAGAACAAGACCTAACGCTCCATTTAGGGCTTTAAGTGGTGTATAGAACACATTTTTTAAAACTGTAAAAAGGGGGGAAGGATACAAAAAATAGGAAACTGATACGAAGGACGAAAAAAAAGAAGACAAGTTATAGCTGATTCCTCCCCACTTCAGAAAAGGAAGAAAGAAAACGTCTGGCACACCTGTGACATAGGTGCTTTCTCAAAAGGAAGGACTTTAGTGTGACTTGATACCATGTTGCCCAATATCACAAACACTATTCAACACTACGATATGCTGTCTGTCCTTCCATCGGTGACTGATAAGTGGAAGACGTGCATAGCAAGGTTTGAAAATTCCCTATCAGCTACAAAAGAAGCTGATACTGCTATGAAATGATTCTACTTTTACACTTGGCAGAGGAGGAAGTGCATAAAATGTTTCTTGCGGTGCCCACCACTCAATAAGAAAATGACTATAATGTGGCGCTTGCTGCGTTCAAAGAGAAATTCAGCACCCAACCCAATGCTGACTATGAGAGATTCATTCTTCGTCAGGCCAAGCAAGGCTCCAAAGATCCTAACCCTCGGAGATGGGCCTTCTATTCCCATCTCAGAGGGTCAGCAAGCACTTGAGGGTTTGGCAATGTAGACAATTAGATCAAAGCACAAATAATCCTAGGGTGCCACCCCCCTGCTGAGAGAGCGATATTTTGGCAAAACTAAAAGGTATTAGTGGCCATGCTTACATACAGCAGGTCGACATTGCCCCTCATTGCATTCGCTTTTGAGGTACAAGAAATTACCATCAACCGCCTAATTTAAGACCATGTAGACAGAATTGTCTGCCTCAGTGGGACAAGTTTAAAACTTCACATCAACAAGTTAGTGCAGCCAGTAGCATTACGCGACTGGCGAATGCCATTTCACATAAAAAGGACAAGCAGAAAAATAGTTGAAGGCCCTCAAAGCTACCAGCATAATTGAAAAGGTAGTGGGTCCACTCCTTAGATCTCACCATCAGTAGTAGCAAAAATGCCCAGACAAACGTGCTAGGAGATGATCTGTTCAGACACGAAAATCTCAAATAAGGCCACTAAAAGAGTGCACCATCTCGCCTCAACGGTGGACGACATAGTGGCTGAGGTAAATGGCAAGTATGCAAGTGTCCCTAGTAGCCAAACCGAATTTTTAAAAAACAACTAAGTCCAGGTCCAAAGTACGTGGAGCAGTCCAAAAACTGTCCTGTAAGAGGTTCAACAAGACGTGATTCTACAGTAATCCTCCACACAAGGACAGATCCTGCCCAGCAATAGGAAAAACCTGCTTGGCATTTGTAAAGGTCAACCATATCGCCGAGGTCTGCAGTAATAACCAACCAGACGTGCCCAAATCCATCAAATCAAAAAGGCAGTGAAGCGTTTTGAACCAAACCAAGAACCTCAACAATAAAACTAATGGGAGTCCAATCTGAGGAGGACTATATTAACCTCATCTCAGCACTAAAAAGAGACAGAGAGCAAAACAAACATTTGCAACCTCGATGCCAGCTAGACATCAAAGGGTGCAATACCAACTGCTTCATCAACATAGGTGTAACTGTGTGCTTGATATGAGGGAGGCACTACACCACCCTGCAACTCTTTCCAGCACTCATGGCCACCAGCACCGAAGTGCATGCCTATGGCATTAAGGCACCAAAGGATATCACAGGCACTTTTTGCACTAAAAAACTGAGCAATCCATTTTTGCCTATTTTTATGTTACAGCGCCCACCCTTACTACACATATCAGCTGCAGAGCAGCAGAATCATTGCACCTCATTGCATTCGCTTCTGGAGTACAAGAAAGCACCAACAAAAGCCTAATTTAAGACTATGCCGACAGAATTGACAGCCTTAGTGGGACAAGTGTAAAACTTCACATCAACAAGTCAGTGCAGTCAGTAGCATTATGCCGCTGGCGGAAGCCATTTCACATAAAAGGACAAGTAGAAAAAGAGTTGAAGCCCTTAAAGCTACCAGCATCATTGAAAAAGTAGAGAGTCCACTCCTTGGATCTCACCAGTAGTAGTAGCACTAAAGCCCTAGCAAATGTGCTAGGAGATGATCTGTGGGGACACGAGAATCCCAAATAAGGCCACTAAAAAGATCGCTACCTCACCCCAATGGTGGAAGTCATGGTGGCTGAGGTAAATGTCACCAAATGAACTTTAATACAAACTTGAACTCTGGATGCCAGCAGCTACAAATAATCAAGGCATCCAGATACCGGAGTATTGAATGTGATTGATAACATTCTCCTGTATGCCACTATGATTGAAGAACACCACAGTTGGCTGAGAACTCTCCTCAACAGAATTAAGAAAGTAGTCTTACTATATACAAAAAAAAATGTAAATATCTAAACAAGACATAGATTTTTTCAGATATAGTTTCGTGGCTGACCGAGTGTGCCTGACCCAAAATAGTGCAGGATAGCAAGAGAGCAGCTAACCCCAAAAATGTCACAGAAGTTAGAGGTTTTGTATGGATGGTGACCTACTGTGGGAGATGTATTCAGAATCTTACATCCATGCCTAAATCTCTGGGTGACCTCCTAAAGACTGACGACCTGCTTGAGTGGGCAGAAGAACAACAAGCAGCATTTCAGAAGGTCAAAGAGCCTCTACTGGCTGACACCGCCATGCAATATTATGATCACAGCCAGCCTACTGAGTTGCTAGTTGATGTTAGATAGGACTAGGGACAACTCTGCTTTAGCAGCAGAAAAACGATCAGTGTGTGCCAGTGACCTATTCCAACTGAGCCATGACAAAAGCCGAGCAGAAGTACTCCAACAGTGAAAAGGCAGCCATAACCGTCCCACTGGGATGAAGACGCTTCCATATGCATCTATATTGTAATTGCTTTCAAGTATGCTCAGACCATAGGCCACTAATTTTACTTTTTAACGGAACTCCCTCAAAGCTGCCACCATGTACAGAAAAGGGGATACTCTAGCTCCAGAAATACTCATTTGAATCAAGTATCGGCCTTGACAAAGGAACCCCGCGGATTACCTCTGACGATACCTGAGAAATGCTACAGAAACTGAGACGACTCAGGCAGATGAGGCGGAAGAATACCTCTGACCAGTAACAAATGAGTCCAGACCCCATTTGCTGACATTCCAGGAAATTATTGTAGCAACTCAGGCAGACAAATATCTAAACATTGTAAAGCAACCCATGTAAAATGGTGGAAAACTCTTACGACCTCCCTGTCAAACAGGAGGACAGAGGCACAGAAGCAGCTACAGGCACTTCACCACCAGTGCCGGCTTTAGGGCAGTGCGACCGGTGCCGCCGCACTGGGCGCCAAGCTCGTGGGCACTGCAGTTTAAAATAACTTCTGGGGTGGAAGGCATCTGCAGCAGAGTTCCTTGGGTGCCAGGCAGTTTTTAGATGATAACAATTTCAAGATAACTTTGGTGATTAATGTACATCCTGGAGAGATCTCGGTTTGGTTCTGTTACAGTTTTTATTCTTCATAACGTTGCATAGAGAGCTAATGTGTCTCTTGCAAAGTGCAACATGTAACATACAATCATATAAATCAATGTATATGAAATGTTATATAAGACAATGAGGACTGGAAGGTGCTTGTGTTCATATGCTGCCCTCTTTAGTAAGGGCCTATATGAGCTAAAAAAACGATGGAATGGAATGCTACCTACAGTAATGCAGGCATTCAGTTCAATCTTATGCTCCATCAACATTAATTCATTGATGGTCAAATGCATGAGCGGAAAGTATAATACCAAGGCAATGCTAAAATCGGGGACTGTGCAAGTGCTAAACGTTGGATCAGTGGTATAAAATGGCACAGGCATTTTCCAACTGTGACGTTCATCCCCAGGCAAATGCCATGGCAAATTGTGAAGTTGTTGGTGTTCACAAAATTGCCAACAGCTTTTGACACTGGAATTCCACAAGTGATCTTGGTGATAAAAAAGCTAAATTTGCTGAGAAAGTGCGCCCAAAATTCATATGTTTTCATGGGTGAACACAGATTTCTCTAAACGTAAAAATAATATCCCTGTTGATACCAATAAAAAAAAGAAAAACAGGCATAAAAGTTGTGCAGAAGCCTACTCCTACTAAACCTAAACCATTGGACTGTCCACAGGCCGGGAGTTCAGGGAAATAATTTTGATATATTTCTGCACATTCTCCTGGGATCATTGCAAATGTCCAAAAAAGCATAACTCTCTACATGGCTCAGTGTGCATGTTAGAATGTTCCACGGTAATCTGATGCTGAGCCAGGACACAATGTACCAGGAAACACTCAGAAACAGTACAACATTCCTTTCTGAAGCACTCGGTCATGGGGCTCTGGAGTGCTGAAGCTAAAGTAATATCATATGCATTTATTTCCAGGGATGAACGTGCATCGTTGCAAGAAAGTGACCAAACTGGACTCTCAACAGTGTAAGATGGAAAGAAGGGCTGGAGCGCACTTTCTTTGCAAATATCTATTGGTAAATCATGTGCTGTTATTGCAAGACTTTCTGGACGCAATGATGGGCTGAAGCGACGGCAGTCTGGATAGGAGGTCCTTTTCAGTGGTAGATGTTAAGGTTCATGTAGGACTTGGCCTTTGTGGCTAAAGTTCCCTAAACTTTTTGCTTTCCCCCTAGACCGTTTTCCTGGCATAGAGTTGTCAATTTAGATGCTTTGGGTACTTTGCCACTGCTGATCAGTGTCAAAGTACAAGGGTTCCCTATGTAAAGTACAATGGTAATTGGTTGGCCATGATTGGTATGTTTGCCTTACTAGCAAAAGTCCCTAGTGATGTGCACTGTGTGTGCAAGGGCTAGTAATGCAAAGGCGCGCAGAGAAGGGAACTCAGGCCTTCAGTGTAGGGCCTGCGCGCAGTTTGCTAAGTTAGCATGTTGTCCTGACAAGTGCAACCCCTTGTCAGGCCTTACTTTCCCTTTTGCGTACACTGTGGGCACCCCTGTGGTCGGTCCCGGGTAACTCCTGGGCAGGGTGCAGTGTAGGTAAAAGGCAGGACATATACTGAGGTGTGTGATATGTCCTGACAGTGAAAAAACACTCCATTTCGTTTTCACTGGTGAAAGGCCATTCTGCCCATAGGACAGAATGGGGGAGGCTGGGTATGGTGTTTTGTTAGCATAGTTTCCTATAAGTTTATAATGGAGAGGTGAAGTTTAGTATGTATGAACTCACAGTGTCATAACACATCTTTCTATGAAAGTGGTTTTGTCACTGTGTGTTCAGAAACCACTCTTTTAGAAAGTGGCTGAGTTTTGTGCTTTAAGCATTTCTGTGTGTCTCTGCTGAATGTGGATTGACTGTCTGCATCTGAGATGGGAGGGGGTGAGATGGCACCTGGCTGACCTGCATCTGGAGAGTATGCGAGGAGAAACCCCGGGAGGTGAAGAGGCCTGGGTTGCAGCTATAAAACAATTGACCCATCTCCTGCTGAGTGATTAAGGGTCCAGACCCCCAGTATCAAAGGGAGAAAGGTGACACTGGGAGGGAGACACCCAGAACTGATTTAGGCAGGGGTCAGGGACCCCTGAGCACAACGAACTTCAAAGACATGAAGGGGTATAACTAAGAGAACTGAAACCCCTAGAATTTGGTGTAATTTTGAATGGCGAAATGGACAGGTCGAGTCTGCAAAGGCTTTGACCTCTTTCGTGGTCAAGAAGAACCTCTGCCAAGGAAGAAGTTGCTGAAGAGACTGCTGGATAGGACTGACCCTTGCTTCGTGATCTGGGGCTGGCCTGCAGTTTGTAGCTTTTACTATGGAAGAGACTGAAAGGACATTGCAGTGGGTGGTGTCCCCCCCCTTCTTGAACAGGACTGTGCTTTGTGCTGTGTCCTGAACCCCAAGGACCCGAGGTGAGCTGGCTCCCTGTTTGGTAACACAGGAACATAAAAGTTTCCGGAGAAGTCCCAAGCAACGCGGTGTGCGCGTGCTTTTGCAGCTTGAGACCCTCAGAAGTTCTGCCTTGTGATCGTGGGCACGCAGGAGTAAACTGAGTCTCGGACGCGCAGGGTGCGTGTCGAGGTGCAAGCCGAGGCGTTGGTGAGGAGCGCCTGGTCGTTGTGTGCACCGGGAGACGAGGTGAGACTCGGACGTGCAGGGTGTGTGTCGTGGTGCAAGCCGAGGCTTTGGTGAGGAGCGCCTGGTCGTTGTGTGCACCGGGAGACGAGGTGAGACTCGGACGCGCAGGGTGCGTGTCGAGGTGCAAGCCGAGGTGTTGGTGAGGAGCGCCTGGTCGTTGTGTGAACCGGGAGACGAGGTGAGACTCGGACGTGCAGGGTGCGTGTCGTGGTGCAAGCCAAGGCGTTGGTGAAGAGCGCCTGGTCATTGTGTGCACCGAGAGAAGAGGTGAGACTCGGACGCGCAGGGTGCGTGTCGTGGTGCAAGCCGATGCGTTGGTGAAGAGTGCCTGGTCGTTGTGTGCACCGGGAGAAGAGGTGAGACTCGGACGCGCAGGGTGCGTGTCGAGGTGCAAGCCGAGGAGTGGTGACGATCGCCTGGTCATCGTGTGCACCAGAGAAGAGGCGAGTCTCGGACATGCAGAATGCGTGTCGCGGTGCAACCAGAGGCGCTGGTGAGGAGTGCCTGGGTAGCGTGTGCACCGATATCGAAGTAAGTCTCCACAAGTGCTGAGGGCGGATCTCGGTGTCCACTGAGACCACCGGAAGGAGGGACAGGTCATTGGGCCCTGGGAGTGCAACAGTAGCGGCCCGGACCGGCAGTCCCGGAGGAGCGGAGTCGCCGGCCCGAGCTCGCCGTGCCCATTGACGGAGTTCTGGATCAAGGCCCAAGTCGCTGAAGGAGGGGAGGAGAGTGGGGTCGCGCCCCACCAGGTAACGTGGATCACCACCTGGGGTGGGGTGCGGGCTCGGAGGGACACTCTCTCGGCCTCTCGCTCCTGGCAGCTGCGTGAGCCTGTTGCTTCGGCTCGGATCGAGGCCCGTGCTGGCCCAAGGAGGGGCAGTACTGGGGCCGGAGTGAGAAGCGGTACTTTTGTGTCATCATTGATCCATGTCGGAGGCAACTGTTAACGGAGCACCTAGACTGTCGTATTACACTTTGCATTATTGCTGCTAACAAACTATCGAACTGTCGTATGACGCCTGACTCTATTTGTGCCTGACGAACTACATGCTGGGTGCGCTACGCACTGCGTTATTTTCCCTTGCAGAGCACATGATTGTAAACGTGGCGCATTGCATTATTTCTTCAGTGCACAGTACATGATTGTAGCGTGACGCATTGCTTTGTTTCTTCCTTGCACAGGGCATGCTGGTGGTGATACGCATTGCATTATTCCTTCTATTGCAAAGTACATGACTGTGGCGCTATGTATGGCATTGTTTCTCTAGTGCACAGTTCAGGAGTATATCGTTACGCATTGCAGTATTTCGTTTCTTTTGCAACGTGTGTGATTCTAGCAATACGACCTACCTAACCTTTTGGAAACGGTTAGAAGTCAGCTTAACTGTTGGTTAGAAGCGGTGGTTGGGATTAGAACCTACCAATCCACCGGAAGAAATACTACCCATTATTATATGTTGGTTTTGTATCGTGTGGTCATATCGTATATCTTCTTGTATAAAGATTATACTCGTTTTATAAAAACTCGTGTGGAGTCTATTTGTGGTGACATCATTGGGTTGCTGTGAGTGTGGTTGCACATACTGTACACTCGTGCCTTGGAGATAAGCCTGGTTGCTCGTGCCAAGCTACTAAGGGGGTGAGCAGGGCTATCTCAGACGGTGTCCTTACTTAGCCTAACGTTGAAACGAGGGGTCTGGATCTCGCACCTGGCAACAGCGGTGTGGGACAGGGACTCCCGCCTCCAGCATTTGGTGGTGGCGGTGAGGGATAAGGACCCCCACTTCCAACAGTTCAGTTGCAGCAAGAGAGGAGAGTCCATAGGGTGATGAAGAAAGACTTCTTGAAACACGGGAGATAAATCACCGATGAGGAGGTGCAGAAAGAATCTGGAAGCTGTGTTCTGAATCCGCTGCAGCCTTTGGAAAAAGAAGAAATGGACCCCAAGGTACAGACCATTGTGTATTCTGGACGGAACAGGGCCCGGGTGATGGTCACCTATACAGTGTGTTGGGAACCCCAGGTGTTTAATCTGGATGGAACAGGAACAGGGTGCTGTCCGCCTATACAGTGTGGGAACTCCTGGTGTTTACTCTGGATGGAACAGGAACAGGGTGCTGGCCACCTATACAGTGTGGGAACCCCTGGTGTTTACTCTGGATGGAACAGGACCAGGGTGCTGGCCGCCTATACAGTGTGGGAACCCCTGGTGTTTACTCTGGATGGAACAGGACCAGGGTGATGGTCGCCTATACAGTGTGTTGGGAACCCCAGGTGTTTAATCTGGATGGAACAGGAACAGGGTGCTGGCCGCCTATACAGTGTGGGAACCCCTAGTGTTTACTCTGGATGGAATAGGACCAGGGTGATGGCCGCCTATACAGTGTGGGAACCCCTGGTGTTTACTCTGGATGGAACAGGACCAGGGTGATGGCCGCCTATACAGTGTGGGAACCCCTGGTGTTTACTCTGGATGGAACAGGACCAGGGTGATGGCCGCCTATACAGTGTGGGAACCCCTGGTGTTTAATCTGGATGGAACAGGAACAGGGTGCTGGCCGCCTATACAGTGTGGGAACCCCTGGTGTTTACTCTGGATGGAACAGGAACAGGATGCTGGCCGCCTATACAGTGTGGGAACCCCTGGTGTTTAATCTGGATGGAATAAGACCAGGGTGATGGCCGCCTATACAGTGTGGGAACCCCTGGTGTTTACTCTGGATGGAACAGGACCAGGGTGATGGCCGCCTATACAGTGTGGGAACCCCTGGTGTTTACTCTCGATGGAACAGGACCAGGGTGATGGCTGCCTATATAGTGTGGGAGCCCCTGGTGTTTACTCTGGATGGAACAGGACCAGGGGGATGCCGCCTATACAGTGTGGGAACCCCTGGTGTTTACTCTGGATGGAACAGGACCAGGGTGCTGGCCGCCTATACAGTGTGGGAACCCCTGGTGTTTACTCTGGATGGAACAGGATCAGAGTGATGGCCGCCTATACAGTGTGGGAACCCCTGGTGTTTACTCTGGATGGAACAGGACCAGGGTGCTGGCCACCTATACAGTGTGGGAACCCCTTGTGTTTACTCTGGATGGAACAGGACCAGGGTGCTGGCCGCCAATACAGTGTTTGGAAACCTGATGAGTTGAAAGATATGACAGCATTCAGAAGGTGAAGATGAAGAATATGGTCACTTAATTTACGTGTAGAGCAAGCGTGCGGTATAGATCTATAATTATCCCCAGATTTCTCAATATGTGGAAGGGAAAAGTGGTGGCTTGAGAAGCCGAAGGGCATGCAGGTGGAGCCGGTCCAGGTTCCACATGTGAGAATTTCTGTTTCTGAGTTTAGCTTGAGGTTGTTGTGAGACATCCAATTGTCCATGCACTGTAAGGCATAGAGGTCCAGGGGTTTTTCAGCTTGAGGATGATCAAAGTGTCAAGTGCACAGTTGTAAATAGTAAGGCTGAAGAATATGATATGGTCTGAAAGTTTGATGAAGTAAGCATTGAACAGAAGAGTGGAAATAGTGAAGTCTTGAGGAATGCCTGCGTCTTTGGCTAAATGGGTAAACTCAAAAGAAGGAAGCATGATTAAGTGTGAATTTGTGGCAATATTGGAAGTGATCCAATCAAGGACCCACCTTAATTTTCAGGATCCCTCAGTCTTTGTGTTCATACGGCATGATGTACAGTGCTTAAGAAAGAAAACTCCAATTCAAGAAGGGCGCAACTCTGTCTTTTATCAATCAAGATAGATTCTATACCGTGGCCAGGGTGCACTATGTCATGAAGCCAGGCTGTTTCCCTATAGGAAGGCAGAAAGCTATGCAAAGTTGCATGTTTCAGTAACTTTGCTGAGGAAGACTCCATCGGAGAGATGACTGAAGTTGAACAGGTCTGCTAGGTCAAGGTCCTGCTTCTTAGGATTAGAGTGGAATTTGGAGGTTTTGAAATCCCTGGGCACCATTCCAGGCAACAAGGAATCATTGATGATGGCTCTGGCTGGGAGTGATGCTGAGAATGAAACCAGGATGTAGTATGGGATCATAGGAGAGCAGTGTTGGTGGGGACAGTACTGTTGAGTCTTTGGGTATAAACAATTGCACAGGTAGCAGTGGAAAACATGTTCTTGCACAGTCACAACAAATGATGTATTATTGCCAAACTATTTTATCAGTAAAGTCACAGAGATGAGAAGGTGCCCTGCCATAAAATAATGTGGCCACAAGTGTTAGTTGGACTCATTGGTGATCAAACACTCATTAAATTCCAGACGGATAATGGAAGCACATCACAATGTTTAGTCGAAACTTAGTCACCAGAGAGCTAATTTATTGTCTTCTGTAAAATTAAACAGAGCTATAAACACATAGAAATACATATTTTGAGATTTTCTTTGCATGTTTTCAATATGTACAATGCAATACTACCACTTTTTTCAGCTTGAAAAATAACTTAATTTGGTTGTAGATTAAATCATGTCATATTTCTAATATAAATAATATGCACTTGTTATCAATTTTACACTCTTGAAAAAGCACTATGAAGAGGCGACACACATGTTGGCGGTCCTTCTATAAAATAAAGGTTGTCATGACTTACTAAAAAAAGGTGATGTTCTGTTATTGTGATATACATAACTGTGTGTCTAGAGAACTATTCAATTCCAAGTAAAGCAAAAAATAACTTTCTGTTGATTAGGTGACAACTAAACAATGTGGTGTGCTTCCATAATGTATTAGTTTCGGGTGGAAGAGGGTCTGGTAGTTGCTGTTCATTGGACTTGATCTGGAAGTAGTTATGCAAGACTTTGACTTTCGAAATAAAGTATGATGCCATAAAGACGTAAAGGTCTTATGAGTAGATGATGCCAGAAGAGATACAATCTGAAATCTATAATTCGGTTATGATTTTGTACAGTTTTCTGGATGGCAGGTTGTTTTGAAAACCCAAGTTGAGTAGCAATGTCTCTTCTGCCTGTTGATAGTGGATTGCTACATTCTGCAATAGCATTTGAATCGAACCGTATTGCTGGTATTATACATTTTACTCCATGCTCTTTCAAGGGATCTGCTTTCCATTTTACTGATTTTAGCTCTGCGGAGAACCAGCCCAATTTATTTTCTGTGTCTTGACGGGAGGGGGTGTCTTGAGAAGGATCAGTGTGTTCAAGGCTATGCTAAGCATTAAGTTGGAAAACTGCAGTGTCATCATAGGGTGAAATCATAGGGTGAAATCACAAGATGGCCGACAGGTGAGGAGCTCCGGCCGGGAGCTCCCGGCTTGGGATTGCCTTTTCTGGCTTAAATCCCCCTGAAATCCTCCCCCTCCTTGGACCTTTTCTACATGCCTGGGATCTTGTATGTCTGCGGTCCTCACCCCTCTGTTCTCCCGCATTTGGACTCGTAACCTTCTGAAGAATCGTGGTCGATGTTCCTGCCTGGCCGCAGAGCACGAGCAACATGGCCGATGTCCGGTGGAGCTGCCCCGACAGCTATAGAGGAGATCGACTCTGGTTCACCGCCTCTGCCGTCACCTACCCAGCCGGACATCGGGCACAGTTCTCCTCGTCACTCCGATGGTTTTCTCCTTTCTTCCCTCACCGTCTGGCTTCTGGCCCTCTGCGTCCCTGCCGATGCCTGCCTTTGCTGCCCTAGTGGCCCCTCCGATTAATGCCTGCCTCCCGGACCTTTGCTGCGGTTTCCTGACATCCTGAGGTGCCTCTCCGGCTGCAGCTGAGACGTGTGAGTCTTGCTTCCCAGTCGGAACTTCCTCGAGAGCTCCGTGACGCCGATGCCCTTTTCCTTTTTTTTCCCGAGCCTGTTTTCCCTTTTTTGTGCTTTCGCACCCTCCTGACCCCGCAGCTTCATTTCCCCTTCTGGAGCTGGTGCCTGTGCTGACTTCTTCCCTAACCATTGAAGACTCGCGAGGGATCGACGACATCCAGCCTTTCCTCCTTCCAGATCTGGTGACTTGCCCTCCCCATTCAGCCCTGCTCCTGGGGTAGGTGTTCTTTTCGATTTTCTGGATGGATTTGTTTGCCGTCAGTCCCGCCATTTTGTTGTGAGGTAGCTGGAGTCCATGACCTGGACCCTCCATCTTGCGGTTGCGATTGACTTCCAGACTTATCCTCGCCGCTGGCCAGCGCCTTTTTACCGCCATATGGACCTTTGCCCTAAGTCTAACCCCCTTTTTTTGTGCATTTCCCACCCCGCTCTCATTGTATTTTCTCGGTGAGGCACCCGTTTTCGCCCCCTCCCTCGGCCCCCTGAATCTCCTGTTAACTCTCATGGTGCCCTTACAACCCAGCTCGCCCTGAGGTCTGCTACGGTCCCGTTCCATCTCTATTTGTTGACCCGACGCTATGTGGGAGTCCGGCTTTGACGTGTGTGTTCACGGATTCACCACCGGTTTGCTTAACTCTGACTGTTTTTGGTGTCCCCTACCTGTACCTTACTCCATGGCCTTTCCGCTGAGACTCGATCTGCATTCTAACCCCTTTACTTGTTCCCCCTTTTTCCCTCTTTGCTCCATTGGTCTTGTTTTTCTTATGTTTCTTAATGCCCTAGTCAACTGTTAACTGAAGTAACGTGTAACACTGCACAATCTCTTGTAAAGCACCCCTTTACTTTTCCCCCGTTTCCCGATTTACACCATTGGTCCTGTTTTTTGTTATTCTAATTGCACTAGTAATTGATGTAACTGTAACTGATGCAACGCTGTAACTGCATATGAAACTGTTTAATTCTCATGTAAAGCGCTCTGATACCTCCGGGTCTAGCCAGCGCTATATAAAACTCTTCAAATAAATAAAATAAATAAGGGTTGTCAGGCACAAATTGAAGCTAGACACAGAGGGTTCACTATTAACTATATTCTTTGGACAGTATATCTGTGTGAAGTATAATAAAAGCTCCCTTCTATATTCATCAATTAAAGACAATGTACTTGTAGTTGCCAAGGTCCACAATCTGTTTTCTACGAAATTCAGGGCTACCCAGGGATAATCATTAAACTGAAATAGATTAGATTTCTGATACAGAATACATTAAGCAACCATTTTATTTTGTTAATTTATAAGGATTAACACTTGAAACCTACAGGATGGATCAGTGGAGCTCACAAAAAATGGTTGGGCCAACTGCAACTCCAGAGCTATTCTATCAATAGATGACTTTTTGCCAGTCTTTTATGAACAGACATTGCAAGCCTCAGAACGCATCATCTTATATTTTATCCAAAGAACTGAATCATATGATACATAATCAGTTTTTGACATGTTATCCACTGAGGTGTAGTACAATAAAACAGCTAAGAAATTGACTAATTAAATCTGGACTAAGACATTTACATGCAGACCTCTTATGGTATGAGTTCTTAAAAGCTGCAGGAAAGGAAAACACAAGAACATTCTGCCAGATTATAGCAAAGCAATGTCAATCAAGAACAAACTCAACAGCTATTACTATACTGCAAGAACAATGGTTAACACATCTGGGTGATCCATATAAATCCAATTCAGGGCAATGGTATTAACTCAGATGGTTCTCTGTAACATTTTGACCCAATGCAGCTGAAGCAGGAATTATTTTACCTACAGCTAAACAAATCAAACATTTCATATGTTATTCTAGACATTCTCAAGTGATACCAAAGTCTAATCCCAAGAGCTGGGGTAATGTCGTAGTGCCTGTATTCACCTATTGTTACCAATCAAGAAATATGACTACATAATGGACAGAGAGCATAATTCTTCCTTTGCATAAGAAAGGTTCAAGAAATAAACCTTAAAATTATAGAAAAATTGTGCTCTGCTGGATGAGGTGAGCAAGATATTTGCAAAAAATATTCATGAAAACCTCAAAGACTGGAATAAGAGGAGAATATCATTCCCTGTGAACAATCGGGTTTTAGACGTAATCACTCTTCAATCAACAACATACCTGTTTTAAAATTAATTCTTGATAAAAATGTTAACAGAAAAAAAAACCTATGTATACAGCTTTCATAGACTTTGCAAGAGTGTTCAATCATATGGATCACCCTTTACTTTGGAAAAAACTGGCACAATTGGAAATTCCACTAACATTATTGAAAATCATAATTGCTTTGTACTCATCACCTTGGTGTAAAGTACTGTTGGTTGGAGTTGGAGGACTTTCCAATGCTATTAAGACTGAGAATGAACTAAATCAAGGTTGAATTTTAGCTCCCATACTTTATTCTCTTTATTTAAAGTTTTTTCACAATCGATTCTGTTTAATTAATGATCTCCCCCACTTAGGACATTTTAAGTGTTTTGGCTGCTATATGCCGACCACTGAATTTTATTCTACTTAACAGCTATTGGACAAAAAAGAAATCTAAAGGTTTTGAATAAGTACACTTAAAACATATTCTCAAAATAAATGTGCTTAAAAGTAAAATCATAATACTTGATGCTAGTAAGAAAAAAGTATATATTATTGGAAATTGGGAACGATATTGTTGGCCGAGAGAAAATGTATCCACCTTTAGGTAGAATCCTCTCTCAAAATTTACATTCAAAACATCATGTTGCACATTTAAGTTTGAAGGCCATAAGCCGTAATTTGAGCATAATTTGAGCAATCAATTCATTTTATAAATCTGTTAGGAAAAGGCATTTTAAGCATCTAATAACGATATACACAGCGATAATCCTGCCTACTTTGTCTCACAGAATACAGAATATTTCTTATAAAGCTTGGTCTTCTATTCAAAACACAGGGAGCACATATATGTTTTCGGTATCATCCAGCACACCAATTTAGACACTTCGATTAGAGCTAGCAATCCGCAGTACCTATAGTTTTTCTTATTACACCCTAGTGCATTGGGTTTATAAACTATTACATTCCAAGGTAGGGTCGCTAAGATGGTTTTTAAAGGAAGAACTGTTTTCAGATTTCAAAAAGTAATAAACCTTTCCATCAAAATTTTAATCATGCATTAACCATCTTAGAAATCCCTTTTGGGCACTTATTGGACTGGAAATATAGTCACTTGAGACTTGCCTTCAAAGATTAATTCCTCTCACCAACTTCATACTTGATAGATTACATTGTAATTCCTTGTCAGCCACAATGTAAGTGCAAATTCATCCATTATAGGTAAGATGCACCCACATCTGTGAATGGCTTTTGAACACAATATTAGAAGGACTATAGTTTTGTTAAGGGCGGATAGACCACCTACCGAAGCAGTACTAGTTGCATGGCGAGGCATTCCTTTAGAACAGAGTGCACGTTCATTATGCAGTAAATGTCATAATGTGTGCAGGACCTGGATCATAATTGTCTCAGCATAAATGCCTTCAGCATGTGCAATATCACCCTTCATTCTTAAGACTCTTGTCTAAGGGTTCAAGTGATTTTCTTGCTCTCATACGATCTCTGGTGAGTAAAAGGATATGTTATTGTATTTTTACATTTTTTAAATGTTTTGCAAATATTGATTACGATAGAAAACTGACATAATCCATACCTTGTTAATATTGTACGTGTATTGTGTATAGAAAGTTCCTGGCTTTGCATATTATGATGTGAATATAATATATTGTTGCCCTCAGTGGGGGACTAAATCAATCAAGATTAAGACCTTTGGGCTTGTGACACAAATAACAAATGCCATGTTTACAATGTTAACAGTCCTGTGGGAAAGCTGCCACAGGTGAAGACAGATAAGGACAGAGTGCAGAAAAGCTACAGTTGCAGAGTTCAAAATGAAATCAACTCCTCAGCTGGAGAAGCAAAGCACTCGGCAGACAAAGCAACAACAGGCAGCAACAAGAAAAAGAGCACTCCTCTAGAGACCATTTGATACCTGTACACAGAGTTCCTCCTGTGTAAAGTTAAAACACAGCAGGCCTAAGTCAGAGCACAGCAGATAGGCATACATGCCACGTGATAACTGGAAGTGCTAATCAAGAAGGAGACACCAAGCTGCCTTCTAGGCCAGCATGAGGACAACTGTAAAACAATCTTCTGCAGAGAGGGTAGTTCAAATGTGTATGCCTGCAACCAATAACTGCAAGTAACTGTGACAAGAAACCTGCACATGGAAGGATCGAGGGAGATCCTAAGTTGAGCTGATGGAATTAGCAACAGAAATGGAGAAAGGACAATGTAAGAATGGCTGGGCCAAAGCACATGCATGCAGAAATAAGGGAAAGCTGCTTTTGAAGCCTCGTAAGCAGATAACACTAGGCTCCCATATTATGTGTCTTTGTGTCAACGTGAGTTAATGAAAAACAAAGTTAGACACGAGCAAAACCCTCGGTTTGGTTGGTTTTCTCCATCCACCTCTTGCCTATTTTGGTCAGGGGCGTAACACAGGCCCCCGCGGGAGCCAACCTCCAGGGGGCCCCCTCAGCACTGCACTTCTGCCGGAGAGCTCCAGATTGAGTCCGGAGGGGGCCCCTCCACGTAGCCTGCAGTAGCACGGTTCGTGCCGCTGGGCACTCAGACCCTAGGAAAGGGGGGCAGTAACCATATGTTTATCGACAAAAAAATTGTTAGACTGGTGATGAAATAAAAGGCAAAAAAACGTAAATAAATGTTTCTTGTAACGTGTGGTTATTAGTTATCATTTCCTAACGCCCCCTCATCGAACGTCGGACACCTCGTGTGCTTGTCATTAAATGTGTATTCCTACTCCTGCAGATTATAAATGACGACCATTATTATTACGAAGAAGGAATTTTTATTGCAGTTGAAGAAGCACAGTGAACATGACGTGACCCTTGTAGACGTCCGGTAATCCTTTTTTGCAAATGAAGCTAAGATGTACACTCCGCTCACGGAGCTGCAGCTTTAAAACAACAGCCGTTTGAACCTGACTTGCATAGCTGCCAAGGTTTCAGATTGCTTATGTGTGACATTTTCAAAATTTCAGTGTCATTATGAGTGACATTCAACGACTATGAGTGACACCTTCTCGCGAGCAAAATCAAGCAATGAAGACGGAGGAAACATATAAAATATCATCCTCCTTCTTTTCCCTTGTGCATTTTTCCCTCTCTTGCTAGAAGTCAAAGTCGTAATGAAGAAAAATAAGTGCTGGCCCCCAACAATTGGTGTTGGTAGCCCCATCTGCAACCGCTGGCTCAAATTCAGCATTGGCTAGGGGTGTCTGAGGAATATAATGCAGACATAGTGTACTGGATCTGATGGCTAAACCTATGGGGAAAAGGAAAGTAATTACAACTGAAAAACGTGTCACCCATCCGAGGAGAGGCGTGGTATCACTTGTTTAGCTCGAGTTAAAAGAGAGGATTAGCCAAGAAGGTCAGAGATTCATCACCACCACATTTGACACCTACAACAAACACTCACCATCTCACTCCACCAAACACTTGCCTTGACACATAATTACCCTAACAAACAGAACTGTACAGCACCAAATAAATAACATCACATCTACACACAGTTAAATCATGAGGGAAGCTTGCACTGCTGAATCTATGTGTGGGGAGCTGAGCGTTTTCAACCATGTGTGCATGTGCTCTGCTGCAGCTGGTGCCATTATTGAGATCTGTAAACTCTTCGACAGTGCACAACAACCCCAGGGTTTCTTCACTAGACTCTGAACTGTCCCATGATGGTGCCACGAGGGACCAAACTAGCATTTCGTTGACCTCCAGTTCAATACGGAAAAGTTGCACATTACAGGGTTAGAAACTTTCAAAAACAAAATAATGCTTTAACAACATTAGCCTTTTTTTCATCTGTGTTCGAGTTATTCATTTCTTTAATGCTCCTTCCATATATCTTTCATCCCTAATTCTTTCTTCCGTTGTGTTTTAATCTTTCTCTTCCTTTCCTAACTCCACTTCTCCCTTCCAGTCCCTTATGCCCTTCTTTCACTTCACTTCCCTTCCTTACTTTCTTCCTCATTTTCATTATTTACACGGTTTTTCACAATGATAGGTAATTGTTTATTAGTTTCACACCTTATACATACTTGCACTTATTGAAAAACAGTGCTGTGCAGCCAGTCCCACGGTTTATGAATAGCACACTGTTTTATATGAATTACTTGGCAAATGCTTTAAATGCTCTGCTCGTGCACAGGCTCTGAGAGCCAGAGCCGCTGCCGGCTCGACTCTGGTTAAGCTCTCCCTCTTAAGGAGCCATCCGAGTTTCCGGGTCTCTCTCTCCACGTCTGCGGTAGTGGGGAGATTGATAATCTAGATGGATTGACATAATGAAATAAATGCAGCAGCTCACCTCACCTCATGCACAACGTCAAGATAACCATCAGCACACTGGCAAAGGGGCATAAAGAAGGAGCGATGCTGCCCACGGCACCGCTCGAACACCAGAGTTCCAGAGCGGGTCATCACGCAGTGTCTATCACCTAGTTTGGACGTGGTGTGCACGGCACAAGAAACAATTACAGACCTGCTGCCCCCTGACCTAATAAACTCTGACATGTCGAGTAGAAAAGAGGGGTCAGATCCTCCACGACCAGCCTCCGCAAGTGACATATAATGCCGTGGACGCCCGGGATGCGGGACAGCAGACTCCAGTTAAATCCCCCGCCACTTTCTGGCTGAATCCGACCTCACTTCCTTCCAGGACGTGAGGTCACGATATCCCCCCCCGCGGCCGCGGCAACCACTGCTGAGGGCGGGCCCCGCCCCGGGTCTCGGTATTGGGCAGTGTGAGTCAGTGACTCACTGTGTGACAGCCGCGGGCGGAAATTTCAATGCAGCCAGCCTGCTGCAGTGCTGGCAAGTCTGTGGGGGCGAGCAGCAGAGCCTGCGCACAGGTGTCAGGAGCCGGCCCGCGCGCTTTATCTCAGCCTGGCGTAGCCAGCTCAGCGCTGGTACAGCAGAGTGAGACAGTGACATTTAAATGCGTGACAATGCATTTCAGTGCGGTGATGCGGAACACCACACTGAAATGCGTTAGAGTCACACCTGAAGCGTGATACTTGGCAGGCCTGGACTTGTGACCTTCTAACATTCCAACAACTGTAGGGCCCGAAAAGCTGCACATTGCCGCCACTTTACAAAGCAGGTGTTTACAGGGAAGCGCAGAGGCACTGACGGCACACAGCTGGACTCGTGCAAATGAGAGTGCATATGTATTGTACTAGAAAATGTATATAGCGCTTACTCCCCTTATGTGGGGCTCTGAAGCGCTTGCCTCCATGGGTAGCACGCTACACTGTGTGAGGTGTGTGGTTGGAAGTATGTTTGTTCCTGTATGGGAAGTGTTTACATGTTGTGTGTGATCACCACCGGGGAACGGTTAGTGTTATGGGACGCAGCGCTTAGTTTGTGAGTGAACTCTCTAACAATGTCCATCCACTTGCGCAATCAGTCAAGGGCTTTCTTTTACAAATTAGTTTTTGTCCAGAGGGAACTCGAGCCTATAACTTAAATAATGCTACCCGAGTTGCACTCCAGATGTGTGCCATATACATACCATGCTGGTCTACACATTCCCACGTCCAAAAAATGCACCTAGGTCTGCCATTCGGGATGAGTTGATTGTTAGTGGAGAATGAAGGGACCACCAGCTCTTTTCTAAGACAGGGTAAGCCATAGAAGATAATGACTACCGGCATTTCCCTAAGGCAAGGAAAGCCAGAGGAGGAAGTGAGCAGCAGCACTTCCCTAAGACAGGGCAAGCCAGAGGAGGAAGTGAGAACCAGCACTTCCCTAAGGCAAGATAAGTCAGATGAGGAAGTGACCTCCTGCACTTCTCTAACAAAGGTAAGCCAGAGGAGGAAGTGAGTACTGGCACTTCCTTAAGGCAAGGAAAGCCAGATGAGGAAGTGAGCACTGGCACTTCCCTAAGGCAAGGAAAGCTAGAGGAGGAAGTGAGCACAGGCACTTCCCTAAGGCAAGGTAAGCCAGAGGAGGAAGTGAACACCTGCACTTCCCTAAGCAAAGGTAAGCCAGAGGAGGAAGTGAACACCTGCACTTCCCTAAGCAAAGGTAAGCCAGAGGAGGAAGTGAGCACAGGCACTTCTGTAAGGCACGGTAAACCAGAGGATGAAGTGAGCACAGGCACTTCCCTAAAGCAAGGTAACCCAGAGGATGAAGTGAGCACAGGCACTTCCCTAAGGCAAGGTAAGCCAGAGGAGGAAGTGAGCACAGGCACTTCCCCAGGGCAAGGTAAGTCAGAGGATGAAGTGAGCACTGGCACTTCCCTAAGGCAAGTTAAGTCAGAGGAGGCAGTTACCACTGACACTTCCCCAAGACAAGGTAAGTCAAAGGCTTAAGCGAGCACAGGCACTTCCCCAGGGCAAGGTAAGTCAGAGGATGAAATGAGCACCAACACTTCTCTAAGGCAAGGTAAGCCAGTGAAGGAAGTGACCACCGGCACTTCCCTAAGACAAGGTCATTAAGAGGAGGAAGTGACCACCAGCATTTCCCTAAGACAGGGTAAGTTAGATGAGGAAGTGAGCACTGGCACTTCCCTAAGGCAAGGTAAGCCAGAGGAAGAAGTGGCCACCGGCACTTCCCTAAGACAGGGTAAGTCAGAGGAGGAAGTGACCATCGGCACTTCCCAAAGACAGGGTAAGTCAGAGGAGGAAGATACCATCGGCACTTCCCCAAGACAGGGTAAGTCAGAGGAGGAAGTGACCATCAGCACTTCTGTAAGGCGAAGTAGGTCAGAGGAGGAAGTGACCACCGGCTCAGCTGGGAGTGAGGTGGGTGTGCATGTGTGTGCATACACTGACAACAGGTGTTGAGGGCACAGCCTAGGGAGCCCTAACACTGTGCAAAATCTGGGGCTATGTAGTAGTGATACATGTTTTATAAAGTGATTCAATCCCACATCTACCGTTTTCAAATATAAATCACATGTGTGACTGTTACCCAATCGAATGGTACTAAATGTACTAACCCAAGATGTACAGCAGGCTAAGTCGGTATTGGAAAGATTAGAATTCATGATTTACAGATCACAGCAGATGTCAGCAGCGAGGGTTAATTTGCTGCGGCATCTTTGCAGGGGTACCATACTCACTCAAACACAGATGAGGAAGGAACAGGGAAGACAAAACCTCCACTCGTACTGCTCCCTACAGTTCACACATTGCATCTGACATCACACCCCACACCATCTGCACTGCACCCCACAGCACTATTTCTGCCCCGACAGACCTTACCCTCCACAGCAAACCCACTGCAAAGTGTAGCCTTCCCAGTCCAACCTGCATCGCTTACACTGCCCCAGAGAGCACTGACACTTCACCCTTGGGTTCTTTCTCCCCGCCTGTTCCCTCACCTTTCCCCATCGTCTGGATCCCTCTGGCTCTCTAACTCTCTGAGGTCATATCGCCTGTTTTGAATAGCCAGGCCGAAAGATAAAGGTATCTTGAGCCTGGACATGGTGTGCAGATTTCTTCTTTTAGAGTCTTATCAGTTTTAAACGTTAACTAATGAAATATCATATACAATCTAAGGAACTTTCATTTAAATTGAGAAATGTACAAAGAGTACAAATCATATATGTCATCCAGTGAGAAGTAATTTAAATAAATATTGCAATTAAAGTAGCTATCTAAAATCACTGTAAAGATATTTTTACAATGTAAGGTTTCTATCATATAACTTCTATCGAAATAAAGGATTGTTTTAAAGAAAGATGAATAACCTTTGTCATGAACAAAAGACTGCTCAGAAGAATTTGAGTAATTCTGAAGTGCGAATTGTCTCCCGTCTTGGTCCTGATTTAATTTTCTTGGCTTCCATACGAGTTGGAAATATGTTTGTCTTAAATATATGGGCCACTATTGGCAGTCAAAAACCACAAATAAGGCCCCTGGATCTGAGTGATATGGAGGAGTGCTGGTGTGTCCCTTTTATAAGACGGTTTCCCTCACCCACCCGAGGGTGACATGCTTCATCATAGGGTAACCTCCTCGCATTGTGAACTTAGTCACAATGTGGGCTACAACCCCCTCTCTGAGAGGGATGCGCTCAGGGATGTTTTCAGTGTTTCAAAAGAGGTATCCTAAAACCCGTAGATGAGCAGGGTGTGGTGAGGGGTGAGAAGTAAGGAAGGTGTGCGTGAGATAAAATTAACTCCAAGGTACACCAATATTTTTATTGGGGTGTCCTATGGTCAGGGTTAAAAACAAACTACGACAGGAGGGTATTCAGCCTGCCATAGAACAGTGAAGGTCGACATATTTTAGCCTTATACCCTTCATGGAGGTGTGGCAGCTTTCTACAGGACCAAAGTGAGAGATATGTAGTATGGCTCATATCGAAAACATAATAAACCATAAAAATGTGGTAGTATACAAAACCAGTGTTTGGAGTGGACTGCCACACGGCTAGAGATCCACTGGTAGATGTATTACCCGCAATGGCAGGTAATCAGTGTCACCTTAATCTCGGTGCAAACTCGAGGGGGCATCTAAGTCCTCGACCCAAAGATGCAATTGGCGCAGGATCCCGCATTGGATGGATCTATTGAGAGTGCCACATAATTTTGTGACTCCTGCGCAAAGACCTGCATGTTCAGCGGTAGCAATCAAAAGATGTGCAGAGTTTACTACACCTATAAAGTCTGCGGCCCTCACAGTTTTCTCCTGGTGAAACCTTCAATACTCACCTCATGAAAAAGGCAGGAAAATGGCAAGGAAATACCAGGACACTCAGCTTTTGATGCAGAAAGCACAAAAAGACTCGTTATTCCGCATTTTGAAAGGCTGAATTCAGAAAAGGCAATAATGATCACATCTGTTAAATTGTGAACTCCAGTCTATCCCAAAATCATTGCATCTGGGCATTCGTAATGAACGCCACAGAGAGGAAAAATAGGTTTTATTGCAGTCACTGTATGACTCTGTAAAGTTCCTACAAATAATCCTGCCAATTTCGTTGTACATGGGTAATAAACTGGAACTGGCACTGTAGTGTGACTGTGCCTCGAGTATGTTAGTCCTGTCAATCTATATAACATAATGTGCCACTATGTGTTTCTTAGCTTGACTACCTGATTTCTGAAATAAAGTATTATTCCACTTGCAGCCTTTTGATCATGGACTGTCCTGTATTCCTCCTACTCTACATGTTGGAAATTTGTGTTTGCATAGATGTGGTGTAAACATCCTCCATGCTGTTGCGAACCTCAGAGACACACCATGAAGTTTGTGAGTGGAATTAGACACGAGTTGTGCTTAATTAGTCAAACACGAATGCTCCCCAGGTTGTTTTTCTTAGGAGACTGCTGCTGAATGGCGGTGTTGCCGAATACTAATACAGTCTACTCCTGAGTCCACCACATGCCTCTTTCTTACACTTCCTGTCTTTTCACCTCACTCTTGTTGGCTATTTTTTCATTGTTGTTTTCTCCCTTTGTCACTGTTCTCTATTTATCCCTTCCTCCTTCTTTCACCGTTTTCTGCCTTTCTCTGTCTTGCTCTAGATCAACCTGGTGATGATAAATTAGTTCCAGACCTCAAAGATTAGTTCTGGTGCTGACCACCAGCAAGCACCGGTACAAATTAAGCACTATGCATGAGAGGTTGTGTGCAAACTCCATCACTGGACTATCACGGCGTACGACATAACGAGTCCTGCCTCATGCGGCTGGTTGACAGTGGCATAATAAAACCCCCAGCGGTGAGGGGGGGACGACCCTGAGCTCCGGAGACAGCCTCTGGCACTGGCAGGTCCCTGAGCTGAGAGCTCCGGACTGGGTCCAGAGCTTGGAGGGCCCCCTGCATGTACTTTGCAGGGGGGCCCCCTCATGTTTTGTTACGCCACTGATTTTGGTAAATCATGTTTTAAAGGATGAGCCTAAGGGCAGCGCGCTTGCGCTGCCCGCTCTGCGAGGCATGCTGTATTGGAGTATGCTCTTTAAGCCACGCCCACTTTCTGCCCTTCTTTGTCATTGGCTTATTTCATTGCCCTTCCTAAATGCTGGCTTCTGAATCACACATAGGCTTGTTAGTCCCTCCTTGTCTTCACTTGTAACCTCCCACGAGGACTGGCCCTTTTACTTAGGTTGTTACACGGTCTGCTTTATA
Source organism: Calotriton arnoldi (assembly GCA_963921515.1). Classification (NCBI taxonomy): domain Eukaryota; kingdom Metazoa; phylum Chordata; class Amphibia; order Caudata; family Salamandridae; genus Calotriton; species Calotriton arnoldi. The sequence continues at coordinate 1,035,995 of CAWUFW010000230.1, forward strand.
AGTTGGTGAGCACTATTTTCTTTAATGCTCTTCCCCTATTCCACCCCAGGCATCGGAGCACCCGCCCGCTTTGTTTTAAATAGTAATATATTTTTATTCAAATTACAGCGCGGTCCGCTTTATAGAGGCCGCGCTTATTTAATTATTTAATATACGGCTCAGTCCACATTCACATTAGCGGCCGCGCCTATTTAATTATTTAATTACCAGCGGGGTCCACTTTCATTTTAGCGGCCGCGCTACAGAGCTTTTGAAATTACTTTTTTTTTAAACTTTGGGTGAAAGCACCATATGCGCTTTCACTATAATGGTGGCCACGCCCCTTTGTTTAGACGTGGCTCACGGTAACCTGAATATGCGAGCAGCGTCTAAAAAAAAGGAGCATGGCCACCATGATAGTTGTCTCGCATTTGCGAGAGTTTGAGCTCTTGTCATTAAAAACAACATCTTTTATATATGTGTTCCTTTTAAAAACACATTAATAAAAGTCATTGTCATTTTCAATGCCAATAGCTTAAACGCTCGCAAATGCGAGACCTATTGCATTGAAAATGCTTGTTTTATTAGACAAAGGGTCCCATTTATATCTTGGCGTTATGTATACTTTGTTGCAACGGTGATAGAATACATATACCGCCAAGATAAAGGCCTGCCTGCCAAATTTAAAAGCCGGCAGACCTTAGGTTTATTCACACCAGAGACTAGTCCGTCTCTGCTGTGACAAACCCCTCGTATGGCCCTACAGAGTAAAGGCCATCTGAGACAGACTTCTAATTCCACCCACCTAAGTTAGATGGCCAGAATTATAAGTCAGTTTTCACTGCCCGTCACCACCAGGAATAGCCTGGCAGGGGTAAGAGGCAGTGAAAACTGCTAAATGCTACCCTCGCCGAATGAGTGGGCTCCCATGGCGAGAGAAGCATTTTCTTTTTTATTTTAAAAAAGAAAACTGTTTTATTGCAGGGCACCATCATGTTGACGGAGCCCTACACCAAATTGTAAATAGCTTTGACAGGGACCGCTGTGACAGCATTTCCTGGCAATGCTTTAGAAATGACCATCTGCACGGCGGTCATTTCTAAATTAGGCTGGTGGCAACTCCGTCAGGGCGACGGAGTAATTTACTCCATGGCCCTGGCGGAGAAACTGGTCACCCGCCTATATATAAATTAGGCCCTAAATCATCTCTCAGAAGCCGGACCACAACACTATGCACATTTTGTTTGTTCTGGGATAAGGTAGGAAGGTAGGGTGCCTCACATTCCTATACAACCACTCTTTTATACATCTTCTGAACTATTTTTTAGCCAGGTGGTTTTAAGATCAAGTTTACTTTTTTAAAGGTATTCTACACAGTTAATTATGCTGCAATTTACTGCATGCACATATTCTTTTATTTTTTTAATGTAATCTCAAAGTTACCAAGTTGTGTTATATTAAAAATGTGGATTTTGTTTTTGGAGTCATTTTTAGGGTCATGGAGGAAAGTTTGTCTGGAAGAGAGCATGCTTTCTCCACCGTTGTAGCCATTATCGCATGACCCAGTAGCACTTTTGTGTGGCGTTACTTGGATGAGTAAACTTCCAGAGTTCTGAAGCAGCCAAAATATGAGAAGTATCACTAATAAAACTCCTGAATAAAAAATAAATAAATAACATAGCAGAAATCTCTTCTGGTTCCTATACAGACAACATGCAGAGAAAGAGTTTAGGTCATGGCATGAATGATGACACTGGTGTTGGGGTCGTGAACACTGTGTCTATCTGTGACACAAATTCACACTAAGAGGATCACCTTGAGGTAGAGTGACTGTGGATGGGGGTCTTGGAAGGTAAGCAGGAATACAGGTGATACTACTGCCAAGCACCTGAATAACAGGTGTACGTGTTAATCAGGTCTCACCTTGGTAGAGAAGGCCAACTACCACAAATGGAGGTACCAATTGAAGGAAACTCAGAGCAACACATCATTGTCCTCCCTGGTACCAGTGTCCCAGCCTGGATAATCAAACAATGGAGTCAATGCAAAGGTAAGATAAATTTTGCATTCACCCGTACTCGTGTGGAATGCGACCAAAGGCATACCAGGGAGGGAAAACGGTAAAACTATTGGATAAAAAAACATATCGTTTTGGAGAATAATTATTTTATCTACCCTGGGATAGTTTCAGGGAGATTTACGTTTGTTCAGTAGCAAGAGTTAACCCTCCTTTGCCTGTACACTTGCGAAGAGTCAAGGTAAGGTCCCCCATCATCTGCTGCACCGGTCCTGCTGGTCTTTAGAGCTGCTGACTGGGACTTCTAAACACACTGCAACTTCATTGATATCCTGTTTCTAGTTGGACTGCTGAGGTCACCACAAACAGCTTGTGGGTTTGGACCAGTGATTCTGTCATGGTGTCCTGTTGCTAAACCAGAAGATTCTAAAATAATAATAATAATACGATTATGTATTGACCTAGCAAAATGTATAAGTCTGACGCAACCTGAGTAACGTTTGCAAAATACAGAAAGCCTTCCCCACCTGATCAGGATTGAGGTCTTCATTTTAAATAAAAAGACCATGAATTATGATCTGTAATTTTGCATACAAAATTACTAATATGGTGGAGATTGGTCATTTCGGAATGTAAAATTTCCTTAAGATTCAGGGTTAGTCCCACGAAGAGTGGAATAGCTGGGCAAATTATTGTATTGGCACTGATTTCCTAACGTAATTCTCTATGACAGTGCCATTTTCCTGGCCATATTCTGCCACGCTATACCTGGCAAAAATGTCCCTGAAACTTTCATAGTCCAGTAATCTCCCATGTGAAATTATACACAACTTGGAATTCCCAATTCTGTGTATGAATCTAGGTTCACACTTACAATTTACCAATGACAACAAAGAGACCAAGCTGGCTATGCCAAGCCTGTCTTGGACACCGCCTAAAAAAGCCTCCTGTCAGAAGGTGTTTAACCGTCTGAAATAAGTCCAAGGTCAGCAATCAGGAGTAATGACAGAGTATATTCTGTGACCTGTAAGACTCCTTTGGATACCCTCTGAACTCTGCTGCAGCTTGATAAAACTCACCTGTAAAGCATAACTAAGTCTCAAAGAAACTTACCTCAGGGGACCAGTCGCTGCATCATGTCCGCCTGGTCCATTCCCATTCTGGCCCAGTCCTAGAGCTGTGTCTAGCTAAAGACTTCCATTAACACTTAGGCCCAGATTGAATATGTGTTTGCGTGGATACTTGTAAAACACATAGAGTGAACGGCAGCATCGATCAACTTTTATGTGCAAAACTATTTTGTTGCGAAAGTTGTGGCTAAATCGCTTTACAATGGGAAACCCTAGCACCCCCTCCATAATCTAAAACATAAGGTCGTAACAGGGTAGGAAGTGTTCAAACACAACGTTTTACGCAGAGCCACATCTGCTAATATAGCGTGATCTTGGTCTGAGTGTAATTCTAACGCCAAGTGAATTTTCTTTGTCTGGACCTTACATTTATTATCACATGAGTTGAGTGAATTGTGATGTGCTGTGTCTCACATTAGACACCACTTCCTTTAAGGTTTACGTCTTGAGCTTGGCAAAGGGTTGGCTTGAGCCAGTGGTTCCTTAGAGAGACTTTAATCTCTGTTTCTGAATACTGAGTCCAGGTAAGGTGAGTGCTTGGGTATAGAGGGTTATGCATATACTCGATATCACAAAACTACTGCCAGTAAATGTCTCACAGTTGTCACTTCCAGCAAATGCCTCACAGATATTACAGCACTACTATGTCAATTCATCACAAAATCATTTAGTTTCATAAGGACAGGAGTGTGTATTCCACTGCAGGTATATAAATCACTTTCCATCATGGCCGGATAAGGCAGTCTATATTTGACATCGTTATTGATAAGAGCACCCCAGTCTAACACAGTCTTAGTTTGATCGCGCACTAAAACAGACCCATTTGCAATGGATGAGGATTCTTCCTTAATCTCATTGCCACTGAACTTTACTGGTTTGATTACACTTTGCACCATCATCCTGTAATTTAAAGCGCCTTGCCTGTTCGACTCAATGTCAAAACCAAAGTAATCTAGCTCACAAACAACTTCCAGGCACATCATTTTCCCCACTCTGCTCAAATTCCACCATTTCAATTCCATAGCGCAAATAAAGCTTTTTTCCTAACTTTCATCACTCTGCATTTTTTTAAATATTTTTTTCTCCTTAACTTTCTCTGCAATGGTTTCATGATTGTTATCCAGTCTCCTATTTTGATTTGATTTTCTGTACAACTATGTGTTTGTTTATGGTGTTAGTTACTATGTGATGCCTTTGATGTTTATCTTGTTAAACACAATTGCATTCATTCCACATGTGCAACATGCGGGACGCAATGCAGACAACGCTTGCCTACTGCCCAATAAATAAAAAAGAGCTCTCTGTAGCAATCGATGTGGTGTTGTTCTGTGAGCCTATTTCATGGCTTGCATTTGCCATTATTAGCCAATTCAATGCAATTGTTTATTATGTGATTACTTCTCTCTGCCTGGCCATTGATTTTTGTGTAATGTAGTGACGTGTGTTTGTGTTGAATGCCTGTTATTGTTAAAAGACATGTTAGTCTCAGATGAGGTGGACTGCACACTATTGTCACTAACGATCTTTCCAAGTTGTCCTGCCCTGTTGAAAATATCATTAGAAAGTTCCATTACATTGGTAGTGTTTGGCTCTCCACAAATTTCCACTCAAAGCATTTAGGTTAGTAGGCAGTTATAGCAACTATCTAGTCTATCTTTTTCTCATGTTTGACTTCAACGAATGGGCCCCTGAAGTCTATAGATAGAGTATACTCGGCTCGAGTAGTTGTTTCAATAGGATTAAATGGCGATTCATGGTTATGTCAGCTGGACTTCAAATGTCACACTTTTGTACTAATAACTTGACTTCAGAGTTCATGCCAGGTCACCAAAATGTTTGTCTGAATCTTTTCTTAGAGTTCTGTCTATGTGACCAGCATGTGCTAAAATAGCTAATTTGTGCCTTGGCTTAGTTGGCTGTACTAGCCTGAAATTCCTACAGAACAATCATTCCTCAACAGACAGTTCATCTCCAACTAATCAACAAGGCTGCACATAGACAAACCACTTTCCCTTGACCAATCTCCTCCAATGTGATGAATAACACCCTTAAGTTCACTGTCTATAAGTAATTCTGTCAATAAAACTTTTTCAACTACATTTTTGTCAGTTCCTTCTTCCTCCTGACAATGATGCAGTACTCATTCTCATCATCAGTAGCATAGCCTAGCTTGTCAGTAAGTGGTATTCTGGAGAAACAGTCTGTATGTGCATTTCTTTCATGATATTTATCGACCAAAATATCAACATTCATTAAGAAATGCAGGATGACATGTCAAATGTGCAGACAAAAATTTGCAATAATGCTTTATAATTGGTTCGCAAAATGCAATTTCTCAAAAGAATTTTCTAAACGTCTGCCCAGGTGCCAAGGTTTCTTTTTCTGTTGCAGAGCAGCTGCCTTCTGGAGGAAGCAAAGTCCTTGAAGCAAATGCAATTGCTTACTCAGCAACCTGTTTGCTTCAAAACTGCTCTAATACCATATTACATCAACTCCAATGACACATTTTAAAGAAGGGTTGAAACATTATTCTGCTTTTGCTGGGACAATACGTTCTTTGTGTCTATAAACACATCTCTATATTTATTGCACAATTATGCAGCATCTTTTTTAAACAACTACTTAAGTACCTCAGGCTTGTCTGCAAAACTAGTAATGATTTTATGATAAAATTCACCTAGACGGAGGGAGGATATGAGTTACTCATTATTATATGGCAAGGGTGCCTCAGGAATAGCATTTCAAGGCTCATATTGAGTAAGACTACTTGATCTGTAATGATGTGTTCTAGATATGTTGCCTGCTATTTCTTAAAATGGACATGTCTTTATGTAATGTTAAACCCTTTCCCTTCATAATCTTAAGAGCACTTCCTTAAGCTCTGTCATGCAGTACCTCATGTGAACCATAAATAAGTATGTAACCCTCAAAAGGCAGATGCTCTTTGTGTTTGCAACGCTGTTGCATTAATCAGCAAAATATACTTCGCTTATCATGCTCCTTTCTTGAAATGTGATCTTTGCCATCTAGCACTAAGGTATTCTTCTAGTATAACCTAAAGGTTAATATCAGCGTCTTTGCATTTAATGACTGACCATTCATTTTGAAAGATTTCATTCTCAATTATAGTAATCAGTGACTCACAATCAACCATGCACTTAGTGTTTCTATTCTGTATCCTTAGAGTGCAAATAGGTGTATCATTGCTGTGACTGTTAACCATCAATATCAAATTATCAATATTTTCTTTGACAGTTCAACTTTATCCAGCATGATCAATTCATTATTTCTTCTGAACATCTTAGCAAAGTGCCATAGTTGCCCACATTGCTTGCATTACTTACTGCAAGCAGGGCATGGTTTTGTCATGATCCTTGGTCTGCGCTCTCCTATATGTATTCGTCAGGCAAGGAGATGCACTCCTCTGAACTACTTAGGTGCTGGAGGGACACACAACAAAAGAGGACAGCAATTCACTGCTTGGTGTGAGGCTTCACAGCTGTGGTACTTGCATTACACAAAATGTAGAAGTGGAGGCCCGACAGACTTCATATCTCAAAGAGTAACAGAACTATAACAGAACAAGAGAGCTGCAAATGTTCTCGTCATCTTGGATTAATCGAGTATACGGTCCTTGTTTTTCAGAGCGTTCCTCCCTAGGCAATTCAGCTACTGAGTTGTTGTCTCTGGATTCCTGTTGCCAGGATATTGGATGTAGGAGAGTAGGATCTGCTTCTTATAGTTACCCCCACTTTTTGCTGATGTTTCACTGTTTTTCGACTTAGCCAGACTGAGGCCCTGCTAATCAGGACCCCAGTCTATCTGCTTTCTACTCTAAATTGATTGTATGTACTTTAGGTACACTCCAGATTGGAATCTGGGGTACACTTGTGAGTCCCTAGTATATGGTATACTATGTACCCAGGGCATAGGTACCCCAGAGGCCTACCAGGGGCTGCAGCATGTATTGTGCCACCCCTGGGAAGCCTTTTAAAATGACACAAACAGGTCTGCTACAGCAGCCTGTGTAAGGTGGTGTATCCACCCCTTACTGAGATATAGGTTCCCTATATCTCTCCATATCACTGCACATGTAAACCTATCAGTCACCCCTATGGCAGGCCTTAACAATCCTGAAGGCAGGGTGCTAGGTTTCATGTGAGAGGATGCCCATGCATGAGCAGAGCCCCTCTGCAGCTTTCGGAATCTTTATTCCGGGGTTGTTTGTGATGCAGCCAGACCATATACTCTTAAGTGCATTATAACCAAACGGTAAATGCTAACTTTGGAATGACTGCATGGAAAACTGTTGTGTTTGGTGTCAAACACCTTGGAATCATACCCCCACACCAGTAACTGGTGTGGGAGTATGATCCCACCCTTCTAGAGGGAGAGACATGACAGCACCGGTATACCCGGTACCAGCTAACAGAGCCCTGGCATCACAAAATGGATGCTGCAGCCACAGACACGAGTCTGCCCTCCTGCTGCTGGACGAAACTCTGGCAGGGGAGGCCTGGACAATAGGTTTCCTGTCACAGGGAGGTGTGACCACCTCCCAGACATGCTTTAGTGTATTGGGGCTGGGTGGGTGCCCTCTCAGAGTGCTTTGAAGTCTGCACTGGGGGTACATTTGGTGTCCCTGTGCATAGTCCAGCTCAAACCGGTTGCAGGGGCACACAGCCCCTGCTCTGGCGCGAAACTGGACAAAGGAAATGGGTGTAGCCACCCCTCTTTCCTGACCCTCCCATAGGTGGGTCCCCAGAGTTTGTCCCACCCCTTCCTTGGGTATAAAGTAGGAAACCCTGACTACAGGACTAGAGATTACACCTGTACTAAACTCTGATACCACAAACCAAGTACTTCGACGATCTACACTACGCTGGATGACTGAAGAATCTCCCTTGGAGTAAAGGAGTTACTCCCCTGCAAGGCAGGCACCTTTAACGCAACTGACCGGTTGGCATCTCCGAGCTCCGACGGACTCCGAAGAATATTGCCACACAGGAGGTGGGTTTTCCGAGGTCTCTGAGGTTGATCTGTGCCCACAGCAAGTCTGAGGCCCGTATCCCTCGTGGAGACCGTGCAACCCGAACCCCTGGACACCGCAACCATTTGCAGAAGCATCAGCTTTCCGGCAACCCCTGAGGCTGAGCTTTGGGTTACTTGTAGCCCAGACCCGAGCAGTAATTGCACCAAAGATTGCAGGCCTACACTCAACGAGTGTTCCGTGGCCCGCCATTTTGTGATTCCTCTCGAGGTCCCTTCGTGATCCCTGGTCTGTTGACCTGTGGGTCCCCAAGAAGGTAACTCTAACTTTTATTGGGCTTCCCTGGTTGCTCCAGACGTGCCCTGACTCTTCATTGCTTGGGGAGTCCCCAGGACCTTGGTGGTCCGCACAGAAGCATCTTGTCTCTTCCTGCATGGGTTGCTGTTGCCAAGGCTTGTTGTGGTCAATCCGATCACCGACACCCCAGCACTCGACATCCTTTGTGGGACAGCTCGAATCCGGCTCCTGGTTGTTGTCGACATCTCCAGGACCCCGTGGCTGCAGAGTCAAGCTTCACCTCTTCGCACCTGAAGCACCCAACATCGGTGGCCATTCGATTGCTCCGCTCCTGGTCACTGGCTAGTGACCCAGACTCTGTCCCCTCTGCTTTCAGGTTCTTCACATCTTCGATCCAGGCTTGGATCACACCGGACACTTTTCTCCTTCACGGCAGCAGCACTTTTCAGCAGATCGCCATTGAAAACGACGACGATTCCCGACACCTTTTGACACCTATGCACCCGGCTTCCCTGGGTGAGGTAACTCGAGTACTCTGGTGCTCCCGTGGGTGTTGGCCCTAGAACCCCTTAAGTCTAAAGGGGTTTGCTCAAAGTCCTCTCCTAAGTGTCGTTTATCTTTAAAATTCCAACCGCGACTTTCCGCATTGAATCCTACGGCGCTCGCGGCTATGTTCTCACACTGCACACGTCCCCCGTGGGTCTCCTGTGTCACTACCTTGGGTGGCTCCTTGGGGTCCCAGCGATTCTACGTGCTCTAGGTACTGTGTCTAGTCAAGTTGTGGTTCTTATACCCCTTTCTTAGTATATGGTTTGGTCTCCCCCTGGAGCCCACTGTGTATTGTGCTATTTACTGTCGTTATAATACTGTGATACTGTGTATCTTGAACTCTAATCTCATAAAGGATTAGTAGTTAGTGATAAGAAATAAATACATATATTTTATATATATCTTGTGTGGTTCTCCTTTCATTTAGTTATTCAGGAGGTTATAATCTGGTAAACCAAGCTGCTTTACACTCCTTCAAGACTTAGCCTGAAGGCTGCTCTCCATAGCTACCACTAGGATAGCTTTCAATAAAGGTTGTCTTTAAACCTATCATCAATAAGGGTCGTTTGGACTGGTGCAAGGTGCCCACTATAACTAGTGGACAGCATATGCCAGGCCAACTTCTCACATTGGTGTGCAGCGGTTGGATTCAAGCTTGCTATTGCTTTATCAGATAATCTCTTTGAAGTGACTAACTGAAAACCACTATAGGTACATAGGTACATATAAATCAAGTTTAGAATACAGTAAGTTCTACTGAACTTAGAGTTGTGTGTCAAGGGCTTAGCACACCCTTTCTACAACTCAAGAGAGTTTCAGTTCCCACTAGAGTAGGTAGGTGCATACACCACACCACACTAGAATGTCTGCAAGGCCTGAAGTAAGTGACTCCTTGCCCACTAGGTATGACAATCTCACATTCCAGGAATTGAGAAATATGTGTACCTCTAGGAGACTGAAAACAGGGAGACATGCAAGCACTAAACGCCTCATAGAGGCTTTGCTGTTAGATGACCTCAGAAAGACACCAGGGTCTGATGAGGCAGGCAGGTTGGGTGGGGCAGTAGAAGAGGAAAGGCCAGGTAGTGAAAACTACTATGACCCAGACTCTGATGCTGGCCAGGGGGATCAACATGATTCCCACCTGGAAAATCCAATTCGTCCTGAAGGAGAGGAAGGCCTCAGTGGCCCCCTCTTCACTCCCCCAGGAAGGGTTAATAGTTTACCTAGAAGATCAAGATCTCCTTCTCAGGAATCTAATCGTTCTGGTACTTCTATTGGGTCCTCTGCTTCTCATAAAAGGGCATCCTCTTATGAGAAGAAATGCCAACTGCTTGATTTTGAGAAAGCTAAGCTCAGAATCAAGAGAGAGCAATTGGCCTTAGACAGGGCATCCCTGGAGCTTCAGAAAGCTTCTCAAAAGTTGGGGCTAGAGCCCCATGGTGGCAGCAGCAGTGTCCCTAGAGGTAGAGATCATGCTCATGACCATAGGAACCTGAACAAGATTGTCCCTCCCTACCAGAGTGGGGATGACATCCACAAATGGATAACTGCACTGGAAAGGGCCTGTAAGGTACAGAGGGTCCCTCAGGAGCAGTGGTCAGCAATCTTGTGGCTCTCCTTTGCAGACAAAGGTAGAGACAAGCTCCTCACTGTAAGAGAAGAGGATGCTGACAATTACAAAGTCCTGAAGAGTGCTCTGATTGAAGGGTTTGGCCTAACCACTGAACAATACAGGTTAAAGTTCAGAGATACCCAAAAGGCACAGACTCAGGACTGGGTTGACTTTGTTGATTGTGCTACTAAGGCTCTGGAAGGCTGGTTACTTGGCAGTAAGGTGTGTGATTTCAAAGGATTGTATAATTTGATCATGAAAGAGCAGATCCTTAACAACTGTCAAAATCAACTGTTGCATCAGTACCTGGTGGACTCTGATCTGACCTCTCCCCAAGAATTGGGTCAGAAGGCAGACAAGTGGGTCAGAACCAGGGTGAGGCAGAAGGTTCAGAACCAAGGTGGTGACTCTAAGAAGCAAGAATCTAAGAACTCTGATAAGGGTGGGGAGAAGGGTAAAGACCAGAAGTCTTCTCAAGGGCCCCAAAAATCTGCATCTGGTGGGGAGTCCCAATCTAACAAAGGAAAAGGCCAAAAGAAACCATGGTGTAAAATCTGTAAGCAGAAAACCCATTGGACTAGTGATTGTACAAAGACCAAAGACTCAACTCCAGCCACCATTGCCCCTAAGGCAACTGTTCCCCCTAGTTCAGCTCCAAGTGGTGGTGTTCCAAATAAGGGTGTAGTAGGGTTAACCCTGGGATCTGAGATGGACTCTGGCCTAGTCAGAGTTCCAACTCAGGCTGTACTGATCTGTGATGGAGACATAGATATGTCCTCCTATGTGAGTCCCAGTAATCTGGGCAAATCCAGACAGCAGCCATTAATTAATGGAAGAGAGGCTTTGGCATACAGGGACACAGGAGCAAGTGTCACAATGGTGACAAAAGATCTTGTGGCCCCTGAACAGATCATACTTGGTGAAATGTACCAAGTGACCAATGCTAGCAATGTCAGAACAGACCATTCCCTGGCAGTTGTTAATTTCTCCTGGGGAGGGGTAACTGGCCCTAAGAAGGTTGTGGTAAGTGCAGACCTCCCTGTTGAATGCTTACTTGGAAATGATTTGGAAAGTTCAGCTTGGGCTGAAGTTGAACTCAGGACCCATGCAGAAATGTTGGGCTTCCCTGCAGATGTGTTTGCTATGACCAGGTCACAGGCAAAAATGTCTAAAACTGAACAGGCCCTGGATTCTGGAAGAATGGAACAGGTGCCTCCCAAGAGGAGGAGCAGTAGGGTTAAGGCAGTGTCTTCCCCCCTGCCTCAGAATGCAGATCAGTCTCTTGAGGGAGATGATCTCAGTCCTGAAGAAGGAACTGTCCCAGAGGAGCTTGAGCCTGATCAGGTTGAGTTCTTGGGGACAGGGGGCCCTTCCAGGGCAGATCTGAGCCAGGAGCAACTGAGCTGCCCCTCTCTTGTACCCCTCAGACAGCAAGCTGCTGCTGAGGCTACTGGGAGTGCTAGTGGTACCCATAGGATCTATTGGGATGATGGACTCCTTTACTCAGAGTGTAGAGACCCCAAGCCTGGAGCCACTAGGAGGTTGGTTATACCTCTGAAGTTTAGGAGCTTCCTATTGACCCTAGCACATGATATCCCATTGGCAGGTCACCTAGGCCAAAACAAGACTTGGGACAGAATTGTCCCTCACTTTCATTGGCCTCATATGTCTGAAGACACCAAGGAGTTTTGTCGCTCCTGTGTTACCTGTCAAGCCAGTGGTAAGGCAGGTAGCACCACAAAGGCCCCACTGATACCACTACCTGTGGTGGGGGTTCCCTTTGAGAGGGTAGGGATTGACATTGTTGGTCCCCTAGATCCTCAAACAGCATCTGGGCACAGATTTATCCTTGTGGTGGTGGACCATGCCACTAGGTACCCAGAAGCAATTCCCCTCAGGACCACCACAGCTCCTGTGGTGGCCAGGGCCCTCCTGGGAATCTTTTCCAGGGTGGGTTTTCCTAAGGAGGTAGTATCAGACAGAGGTGCCAACTTCATGTCTAGTTACTTGACTGCTATGTGGAAGGAGTGTGGAGTAAATTATAAATGTACCACCCCTTATCACCCACAATGCAATGGTTTAGTTGAAAGGTTCAACAAAACCTTGAAGGGCATGATTAAAGGTCTCCCAGAAAAGCTTAGGCGCAGATGGGACATACTTTTGCCCTGCCTTCTCTTTGCCTACAGAGAGGTTCCACAGAAGGGGGTTGGTTACAGCCCATTTGAGCTTCTGTTTGGACATCCAGTTAGGGGTCCATTGTGTCTGGTGAAGGAGGGATGGGAGTTACCTCTCAAACCCCCTAAACAGGATATTGTGGACTATGTACTTGGTCTCCGCTCCCGGATGGCTGAGTACATGAAGAAGGCAACTAAAAACCTTGAGGCTAGCCAGAAATTACAAAAGGCCTGGCATGACCAAAAGGCTGTGTTGACTGTTTATCAGCCAGGACAGAAAGTATAGGTGTTGGAGCCTGTGGCCCCAGCAGCCCTCCAAGATAAGTGGAGTGGCCCCCATACCATTGTTGAACAGAAGGGAGAGGTTACCTATCTGGTGGACCTTGGAACTCCCAGGAGCCCCCATAGGGTGCTCCATGTCAACAGACTGAAACCATATGTTGATAGGGCAGACATGGGCTTGCTCATGGCTACTGATGAGGGACAGGAGGAAGAGAGTAATCCACTCCCTGACCTGCTCTCTCAGAACCCCGATGATGGATCAGTAGATGGTGTAGCCTTGGCAGGCAGCCTCACTGACCAGCAGCAAACTGATTGCAGAAGAGTTCTCAATCAGTTCAGACATATGTTCTCTCTGACTCCAAGTCAGACTACCTGGTGTACTCATGAGGTGGACACTGGGGACAGTCTGTCTGTTAAAAATAAGATTTACAGGCAACCTGACCATGTCAGGGACTGCATTAGGACTGAAGTCCAGAAGATGTTGGATTTGGGTGTGATTGAACCCTCAGATAGCCCTTGGGCTAGTCCAGTAGTCTTAGTGCCTAAACCTCACACCCAGGGTGGTAAGAGAGAGATGAGGTTTTGTGTAGACTACAGAGGTCTCAATGCAGTCACTAGGACTGATACCCATCCCACACCAAGGGCAGATGAGCTCATAGACACTTTGGCCTCAGCCAAGTTTCTCAGCACATTTGACCTGACAGCTGGCTACTGGCAAATCAGACTAGCTGAGGATGCAAAAGCCAAAACAGCATTTTCTACCCCTAGTGGGCACTACCAATTTGTGGTGATGCCCTTTGGTTTGAAAAATGCACCTGCCACTTTTCAAAGGTTGGTGAACAAAGTCCTTACAGGCCTGGAAGCCTATAGTGCAGCATATCTAGATGATATTGCTGTCTTTAGCTCCACCTGGGAGGATCACCTGGTCCACCTGAGAAATGTTTTGGAGACCCTGCAGAAAGCAGGCCTAACTATCAAGGCCACCAAGTGCCAGATAGGGCAGAGTCAGGTTGTTTACCTGGGCCACCTTGTGGGTGGAGGCCAGGTTCAATCATTGCAGAGCAAAATCCAGACCATCATGGACTGGGCTGCTCCAACCACCCAGACTCAGGTCAGAGCTTTCTTGGGCCTGACTGGGTACTATAGAAGATTTGTCAAAGGGTATGGATCCATAGTGACCCCTTTGAATGACTTAACTTCTAAAAGAATGCCAAAGAAAGTTCAGTGGACAGTTAGCTGTCAAAAGGCATTTGATGACCTGAAGCAGGCCATGTGCACTGCTCCCATTCTGCAAAGTCCTGATTACTCCAAGCAATTCATTGTCCAGACAGATGCATCTGAGTTGGGGGTAGGGGCTGTGTTATCACAATTGAATGATGAAGGTCAGGATCAGCCAGTAGCTTTTATTAGCAGAAGGTTGACCCCCAGAGAGAAACGTTGGTCAGCCATTGAGAGGGAGGCCTTTGCTGTGGTTTGGGCCTTGAAGAAGCTGAGGCCATACTTGTTTGGCACTCACTTCATTGTTTAGACAGACCACAAGCCCCTCTTATGGCTAAAACAGATGAAGGGTGAAAAGCCCAAACTTTTGAGGTGGTCCATTTCCCTACAGGGGATGGACTATACAGTGGAACATAGACCTGGGAGTAACCATGCCAATGCAGATGGACTCTCTAGGTACTTCCACTTAGAACATGAAGACTCAACTGGTCAAGGTTAGTTTAATGTCCTGATGTTTGGGGGGGTTGTGTAGGAGAGTAGGATCTGCTTCTTATAGTTACCCCCAGTTTTTGCTGATGTTTCACTGTTTTTCGACTTAGCCAGACTGAGGCCCTGCTAATCAGGACCCCAGTCTATCTGCTTTCTACTCTAAATTGATTTATGTACTTTAGGTACACTCCAGATTGGAATCTGGGGTACCCTTGTGAGTCCCTAGTATATGGTATACTACGTACCCAGGGCATAGGTACCCCAGAGGCCTACCAGGGGCTGCAGCATGTATTGTGCCACCCCTGGGAAGCCTTTTAAAATGACACAAACAGGTCTGCTACAGCAGCATGTGTAAGGTGGTGTATCCACCCCTTACTGAGATATAGGTTCCCTATATCTCTCCATATCACTGCACATGTAAACCTATCAGTCACCCCTATGGCAGGCCTTAACAATCCTGAAGGCAGGGTGCTAGGTTTCATGTGAGAGGGTGCCCATGCATGACCAGAGCCCCTCTGCAGCTTTTGGAATCTTTATTCCGGGGTTGTTTGTGATGCAGCCAGACCATATACTCTTAAGTGCATTATAACCAAACGGTAAATGCTAACTTTGGAATGGCTGCATGGAAAACTGTTGTGTTTGGTGTCAAACACCTTGGAATCATACCCCCACACCAGTAACTGGTGTGGGAGTATGATCCCACCCTTATAGAGGGAGAGACATGACAGCACCGGTATACCCGGTACCAGCTAACAGAGCCCTGGCATCACAAAATGGATGCTGCAGCCACAGACACGAGTCTGCCCTTCTGCTGCTGGATGAAACTCCGGCAGGGGAGGCCTGGACAATAGGTTTCCTGTCACAGGGAGGTGTGACCACCTCCCAGACAGGCTTTAGTGTATTGGGGCTGGGTGGGTGCACTCTCAGAGTGCTTTGAAGTCTGCACTGGGGGCACATTTGGTGTCCCTGTGCATAGTCCAGCTCAAACCGGTTGCAGGGGCACACATCCCCTGCTCTGGCGCAAAACTGGACAAAGGAAATGGGTGTAGCCACCCCTCTTTCCTGACCCTCCCATAGTAGGGTCCCCAGAGTTTGTCCCACCCCTTCCTTGGGTATAAAGTAGGAAACCCTGACTACAGGACTAGAGATTACACCTGGACTAAACTCTGATACCAGAAACCAAGTACTTTGATGATCTATACTACGCTGGATGACTGAAGAATCTCCCTTGGAGTAAAGGAGTTACTCCCCTGCAAGGCAGGCACCTTTAACGCAACTGACCGGTTGGCATCTCCGAGCTCCGACGGACTCCGAAGAATATTGCCACACAGGAGGGGGGTTTTCTGAAGTTTATGAGGTTGATCTGTGCCCACAGCAAGTCTGAGGCCCGTATCCCTCGTGGAGACTGTGCGACCCGAACCCCTGGACACCACGACCATTTGCAGAAGCATCAGCTTTCCGGCAACCCCTGAGGCTGAGCTTTGGGTTGCTTGTAGCCCTGACCCCAAGCAGTAATTGCACTGAAGATTGCAGGCCTACACTTAACGAGTGTTCCGTGGGCCGCCATTTTGTGATTCCTCTTGAGGTCCCTTCATGATCCCTGGTCTGTAGACCTGTGGGTCCCCAAGAAGGTAACTCTAACTTTTATTGGGCTTCCCTGGTTGCTCCAGACATACCCTGACTCTCCATCGCTTGGGGAGTCCCCAGGACCTTGCTGGTCCGCACAGAAGCATCTTGTCTCTTCCTGCGTGGGTTGCTGTTGCCAAGGCTTGTTGTGGTCAATCCGATCACCGACACCCCAGCACTCGACATCCTTTGTGAGACAGCTCGAATCCGGCTCCTGGTTGTCGTCGATGTCTCCAGGACCCCGTGGCTGCAGAGTCAAGCTTCACCTCTTCGCACCTGAAGCACCCGACATCGGTGGGCATTCGATTGCTCCGCTCCTGGTCACTGGCTAGTGACCCAGACTCTGTCCCCTCTGCTTTCAGGTTCTTCACATCTTCGATCCAGGCTTGGATCACACCGGACACTTTTCTCCTTCACGGCAGCAGCACTTTGCAGCAGATCGCCATTGAAAACGACGACGATTCCCGACACCTTTTGACACCTATGCACCCGGCTTCCCTGGGTGAGGTAACTCGAGTACTCTGGTGCTCCCGTGGGTGTTGGCCCTAGAAATCCTTAAGTCTAAAGGGGTTTGCTCAAAGTCCTCTCCTAAGTGTCCTTTAACTTTAAAATTCCAACCGCGACTTTCCGCATTGAATCCTACGGCGCTCGCGGCTGTGTTCTCACACTTCACACGTCCCCCGTGGGTCTCTTGTGTCACTACCTTGGGTGGTTCCTTGGGGTCCCAGCGATTCTACGTGCTCTAGGCACTGTGTCTAGTCAAGTCGTGGTTCTTATACCCCTTTCTTAGTATATGGTTTGGTCTCCCCCTGGAGCCCACTGTGTATTGTGCTATTTACAGTCGTTATAATACTGTGATACTGTGTATCTTGAACTCTAATCTCATAAAGGGATTAGTAGTTAGTGTTTAGAAATAAATACATATATTTTATATATATCTTGTGTGGTTCTCCTTTCATTTAGTTATTCAGGAGGTTATAATCTGGTAAACCAAGCTGCTTTACACTCCTTCAAGACTTAGCCTGAAGGCTGCTCTCCATAGCTACCACTAGGATAGCTTTCAATAAAGGTTGTCTTTAAACCTATCATCAATAAGGATCGTTTGGACTGGTGCAAGGTGCCCACTATAACTAGTGGACAGCATATGCCAGGCCAACTTCTCACATTGGACACATCACATAGAATTACTAAAGACTTACTGGACACAGAGAAGTATTCTGGATAAGACTAGAAAACACAGATTAGACTTCGATCTGCACTCTATTACTGGAGTCATCCTGTTCAAGGATAACAAACTCTGAGTTGCACTGCTTCTTTCACATGAGAAGCAAGAGGGATCCTCAATTTGTATTGATTTTGTTGATATTACTTTTGAGTAACGTATGATATTATGGTATTGCCAGTGGGGGGAAGATAATGTATATTGTCAGGAGGAAAAGTGCAATACTAACGTGTATTCATTATTTCACAGCTAATTAACTTGTGACAATGAGAATCATTCAGATCACTGGCTTAATTTATAAATCGATTATCAATATAGAAATTCATATTACAGTTCAGATTATTTCATACATCTATCATAAAGTTTCATTTGCATTTCTGCTCTAGGAAGTCATAGTGTTTCAACCTTACCCAGTATAATGCAGAAATTTCCACAAAGTATATCATATTTCATCTTAGGAATACTGATGTGGATGCAAATGATATACGTACTGTAATGTATTAGATTTAAACGTGCATCATGTCGAAGTTGCACACGCATAGGTAACTAATTGCGTTTAACAATGATGAAGTGTAGTGCTTATAAATGTGATATTAACGAGTGTTTAAGTTGATGTTAAAGGCCTTGATGGAGTATTTACTCTTTCGTGTTAAGAAAGGCCTATTCGTTTCCTTATGTTAGCTGGTTTATGTAGGCCGAAATGTATTTTCCCCTGGTGAGGCTCTCATTTGGAGACAGTCAGTAAATTTCATGTGCCTGCAAGGTTGTTTCGTTCTCATGCATTCGTTGCAGGTGCAGTTAGAATAATGCTTTTGTTTTAGGAGTTAGGTATGGAGGAGATCCGCTACAGAGTATCCAGGAATGCTGATAATTGGAAGTTGCGCGGAAGAAGCCTGAGACCCAAGGACACTTTAACCGTCGTTGGACCGAGTTAAAGTTTTGGTGGAAAGTTACCTACGAGAGGTGCCTGACCAGGAGAGGTGTTACCTGGGCGGGCCTATCGAATGTCCATTTCGTATTAGGGACAGTGCCCCGGGGGATTAGGGACAGTGCCCCGGGGGAAGAGGGGGCAGTCAGCAGAGAGGGCGGATTGAGCAGGAGCGGATTGAGGAGAGGTAGAAAAGAGCAAAGAGGGTAAAAGGAAGGGATCGATACTTAGGATGAAGACTTAGACGGTCCTGTACAACGTGAGTGCACTTCTAAGGAAGTCTTCACGAGATGACACTTTTTCTGGATATTGCTTGGGTAAAGTTAAGTAGGGATGCCCCTTTAGAATAGTGTAGGGATAGACTAACAGATTTTCTTTACAGATTTCAATGAAGACTAATATAGATGTTGGTGCAGTTATTGCTTGTTTAGTATTTCTGGAATTGTTCATTCTCTTTATGCTATATCGAATTAGATTGGTGCGTAGGATGGACTTTGTATTAGTGCCTTTGTATTTTTACAACCTCGTTCTGAGGTGTCTGTATGTTCAGCTATTTTTGGTTCTGTAATAAACCCCTAAACTTGGAATTCGGAGTCAGTAATCCTTTAAGAACTTTGAGTAAATTGATGCATGTTAGCTTGAATAGGAATATTGTTTCTCCCCTTTACACTTCCCAGCAGGTAACAAAAGATCCCGTCGACCGAGGGTTCCTAGTAAATTATTAGAGTGGAATCCGGCTTAATCAGTTGGTAGCAGAGGATGGTTACCTCTGTAGTAAGGGGAGAAGTAGAGAAGGGTAGTCATTGATCCCCATAGAGCCCAAGTGATGGTTATCCAGCGGATTGTAAGCGGAGGACGACGGCGTTGATGGAAACCGACGGAGAGTGACGGTGCGGCGGAAACAGCAGTTCGTGGTGGAGTGAGTATGAACAGGGATGTGAGTCTGTTAGATTGCGGGGTTGTTTTGATTGTGTAATGTCTTGCGGAGTTGGAATGAGAGTTGGGTGATTGTGGTTTCGGGCCGAACGCGTGCGGTCCATGAGAGTTGATTTTGATATCCCGGGATAAGAGATTGTGGTGTAGAAGACACCCAGAGTTGAAATTGTCTGACCAAAGATTGTGGGAGTCATGAGACGTCGTTGACTAACCCACCGGTAATAGGGAAACGTGTGTGTGAGTGCGTGGTTACTGCATGTGGAACATTGAGTGATTGGATCCTATCGATTAAGTATACGACTGTCAGGCCGTTCGTGGGCAGATAGTCTGGGGCAATTGTCCGGTCGTTCGCGGACAGACGGTTGCCAGAGTTGAGGTCGACAGTTACGAGACTGTCCGGTCGTTTGGTGGACAGTCAGAGAAGTGACTGTTCGGTCGATTTGTGGACAAACAGTTATTTCAGAGCATGAGTGAGACGCATGAGTGTGCGAGAGACGAATTGTAAAGGAGGGTAACTGCTGCATGAGGAGGAAGAGTGATGTCAGAGAGTGTTGCGCTGTGATAGGTCGGTTGGTGTGAAGCCGCGTTGGTATTGGTGCATTGTCATCAGGAAGTCGAGTGAAAACAAGTGAAGAAAACGTTGATTTCATCATGAAATGTTTTAAAGTTTTACGAGATATGTGTAGAGGAGACAGAAGAGTAGTTACTCGAGGAGGAGAAGAAGCTCTACCCGAGGATACCCCAGCCCATTATATGGCTACGAATGTGGGATTGCACACTACAATTTGGCTTGAAAATTGGCATAAAATGACTGAACATGAGGGAGAATTGACTTTTCCGCGTTATGGCACTTTCAGGTTGGAAGTGTTGTACCAATTGAAAATGGTGATGTCCTCATTGCGACCTTTACCCAGACCAACACAGTTTGAGGCGCTACATGCATGGATAAGAGCAGCACATGATAGAAAAAGAGACCGAAGCCAGGAAAGGGTGAAAAAGTCAATCAAGGCGTTTCAAGATGCACGATGAGACGCATTGGAGAAGAGATGGAGGGTGGAAACTATAGAAGGGGATAGGCTATTCCCATTGTTGATAAAAGTAGGAGAGGCACAGAAGAGTTGGGGTGAGGAAGACGATAGTGACACAGATGACAGCTTGCTAGACAGATTGCTATCAGAAAGACCCCCTCCATATAATCCAGATTCCGTAGAGGGGAAGGCAGTATCAACGGAGGAAACTGGAGACTCGGAGACTCAACCTAGTGCGAGAGTAGTCGGAAGAATATCAACAGGAACAGAAGGGATGGGAACACACACACCAGCAAGCATCAAAGCTAACGGAGTTACAGTTGTCACAAGGTTACCGGATGCTCTTACAGTACCGGTTACCATTGGCCCCATAGTGTCAGTATACGACCCAGGTCACGTGGGAAACGGAAGTCTAGCACGGTCAGTGGCAGGAGAAGGGACTGGCTCAGGAGAGAGTGGCATAGTGAGTGGAATAGGTCACCCTCCGAGGCCCATGGAATCAGGATCGAGTACACCTCTACCAGCCACTGCAGACTCTTCTAGGGGACAGGAAGATGTAAGGACGGCGAGACAAAGGTCTTTAGCCGATTCGAGATCTGACTTAAGGATGTGGGAACCCCCAGTGAGAAGCTCTAATGATAGGATGACAGGAGACTGGGCTCGAGGGAATTCAGGAAGCCGACCAGCCTTACAGAACATAGTGGAAGGGAACCGATGTGGGGATCAGAGCAGTGAGAATGGAGAATCAAGTTGTACATCAAGTCGAGGAATGCTTAAAACAGCTATAAGAGCAAAGATGCTGGATGTGATGAGATTAAGAGCTGAGGTAGATGAGATAATTAGTGGGAACCTGCCATTGGAAAGAGTAGAGCTTTATGGACCAGACGAGTTGCTGTTTGTAACAAAAGATGTAACTCGCAAAGCGAGATCAGCGCATGAGAAACTGACAGAATTGGCAAAAAGACACGAGGTGGATCTGTCCAAAACTAAGACGCTGCAGGGAAGTCACAGGTTGCAGTACAGTGACCAGGAACTGGAAGAGAAGAGAGTGATAGGGCTGAGAACTCACATTCGAGAACTGATTGTAGGGATACGTGCATGGAGCATGCTCGACAAATGGGAGGAAAGATGGTCCAAAAAGAAAACCACTAAAAAGCGTATAGGAGAGACACCGCCTCCAGGAGGGGGGATGACAGGAGTAGGGAATTTTCCTTTGCGAGAGGTACAAAACTGAGGGTATGTGCATGTGCCTTGGAGTAGAGGTGATTTGGCAGCGTTTATGAATGAATTTCCTCGGCTGAGGGAGAAGCCTGTCGAGTGGTACAAGCAGGTCGATCGATTAGTTAACATTTCGAAGGTGTTGTAAGTTGATTTGAATACACTGTTCGATATTGTAGTACCAAGTGATTTGTGGGCAGCTTGTAAAGTTGCAGTTGATTGGCCAACTTCCGAACCAGACAGGGATTTGGTTACCAATGGTCCTTCACCAATTGTCATGAAGAAGTTTGAGCAAGTAATTACATGGCTGAAATCCAAAATCTCACCACAGGACATTGATTGGGTTAAGATAGACCGAACTGTTCAGGAACCAAAAGAGTCCGTACATGAATATTACGAGAGGCTCTTACAAGCCTTTAAGCAGTACAGTGGGTTAGACACGCTAGACCCCAAAGACATGGGACAGTTTGTTTCCAAGTTCGTCTTGGGTCTGAGATCAGAAATCAGCTTCATGATTCAGCAACATTTGGTCTGCTGACAGAACAAGTCAGTGGACGAGATACTGCGGTACGCCAGGTACTGCAGCGATGAAGTGGACTCGAAACACAGGAAGCTTAAGGATAAGCTAATGCTAGTCCAGATGCAAAATGCTGACAGGGAAGTTCAGACACAGCCAAGCGGAGGGACGCTAGGGAAAAGACAGGGAAACAATCAAGGAGGGACCCAGAATGGGAAGGGTAAGGGAAGGGGGAAACCTATAGACCCTAAGACAGGGATGGATGTGGCAACACTGAAAAAGACAACTGCGTGTCATTTTTGCCACAAGATCGGGCATTGGAAACGCGAGTGTAGATCGAATCCAGCGAACCAAGTGCAACAAGAGGGAGAGACGGTGCAGGTATCTGAGGTCGTCAATACAGTGACAAGACCCAGGTCCATGCAAGGGGGGACATTGTGCCCGCAGGTGCAAGTTCCGCAACCTCCAAGAATTCCACAGGAAATCGAACGTACCAGCAGATGCCCCTTTTCGAGGATTGTGATGATTACAGCTCAGACCCGTTGGCATGACGGTGCCTGAGGGGGGAGGAAGACTGCACTCTTGGGACAGTCTTAGAGGTAGACCAGAGGGGACCGTTTGTCGAGGCGGATGTTGACGGTCATCCCACCACCTTTTTGGTTGATACTGGTGCTACCCGTTCTACTGTGAGGTCTGCAGTAGTTCCCAACCTACCCCTCTCGGGACAATCAATCCAAGTAGTAGGAGTGGCAAATAAGAAGATGAATAGCCCTTTGACCGAGCCGATTCCTGTGAGAATAGGAACTTTTCGAGATCGACACCAATTTGTTGTGTGCGACTCAAGTCCAGTCTGTTTGCTAGGACGTGATCTGTTGTGCAAACTGAATTGTACCATCTATTGCACCCCAAAGGGAGTGGAGTTACAGACAAATGATGATGATGCCACCTTCAGGGTTGCAAATCAGCATTTCTGCATAGAGATGTATCCTATGTTAACAGTGGAAGAGCTTCCATTTGACCTAAGATACTCAGTTTCATTGGATGTGTGGGACTTTACAGGAGAGGAGATTGGATTGATCAGAGGTGTTGAGCCAGTTAAGATCCAGGTCAAGCAAAATGCTGAGTTTCCGAGAACACCTAAGTATAATCTGTCGCCTGAAGCGATTACAGGGATAAAACCTGTCATCGAATCCATGATTCAGCAGGGAATTCTTAAGGAGATAATGGGCAGTCCATGTAACTCACCCATTATGGGATTACAGAAACCAAGTGGGAAATACAGAATCGTGCAAGACCTGCGAAAGGTCAACGCGATTGTGGTTCCATGTTGTCCAGTGGTACCGAATCCATCAGTGATACTATTCCAGATTCCATGTGAAGCCGAGTGGTTCACGGTGATTGACTTATGCCAAGCATTCTTCTCGATACCGCTGCACGAGGAGAGCCAATTTTTGTTTGCCTTCCGGCTGGAAGACCGTGTGTTAACATGGTGTTGTATCCCTCAAGGGTATACAGAGAGTCCATCAATCTTTAATCAGATCTTGAAAAAGAATCTTGAGAGTCTTGTACTGCCACAGAATTCGGTTCTCGTGCAATACATTGATGATCTCCTCATTGCGTCTGAAACGGATGATGCTTGTAGGATTGACACGATTGCCTTACTGAATCATTTAGGGGAGAATGGACACAAAGTGTCCCCAAACAAGTTGCAGTACTGCCTGAGTGAGGTTCAGTACTTAGGTCATCGAATTGAGAAGGGCAAGAGAAAAGTGTCACCAGATCGAATTGAGGCGATCATGAGCATGACTGTGCCCACCACTCAGAAGGAAGTCAGAATGTTCTTGGGAATGGTTGGTTATTGTCGCCAATGGATTCCCAACTTCTCATTGAAGGCGAAGCCTTTGCAGAGGCTGACGCATAAGGATGTGAGTGATCCGGTACCATGGGACAATGACTGTCTGATCGCGTTCTTGGAGTTGAGAGAGGGCTTATGTCGTGCTCCGGCTCTGGGAATGCCTGACTACAACAAGTCCTTTTCATTGTTCCGTTATGATCGAGAAGGTTGTGCATTGTCAGTCCTGCTCAGTGTCATGGAGGTGTCCGTAGACCAGTTGCCTACTTTTCAGCTACTTTAGATCCAGTAGCTTCAGCGTTGCCCGGATGTCTCAAGTCCACTGCTGCAACAGGTGTCAGCATTGAAAGGTGTGAAAGCATTGTTATGGGTCATCCTTTGACTGTTTATGTTCTGCATTCTGTTGAACTGTTGATGACAAGGACTAAAACACAGCACCTGACGAACAATAGACTCACACGCTACGAGCAAGTCATACTTGCGGCGGAGAATGTGACTCTGAAAAGGTGTTCTGTTTTAAATCCTGCTACATTGATACCATTGCCAAATGTAGATGATGAAGATTGTGAAGACCATGACTGTCTGAATGTGACTGAACTTTGCACCAAACCAAGACCCGACATTGTTGATGAACCTCCGTCTGACCCTGATGAAATTTTCTTTGTCGACGGTTCATGTCTCAGAGACAATGTGGGTCATTTGAGAGCAGCATTTGCTGTATGTACTATTACTGGAGTGGTTGAAGCTGCTTGCCTAGAAGGAGTGTACTCCGCACAAGTGGCTGAAATCATTGCTTTGACTCACGCCTGTTTGGCAGCTGATCGGATCACCATCTATACCGACAGCCAATATGGGTTTGGTGTGGTTCACGACTTTGGACAGCTATGGTCTCAGAGGGGTTTCTTGACCTCATCTGGCTCTCCCATCAGAAATGGAGATTATGTGAGACGACTGTTAGAAGCGTTGCAATGTCCCAGGGAAATAGCAGTGGTAAAGTGCACTGCACATGGGAGGGGGACGGATTTTGTTTCTGTTGGAAATAAGTACACGGACGAAATTGCACTTTTCTGCGATGAACAAGGGAGCACATTTACTGGAGATTACACTGGGGAGAGCCAAGAGGGAACTGAGCTCAACATGATGTTAGCCATGGCAGACACTTGGGAGGAACTCAAGAGCCTGCAGGAAGGAGCTTCAGGTCAGGAAAGGGATGTATGGATCAGGTCAGGATGTGAGAAGGGAGACGTTGGAATTTGGGTTTCAAGTGATGGTCGAGCAGTGTTACCAGATGACCTATTGAGCCGGATGGCAAGGCAAATTCATGGTGGGAGAGATGCGATGGTGCGAGTGTTCAGACAAATGTGGTACAATCCATGGTTTCGTGCGTTTGCTGAAGCAGTGTGTCATAGGTGTGTTACCTGCCAACAAATGAATGCTGGAAAGAAAACTGTGGTTGCACTGGGAGGTCAGGAGGACCTTTCAACAGGATACAGCTTGATTTTATTGAAATGCCTAGGTGTAACGGATTGAGGTACATTTTAGTGGTAGTATGTGTGTTTTCATGATGAGTGGAAGCTTACCCAACACGAAGGTGTGACACTCTTACAGTAGCCAAGCTATTGTTGACAGAGTTGATTCCTAGATTCGGATTTCCAACTTCATTGGAGTCGGATAGAGGAACACACTTCCACAGTGAGATCATGAAATTGCTTTGCGTGGCTTTAAATGTTGATCAGAGACTTCATTGTAGCTATCGACCAGAGGCTTCTGGGATAGTGGAGCAGATTAATGGAACTTTGAAAACACGGATGGCGAAAGTGTGTTCGTCTACATCTCTGAAGTGGCCTGATGCGTTGCCTCTAGTGTTGATGAGTGTTCGCAGTGTCCCAGATAGGAGGACCGGTCTTTCCCCGCACAAAATCATTATGGGTAGGGCGATGCGATTGCCAGCAATACCGTATTCAGCCTTGATAAACATCACTGATGACTTAATCCTTGATTACTGCAAAGGACTAGCTGATGTGGTCCGTTCTATGTCTCAGCAGGTGGAAGCTTCTGCTGTTCCGGCTTCAAGGGATCTCTGCCACTACTTGTGCCCGGGAGATTGGGTGCTTGTCCGAAAGCATGTGAGGAAGAGCTGTTTGGATGCTCGGTGGCGAGGCCCCTACCAGGTGATACTGGTAACGAACACAGCGGTGAAGTGCGGAGGGTTGCCGAATTGGATACACGCTTCCCATACTCGTCGAGTTTCAGAACCCTTGGAAGAAACAGCTCCTCTCGTGAATGAAAATCCAGCTGTGGTGGCACGGCCAAGAGAGAGGACAAGCCAAGCTGTGAGGGATGCTGACGAAGCTGGTTGCTCACCAGAACAGGCTGAGGAGGGTTACGCCTCACACAACCCAGGTATTGACTCTGAGGAAGAAGGTAACGTTGCGAGTGATATAGAGTCAGACTCAGCCGAAGGAAGTGGTGCGCAGAGGGTTCGAGAAAAAAGCAAAAGGGCTGACCGAGCAAAATAATCGTGGCCTGAAAGACAGAGAAGGCTGAACCTACGATTGGCCCCTGAAATAGATCTTGCCCCTGTGTCTGAGGCATCTGAATCAGAAGTGAGTGAAGAAGAACCAGACCAAGGAGGCCTGAGAAGGTCGAGAAGGACAAGAGTGCCTTGCCAGAGATACGCTGGCCCGGAGTGGACTGACGCAGTAACTGATGCCGGGAGTAGTGAGTTCCGGGAGGCTGAGGTCCATGCAAGTGGTCAGCAGGAATCCTCTACTGAAAATTGATGTGGGACTGATAGTTCCAGGACTTGAAGTTGAAGGAGTGTTGACAATCACGGTCCCAGAACCTCCGACCTTGAGCAGGGTGCGAATTCTGATATTGCATAAATTAGTTTTCCCCACCTTTGGATTTGAATCTTCACCTCATGAACTGGTGGATGTTCGTCTTTTAAATTTTCATCATGTTTTAGCTGCGATTGGACCTGAACTTATCATAGATTGCGAATGAACTATGTGTTGTAAATAGGTGTTTTCAAGAAGATAACCTAGGCCCGAGTGGGAGAAGAATAGAATCAGGGCTTTTTCAATAGAAGAAGAAAGAGGGCTAGGGAAGTCTTTTCGGACTGTGTAGATAAAACCCGGAAAAACTGAACTTTGAACGAATTTCCAGGATTCCAATGAACTTTGCTTGAACTTTTGAGCAGCCAATCGAGGTGGAAAGAAGAGACTTTCGTGTATCCTCTAAATTGAACGACTAACAAGAAAATGGAGTCTGGAAATCCGAACCGTAGATCCAAGTGTGTGATAGGTACTTCCATAGTGGGAGTGATAGTTTTAATAGTTATAGTTATTATAGTGTCAGTTACTATTTCGCATGAGCCAGAAGTCGTAGAGGTGAAAGGGACACCTACACCCAGTACTTCTAGCAAGAAAGAGGACACCATAGGAGCTGAACAGGCTATGCTAGATCAAAATAGTCGTAGATTGCTGTTGTAGATTGATTTCAAGCTTAATGCGTATGCCAAGCTGCTAAATGAATATATCGAAACGATGGATGTGAGTGACTGTTATGTGTGTATGCAATTGCCTGCGTCAGTGGATGAGGGCATTAGATATCATCATCTTCCGTTGACTTATGGGATTTCATGTAGTTTGTTGCTTAGTATGTTTTATGGGAGAGGTCATTATGAATACTTCTTTTCCAATTACAATGCGGTGCTTTCAGAGGTTCCAGCATATAAGCACCTGAATAAGTATGATTATTACAAGCAGGAAGATAGAATTGGGAAGTATTTCATACCGACTGCATCACTAGATACAGCTTATGCACATAGACATAACCTAACATGTTCATTAACAGAGATAGAAAAGAAATTTGTAGACCAAGTGGAGGATAGATATAGACAACTGACACAAACACGTAACACTGGAGATAGTCCATTAGATTGGACAAAGGAGGAGTTAGCTCACAGAGCGAAAGGGAGCTACGGCCCTATAGCATTAGATCTTGTGCAAAAAGGGAAACTGTGTGTGAAACGTGTCCAAACCTTTTATGATAAGGTTTATGTGGGACAGAGTGCGTGTGATCACGTTTTCACCATGGAAGAGTCAGCGAAGAACTTTTTGCAGGGTCCGGTACAAGTCGTGCCAACAGTATATTTTGTTTGTGGGAAAAACGCTTATATGAGATTGCCTGCCAATTGGTATGGTACTTGTTACATGGCAGCTGTTTCCCCCAAGATTTACCATGTAGAGGAGCTAGGACTCCTAGAAGGTGGAATGCATTCTAGGGTAAGGAGAGATGCAAGTGCAGGAGGAGTGATTGGAGATATTTTTGGAGCTGTGATACCAAGTTTGGGAGTGATTTTGAATGATGTGAAGATTAGGAAATTGGCGACTGTTGTGGACAAATTGTCGACGAATACAGCTAAATCACTATTGCTTGTTGATGGAGAGATGTTGTTGATAAGGACAATGGTGATGCAGAACCGTCTTGCTTTAGATGTCTTATTGGCAAAGGAGGGCGGAGTCTGTAAAATGCTAAAAGTGCAAGAGTGCTGTACTTATATACCAGATAATAGTAAAGATCTGAAGAAGTATATAAGTAACATCACTGAGATTCATCATGAAATCCAGGATCTGACTGAAGAGGGTGTTTGGGAGAAAGTTGGAAAGGGATTTGGTAAAGTGGGGAGTTGTTTTGCGAGCTTGGGAAAAGGTATTCTTGGTTACATTTTGAGGTCTATCCTTATAATCATGGTTTGTGTGATTTGCCTATGGGGTTTTGTGAGGGCTTATCAGTGGTACAAGGCGAATCAAGTCGAAAGGTCCCTTAGGGCGAGAGAAGTAAGGATGACTAGACTGCAGGACAGTCATTATGAGAATATCAAAAATCTGGAAAGGTTCCGACAGGGAAGAATGGCTACGAGCTCTGTTTAGGTCGGTTCTTTCTCCAGGGAATTGTGATTTGTTGATGACACTAGTCATCAGAGGGGGGAACTGATAGAGCGCAAAGATATTCTGAAAATTGTAGGGGTACCTTATATCCATGAGTAGTCCGTACCCGCATATATTCTTGGGTGTGCGTAAATCTTAGTTAGAAAATGTGGTGTAATAATCAGTGGTAAATGAAATGTTAAGCTGAGTTGTGCCATTCAAGAAACGTAAAGTGGCCTTTAGAGAGAATTATGTAACTTTCAATGTTCATTGCAAATGTATAATGAAGTAGTTATACGTACTGTAATGCATTAGATTTAAACGTTCATCATGTTGAAGTTGCACACGCATAGGTAACTAATTGCGTTTAACAATGATGAAATGTAGTGCTTATAAATGTGATATTAACGAGTATTGAAGTTGATGTTAAAGGCCTTGATGGAGTATTTACTCTTTCGTGTTAAGAAAGGCCTTATCGTTTCCTTATGTTAGCTGGTTTATGTAGGCCGAAATGTATTTTCCCCTGGGGGAGGCTCTCATTTGGAGACAGTCAGCGAAATTCATGTGCGTGCAAGGTTGTTTCGTTCTCATGCATTCGTTGCAGGGGCAAGGACATCGTCTTCGTTAGTTAGAATAATGCTTTTGTTTTAGGAGTTAGGTATGGAGGAGATCCGCTACAGAGTATCCAGGAATGCTGATAATTGGAAGTTGCGCTGAAGAAGCCTGAGACCCAAGGACACTTCAACCGTCGTTGGACCGAGTTCAAGTTTTGGTGGAAAGTTACCTACGGGAGGTGCCTGGCCAGGAGAGGTGTTACCTGGGCGGGCCTATCGAATGTCCATTTTGTATTAGGGACAGTGCCCCGGGGGAAGAGGGGGCAGTCAGCAGAGAGGGCGGATTGAGCAGGAGCGGATTGAGGAGAGGTAGAAAAGAGCAAAGAGGGTAAAAGGAAGGGATCGATACTTAGGATGAAGACTTAGACGGTCCTGTACAACGTGAGTGCACTTCTGAGGAAGTCTTCACGAGCTGACACTTTTTCTGGATATTGCTTGGGTAAAGTTAAGTAGGGATGCCCCTTTAGAATAGTGTAGGGATAGACTAACAGATTTTCTTTACAGATTTCAATGAAGACTAATATAGATGTTGGTGCAGTTATTGCCTGTTTAGTATTTCTGGAATTGCTCATTCTCTTTATGCTATATCGAATTAGATTGGTGCGAAGGATGGACTTTGTATTAGTGCCTTTGTATTTTTGCAACCTCGTTCTGAGGTGTCTGTATGTTCAGCTATTTTTGGTTCTGTAATAAACCCCTAAACTTGGAATTCGGAGTCAGTAATCCTTTCAGAACTTTGATTAAATTGATGCATGTTAGCTTGAATAGGAATATTGTTTCTCCCCTTTACACTTCCCAGCAGGTAACAAAAGATCCCGTCGACTGAGGGTTCCTAGTAAATTATTAGAGTGGAATCCGGCTTAATCACAAACAATGAAATCCTAAAAGAGTTAATTCTGATTCTATATATCAATACTTCTGAAGTGCAGGTAGAGCCCAGCTGTAAGACCAAGCAGTAAAGATATCCAGTGTGTCTGCTTCCTTCTTACTTACCCCATTCGTCTTTCTCCAAGTTTTCTGTTGACTAGCATGAATATCCTGTTCATGATTCTCAGTGTGTTCGGGGAAGGGTGGATATTAGCATCACTATTGCTACTGAGAACCTAAAATATTTATGCCTGCTAATTTGATGACTACATCCACATATGGCATAAAAAATTTCTTCCTGCTAAACTGATGACTATATCAATATATGGCACACAATCTACAATGTCTAACTGGTTCTCTAATATTCTTAATTACTTTTTCTCCTATCTCTAGAAATAAAGTTAACTGTGCAATGACTTGTTTCTGAATTGTATTAATTCAAAACTCTTGAAGATTCTATTGAATGTTCTATTACTTTAGCTATGAATTGTAGTCTTGACCAAACTGGGATTTCCTCAAACCAGTAGTCTTTTTTGTACCTACTTTGTTTAACAATGACATACATACATCTCTGATCATTTGATCTATAAAATTCTCATATTCACAACTTGCTGCCAGTTTTCATAAACTCACAATAGATTGTTCAATGGAATCATGTCCCTGTTCATATCTCATTAAGAACATATGTCTTTATACAACTATATTGTTAGTAACAAAATGGTTTTGAAATATCAATACAGCCTATTCATAAATGCCAAATTCTTGTGATTCACCATTTGGTTCAAACTCACGTAAGTGATCAAAAATAGTTTGCCTCTCACTACTTAAACAATTACAGTAAACTTATTTTCTGGCATAAATTTCACACCCTCAATAGCTGTAGACAGGTAGTCTGTGCTGGAGCAAAGCTTCCATACTTTCTTGGGTCTCCTGGTGTTTCCAAAAATCACAGTGGTGGTCTGAATTTTTGTATGTTTTCCATGTCTCCTGAAAAATGTTTATAAATGTGTGAACTAGATCACACTTTTACCTGCACCTGGAATTATTGTTCTTCACCACTCACATTAATTGACTCTTCACAGCTTGGATTCTTCATGTATTCTATACATAAACTATCAAGAAAATAAATATTTACCAGCAAAAAAAAAAAATATACATATATATAAGGAAAACCTTTGGAATGCAAGTGCTGGTTTTTATTAATGAAGCTCCGGATGGAACTTTCACTGTGGAGTGCGTCTTTGCTTCAGGGATATATATATATATATATATTATCTACTGGCGGTCGCCAGTAGATAGTTATAGTTAGGACCTATTTTCCATAGGAAATCCGCGACATTCTATTTGAAATAACTCTTGCGTCGGATGACGAATCTTTGCGGAATTTCCAAACTTTATGGCCCGCTCCGGTCCGCTCCTACCCTGAAAGTTTCGGGGTGATTCGTCAAGCGGGGGCCGAGAAAAAAGGGGGGTCCCAAAACGTGTTTTCCCCATTCATTTTCCCATAGGAAACTTTAGCCACGGCTACAGCCCGAACTGCTGAACGGAATTACACCAAATTTGGCAAAGAGGTAGTTCTTGGTTCAGAAAGAACCCTTTTGTTAAATGGTGTAAATCCGTTCAGTAGTTCCTGTGAAAATCAAAAGGAAAATCACATATATATCTATGGCCGCGTCGGATTCGTGCACCCTCCCGATCACGAGCTGCATGCTAATTGGCTGTCAACACTCCAAATCAGGAAGTGTTGGCAGCCATTTTATCCTCGGTAGAACCGAGGGACAGAAACAAGTGCGCAAAGCGCAAAAGGGGGCAGGGTAGAAACACCCTGACCCCTAGGTCTGCTCAGGGGTCCCACAAGGACCCCCTGGGCAGAAAAAAGCATTTTTTTTTTTTTTTTTAAATCGGCAGGATGCGCTCAGGGTGCGTGGATCCTGCCGGGAAAAAAAAATTTGCCCCCCGGTGGGCCAAGTCCCGGGGGCATACGGGGGGTGGGTTTATTTTTTATGGGGGGGCCTCTAAGGCCCCCCCAAACCCCGGGGACCGCCACCCCCCGGGGCTTAATAAAAAAAAGGTGCGGGAGGGCTCTCCTGCCCTCCCGCAGCCCCGGGGACCGCCACCCCCCGGGGCTTCTTTTTTAAATTTTTAATAACGTGTGGGAGGGCTCCAGCCCCCCCACATGCCCCGGGGACCACCACCTCCCCGGGGCACTTAGAAAATAAATGTGGGGGTCCGTTACGGACCCCCAGAGCCCCGGGGACCACCACCTCCCCGGGGCTGTGCAATTCAAGGGAGGGGGGCCACGCGGCCCCCCTCCTGGAGCCCTTGATGGCCCTGGGGACCGCCACCCCCCAGGGCCGGCTCCTGCAGTGTCCCGGGGTGCCTACCCCCGGGACACTGTAGTTTGCTATGACAGGACGGGAGCCTCGCGGCTCCCGTCCTGTCATAGCAAACTGCTTTGGATATTGGAAGCGAGAGCAGGGAAACCTGCTCTCGCTTCCAATATCCAAGCAAGTTGCTTTCCACACGGGGAGCTGCATCTTAGCAGCTCCCCATGTGGAAAAGCAATGCCGGCTCCCAAGGGACGCGGGGAGCCGGCGGGACTTTGGGGGGATTGGGGACCCCCCCACAGTCCCCAACGGCGAGGGCCAGCCCCGGGGCATGGGGTCCCCGGGGCAAGTAGTGGCCTGGGAGGGGGGCCACGCGGCCCCCCTCCCCTCCAAAAAAAAAATATTTGGAAAAAAAGAGGAAAGGCCGGCCCCGGGGGATGGGGTCCCCGGGGCCTTAAATGGCCTGAGGAGGGGGGCCACGCAGCCCCCATCCAAATATTTTAAATGTAAAAAAAAGAGGGCATGCCCCGGGGGATGGGCTCCCCGGGGCCAATATAGGCCCAGGGAAGGGGAGCCACGCGGCCCCCTTCCCGTTTTATTTTAATTTTTTTTAAAAATGAAAATCCTCATGCCCCGGGGGATGGGGTCCCCGGGGCCAAAAGAGGCCAAGGGATGGGGGGCCACGCAGCCCCCCTCCCATACAAAAAAAAAAAAGACCGGCATCGTGCCGGAGGCCCCGCCCCCACCCTGCAGCAGTCTGCAAACGCGTCCCCTGGCGCGTTTGCAGATGGGGAACGAATTCCCCTTGAATACTGGGGGTCCCTGGGGCCAACTAGCCCACCAGGAACCTCCAGTATGCGCCAGGGGGCTGCGTTGCAGAGAGGTGTACAGAGGCCACGCCCCTTTTTACACCTCTCTGCAAGGCAGCTCTGTGGCGCTTTTTGGAGGTACATGGTGGGCTAGTTGGACTCCAGGGACCCTCAGGATTCAAGGGGAGTTAATCCCCCAACTTAAAATGCGCCACGGGGCGCGTTTGCACAGTGGTGAAGGGAGGGGGCGGGGCTTCAGGTGACATGTGTGCAATCAGGCCCCATGGCGCATTTTAAGATGGGGAATTAAATCCTCTTCAATCCTGAGGGCCCCTGGGGGCCAACTAGCCCACCAGGTATCTCCAGTAAGCGCCACGGAGCTGTGTTGCAGAGTGTTGTAAAAAGGGGCGTGGCCTCTGTACACCTCTCTGCAACCCAGCCCCCTGGCGCATACTGGAGGTTCCTGGTGGGCTAGTTGGCCCCTAGGGACCCTCAGGATTGAGGAGGAATTAATTCTCCAACTTAAAACGCGCCACAGGGCGTGTTTGCAGACATATCACCTCAGCCCCCACCCCCTTCCTTCACCATTGTGCAAATATTCCTCTAAAATCAACCGAACTACGAATTCCGATTTACTCACCTGTTATCAGGAGAGACCTCAGTGCTGCATCTTTGAGCCCAGTACTGATCCTGAAAAGTAATTTTAACCGTACTTACCAGTAACTTGAATTTCCTTCCATAGGATATCATTGCCTGCTTTTTGCTGAAAAAGTTTCTAAGTGTCGGTTTTTGAAACATACAAATATTCCTCTAAAATCAGCCAAACTACAAATTCCGATTTACTCACCGGTTATCAGGAGAGACCTCAGTGCTGCATCTTTGAGCCCAGTACTGATCCTGAAAAGTAATTTTAACCGTACTTACCAGGAACTTGAATTTCCTTCCATAGGCTAACATTGACTGGTTTCACTTGGAAATTCTTCTAAGTGTGGAGTTTTGGAACTTTATAATATTCCTCTAAAATCAGCCGAACTACGAATTCCGATTTACTCACCTGTTATCAGGAGAGAACCCAGTGCTGCATCTTTTAGCCCAGCACTGACCTTGAAAAGTAATTCTAACCGTACTTACCAGGAACTTGAATTTCCTTCCATAGGCTAACATTGACTGGTTTCACTTGGAAATTCTTCTAAGTGTGGAGTTCTGGAACTTTTTAATATTCCTCTAAAATCAGCCGAACTACGAATTCCGATTTACTCACCTGTTATCAGGAGAGAACCCAGTGCTGCACCTTTGAGCCCAGTACTGATCCTGAAAAGTAATTTTAACCGTACTTACCAGGAACTTGAATTTCCTTCCATAGGCTAACATTGACTGGTTTCACTTGGAAATTCTTCTAAGTGTGGAGTTTTGGAACTTTATAATATTCCTCTAAAATCAGCCGAACTACGAATTCCGATTTACTCACCTGTTATCAGGAGAGAACCCAGTGCTGCATCTTTTAGCCCAGTACTGATCCTGAAAAGTAATTTTAACCGTACTTACCAGGAACTTGAATTTCCTTCCATAGGCTAACATTGACTGGTTTCACTTGGAAATTCTTCTGTGTGGAGTTTTAGAACTTTATAATATTCCTCTAAAATCAGCCGAACTACGAATTCCGATTTACTCACCTGTTATCAGGAGAGAACCCAGTGCTGCACCTTTGAGCCCAGTACTGATCCTGAAAAGTAATTTTAACCGTACTTACCAGGAACTTGAATTTCCTTCCATAGGCTAACATTGACTGGTTTCACTTGGAAATTCTTCTAAGTGTGGAGTTTTGGAACTTTATAATATTCCTCTAAAATCAGCCGAACTACGAATTCCGATTTACTCACCTGTTATCAGGAGAGAACCCAGTGCTGCATCTTTTAGCCCAGCACTGACCTTGAAAAGTAATTCTAACCGTACTTACCAGGAACTTGAATTTCCTTCCATAGGCTAACATTGACTGGTTTCACTTGGAAATTCTTCTAGGTGTGGAGTTTTGGAACTTTATAATATTCCTCTAAAATCAGCCGAACTACGAATTCCGATTTACTCACCTGTTATCAGGAGAGAACCCAGTGCTGCATCTTTTAGCCCAGCACTGACCCTGAAAAGTAATTCTCACCGTACTTACCAGTAACTTGTATTTCCTTCCATAGGAATCCATTGTCTGGTTTTCAGCAGAAAAGTTTCAAAGTGTTGATTTTCACAAACTACAAATATTCCTTAAAAATCGCCTGTATGACTTAAACGCATTCTTTCAACTGTTTACAGGAGATGCACCAGTGCTGGATCCAGGATCCACCACTGAGTAAGAAAAAGTAACGATAACACTACTTACCTGCTAAGTGAATTTCCTGCCATAGGATAACATTGGTGATTCTATGTGAAAAGTTTCTAAGTGTCAACTTTTAAAATACAATAATATTCCTTAAAAATCAGTACTGTAACCAAAACGCTTTTACTCAACTGTTTACAGGAGATGTCCCAGGACTGAATCTAGGATCCAGTCCTGTGGTTAGAAAAGTAATCCATAAAGTAACTAATTGCATTTAACTTGAAATTCACATTGAGCTCAATGTTGCATTATGTTTGAAATTGTGTTGCCTATTGCAACAACTGTAACTACTGTACTTAAAAGTCTATTGCCTATTTGCAAAGTATTTAAACTAAAGTAATTCATTCTGAGAAAGTATATTTTGTAATGTAATGTATAATGTAATTACAATGTAATTTAAAAAATAAATAGTTTAAAAAAATGTAGTAAATCAGTATCAAAAAAATAAAGATAATTAATACATTTAAAAATTGTCATTTACAAAACCTTGGAAATTCACTGAAAAAAACCATAGGTTTCAGACATGTTATAGTTAGGAATTAGCATTTAAAAAACCTTTTTAATTCACTGAAAAAACCATAGGTTTCAGGCACGTTATAGTTAGAAATTAGCATTTAAAAAACCTTTGAAATTCACTGAAAAAACCATAGGTTTCAGGCACGTTATAGTTAGAAATTAGCATTTAAAAAACCTTTGACATTCACTGAAAAAACCATAGGTATCAGACACGTTATAGTTAGAAATTAGCATTTAAAAAACCTTTGAAATTCACTGAAAAAAACATAGGTTTCAGGCACGTTATAGTTAGAAATTAGCATTTAAAAAACCTTTGAAATTCACTGAAAAAATCATAGGTTTCAGACACGTTATAGTTAGAAATTTGCATTTAAAAAACCTTTGAAATTCACTGAAAAAACCATAGGTTTTAGGGACAGTTATAGTTAGTTGGACATTGCACTCGTACAAAACCCGTGAAATTCCCCCGTTATAGTTAGTTCAGCTAACTATAACTCGCGCCCCGCAATGCACTGCTGATGACGTCACATATTACATCACTCATGACATGGTCAGTGACATCACTGATGACATCACTGATGACATCTCAAATGACATCACTGATGACATCATCCATGTGATAATTTCATTCATCTTCTCACACCCTAATATAACTTTTGATACACCCACTGTAAATTACAGACTGCCATTGTCAAAACCATAGACACTCCAACACCAATAACTACATACCCACTCGCTGATTCTTAGGTCTGCACACACATCTACTCACTCACCCGTACAGTCACTCATACTTACGGTCACTCAGTACAGGACTATCATATGCACTCATACTCCTATATAGACACTCAAACACCGCCACTCATCCATAGAGGTACTCACACACCTAGTCAGTCATGCAAATAATTAAACACACTGCCATTTACTCACCTATACAGTTATACACACCAGCTCACTTACTCATACAAATACTAGCACATTCTTACGCTCTTATACAATCACTGATACAAGCACACACTCATCCATACAGTCACTCTCACAATCACAATCACACACTCTCGCTTATAGCTATTTATATACTCCAACACACATATATACTGCCTTTCACATATGTAGTTACTCACACATGTACCACTGAGATATACATTCACTCACTAACACACCCATACACACACTCACCCACCCATACAGTCCATCACAGATGCACTCTTGAAACCATGCACCCAGTGAATCAACCACTGATACATCTATGTGCAGCCACACACACCCCATCCACACAAACACTCAGGCACCCATACAGATACTCAGACAACCAATCAATAACTCATAGACACTCATGTAGCTATTTACAAACCCATGCAGCCACTTACACACCAACAGACAGACGGATAAAGACATTCACACAGTTTAGTCACTAACCCATGCATTTAGTAAGATACGTTTAATCACTCACTTATGGAGTCAGTCACGCACCTACTAAATCATCCATCCAGACACTTATACACCCACTCATTATTCAATACACCTTGGCATATATATTAAACATATTTAAACTTTATAGAAACACACAGTCACTGCATGATGTCATCAGTGATGTCATTTGAGATGTCATCAGTGATGTCATCAGTGATGTCACTGACCATGTCATGAGTGATGTAATATGTGACGTCATCAGCAGTGCATTGCGGGGCGCGAGTTATAGTTAGCTGAACTAACTATAACGGGGGAATTTCACGGGTTTTGTACGAGTGCAATGTCCAACTAACTATAACTGTCCCTAAAACCTATGGTTTTTTCAGTGAATTTCAAAGGTTTTTTAAATGCAAATTTCTAACTATAACGTGTCTGAAACCTATGGTTTTTTCAGTGAATTTCAAAGGTTTTTTAAATGCTAATTTCTAACTATAACGTGCCTGAAACCTATGGTTTTTTCAGTGAATTTCAAAGGTTTTTTAAATGCTAATTTCTAACTATAACGTGTCTGAAACCTATGGTTTTTTCAGTGAATATAGATATAAATATATATAGATATAGATATATATGCAAAAAAGAAGCAGAGAACTCTGGGTAGTTCTCAAGTTTAGGTGGAAAGCAGCTCCTGTATAGAGCAATCTCAACACCAGCGACACTCTAGATTTGCTCACCTCAAAAGTCTGCTTTTCTATCAAAGTCTTTAAGCATAGGATTAGCACAGTGCCATCCACACCGAGATAGAAAGGGACAAAGTCTTTTGCCATTTCTACAGCAAAGTCTTTAAGCATAGGACTAGCACAGTGCTGTCCATGCCGAGCTGAAAAATGACAAAAGCCATTTACCACTCCAGGCACAGTATTACAGCTTTGAATTGGTAAAATACCAACCAAGCCAACCTGAAATGAGTAAAAGCAACCCCTGACACAGTGTTCCGCTCTACTTAGAGCTCTTTCGAGAGGTATAGCTTTGTCCAGACACAAGGGAGCACCCAGTATAAGTCAAAATAATACCCTCTCAGGCATAGAGTGATGCATAAATTATGCAAAAAAGAAGCAGAGAACTCTGGGTAGTTCTCAAGTTTAGGTGGAAAGCAGCTCCTGTATAGAGCACTCTCAACACCAGCGACACTCTAGATCTGCTCACCTCAAATGTCTGCTTTTCTATCAAAGTCTTTAAGCATAGGATTAGCACAGTGCCATCCATGCCGAGATAGAAAGGGAGAAAGGGACAAAGTCACTCTTTGCCTGAAAGGGTATTATTTTGACTTATACTGGGTGCTTTCTGGTGTCTGGACAAAGCTATACCTCTCTGAAGAGCTCTAAGTAGAGCGAAACACTGTGTCAGGGGTTGCTTTTACTCAATTCAGGTTGGCTTGGTTGGTATTTTACCAATTCAAAGCTGTAATATTGTGTCTGGAGTGGTAAATGGCTTTTGTCATTTTACAGCTCGGCATGGATAGCACCGTGCTAGTCCTATGCTTAAAGACTTTGCTGTAGAAATGGCAAAAGACTTTGTTGTCCCTTTCTATTTCGGCGTGGATGGCACTGTGCTAATCCTATGTTTAAAGACTTTGATAAAAAAAGCAGACATTTGAGGTGAGCAGATCTAGAGTGTCCCTGGTGTTGAGAGTGCTCCATACAGGAGCTGCTTTCCACCTAAACTTGAGAGCTACCCAGAGTTCTCAGCTTCTTTTTTGCATAATTTATGCATCACTCTATGCCTGAAAGGGTATTATTTTGACTTATACTGGGTGCTCACTTGTGTCTGGACAAAGCTATACCTCTCTGAAGAGCTCTGAGTAGAGCGAAACACTGTGTCAGGGGTTGCTTTTGCAAATGTTAATGTTATCACTGACAAATTCCCCTAACTGTAACGTTACTTTAACTTTCAGTTCTTTCAGTGAAATAAATATATATATTTCTCTTAAGCTCTGCCCATCGCCAAAGATAGGTGGGCACTCCAGGATGCGTGTGAAAAATACGTTCTTTTATTAAACGGATTTTAACTGCTCCAAGGCGTTTCAGCTGTAAACAGCCTTTGTCAAGGTGAACAAGGCCCATCACCCATGAAAAATAAATAGACCAACATTATAGACACTGAAGAGATAATGTGTGTCTCTATGGGTCGATGTCGCACCATATGTATCTCAATACCCAAAGCATACATGTCATGTAATTGATAAATATAATAAATAAAACATGATTTAAGTGCATCAACCCCTATTCTAAATATTATAACATGATTCTAAAATTCATAAACATAGAAAAAATCATGCTTGGCATGTCCTGCCAACTAAATATTGACATGGATATGTATATGTATATATGTATCCCCCTATTGCACAACAACACTTTTCATGATCATGGTCGACACTCATTTATAATAATCTCGAATGGATATGAGGCATCAATATATTCTCAATTTCATATTATAAATGGGGGGTAGCACTGAATCACACCCAAGTGGGAACTTACTGCTCCCAAATAATTAATTCATGTCAAAATATCAGGCAAGTGCCCATACCTTATCCCATATAAGTGACAATCACAAATCTGTGTATGTATATATTTCTATCAGAAAAGAGAAAAAAAAAGAAATTGAAACCTACAACACATGTGCCTCCCTGATTTAGCGTGGCTTATAAGAAAACACAATACTAAATTGCATAAAGGGACAACCCTCCTCCCAGCAGTTTATGGACTCCCCATCTTCTGTGGATGCAGGTGTCAAAGCGAATAGGGGGGAGAAGAAAGCAAGAGAGAGAAAGGGAGGAGAAGACGGGGGTAAACGATACAGCAATTACCCCACATGTACTTCTAATTCCTCATCCTTATTTAAACCATATGGGAATTTGGTGTGTAAATCCAGTATATTTCTCGACTCCATTCGCCTTAGTCGTCTCACTCTGTCACCCACCTCTCCCACCCCTCCGGATGTTTCTTTCTACCCTATCAATAGCAAAGAACTTCAATTTGGACACATCGCAGTTGTGTTGCTGTGAGAAATGCCTCGCCACAGATTATGTAGAATTGTATTTTCTGATGGCAAACTGATGTTCCAGGAATATGCGATTCCTTAAGGGGGAAATCGTGCTACCCACGTACATGAGTGAGCAGGGATACTGCAGGCCATAAATACAAAAATCAAATGCACAGTTACAAAATTGTTCAATCTTCTTTTCATGACCGCTAGGTGTTAGAAAGCCAGCAGTATTAGATATATATCTGCAAGCCTTGCAATGCCCGCACTTACAGAACCCCTTGGATTTGGTTAACCAAATATTGGGTTTCTGGGTCCCCATATGGAAGCTATGTGTAAGATTATCCCCCACGGTCCTCCCTCTTCTATACGTGATGGAGGATATGAGTGACAAATTCCGGGCCTAGGACCAAGTCATTTTTCAGAATCGCCCAATGTTTGCACATCAGATTTTTAATCCTGTCTGAAGAGGCATTATATGTGATGATAAAATGAATATTTTTATCCCTAGGGTTCCTGCCATTGTTGGGATATAACAGTTGGTCCCTTGTGAGTGGGTCTGCCTTCTTTTCGTCTGTGGTTAAAACTTTAGCTGTATAGCCCCTCTCTCGAAAACTTTACTTCATATGTGTTGTCTGTTTTCTACACTCGGTGTCACAGCTGCAAACTTTTTTAAGTCTTAACATTTCTCCATATGGGATGATAACTGCTAAAGTGCAGCACACTATTCCTAGCTGTTTCTTTGTGATGTATGGTAGTATGAACTCTCCCATTTTCCACACATAATTTGACATCCAAAAAATCTATTTCCTTGGGGCTCATTGTGGTGGTAAAACTCAAATTAAAGGGATTATCATTCAGTTTATCTAAGAACGTGCATGCTCTTTCTTGGGGGCTATTCCAAAGTAAAAACAAGTCATCAATATAACGGGTCCAAATCAGGATACGCTGGATATATTCGTTGTTGTCCTCCGCCCAGGCCACTTTCTCCTCCCACCAGCCCATCACACAATTTGCAAAACTAGGGGCAAAGCAAGTGCCCATTGCGGCCCCCATCTTTTGGCGATAATAGATCCCATTATCTAAAAAGATATTTTTCTTCAGACAGTATTGAATCATGCTTAGAAGCATTTTATTATGTTCAAAAAAGCATATTGTTCTCGTTTTAAGAAAATGCTTGCACCCCAAATTGATGATCAATACAAGTGTACAAGGACATGACGTTCATAGTGATTGTTAGACCTGTCACCATTGGCCTGGGTTTCCCTGTATTTTTGCCTTTACCTTCTGTGTTTTTGTTGTGTGTTGGACTTTGTTTTTGCTGGTCTAGATGCTTTGGGCACTTTGCCACTGCTGTTGAGTGCCAAAGTGCAAGTGCTCCCTTTGTAAATTATTGTTATGGATTGGTGTTTCCATAATTGGCTTATGTGATTTACTACTAAGTCCCTACTACAGTGCACTGTGTGTGCCTAGGGCCTGTAAATCAAATGCTGGTAGTGGGCCTGCAGCACTGATTGTGCCACCCACATAAGCAGCCAGTTAATGTAACTCAGATCTGCCACTGCAGAGTCTGTGTGCAGTTTGGTACTGCCATGTCGACTTGGCAAGTGCACCCACTTGCCAGGCCCTGACCTTCCC
This sequence comes from Calotriton arnoldi, assembly GCA_963921515.1. NCBI lineage: Eukaryota > Metazoa > Chordata > Amphibia > Caudata > Salamandridae > Calotriton > Calotriton arnoldi. The sequence continues at coordinate 1,078,584 of CAWUFW010000230.1, forward strand.
TATTCTTACATGTAAGACACCCCTAAGGTAGGCCCAAGGTGCCCCTGTGGGCACGGTGCAGTGTATGTGAAAGGTAGGACATGCCCTGGTGTGTGTGGCATGCCCTGATAGTGAAATACAGCCAAATTAATTTCACTATTGTACGGCTATCTGTCCCCATAGTATAGAATGGGGAGTTTGCTTATAACATCTTATATGCACAACTACCCAGGGGAACAAGATAGGAAAATAAAGTTTGATATGTCTAAACTCAGAATGTTGAGATGCATCTTTTAGTGAGGGTGATTTTTACATTCTGGGTTTGAAAATACCACTTTTAGAAAGTAGGTATTTTCTTGCCTAACCATCCAGTGTGCCTCTGCTCGGTTGTGTATTGACTGTCGGGCTTTGGAGTGACAGGGGCTGGGGATGTACATTCTGTTCAGACAGCCACTTTGGGGGTTGAGGTGTGTTCTGCCTTTCCAGGGTGAGCCAGGGCTGGGCTGAATAGACCTGGGCTGCATTTAGAGTAGGGGGAGGAGATGTCTTTCACACCTGAATGGGCCTGGTCTGCCAAGGACAATGCTGTCTCCACCTCCTGCCATGAAGCTGCACTAGAGAGGACAGAACTGGTTTTGGCTGGGCACAGGGCTTCTTTGCCACCAGAGAACAAAGGATTTTGCTGTATAAATATTGGGGCCCAGACCCCAGAACTTTAGATCACTTTTGGGACTTCAAGAGGAACCTCTGCCAAGGAGAAGAGCTGGAGAAACTGGAGGAGGAGTACTGCCCCTTTGCTGTGTGCTGTCTGGGGTTGGCCTGCAGTGGCTGTTTCTGCCACGGAGAGGAATTGTGTGTGTATCCTGCTTGAGAAAGTATCTCCATGGGCTTGAAGTGGAGCTTGCCCCCTGTTCAAGAGGTCTCAGGAGCAGCAAAGACCTCACCATCCTTCTGGGCACTGTCTCTGGTTCTGCTGGTTCCAGTCGCCGCAGAAAAAAAGAGCAGCCGACTTCGTCACCGAGTCCATTGCAGACTCCGTGTCCTGAAGGCACCGCAGAGAGCACCGCCTCCATTCCCAATGCAACCCTGGTCTCACCGACTCCGTCAACAAGCCGCTGCTTGCACCGCACTCCACACCGCTTTGCTACACACTGCACAGACGTCACCGACTCCGTCGCTGCCCGACTCACACATCAACCAGATCCGTCGCCGCATCATGACCAGCCAGCACCGCATAGAGCACGGCCTCACCCTGCAACGCAAGCCTTGCTCTCACTGACTCCATCAAGGAGCCGGTGCCCGCACCAAGCCGTGAAGACACCGCACGCTGCAACGCTTCCATCTCACATCGCAACCACGACGGTTGCCCTTGACCGGCCCGTACCATCGTGTCGGCCGCAACGAGTAAAGGTACTGTTTTCGAGTCTGTCTTCGCTGAAGCTGACTCCGCACCGACGCCGTCAGCTGGATTTGCTAGACTCTGTTGTTTCAGCATCAAGGTAGCCCCGAACTGAGCTAACGACTCAGAGGAACTGTGTTTTCCAGTTATTCCTGCAATTTAAAGGTTATTTTGCACAGTAACTATATTTTCAGTATTGTATGTTGGATTTTTGTCGTTTTGGTCTTGTTGGGTTAGATACATTTTTGCTTATTTTACTAAACTGGTGTGGTGTCCATTTGTAGTGTTTTCACTGTTTTACTGTATGCCTGCACAAATGCTTTGCACACTGCCTCTGAGATAAGCCTGTCTGCTCGTGTCAACCTACCAAGGGTGTGAGCAGGAGTTATTTTAGAAGTGTATCCCCCTTACCCTGACTAGGAAGAAGGGTCCCTACTTGGACAAAGGTGCCTACCTCTGCCAACTAGAGACCCCCATTTCTAACAGTGATCATAAGAAAGGAATCAGAGCACTCCACATTGTGTATCTTGGTGAGAAAATCCCCACTGTCCCTGCAATATGCTGGTAAAGAATCAATATAATTGGCTGTATGTTCAAGAAATCCCTCATTAGAGGATACAGTCGGCTTCTCCGGGGGGGAATTTGGGATGCGCTTATGGACCTTAAGCAACACATAAAATGATGGTACCCTCGGATGGTCCTTTATTAAGAAGCCGTACTCATTGTAATCCAAAATCCTTTGTTTGCACCACTCAATAAGACATTCCTGGCATTGGCGGACAGAGGTCTTATACGTCTCAGAGGTTATCACCTCATAACAATCAGCCTGGGTAAGCTGTTGCGTTACTACCTTTTCTTACATAGCCACATCCAAGATAACCACATTTACTCCTTTATCAGAGGGCTTGATAACTAAAGTGGAGTCTGATTCCAACGTTATTAAGGCTGCCCTTTGAGTCGTTGTTAGATTACCTGATTCCTTCCCAGCTCTCCCTCTCAGAGCAATCAATTTCTTGGTCATAATGTCATGAAAGACATTTACATTATCATGTGGTAAAGATGGGATCAGACAGCATTTAGGTTTGAAACCACAATTGCTCAGGGTATTCATGCCAATCCCGAAGACATAATGGCAACATTCTATAAACAAAATATATATATATATATATATATTCTTATAATGAACGGTTTTTTCATCTTAGATAACTGTAGTTGTTTACAGCTCTTACTATGTTTGCAAGCTTTACATTTACCGCAGGGGAAGAAACCCTGTATAACTTTGGTGTTTCTTTGGGGATGTGTTACACTGTTGCTTAGAACATCTTTCAATGATGTACCTTTTCTAAAGGTTATTTGTGGATTTATCCCTACTGTTTTTGATAGAATTTCATCCATCATCAGGACTTGCCAAAATGTATTATGGCTTCTCTTAACCTCCCACGCCTGGGTGCTGAATGTAGTTATAAATCTTGGTGTTGTATTCTCCATTTCTTTTCTCACTTTAGGTATCAAAAGATCCTCCATTCTTACTTCCCCTACCTTTTTACATGCCTGATCAATGACTTTACTGAGTATCCTCTCTCTTTAAATCTTTGTCGCATTTCAGCCATCTCATTTTGAAAATCTATCTCAGAGCTACAATTCCTCTTGGCTCTGAGTAACTCTCCATATGGTTTACTGTCAATCAGACTTTTCGGATGACAACTGCCTGCGTGTAATAATCTGTTTCCCGCTGTTTTCTTATGAAACAGTGTACTTTCTAATTTCTTGCTACAGATTTTCACCTTAATATCCAGAAATTCAATTTCATCCTGTTGTATTTTATTTGTAAACTTCAAATTTAGCTCATTCTCATTCAGAGTGTCAACAGATTTCTGCGCTTCTTCTCTACTGCCTTTCCAAATACAGAATATATCATCGATATATCTGGCCCAAAGGACGACATGGTTTTCAAAGAGTCTGATGTTACTGACCACCTGCTCCTCCCACCAGCCGAGGTATAAACCAGCATAGCTGGGGATGAAGCAGGTTCTCATCGCCGTCCCTTGGGTCTGTCTATAAATCGTTTGATCAAAAATAAAATTAGTCAGACAAGTATGCATCATGTCTAATGACATTTCTGTGTGTAATAAGTGAGATAATGAGCGTGCTCTTAAAAAATGTCTACATGCACTGATCCCCAATTCATGGGGTATGCAAGTGTACAGGCTGTTCACATTGAGATCTTTTGTACAAGGTCTTCCCTCATATATACGGGATACAAGAGATTTTCTGCGTCTTATCAATGAAGTACGATGGGAGGAGAAGTTTCTGTTAATGTGGCTTGATGTGAACAGTCCCTATCCCTATCCCACCCAGGGCCTGGTCTGTACCACTATCCCGAATCCCCCCGGGGGAGGACCCCTTTTAGGAGCCACCCACTGGGACCACATGGAGAACTGCTCCTCGAAGTGGCAATAAAGTCTGTATATACTACACTGGAAAATGCTAATCCCATCATTGTTACCATTATAATAAGGAGAAGACACACATAAAAACGTACACAATTTATTGGGAAATATCCAACAAAGAGACGGTAAAGCAGCAAGTACATGTGACTACTATTGCAACCGTCAAGCGTATTAGTATATATTGTATGTCCACACATACTGTGAACATTCTAAAGTTGTGCTCGGGGGCAGCAGACATCAAAACAGTGACCATGTGCTAGATTCATTTACCATGACCAAAAGCAAGTAAAATGCAAAAAGCGGAGTTTTATCTTCTATCTAGAAGACAAGGTGATCAGAGATGAACAGAGTGGAGGGCAGAGCATTTCGAGTAACAGCAGCCTTGTAGGAAAAAGAACACCCGCGAAAGGAAGACTGGCAGAAGTGAGGGATGGTCAAAAGAGCTATAGACACTGATCTTGGAAGACAGGAAGGGGCATATCGGGCAAACCTACTAGACAGATGCAATGGGCCATGAGCATTAACTGCCAAGTGGACTAAGTGAAGAGCTTGGAAAATAATACTTTTCCCACCTAGAAGCCAGTACAGACTACAGAGATGCACAATACACAACGATTTAGGCCAAGCTAAGGGTGGAATGTCAAAATTCTGTGCAATATAAAACAGGGGAATGAGAGGAATTTAGGAAGACCCAGGTAGAGCGCATTACCATAAATATTCAGAGGTAGTAGTACCTAGACTACCATTTGCTTATCTTCCATGAGTAGAAACTGAGGCGCCTGAGTCGTTTTCAGGGTTTTGTATGACCTATACATATCTACTCTGGCATCTTTCTATTGGTTTACATAGGAGACGCCAACGTTCTTTCTCTTAGAAATTAATCATAGATCCATCTTTGGTAGAACACTACTGTATGAGCGACCACCAAAATTCCAGAAATATCCCAACATGATTGCAAGCTTATCTTGAGTAGGGCACAGTCAAAGGAACTATCTTATCAGGTTTTCTAATGTCAAGACAAAAAAATATATTCTCAAATGTTTTGGGATGACATTCAAAGTTTCACCAACAAAGTTTAGTTTATCAGGTGAGAATGTAGACCTCCTCAACCTCATCTACTGCCTGGGTAAAGATGTGGAAGAGCTGCTAACTTCAAACTAAAGCGATTAAACAATTTGGGTGAAGACAGTCTGCATAGGATCTCAGTCATTGAGTGCACCTCAGCACCTCATAGTTCCCCTCTTTCATTAGTGCCTTTGATCTTTACATTAAACTGTTGTTTACATAGGGCCATGATCTATTTTCATGGCACATTTACCTCATAACCCTGCTATTATCATCTCTCGCTGCCTTCACCACATTGTAGACTGCACATCCCTGAGTTTTGAAGGTAATAGAACATCATTAGGAAGTTTGTTTCTATAGTACAACATACAGACTAATAGATGAGTCATCTGAGCTCTCCTCTATCAATATGGGTCAGTCATTTCACCAACCTTGAAAACCAAAACCTTATGTTTTTAAATGATGAAAATCTCACACATAACACGCAAATTGATACATTTGTGAAAACCTACATTTGACTAGTGAAAACAAAATAAAACTGATTCGGGTCCCAAGCACTGACAGGCAACATTCCTTGCCTGCATCAACACTGGTGTTTTGGACATACAGACTGCTGTTTGTGATTAACCAAGGACAAGGAGGGCTTCTAAACTGTTATGATGCCAAACATCATGGACTGCGACAGTAGACTGGGCATCACACCTTCATTGGGTATGGATGGCTGATGACCTGCTGCATCATTTCAGTAGGAGGATGCTCTCTAAGGAAAGCACAATGATAACTGGTCACTTTTGCTCACACATGACATGCATTTCTGATGACTTGATGGGAACACAAGACCCTTCTGACAGTAGACCAGGGCCTGTTTGAGGTGTTGTTGGTAGAAGAGAGAGAAGCAGGTCTTATCCACCTCTTTCTCCTAGTCATCAGTTTGTGCCTTAATGTGCCATCCTATGACAGGGATGAGCACCAAAGGATCCTCTCTTGATTCGACTGTTCGGTATGCCACCCACCCCTGTTTTGATGTGAAGGTTGTGTAGGACGGCCTTCACCTACAGTCAATGATGCCTGCATTGCCTAAGAATTCTCCCAACATGCTGCCTGCTGCTGTCGCTGAGACTGTAAGACTTTTCCATGCATTTTTAGTCCAGTCTGTAAAGCTCCATGGAGTAGAAGGAGTCTTTGCAATGTGTGTCTATATATATTTCATCCACCAATGAACAGCTCATTTTAGTTTGTATGCGTCGGGCATTTTCTACATAGTATTCCCGTACCTGGGGTTCCCAACCTTGAGGGCATTGGTGACTTTAGGAGAAGAATGGAAGAGGGAATTACTCCATATTGAAGAATTTTGGTAAAATGTGTGAATCGGTGATGCCTGTGGTTTTTAACAAGAGATTTTGACTGTTTGAAGTCTCTGGGTGAAATTCTTCTGACTCACAGTTACTACAGATGGGGCTGGTAATTCATGTTGATCAGGATTACCATGGCACTCATAATGAGCATCTGTGGTAAAAAAATGTTTTGTTTGCTGTACGCATTTCCTCTGCAAATACTGATATTTCACAAAGCATTGCTATTTTTGCCTTTAGTGTGTTGTGCACGGGTCAGACATGTTTCTCTGCCCTGCACAAAAACATGCTCACTCTGGCTGCCCACTCCACCTCTGGTCCTCTTGGGCCCAGGGTCAGGTACACTCCTGCAGTTTTACGCCCCTGAGGTGAGGATTCCTCTCGATAACTCTGCTGAAGGCAGTTATCCTTTTCTCCCTGCTCCTGAAGAGCTCCTGCCAGGAAACAACACCGGGACAGTGAGAGGGGCGATAGGACAGTGCAGCACACCAGAGAATGACCTCAGGACAAGAATCACTTTGTGCCTGGAGGGACATGAAGTGGAAGAGGAACATTCTAGGGGAAGGGAGAGTAGGGCTGCCATGGAGTGAGGCTAGCCCTGTCATTCATAGAACACGTGTACAGTATTCCCTGGCTGGTGTATATTAGAGACAATTTTAGAGAGGCCAGAGTTATATATTAATCCTCTAAGCATTACCAAAAAAATGTTGTATGGCTTAAAGAGTCCTTTTATCAAAGAACGACAGTGGAAAGGGAATCTCTAGCACTAGCCAAGTCCCTCTATCGAAAATTTGTTTTGGTCAGAACAGTACCCGGGATAGAACCATATCTTCTCTTTGAAATGCCTACTCATCAGCATCGTATCTTGACTTTTTTTAGATTGGATCTGTTCCGTCAGCTGCTCTTTCCGAAGGTACCTGGTATAAGTATTCTGATCCACCTACATGTACTTGTGATCTTTTCTCAAGATGTGATACCTTGCACATTGTACTGATATGTCCTTTTTCTAAATCTCTTCGGTATACGTTTTTAAAACCTCTTTTTCTATCCTTAGATTTTTATCAGGCTAAGCCTGCTTTTTTATACCTACAACTTTTACATTCTCATGAAATCTGTTACAATGTGTCAATGTTTCTTATGGGGGTTTACAGATCAGTTCGACAGGTTTTAGCCATTATTGGTCTGGCTTTTGACGTTTTTATGCAATTTTATGTTAATATTAATATTTTTGTCTTGCTGTATAACTGCGTTGTTCTATTTTTTGCTGCACTTGTATGATTTTATTTTTTTAAATCAAATAAAGTACTGATTGATTGAAGTGTACAGGCAGAGCCTCCACAATAAATAATATTAAGCTAACCTGATCTGCATCTTCGTTGTTCTTTCATCTCAGGGCCACAGCTACTAAACATGACAGCTGGTGACGAGGATGGGATCCTGTAAAGCCCACCCCGACCCCTCACTAAAAGCCCAACACCAGGCCTCGGTGGTACATAAGAAAATAAGAAAAGAGGGTTTTTCCCCTCTTTTCTCCCATCCTTGTCAATACTTTCGCCAAACTGCTGATGCACATCCTGACACCTGCTTCACGATATTCCTTCCTGATACTCACCCAGGAGCAACACTAGCACGCCCAGCACTCCAACCCACATCAGCGTGCCTCACATGTTTGCCAAGGGCACTGCCCTTGAACGACGCTACTCAGCACTAGCAATCAGTGAAAGCGCCTCCAACTACACCGTAGCATGCCTCCCAACAGCGACTTGACCACAAATAACAAAATCAGCAGCACACAACTGTCTGGAACACTTAACCAGCTGGATGGCTACAAGTTGCATCAAGTTAAATGGGGAAGAAACAGAGTTAATGGTGACTGGAAATAGTCCAACACTCTGGGATCAATTCCTTTGGCCCCCGTACCTGGGGAAGTGCCCCCCCTCCTAAATCTGAAGTAAAGAGCTTTGGCGTCATTCTAGACAAAGATCTGACGATGGTTTCTCAGGCAAAGAAGGTTTCAGGCACCTGCTTTGGCCTCCAGAGGTCTCTTCAGAAGACACTCAAATGGCACCCCATGGAATGTCGGAGGACGGCGGTTCATGGCCTGATACTCTCACGTCTTGATTACGGCAATTCATTCTATCTGGAAGCCCCTTACAAGTAATCAGAAAGCTCTAGGTTGCTCGGAATGCCACAGTCAAAGCACTGTTAGGCCTGACCCAAAATGCAATCAGCACTTTCAGCAATTGCACAGTTTCATTGGTTGCCTGTAAATAAAAGAATAGAATTTAAGGCTCTATGTATCGCCCATAGGATAAAGCATTCCCCTGGCCTACACATCCTTCAACATCTCATCACTCCATACAGTGCCCCTAGAGAGCTGAGATCTAATGATCTATTCCTACTGACCAATCCTAGAATTAGGAGAGCAAGAGGAGGGGGTCGTGCATTCATCTACCTGGTCTCTAAACTCTGGAACTCTCTTCCCATCCAGCTTAGATGAGACAAAAACTTACTTCTTTTAGGAAACAGCTGAAAACTTCCATCTGAGCAGTGTAAGTCCTCACCTGTCCTCACCTTGTTCTGTCAGCACCGGGAAGCCCACTGTGGGTAGCTGTGCACTCTATAAGAACTTTTTGATAGTTAATTTAGTAATAACACAACGGAGTGACGGTGAGGCGGGCCAGTGGTGCAGTGAGTCTCCATTTAGGCAGCTGCTGACAGTGAGACCAAAGGGCCAGGGGCGTAACGCAGGACCCTGCAGCGCAAGGGGCCCCAAACCCTCCATTGGGGCATTACAAAAGGAATTGGAGGAAACAAGTGAGTAATGCCCTTAAGGAAGCGATTTACAATAGGGGACTTGAAAAGAGAAGGCTGATCAGGAAGCCAAAGAAAGGCCGAAATGGCCGAAAGATAGACTTTTAAAGTGCCCAGAGCAGAGCCCTGCTGGGCCTAAGAAAGTATGAAGAGGAGAATCTCTGAAAGTGAGGCAGAAAGGAGATCCACAGCCTTTGCTGCGCACCATGCCACAAATTTGTTCCATTTACAGGCGTATACCGGTTTGGTGGAGGGACGCCTGGCTGCCAAGATAACGTTACAGACTTCAGGAGAAAGGTCGAAAGCTGTCAACTGTCGCCGCTCAGTCTCCATGCAATGAGGTGGAGGCTGGACAGGTTCGGGTGGAGGACCGTCCCCTGCTGCTGCAAGATCCTCCCAAAGGGGCAGTCTGATCGGAGGATCGATGGCCATGCGCAGAAGCTCGAGATACCAGACTCTTCGTGCTCAGTCTGGAGCCACAAGAATTACTTGGGCCCGGCCGCGCTTGATCTTCTTCAGCACTCTGGGCAGAAGTGGTATAGGCGAAAAGGCGTATAGAAGACCGCAACTCCACCTACGATGAAAAGCCTCGCCTAGCGAGTGCTGCCTTGGAAATTCCAACGCGCAGAACTGCTGACATTGCGCATTTTTTTCGGTGGCGAATAGATCTAACCAAGGCTCTCCCCACTGCTGAAAGAGACCTTGCACCACCTCTGAGTGAAGATGCCATTCGTGATCCATCATGCACCGGCGGCTGAGTTCGTCCGCCCTTGCGTTCTGAGAACCTGCCCGGTGTTGAACCACCAGGGAAATGCCCTGATGTACCAGTCACTTCCAGAGACGAAGTGCCTCCTGACATAGGGCCCACAACCCCACCCCGTCCTGTTTGTTGCAGTACCACATGGCGGTGGTGTTGTCCGTGAACACCTGCACTACTCTCCCTTTGACAGAAGGAAGGAATGCCTTCAGTGCAAGATGGATCACCCGAAGCTCCAGAAGGTTGATGTGGAGCCCAGACTCCGCCGGAGACCGGAGACCTCTGATCTGCGCCTCTCCCATGTGGCTGCCCCACCCCAGAAGTGATGCATCTGGCACCACTGTGAACTCTGGCTGGGGAAGGGAGATGGACCTGCCGTTGACCCAATCCTGGTTCGTTAGCCACCACTGCAATTGGTGTGCAGTGCCCTCCGAGATCTGGACGCAATCTGAAAGATTCCCCTGATGCTGTGCCCACTGGAACTTCAGGTCCCACTGCAGAGCCCGCATATGCCACCTGGCATAGTCCACCAGCAGGATGCAGGAGGCCATGAGGCCCAGTAGCCTCAGGGTCAGTCTGACCAAAACCCGGTATAGAGGCTGAAAGATCTGAATCATAGCCCGAAAATCCGAGACTCGCTGCTCGGGAGGATAAGCCCGAAACTGCGCTGTGTCCAGAACCGCTCTGATGAAAAGCAGCTTCTGAGAGGGAATCAGGTGTGACTTCAGCACATTGATGGTGAACCCCAGCGAAAGCAGGAGATCGGCCGTAGTCTGGAGGTGGGAGACGACAGCCTGGGAAGAGCCCGCCTTCAACAGCCAGTCGTCGAGATAGGGGAAGACTGGAACCCCTGATCTGCGCAGATGAGCTACGACAACCGCCATCACCTTCGTGAACCCCGAGGGGCGCTGGTAAGGCCAGAGGGGAGCACGGTAAACTGAAAGTGCTGGTGGCCTACCGTGAACAGTAGGAAACGCCGGTGGGCCGGCAGGACGGGGATGTGAAAATAGGCGTCCTGCAATTCCAATGCTACCATCCAGTCTCCGGGGTCGAGGGCAGACAGGACCTGAGCCAGTGTCAACATTTTTAACTTCACCTTCCAGAGGAAGCGGTTGACGTTCCTGAGATCCAAGATAGGACGCAGGCCCTTGTCCTTCTTGGGCACCAGAAAGTAGTGGGAATAACAACCACGACCTACTTCTGGGGCAGGAACTCATTCGATGGCTCCCTTGGCCAAGCGAGCAGTAACTTCCTGTTGGAGAAGGGCCAAGTGATCCTCCGACATGCGATGGAATTGAGGTGGCATGGATGGAGGGGTAGTCTCAAAGGGGAGGGAGTAGCCCCTTCGGACTATCTGCAAAACCCACCTACTCGACGTAATGGTGAGCCAGTGGGGGAGGTGATGGCGAATCCTGCCACCCACTGGCGAATGGTGGCCCTGAAAAGTCGGACTAGCAGGGCTTGGAGGCTGCTGCAGAGGGGGCACAAGTGGACTGGCCCACACGCTGGCCCCCAGACCCACGACGGGGTGTCCCACGTCCCCGGCAGCTCAGAGGCTGGACAGCTTGTGCAGGCCTGTGGCTCTGGACGGAACGTAGCGGGGCACTCCTTCCGTAGCCACGAAAGGGGCAAAAAGAAGACTGTGCGGGGCGAGAGGTAAAAGCGAGGCCCAAGGACATGGCCGTAGCCCTGGAGTCCTTAATGCGCTTGAGCGCGTGGTCTGCTTTATCGCCAAACAAGCGACGGCCATCAAAGGGCATGTCCAAAAGTGTAGCTTGGACATCACCCGAAAAGCCAGTGGACCTCAGCCAGGCGTAGCGTCTCAGGGCTGCTGACGTTGAAATCGTCCTGCCCAGCGAGTCGGCGGTGTCCAGCCCACATCATATGGCGTAATTCGCGGCGTCTCTCACTTCGGCAACTGCACGAGAGAGCATGGCCCGGGCCTCCTCCGGGCACTGTGGCAGCACCTGCGCGACCGTGTCCCACACAGAATGGGAGTAACGGCCCAAGAGACATGCGGTGTTCACCAACCGCAGTCCTAAGCTCGAGGAAGAAAACATTTTCTTCCCAAGATGGTCCAGCTTCTTGGATTCCCTATCAGGTGGTGCGGTAGGGAATGCGCCCTTGAAAGTCGAGGCTTGGCCCACCAAGCTCTCGGGGTGGGGTGTTGGGAGAGGAAAATGGGATCACCCGGGGCCGGGCGGTGGCATCGGGCAATCATCCTATCCACAGGAGCCCCTGTATTGGGCTTGGACCAAGTGTCCAAAAGGATGTCCATGAGGGCCTCATTGAACGGCAGCAGGGGCTCCGAAGAGGCCGTTGCCGGTTGAAGCACCTCAGTCAGGAGGTTAGTCCTGACCGCCACCGTAGGAAGCTCAAGGTTTAAGGCCTCAGCCGCCCTATGCAACACCACTGCGTAAGATGCACCCTCCTCCGTAGCCACGGTAGGGGGAGATAGCATGCCAAGGTCTGGGGAGGTGTCCAGACCACTGGCCTCACCCAACTCCTCTCTCCAGTCCGGTTCTTCTAACTGGTCTGCCAAAGGGTCCACAGACCCCTCCCAGTCCTCCTCACTCTCCTCTGGTAGCCACTCAGGACGATAGGGAACACCAGGGGAGAACAGGGTCACAAAAGTATCGGTCGGCGCCGGTACCGACGTCGGTCGACGCCGGTCCGGCTCCGTGTCCATATGAAGGGGGAGGCTGTGGTCGATGTCAGCTGGGGACACAACCGGCATCAGAGGGGGTGGGGGTGTCGCCAATGGATTCGGCGCCGGAGGTGTCGTAAGGTCGACCAGCGCCGATCCGGATCCAGGCCTGGATCCCTGGGGGTCCTGCGGTGCAGGAGCCGAAGCCGCCGACATCAGAGGCCTAGGACCCCCAGCCGAGTCTGCAGGGCCCGGAGGCGCGCCGGCGGAGTCGGGCTGCCCAAAGATGGAATGGAGGGCTTCATAAAAGCGACGAAGTTGGGCAGGGGTCGCTGTGGCTCCCGGAAAGGGAGGGAGGCTTGGAGCCGACCCAACAGGCTCCGCGGGCGGAGCCGGGCGACTACCTTCCACAATCCGCGTTGTGTCGGCCGATGAACGGGGAGAACACGAAGAGCAACGATCCTTCTTCGCCTTCTTTTTGTGCTTCGACTTACCCGAAGACGAAGACTTCGACGAGGAGTGGTGGTGATGGCTCTACGACCGGTCCCGCGACCTCCCTCTCGACCGGGTCCTCAAGCCACGCGGAGCCGACTGCCGGGCCTCCAGAAGTTTTCGGGACCACTCCCGCAAAGACTTCGGGGCCATGGCCCGGCAGTCGGAGCACGACTTCGGGTCGTGGTCGCGCTCCAGACAACATAGGCACACGAGATGGGGGTCCGTTACCGACATCAGCTTGTGGCTGGAGCCACAAGGCTTGAAGCCGGTCCGACGAGATGACATCCCTGTGCACCAGGAGTCGTGACAACTCGAAAAGATGTCGACAAAAAGTCGCAAAAAGAGAGGCAAAAAGTGACTAGAGGTACCGCTCTCTCCGGATCTGCGCTAACTGGCGCGGAAAAAGAAAGAACTGACGTCAGCATGCAGGGGCAGCGGCTAAGTAGATACCGCGATGTCATTCCGGCGATCACGACGCCAACGACGAACGTGGAGTCGACCGACGCCACCTACAGATGCGCAGGGGTACAGCTGAAGAAAAAAAATTCCGGATCCAGTCTGACACCTGGGGGTAATTCTACGGTGAAGAATCCATAACTAATAGTCTCTTTCAGATGCATGCTTTTAAATGTGTGTTGTACGTATGCGTGCAGGTGAGTGTGTTTATGTGAGAGAGTGTGTGAATGTGTGATTGTGTGTTAATGAGTAAGCATGCATGTGTGTGAGTGAATGTATAGTTCAAATGGGGTGATGTCACTTCTGCTACCCCTGGTCTTTTGCTGAATTGACGTTCATGACCCTAACATCACCTCTGTGATGCCCCAGCTGCCAGACACTACAGGTCGGCGAGCCCAAGACTCCCCACATCCAATGTGGAGAGAGTGCGGGGTGAAATATCTTGCAATTCCACCCATTACACACATGTTGTCTTCGCACAGGAAAACAGTTGCTTTAGGCCGAAGCCCGGCAAAGCCAAAAGAGCGGAAACGGGTAACGCCTGAAATGGAACTAAACCTGGCCCTCCTCACAAGTCAATAAACAGCCGCAGAAAAAAATGAGATTTCAACCACAAAAAGACTTGGGAAAAGCCTCAATTTCTGAGTTTCCAGACGGTCTACAGCCCTATTTCCTTCATCAGTCATTTTTAAAGTTTTGTAGCTGTCACATTATTTCCATCGACAACTCGACGTGGATATGTTTCAGTTCAGTAACGTCTTTAGCTCTGCTCCCAGGCACGCGCACAGGAGCCGGGCCTGCAGGAATTTACCCTCAGCTCAAAGGACTAAATATTTTGGCTGAGCTAAAACACATGTATTCACCAGGATGTGAAAAAACTCTCCTGCAGTATGTGAAGCAGGGCTGCAAGGCGCTGCCTTTGAGCAGTGACTTGTAACTCTCCGAAGAGGGATATTCTACTGAGGCGTTAGACTGCCACCTAGCGGAAGCCTGTGTACAATTCTGGGGAACATGATTCTCTTAGGGACGGCCTTTTTGGTACAGACTCCACCACCTTTGGACGACGTGTTGTGGTAGGGTAGCTGCTGGGCAAGTAAACTAGCCTTTTGAGACATGGATTGACAGCAGGCGGGTCTTATTTTTAAAGCCTGCTAGACACAGCTTCGGCTTTCTGGATCACATTGCATTTCGGATTCAGTGCGTCAACGCTTCCGTTTGATGTGGAGACGCTCGCCTCTGAAATGCGGCTTGCTTTTTATAATTTATTTTTTTCTGCTTCCGAGCCAGCCATGTACGTTCCCAGAGCCACGGGTTCACTTAGGCTGCGTTTAAAAATGCACATGCAGACAAAGTAAGCAGTAGTTTCAAGAAAGAATTAAGAAAACAAACCACAACTGCCACGTATCAAGGAAAAAAAACTGAGGAGTCCAAACTGGAGAGTAAAGATATATTGCCGACGGGTTCAACCTTTCGCAAGAAATATGATTCCGAAAAAAAAAATTGTAAAGATTGTAACTACTATGAGACAAGTTGCAATCGTCTAACAGTGCACCAATAGGTATCTCACCACCACAAAGACTTATTAACGTCTACTCTTCTTTATGGGTGTCTAGTTTGCTCAATATACAATTATTTATTTGAGAGCAACAAAGTTCTAAAACAAAATGAAAAAAAAAATAATAATAATTCCTTAATAAAAGAGTACACTTTGTATGTCAACCGAGGAAGTAGTCATTTAGAACAGGTAACATACAGGGGTCTATTCACAAAGGTAAACTTGCACGTGAGTAAATTTACACTTGTATGTTTTTACTCTTTCACTTTGTAGTAAATGCACTACTTTTGGCTATTCATCATTTACGAGTGTAAATTTACTACAAAGTGTAGACGTACCTGTAAAGTTACTACCTGAAACTTTTCAAATATGGGTAGAGATCTCCGTCCCTTTAACAGAGATCTCCCTATGGTATAGTATAGGGAAAGTTAACATTTTTATCACAAATATGTTTCTATTAAATATTAATGTAATTAATATAATATATTTATTTTTGAATTTAGGAAAACAAATGCAACCGTACTAATAACTTAATTTTGAATGCAATAGTTAGGTAATTTAAATATCTTTAATTAAAATTATTTTATAAAGAGTTTGTCAAAAACACCTAAAGTAAGAGGGAAGTAGCTACTGGTTTAACTGTGCTCTCCCTCGGAGTGTCATAACTGTTCCTAATCATCGCCATCCTCAAGCCCTCCATTTGGGGTGCTTGAGTTGGTGATCTGGGTGAGACTATGGACTCACAAAGGACCCTGAATGCTATTTATATGCTCTTATTCTCATTTCCCTCATAGTGGCATTAGTATGCAATACTCAAGGAATGTAAAAAAAAAAAAAACAGCAAGATGGGCTCAAGTTTCCCAATACAAATGTTTGTAAGAGAGCGAGATTACTTGAAATGCACAGGGCTACAAAGTCTTGGTATGACCAGACTAGGTAATAATTGTTATTTAGTCAATATCTTTCCCAGCCATCACTCTGATTGTTATTTGTAGGTCGAGCCTGGGCCGCGTATGCGCTGCTCTGCGAGACATGCTGTATTGGAGTATGTACTTGAAGCCCCACCCACGCTCCGCCCATATTTTTCATTGGTTTGTGTCATTGTCCTTTGTAAACGCTGGCTTCTGATTCATTAATAGGATTGTTAGTCCCTCCTTAGTACCGCCTTGTCTTCATTTGTATCCTCCCATCAGGAGTGGCCCTTTTACTTCTGCTGTTACACAGGATGTTTTATTTAGTCTGTAAGCACTATTTTCTCTCATGAGTTTCTCCTATTTCAGGCACAACATTCTTTTCCTGCAACATTCAACGCGCCATGCACGCTTTCACTTTAAAGCAGCCCGGGACAACGGCGGCCGCTTCTGCCGTAAGGAGCAGATTGCAGTCGACTCATTGTTGAGAAGCATGTGGTGTTTTCGGTAGTTTTAAGACACATTGTAGGAGGAGGCAAAGCAGACCATCGCGAGACCAGCCTCTCCGTGACCATGCCCTTTATATCTGCGTTTAGTTAATGCTCCTGTTCTTCACAGAACATTTACTCGTAGCATGTACGAAACTATTGCCTCCATTAACCACCCACATTCACCTCTGCAATCTACCTCCTACCGCTCAGAAAAGTTCATGCGCTCTCCTGCATGTTTTATGAAATGCGCCTCGTGCTCAGTGACCTCCGCTGCCCTCAATGCGAATATATACCCTTACAACGCATGCAAATACATCGCATGCCGTTACAACGACTGCGTTGTTAGAACGCATACCATTACATCGCAAGTCATTACTACAAATTGCTGTGGGGGAGCGCTGGACTTAGGAATAGTATTATTAACTATTCCTACTCCAGTTTGTGCAACAGCAGGGAAGGTGTTGGATTCTAAATCCAACACCATTGCGCCCCCTACAGCAAGTCGTACTAATGACTTGCGACCTTGCGATGTAATTGTATGCGTGGTACAACGCGGTCGTTGAAACGACCACATTGTAATGGTACCGTGTTGTGGAGACAGCGTTGTGAACGCTGTTTCCCCTCAATGCTTCATAATTACCCCCTCGCGGAGGATCCTGTTCTCAGGCTGCCTGCCTCCTTCTGCCCTCATGAGGATACTTCAATCTACTCTTAAATCCTTGCGCTTATCAAGTGCACTAATGCCTTCTACCTGAAGCATGTGCTAAACTGCCCATAAGTGGAGAAGATGGGTTCTAATTCTAGTATTTTTCTGACGGTAGACAACTACCCACGGAAATTGTAACAAATTGTTCCTACTTGAATAAAAAAAATAAAAAAACGACGCCTTAGTGTTTTTCTTATCAGGCAGTTATCTTAATGGCTCGTTTTACACATCTTTTTACCTCAAAGTAGTATCCCTGATTCTCTTTCAGCATTTATTTTTTTTAAACTTTAATGCTGAGTACGGCGCCTACTTCAGGGACACTGCGCTCTCTGTTTCAGCTTTCCCAAACGTGTCGCAAGGTCATAGAAAGGAAAACAAGCATTTGCAATGCAATGGTCTCGCAATTCTGAGATTGTTAGCTATTGGCATTGTAAATGACAATGCCTTTTATTTATGTGTTTAAAAAACCTGCAGTAATAAAAGGCTTTGTCATTTACAATACCAATAGGTCAAAATTTCGAAAATGCAAGATCTATTGCGTTGCAAATGCTTATTTGTTTTCTCTTTAGGCTTGTTAACAACGTCCTCACTCATTTGTCCATTGGTTGCCCGGGGTACAGGCACATGCATCATAACATTGCAGACTAACGGAGGAGTGAATACCCTCACTTTACCCGCTTATAGAGATAGGAGTAACAAGGTTATCCCAGGGTTGACTAAATTAGTCAGGATGAGTTAAAGATACCCGGGCCATCCCAGAAGTGGGCCGTGGGGGCATCTGTCAGATTTTGAAGAAAACATAGCAACCTCCCAAGCCCCTTTTATACAGCTGCCCAGTTCTGCTCCCCTGTCCTACCTCAGGTCAGGGCCCTCATGCTTGTTACTTCTTTGGCTGCAAGTAAAGGAGGTGCAGCTGTGGCAGGGGTCAGCAGCATATTACACTCCATCGCTTTGCCCACTCCTCACTTTCCAAGGGTTCGACTTGACCCTTCGTTCGAGTCTCACTCGACTGCCTACTGGCCCACTCCAGTGCCTGCCAGCTATCTCTCACATCACAGTGCACTTCCTGCTGGCTGCCCATGGGACTGATGCGAGGGGAGTACAGAGCAGTTCAGCTGGCAGAACAAGCACAGAGATGGGGGTCCTGGGATCCAAGGCTGCCGCAAGGGCACAAGGACTCTAGCTGCTTCCGTGAGTGCACGCCTTCAGGGAGTGCATTTATTTGTGTGTTCAACTTTATCCTGCACTCTATGGAAAGCCATTCACTGAACCCAGGGCGGTGAGGGCTTGACACATGTGCGCACAAGTCGTTGTTCTTGGATAATATTGTTCACAATTCAAATAGCAACGCTCAACTCCCCGTGGCCCACATCTCACAGGCCAAAATCCTCAATGAAACAATACCAATAGGAAAGGAGCGTATCTCCTTCTTTCAATGTTATCAATCAATTATCGAATTTCTCAAAGAAAGTCCAGTCCACAGTCCCGACGGCGGGATTTATCGGACCGGCTGCTCACGGGAATGTCTTACAGAAGTAGAGAAGAGGTTATTCATGGAAGCGCTTAAAAAAGATGCACGTTTGACTTGTGATATGAATAAAGGTCCAACAAGAATTGAACAAGCCCTGATGAAGTCCGGGTTAGGACGAAACACGTAGGCTGAAAAGATTTGATGAATATTGTCTGAAAAGATTTGATGAAATTGAATGAATGACATTATATGATGTTCTTTCTTTAATAAATTTGGAACAAAAATTCTTTGGAACTGAAAAAATGGCCTGTGGACTGGACTTTCTTTGAGAAATTCGATAATTGATTGATAACATTGAAAGAAGGGGATACGCTCCTTTCCTATTGGTATTGTCTCTATGGAAAGCCATTGGGTTTAATTCACGAGAGTTCAAATGAAGTTACACATTATGCTGCAAAGTAAGACGAATAGCTTGATTCTGAACTTGTATTTTTTGAAACATTTTTAAGGTAGTATGATTAGAAAAGCAGTGCAGAAGTTACATTTCATCATAATTATTGCTCTTTCCATATTTTTTTAGAACTCTTTTTGTTAGTTTTCTCCAGGAAAAAAAAATGAATGTCAAAAAAAAACATGCTAGAAAGGCAATAATAATGCAGCTTACACCCCTGGGCATCCTCTCGGCCCCAAACATCCTCTCAAATACATAGGATAACTGTCGTCCTCGACCCACCCCACACCTCCCATCCCCTACCGCCCCCCATCACTGCAGTCCCATTCTCATGCCCGTCAATCATATTCCACCATAGGGACCAGATTTGTTTATATTTCATCGGGCATTCCCGCCCCAGGTATACCCTATCTTTCGCGGATGCGCAGAAGTCCATAGCCTGAGTCCACTCCGCCATAGTTCGGATAGCCGCTGACCTCCATTTCCGTACTATCTCCTGTTTAGCAATCATGAAGCCCAGTGCCACTAATTTCTTCCCAGCCCAGTTTCCTTCCCATCCCAACAATATCCCCAGTAATGTCATTCGTGAGGTGACTTCATTGGGTATGCCCACTACGTTAGTCAATCTTGTATGTATCCTTGCCCAATATCTAGATATCGCTGGTCACTCTCATACCATATGCAAGAAAGGTACCCGCAGCTCCCTGCATCATGTGCAAGCTGGGGTGTGGCTCCTCCCCATTTTGTGTTGATGTAAAATGCACCCTACGAAAATGTTTGAACTGGATGAGGTGAAGCGCTGCCGGTATCACAAGATCCCTAGCGGCCATTTTCCTCCTCAAATGGGCCTAGGTTGCTCTCCCATCTCTCCCTTAATGTCCGCATCCAGTCTGGCATGTTTACTATTAGCGCCCTATAGACAGAGGAGATGGTCCTTCACCGCTCCATCATCAGTTTAGGTTCCAATGGGTTAAAGACCCGAACCTCCCAGAGGCGTCCGGCTTTATTTCTTCGAAGCATGTTGAACCTGTAGGCATCGAAAAAACTTTGTCTTATGAAGTGCAAACTTGTCATGCTACTGTCTGAAAGATTTAATATGTGGCGTCTTCCCATATGCCTCCTAATGTAGAGATCCCAATAGTGCCCCACCCTGTGAATCTGCCTAGTTGAGGAATCTCTGGCAACCACTCCCCATGCCAATGAGGCATTTGCTTAGGGAGCCTCCCAAGCCATTTCGTGTCCCGGAGTGCTCTGTGCCAGCAGGCAATCGTGGTCCAGGTAACCTCGGGCAGGTCCCTAGATAGCTGTATTACCTGCCCAAGTCACCTCCAGCCGGACGGCAGAGTCCGCCCTATCTGCATACAGCCAGTTGTTTATAGGCAATAACTGTGAGGTCTGATAGTATGGTCGAATGTCAGCCAGCCCCAACCCACCATCATATGGGTGTTGCACACACTTATTGAATGCCACCCTAGGGGCCTTCCCACTCTACATATAATTGGTAATAATAGCTTGTAGTGAGGAGAAGAAGCCTCCAGAGAGAGAATGTGAATAATTCTGGAGGAGATATATCCATTAGGGTAGAGCAATCATTTTAAAAAAAGAGGCACCCCAACCCATTATTGAAAGCGGCAACTTGTCTCATGCAGCAAGCTACACCCCTGGGGATCCTCTGCAGCAAGTGTAGATGATTGAGCTTTCTATCTATATTGAGTTCCCGGCTACACATCGGGTCCAGGGTGACATGTATCCCCAGGTATTTAAAGGCAGAGGCTTTCTGCAAAGTTCGATAGGCCTCCTCCAGAAACGCCTCCCAGATACAATTTATGGGAAGAACCACCAATTTATCCCAGTTAACCTTAAGGCCTGAGTCTTCCCTATATATATTTAATATCTGTATTAGGCGGTGGATGGTGTATTCCAGGTGACTAACATATAATAGAACGTCATTTGCATAGAGCTCTATACGGTCCTCACGGTTACAATGTCCTTGCTTTCCCTAAATCTGGGCAGCTATGCATATTCATTCTACCAACCACTCAACGGCCAGCGTGAACTGGAGGGGGAAAGGTAGCATCCCTGCCTAGTGCTCCACCGTATCGGGATCGAGGGAGATATCGCCCTATTCAGCCACACCGTGGCCCATGGGAGTTCATATAGGAGTTTGTCGAATGCACAGAATCTCGGGCCAATATTCATTTTTTCCAAGGACTGCCAGCAGGAAGGTCTAATTGATTATATTGAAAGCCTTCTTGAAATAGATTGAGATTATCGCCTGTGGCTCCTCCAAGCTTTGTGCTAATTCCCACGTCACATATAGGTAGTGCATACAGTTCTGCATGTGCATGCCCCTCTTGGCCATGAAGCTATTTTGGTCCCAGTGGAAAAAGGTTTCGGATCACTCCCACCAGGTGGATGGCTAGCACTTTAAAGAGGATTTTGGTTTTGGTATTGGTCAGAGACATCGGCCGGTAGGAGGCACAATCAGTAGTAAGTTTGCCTTGTTTATGTATGACAACCACATTAGTGACACGTAGGTCGTATGGCAAGGTACCCGCCCGCAGGGCCTCCCGGTATAACAAGGACAGCTGAGGAACCAATTGGGACGCATATCTTTTAAAGAATTCCACCGGGAATGCGTTTGGACCCGGGGTCTTCCCCGTAGGCATGCTTCTTATCATCTTATTATCTGATCTAATGCTTCTCTATTCCCGGGTAATAGTCTGGTGAGGAGCAAGTCTTTGATGATCAGTTTATTTTATTCTGAAATCAGTTAATCCATTGTCTCATATAATACTTTAGAGTAATTTGCGAACACTGAAGCTATTCCCATTGGGTCAGTGAACCGCGCCTGTGCCCCTCGATGCGCATGACTGGGACAAATTTAGTTTCTGCCTCCTTCTTTCCCAGCCAATATATCAATTTACCAGCCTTGTCCCCGGTCTCATATATTCTCTATTTGGTGGCTAGATTTTCCATTTTTGCCTGGACCCAGAGTTTGGTCATCAGTGTTTCTCTGGCCTTGTCCAATTAAGGGTGTACCGCTGGACCCGGTGTCCGAGGTGCCCCCTCCTCCAGCCCCTCAACGTCCCAATGTAACGCTTGAAATTCTGTGTGCATTTTGGCCTTGTGGAGTGTGGTGTAGGAGATAATGTCACCCCTAACAACTACCTTACGTTTTTCCACAAAGTGATGTCCAAGAGAACTGAGTCCTTATTCCTGACTCCAAAGCACACTATTTCCTCCCATATCTCCTCCTGGAACTCGCCCTCCGTCATGAGCCAAACTGGCATGCGCCAGGCTGCCTAACTCCTCCCACCCTGGGAGCTGATAGTTAGCTCAATTGAGGAAGAGACGGATAAGCATCTCAGGATGATTCTTGAGTCTGTGATCTTGTAAAGAAGTCCAGCCGGGGTTAAAAGGTAGTCTAGTCTAGACTTGGTATGGTGTCTATAGGAGTAATAAGTGTATTTATGCATCTATGGGTGCATGAGTTGCCACACATAGCAGAGAGCGGCTGCCAGTAGCCAGGTGCCCATAGAGAATCTTCTGTTGTGAGGGTTGGAATTTGTGAAGTTGAGTCCCATATCAGCAACCAAATTAAAATCCCCACCCAGTATGACTGTGCCCAAGGGTATATTATTTAGTACGGCAAGCAAGTCATGAAAAGTGATTTCGATCATTGCTGGGGGTGGGGGACACTGGCTTTGGAACAAGTTCTGCCTCCCAACTCCCAGTGATTAATACCCATCTACCCAAGGGGTCATGAAAAATATTTGTCACCTCTAGGGGAAAGGTAAGGTGGAGAAGGAGTGCAACACCCTTGGGGTCACTAGTGTATCCAGCATGATAGGCCAGGTGTATCCATGTCTGCCCAGGAAAGGACAGTGCATACCCAGGAGATGTGTTTGCTGCAGCAATACCACTAAAGGTGTGTAGGCAGGTAGGATCCTTCTACATGGTTACCCAGCACTTTTTTCCTGGTGCTAAGCTGTTATTGACTAGTCTGACTGGGATCCTGCTAATCAGGACCCCAGTCTATATGCTTTCTCCCTAAACTGTTGTGTTCAGTACTTAGGTACATCCCAGATTGGATACTGGGGTACCCTTATAAGTCCCTAGTATATGGTACTAAGGGACCCAGGGCATAGGTACCCCAGAGGTCCCCCATGGGCTGAAACATGCATTATGCAACCCATGGGAGACCATTCAAAATAGAACTACAGGCCTGCCATTGCAGCCTGTGTAATCTGGTGCTAGCACCACTTATTATTGGTTAAGCGCAACGAATCATCCCCAGGAGGATCTCTCGGCGCCACAGTAACAGGCAACGGAAGCAGAACGATGTCTAATTAGAGATTGAATAACCAGGTCTTGAGGAGTTTTCTGAACTGGGTGACAGAGCAGGAGCGGATGTGAAGCGGCAATTTGTTCCAGTGATGGGGAGCCAGGTAGGAAAAAGAGCGACCACCCACTCTGGTTTTATTTATCCTTTTGGGACATAGTAACAGCTGGTCACTAGATCTGAGTTGTCGGGTGGGGATATAAGGTTTTAGCTTATTTTTTAGGTAAACTGGTCCCTTCCCCTGCAGTGTTTTAAAGACCATACATTGGAGCTTAAACACTGCCCGTTATTTTTTGGGCAACCAGTGGAGCAGGTGCAGGAGGGGTTCAGATGGTGTCCAGGGGGGCCGATTTAGAGCAAGGCGAGCCGCTGTATTTTGCACTACTTGTAGCCTTGAAAGAAGACCTTCCCTTATCCCAACCAGTAGGGAATTGCCATAGTCTAATCTGCTCACTAATGGTGCCTGAATTAGAGATTTTCTGGCTGAGAGAGGTATCCACGGGAACACCTTCTTGAGCATTTGCATCAGGCCAAAACAAGTGCCCGAGATGCATTTCACATGTACATCCATGGATAGATTGTCATCCAGTATGACTCCCAGATTTTTCACCCTTTTTTCGGCGTTGGAGACACTCCCAGTTCTGGAGGCCACCAGTCAGCAGACCATATCTCATCTGCCTTTCCGAATAGGAGAATATCTGTTTTATTTGTGTTGAGCTGCAGAAAGTTTGCAGTCATCCACGCTGCTGTTTATAACATGCAGTTTTTAACATTTTCCTTAGTGATAGAGGGGTCAGGATCAATTGTTATTATCAATTGAGTGTCATCCCCATATGAGATGGTCTCAAAGCCACATGATCTAATAATCTTAGCCAGGGAGGACACATAGATGTTAAAAAGAGTGGGACTAAGAATAGACCCCTGAGGTACCCCTTTGTCAAGGATCATGGACTTTGATGTAAACGAGTCCAGTTGCACTACATGTGTTCTATCAGAGAGAACATTTTCAAACCATTTTAGCGCCATTCCGCTGACACGAAACTCTCTCAGCCTTTGAACTAGGATTCGATGGGAGATGGTGTCCAACGCTGCTGATAAGTCTAAAAGGATCATCATGGTTGGGGTGCCCTTATCTAAGGCTAGCTTTATAGTATCAGTTACTTCCGTTAGAGCTGATTCCGTGCTGTGTGACGCACAGAAACCTGACTGAGAGGAGTCTAGTAAGTTATTCAGTTCTAGATACTCTGTTGGTTGATTATTGACTGTGCTTTCATAATTTTGGAGAAAAAAGGAAGCAGTGATATAGCTCTGTAGTTCTGCAAATCCTGTGGGTCAGCCGAGGGTTTTTTCCAGTATAGGTCTGATTCGGGCTGTCTTCCACTTCAGAGGGAGAATGGCTGTAGTTAATGATAGGTTACAGATATCTGTAATGGGTGCCGCTAGGGCTGGGGCCAGAGATGAGATAATATGTGAGTAAGCCAGGTCTAGAAGGGAGCCTGATTTCATTTTAATTAGTAGGATCTGGACTTGCTCAGGAGTAAGGGCCTTAAAAGCTTCCATTGGGAAAGGGATTAATTCTAGAGCGTCTGCATTGATGGTAACCAAACTCGGTTCCTCCTTGTTACTGAATGAGCTATAGATTTTGTTAATCTTTTGTTGGAAGTGATCTGCAAGATGTTCACAGAGCTTTTGGGTTGAGGGAGTAGATGGACTATATACCCTCTGGTTGGTGAATTCTTTAAGAATTTTAAAAAGCTCTTTGGAGGAGTTTTTTGCTTTGCTGATTCTGTCCTCTAGATGGGATCTTCTAGCAGTATTGCACTTTTTAAAATATGCTCTAAAGGCGATTATTATAGACTAGTTTATCTTCTTCCAGTTTCGATTTCCTCCACTTCCTTTCCCATTTCCTACAGATGGCTTTTTCTTTCTTGAGGATTCGGTATACCAAAGTGCTGGGGCGTTCTTTTTCTGGGTCTTGCCTACTTTTTGTGGGGCAATAGTGTCTAAGGTCTTTGCAAGTGAGTCCTCTAGCGCTGCTAGAGCTGACTCGCTGTCCACACAGTCCAGTATGGCTGGTGGGTTGAAGGAAGGGGTGAACGAGGCGAGAGTCACCTTCCTCCACGATCTTGAAGATTTCAGGGCGATCTGACATTTATCATTGACATTTGGAGTTTTTAAGGAAAATTTTAAGGCGAAATGGTCTGTCCAGGTTAAGGCTATGGGGGATTTCACTGTTATGTCCGGTATATTAGAGAAAATGGTATCCAACGTATGTCCGGCTATATGCGTGGGGCTAAATACTTTTGGAAAGAGACCGAGAGATTCCATGGCCACCGTCAGACGGCTGGAGTCTGGGTCTGAGGAGATGTCCAAATGGTGATTAAAATCCCCTACTAGTAGAAAGTTGTCTGCTTGAAGAGTGAAGGGGGCTAGGGATTCCATCAGTGATGAAATAAAGTCTTTTTTGTCGCCGGGTGGCCGATAGACCACTGCTCCCATCCAGTTAGATCTATGTGCTATCTCCAATCTGAATACCATAATTTCTAAGCTAGGGGTGGAGACTGTGTCCAAAAGCTTGATGCTTAAGGGCAAGCGAGTTGCAATGGCTATTCCTCCTCCCTTCTTCTTCTCTCTGTCCAGTCTTATGACTCTATATTCTTCTGGAAATGTGATTGCCGGAGAAGGGGAGGTATCCTTGTGCAGCCATGTTTCTGTGAAGAAACAGATGTCTGGTTTGATGGTGTCCAAGAGGTCCCAGACTTCTGCTGCGTGCTTTGGGATGGAACGTGTGTTGAGGTAAAGGCCCTGCAAGTCATATGGTAGCCCTCCACTTTCACATGCATTCTTCCTTGAGGAGTACTTGCTTATACCTCATGAGTTCGCGGGTTTGAGGGTCAGTTGCATACCTGTTAGGGGGGGCTGGCAGGGAACTGGTTACATTCAGAGCATTGCCCAAAATCCAGACCACTAGCCAGGGATATCTTTCCATTACACATGGTCCTTTCAATATTGTCACCAATCTCCAGGAGCTCCGCTCTCTGGTAGGTGCAGGGGAGCATTTCTATCTTACCCCTGGGGTAAAAGATGCAGCCTCCCTGGCGGCGTTCAGACATGGACGGGCGCAGACGGGCTTGCCCTTGGCGTGCCTTCAGCGCGCCAGCGGCGCATCCGCT
Organism: Calotriton arnoldi; assembly: GCA_963921515.1. Classification (NCBI taxonomy): domain Eukaryota; kingdom Metazoa; phylum Chordata; class Amphibia; order Caudata; family Salamandridae; genus Calotriton; species Calotriton arnoldi. The sequence goes on from CAWUFW010000230.1 coordinate 1,105,101, forward strand.
GCGCGTCCGTGATGGGGCCTGTTTTATGTGAGTAGTCCGAAGCCCTGTGCAAGAGATTATGGGGGGCGACTAGAGCGTAAACCACTCAAAGATGGTGGCCGTCAACGTGCCAGCCGACCTCCTACAGGGCTGCCTCTCTCCACGCAATCGGCTACCTGGCAGGACCGTGGTGGACCGCAGAGTAGCCAGGGGACGTTGGGTGCTTACAATGAGCAAATAGGTAAAATATGTCATAAAAGTTAAAAACACACAAGGATGCTTGCTCTACGTCGAGTGCGATTTCAGTGCCAATAGGTAAAAAGTAAAACAGTTTCTGGGTTCAATTTAGGCTAACCTGTCAAGAAAAGCTAACATCACCTGTTTCTTGTTTGTCACTTACTAAAGATATAGGTTTCCTGTATCTAGGGTCACTGCACTTAAAACCTATAAGTCACCCCAATAGCAGTCCTTTGCAATCCTGAAGGCAGGGTGCTTGATTTTAAGTGAGAGGGTGCCCCTTCATGAGCAGGACACCCCTGCAGCCTACGGAGTCCATTCTACCGGGTTGTCAGTGAAGCAGCCATATACCATATAGAGGGGCACCGCGTAATTACGCGATGACCATCTTGAAACTGGCTGCAACGAATCCTATCATGTTTGGTATCAAACATGTTGGAATCAGTATGGTTCCAAGTACATGTTACCGGTACCAGTTTTCAAGACCCGGACAGCACAAAATGGTTGCTGCCGACCAGAGACACGATTCTGCCCTCCTGCTGCTGAGCCAAGCTTGAGCAGGGGAAGGCAGAACAATAGACATCCTGTTACAGGGAGGTGTGACCACCTCCCAGACAGGATTTAGTGTATTGGGGCAGGGTGGGTGCACTTGCCAGCGCCACTCAGTCTGCAGGAGGGGCACATTTGGTGTTCCCATGCATAGTCCAGTTCAAACCAGTCGTGGGAGCCGTTGGCTCCCGCTCTGGCACGAAACTGGACAAAGGACATGGGAGTAACCTCCCCTCTGTCCAGACTCTCCCCTGGGAGGGTCCCCTGAATCATCCCAACCCTTTCTCTAGGGTACTTAAGGGCTTACCTGGGTCTAGGACCCTAGATTCGTCACGGGATAAGATTCAGATCAGACACCACTTCTTCTTCTACCGTCTGTGCACTCTGGACTTTGCTGGACTTCGTTTGGGCTCGACTTCGTCTCCCTTTCAGTCTGCTGCATCGTCTGTGCCTGTGCACCATACAGGAACCTTCCAAGGCCTGTGGGCATCTAAGACACCTGAAAGAATTTCCCTTGAAGTGAATGAGTCACTTCCCTGCATTCGCAGGCACCACAACTAAGTCGACCAGTCTGCTGATCCTGAGCTCGTCCGGACTCTGAGAGGTTCTGCAACACAGGCACTGGTTTTCTACAGCTCCTGAGGCCTGCCCTGCCCTCTCATGAGGTTTGAGTCCAGTATCCCTCATGGGGGTTGCAATAACCAAACCCCTGTGCACCGCGCCAACTTGCAGTTGCAAAGGCTTGTTGGCTTTCTTCCATGAAGATCTTTGGCTCCAAGTAGCCCCAACCTTGAGTACCTCCTGTGACCAGAATATTCAGCCACACCGCATCGTGTGCATCGTGGTCTGCATCTGTTGGTGAGCTGCTTGAGGTCCTCTCACGACTCGAGTGCCTCCAGCCTGTGGGTTCATTTGAGGGTCACCTTTGCTTCTCTTGGGCTCCTCTGATTGCTTGGGGCCTGCCCTGACTCCCCTACTTGTGTTGAGTCCCCTGGACCTTCCTATTCCCAATGTTGCTCCTTCATCAGTTCTTGTGTTGATTGCTTTTGCCAAGGCTTGTTGGTACTCCCGCTAGACACCGACCCCTCAGCACTCGACATACTTTGTGGGACAGCTTGTGCATGGCTCCTGGTCTTCCTCAGCATCGCCTGGTCCTCACAGCTGCAGAGTCAAGGTCCTCGTCAACTCTCCTGCAACTCCTGACATCGGTAGGCATTCGTCTTCCAAGTCTCCTGGTCACTCCTGAGTGACATAGACCCTGTCCCCTCTGCTTGCAGGTACCTCTCAACAAGAATCCACCTTCGGATTCCAACGGACACTTTCTCCTCCTTCAGGAGCGGCACTTCCTGAAGTCCTCCATTGGGTTCAACTGCAGTTTCTGACACCACTTCACGCGTATGCACCCGGCTTCCCTGGTGTAGGTAACGTGGGTACTAGGGTATCCACGGGTGGGGTGGCTCTCCAACCTTCTGTCTTCCACGGAGTTTCTTCTGGGTCCACTGGGAAGGGTCCTTAAACCTTAAAAATCCATCCGCGACTTACGCGAAGACTTGTACGGAGCCCGCGGTCGTGTTTCCACACTGCACACGCTCTGTAGGGTTCCTAGTCATTCCCCATGGGTGGTTCCTTGGGTCCCTGGCACTTCTACGAACTATCGACATTGTCTTGACCTGAGTAGTGGTTCTTATACCACTTTCTTAGTATATGGTTTGGTCCCCCCCTGTGGTCCACTGTGTATTACGTGCTATTTACTGTGTTTCTTTGCAAAGTATTGTGTCCATTGTGCATATCTCCGGGTAGAAGATATTTGTATGTGTTAGAGAGTATTATATAATAAATACATATTTTTATAAATACCTTGTGTGGTTATTTTTCACTGAATCTATACTATAAGATTGCATTCTGGTAAAACACTTACACTCCTTCTGGACTAAGTATCTCCGGGGACTGGAGGAGGGTAAGTGTTGCCGACTGGGCCGCCAAACTAAACCGAATCACGCGTACTACACGGCGCCTCCGCGTCACCCGATGACACACCTAGTCACAGAACTTTAGGTCGGATTTGGATCAACATGATACACACACAGTAGGTAGCACGAATTGGCACCGCTTAGTGTGGGGTAGTGTAGCCACTATATATTTGAATGTTTTTTGTTCTGATGAAGCACCCCGGATCCCTAAGACCATTAAAGGCGCGAAAAATGTCGACAACAACAATCTTTCTGAGGGGTGACCAACATTAGGCCACACTCTCTAGACAGGAAGTGCAGTCCCCTTACCTGTCTTCACACTCGATTGACTACCTGGTTTCCTTTAAAACCTGAGGCAGCCAGAACCTTGAATAGGCTTTTTTTATCCCTGGGAGGGTATTCTTACCAATAAAGTGTTGTACTAGAAAATCCCCTCACCAGTTTTAACCTTACACACAACACTCCACTTTTGAAATAGCCCCCCTCACTTGCATTCATCCATATGGCAACCTCGAAAAGATCTCCGCAAAGGCGACCCTTCGGGGGACCCAATGGGCATTGCAGCGCCGGCCCAACGAGGAGCAACGCCCGATGATGAAGCATGACATTCTCTAGGGGATTTGTGAGGGCAACATGAACAGTCTTGTTGACTGTCCACTCCCATCACCCCAGTACAGGCACACTCTACAATTGTGAGATTTTGCGCCCTTCTCACTGTTCATTCTCCCCAAGGAACACAAGCCCTTTCGATTATCTTTTGTTTTGACTATAAAGCTTCAGGAAGAAAAGCATCCTATGTTTTTTGGGCCAATCAAATAGGGGTGTCTCTGTTATGATGAGTGCTAACTGGGTGAAAATCAAAGCAGTATGCCAAGATGATTGGTAGGCTGTTTAGTCTCTGGTAGAGTTGTTTGCCATCAGCAAAAATTTGATAAGATAAATTAGACGTTGATGATTTGTTTAGATCCTGTGCTATGGTCGGAGTGTAAGTTTTTTTTAGGATGGCTGGGCAATGGTCATTGGGGTTTTTCCTGTTCTTGAGGATTTTGAACACATGGCTGACTTCTTGTACAGTGAGTGGAGAGGAGCCTTCTAGAGAACATTTTGGGGTTGGTGTGGTTGGGTGGATTGAAGGGTAGCACACATTCTCTCTAGAGTCAGTGATAGTCAGGCATACCCCAAGGACCTCAAGAACTTCCGACCCATCTCTCTGCTCCCGTTCCCCGCGAAGGTCACCGAGAAAATCGTCAACAAACAACTGACCCGCTACCTCGAGGAGAACAACATCCTGGACCCTTCCCAGTCCGGCTTCCGCAGCAACCACAGCACCGAAACCGCCCTCATCGCCGCCACCGATGACATCAGGACCCTGCTAGACAACGGAGAAACAGCAGCCCTCATCCTCCTGGACCTATCAGCCGCCTTCGACACGGTCTGCCACTACACACTACGAACACGCCTTCACGACGCCGGGATCCAAGAGAAGGCCCTGGACTGGACCACATCCTTCCTCTCCGGCAGAACACAAAGCGTCCGCCTCGCCCCCTTCCGATCCAAAGCCACCAAGATCATCTGCGGCGTACCCCAAGGCTCCTCCCTCAGCCCAACGCTGTTCAACATCTACATGGCACCCCTCGCCCACGTCGCCCGACAGCACAACCTCAACATCATCTGCTACGCCGACGACACCCAGCTGATCCTCTCCCTCACCAAAGACCCTCACACCGCCAAAGCCCACCTCCACGAAGGAATGAAGGCCGTCGCCGAATGGATGAGGACCAGCCGCCTGAAGCTGAACTCGGACAAGACGGAGGTCCTCATCCTTGGTTCCAACCCTTCAGCATGGGACGACTCCTGGTGGCCGACATCACTGGGAACAGCCCCGACACCCACCGACCACGCACGCAACCTAGGGGTCATCCTCGACCCCACCCTCTCCATGACTAAGCAGGTCAACGCCGTTTCCTCATCCTGCTTCAACACCCTCCGATTGCTCCGCAGGATCTTCAAGTGGATCCCCACCGAAACAAGAAAAACAGTCACCCAGGCCCTCGTCACCAGCAGGCTGGACTACGGAAACGCCCTCTACGCAGGAACGACGGCTAAGCTCCTGAGACGGCTGCAACGCATCCAGAACGCCTCTGCACGTCTTATCCTCGACATCCCCCGACGCAGCCACATCACACCCCACCTGAGAGACCTGCACTGGCTCCCTGTCAACAAGAGGATAACCTTCAAGCTCCTCACCCACGCACACAAAGCACTCCACAACTCCGGACCAGCCTACCTCAACAGACGACTCAGCTTCTACACCCCCACCCGCCAGCTCCGCTCCACCAGCCTCGCCCTCGCCACAGTCCCCCGCATCCGGAAAACGACCGCCGGCGGCAGATCCTTCTCCCACCTTGCCGCCAAGACCTGGAACACCCTCCCCACCAACCTTCGGCAGACCCAAGACCTACTGGCCTTCAGAAGACTCCTCAAGACCTGGCTCTTCGATCAGTAGCAGCACCACCTCCCTCTTCCCCCAGCGCCTTGAGACCCTCGCGGGTATGTAGTGCGCTTTATAAGTGACATGATTGATTGATTGATTGATTGATTGATTGATATTCATTAGCATGAATAGTTTGGACTGATAGTGCTTTAGGATCTTGATGTAGAGGTCTATGAAGGGAACCAGGATAGTGTTTGATCTCGAACCTCATTGGACATTGTAAATTTGAATAGTTCTCCTGTTATCCTTATGCCTAATATATTAATTGGAAATAGTAGGATTTCTTTCTGTCTGAACTCTGCTTTGTTATTGTCTCTGTCATGTACTTTGCAGGTATCTTTGTGATATAAAAGTCTGTTTTTCCTCATTTTCTTTAAATAGCACAACCACTGAGAAGATTTAACTCATTTAGAAACTAAATGTTAAGGGAATGCGCTGTTCTGATTTCTGTTTCCAAGTGGGAAATACCTGTCTAAGTGTTCAGGTGTAAAAAACCTGACAGACCTATGTATGGGGACAAAGTTTAAAATCTAAACACGAAAAGGTAATTGTGAGGCAAAATGTGAGGACTTTCAGAACCCGACACACTGATGTTTGGGCATAACACATTTTTACAAAAATTTAAAAAGCTGATATTAGGAGGCGCAATTAATGTATTCACTGGAAATGAGAAGATGGTGTTTGCGTCTAAATTAATTCATTTCTAAAACATTTCGATCTAATATTTGAGTAGGAATGTGTGCATGTATGGGGATACCTTTTGCAAATGTTAAGGCATTATGTTCCTGATACTGGAGGGCACTTTCTGCTGCCATGACAGATATTTCATTATTTTTTGGGGGGCATTTAGTGATAAATACATTAGTTGTTTTTATAACCATATCTGTATATGCAACTGTGTTGCCCCTTTAAATTGAGCAGTAACTGTACAATCCCAGTTTGTAAGATCTACCTAACTTGAACAACAGCACAGATTCTCGTAAGACCCTGATTGTGAGGTGTATGTAATTTTTCATCTTCCCATCCTGCCCTGTCCAAGTAGAGTTTTAGGGCCAGATGTATCAAACAGTTTTACCCATTCTGTGTCTATGGGAAAATGTGTTCGTACATCTGGCCCTTAGTCATTGAGTATGGCTGATAATCTTCTCTGAAGATGAGACGGGGAAGGAGGGAGGCAGAAGTTAAGGGAGGTGCTTTAATAATTGAGTATAATGTTAGCGGGCTATGGCTAATTGCCTCGAAATGTACGAGGTAAAATGCCATGTTTGGCGATATTTCTTTCAAAATATTTTTAAGAGAGGGAGGATGTGGTAGAGAAGAGGGAGGTTGGAAGGAGGGAGAGGGCGATCATACTAAATTAATCTTCTGAGGGTCAGGTTTATAAAGAAAATCTTGACATATTTAAATAGTTCATCAATGCCCCTCGAGATCTTCCAGTAAAACCTGTGTGTTTTTTAAGCAAATCATTTTGCCAATTGCACTGTAAAATTACCTATTTCGCTCCACATTTGTGGGTGAACAAAAGGCTGTTCTTCTCTGCAGGAGTGGGTGGAGGGAGGTTGGGGACTGAGTGTGCTGGCTCACACGGTGCTTTGTGGTGTGATATTATCTAATCACTATTATAAAACAGCCCAAAATCAGCATACTTAAACATGCAACACCGTACCTAAAGGTCGGTTCCCCCCTTACTCTTCTGCCTTAGCTTAGAGCTTACCTCCTCCACCAAACCACTTATCAAACATACACTATGCAGAGGTACAGCACGTAGAGACTTGGAGTAGATCTAGTTATATTCACTCTCTTGGCAGTCTTAGCCGGCCCATGCATTAGACCACCTTGCAGCTCATTTTTGAGTAATATTTTATGATCAATTTTATGATCACCACTTAGCTTCTTATGGTGTTTTTGGCGCTTGTCTCTGCAGTCAAGTTTCCTTCAGCAGGTTGACCCTCTCCTCAAAAGGCTACTTGCTCTGATTCTCTTTACCAGTGAACAGATTTGCTTCGTTCCAGATAAGCAGTGCACAAATCAATTTGGTAAAACTAGTATTGTGGCCTCGCAAATGACAACACTGTACAAACTGTACCAGCAAGTGCAAGCACAGCATATTAGAGATATGATTGTTACCATCACAAGGTTTCAAATGGTTCCAGGCAGGCTGAGGAGAGAGGCCAGTGTACATTTTTGGTGGCATTTGAGTAAAAAATTGCGTAACATCTCAGTGAACAGGATGTAACGAACAAGTGAGATGTAACAAGGAAAAGCATCGTAATAAACAAGGGTGATGTAACTGAGGATATAGAAAACAGAACACGTATTAAAACACTTTATAGATGTTTTAAATATGTTAAATAGTATAGTAGTGAGTGTAGCTGTCTTAGCTGTCCATTACAGTAGAAAGTATTGATACATCACGATCACATTGGGGCAAAAGCACTGGCAATTGCTTCAGTTCTCCCAAAGAAAATGATCAGAACCTCATCAAGACACCACAATTAAATGCAAAATATTCTACAATTAGAATGTCCCATGATACAAATTGTTGGCATTTCACTGCCTTAAAATAAAATCAATGCCTCACCACGCTAACAGCATTTCAGCCTAGAATTAAAAAGTTAAAGGCAATAGGGAATGCTAATCTGCAGTATTCAAATATTTAGGTGCTGACATTTTTCATGGGAATTCTTCAAGCTACAGCATGCAACAGTTAACTCATACATAAAGACTAATTTTCCCTGTGTCCTCGGAGTCTGTGACACTTCTCCACAGTTGCACTCTTTGTTATCTGATATCCACACAAAAGCATTGCATACCATACTCTTCAAGGGCAATCACTAATGGGTTTCCCCAAGGTGAGGTTCATTCAGAGATTTGATAGGTTTCAATGGCTCATTCAGGTACCCTTCACTTGTATTTTGCTGACGCTAGCAGTGCCTTTGACTTGGTAGACCACTTGATTCTGTGGCAGACTCCCGAGAATATTGCCTACTTCCTGTCTCAGCTGTACAAAAGCCTATCTGCTAAAGTACAAATTGGCCTAACGGAGAATGCTCCCCCTTCTTTCAAAATCAAGAGGGGAGTCAGGCAGGGCTGTGTCTTGGCTCAGCTCAATTTCTCTTTTCTCTTTTCTTAAACGGAGTTGATGGTGCCCTGCAGGCTCTATAGTCGATTTGCCAATAGTTGGTGGACATTCGATCCCAGTGTTTTTGTATGCAGATGATGCGGTCCTAATATCTAGGACCGCTGTCGGTCTGCAGCAACTGATGGACACTTTTGGAGACTTTATGGAGGCTAGGAAACTAAAGATTCATATAACTAAAACATTTACGATGACTTGTGGTAGAAATATCCTGAAATGTAAAACATTTTTTATTACGGGCACCCCTATTAGGAACCTCAATTCCTTTTGCTATTAAGGTATCCTTTTTACTAATAATGGTTTATGGACTCGATACATTCAAAATGCTAGATCCAAAATGAGTAGTGTGTGCTAGGGAGTTTTTAGGTTCTCCCGTAAACTTGGTAGTTAACCTATTAGGGAAAGGATTAACATCTATAAAGCAAGAGCTCTCTCTGCCGCTATGTATGGAGGGGGCCTGTGGGGCAACACTAACGGTAGACCTCTATAGGTGGAAGAACACACCTTTCTTAGGCACCTCTTGTCTATCCCAGCCTCGACACCATCGACTACTGTGCATAAGGAAGTGGGGGCTAACCCACTTGGACGACCTGCTTCCTCTTAAGCCCATTTTACTCTAGCACTCTATCGAGCTAAAAATTAGACAGCTTTCTCGAAATCTATCATTTTGGATTGCCTAGCATTAGACCATGCTCTTATTATCCAGTGGCTATTTGTTTTTTTATAACAAGCTTGTTATTGGATTTTTGAATTCCACCACATAGAGAACAATTTCATCTGCATAGCACTTTTACATTACAGTTAACCACTTGATAAATCACATTCCCAAACCACAGTCCCAATCTCTTGTTGTGTTTTTGTGGTGGACAGCCTCCTGCAGTATAGATGGGCTTCTCTAATTTGGAGCACCAATCCACTCCCGCCCTCCACTCTGCCAGGAAAGGGTCGTTCAGGGAGTTCCTTCTATGAGCAATATCACACTTAGTGACCAAGGTAGCAATACCCACAAGAGTTTGATCATTCCCGGCGCCGCCAATCTTGTTGACCAGCCGAAAAGGGCCAACCTAGGGGTTAGTTTATAGTCTTATTCCAGGAACTCGGAGAGTTCACATCCTATTCGTTGCCAGTAAGGTGAGAGGATCGAGCAGGCCCAGACCATGTGGTAAAAGTCGGCTGGAGTTGCTGAGCAATGAAATCAAGCAAGGTGGGGGATCATCCCAGCATGATAGAAGCGTGTCGGGGTGAGGTATGTCGTGTGCAGACAGTTTAGTTGGATCAACCGGAGGCGTGTAGAAATGGCCAGCGTGTGGGGCTAACCTAGCCTCCCTTCAGTCTGCCTCATCTTGTTCACCAATCTAGCTATCCCAACAATGTTTAAGAGTGTCAAAACCGTGTGGGCCATTCGCGATGAGTGATCGGTAGATTTGGGATATGGCGCCATTACCATTGGGCCCCAGTAGCAGTTTGGCCTCGAAGGGTCTAAATTCAGGGATGTCAGTGTCAGGAGGGACGTTGGCCATGAGTGCGTGGTGAAGTTCCAAATATTTGTGGAATTTATTTATTTATTATTTTGGGGTTTTATATAGCGCTAGCTAGACCCGGGGTATCAGAGCTCTTTACATGTTATGTGAAATAGTTTACAATAATTACAAGAGGGGATTCATGTAGATCAAACAGCCAGAGAGAAAAAGTATAGGACAATGAAGCATACAGGTAGTCAAAGTGGACACAAAAATATCTAACAGTACAGTGTTAAGGCAATGGCGTTGAATTGCGTCCGATTGAGGTTATAGCGGTCTTATAAGTCCTGAAAAGTGAAAATGTGTTTCCCGGCCCAGACATCTCCCAGGACTGTGATGCCTATCAAATCCCATTTATGGAATTCCTTTAACCCTGCTTTCTAGTGGAACCATTGCCCTCTCCAGAGGGTGGTCATCCCAGTCAATCTAAGGTTCCAACCCAAAAATCTCAGCACGGATCTCCAACAAAGAAAGACCATGCAAGTGGTGTCGGCAGGGTGTGGGGTACAGAGCGCTATATAAAGTATCTAGGACGTGGTCAAACCCCAGAAGAGAGAGTTCCCCACGATAGGCTGGATCAACCCACCTGCTGCTAAACCAGTTGTTAATGACAATCAGTCGGGAAGTGTATTAATAGCATTCAAGGTCCACCAATTCCACTCCGCCATCATATGGAGATTGCCTACCATGGGGGAATGCGATTCATGACCGACCACCTGACCCAAGAAAGGAACGAATGATGGAGTCAAGTGATTGAACCAATTGGGGAAATCAGGAGTAGGAAGTGCTGAAATATATATGAAAAGTGAGGGAGAATCATCATCTTAAATGCAGCTCATCACTTGCAGGGGAACTGCACCCACCTCTGGATGTTTGTTTTCATCTTGGACATCAATGGTGTTAGATTGAGGTGTCTCGTGAGTTCAGGGAGTAGGAAGATGTGAAACCCATGGTATTTGAAGGAGAGGCGCTTCACCGGGATGACGGACTGCCATATGTGGTATACATTTGGCTGTATTCCCCTGGAGGCCCGAGGCCTCGCTGAATAATGTGAGGAGTTCGAGACGCAGGGGCCCGAGGACTGGGAGTCAGGTAAGAACAGTAGGATGTCATCTGCATAGAGGGCAATGTTCTCCTCTGGTACCCCGTCCCACGACTATCCACTGAGTTGGTCATCACAGCAGATGATCTGCGCAAGGGGCTCTATCGCAAGGGCAAATAATAAGGGAGATAGGGGGAAGCGGTCTGAGAGTGAGCCATTGACCCGGATTTGTGCATAGGGCTTGTAGTAAAGTGCCCCAAAAAGGTGCTGAATGTGCCTCCTAGTCCGGCGCGCTCGAGAACAGCCCCAAGAAAAGACCAGTTCACTGTGTCAAACACCTTATCGAAATCTATAAGGTGTAGCGCTGCTGGGGGATGAGATACATCCAGCTTGGAGAGTGCCACTTGGACTCTCCTAATACAGTGTCTCGTGCTGCGTCTGGCCATGATGCCACATTAAATACGGTGAATTCAGTATGGCAAAACAGGTTGCAGTTGATTGGCCAGGATTTTAGCATAGAGCTTAATTTCTGTGTTAACAAGATGTGTCTGTATGAGAGACACTTCTCAGGAAGATGTCCTGGTTTAGGGATAACCACGATAGAGGCTAAGTCGAATCGAGGTGGGAATGTTCCCCGTTCAGCCACCTCGGTATAAAGCTTGAGCAAGAATGGGGTCAATTGATTACAGAATGTCCGGTACTACTTGATGGGGAACCCGATGGGACTATGTGTCTTGCCAGAAGACATATCCAAGAAGGCAGAGTCAATCTCATCTGCAGTCATGGGCTGGTCCAACTCACGGGCTAGGGAAGAAGGGATTGTAGAGAGCGGAATATCACACAGCATAGAGTTCTTGATAAAAGGCTGCAAGGTCTGTAGGATACTGGGGGGGTCTAGTAGGTGACGGTCGTCGTCATCTGTTAGTTGGGTTACTATTCTCGAGATAGTGTCGTGGGTCGCAAGCCAATAGAGTAGCTTCCTCACTGTTTTCATAGATGTTTCTCATATATGCCTGCCTACATTTGCGGGCATGCTCAAGAGCAAACTGCCAAACGCGACTACCGGACATTGAGAGCTGCCGTGTGTGGGTGGGGGTGGAGTGGTCAGGGGGTAGGTGGTAGGCTTTCCAGGGCATGAATTTGGGTCTCAAGGACGGTAATTTGTGCCATTTTGCTCCCTTTCACTTCTATGGATGAACCCTTTCGCCAGACCTCTAATAACTGCCTTACTGGCCTCCCACAGAGTGGCTGCTGAGGTCACGACCCTTGATTGGCTTCGAAGTAGGCATGGATCTCAGATTCCAAGGAAGCCTCAAAGTGTGGGTCATTGAGGTACCAGGCGTTGAGATGCCAGATGGATCTCTGAGCTTGGTCCGCAGCACCAAAGGTCATAAAGAAGGGGGAGCGCGGTCAGAGATTCCCCTCGGTAGGATGGATACAGAGTTCGCGTGGCCTACGTCTGTGGCTGGTAGCAGATAGAGGTCGATGTGGGAGGCTGTGTGCAGTGCTCAAGTTGAGCTTGTCTTTTCCAGTGCTCAGCACCTGCACTTAATCATCAACACTGGAGTTTATGGTAGGCACTGGGAGATTAAGTGATATGCCCAGAATCCCAGGATGTTGAGCCTACACCGAGACTCGAACCTGGTTCCCCAGCTCTGAAGTCGGCCGCTCTGGCCATTACGCCACATCCTCTCCCCACTCTCATGGTTGGTTCTGTTTTAGGCTGCGTTAACAGGAGAAATGGGCTGGTTGATGGTTTGTGTGCACGTGCATGCAATAGAAATACTGTCCACATACTGTGTTAATCGTTCTCAGACAATCTACACTGTTTTTTGTAGTGATATAATTTCCATGCCGTGCAAACTTGAACATTCACTTTTTGCATTCGAGCCTTGCAATGCTTCCTTACGCTCCTAGGTCCACGATTCTACACGAGTTTCGCACCCGGCGAAAAATAGAGCCCATCTAATTTTTCAATTGTTCCTGCTAATTTTGGCCTCAAACAAGCCAATGTATCTTTTTTCGGAAGAGAAAAGTGCCACTGAATCTGATGTGAAGGCCTTAAAGGGAGGAAAGGGCATGGATGTTGGGGGAAACGTTTTCTCAGGCATAAATTATAGAATTATGCAGTTCACTGTGATCTTTCTCTCCCCACCAAACCCACCCACACACACCACTCTCTCTCTTTTCTGTGGGAATTCTAAGTGAACTGAATTAAAGCAGTAAGGCTTGTACTGTCGACTGTGGGATAAGGATCTTTCTCGAAAAGTGTCTTTCACTTGTCCTACTTTTCATTCGTGTATTGGTTCATAATGTATATTACTGACCCCTGAGACAAATGGAGTGCTTTACAATAAAAATGGGCGCTAACAGGAGAAATGGGCTGGGGCAATCTGCCTCCTGACTAGAGCCCTGGCACTAGTTTTTTTTTTTTTTTACAAATTAACCACTGTCCGTGTGCCCCTGAAGTGTGAGTAAAAATCGTTCCCATGGGGGCTATACTCTCCACACGTTGCAGAGCCCCAGTGCATCTCTGCACTCTATAAGTGCACATGACGGTTTGGCCGGCCGTCTTGGGCCAAACAGTCATACGCACTTAGCATGCTCTCCACCAGGCTGTATTGCACAGTCTGGGTGGAGAACATGCACAGGCTCTCACTCCTTGTCTGAGTGCCGAACCACGGTGCTCAGACCAATCACGGCGCTGCTGACAGCAGGGCCCTGATTGGCTTAGGGGAGCCTGTGTGCTTCCTGCTTCTGTTCTGGCCGGACTCATGAGGAAGAGACATAGAGAGACGACGGAGGTCATTCCATGCCCGAGGCCTACTATGGTGACACCAAGCGGGCCTTCAATGGTGGTGGAATGGGAATGACAATAGAGAAGGCCTGAGCTCCGGCCATCTTACTGGATGCAGCAGGAGGAGTGTTTCAGCAGCAGGATGGTGAGCAGATAGACAGGTAGTCGATGGTAGATTTCCACCCTCTGCTGGCACTGGCTTCTCTGTCACAAGCTGCTCATACACAGGCCAGGGGTGACCACAGCTTTGTAAGAGGGTGGCATAATGAAGAATAGGAATTCATGCCATAGCACTTTGAGGCTTCCATTCATGCTTTCTGCCTCAACTGGGCAGTGACACCAGCAACCTCACTTTATTGTGATCGAGAAGGTCAGTTGTCACTCGAAACATGGACAAGACACAGAGACAGAAACTAGGTACAATCGCCTCTCATGGAAACACACAAAAAATGTTGCTTCTGCTGACTCCTCTTACTGGCACCACAATCCCCTCTTGCAAGAAGAACCACAGAGAAAGACAAGGTCCAGCCTCAGCTCCCCAAAGATGACAGAATCCTTATGAAATCCACAGAAAAATCCATGCTAAATTAGACATTGTTGAGAAAAGGATTGTACCCTTTGAAGCCAAATTCGACCATGTAGAAAGGAGAAAGATCGCATTCGCAATAGGAACATCCTGAAATCAGAGACTGTGCTGCAGCAAGTAAAGGAAATGTCTGAGAACATGGAGTTTCAGGGCTGTGCACTGACTTCTGTTGTCCAATTTGAGGATTAGGTTGAATGTTTAGAATACTTCCAGAGGTTCAGTAATTCTGGGGATACCGATACTGGACGGAGAGTCTGACACTACAGTGGTGTGAGAGATGTTCCTCTTGCAAGTAATAATCCCCAATTTGTAAGGGAAAGCCTTAAATTTGATGAAGGCTAAAAGGCTATCTTATTAGAAGATCCATGTACACTGAAAAGGTCAGAGGACTGGATTTGGTTGGATTTCAAGCGGAGGAAATGCAACAGGCAGTCCTGAAAGCATTTGCTTAGACCATTATTGAATGGATTTTCTGAAAGCAAAAGAAAATTAATTCAAAGTTTGCAGCCATCTAGAGAGAAAAGACAAGCATTGGCAAAGCCATGAGTTTTCGGAGTGTGAGAACTATCAGCCTTGCCAAGGCTTGTTGTTTAAGAGGTTTGATTTCCAACATTTCATCTGCAGTTTGGAGACACAGAAATCCACATTCACCCTCTTCAGCAGTATGTAATGGTAGGAGCTGGACTATATGTGTTTTCATTACACAAAAGTTATTTCTCGCACTTGATATACATTCTATCTTTGTTGACTAATTTATATAATAGATGACAGTGTTATGCATGTGATGTCAAGGCTGTTATGTGTCACAAATGCAAATGAAAAGATGTTGAAATACAAACAAGAGTTTATGCTTTCTATGTCTAGTCCTAGGCTACAAATGTCTGTCGCAGGCCTATTGTTTCTAATACGTGACATATACTTAAAGCTGGCTTTGGGTCAGCTCCTTGCTCATGATTGAATAACTTTGTACTCTATCTTAGATCTCCGATCTTGCTTTGATGGCTTTCCTCCCTATTTTTGGGTTTGTCCCGCCCAAGGGCAGTTTGGTCTCTCAGTGTTCTGTTTGGACGTGTTGTATGCTTCCACTGCTGACTTGAGGAGACTCTTTCTTTACCATTCAAAACTCTATGATATACATGTCTTTCCTTGGTCTTTCCCCTGCTTAATCCTCCTTGCGAATGCCCCTTACCCACTCTTGCTTTCTATTTACTATGCTTCCCTATTTAGTACTCTCCCCCACTCATTCATTGCTCCCCCATGCTTTCCGTCCCGTTTCCAGTTTTCATATATGGGGGGCCAACAGTTGCAAAGTGTCCTTGGGCCACTTGCTTAATTTTTTTGTACTGCTACAATTTCTTTTTTACTTTTAATTTACTGTTCTAAATTGGCTGTCCGCCTTCTTGTAACTGTAAATTAAAAATGACAAAATGGCCCCCAATGTGCCTTTAGCAATGTGCACATATGCATAGACGGCCATCTTGGAATGGTTTCATGGGCACACAGGCATTACGACACGTGTAGGCATCGTCAGTCATATTGAAATAGCTTTTCTATAATAGCAGACACATTCTAAAGTGGCTTTTTCATGCATCTGTATCCGTGCACATGCAGCATCATGCACTTGCTGCAATTTTGGCATTAGCTAATGCAAAAAAAAGCATTGGCAAAGCCAGTAGCTTACCTTTTATAGTAGAGACCCATTGGCTTTGCCAATTAATAATTTCTGTTGTGATATGACCTCCATCTAGACATTCCCTTTCTCACAATGTCTACAACGTTATCAGCCCTAGATAAGCGTGCGCTCTATGCACTCATGCCCCTGAGGGCAAATTAGGCAGCGGTTTCTCTTTAAACAGTAAGATGGTTTTATGAAATGTAATGAAACATGTATCACCCCATGAAAGTGTAACTCTGAGATCTGCTCTTTACTTTCGGGAGTGTAATTCCCACAGGCACAGTCTCTTGTGTTGTGGTTCTGACTCTTCGTGCAGTGGACATGCACACCTGGCCTCGTCATTGAACTTTACATTTTAAAAGCTGACAACCAAGAGTTTCATAATGACGATGAAGCAACCGAGCCATTGTGGAAATGCTTCCAAATTCCAGACATTCACAAAGTGTTTTCCCCTCTAGGTAATCAGACTGCGTTTCCTCGGCTCGCTTTGAAGCGTCTGACGCATGCACGCAGGGCGCGCGGAGGTGAGGTCATGTCTTTCAGGCACGCTGCCTGCTCACAGAGGCCTGTTGTTTTACTTCCAATGACTCTTTATGCTTGTGGGCGATAGGAAACACAAAGCCCTTGTATCATATCTGTACCTGCGGCCTTATCTAGGGAAATATCCCAGCAGAGAAAGAGGGTTTGGACGGAGTTAGTCACACATCACTGACTTGGCTAGTGCCCTGCTGATCGGAAACCTTTCCATTCCCTGAGTTTGTCAGTTGGCGACTTGCCCCACCTCTGCCATCCATTCAGAATGACTGGCCAGCTGGAAGAGCCCTCATGTCCCTATAGGTCAGTCTGTCTGTGGAGTCTCTCACCTGAATGAGGATTGCTTTCCAGCTCCTTTCCGGCTCAGGCATTTTTGCTCCGGCCTAACACCCTAATCCCTTCTATTTATCTCCACTCCTCTTGGTCCTGATCCAGGCCCAGACTAGGAATGTTCTTTTTTCATTCCTGCTCATACTCACTTTAATTGACCCTGAGGTTTCACTGCTGCTGTTCCAGTCTTCCAGCTAAAATGTGCTTCCACAGCAGGCCCACAGAGGGATTAACTGTCTCAAGAGCCAGGCATCCATTCAGCCCAACTCCAGTAGCTATGTAAAAATATTAACACTATGGAGGCGACAAATAAGTACTGCACAAGAGACAAGGAGAGATGAACAACTATGACAAAGATTCAGTAGGTGCGATGGAAAAAACAGCAGAAAAAACACAAACTCTGCACAATGAACATAGTTGTAGCTACACAACAGGATTCATCAGAAGTGAAATCAGGCGTGAGGCAAGATGGCGTCTGAGTGGCATCTCACTCGTGACACTCCTCCGGTCGGACCCCTAGAACAGCTAGAAAACTACATAATGCTATACTAAAGCACTGCAAATGAAATGCCTGCGGATCGAGATCGCCTTGGTGTGCCAATACGATCAACACGGAGCATGTGGGGAGAGTGATCTGTCTGCTCCGCAGCCGGCTCCAGCATCCGCGCGGCTTGATCTGGTATCGGTGGCATCTCCTGGCCTGCGGCAGGCTTCAATCGTACAGCTGATCAGAGCACTCTCGGCACGGAAGAGTTTTTCCTGCTCTTCGGCACCAGCGCCGCTCACAGAAGAAACATTGTTGCAGAGTCCCGGATTGTGGAAGACTCTGTACGCTACAAGTAAGGATGGCAGGACGGGGTGGGAAGAACGATAAAACCAAAAGTGCACAACCTTCTCTGCCGATAACGGCTGCAGCCATCCAGCCTCCTAAGTTAACTGTTGAAAATCAGGGGAAGAGGACTGATACACGTGGGGGCAAGTGGAAGGGGGGAGTGAAAATATGGAGAAAATCGATACAGCCAAAAAAGCTCCGTTAAAAAACCCCCGGAACTTGGTCTCCTGCCAGCCATTAATCAACAACATTTTCGGCCTAATAGAGGGAGGCGCGCAAAGAGCTCTGGAAAAAAGGAAGGGGACAGAGGAGCAAAATGAGCAAAATAAGCAAATCATGGTTGCCTCCACATCCACCCCAGGGCTGGAACCTGGACCTAATCATCAGCCAAACTCTACCCCTGACTTGGCACTAGATACTGGAGATCCTACTCTCGCAAGTTCCATCCAAGGCCCCCAAGATGGCCAGCAAAAGCGCCAAAACAGTGTGGAAATAACTGGGAATAAGTGCTCCCTGGCTGGTAAGGAAGCCAGAAATAAAACTGGAAATGCAGCTGGAAATGATGTTGTACACCCCTCTGCTCCAGGCTAGATCTCCTGACACCCTGGAGAAATTCTATTCCCTAACTGATGAATCCGAAATATCAGACCTGAGTATAACCACCTCCAGCGAAGAAGAGGTGCGCAACTGGAACAGCAGCACTGGGTCGGAGCTTCCCTCACAGTTATAGAAGGTTTCTCTTTTTTTTTCTTCTCTTCTCGCAGCCTATGGAAGCATGCTAACATGATCTCTTTAACAGAAAGTGATTTATAATAATGATTGATAAAACAGCTTTTGAGGGTGGTGTGAGGGGGGGGAAGACTCGAGGAGCAGCGAGGTTATGAATACTTAGATGACATCATCCTGGCTCGGGCTGGGCCAGGTCACCTCAGCTATAGGTGGTGGGAGGGGGAAGGTTGGGGTGGGGGGGGTTTCCGGCTGGGTGGGAGTTGGGCTGGCACAAGGGGAAGATGTCCTATAGGTACTGTGTTTCTTTATATGCTAGATGGGTAAGATGCGTATAGCCACTATTAATATTTGTGGCCTCAATGACCTTAAAAAGAGACAGTACACAGCAGCTGGGCTGCGGCTACTGAAGGCAGATATCCTCTGTATGCAGGAGACTCACATTGAAAGGGCTCAACTGCACTTATTAAACTCACTTGGTTATACGTTGGTGGGGGTATGACACAAAACACAAGGACACGTGGGGTGGCGATCTTTACATCTAACACTACCCTAGAATTTAGGCGAACATCAGCGGACCACCTAGGAAGATGGGTAATAACTGACTGCCGTAAAATTAATGGGGAATTACTCACTATTTGCTCAATTTATGGCAGTACCTTGGATGATCCAGGAGTGTTTGAGCATGTAAATAGTGAACTTGCTGCCTGGCCGCTCCCCATAATTCTATGTGGGGATTTTAACATAAACATACCTGCCGACAAAAAACTGAGTTCAGAAACTAATTGGACATATAGTGGTAGGAAACCGAAAGTGTTCCTGGCATTAAGGACTCTATGCTTGGATAACGGTCTCTGCGACGTCTGGAATTGGCAAAATCCCTCTGATCCTGGTTTTACCTTTTTTCTTTTCCACACAGTAAGCACACTAGACTTGACTTTATATTAGTGTCCTATTCCTTGCTCCATGATTGCTCTATTGAGAAAGCCCCACGTATTCTTTCTGATCACAACCCCTTAGTGGTCGAGATCAAGGGGAAAATGTCAAAAACTGGGGGGGTGGGGTGAAATATGGAGTTTTGAACGAGCCCTGCATGTGAATGAGGAATACTGTAGTCACATTAGGAAATGGATCCCTCAGTTTCTTAATGAGAGCTTAGGGAGCACAGGAATGGATGTTGTATGGGACACGTTAAAAGCGGGAATACGGGGGGAAACCCTTAGATTCTCCCTGTCTTTGAATTTAAAAAAAACGACTGCTTTTATATGATACACAAAATAGATTGGCAGTCGCAGAAGAGGATCTAATTAGAGTGCGCCAATTGGGTGGGGATGTCGCAGATGCGCAGGTAAAAGTGTCAGCCGCTAAATCAGCTATTATGGAAATCATTGTGAAAAATGCCGCAGATAGACTTACAATATGGCGAGAGAAAGCATACGAGTGCAGGGAGCAGGTAGGGCATCACTTGGCAATCAGAGCTAGACAAAAAGCAGCGCAGAACATAATACAAGAAATCAAAGACCCAGTGCTGGGTGTAGTTACAGATCCCGATGGAATTAGAAATGTTTTCTATGCATATTATCAAAAGCTATATCAAGAGGGTTCACCTGGGGACCTTGGAGAAGCTGAGGCATATCTGAATTCAATCCCAGTGGAGCAATTCTCTCAGGAAGAACAGCTACTGTTAGACAAGCTCCCACAATGGATTGAGATATTACTATGTATCAATAGTCTCCCTAATCAAAATGCTACTAGCCTGGATAGCATTCCTCTGGAATTTTATAAAAAATTCTCGTTGCAACTCAAAGACTGTATGACCCAGCTATTTATACATGTATTGAACGGTGGAAGACCTCCAGATTCTTGGTCACATGCAAAAATTGTGATTTCCTAAAAAAAAAAAGAACCACTGTGCGAGCCTGGTTCATATCACCCCATAACACTGATTACCAGTGATAGTAAGATTTATTCAAAAATCCTTGCCACCCGTATGGCATTGATTATCCATAAGGTAATCTCTATTCGGCAGCATGGATTTATCCCAGGGCGGGGGACAACAGACCACACAAGGAGGGTTATCTCACTTTTAGATGCCTCTAGCATATCCAAGGGCCCAATGGCACTAATCCTGGTAGATGCAGAAAAGGCCTTTGACCGGGTCTCCTGGTCTTTTCTATGGGAGACCCTGTCAAGGGTGGGAGTTGGAGAAGGGTTACTGCAGGCTATTAAAATGCTTTATTTCCATCCTACGGCAAGGCTATTTGTTAACGGAGCACTTTGAATGAATGAATGAATGAAAGCATTTATAAAGCGCGACTATTGCTGAGGCGTCTTGGCGCTGAACTGCAATGGGAGTGGTGACTGGTACGTGGCAGGCAGAGATTAGACGGATATCGTGGGAAACAGCCAGGTTTTGATCATCCTCCTAAACATAGCTCTGTCATGTTGTAGCCTGATAGTGATCGGCATTGTGTTCCAGAGTTTGGCTGCCTGGTATGAGAGGGTTCTTCCCCCCCATCTGGCTCTACGGATTTTAGGGACCAGGACTAGTCCTTTATTAGCCGACCTCAGTTCGCGTGACGGGACATGCCAGCAAAAAAGTGGCTGAAGGCTCAGAGATCCTCCTCCATACAGTGCCTTATGCACGAAGCAGATAGCCTTGAATTCAATGCGCTTCTGGACCGGGAGCGAATGGAGCTCCCTAAGACTGTTGGAGATGGGGTGGTATTTAGGAATGTTCCGAAGCAGTCGAGCAGCAGCATTTTGCAAGGCTTGAAGTTTCAGTATTTGGCCTTTGTCAATGCCAAGAAATAGTACATTGCAATAATCGATTCTGGAGAGGATCAGTGCTGCTACCACCGTTTTGCGAAGGCCTAGAGGAATGAAAGGTAAGACCCTACGCAACATCTTTATGAGGAAAAAGCATGAAGAGGTCAGGGAGTTACACTGGCCAGCAAAAGTTAGTTGATCATCAAACAAAATACCTAGGTTTCTTGTCTTCCTGGTGGCTACAGGGCAGCACCCGGCATTCGCTGGCCACCATGAAGGATCCCAAATGGGAGGGCCTTTTCCAAATTCCACCACCTCCGTTTTTTCGGTGTTCAGCTTGGGGGAGTTGGAATGCATCCATTCGATGATGTGTTTCATACAATTATGGAACCTATTCGCCACAGTTTCGATCTTCGTGGATATGGATATCGCTATCTGTGTGTCATCGGCGTACGAGATCAAAGCGAAACCATGCGCTTTGATCAATCTAGCCAGAGGGGACTTTCAGATCCCTTTATTATAACAAGAGCACCCGACGAGGCTGTCCAAGCTCACCGTTGCTATTTGCATTCTATATCAACCCTTTTCTTCAACAATTAGAAAACAACGAGGTTATCAGACCCATTGTAACACATGGCTGGGAAACTAAAGTTCTGGCATATGCCGACGATATTGCCCTCGTGACCCCCGACCCTGATATTGCTCTACATGAAATTGAAGAAGAAGCAGAGAGGTATGGGACATTCTCGGGATATACACTTAATCGTGGAAAGACGCAAATAGTGGGCAACCAGAACTCAATGATACATGATACCAGAGTGGTAAAAAATGCAACCTACTTAGGGATTACTATATCAGCAAACATGGATAACATCGTTGAAGATAATATCGATCCCCTATTAGTTAAAATCAAACAGGACCTGTTGAGACTACACAATCTTCATCTATCTATCATTGGTAGATGCATCATTATTAAAATGCTATTTTTTACCAAATTTTTATATTTTCTGCGTGCGATTCCAATGGAATTCTCAGCTGATTGCCTGAAGAAAATAGAAGATCCTTTTTCTCGATTCATCTGGGCTTACGCCAAACCAAGAAGGGCTTATAAATTCCTTACATTACCCAGGGAAAGAGTGGGATTGGCCCTACCGAATATAAGACTTTACTACACGGTCACTACACTATTACACAACCTAGTTCTAATACAAGAGAAGCCGAAAGATAGAGCAATTGTAGGGGGTCCGACCCCCCTAGAATTTATAATGGGGGTGGAAGCTTGGGGATGGGTTTGGCGGTACCTAAATGACAACCACTACAAAAAAGTCTGCTTCAAAACACTAAAAGGGGGGGGTTTAAAATCTGGAAGTCTGTTCGAAGACTGATAGGAGTCGGTTGGCATAATTTTTATACACCACTTTTTAATAATCCAAATCTGCCAGAAATCTTCAAAGGCCACGTAATTAAAAGGTGGGGCGAGGTGGGACTGACAAAACGTGGAGCTTTTTTCTCTATACTTGGTCTTGTCTCTTTCGAAAATCTTAAAGAATGGTTCAAGATAGATCGAAGGGATTTCTATAAATACCTCCAAATAAGGGACTTCCTAAACAAGAAAGGTGGCGGACGAATAGGATTCGCTAGCAATGATACAATTGATAACTGATAGAAAACAGAGAACTGTCTATATGGGTAATTTACAATCTTTTTAACTCACTGATGAAAGATGACATTGATGAACGGGTGCTAAAGTGGAAAGAGGAAATTGGGGTCTCAGAAGATTTATTCTTTCACTCATTCAAATTGGCACAGAGTATTTTAATTCCAGCCCAGTTACAGGCACAATATTACAAAACTTGCTTTTCACTATACTATACTCCACAAAAAATTGCCAAATGGGGGACTGGGAAAGGGACATTTTGCCCCCGGTGTGCATTATTTCAGGCAGACTTGATTCATATCTTCACCTCCTGTAACATGCTAGGCAAGCTAAAACAAGAGATCACCAATTTCCTTAAGGAAGCTTTAGGAGTGGAATGCTCCCTCTCTCCATCCATGATAGTGCTCGGGGTAGCTCAAGATACACGGGGGAAAATTGGAGAGGAATTGGTGTTTATAAGAATGGCGATTCTCCATCTATGTATAGCATCGGCATGGTTAGATTCCAATCCCCCCGGATTCCAGCAGTGGCTTTCTCACCTGCTGGCAAACTATGATCTAGAAAAGGCTATTTATGCAAGGAGGGGAATACGTTCACAAATGAAAGGTTTACAAATTTGGGCACCATTGACTAGATGGATAGAGGAAAGTGGGTAACTAATAAAGAGGAAATTAACATGGTGATGGCATGACATATTGTTCCTCAGTGGCTCACAAGTAAAGGAAGATGTTGTAAAAAACATGAACTATAGGACTGGCTGGCTCTAATTGGCAACTTCGGTTAAATCTGTACTGGGAAATTGAAATGGAGTTAGCCTATACGACTGTGTTAAATGCAGGATAACAGAGTGCGAGGTTATGGCCAACTCCCCAGGGAGGGGTGGGAGGGTGGGGGAAAAAAATAAAAAATGCATAATTGCCATATGATAATGAATTTCAATGTATGCTCACACTGTCTTATACTATGCAAAAAAAATTACTCAAAAGTATAAGTGTAAACTTACATGTTTAACTTACTCACAGATGTAAGTGACCTTTGTGAATAGCCCCAAACGGGTGGTATACTCTTGTATGCAAACCTACCCAGTGTAATTTCATTACTACGAAGGCAAGATATAAAACTGAGATCAGCACCTGAAAGAAAAAAAGTAAGTGAAATCAAGCCGTGCAGAGCTTCCAGTGTTGCTGCATCCCAGCCTAGGATACTGCCAACACCAGCAGCCCACATGCTCCCTTCAGCACCTCCAGCACCGTGAGTGTCAGCACCACAATTCACTGCTCTCTAAACATTCCACCACCAGTCCAACTCAACGCATATGGCACTGCCACTGACCACCTGCAGCACAACAAAATACACTGATTGTGCATGTGTTTGGGGTGAATGTAATAAAATTGACTTTCAAAATATCAACTCCTTCAAAGTCGAGTTGAAATTGTTAAGATAACAATTTAGTGTCCATCATTATTGCCTATGAAAATTACATAAACTTTGAATTGTAATTTTTTTTTTTATTATAAGCATTTTATAATTTATCTTTTATTTATCTTAGTACCCATTAATGCTTCCCATCCTTGAACCCTTAAACCCCCAAATGACTCTGTAATGCTACTGTTACAAAGTCATCCTGTGCCCTGGGCACCCCCTATTTTTGCTGACTGGTACTGGTGGTAACTGACTGTGACCACCCCAGGGCTCTGCCTAACCAGGCCCAAGGCCAGTGCTATGTTGAAAACACACTTAGAATACAGTGAAAACACCTACATAAACTAGGGGACACTATGGGTTAGGGTACCCCTATGATTGGCATGACCTCCCCTATAAGGCCCTAGTACATAATAGGGCAGTGGTATAAAAACTACCTTTAATTTCATAGTATATAATGGGGCATGGCAGTTTAGAAGCCAGCAGCCCTTTTCTGCACTTGCAAGTGTGCACTGCTGGGCCTGAGGTCAGTTTAAAAGCAACCCTGTGTTGCAGGACTACTTTTAAAATGTAAATTGTACTCAAACTCGACGTTGGTGTTTGGGGCACTCACAAATTAATAAACTACAATATTTGTTCATATTAGGTACCCCCAGGGTCTCCCCTAGGTGCCTCAGGGGCGGGGGTTCAGGTACTTATAAGGAGGACCCTTCTAAAATTGGTTTTATATGCCCTGGGGATGGTGAAATTACACATTTCATTTCCCTCATTGTAGTGAAATGCTTTTCAAAATCAACTTTTGTGCTAGGAGCACTGTGGAGTGAGGATCTACAATATATTTACATATTTAGAACCCCTAAAGTCTCCCCCAGGTGTCCCAGGGGTGGGGGTGGGGGTCCTGTACATACAGGCAGGATCCTTATTAAAGATGTTTTATAAGCCCTGGTGTTGGAGAAATTTCCCAGTTCATTTTCCCCATTACAGATCCCCAGCCAAATAGGTTTACATGGCAATCAGTTATTATTTAATAACCAGCGCTAGGCTTTACAGAAAACATCATTCAAGGACTTAGGAGAATGGTATTGATAAATCCAACAATATGCTATTGTTGGATTTATCATAAAATGCATAGAAAATAAGTTAAAAGACTTACTTGTCTGTAAGCCACAATTCAGCCTTCCAGTGATCTGTCCTGACTGGTCAGAGTTAAGTGGATTATCCAGGCTGCTTTGATGAAGCAATAAGTGGCACCTGTGGTGAAGAGCCATTCTGGGAGGAGAGAGTTCTACTGCATAGGAATGCCAGAGCAAGGGGGAGGGGACGTAAACCATGAGCTTCAAAGGCCAGGGGGGCAGGCAGAGAAAGCCATGTCCATCTATGCCCACCCCCTTTGAAACCAGCCAGATGGCAGGCTTAAGGAAGGAATGTGCAGATGCCAGGGGGAGGGAGACTATGGAGATGAGCCATCCTAGAGGTTGGTTTAGCCAGCTCTTGCCTCTTTGCTGAGACTTCAACCATATTGAATTTTGGAGAAATAGAGCTTTCTAGGAGACCATTGTGCCACCAATGGTCATGCTCTGGGGTGTTGCCCTGCACCTCATTGGACAGGGGCAGAGCCTCACAGATCTGCTGCTTGAAACCACAGAAAACAAAATGGTCCATGCAGGAAGATTGTTTTGCATCAACCAGGTCCTGCACTCTGACTGGTTGTGCCTGCTTCACAACTACAGACCTGCTTCAAAAGAAATTAAGAGTGGACTCCCTCCAAGCTACAGTTTAACAGAGCTCACCTGAACTATCACCACCAAGAATACGCAGACAGGAGTGGCTCCAGTAGATTTGTAAGGGTTTTGTCCAAGTGGATTGTGGGAATTGAAGTCCCAAACTTTCAAGGACCATTTTGGAGCTTCCAGACCCTTGGAGTTAGTATTGGACACTTTGGGACCCTCAAAGGAACATCAGGAAGAAGTTCCAGAACTTTGAAGAACTTTGGAGTATCTTTGAAAAAAAGCTACATAAGTGGACCGACTCGACCTGGTCAGCCAAGCCGGTGACCCACAACCGCGAGCTGACCTGCCCTCCAGGTTCATCCCGCTGAAAAGCTCCAGAGGTTCGACTTCCAGAGTTTGACCGGAAGCTGGTCAAAACCCAAGCCGGCGAACCATCACCGAATCTGGCCTGGAGCTTCGAGGGACCCCGTAAAAGTTTCCAAGTCCGAAGGTAGAAAAGGTGACCAGGACCAACCCCGAGCCGGCCTGGAGCTCTGGTTCATCCCACTGGAAAACTCCGGAGGCCTGACTTCCACAGGTTTGACAGGGAGCTCGTTGCAAGGCAAGCCGGCGAACCCTCACCGAATTCGGACTGGTGGAGAGCTTCGGGGAACCCGGGAGAAAAACCTCCAGAAAAGTTTCTAAGTCAGAAGGTAAAAACTTTGACTGAGGCCTACTGCGAGGGGTAGCCATGCAGGGCTCCATCGTGGTCGGCCTGAACTTTGACTTTGTCCCGATTTAGTGCGACCAGACGTCCCAATAGATGCTACAGGTTCAATGTGCTATATAGTGCTAAATCTTTAAAAATTAATATCTCCGTTTCCCCACAGTGGTTTTGTTTTGGTGTTATTTCAAAGATAAAAATATTTCCTATATTTGTAAATCGGTGTTGAATTTTTATTGTGTGTTTTTCTTAATTAGTTACTGAATTGGTGTTTTTAAATGATTTACATGCCTGTCTCTGAAGTTAAGCCTGCCTACTCGCAGACAACTACCAAGGGTTGAGCATGGGAATCATTTTCTGAGACCAATTCTGAGCCCTATATTATGTTAGTGGCCTTATTGCCAGTGATAGATATATATTTACCACTACTAATAATCCACTTTCCAAAAGCTACCCTCGCCTGAGCCCTTAAAAGCTCTTACTACCCATTGACGCTACCCTTCACTGAATCCTAACAACCCCTTGCTACCCCTTTAGGCTGCCCTTGCCTGAACCCTAAAACCCCCTTAGTGCCCCTTTACACTATCATTGAACACTAAAAACTCATTATTGCCCCTTAATGCTACTCTTCCTTGAACCCTAAAAAACAATTACTATACCTTAACCCAACCTTTCCCTGAACCCTAAAAACCCCTTATTTACCTTATTGCTTCCTTTCCGTGAGCCTTAAAAATCCCTTACTATCCCTTAATGCTACTCTTCCAGAAATCGTAAACAACTCTTATTATCCCTTAACACTATCCTTCTGTGAACCTTAAAAAACCTTACTACCTTTTTTATGCTGCCCATCTCTCAACACTAAAATCCCCCATACTCCCCCTTAACGCTACTTAAGGAGCTGGGTTCCACGTTCTAGATCTGCTCTGAAACCCCTGGTCAATGGCTCTTTTTATCAGCAAGAAAACGTGAGGGGAGAGAAATCGTTAGTCCTTCAATCATTACAATTACAATGAACTATGACTCTGAAGAATTACAGACTCCCGATTAGGTTTGTTAGTTTATTACAAAGCCAAGAACAGTTGGACATACAAGCACCTCAAAATGAGGGTGTAGAAATACATTGGAATTAATACAAAGTCAAACCTACGGGTGAAGTTAAGGCGGTGCAACATTCACAGAATAATCAGTTCAAGGACCAGGACATAGAAAATAACTGCGCAGACGTCAAGATTCCCCTTCATTGGAGGTTCGAGGGTACAAAGCATTAGTCTGTCTTTACAATACAATTAACGTGACATCCCTAATTAGCATTTCCCACGGTAAGATTCATAAAGGTTTCAGCACGTGAAGTCTTCCTAAGAAGTCTCTTCACGCTAGAAGGGTCCGGTAGCATAAAGCTACAGAGCTCGTTCTAAGATGCTCTCTCTCTCAAGGCAAGGCAGAAGTCCCCAAACACTGTCCCTACCTTCGATACTTCACTTTTGCAGGTAGTATCCCAAGATGCATTGCAGCATCACACCATCCAGTCAAGCCACCTCCTCCCAGGTGAGTTTCCACACAGCAGCGATGCTCCCAGGCCTTGGTGAGATGACCTTGATTCCCAGGATTACTCCGATGAGAAAGTACAACAGTTCTTTATTATCAGTATCAATGTTCAATATATCCTCTCCTCCCGAAGCCTAACTTCTAGAACAAAGACATTATTCTAGCTAACAAGGATGAATTCTCCACCTGCAACAGAAACGTGAGTGTTAGACCTGGCACCATTGGGCTGGGTTCCCCCTATATTTTCGCCTTTGCCTCCTGTGTTTTTGCTGTGTGTTGGACTTCGTTTTTGCTGGTCTAGATGCTTTGGGCACTTTGCCACTGCTGTTCAGAGCCAAAGTGCAAGTGTTCCCTTTGTAAAGTATTGTTATGGATTAGTGATTCCCTGTTTGGCGTATTTGATTTTCTAGTCAGTCCCTAGTACAGTGCACTGTGTGTGCCCAGGGCCTGTAAATAAAATGCTGCTAGTGGGCCTGCAGCACTGACTGTGCCACCCACATAAGCAACCTGTAAATGTAACTCAGGCCTGCCATTGGAGAGCCTGTGTGCAGTCTAGTACTGCCATGTCGACTTGACAAGTGCACCCACTTGCAAGGCCCTACCCTTCCCTTTTCTTACCTGTTAGTGGCCCCTAAGGTAGGCCCAAGGTACCCCTGTGGGCAGGGTGCAGTGTATGTAAAAGGTAGGACATGACCTGGTGTGTGTGGCATGTCCTGATAGTGAAATACTGCCAATTTTGTTTTTCACTATTGCAAGGCTACCTGTTCCCATAAGATAGAATGAGGAGTTTGCTTATAACATCTTATAAACATAACTACCCCTGGGAACAAGGTAGGAAAATAAAGTTTAGTGTGCCTGAACTCAGAATGTTAAAATTCATCTTTTAGTGAAGGTGATTTTTACATTCCGTGTTTGAAAATACCACTTTTAGAAAGTAGGTATTTTCTTGCTTAGCCATCCAGTGTGCCTCTGCTAGGATGTGTATTGACTGTCTGGCTTTGGAGAGACAGGGGCTGGGGATGAGCAGTGGCTTCAGAGAGTCTGATGGGTCAGGCCGGGCTGAATAGACCTGGGCTGCATTTAGAGTAGGGGGAGGAGATTTCCTTTCACCTGAATGGGCCTGGTCTGCCTGATACAATGCTGTCTCCACCTCCTGCCAGGAAGCTGCACCAGGGAGGACAGAACTGGTTTTGACTGAGCACAGGGCTTCTCTGCCGCCAGAGAACAAAGGATTTTGCTGTATAAAAAGAGGGGCCAAGACCCCAGACTTTTAGATCACTTCTGGGAAATCAATTTGCCAAGGAGAAGAGCTGGAGAAACTGAAGGAGTACTGCCCCTTTGCTGTGTCCTGTCTGCGGTTGGCCTGCAGTGGCTGTTTCTGCCAAGGAAAGGAGAAGGACTTTGCTGTGAGCTGTGTCCCCTGCTTGAGGAAGATCTCCAAGGGCTTGAAGTGGAGCTTGCCCCCTGTTCACGAGGTCTCAGGAACATCAAAGACCTCACCAAGCTTCTGGGCACTGTCTCTGGAACTGCTGGTTTCAGTTGCCTGGAGAGAAAAAAGGGTAACCGACTCTGTAACCGAGTCCGTCGCAGGATTCCGTGTCCTGAAGGCACCATCGAGAGCACTGCCTCCTTTCGCAACGCAACCCTGGTCTCACCGACTCCGTCAATGAGCCGCTGCTTGCACTGCGTCCTGTGGGAATCGCACTCCGCCCTCTTTGCTACACGCTGCACTGATGTCATCGACTCTGTCGCTGCCCAACTCGACATCGACCGGCTCCGTCGCCGCATAGTGACCTGCCAACACTGCATCGAGCACCATCTTACCCTGCAACGCAAGCCTTGGTCTCACCGACTCTGTCAACGAGCCGCTGCCTGCACCGAGCCGTGAGGACACCGCACGCTGCAACGCTTCCATCTCGCATCGCAACCGCGATGGTTGCCCCGGACTGGCTCGTACCATCGTGTCGGCCGCAACAACAAAAGGTACTGTCTCCGAGTCTGTCGACGCTTTAGCTAACCCGTATCGACGCAGTTGGCTGGAATTGCTAGACTCTGTCGTAGTCAGTATCGCAGTAGCGCCGGACGGAGGTACCGCGTCGGAGGGACTATATTTTCACGTTTTTCCTGCAATTTAAAGGTTATTTTGCACAGTAACTAGTTTTTAAGAGTATTGTATGATAGATGTGTCCATTTGTTGTGTTTTCACTGTGTTACTGTATGCCTGCACAAATGCTTTACACACTGCCTCTGAGATAAGCCTGCCTGCTCGTGCCAAGCTACCAAGGGGGTGAGCAGGGGTTATTTTAGAAGTGTATCCCCCTTACCCTGACTGGGAAGACGGGTCCCTACTTGGACAAAGGTGCAAACCTCTGCCAAGTAGAGACCCCCATTTCTAGCATCGGTGGTCAGCGGTGAGGATCTGGACTTGCATTTGTGCATTACATACAGTAATTGGTGTACACTACTAGCATAGTGCAGACCATTATGCAACCACATACTATAACTGAACTCTTCTTTTTGGATTTTCTGCAACTTGAGAACTGCCAATATTTTCACCATGACCAAGCCAGCATCCATTGCATCTATTGATATCGAATTTGAAGAAGATAGGTTGGAAACCTACACAGTGTCTCAGCTTAAAGCTATCTGCAAGAAATTGAAAATCTCTGTGAAAGGCCTCACCAGAAAGGATGAATATTAAAAGACGCTGAGGGCCTGGTTGGAACCCAGAAATGCCAGTGGGCAGGATGAGGAGCCTCCGTTAGAGGCAGAGAATTTGGATGGGCAGCAGGAGGGGCTGTTAAATCTGCCAGGTGGAAGGGTACCTTCCAGAGATGGCAGCAGTGTTTCTTCAAAAGGGCTGTCTCCAGAGGAGTAGGAGGACAGAGAAAGAAATAGGGTGCATGAGAGGGTGCTTGCTAAGCTCAGGCTGGGGAAGGAGAGTGACATTGAGAATAAGAAATTGGAGTTCGAGATGCAGAAATTGGCCATGGAGGAAAAGAAGATGCTCTTAGAGCATGAAAAAGTCCAATCCCCATGATGACAGCGCACCACAAGTGCCTGGAGAAGGGAGGGTGTACATCCCCAAAGGAGGTAATTAAGGACTTTGTGAAGAGTGAGGACCTTGGGCAGTGGTTTAAGGCCTATGAGGTAGCAATGAGGTCCCATAGAATCCCTGAAAGAGACTGGAGAGTGGAGTTGTGGGGGTGCTTTATCTCAGAGGGGAGGGACACCTTGCTAGCCTTACCCACTGAAGATCAGATGTCTTATGCTCCCATGAAGGAGGCCTTAGTCAGGAGGTATTGGTTGACCCCAGAGTTGTACAGACAGAAATTTAGGAACTGTAAAAAACTGGATTCAAGCACCTGGGTGGAGTATGTTTCCTATTTTTGCAGAGCACTGAATGGTTGGGTGAAGGGTAGCCAGGTAAATTATTTTCAGGGGTTCTGTGATTTGGTTGCATGGGAGCACTTGTCAGGTAGTTGTTTTTCCAGAGCTACGCCAGCACTTGCTTGACAGTAGGCTTACTGACCCCAGGAAGCTTGCTGTGGAGGCGGTCCGCTGGGTCAGTACCAGGGTCCACAAAGGTTATGTGGGAGACTCCGCCAAAAGTGGGCAGGGACCCCCGTAGAAGAGTGGGGGGGACAAGGGTAAACAGAAGAAGTTCCAAAAAAGGCCCCAAAGTAATTCCCAAGGGAACGAAGGGAAGGGTTCCCAGCCTCCCACTGAAAAGAAGCCATGGGTCCCTACAGGTAAGCCTGGTCAGAAGGGCCCCAGGACATGTTTGCTTGTGGTCAGTTGGGCCATTTCAAAGGGGGTCCTAGGTGTCCCAAGAAAGCCAGCACTGCATCCACTGGTGCACCGCCCCGGGAGATTGCTAGTGTAGCCTTGGGGGAGGAGTCGGTGCCCAAGAGGGGTGGGGTCCCGCAGAAAAGGCCCATGTCTCTTTAGGAGACAGTGAGATGGTCCCAAGAGCTCATTTGCCTGATAACACTAAGAAGTACAGGCAGTGGGTGACCATCAATGGCCATAGTGTGGAAGCTCTGAGAGACACTGGAGCCAGTGTGACAGCTGTCAGTTGTCAGCTAGTGTCTGAAGAGCAGGTGGTCCCAACACATTCTACCCAATAGTTGCAGCTGACAACTCTGAGTGCCTCAGCAAAGTGGCACAGGTTCCCTTTGAGTGGTGGGGTCTCAGGTACCTTAAGAGTAGCTGTGAGGCCAGCTATGCCTGTTGACTGTCTGCTAAGCAACGATTTGGAGAGTTCCCTTTGGGAGAAGGTGGAACGGAAGTCTCATTTAGAGATGTTGGGTCTGCCTGAGTGGGCGTGTGTGACTACTCAGTCTATGGCAGCCGGTAAGGGCCATCAAGAGAACCTGGAGCCTGAAACAGTGGCCCAGGTGCCTGCCAGGAAAAGAAGAGGCAGGGGGCATGGGAAACCAGCTCCCGAAGTTCCCACGGTCCAGGAGAAGGCAAACCTTGAGGAGGATGCCCTGGAACCTACAGGGGAACAAGTGGCCGAACTGGGGGACCTGCCTGAGCTGACCCATTGGCAGCAGGGAGGAGGCCCCTCCAGGGAGGAATTCTGCCAGGAGCAGCAGAAATGCCCTTCTCTGGTTGGTTTGCGGCAGCAGGCTGCAAACCAGGCAGCAGGTGATCAGTCTGGATCACACTGGATTTACTGGAAGAATGGTTTCGTGTATAGTGAGCCTAAGGTTGCTGAGCCTGAGTCAGCCCGTGTGCTGGAGGTACCTGTCATGGCCGTGGCCGGGGTTAAGCATCAGGGGACGTGCAGGCACACTCTTCCCTTCTTTAACTATCACTGTGTGACCGGGAAGTGTGTGGCCAGCAAACTACATTACCCAGCATCCGTTGGGGTATTCTCAGGAAGCAGCAACGGAGGTCAACAGGATATAGCCTGTCTGGCCCGCTGCTCCGTGCTAGTTGTTCCAGCTTCCTTTGGATTCCTGTGACCTGCCTTCCTGTTTGTTGCTCCTGTTTGGATCCCCTCGCGTTAGCGGATTTTCGTCACAGCTCCTGCCTGCGCACCATCCTAGCGGCTTTCCTTGCTGCGACTCCTGATTCCAGGGGAGTTTGCTCCCTTCCTGCCTGCGGCAGTTTCCCTGCCGGAGCCGGGTCCCGCCTCCTGCTGTTTCCATTCTTTTTGCCCGCAACAGCCGCACCGCTCCTGTGAAGGAACAAGGAGCTCTTCCTCGCTACTGAAAGCTAAGTAGTGGGAGCGTGATCTTTACTGGGCTTATTTGTTTCGTGACAGTTTTTCCTCATGTCCTTGGCATCTTCAGGAACACCAACTACATCTTCTATTCCAAACGCCCCTCCAAATGGAAAAGCATCTTCCTACGACATCTCCCAGTCATTAAATCAACTAATATTCCTTATGGATTTAAACTATCCACTTCTCCCTCCCCAGCTTTTCCAGGCGAAATTGACATCTCCATCTTCAAAACGGGTAACATTCTCATACAAGCTGCCGAATCCCACCTCACCATCTTTGAGCACCACTTCAACACCCTGTCTCTCCAACTTGGCAAAACCACTCCTAACCTTCCGTCTACCCAACCGCACAATGCCCTCCCATCCTCTCCCTTACCACCGACCCCATTCTCCCCCTCCCCCTTCAACCCCTCCAGCTAACGCCACCCTCCATTCACTGACATCACTCTCCCCCTCCCCTGACACCTCTACAGTTAATGACATCCACCAATCACCGACACCCAAATATTCTCTCCCCCCAACGACCCTCCCTCTTCCTGACACCACTACTTCACTCCCCCTCTCCCACTCATGCACACACTCTAATGACCTGTCCCCTCCAACCCCTAATAAAACTCTTAACCCCCAGCCTTCCTCCCTGCCCCCCAACCTGAATCCCTACACCTCCACCCTGATTCCCCTATTGCGCCCCCTCCGGCCCCTTCATCTCCCTCTCCGAACCCATTATCCCACCCCCCAAATTACACGCCACCCCTTAACCCTGACGCGGTCTCCCTCCACACTCTTCACGCCCTTATCACTTCTCTGACCACATCCCCGGAGGTCCTTAATCTCCTGTCCCTCATCACGCAACCCCCCACGCCTAACAGCCTTTTCACTCCTCATTCCGCATCCAATGACCTCTCACACCCTACACACATCAGTCCTCCCCCCGCAGCTAACACAGCCCATTCCCTACCCCCTCCTCCTCCCTAACAGTGTCCCCCTCGCTCTAATAACCCAGAGCCTACGCAACATAGAACGTGATCTCTCTAATTTGACGATGGAACTCTCTCGACTCAGAGAAGATTTTACTTACATCAGCTCCAGAACCCTCCCCAACCGTACAAATTCACCCCACTCCTGCCTAAAAAACCCCACTAACTACAATCATTGGAGTACGACCCCTCTCCGCTGCCGTATGCATAGGCCTCGCCGCACCTTGAGCCATCTCTCCCCGTCAGACCTTTCCGACTTATGCAATTCTTACCCTCCTAGTTCACCAATCTCCAATCCTCCACTCCCCTACTCTAACATCCCCGTTATTCTGGGGACTAACAGAATCCCCTCCTCTCCCGTCTCCCCCAGACCCCCTCCTCAACTCACCGCTATCCACTCCTGCCCACCCCCCAAAAGTAACCCTAAACCCCTCATCTGCATGCTTGTGAACTGTAGATCGGCCGTCCGACATGCCACTGAAATTTCTGAAACTATCCTTCGTGAATCCA
Source organism: Calotriton arnoldi (assembly GCA_963921515.1). Lineage (NCBI taxonomy): Eukaryota > Metazoa > Chordata > Amphibia > Caudata > Salamandridae > Calotriton > Calotriton arnoldi. The sequence goes on from CAWUFW010000230.1 coordinate 1,140,059, forward strand.
TTGACATCGCGTTCCTCACGGAAACCTGGCTCAATGACCACTCAACGAGCATACTTGACCTACTCTCCCCCCGGATACTCTATCCTTAGAAAAGACAGAACCGACAGAGATGGGGGAGGTTTAGCCATAATCTTCAAAAATGAACTTCAGCTCTCCCTTGTTAATAATTCTGGCCACTCCTCCTTCGAATACCTTGAAGTTGAACTAAAAGTACAAGGTTCCCACCCAATTGGTCTACATAACATCTATCACCCTCCCGGAGACCCTCATCCCTTCATTGATGAATTATCCGACCGTCTGACACAATCCTCAATATCCAACTCAAAAAATATCTTCCTTGGTGATCTCACCCTCCACTGGAACACTACCGACGATCCCACAATCACCCTCCTCACAAATCTGCTTGAGATTAATGACCTCAAACAACTATGCCAGTCCCCAACCCACACCAAAGGAGCCATCCTGGATGCCATTATTACCAATAAGGATTGGGCCTTCCTGACCAATATCATCCCCATCGACTGGTCTGACCACCACCTCATACTATTCACCATTGCTACCGCGGCACCACACACCCCCACTAAAATCAAGAAACCTAAGAAATGGTCCAGAAATCTAAAACTTATCCCCCCTGGTGTACTTGAGTCTAAACTCCAAGCTCAACTTCTCCTCACTCCTCCCTCACAAAACGCAAATGAGCTTCCTGAACACTTTAATAAAGCTGTCACTGATATTCTTGACCAATTGGCCCCGCCTAAACTGAAAAACCAAAGAAATATCCCTTCCAAATCATGGTTCAATTCAGAGCTCAACAATGAAAGACGCTCACTAAGACTGATGGAAAGAACATGGAGACTCCATCCCTCTCCCTCACATCTGGCACTCCTCAGGTTAGCTAGATCTTCATACAAAAAACACATTTTTAACGAAAAGGCATCTTTCTTCCGTACTCAACACGATCGGGCCAAAAATAGACCCAGGGAACTGTTCAACATCATTCGTAACCAAACATCCTCCGCACCTCCTAATCCGATGGCCTCGACTGCTAGATGTGAAGAAATTGCCCACTTCTTCTCGGAAAAAATCGCCAAAATAGATCAATCCTTCCTCTTAACTCCGATCCCAACCAACTCCCAACATACACCTGACATCACCTCCAAAGCTCATACCACACTCCCCTCACCCCCTGATCCCGCCTCACACTTGCCCACTACTGCACCTCACCCCAACTACTTCCCACACTTACCTACTACTACACCTCCCCTAAACTACTCCCCACACTTACCCTCAACTACACCTCTCGAAACCAACCACCCTAATTCACAACAAAAAAACAATGCCTCCTTGCTTAACTTCCTCCCTGTAACTGAGCATGAAGTCTTTAACATCATTGCTAAACTTAAACCGTCTTCCCATACTAAAGACCCCCTCCCATCTAACCTTGTCCAAGACCTAAAGCACATCATTACCCCATCCTGGACCACAATCATCAACACCTCCCTTGCCACGGGATGTGTCCCCATCTCCCTTCAACTTGGACAAATCACTCCCATTATTAAAATCCCAAATGCCAAACCCAATGACCTAAACAATCTCAGACCATCTCTAACCTCCCCCTTCTTTCAAAAGCCCTTGAAAAATGTGTCCTGCTCCAATTAGACAAGCACATTGAAAATTTCAACTTACTCGACCCCCTACAATCAGGCTTCAGGAAAGGCTGCAGCACCGAAACTGCCATGCTTAATATTGTCGATGACATCCACCACTCCCTTGATAATGGCGAGACCTGCCTTCTTATCCTCATTGATCTCTCCGCAGCATTTGATACCGTCAACCACTCTGCCCTACTTAATGTGCTCAGAGATCGTTTTGGCCTCAACGGTACTGCCCATAAATGGTTTGTCTCTTATCTGCAACACCGAACACAGTAAATCAAAATTCACGACTGTCTATCTAACCCCACCCCTGTCTCCCTAGGAGTCCCCCAGGGTTCTATTCTCTCTCCCTCTCTCTTTAACCTCTTTATGGAACACCTCACCCTCATTCTTAAACAAGCGGGAATCAACCACCACCACTATGCCAATGACACCCAACTCTTCTACAAGATCCAAACCCATGCGGACATCATACACCTTAACAACACCCTCACTAAGATCCAATCCTGGTTCCAATTAAATCATCTCAAACTCAACCCTAAAAAAACTGAAATCATTCTCTTCTCCCATAAAAATAGCCCTCTCCCCATTCAATCCTGGATCTCCGACCTTAATGCCCTCAACTATTCACTCACCTTATCCAACTCAGTAAAATCTCTTGGTATTTCCATCGATAATAGCCTAACTCTCAATGTCCACATCAAAAATTCGGCTAATGGAGCCCTCTTCACTCTCTGTCATCTCAAGAAAATTAAACCCTTTATTCCAACCGATGACTTTAAACTAGTAGTCCAGTCACTTGTCCTTTTGCGAATTGATTACAGTAACGCCATCCTCACCGGAATCCCCAAGGTCCACCTAGCTCCTCTCAAATCGGTGCTCAACCTTGCAGCCAGGCTCATCACCGACTGCAAACATTTTGACCACATCACCCCTGCCCTCAGAACTCTTAAATGGCTCCCCATCGAAGGTAGATCCGCCTACAAAACTGCCTGCATTACACACAAAGTCCTCTATCAAAGTACACCACCGTACCTCACCAATAAACCCTGCAAAGCTGGCAGCACTCGACCTTTGAGAAGCTCCAACGCTCTCCTCCTAGTCTCACCCCTGCTAAAAAAAGAAATCCACACAATCCCGCTCCTTCTCCGGAAATGCCCCAAACATCTGGAATGCCCTCCCAAAAGACCTGCGATGTAACCCTTCCTATATCATCTTTAAAAAAGATCTCAAAATGCACCTCCTCAATAAATATTGGGGGTCTTAACCTGCGCCCTGCACTCGATCTCCAATTTCCATGTTATATATGTATTTAGCTACTGTATTATCTACCTGTTTATTTGATATGTGTAATTTCATGCCATTTCTCTTTTGTTTTCTGTTGGTATTCCATGCTGTTGATATATTGTTTTTGCCATTCTGTTGAATTATTGTCTTTTACCGTTACTATCTTCATACTTATTAAAGCGCTGTGATACCGCTGGGTCTAGCCAGCACTATATAAAACCTCTACAATAAATCAATAAACGCTGTGCTTATATCCTGTAGCCTAGGATTCTGTTGGTGTACTGGACCTTATTGATTTTGCTTCGTGTACAGCGTTGGCCGTGGACTCCTCCTTCCTTGTGGCCAGTGTTGTTGTCTTGCTTCCTGATACCTGCTGGTAGCCTTAGCGGATGCTGGGGGGATGTGAGTATTCGTTTGGACTAGACTAGAGTACATCACGCAGGGTAAAGTTGTTGTATGTATGTTCTCTCACTTCTCTATCCTTTCTTGCACATAGGAACGTCATAAGGTCGATCTTCGTGGAGGCTCTGGTGACCTGCCATCCCCCCAGAGAAGGACCTGACCAGTGCGTCTTCCACCCAGCAGTTTTTATTGTTTTTTCCCATTCCCTTTTCCCCGACACACTCCTTACGGGGCAGCGAGATATATTCTGTTGCTCCCTGTGTGGTAGTGTGAAGGGGAAGCGGGGAACTATCTGCTCGCCATCATCCTCGCTGGACGTTATCAGCAGGTCAGTGGTGTTTCTGTCTTCAGGACCCAACAGAACGACTAGCCCACCTTGTTGACCAGCCTGGATGATGAAACCGAACGAAATTATGTCCTCGGTCCTTGAAACCCTGACTACCTTACACATAGAGGTCCAGGCCTTCCGAGCGGAAAACCAGGATCTGCGCAAGGAGTTAGGGACTATGCGCAGGGAAGTAGCGGGGCTAGCAAGACAGGGCAAGACAGAGAGCAGTAGAGGGCCCTACATTAAGGAGTGGACACTGCCCCCCTCCCATACGTGCGGAAGAAGGCTTTTCCGACCATCTTCCCTCCCAGGCTCCTGATGAGAGTACTCATGCCTCAGGGTTTTGGTCTGCTAACCACATTTCCTTGCACCACGACGGTGGCAATGCACCTATTAACGTTATACAACAGCCTCAACTACCTTTGGCCCCAGCTGAACGTTTCTCTGGGGATCCTAAGAAGTTTGCGTTTTCTTGAACCAGTGACGTTTACACTTCCTATGTAAACCTGCTGTATTCCATAACGACCAAGCCAAGACTGCATTTGTAATGTATCTTGGGGGGAATGCTGCAAGCTGGTCTGTTCCATTGATCAAAAAGGACGCTCCTGTGTTATATGATTTCTCAGCGTTCTGCGAAGAAATGCGGAAACTCTTCGACAGGAGATCATATCTTCTTACTCTAGACAGGGAACTGATCACCCTGAATCAAGGCACACAAGATCTCCTAACCTACATAACATCCTTCAATCGGCTGGTGATTGAGACGGATTGGCCACCAGAGAAGAGAACCTCCTTGTTTTATCAGGGTTTGAGGGGAGAGCTGAAGGATGTTCTAGCCCAAGTGGTGCACATGCCCCAGTCCTGTGACAAGTTGATCGCGCTTACAGTGCAGTTCGATCATCGCCTTATGGAAAGAAAGGGCGATAAAGGGAGGATAGAACCTCGGTATTATAAACCTCATCCCAAACAAGTGATGGAGGAGTCCTCACGCCCTGTTGATGGAGTGGAACCCATGCAGATTAATGGGATTCGTGGTCCCTGTAGGAAGGTGGAATCTGACTATATGGTTGCCCCCACTTTTTTTATGGTGTTTTGCTGGTTTATGACTTAGTTGGACTGGGATCCTGCTATTCAGGGCCCCAGTCTATCTGCTTTCTCTGTAAAATGGATTCCATGTGCCTTAGGCACATCTCTGATTGGGATCTGGAGTGCCCTTATAAGTCCCTAGTATATGGTATACTATGTACCAAGGGCATAGGTACCTCAGAGGCCTGCCAGGGGCTGCAGCATGTATTATGCCACCCCTGGAAGGCCATCCAAACTGACACCACAGGTCTGCTACTGCAGCCTGGGTAAGGTGGTGCATGCACCCCTTACTGTGATATAGGTTACCTATATCACGAAATACATACACACCTAGAAACCTATAAGTCACTCCTAAGGCAGGCTTTATCAATCCTAAAGGCAGAGTGCATGGTTCCTATGTGAGAGGGTGCCCCTGCATGAGCAGGGCCCCTCTGCAGCGTTCGGAGTCCATCTCTGATGCTGTTTGTAGTGCAGCCTGACCATATACTCTTAAGCGCATTATATCCTCGCGGTAAAATGCTAACTTTGGAATGGCTGCACCTAAACATGTCGTGTTTGGTGTCAAACATCTTGGAATACTACCCCCCGCCAATCCTGGCGGCGGGGGTAGCATTCCACCCTTCTAGAGGGAAAGACATGTTAACTCTGGCTTACCCGGTAACTTCTTTCTGAAGCCCTGGCATCACAAAATGGATGCTGCTGCCACAGACACAAGTCTGGCCTCCTGCTGCTGGACGAAACTCCGGCAGGGGAGGCCTGGACAATAGGTTTCCTGTTGCAGGGAGGTGTGACCACCTCCCCAGACAGGATAATGTGTATTGGGGCTGGGTGGGTGCACTCTTAGAGTGCTTTGAAGTCCTGCACTGGGGGAGCAAAAGGCTCCTCTGTGCATATGCCAGTTCAAACCAGCTCAGGGGCTACCTGCCCCTGCTCTGGCGCGAAACTGGACAAAGGGAAGTGGGTGTAGCCACCCCTCCCTTGACCCTCCCATAGGTGGGGTCATAGAGTTAGTCCCTCCCTGTTTTACTAGTTAAAATGGGGAACCCTTGCCACAGCAAGATTAGATTATACCTGGACGAAACTCTGACACGGAATCCTGGACCTTCGACGCTCTACGACAAGATTAGAGGACTGAAGAATCTCCCTTGGGGTCAAGGAGTGACTCCCCTGCTTGGCAGGCACCAAAGAAGCATCTGTCCGGTTCGCATCACTGAAGCTCCCGTCGGACGCCGAAGTCATCGCATCACCAGAGGTGGATTCTCAGACTTCCCGAGGCTACCCTGAGTCCCCAGCAAAGCTGAGGCCCGTGGCTATCGTGGGTAACGTGAGACCGTGACCCCTGGACACCGAGCACACTTGCAAGTGCACCATCTTCTGGGTCTCCCAAGAAGTCGTGCTTTGGGCTCCGAGTAGCCCTAGCCTCCAGCACCACCTGCACCGAAGATCACTGGCCCCCACTCCACGAGTGTCCTGTAAGCCAGCTCCACGTGCGGCGTCACGAGGCTCCTTCGCGGTCGCTAGCCCGTTGGCTAGTAGCCCTTACCGAAGGCCAATCTTTTCTTTACTTGGCAGTCTGGTTGCTCCAGGTCTGCCCTCACTTACCCTTGCTGGGTGAGTTCCCCAGACCTTGCTGGTCTGCACCATCGACGATCTTCAGCTACATCGAGACTTGCCGTTGCCAAGGCTTGTTGGGTCCAATCTGGTCGCCGACACCGCAGCACTCGACAGACATCGTGTACCAGCCCGAATCCGGCTCCTGGTCGCCGACAACGCCTCCTGGACCTCGTGGCTGCAGAAACGAGACGACCGTCAACGCACCTGAAGCACTCGACATCGGTGGGCATCTGTCCATCGCCTCCCTGGTCACTGGCTAGTGACCCAGACTCTGTCCCCTCTGCTTTCAGGTTCTTCAGAACTCCGATCCACTCTTGGATCCACCCGGACACTTTTCTCCTGGTCGCCAGCAGCACTTTGCAGCAGATCGCCATAAGAACCGACGACGAAACCCGACCCCGAAAGGCACCTATGCACCCGGCTTCCCTGGGTGAGGTAACACGAGTACTCCGGTGCTCCCGTGGGTAGAGACTCTTCAAAGTCCTAGGTCTCAAAGGGTTTTGTCCTAGTCCTCTTCTAAGTGTCCCTTTCCTCTATTTTCCCGATCCCGACTTTCTCCATAGAAGTTAACGGCGTATCGCGGTTGTGTATTTACACTGCACGCGTCTCCCGTGGGTCCCCTGTGTCACTACCTTGGGTGGTTCCTTGTGGTCCAAGCACTTCTAGAGGCTCTAGGCCTAGTGTCTAGTTCAGTCGTGGTTCGCATACCACTTTATTGGTATATGGTTTGGTACGCCCCTAGGGCCCAAACGTGTATTTGTGCTATTACTGTGATTTAAGATCTTATAACCTATGTACTTCGAACTCTAGCCTCATAAAGAGACTAGAGGGGTGTGTTTAGTAATAAATACATATATTTTGAATATATACCTGGTGTGGTGCTCTTTCATTTGGTCACTCAAGAGATTATAGACTGGTAAAACAAGCTGCTTTACATTCCTTCAAGACTTAGCCTGAAGGCTGCTCTCCACAGCTACCACTAGGATAGCTTTCAATAAGGTTGTCTTTAACCTACCTACCATAAGAGTCGATTTGGACTGGTGCAAGGTGCCCACTATAATTAGTGGACAGCATATGCCAGGCCAACTTCTCACATTGGTGTGCAGCGTGTGGGATTCCAGCTTGCTATTGTTTTACCAGATAATCTCAATTGAATTGATCAACTGAAAACCACTAAAGGTACCTAAGGTACATATAATTTAAGCTTAGAATATCAGTAAGTTCTACTGAACTTAGAGTTGTGTGTTAAGGGATAGCACAACCCTTTCTACAACTCAAGAGAGTTTAGTAGGCCACACTAGAGTAGGTAGTGCATACACCACACCACACTAGTAATGTCTTTAAAAGCAGGATCCAAAGATGCCCTGCAGGAAGCCATTGAGCTTCCCCCTCCAAGTATGACACACTCCCATTCTTGGAACTGAGAGCTTTGTGTAACGTGAGGAAATTAAGGACAGGCCAAAGTCCCACCACCCAACACCTCCAGGAGTTGTTGGTGGCTTATGATCTTAGTAAGTCCTCAGAGACTGAAGGGGTAGGAGCAGAGGGTGGGCCAGCAGATGAGGAAGGGGCCAGGGGTACTACTACCCCCAGCCCCCCTCTGAAACTGACCAGGAGGGTGACAATGACCCTGACCTGGAAAACCCAATCCCTTCTGGGGAAGATGAAGATGAGGATCTAGAGAACCACACCTTTGTCCCCCCAGGAAGGATTATGAGTGTGCTCAGAAAGTCTAGGTCTCCTTCTCAGGAGTCTAACCACTCTGGCACCTCAATAGGGAGCTCTGTTTCTTCTCACAGGAGGGAATCCTCTCATGAGAGAAGAAAGAGACTGGTCCAGTATGAGGAAACTCAACTAGAGATCAGGAAGAAGCAATTGGCTTTAGATAGAGAATCCCTAGATCTCCTTAGAGAGAGAAGAAAGTTGGGACTAGAGTCCCATGGTGGCAGCAATATCCCTAGAGATAGGGACAGGTCTTATGACCATAGAAACCTAAACAAGATTGTCCCTCCCTACCAGAGTGGGGATGACATCCACAAATGGATAACTGCACTGGAGAGGGCCTGTAAAGTTCAGAAGGTCCCCCAGAGGCAGTGGGCAGCAATCTTGTGGCTCTCCTTTGCAGACAAAGGTAGAGACAAGCTCCTCACTGTAAGAGAAGAGGATGCTGAGAATTACACAGTCTTGAAGAGTGCTCTGATAGATGGGTTTGGCCTAACCACTGAACAGTATAGGTTGAAGTTCAGAGACACCCAAAAAGCTCAGACTCAAGACTGGGTTGATTTTGTAGATTGTGCTACAAAGGCTCTGGAAGGTTGGATACATGGCAACAAAGTGCATGACTTTTTAGGATTGTACAATTTGATTATGAGGGAGCAGATCCTTAATAATTGTCAAAACCAGCTTTTGCACCAGTATCTGGTGGACTCTGATCTGACCTCTCCCCAAGAATTGGGAAAGAAGGCAGACAAATGGGTCAGAACCAGAGTAAAAACTAGAAATCAGGGTGGTGACCAGAAGAAAGATTCTACTAAGTCCCAAGAGAAAGGTGGGGATAAATCTAAGGATAAGTCCCCTACAGGGCCCCAAAATTCCTCTTCTGGGGGTGGGTCCCAAACTCCTTCCTCTCCTGAAAAGAAACCATATTGCCATGTCTGTAAAAAGCCTGGGCACTGGAAAACTGATCCCAGTTGCCCCAGGATTGGCAATAAAGAAAATGTTCCTCCCACAACTACTACCACCCCTCCTGGTACTACCAGTAGTAATCCTCCAGTTGGGAGTAGTGCACCCAAAAAGTTGGGTGCTTTTGCAAGAGGAACAGAGGTGGGCCCTAGTTTAGACAGGGACCCCTCAACAGACTCCTCTGACTCTGATGGTGGTATAGGATTTGCCACCTTTACCATGGGTCCCATAGCATTGGGCAGGTACAGACTGGAGCCAATGATTAATGGTCAGAAAGCTGTGGCATTTAGGGACACAGGGGCTAGTGTCACCATGGTGGCAGGGAAACTAGTCCCCCCTCACCAGCTTTTACCTGAGTTTAAATACCAGGTGACCAACATTGATGGTGTCAGAACAGATCACCCCATGGCCATAGTCAATCTCAGCTGGGAGGGGGTCACAGGCCCAAAAGAGTGGCAGTGTCCCCAACCCTACCTGTAGATTGCCTGATGGGCAATGATTTGGAAATTTCAGCCTGGGCTGAAGTTGAACACCAAACCCATCTTAGGATGTTGGGCGTCCCTGCAAAGGTTAGTGGGGCTGTGATGGCCACAGCCCCAGCCCAAGACTTTGGAGAGATGGAGCCTGAAAGAATGGCCCACTCTCCCCCAAAAGAGAGCAAAAGGGTTGAAGAAAAGTCTTCTTCCCCCAGACAGTAGGTAAGGGTCAGCCTCCTCAGGGAACTGACCCTACCCCTAGTGAAGGAACTGCCACAGAGGTAGTCAGGCCTGGCCTGGCCACACCCCTGATGGCAGAGGACCCTTCCACGGTGGTACCCAGTCTGGAGCAGGTAACCTGCCCCTCTCTACCCTGCCTCAGTCAGCCCAGGGCTGCAGAGGTCAGGGAGGTCAGTGGACCCCCCGGGCCCCCTGTCCAGAGGAAGCCCCCATCAGTCAGATTAGGGGCAGCCAGTCTAGTAGCCCTAGCCAGGTGAAAATTCCTCTACACACTGAGGGATCCCCCATACCTTTATGTAGGGACCTCCCCCAGAAGGACTCTGGTAGGCAAGGGCAAACCTGGGACCAGAAGGTTCCAAACCTGCCATGTCCCTCCAGTGTTCCATCCAAAGGGACCCAACCCCCAGCTGTAGGCAGCCAAAGGTTGACCCTTAGAGCAAAGTGCAACTCAGTCATGGAAAGACAGGCATACATGGTGACCAGTGATCTGAGGAAACTGAGGCCAACATTCCTAGGGCCTCACTTCCCTACTCAGACACCTCACCAGCCTTGTACTTTACCTAAGCACACCAGAGGTAGTGATTCCCCATGGTGGAGACCCTCTCATACCCTTAGGGTGAGGGATTGCTTAGTGGACCATAACATAGGGGGCAACCATGCTAGTGCAGGTGCTTCCTTATATGGCCACTTAGTCAATATAGGCTCAACTGGCCAAGGTTAGCCTTATCTCCTTTCGTTTGGGGGGGTTATGTAGGAAGGTGGAATCTGACTATATGGTTGCCCCCACTTTTTTATGGTGTTTTGCTGGTTTATGACTTAGTTGGACTGGGATCCTGCTATTCAGGGCCCCAGTCTATCTGCTTTCTCTGTAAAATGGATTCCATGTGCCTTAGGCACATCTCTGATTGGGATCTGGAGTGCCCTTATAAGTCCCTAGTATATGGTATACTATGTACCAAGGGCATAGGTACCTCAGAGGCCTGCCAGGGGCTGCAGCATGTATTATGCCACCCCTGGAAGGCCATCCAAACTGACACCACAGGTCTGCTACTGCAGCCTGGGTAAGGTGGTGCATGCACCCCTTACTGTGATATAGGTTACCTATATCACGAAATACATACACACCTAGAAACCTATAAGTCACTCCTAAGGCAGGCTTTATCAATCCTAAAGGCAGAGTGCATGGTTCCTATGTGAGAGGGTGCCCCTGCATGAGCAGGGCCCCTCTGCAGCGTTCGGAGACCATCTCTGATGCTGTTTGTAGTGCAGCCTGACCATATACTCTTAAGCGCATTATATCCTCGCGGTAAAATGCTAACTTTGGAATGGCTGCACCTAAACATGTCGTGTTTGGTGTCAAACATCTTGGAATACTACCCCCCGCCAATCCTGGCGGCGGGGGTAGCATTCCACCCTTCTAGAGGGAAAGACATGTTAACTCTGGCTTACCCGGTAACTTCTTTCTGAAGCCCTGGCATCACAAAATGGATGCTGCTGCCACAGACACAAGTCTGGCCTCCTGCTGCTGGACGAAACTCCGGCAGGGGAGGCCTGGACAATAGGTTTCCTGTTGCAGGGAGGTGTGACCACCTCCCCAGACAGGATAATGTGTATTGGGGCTGGGTGGGTGCACTCTTAGAGTGCTTTGAAGTCCTGCACTGGGGGAGCAAAAGGCTCCTCTGTGCATATGCCAGTTCAAACCAGCTCAGGGGCTACCTGCCCCTGCTCTGGCGCGAAACTGGACAAAGGGAAGTGGGTGTAGCCACCCCTCCCTTGACCCTCCCATAGGTGGGGTCATAGAGTTAGTCCCTCCCTGTTTTACTAGTTAAAATGGGGAACCCTTGCCACAGCAAGATTAGATTATACCTGGACGAAACTCTGACACGGAATCCTGGACCTTCGACGCTCTACGACAAGATTAGAGGACTGAAGAATCTCCCTTGGGGTCAAGGAGTGACTCCCCTGCTTGGCAGGCACCAAAGAAGCATCTGTCCGGTTCGCATCACTGAAGCTCCCGTCGGACGCCGAAGTCATCGCATCACCAGAGGTGGATTCTCAGACTTCCCCGAGGCTACCCTGAGTCCCCAGCAAAGCTGAGGCCCGTGGCTATCGTGGGTAACGTGAGACCGTGACCCCTGGACACCGAGCACACTTGCAAGTGCACCATCTTCTGGGTCTCCCAAGAAGTCGTGCTTTGGGCTCCGAGTAGCCCTAGCCTCCAGCACCACCTGCACCGAAGATCACTGGCCCCCACTCCACGAGTGTCCTGTAAGCCAGCTCCACGTGCGGCGTCACGAGGCTCCTTCGCGGTCGCTAGCCCGTTGGCTAGTAGCCCTTACCGAAGGCCAATCTTTTCTTTACTTGGCAGTCTGGTTGCTCCAGGCCTGCCCTCACTTACCCTTGCTGGGTGAGTTCCCCAGACCTTGCTGGTCTGCACCATCGACGATCTTCAGCTACATCGAGACTTGCCGTTGCCAAGGCTTGTTGGGTCCAATCTGGTCGCCGACACCGCAGCACTCGACAGACATCGTGTACCAGCCCGAATCCTGCTCCTGGTCGCCGACAACGCCTCCTGGACCTCGTGGCTGCAGAAACGAGACGACCGTCAACGCACCTGAAGCACTCGACATCGGTGGGCATCTGTCCATCGCCTCCCTGGTCACTGGCTAGTGACCCAGACTCTGTCCCCTCTGCTTTCAGGTTCTTCAGAACTCCGATCCACTCTTGGATCCACCCGGACACTTTTCTCCTGGTCGCCAGCAGCACTTTGCAGCAGATCGCCATAAGAACCGACGACGAAACCCGACCCCGAAAGGCACCTATGCACCCGGCTTCCCTGGGTGAGGTAACACGAGTACTCCGGTGCTCCCGTGGGTAGAGACTCTTCAAAGTCCTAGGTCTCAAAGGGTTTTGTCCTAGTCCTCTTCTAAGTGTCCCTTTCCTCTATTTTCCCGATCCCGAATTTCTCCATAGAAGTTAACGGCGTATCGCGGTTGTGTATTTACACTGCACGCGTCTCCCGTGGGTCCCCTGTGTCACTACCTTGGGTGGTTCCTTGTGGTCCAAGCACTTCTAGAGGCTCTAGGCCTAGTGTCTAGTTCAGTCGTGGTTCGCATACCACTTTATTGGTATATGGTTTGGTACGCCCCTAGGGCCCAAACGTGTATTTGTGCTATTACTGTGATTTAAGATCTTATAACCTATGTACTTCGAACTCTAGCCTCATAAAGAGACTAGAGGGGTGTGTTTAGTAATAAATACATATATTTTGAATATATACCTGGTGTGGTGCTCTTTCATTTGGTCACTCAAGAGATTATAGACTGGTAAAACAAGCTGCTTTACATTCCTTCAAGACTTAGCCTGAAGGCTGCTCTCCACAGCTACCACTAGGATAGCTTTCAATAAGGTTGTCTTTAACCTACCTACCATAAGAGTCGATTTGGACTGGTGCAAGGTGCCCACTATAATTAGTGGACAGCATATGCCAGGCCAACTTCTCACAGTCCCTTAACCTCGGAAGAGAGAGACCGGAGACGAAAACAACGGTTATGTTTATACTGTGTTAAAGGTGGACATTTCCTCAGAGAATGCAGGGCTCGGACAAGGGCTGTAGAAAAAGTAGCAGTGGCACGAACACAAGCAGTCCTGCAGCGAGACTGGAGCGAGTGGGAAACGTCGGAAAACTGAAGAGCCCAAGCAAGACCGAGATCCCTTGTTCGAGCAACGTACACCTCAAGATCTCTCCAGTGGTGGCCAATATAGTCCAGACGTCGGTAGCCCATATTAACATGGTTGACACTTTGTGGTTGGATCCAGATCGACGCCAAAGAGTACCTGCTTTACTTGATTCCGGAGCCACGGGCAATTTCATGGATCAAACATACACACTGTATTTAGGTATACCTTGCATAAGAAAGAGCACCCCAGAACTTGTGAAGGCGGTAGATGGGACAGCCTTGACTTCAGGCTCTGTGAAATACCACACACAACCTCTTGTTATGCAATTCGGGGAGGAACACTTCTAACAGATCCAGTTTGACCTGATTGATGCCCCCCACATCTGCCTTATTCTGGGCATGCCCTAGCTGACCTTACGCGACCCTTATGTGCGATGGTCCGTTCGATCAGTTACCATGGACTCTTCGTTTTGCTGCGAACATTGTAGGAACAAAGAGGCGTGCCTACATAAGGGACGAACAACGCAATCAAGCCACCTTGCAGCAGGATGCGGAATACCTTTGATTTATTCTGTTTTGTCTGTTCCGTCGGAATACGAACAATACCATGCAGTGTTCAGCAAACAACAAGCAAGTCAGCTACCCCCTCATCGAGCATATGATTGCAGGATACACCTGGCTCCTGGAGCCACCATCCCATGCAGCCGAGTGTATGCACTCACTAAGCCAGAAACACAGCATCTGAAGGAATACAAGAGGAGAATCTCCAATCTGGATTTATACGTCCTTCCTCCTCACCTGCCTCTTCGCCTCTTTTCTTCATCCCCAAGAAGGAGGGGGATCTCCGGATCTGTATCAATTACAGGGCCATCAACCGGGTCACGGTGAAAAATCGCTATCCGCTGCCTCTCATTCCCGTACTGCTGAACCAGCTGAAGGGGCATGTATCTTTACCAAGTTAGATCTCCGTGGCGCCTACCACTTGGTAAGAGTAAGATAAGGAGACGAATGGAAGACGGTCTTTCGGACCAAATTTGGACTTTACGAATACCAAGTAATGCCTTTTGGGCTTTGTAACATCCCCCGCCGCCTTCGAGTTCTTCATGGACGAAGTCTTACGAGGATATCTCAATGTCTTCTGTATTCTTTATATAGATGACATACTGATTTACTCAACCAACTTGAAGGAACACATCGGGCACGTGAAAGCTGTGCTAGAACGTCTACAGAGGAACGCACTCTACGCTAAATTGGAGAAATACCTGTTCCATGTGCCCAAAATTGAGTTCTTGGAATATGTGATCAACGAAAGGGGGCTGCAAATGGATGGCAAGAAAGTGTGGGCTATCACGGAGTGGAACTCGCCTTTGACAGTGAAAGGGGTGCAGAGCTTCCTGGGGTTCGCGAACTTCTACAGGAGGTTTATTAAGGATTTCTCACTTACTAGTGCAACCCATCACTCGGCTCCTGCGGAGGGGAGAGCGTTTCATCTGGGGAGCAGAAGCAGAAACCGCCTTTTAAGAACTAAAAACCAGATTTACACAGGCTCCTATCCTGCGACATCCGGATGTGATGTTGCCTTTCATCCTAGAAACCGATGCATCTCAATCTGCTTTAGGGGGAGTTCTATCCCAATGACACCCTGACACAGGACAACTACACCCAGTGGCGTACAACTCCAAAAAGCTAACACCCAACGAATGCAACTATAGCATTTCAGATAAGGAGCTGCTGGCGATCAAGAGGGCCTGTGAGGAGAGGAGGCACTATTTCCTAGGAGCCACCCATACCATTGAAATTTATACCGATCACCGGAACCTGTTGTTCCTTAAAACAGCCCGGGCCCTTACACCGCGACAATTGAGATGGACTCTTTTCTTTTCGGATTATGATTTTGTGATAAGATATCAACCAGGCCCACAAAATGGCAAGGCGGACGCTCTCTCTAGGGTCCATCAGCCCTTCGAAAAAGAAGACGTTGAACCACCTGTAATCATCCGACACGCGGATTTCCCCAGCTCTGAACAAGCGGTGATTACCTCTGCAACCTTCTTGGATGATGTTAAAGATCAAGTAGGCCTCTTGGACCAGCACACATGGATTCAGGCAGAGCCGACCCTTCGGACAAAAAAGGAAGACTTGCTGTTTCGTTTCCAAGCACTTTTTCTTCCGACTGAAGCCTTGCAAACCCAAGCGTTATCCTGGACGCACGACTCTACCATAGGGGGTCATTTAGGTGCCCAAAAAACCATTGCGCTGACCATGCGTCATTTCTAGTGGCCGAACCTCCGTCAGGATGTCAAGCAGTATGTAAAATGTTGTGCTGTCTGTGCCCAGGGAAAAACCAGCCACAGCAAACCTATTGGACAGCTCCGATCTATTCCTGTACCCCCTTCTCCCTGGCACACATTCTCCATGGACTTTATTGTGAAAATGCCACCCAGCGAAGGCCATACCGTGATCCTAGTGGTTGTGGATCATCTGACAAAGATAGGTCACATCATCCCCCTGAAGAAAATACCTACGTCTTCAGAATTAGCTTTCGCCTTCTTACAGAATGTGGTACGGCTCCATGGAATCCCCGACGTACTGATAACTGACCGAGGGTCTGAGTTACTTCTCGTTTCTGGAAGGCTCTGTGCGCCACAATGAAAATTGATGCTCAGCTTTCTACCAGCTACCATCCTCAAACTGATGGCAAAACAGAATTGGTAAACCAGACCCTAGAACAATATCTGCAGTGCTTTTCGCTTCAGCACGAGGATGAGTGGGGCGCTTTACTCTGGATGGCGGAGTTTGCATACAACAATGCCGAGCATTCTTCGTTGGGCTGTTCCCCTTTCTTTTGCCAGAACGGATGTCATCCTGACATACTGCACTTCGAATGGCCCAACTCTTCGAGTCATCCCTCGGTGCGAGAACATCACGCCCATCTGCGGGCGGTGCTTCAAGAAGCCAAGACGCAACTCTCCTATGCTCAGGCAGAAGACAAATGCTATGCTGACAGAAAACGCTCTAAGGAACCCGAGTACCGAGTGGGGGATAAGGTGTGGTGGGTGACCAAACATCTACATTTGAAAGGGGTCGATAAACTAAAACCAAAATTTATAGGCCCCTATGCTATCTCTTAAGTGGTTAACCCTGTAGCAATGAGGTTGAGCCTGCCATCTACGTGGCGGATCCATCCCATTTTTCATGTATCCCTACTCCGCCCTTGTCTGCCTCAGACCCGGTTACCCGACAGACCACTCCCTGTGGAGGTGGAGGGAAATGAAGAATACGAGGTGAGGCGTATTTTAGATTCCAAGATAGTGAGGGGGCGTATCCTCTATCTGGTTGAGTAGGAGGGCTATGGCCCGGAGGAGCGCTCCTGGGAGCCTATACGGAACCTCCATTGTCCACACCTGCTCAGACGTTTTCATGAGCGATTCCCTTCAAAGCCAGGTCACCCGCCGGGACGGCGGTCTTTGCTGGGGGTACTGTCATGGCCGTGGCCGGGGTTAAGCATCAGGGGACATGCAGGCACACTCTTCCCTTCTTTAACTATCACTGTGTGACCGGGAAGCGCGTGGTCAGCAAACTACACTACCAAGCATCCTTTGGGGTATTCTCAGGAAGCAGCAACGGAGGTCAGCTGATGAGAGAAACAGGATATAGCCTGTCTGGCCCGCTGCTCCATGCTAGTCGTTCCAGCTTCCTTTGGATTCCTGTGACCTGCCTTCCTGTTTGTTGCTCCTGTTTGGATCCCGCTCGCGTTAGCGGATTTTCAGCGCAGCTCCTGCCTGCACACCATCCTAGCGGCTTTCCTTGCCGCGACTCCTGATTCCAGCGGAGTTTGCTTCCTTCCTGCCTACGGCGGCTTCCTTGCCGGAGCCGGGTCCCGCCTCCAGCTGTTTCCATTCTTTTTGCCTGCACCAGCCACACCGCTCCTGTGAAGGAACAAGGAGCTCTTCCTTGCTACTGAAAGCTAAGTGGTGGGAGTGTGATCTTTGCTGGGCTTCTTATTTGTTTCGTGACAGTTTTTCCTCATGTCCTTGGCATCTTCAGGAACGCTGTGCTTATATCCTGTAGCCTAGGATTCTGTTGGTGTACTGGACCTTATTGATTTTGCTATGAGTACAGCGCTGGCCGTGGACTCCTCCTTCCTTGTGGCCAGTGTTGTTGTCTTGCTTCCTGATACCTGCTGGTAGCCTTAGCGGATGCTGTGGGGATGTGAGTATTCGTTTGGACTAGACTAGAGTACATCACACAGGGTAAAGTTGTTGTATGTATGTTCTCTCACTTCTCTATCCTTTCTTGCACATAGGAACGTTATATGTTCGATCTTCGTGGAGGTTTTGGTGACCTGCCATCCCCCCAGAGAAGGACCTGACCAGCGCATCTTCCACCCAGCAGTTTTTATTGTTTTTTCCCCATTCCCTTTTCCCCGACACACTCCTTACAGGGCAGCGAGACATATTCTGTTGCTCCCTGTGTGGTAGTGTGAAGGGGAATCGGGAACTATCTGCTCTCCATCATCCCTGCTGGACGTTATCAGCAGGTCAGTGGTGTTTCTGTCTTCAGTACCCGATAGTACCCCAGCACTTCAGAGCCTTCCTACTGGCTCTGGCTCATGATGTGCCATTGGCAGGGCATTTGAGGCAAGACAAGACCTTTGAAAGGCTTGTCACCCACTTTCACTGGTCCCAAATGCGTAAGAACTCTGATACTCATTATAGGTCTTGCCAGACTTGCCAGGCAAGTGGTAAGAGTGGGAGGAAGTGCAAGGCTCCTCTCCAACCTTTCCCTGTAGTCAGCACCCCCTTTGAGAGGGTGGGTATTGACATTGTGGGGCCTCTTGATCCCAAGACAGCCATGGGCAACAGGTTCATCCTGGTCTTGGTGGACCATGCCACCCGGTCCCCGGAAGCCATCCCTCTCCGGACTGTGACGGCCCCGTAGTGGGTGGTGTGTTGATGGGGATTTTCTCCCGTGTGGGATTCCCTGGAGAGGTGGTGTCTGACCGGGGTACCAACTTCATATCCAAGTATATGAAGTCCTTGTGGCAGGAGTGCGGTGTTACCTACAAGTTCACCACTCCTTACCACCCCCAAGGTAATGGGCTGGATGAAAGATTCAACCGGACCCTGAAGGGCATGATTATGGGTCTTGGTGAACCCATGAGGCGTAAGTGGGACGTCCTCTTGCCATGCCTTTTGTTTGCTTACAGAGAGGTACCGAAAAAGTCCTTAGGTTTCAGTCCCTTTGATCTCCTGTATGGGCATCGTGTAAGAGGACCTCTGAGTCTGGTCAAAGAAGGCTGGGAGGAAGCTCCCAGTAAACCTCCCCAGGATGTATATAGCTACATGCTGGCCTTCAGGAACCAGACTAAGTGCTTCAGGCAACTCGCTCAGGCGAATCTGGAAGCCAGCCAGGAGGAGATGAAACAGAGTTATGATCAGAATGCCACTCTGAACGAGTTTCAGCCTGGTCAGAAAGTGTGGGTCATGGCCCCAGTGGAGCCTTGTGCACTCCAAGACAAGTGGACTGAGCCATTTGAGGTGGTGGAGCGCAAGAGTAAAGTCACCTATCTGGTGGACTTGCAGTCTCCAAGGAACCCTTTGCGGGTCCTACATGTGAACCGCCTTAAGCCCCACTTGGAGAGGTCCGAAGTGGGCATGCTCCTGGCAACCGATGCTGGAATGGAGGAGGAGACTTCACCTCTTCCTGACCTCCAGTCTGCCAAGGAACATGATAGGTCAGTGGACGGTGTAACCCTCTCCTCCGCCCTGACCCCTGAACAGCAGAATGACTGCCGCCACCTGTTGGGACAGTTTGCTGATCTGTTCTCGCTGACCCCCTGTGTCACTCAGTGGTGTGTCCATGATGTTGACACTAGGGACAGTCCTCCTGTGAAACACAAAATTTACAGAGTGACTGACAGGGTCAAGGCTTACATCAAGGAGGTGGTCTCCAAGATGTTGGCGCTAGGGGTGATTGAGCCCTCAAACAGCCTGTGGGCCAGCCCAGTGGACTTGGTCCCAAAGGCTGCCGCACCCAGTGCCACGCCAGAACTCCGGTTCTGTGTGGACTACCGAGGGCTCAATTCAGTCACCAGGACTGATGCACACCCCATCCCCAGAGCTGACAAGCTCATCGATTGGTTGGGAGCTGCCAAGTACCTCAGTACGTTTGACTTAACGTCTGGGTACTGGCAGATTACCTTAACTGATGGGGCAAAAGAGAGGTCAGCATTCTCAACACCAGAGGGGCACTACCAGTTCCGGGTGATGCCCTTTGGGTTGAAGAATGCCCCTGCCACCTTTCAGAGGTTGGTCAACCAGGTGTTGGCTGGACTGGAGGATTTCAGTGTCGCCTACCTGGATGACATTGCAGTGTTTAGTGCCACTTGGGAGGAACATCTGCACCACCTCTTGGAAGTGTTGAAGGCTCTGCAGAGGGCAGGCCTCATGATCAAGGCAAGCAAGTGCCAGATCGGGAAGGGTTCAGTGTTGTACTTAGGACACCAGGTAGGAAGCAGCCAGGTGGTGCCCCTACAGCCTAAGATTAACACAAATCTGACTTGGGAACCCCCCCAAGACCCAGACAGAGGTGAGAGCCTTTTTAGGCCTCACCGGATATTACAGGAGATTCATCAAGGGGTATGGCACCATTGTTGCCCCCTTGACAGAGCTGACTTCCAGGAAGCAGAACAGGAAGGTGAACTGGACTGACGCCTGCCAAAAAGCTTTTGATGCCCCGAAATCTGCTATGTGCACGGCGCCTGTGCTCAAGGCACCCAACTTCTCACAGGAATTCATGGTGCAGACAGATGCTTCAGAGCATGGTGTGGGGGCTGTGCTCTCACAGCTGAATGAGAAGGGCCTAGACCATCCCGTAGCCTTCATTAGTTGGAGGTTACTTCCACGGGAACAGAGGTGGAGTGTAATTGAGCGTGAGGCTTTTGCTGTGGTCTGGGCGCTGAAGAAGCTGAGGCCCTACTTGTTTGGGACTCACTTCCGGGTTCAGACCGACCACAGGCCCCTCAGATGGTTGATGCAGATGAGGGGTGAGAACTCGAAGTTCTTGAGGTGGTCCATTTCCCTACAGGGGATGGACTTCACGGTGGAACACCGCCCTGGTACAGAACACGCCAATGCTGATGGTCTGTCCAGATTTTTCGGCCTACGGAAGAGAACTCACAAGAGGGTGGGTAGTTCTCCCCACATTTCAGCTGGAGGGGACACGTGTTAGACCTGGCACCATTGGTGTGGGTTTCCCCTGTATTTTTGCCTTTGCCTCCTGTGTTTTTGCTGTGTGTTGGACTTCGTATTTGCTGGTCTAGATGCTTTGGGCACTTTGCCACTGCTGTTCAGTGCCAAAGTGCAAGTGCTCCATTTGTAAAGTATTGCTATGGATTAGTGATTCCCTGTTTGGCATATTGGATTTACTAGTGAGTCCCTAGTACAGTGCATTGTGTGTGCCCAAGACCTGCAAATCAAATGCTGCTAGTGGGCCTGCAGCACTGATTGTGCCACCTACATAAGCTGCCTGTAAATGTAACTCAGGCCTGCCATTGCAGAGCCTGTGTGCAGTCTAGTACTGCTATGTCAACTTGGCAAGTTCACCCACTTGCCAGGCTCTACCCTTCACTTTTCTTACCTGTTAGTCACCCCTATGGTAGGCCCAAGGTACCCCTGTGGACAGGGTGCTGTGTATGTAAAAGGTAGGACATGCCCTGGTGTGTGTGTGTGGCATGTCCTGATAGTGAAATACTGCCAATTTCGTTTTTCACTATTGCAAGGCTACCTGTTCCCATAGGATAGAATGGGGAGTTGGCTTATAACATCTTATAAACATAACTACCCCTGGGAACAAGGAAGGAAAATAAAGTTTAGTATGCCTGAGCTCAGAATGTTAAAATGCATCTTTTAGTGAAGGTGATTTTTACATTCTGTGTTTGAAAATACCACTTTTAGAAAGTAGGTATTTTCTTGCTTAGCCAACCAGTGTGCCTCTGCTAGGATGTGTATTGACTGTCTGGCTTTGGAGAGACAGGGGCTGGGGATGAGCAGTGGCTTCAGAGAGTCTGATGGGTCAGGGCTCGGCTGAATAGACCTGGGCTGCATTTAGAGTAGGGGGGAGGAGATTTCCTTTCACCTGAATGGGCCTGGTCTGCCTGACACAATGCTGTCTCCACCTCCTGCCAGGAAGCTGCACCAGTGAGGACAGAACTGGTTTTGACTGAGCACAGGGCTTCTCTGCCGCCAGAGAACAAAGGATTTTGCTGTATAAAAAGAGGGACCCAGACCCCAGACTTTTAGATCACTTCTGGGAAATCAAGAGGAACCTTTGCCAAGGAGAAGAGCTGGAGAAACTGGAGGAGGAGTACTGCCCCTTTGCTGTGTGCTGTCTGGGGTTGGCCTGCAGTTGCTGTTTCTGCCAAGGAAAGGAGAAGGACTTTGCTGTGTGCTGCGTCCCCTGCTTGAGGAAGATCTCCAAGGGCTTGAAGTGGAGCTTGCCCCCTGTTCACGAGGTCTCAGGAACATCAAAGACCTCACCAAGCTTCTGGGCACCGTCTCTGGAACCGCTGGTTTCAGTTGCCTGGAGAAAAAAAGGTAACCGACTCTGTAACCGAGTCCGTCGCAGGATTCCGTGTTCTGAAGGCACCGCAGAGAGCACTGTCTCGTTTCGCAACGCATCCCTGGTCTCACCGACTCTGTCAACGAGCCGCTGCTTGCACCGCGTCCTGTGGGCATCGCACTCCGCACTGCTTCGCTACACTGACGTCATCGTCTCCGTTGCTGCCCGACTCGAACATTGACCGGCGCCGCATCGTGACCTGCCAGCACCGCATCGAGCACGTCTCACCCTGCAACTCAAGCCTTGGTCTCACCGACTCTGTCTGCCTGCTCCAAGCTGTGAGGACACCGCACGCTCCAACGCTTCCATCTCACATCACAACCGCGACGGTTGCCCCGGACCGGCCCGTACCATCGTGTCGGCCGCAACAACACAAGGTACTGTCTCCGAGTCTGTTGACACTTTAGCTAACCTGTATCAATTCGGTTGGCTGGAATTGCTAGACTCTGTCGTAGTCAGTATCGCGGTAGCCCCGGATGGAGGTACCGAGTCGGAGGAACTGTATTTTCACGTTTTTCCTGCAATTTAAAGGTTATTTTGCACAGTAACTATTTTTTAACAGAATTGTATGTTGGATTTTGGTCGTTCTTGGTTTAGATAAAGTTTGCTTATTTTTCTAAACTGGAATGATATCCATTTGTAGTGTTTTCACTGTGCCATTGTATGCCTGCACAAATGCTTTACACACTGCCTCTGAGATAAGCCTGTCTGCTCGTGCCAAGCTACCAAGGGGGTGAGCAGGGGTTATTTTAGAAGTGTATCCCCCTTACCCTGACTAGGAAGAAGGGTCCCTACTTGGACAAAGGTGCAAACCTCTGCCAACTAGAGACCCCCATTTTT
This sequence comes from Calotriton arnoldi, assembly GCA_963921515.1. Classification (NCBI taxonomy): domain Eukaryota; kingdom Metazoa; phylum Chordata; class Amphibia; order Caudata; family Salamandridae; genus Calotriton; species Calotriton arnoldi. The sequence continues at coordinate 1,162,971 of CAWUFW010000230.1, forward strand.
AACAGTGAGAAAGAACAAATCCAACATGCAAATGAAACTCACTAGTAAATCTAATGCGAGAGCTTCTAGGGGAAAAATACAATTCAGGCCTACAGAAATCAACCAACATAAGAAACGGCACAGAGGCGTCATGAAACTACACTTAAAATGAACGTTATTTACTAAGCATCTCTAAATTGACACCATACATAAACACATCAAATATGTGAATACTTGTCAGCGACATGCATGAATTCTGCACGTTAATGTTTTCAGCAAAACACACGTACTTGCAATGTTAATTTCTTTCATCGAAAATATCTCTTTTCATGCTATTATGGTTCACGTTCTAAGGTTCTAAGTTAATGCAATTAAGGAATATATGTAGGTGCGACCTACCCATGATTATAATGCACCCCTACAAATGGAAGAGCGAAATTTGTGCTCTAACACTACCCTTCTCTGAACCCTAAAAACCCCGTACTATCTCTTAATGCAACCCTTGGCTAAACTTAAAAACTCCCTACTTCCTCTTATTGCTACCTTTCTCTGAACACTAGAAACCCCTTAACAATATCCTTCCATGTTTTGTTTTCCACGCCATCACCAATATTAAGTAACCAGGTGAAAGTGAAATTAAAGGTACCTAATGAATAGAGCAACCACTCATGGGCCACTGCAGAAGCAACCATAACTGTGGAGCAGCTGCCGCTAAGAATCAGATACAAACAGTTTCAGAATGTTTTCATGAAAGTGGAACACATGAACAAGCCTACTATTCCAGGGGCACAACACTTCCTTTTACAGCAAAAATAAAGGAATATCACACCAGTCATTAGGCATTGTCACTGTTGTGTCTGAACTCTACATTCACAAAACAGCCCATGACAATAGGCTTACACTTTAGGTCTCCCCCTGGTGACAAATGCCCCACAAACACCAAAATCAGAAAGGTCAAATATCAAATTGGGATTTCAACCAAAAACATGACAGTATTTCTGGAAGCCCAGTATACAAACATACATTTTCAAAGCCAATCAGCTGGTTTTCCATGTGGCAGAGCACCAATACAGAAGGCATGAACAAATGATGTGGTGGCGGTAATGGTGGAGTTGATAGTGACAGTAGTAAAGGCAATGGTGGTAGTTGTGGTGACGGTAGTAGTGAAGGTTGCAGTGGGTGATGTCTTGTTCTTTAGTCCTAGCAAAACATTACAAAAACCTATTGCAGTAAGAAAAAAAAGACCAAAGGATTGCTTTGTTTAGAATGTATGTATGAGACAAAAAACTGAATATATGATAATTCCGCTTATTTTCAGACATTTAATGATACCTAGTTTATTGCAGTGCAAGCACTCAATTGGAGGAAGAATGATAGAAGCAGGCAACAGCCTGAGGTGAGAGAGTAAAACTCCTCTGGGAAGAGCAAATGTCTACTCCAGGTAACTTTTAAAGAATTGTTAACAATACGTCCTGCAGGCAGATGCATTGTCGAGTCAGACATAAAATGCATCGCTCATGGGATATTATACCAGGGCCATGCACAGATAGTTTAAGTTGAGTCTAGAAGTCAAAAATAAATAATCAGTGGATTGGCCTGGATTTTTCACTTCCAAACCCCCACATAAGGGGCTAATTAAGGGCAGCAAGTGACATCACATCTTTGTCAAATGAAGTGACTGCTACAGGTAACATCAGACAACTTGTCAGCACGATGGCTTTACGAGTTAAGTGTCTGCTTCGTATGGTCTGCCAGACTACCATTAAGTAGGCTAATGGTAACACCTATTATTCACCAGACTAAAAACATTGAGAAAGGTGGTATCAAGCGCTACATAACAGAAGTTATTTATATATCTTGAAAGACTTGTGGGAAATAACATACATAATGGTACAGTTTTTCATAGAGTCTAACCTTCACCATAAACCAGTGGCAGAACGCCTTCCCAAATGCTAAAAGCGAATGGAGGAGCGGAAAAGAAATTCCTTGGTGTGTGTGGGTGTCGCGTAAAACATTAGGGTAACCTTTAGTATGGTCCAATATTACCATGCGTGTCACAACACAACCCTAAATGGCAACTAAGGACCCTATTACATGTTACCCATGATGTATTTTTATATTAAATGTTTATTTTGGGGTCGTTGGCTTGAAACAACAATTTCTTTAAAGTGCAGCTAACAATGGGCATTGGTGAGTAGTAAAATGTTTATGTGAACCTTTCATGAATAAATTATTGGTAAAATAAGCGACACTCATGAGTGCCAGTGGACCTACGCAATTCTGTGACCACAATTCTTTGGCCGCAGCATTTACTTCATAACTATGGATTTGCCTCATTTGTCACATAAGTATAGTTTTCAGACATCACAAACATGTTCTTGCTAGCTAAAATGGATAGAAATAAGACTGCCAGTGAACGTGCTGCATACTTTGGCTTTTTGCTACATAATTTAGACAACTTTAGATAATCTTGTTGTATAATCCTAGTTGCATTGACAATGGTAAAGCTCTGCAGAGTGGTGTGGTGGGCTGCCATTGTGATAATGAAACCTGTATTTCACTGTGAACCACGAAATATGGATTTTTAATCCACTGGTTTTTGTGCAACAAAAGCACCCAAATACATAATATACATATATTACACAGGGGGCAATAATGCCTGTCTAGTGAGGGTTAGGTCAGAGTTCCCATTGAACGAGAATATTTGTTTTCTTGGTAACTTTGACGCCGTTCGATGAATCTGCACAAAACCTTCCAAATAAAAAAGTACATCTCCTTCCTTTGGGTTGTACATCGCTAGTTTTATGTAGATCCACAAAGCAGGGGACAAGAAAAAGGGGGTCCCAAAAGTGATATTTCCCATTTTAATTCCCGTAGGATTATTTGCACTGTGATACCGAAAAAACAGCTCAACAGAAACACGCCAAATTTTGCATGAAGGTAGCACTTTACTCAAGCAAGCACCTTTACTTAGTTTCTGGTAAATCCATTCAGACGTTTTTGAGAAATTAGTGCACCATGAAAATCTAGGCTGGGGAGCCAAAACCTAGTGCAAGCTTCACATGCCTGCTACCGCAAACCTATGGCAAGCCTCAAAGGCTCATGGGTTCGTCAATCCGGATCATATATATCTGTGCATATCTGTCCCAGAATGCCCTGCGCACTCCTTTTCTGAATGGCACAGTTTCTTTGATTCACATTTATGGCTATCTCTCTGCTTGTCATTCATTTCTTTCTGTGTGATTCTTCTGAATAAACAACTTTATGAAAAAAATGTATAAACCTTTGGGTACATTATGATTATCATGGCACACTCAGAACATGTTGCATGTTACTACAAAGCAGCATATTGCAGTCTCGAGAAATTGTGAGGATTTAACTATCTTCTATCTATTGGTTTTTGAATTAACATCAAGTTACCCATTTGGAATGTGATATATTCATTCTTGGATCATGTGTTTTTGAACACCAAACAATTTCCACTCAACAGTGCATAGCCATGACTGATGGTGATTTCATATTTATGAAACAATTGTTACTTCATTTAAATGTCAGCATTGCTTACAAATGTAATAATTCCCCCAATGAAGCACATATTGCCCAACATATATTGGGATTGATCAATAATTTAATGGTCCACAAGAAGAGCCCATTAATTTAAGATTTTCGATAAATGAAACTTTAATATATATCTTGAGTATACATGAATAAAACCAAAGGGTTAATGACATTTTTGTTGAAAAGTTATTTATTCAAAAGAATCACACAGAAAGAAACGAATGAAGAGCAAAGAGATAACCTTAAATATAAATAAATAAATTGTGCCATTCTGCAAGGAATTGCACAGGGCAATCTAAAACAGATATTAACACATATAAATATAGTCAATGAAGTGCCATGTGTCGGAGCACTGTGCCAATGCACTCAGATGTTCATGAAGAATAGACATCACAATTAAACCAGTGGCTCCAGTTCGATTTGCAAATCTGAAACCAGGTTCCCGGATCCAATGGAAAGTCCAAAATAGGCCCTGGGAGGCCATTGGAGGGTGTGGGCGCAGGGACTGACATTTGACCAGGACATGTGTTCAACCCCCGGATGCGCAGTGCCAGAGAGAGGGCAATGAGCAGCAGGAGTTGGCTGCCTGCAGAGTGTTGGGTGCATGACCTGGATATAGGTTCTGCCCTGCAGCCAACCCCTCCTACTCATGGCTGAAGGTCATACTCTACGGGGGTTGGATGCCTACAGCAGGTTGGACACAGGTCCTGCGGCCAGTCTCTTAGTACGCAGAGCCGATGTTTATGTGCAGCAAGAGTTAGCTGTCAACAAAAGAAGAGAACAAAAAAAAGCAGTCCAATACAAAATATGATCAAAACCCCCCAGAAATTCTATGAAAAAGAAAGTTTAAATTGCAGCTATGGCCAGCTTTACTAATAAGACCATAATTTATGTTTAAAAAAACTGTCACATTCACTGAAAAACAAAGTTAAAGCACAGTTATGGCCACTAAACAAAACCTAAAAACTACTGAAATCAGCTGTTATGATTCTGTAAACTAGCTATAACCATTGCCCCTGTCATGCACTGCTTATGACCTCACATATTACATTAGTCATGAGATGGTAAATTACATAACTGATGACATCACTGTTGACTTCTCAAATTACATCATTGATGACATCACTGATGACATCATCTATGGTACTGTTGTTGATATTTGTTTCGATTTTTCAAATCATGTGAATGATGAATTCAGAAATTTATATTACGTGTGAGATGGGGGTCCGTAACTGACATGGCGCCATGACAGGCACCACACAGCTGGAAACCTACCGGTCTAGAGGTCATCCCTTGACACACAAGAAAACAATACTCGACAAAATGTCGAAAAAAGACTGTCAAAAAGAGGCAGAGGGGTAGCTCTTCTTCGAATCAGCACTAACTGTTGCAGAAAGAAAAGAACTGACGCCCGCGCGCCTGAGTGGCACCTATATGACGCGACGTCCCAACCAGCGCCGGTAATGTCACACACAGCCAGACAGAGCCACCCAACGGCACACAGGGGTAGTTCTCACGCAAAAGTTTCCAGATCCAGTCTGACGCCTGGAAAATTCAAAGGTAGGGAATCTGGAGCTAGAATGTCTATCAGATACCTATTTTTGTAATTTGTTCTTTTGGATTTACTCTTTTTGTGACACTGTTTTTATTGGGTAGGTTATTTTGCAATACATTGGTGAGTTTCTTTTTCTCTAAAAATAGTTCAATGTATGTTACAGTTTCAGTGATTATATTTTGAGGTAGGGGAACGAATTTGTGAGGCTACTTTTCAATTTGTTTCTGAATATGTTAATGTATGTTAGATGGTGATGAATAAGTTACTTACCTTCGGCAACGATGTATCAAACAGACATTAGTGGTTATAGATTCCTCACCTTAGAATTAGCCCCAGGTATCAGACTGGATCAGGAGACATTTTTTCGTAGCAGTACCCCTGCGCGGCGGTAGGTGGCGTCGGTCGACTCTTCGTCCGTCGTTGGCGTCGTGGTCGCCGGGATGACGTCGGGGTGTCTACTTAGACGCCACCCCTGCGTGCTGACGTCAGTTCTGACACGACTTTCCACGCCAGAAGCGCAGAGCCATGCAAGACACTGACCACTGGTGCACAAAGCTAGGGCCCTGTAAGAGAGCGCCTATCCCTAGAAGTCAGATCGCAGAACGGAGAGGATGGGTGGGGCGGTAAGGAATCTATAACTACTAATGTCTCTTACAGATACATTGTTACTGAAGGTAAGTAACTCATTCATCTGAAAGAGACCCTAGTTATAGATTCCTTACCTTAAAATAGATACCGCAGCAATACCAACCCCGGAGGTGGGTCTGCGAACCAAGTTCACACCAGGAAATTCTGAGAACAGAACGGCCGAAAAAGCCGTCTCTCCGGACTTGTCTGTCCAGGCAGTAATGCTTAGTAAATGTGTGCAGGGATGCCCACGTAGCTGCCTGGCAGATGTCAACCAGTGGAACTCCACGTCCCAAAGCAGTAGTAGCTGTCGTCGCCCTGGTAGAGGGGGCACACAGTCCTACTGGAGGTTCCTTTTTAGCCAAAGAATAACAGATCTTACTGCATAGGACGACCCATTTAGAGATGATACGTTTGTGCACCGCCTGACCTTTCTTGGCGCCCACATAACCCACGAAGAGTTGATCGTCCACCCAGAACTCTTTAGTGCGGTCAAGGTAGAAAGATAGCGCACATTTTGGGTACAGACGGTGGAGTCTCTCCTCCTCTTTGGAAGGGTGAGGAGGGGGGAAGCAGGTGGGCAATGTGATGGTCTGACCTATGTGGAAAGAGGTAACCACTTTGGGCAGAAAAGAGGTCCTAGTACAGAGGACTACTTTGTCCGGGTAGACAGCAAGAAAGGGAGGTCTGGAAGATAAGGCTTGAAGCTCACTCACCCTGCGAGCAGAGGTGATGGCAAGCAAGAAAGCAGTCTTCAAAGTAAGGAGGCGAAGAGGACAATTATGTAGTGGCTCAAAGGGAGCACACATAAGATAAGTGAGGACAAGATTGAAGTCCCACTGGGGCATTACGAAAGGAGGAGGAGCAAAGAGATGAGTAATGCCACACACATGGAGAGAAACATTGCCTTTCAGCTGGAAATGGTATAGTCCAAAGCTCTGTTTTTAATATAAAATCAGGGCCTTCTGTGGTCATATCACTGAAAATACAAGATTTGAAAAAAATATTATTGTCTACGGGTGCTCGTGGAAGACAATTTCTATGGACTGGAATCTGGAGAATGCTAAAGTGATTCTGGTATTTTACTGACCTCTGCTGGTCGTTTTCTATCAAGAAAGTTAAATAGAGGCAGTTGAACAGAAAAAAAAGGTCAGAAAAATAAAAAAAAGAAAGTCCCTCAGCAGAAAGCAATTCTGGTATTTTACTGACCTCTGCTGGTCGGTTTCTATCAAGACAGTTAAATAGAGGCAGTTGAACAGAAAAAAAAGGTCCCTAAGCGGAAGCAGACAAGTCCTAGGGCTGATCTCCAGAGCCCACAAAGTACATACACATATTAGTATATAATAAGTATATACTAAAGTATATACAAGAGGTCTCGAATGCTCGACCTAAAAAGGGTTAGTCAAAAAGTGACTAAGAAGTGTATGCTCTCTCCGGATCTGCGCTGGCTGGCGCTGAAAAAAGAAAGACCTGACATCAGCGCGCAGGGGCGGCGTCTAAGTAGTCACCACAACGTCATCCCGGTGACCACGACGCCAGCGACGAACGCGGACTTGACTGACGCCACCTACCGACGCGCAGGGGTACTGCTACGAAAAAAATTCTCTGGATCGAGTCTGACGCCTTGGGGTAATTCTAAGGTGAGGAATCTATAACTACAGTCTCTTTCAGATAGAGTGTATAATGCTATATATATATATATATATATATATATTCTTGCTTGTCTTAGTCAAAGAGACTGTTTTCTTTGCATTCATCAGTGGGTTTGTGCTTGTTTGATAATAGTAGAATGTTTATATAGTGTTTCTAAATGATGGTGTGTAATACGCTCTGCGGATCTGCATATATACTTATATAACATATGTAAATGCAATTTAGTGGATGCTAAATGAGGGTGGAAGATGACTCATGATAAAGGTGACTTTTGGTGGGTACACAACCTACGCATGTAAACTAATTGGGAAAAAGTGATTAATAATGTCATATTAAATACATTTTTTAAAAGATGCATATTAGGTATTGATTTTAATGTTGTGAATCCATTTGTTGTATTGACATAGCGTCCACATATGAGATGTGGCAATCATCCATGAATGGTGTTCACAATGGCATTCAATTAATATGTGGAATATCTTTAATAAATGAAATATGGAGCAATACGAGTTTCACATGTGTTTATTGGAGACCGTGCAATATGTAGAAACAAGTGATGTTGAGATTAATATGAATCTGTGAGTTTTGATAGTGGGACCTTATTGAAATAAAAAAGGTAACTTATGTCTAAAGAGAAGGGATAACAAAGAAGGCCTAATAACAAGGACACTTAGTTATGGAAATGAAAGTGAGAGAAATCATAGGTAGTGAATTATCAGTCAAGAACGCTCAAATGTAAGAACAAATTGACATACAACTGGAATATTTTCCACAGTGAAGGGAGGTGGGCACTGCACTGTACTCCTATTACTGTGCAATGTCCCTAGCAGAATAGAAAGAGCTTAGCGACTACTGTGCTTGTAGCAAATGTTAAGACAAAGGATTCTGGTCAACCAGAGGACGCTTCTTGTCACTCCCTTCCAACAGAGAGGGCTCATCACCTCTGAATCTGCAGGTATGGTCACATGTCCTTGCATAGACACCTTCATGCAAGGATCCATGGGTCAAATGTCTTGCAGGACAATCAATGACTTAAATCAGGATCAGTCTACATTTGTGCTTAGGATCTGGATTTCAGTCATGCATTAATTTGACCACTGAAAGCTTAGAAGGTATTATGTGTTGAACTACATACCTTTAAATGGTTATAATCTGTGTTGGGCAAGCTATTCTGAAAAATATGTGAAATCCATCAATTTTTTTAAATACGCCTGCAGAGCAAATTGGACATCAACGGCCAACATTTCTTCCACAGACAAACTTAAGAAACAGGCATATTTCGCAGTTTGTGCACTTTATGTGGTTCTTCCTGGGACAGAGAGTGATTGGGAGAACTGCCCGAATTGAGTAGGAACTGTCCAGATCTTGTGGTTTATGTAGTTTTCACTGGACCTCATTTCAGTAAGGAGAACCTTATAAAATGCCCAAACCGGTCCGTTCTCGCTTCACGGGTCTATTTTCCTTCCATGGATAGCTGTAACTACTTTCAAATTAAAGGCATTGCAATTTGAAAATGATTTGGGGACGCGCTGATAACGCCGCCGTGAAGTGAACGGCTACCTTCGGCTACCTTTGCCCAGCCGTGAGGGGAACGGCCTGCATTGCCCCTGCCGCCACCAGCCTGCCGTGAGGGGAACGGCCATCGTCGCCTTATTGAGTCCAGCCTGCCGGGAAGGGAAACGGCCGGCGCTGGACCACGACTCCCAGCAGCCCCGCAGGCGGTGCCTCCTCTGACGCTGTCTTTGGCACCCGGAGGCGCGATAAGAGCTCCACCGGCCACCCGCAGCGCGGGACACTCGCGGGCGTGCCCGGGCCACGCCCGGGCCAAGGGCGGGCCCATCTGCGCCCGTCAGAGACTGGAAGAGGCTGGGCTGGGCCATCCCATTAACGTCTGAACTGTAAGACTCTGTGACGCATAAGTACTCAAGGTTTATTGTGCTTTTTATTTGCCCAAGGGTGGTAATATGAGCAAGCGTAAAGCAGGAGTGGGTATGGGGGTTGTGGGTACACTGGATGCTTTTCTCACCAGGGCGGAATCTGCGCTAATGCATGAGATCCAACTGACTGAGCGCAGGCTATCACTAGAGCCACCAACTTCTCTGGGTACCTTTAGCTCCAATATTTCTCTTACCCAACCCCTACCCAATAGCTCCGATGGAACTACTCCGAAGCCCGGCCAGCTGCCCTCAGCCCATTCTCCTCACTCTTCTCCCAGCCCGGCTAGTCCACCTAGTACTTCCATGGTCACTACCAGGGGTCAGAAGTCCAGCCAGGCAAAAAATGGCGAACCACCACAAAAAAAAGGAAAGCACGAGGGCCACAAAAGTCAAACCCTTTGCCTCCCAGAGCAGCCAAGCGTAAAATAGCTGTAAAATGCACCACAGGTAGTTTCCAATCTCAAAATACGTCTACCAGCACATGCCCCCCTACTTGCCCCCCCACCGGCACCTTAGACTCACCTCACCCCACTAATATGGATGAGCTCTGCCCACGGATTGAACAGAAACTTTCTGCTCTGATTGACCCACTATACAAGAGGCTGACTTCGATTGAAGATAGACTCTGTAAAATAGAGCAGGGTATTTGCAGTAGTCCCCCTAATAATACTAATTGGCAGAAGGATGGTGGGCCTATAACACAACCAGTGCGGGGATACGAAGCTATGCCAAACGGTCTCCCGGCTAGTGTATGTCCCCCCCTGCCCTCAGTAGGTTCAACTCCAGAGGTAACCCAAACTACCAATTTACCCCAAGTGGGCACATCCCAGCCATCGACATCGCAGCAAGGGAAGCAGTGCATTCGCACTAGGCCCTCTGTGCGTCCTGTTGATGGCACCCAGAACAAATACGATTTTCTACATCTCCCACCGGAAGCTACACCACACACAATTGTTTTGGCTAATGTTCCAGTGCTCCCTGCTAATGCTCGGGAGCACTGGTCTACATTGAGAAATAAGGCACTACACTTGCTTAGTAATAGGATCGGCATAAAAGAGCATCTTTTTGGTGAATTTAAAATGGTTCGTAGAATTTCCTGGGTCGGGAAATCTCAAAAATCTCTACTAGGTGACTGTGTGGTCTTGAGTTTTCGGTCTCCAAGGTTGGTATTGCATATTCTGGAGTGCGCGGGTAATAGTTTTATCAAGGCGGACGATATTAATATCCTCCCCCTGGGCTTCTTTTATCAACCAAATAGTGTTAGGTCCAGTGAGAGTAGAGGGTTACCCCAAGCATACGGCCATTATAACCAATCTGTTACCCCAAGCAATCGCTTTGAAATCCTTACCTCGTTAGAAGACATAGATTGACTTGCAACATTGGGGTGTACCCCTCCCTCTGGAATCCTAAGCCCTGGGAGTCATCTACGGAATGACCCAGGCCTGTCTATGTATGATTCCGATGGACCGACAAAGTATGGGGCAACGGCTGAGGTGAAGGCTGTGTATACCAGTAGTACAGATATAACTGAGGGAGTGTGCTTAATGGAGGTGGATAAGAGAACTGGTGCGTGGGTGGGGGTGATAGGCTCTATTAGTCTCCCACAAGCAAATACCTCCATAACATTTAGTAACCCTGGCTTGATATCAGTTAATGATCATTTATCTGACTTGCAGGAGAATAATAGTAATGTAATCCAAGGACCTTCAAACCCATACATGTCAATAGTTTCCTGGAACATAGCAGGCCTAGCATCAAAAACCATCTCGATTGATTGGTCAACTTATATCGACAGCCATGATATTTGGGTATTTCAGGAAACTTGGTCCCTGGCCCAAATATACCATCCAGGTTTCCTAAATTTCTCCAAAGCAGCAGTAGGGGGACAGAAGGGTAGACCCAAGGGTGGTCTCACCTGTTGGGTCAGACAGCAGGCGGGTTATTTAGTGGAAGAAGTATACATTGATAGCCCGGACATCATGGCCCTGCGCCTACGGAAGGTGCATGAGCTTGATGTCCTGATTGTCAATGTCTACGCCCGAGGGCTGCCGGGGGGGAGGAGATCCAACGTAGTCACCATTCTTGATAGCTTTCTTGAATGCAATCGGGGAAGTTGCAATCTGATATTAGCCGGTGATTTTCACTGCTCCTTTGAGCCACTGGATAATGATGATGGCTTGCTTAGCGCTGAGGAGGATGCTCAATGGAACATCCCGCAACTAGAGTTATGCCCTATTAGTAAATGGACTGAAGCAGCACTTCAACTAAAAGGGCTGTGCTTGGAAAAGGTATTGAGGGCAACGAATGGGAGGTCACAGTCTGATAGAAAGAGTGTACACACCTTTAACAATGGTTTGAGAAGTAGCCGTTTAGATTATATATTCTTAAACGTCGAATTCTGGTCCTCTCTCCTAGATATGGTGGTGCAGGAGCGGACAGAAAGCGATCATAACCCGCTGGTACTTTACTTATCGGCGCCAGGTCTAAGAGGTTGTAATGATAACGCTGTTGAGTATGTAACAGCTGATACCAGGCTCACAAATGACATGAGGAGAGTTAGATGGGCTAGGATTTCCGATAATGTTAGCGAACTGGAACAGATGAAGGCATTGGTAGTTCGCTCTATAAATATTCTTTATAGTTGCGACTCTCAGGAGGGCATCAACCAGACTATTGTTCAGACCCATAACGAATTGTTTTTCCAACTAAAACAATTTTTTATAAAAACTAACAAACCTAGGAAAAATCTTTGTGCTAAGGCAGCTTCCTGGTATAATAAATCCTGCAGAGAGGCCTATAAGCTATTATCAAGGGCCGTTAAATCTAAAGCCATGGGCGACATTAAAATGGCCAGGGCCCGGTATAAGATAACCCAACTGCAAGCCAAGAAGGATTGGCATGAGACACGTTGGCAAGATTTTCTCGATGCCAGTGAAGTGAAAAATATGGTCATATTTTGGCAACTTGTCAAAGGGGGTAGGGGTGAACCAAACCAGTCTCCTATCAATCACGTCTCTCCCGAACTGTGGGTCTCTCACTTTGAGGCACAGTTCACTACCATTAACCATAGCGACGAACCACTCCAATGGGCCACCGCAAGTACCACTCTATGTTTTACCAGTACAGAGGTAGAATCTGTACTTCGATCGATCCCGAGAGGTAGGGCCCCAGGTCCCGATTGTATACCTGCGGACCTGTTCGTATTTGACAGCGAGCACTGGGTTACCTACATAAAGTTACTTGCCAATGCTATAGCCAGTGGTGCTCCTATTCCCGATACTTGGGCAGGTGCTGAGATCCTACCTATTTATAACAAGCATTTGCAATGCAATAGGTCTCGCATTATTAAAGTTTGAGCTATTGGCATTGCTAAATAATGCAACACCAATAGCTCAAACTTTAATAATGCACTGGTGGTGCGTGGGAACAAACATTAGGGTTTGCGTGACTACAGACTTTCACCATGTGTGTGGGGAACAAACTTTAGGGTTTCTGTGACTACAGACAGTCCCAAGGGGAGTGACCACACATTCACAAGATATGCAGGATCAACATAAAAAAGTAAGACTACAAACTTTCACATGGCATGCAGGAACAAACTTTACAGTTTGTATGGCTTAACTGTCACAAGGGTTGTGAGTCTAAACTTTCACAAGGTTTATGTGATAATGTGAGAGCAAACTTTCAAGCTGTCACTGGTTGAATGGGAACCATCTTTATAAGTTGTGTGACTGCATGCTTTCAAATAATGTGTTAGAAAATAATTTACCGGGGTGCGACTTCTAATTGTCACTGGGTGAGTGGCAGCACACGTTACAGGGTATGTTAGTAAATGCTTTCACAGCATGTGATAGAAACAACCTTTCAAAGGGTATGTCACCAACAAACTTAAACAAGATGCACAGCTATTTTCTCAGGGTATGATCTGTACAAATGTTAAACAGTGTGCCTCAAACTTTCACACGGTTGTCAGGAACATACTTAGCAGGGTGTGTGAGGTGAAACTTGTACAGGATATGTGACTACAAACAACGGGGTCTGTGACTATAAACTGTCACAAGATATGTGACTACATTTTTTCTTAGGATGTCTGACTACAAATCTTCACATGTGGTGTGTCTACAAACTTTCACTAGGTGCGCGGCAACTAACTTAGAAGGGTGTGTGAGGCAAAGCTTGCACAAGACCTGTGACTACAAAGTGACTATAAACTTCCACGGGGTGTGCGACTACAATTTTTCATAAGATGTATGACTACAAACTGTCACAGATGGTGTGACCATGCACTTTCACAGGATGTGTGACTACAAACTTTCAAAGGATGTGTGGGAACAAACTTCACAGTGTGTATGATTGCAAACAGTCACGGGGCACGTGGGAGCCATCGTTACATAGTCTCACTATAACCTGTCACAGAACGAGTGACTATTAACTTTCACAGTGAGCGTCACTGAAAACTTTGACAGCGTATTGGATGTTAACCTTCGACTGGCTTACGAGGACTGGAGCGTCAATAATGATGGCACCAGGAAAGAAGGCTCGCAAACTACCAACCCTTGGATGCACTGGGCTTCCAGAGAAACAGGTCCGAGATTCACGGAAGCTGGCTGCTGGCACCCGGATGTGGAGTGGCTGGCGCAATGGCCAAGGCACCATGTTCTGTGCCATGTAGCTCTATTACAGCTGCCACGTGCCAATCCTGGCAGGGCACATATTTCTGGGAGCCCGTGGAATCTGGTGCCGTAAAGAGGCTCTCTCTATTCACTTTTTACAGAATGTTAAAGAATAAATGGGTGTATCTGGTTAATTTCCCAACCAGAATAAAGTATCCCAGACCCGGAGCCCTCGCCCTGCCTCCACAGACAGAAAATGTAGCCACCACGTTAGGACCTAGGTCGGGATGGTCGAGCTGACAGAGATAAGAGATGGGGACACTTTAGTATTTCATTATACGGCAGGAATGAGAGGTTGGCAAACATCCATGCCAGGCATGATGTCTGGAAACGCATACGTGGCAGAGATGTGAGGTGGGCACCCATTTCTGGCAGAGAACAGATGTAGGCACACATTCAATTTCAACAACATGGCAGGACAGAGATGTGCATAGATTTCTGGCAGAGATGAGAGGTAGGCGCACAGTCCTACTTACACGTGGCTGTTTTAAAAGGCGGTCACACATCACAAGCAGAGCAGGGATCCCCCCCAATTTCGTCAAATGGCTGCAATGAGAGAAGAGCACACATTCAAGACTGCGGCACAGCTGTGTGGCGGCCACTCAGTCGTGTACATGGCAAGGCTGAGAAGTGGGCACGCATCCATGCCAGCTTAGTCTTACATTCCTCGACATAGCAAGTGCCACCGGTGCTACACATTCCTATAGATATGAGGTCAGGCAGGTGGACACGTCACTGGGCGAGATGAGAGGTGGGTGCAAATTCCAGGAGGGTCTGAAAGCTGGGCAGTCGCTGGGCACACATTCCTGTACCTGGCACGGCGCGGCGGCTGACCAGTGCCCCTCCTTTGTCATTGGAGAATGGCTAGAAACAAGTGCCCCGCCCCATATCAGCGAGGTGGGGTAAGTAAACCAGGCAGGATATAGCACCCCCTGTCCACGGGTTATAAGGGGGGCAGCAGTTTTTGTGTCCACACATGAGTGGGAACAATTGCAGCAAGGGGGTTGAGATCCTTGTTACAATAACATAGCAGAACCCCCTCTCAAAGCTAACGCTTCCTGCGCATCAGAACTCAATAAACACAACATGTGACATGAAAAACTGCTGGAACTCACCTGAGAACAGACAGCCATCTTCCCTTCAGCACCCCCCCCACACACACGCAGGCAGAGTCAGTCTTACCTGGCTCTGGGCCCTCAGGGCAGGCCGGAAGTGTCCCCCATCATTGCTCCAGGAAGGACTGCACCGCTGCAGCTGCTCCTCGTGAGGCGGCGGGGCTTCCTCTGCTGGTCGTGTCTGCCTTTCCTTCCACCCTAGACCTCCGCCTGTGATGTGGCCGTAGGGTGCCCAGGAGCCGAGTGTATGGAAAGGTGCAAGGCGGGCGGTCCCATGGTCTCTCCTCCCTCTCCAGCAGCAGCAGCCTAGATGTGTCAGATGTGTGTTCCTTGGAGGGTGGGGGAGGCACACCTACCTGCTCACTGCTAGCCACACACTGACATCCGTCTCTAGCCTGCACACACGCAAAGCGCACTGCCTATCGCCTGCACACGTGCAGCCAGTCACAGGCACGCCACTATCCACACACACTGACACCACGCCTGTCACATAAGCACAAACACCCCGCGTCTTGGCTACGCACCAGCCAATATACACCTACACCCAGCCTCAAGCTAAGAAACACACTAACACCACCTAACCTGCACACTACGAACTACACAGCAGTGGCCTGTATCTCCCCTGCACGTACCTAGCCACTCACTGGTACCCCTCTTCACACCAACTCCTGCAAACTCTCCCTTGCACAACAATTCGCACACTAAGTTGCACTCATTTGCTTCCTACCGCGCTATACCTTCACACAGCCCTGCCAACGCCTGTTCCCATGTACACACTACAACTTACACGCAAAATGCCACCTATACACGATGCCACGTGCACTCCACCCGCAAACCACTTTCAAAGGCCTACACTCACCTGTACATAAATCCTTGCGCTTCCACACTGTACCCCTGAACTGCACAGACCCTTACACTCACCTGCACACAAGCCCTCCCATGTTCACCCTGTGCCTCCGGCCGGTCCCCTTCGGTACACACGCACACTTTGCACGCTCACGATGTTTACTTCCTACAAAAGGGTCAGCTCACAATGTTGATCGTATCCCTGCGCTACCTCTAGCCAGTGCAAAAGCAGGACATGTGCACGCTCATGCCTACAAGGACGGACGCTGCTTCCCACAAACACTCCCTTGCACCCACGCTCTCTATTTACCTTGCACTCAAGCGTTGCCAGAAACACCGAGTTTGCTTGAACACTCCCTACTGCGCACTATGTATTGCACGCTCCCTACTTTACCCCTCAAACGCGGACTTGCCCACTCACTTTCTCCGCTCTACTTCTCACACTATGCTTTACAAACCAGCACTCCACTCTCCACACGCGCGTAGTATGTCAAGCTCTGCAGTGAACTCTCACACTCCTATGCCTCGCACAATCAAGCTCTGCCTTGCACACTCAGTGCTTTGCACACTCACGCCCCAGGTTGTTTCACGTGCGCCAGGCTCCTCTCTGCTTTGGCCCGTGCTCCGTATACGATTTGTATTTCCTCTCCCGGTTAAATTCCCCTTTTCATTCTGAATCCCCTTCACTGAATATTTGTATCCAATTTCCCGGAACCGCAGTTATATTTCACTCCCAGGAGGCAAAAAAAAAAAAAAAAAAAGCACGGAATCGAAACCTGTGGTGCGCGCGCACCACAGAGGAGCCGAACGGGAATCGAAACTAGTGGTGCGCGCGCACCACAGAGGAGCTGGGGGAGGGAGCGCGGCAGCGGCAGCAGACGAACGCGCGCTGCTGCGCGTTCTGGCCACCGTCGGGAATGGGCGCGGCAAAGGCGGGACATGCGCCCGCCTTTGACCAATCGCGTGCCGTCTCCATCAAAAAAAAGTACGCTCCAGCCAATGTGGGCTTCCGAAAACAAAACCACACGCACGAGCGTGTGGGTCGTTTTCAGAAGCCCTTTCTAAAGGTCTCGCGCTGCGCGAGCAGTGCTGCGCACTGCAACGCTAGGCGCGAGACCTAAAAAGGGCGATCGTTCACTACCAGGCAACTATAGGCCAATTAGCCTTATAGACTCAATCCAGAAGGTAGTGGCAAGGTTGGTTTTAGGTAGAATCCAGGCCTGAATGGAAGAGATGGATATTTTAACACCATTGCAGGCGGGGTTTCGAGCCCACACAAGTACTATAGATCAGGTTTTTAGGTTTGTGCTTATTTACTGGAGAGTAGTTATCATTGGAGGGGGCACAATCTACGCAGCATTTGTTGATCTCAAATCCGCGTTTGATCTAGTCCCTCGTATAAAAATGTGGAGAACCTTTATGGACATGGGGATGCCGTTGGAACTGCTGTCCTTCCTAGTAAAACTGCACGAATCAAACTACGCGCAGGTTCGCTGGCGAACGCAGGGGAAGGTCACTGATAGGTTTGCTGTCAACAAGGGGGTTAGACAAGGCTGCGTCTTAGCACCAACCTTGTTCTCTCTATTTGTAAACAGAGTTGTTCAGTATTATACCACCTATCCCACAGATGCTCCAACGTTAGCGGGTAGGAAGATACCCCTACTCATGTTCGCGGATGATACCCTAATTATATCCAAGACACAACAGGGTCTCCAAGCAGCACTATCCCGCTTTGAGGTGTTCTGCCAAGATCATGAGTTAGTGGTAAATGTGGAAAAAACGAAGTTTATGGTGCTCCACAAACATAAAATTATAAAAGGGAGAGTGTACATGAACAATGTCCCCTTGGAACAGACAGATGTATTCACATACCTGGGGATAACGCTAGGTAGGAGATTGAACTGGCAGCCCCAGATTGATATGTTGTCCCTTAAACATGCTCAACTGGCTGGTGCATTAATAAAAGAACAGAGGCTTTCACAGTCCAAACATATCGCCCCAGCTCTAAAGATTTACAGTTCCAAAATTAGTTCATCCATATTATATGGCGCTGAACTATGGGCTCATGAGAATTTATTATCCTTGGCCCTAGCACAGAACAAATTTGTTAGATCTTTAATAGGCCTCCCACAATCTACCCCGCTCATGCCTTTATACCTAGATCTGGGTTGTTATAGTATAGAGGACCTAGCCCGCTTTAGACCTATTGCATATTGGAGAAGGCTTTGGACAACTCCAGAGCTCTCATTATATGCCAAGGCTTTCACTGAAGTTAGGGCGTTGGGCTGTTCATGCAAGATATCTTGGTTAACCTACTTAAAAACCACACTGACCAATA
Organism: Calotriton arnoldi; assembly: GCA_963921515.1. Lineage (NCBI taxonomy): Eukaryota > Metazoa > Chordata > Amphibia > Caudata > Salamandridae > Calotriton > Calotriton arnoldi. The sequence continues at coordinate 1,181,252 of CAWUFW010000230.1, forward strand.
TGGGGATGAGTTCTCTAGGGGTGGCCCCTGAGGACACCCATTTCCATCTAAAAGGGACCTCAAGGCAGCATATTGGAATATGGTTAAAACCAAGCGTCTTTCATCAGTCGTGGGGCCGATTATGGTGAGAGAATTCTTGAAGCACAAAGACGAGTCCAAGCTTGAGTCCTATTGGGATCTTATCACCAGACCGAACCATAGGAAGTTATACCATCAGTTCAGAGTGGGCTCGCTTCCAATTAAAGCTCTCACCAGCAGATGGCAGCCTCAGTCGGATGACAAATGTTCCTTCTGTCCAGCCCAAATTGAGTCACTTGCCCATATCTTGTTTGTATGCCCAGCTTATAAATTACCCAGGAATAAATGGCTTAAACCAATTTGTATGAATTTGGGCACTAGATGTGCTATGGTGGGACTTAGGATCCTAAAGACCAACACTGAGGAACCCATTGTGGTTGCAGTGGCCACATTTCTGGGTTGGATGTGGGTTATTCGAGCTAATAAACTAATTGCACTTTAACCATGTCAGACCATCCATAAGAGGTCATGAGGATTATGTCCTGGCGTGGTAGCTCTATTTCTTGTATAGGCTGGCAAGTGCCCCTAGGTTGCTACTACTGGTCTGCTCTCTGTAGAACTATGGGCTTAGCAGTTTTTGTATCAGATAAGTTGTACGCGGTTGTTATTTACTTCTTGTTTTTAGCTTTTTTAACATTCAATCAAATCATTTTATCAAATGTTTTATCTTGATGTGATTTTATTGTATTAATATTTTAAAATTTGCGAACAAAATATGATGTTATTGGATTGAAGCCTTGACGGTCGTTGATTATTGTATTACGATTATTTTAAATTATTTTTATAGATGTACATTGTCTTTTATGATTGAAACAAATCGAAATAAAGACTATATTGAATTGAATTGAAAATGATTTTGTTCCAGGACTTCTGTTAAAATCATGAAGGACAGAATGGAGGGTTACACACAAGCTGGCATTTCACAGGCATGTGTGTACACACCACAGATATGAAGATCAACCACGGGGATATGAGAAAGAATCCCACCAAAAATGTGTGTCATTTCTCTGGAATTTACTTCCGCATATCGTAGAATAAAAAATAAGAATTGGCAATGCCAAACCATCTTGCTTACATTTTACCAGTGGTCAATTTGTAAAAAAATAAGTGTCGGGCTCTCGTCAGGAATCAGCTTGCACAAGCCCATTTCTCCTGTTAGCGCCACCTAAAACTGAACCAACAACTAACCATGAAAGTGAGGAGAGGATGTTGCGTAATGGCCAGAGCTGCCGACTATCGAACTGGGGAACCAGGTTCGAGTCTCGGCTCAGCATTCTGTGATTCTGGGCAAATCACTTAATCTCCCCATACATTAAGGTGTCCATCGGCTCAAATTAAGCACTGCATGTTACATACATGTGAATTGCCATTGCCAATGCCACTTGGCAATGATTGGTCTTTAATGTCGGTCAAGATTAATGTTATATTTACCACATTTCTGCTGCAGTTTTTATAGTGACCACTTGGTGGTGTTGCTTAAACGTTACTGTTTTCTGAGATGCAATACTGCATTGGGAGCAGGACGAAGTACAAATCTACCAACAGTAAAACCAAAAGGCTCCTGTGGCAGGTCAAACACAGAAAGGAATGAAAGCCACAAAAAAGAGCCAGGCAACTGAGAATGACACGAAAGCCAGCCAATATTTTTATTTTTTTATTTTAATTGGGTTTTTTAATTTCAATTATACACAACATTGCAATTGCAATGTCATCACATCAACCATATAGTATACATGTCATGAATGTCATATTACATTCATCCAGTAGAAGTTTGCAAGGTACCGCTGCAGTATCCTTATTAAAAGTGTTTAGTCTAGAACATTTCAGGATACAGCCGATGTCGACAGAAGATAGGCTGTAAACGGGGCCTAAATGTCCTTTGGACGTGACGCCTTCGGAAGCTCATCTGCATAGGGGTCCAGTAGATCTCTGCATTATGCTACATTAAGTAACCAATGATCAAATTTAGGAGCCGCTCTTCCCCCGAAAGCCAGACAATCTTGAGCAAGGATTGTCTCTGTGGAGTATTGTATACAATGCTGTCTGCAACATACAGCTGGAGCTGTCTGTAGCAAGACCACAAAAATGACTAGCACTAGTTTTAAGCGGTTGCATAACAACACTTCTTGGCTGCCGGAATACAGAGTCCTGGCAACACAAGTAAAAAGCAGAGTCAGATGATCTGCAAAAGATACACAAGAAACTGAACTTGAAACAGAAAGATAGAGGAAGATGACTAACTCATAGAGGCAGTAGTAGCATAAGTGTGTGAAGTAGATGGAAACGCAGCAGTAATATGGGCAGCACGATTGTAAATCAATAATATATTGTGGAGCCTTTCTATGAAATTGGTCTACTTGGACGTCCATTAGATACTCGCTAATTTAATTAAAGCTATCACTTCTTAACATCAATCAATCACTACAACTACTCTTACAATATGCAGACACCAGGGGGCTTATTTACAAGCCCCTTGTGCTGCCGGTGCATCATTTTTAACGTGGAAAAAGTGACGTATTTGCGGTGCATGGGGCTTGAAAATAAGCCCCCTGGTCTGAAGGGTGAATGCAGTTCATCAGATTGTCAGCTTTGCTTGAGACTGCAGTGCAACCTTGTTCGTGCTTCAGTCATCTTGGTGAGAGCAGGCATAAAATATACAATTATTAATGAGGTTACCTTAGAAACAAGCTCTGCTTCACGTAACCATACAATGGCTATTGTTATAGAATCCCATGCTCATAAGGATGTTTTTGTAGGGAATGAATATCATCAATCAAGTTTTAATTATGTTCTAATCAACTAAAGTCTTTGTTGTAGAGATTCTCCAGAGTTGATCCCAGGCTGCAGGATGCTCACACCAGGTAGGATTCATTTGATATGGTGCTTTCTGGTGGTTATGTTTCCTTATAAGTGGAAATGATAACTGATAAGATCTGTTCTGCTGAAATCTTGAAATATTTGATGGAGCACGTTATCGAAGGTTGGGGAGTTTAACAAGTACTTTATTTTGGCTTATAGCTTTAGTGAATTTTCATATTATGATATTGGCCAAATCTTTGGTTAATATGCTGATGTAGATTGATTACAGGTAAAGTATGACCAGAACAATGTATTCCCACTAAATTCCTTAGTAGTACATGCCACATGCTGACATTTGCCCCTGGCTATGCTGCTAGTGCCCCAGCTCAAACCACACGCGACAAGACCCTCCCAATCTGAAATGTTTAGTCCAGCTCAAAACTGGAGACAATAGCGAGACCACAAACTTTCTCTTTAAGACACATGAATTAACCCTTGAAACTTCGAAAAAGTCTGAGGCCTGTGTTCCCCAATGGGGCGAAACATGCGTTGTCTCTCAAACGAATAACATCCATGCTATTGGAAGCAATTTCGACAAACAACAGAAAATATGAAGAAAACCAATAGATGTATTTACACATTAATGATACCTTTTCAAACAAATTCCTTTGTATGAAAATGAGTGATAATTACGGAACATTATAATACCCGCATTCTGATCAATAAACACTATTGTTCTGAGATAGGATAGAGGGCCTTACCCATGTTATACAAATGTATTCGGTACCCAGGATTAGAAAAATCTCATTTTACTCTGCGACTACACTATGGAACCAAAGTAACAGAGTCTATTTTAATTTCTGTACATATGCCCAGTGAAACACTTAATTCCACTGGTAACTAATTTTTTTAATAATCTTTGGAAAAGGTTTTCATGGCATTTGATACTGCTAAGTCATTCAACTCACTACAATGTGATTCTCTTTGCCAACCTTGAAGAAATGAGGTTCCTTAAAAGCTTATCAAATGCTAAAGTAACTTTCAAAATGGTCCCACAGTTAGTTAAAAGACTAGGTGGTTCAGTAGCAGAGCTTGTTATTTCCTCTAATATTTCCAATATCTATGGAATCTAGAAAAATTAACATCTACACCAATCACACCAACCAAACTGTGCTGATTAGTCAGCAAATCCGCATCTCTCACTATAAGCGCATGACTGCTTATGACACTTGAGGAGTGTAACCTGAAAGTTCTAGACTTTGGTGCTGAAGTTAAAGCTTTTTTCAGATATTTCAGGTCTCTGAATTAATAGATAGAAGACACAAATATTTGTTCTATATGATAATTTTGTTGAAACAAGTTCAACTTTAAAGAATGTTTTGATAGATAAAGTACTTTATCTAATGGAGTACAATTGATTTCAAAATTCTAGAAGTACTCGTAATAATTAAGAGCTAAGAGAAAATCTGTATATAGATTAAAATATGGTTTAAACTTAAGTTATCAGAGACATTCTGTTAAAAAAGCCATTGTACAAAAACTGTCTCAATTATTCCCTCCCCTTTATGTACTAAACTCATATATGCACTCAATTCAGTATCAATCATTTTATATGAGGTTCAAAACACATTACAACTGAGACTCAAAAGTTTGATAAAATATTGTGGCTTGGTACTCCCAGACATAGAAAAATATTCGTTTTATTTGTAAATTCAGCTGATTTTTAAGCAGGCAGAAGAAATCAAAATAATACATTTAGACTGCCTTCTATATAAACCCACGCATCTATCAAAAACATATGTAGTAAACCTATTATGATAAAATTCATATCCCTGGCTCTTATCATTTATAACATCTCTATTTTTATTATGCCTTGGTTTATGTGTGGTGTTATTTACTATTGAATGGTTTTGGAGTTTTTGTGAAGTGCAGTGGCACTGTATTAAAATACCCTGCTTGTGCTATTGTCTAAATCTCTGCAATATTCTAAAACAAATTGAAACCTCCTTAAGTTCTGAGATCAGACAACATCATGGTGGTATTAACATAGACCATTTGTCTTGTCTGATCTTAGAAGTTAAGCAGATTGTGGCCCTATTACTACTTGGATAGAAAACCACATGGGAATCCTATGTGCTGTAGTCCAATTGATATATGCGCCATAAGATGGAGATTATGCAAGTGTACATATAAGGTAGAATAGGAAACAGTTTAGTGATAACTGGAAATACCAGAGCCAGTGATCGTTTGAGAAGTCATAATTTTGCAAAATGTTTTGTGCCCTTGGTAAGGCAACAACTAATCACAAAATAATTATTGGCTGAAGTCGTATTGTCAAAAGATGAATGTTTATGTACTTGAAACATAAAAACATTCGTACTGGACACTGATGCTACCATAGGAATTGGGAATTGTTAGCTATGTATATTATTTTAGGGAATATAATGGTTTACAGTAAAAACACTTTTAACCAGGGAAGGATAGGGTCCCTTCAAATCTCTTCTATTTTGATTATTTTTTACTGTAGTGACCTATTGGTATACATTGTTGTAACTACTTTTCTTCATAGTGCTTTCTCCATAAAAGTTACTTCATTTTGACATAAGTCAATATAATAAAATGTTCAATGCCCAAACTTGGATCTGGTAGTCTTTTATATGTAGTATCTAATTCGATGCATATGTGTACATACATCTCAGCCCACTGTGGGACACTATCTGTGAACATGGGTTTGCCTAAGCAAAAAAACACAACCTCTCTTTCTTTGCTATCAGATCCTAGCCAACATGCAGCTACTACAGCTTCGTTGTGTGTAGTAATGAAGTACGGCAAAGAGGTCTGTAAAAGCCTTTGCTTCTTATGACTGTAGTAGGGAAAATCGAATCCTAAATATTGACGGCATAGAATATCGTTACAACAATCTCAAGGGATACAATATCAAAAGGTAAGTGCACGGAGGGAGATAAGGATTTACTATTCTTATCTCCACACCTTGATGATAAATATATCACCAAGGTATGTTTATGTGGCGTTAGGTATAGAAAATGTATAGAAACTTGCCTTTCAATATTTTGTCCTTCATTGTAATGATATTCAGGACTGGATATTCCCAGCCCACACCCTTCTCACAATTGGAAACAACCGTTACAACGTATGCATTACAACGCATGCCATTACCCCGCATATCGTTACAACGCGAAAAGCTTGCTGCAGGGGGTAGAAGGTGTTGGATTTAACTCCAACACCTTCCCTACTGTTGCACACACTGGAGTTGGAATAGTAAATTATACTATTCCAACTTCCAGCGCACCCCCGACAGCAAGTCGGGGAAAAGGTATGTGTTGTAACGGCATGCGGGGTAATGGCATGCGTTGTAACGTCATACAACCCTCACAATCAGCTCTTTAGCAACCAATGCTAGAAACTTACATGCATGTGTTACAGACACATTACCCAGCTCACAGAGTGTTAAGAGCCTATACTGGCATTAGAGTAGCAGCTAGGACCTGGGTTACTGAGCATCTTACAACAAGTTCATCAACCAGAAAAGGGTCTCGAAATATAAAGCAAATGGATCTGGAGGTAATAATGGAGGAAACAGGTGGGGAGAGAAGGAACGGAGGAGCAGAGACCATCTTTAGTGAAACAATGCTCCTGGGGTGGGTTAGGTGTAGACAGATGGATTTTCCCACCTTTTTCTATATGGAAAATTGTTTTGCAGCAGGGACAAACCATGGGAAAGAGCACAGAGCCTTCTCAAAAGCCTTTTACAGATTTAGAAGTTAGACTGTTGTGAGGCAGAACTGCCTCATCTTCTAGAAGTGAACTCCAGCTTGACTAATCTCACCAAGGAGCCTGAGGTGGGGAGGAGCATAAAGCGGTGTCTGATGACAGAATGGCGAAAAGGGTTGTGTCAATTTAAAAGAAGAATGTTCTACTTACAACTTCATGCTCAATGTGTGGACTGTTTTTTTCAGGATATTAAAGCAATACAGACCTTACTAAAAGAGAGAGTGCAGATGTAGCATGGCTAATATTCATTGACAAACCGGTCCAGGTCCTAGCCGGTCTTCATTACTAAGTCGTGAATACAATAGTAGGAATGTCGCCAGTCGCTGTAGAAACGAAGCCCAGTGACAGGTGTGGCTTTAAGGGGTAGAAAGATACAGACTTTACAGGCAATATTTCCAGATTCTTTCTGACATTAACTGAACACCATGTTTGAAAGCAGCACAAATCTCCAGCCCTATATTTCTTTCTTCTGCCAGCTTCCACCGAGATTTGACAGCCTGGGTCCCACCAATATGATCATGTCGTCTCTGTCACATAGGTTTAGATGCTCTATACCCTGTGGTCATGTAAGTGACCTAGAGTTTGATACAATTCAACTAGGCTTCTCTAGAAGGCCAGGGTTACTGTACACCTTAGATTTTCACCTGATCTCCTTGGATGTCTGGGCATGCACCGACTCTGTAATAAACTGAGATCACTACCAAGAAAGAGACAGTCACTTTACAAAGGCAGGCGATTGTGTCCATTCAGGAAGTTGAAAAAGGAATGATTCTGATCAACAAAGTGTGTGTGCTTATGGGGCAGATTATGCAGTGTTCTTGGATCCTCAATCCCCAAATAAGCACTATTCTCAGATTTATTTATGCATTTATTAATCAAATGGGAGAATTATAAAGTGCTACATGTCACTTAAGTCACTTCAAAGCACCGACCAGCAAAAACAATATCAGACACTCTTCTGTTACCTTTATATTGATGTAGGCTTTAGTTGAATACCTATTTGAAAATCTTGGTTTTTGGGGGCTTTTGGACATGAAGGTAGTAGGACTCTGTTTAAACGTGGGGGCTATGGACATCCTCCATACTCTTGTCTCTTAAACTGCTATCATTTGACCAGATCTGCTGAGGATGAGCTAAGTTTTCTGGCTGGAGCATCATGCCAGGTAAGATGTTGGAGGTAATTGGTACCTTTTCCCCAGTAAACCTTTTTACATAATGCAGTTTAACGGGGGGCAATGGAAAACTTTCAGAGTTGGCGTAATGTTGTCACATTTTTGTAAGTGCAGTCGCTTTCTGGCTGCCTGATTTTGCACTCTCTGCAGTCTCATGATTAGTTGTGTTTTTTTGTGAGGCCAGTATAGTCTGTTCACAATAGTCCAGCCAGGCCAACACCAGAGGACAGGTAAGTTATAATTGGTGGCCACTTTGGAGAACCAGAAGGATTGTCTCAAGAAGAGAAAGTTGTAAGTTGTCGGTTCTCTTGACGACATGGGTAAAAACACTGAAGGCGGTGATTGAAGCAACACAGATTCTAGCATTTATATCAACTGCTGATCTCAAAGATGTTTTTCTACATGTGGCGATTTGCAAATTACAGAAGTTATCACTTTCTATTAAGGTGATCAAAAACTAGGAATCTTTTTGGTGTTGATATTATGCGAGTGATGCCGCGGTAGTAACATCACCTGCTCTCGAGCCTCAGAGTGTATATCCAAAGGAAGTCAATTCTCCAGAATACTTCTAGGAGCAAAAGGGTATTGTTCCCCTTAAGAGTCTGACATGTCAAAAGGGCAGGAAAGATTAGGTCAGGTCTCCTCCACCCAGTTATTGAAATATTGTTGTGATGCATCGGGAAGGGAATTGGTAAAATTAATAGCCATTATACCCTCCCAGTGAGGAGTACCAGCAATCTGTATGAGTATCAATGGCAGCCCACAATGGTAGTTTCAATTGTGAGTTGAGAATACAAAGTGTTCAAACCAGTGAGAATTTAATAAAATAAAACTATATACATGAATTGGCAATGGTGAACCTAAAGAGGGTAACAAGTATAGTTGACCGTATACCTATAAACAAAGTAGACAACTAGTGCACCCCGATTCCTTAGATATTTGGACAGTGTATCAATGTCCTGGACTGAGTTCAGTCGTTTCTGATTGTTTGATTAAAGTCCGACCACTGCTCTCAGGAAGCATGTGGGCCAATGTTGTTTGTGATGGAAATAAGAGTTTGAAGACCAGTTTCATAGTGTTAGTGTGAGAACGGCCCTGCCATTTTAGAGGCAAATGGTTTAAGATGGTATGGGGGGTTCTCTCCATGGGGTGGCACCTACATTCTCCACAAACTCCTACACCATGCTCCCTGGCCGGGTAATGTAGAGACGGCTAACCAGACAGACAGGACAAAGAATTTTCTAGGAAAAATTACTAATTTGCGGTGGCGAATTGTGTGCTTTTCATGGAAGAGACAGAAAAGACTTGAATGTATGTTCTCCTTGAGCCATGTGTAGACCTCCACCCGATCACACCAGAGTTACAGTGATTATTTCTCTTTGAGGCACACAGGGCACCTGCTAAGACCAGGCACTGCCAGGTTAGACAGCCTCAGAGGGCTTCATCCTGATCACAAAAGACCACTTTTGGAACAAGGACGCAGTCTCTGAGAAGACTTCTTGGGAGCCCATTGAAAGGGAGCACCAGTACCTCGGATGGCCTCCAGTGCGAGGGCCTGCTCCGCGGCAGCACTCGCGTGAGGCAGCAGATCGGAACAGGATCCACAGTGGTAGATCACACATGCTGGTCCTCAGAAGTAGCAGTAGTAAAAGCCAGTCAACCTTGGGCCTCAGAGTGATACTTGGTGCAAGGACCAAGGGGCACCTAGATGAACCTGAGACACAGTGCTACAGGTCAGAGGCCCCTGAAGAGGGATATTCAGGTTGTGCCTCGTCATGTGGAGGTTCCAGACCTGCTGACGGGGGACGCAGCAGGAGACGGACTAGGAATACCGCAGCGAGCGTGTGGTGGCCGGTTCTGGAAGAGGCATGAGGGCTCAAACCTGAGAGGGTCGGTCTCTGAGCAGTGTGATTGCTAGATCCACGCGCCCTGCGTTTGGACACGAGCCACAAAGGGGAGCAGAATGACCCCGGCCTAAGGAACACGTGAACACAGATTCTGTGCAAAAAGCCTTCAATAAGGCACTGTGGGTAGCCGATTTCTCTGAAATGAGTATCGTCGTTTGCATTAGGAGTGCGTAAAGTGAGCTCAGAGTTGCATTTATACTCGTTGTATGCAAATGTACCTTTTGTAGATATTCCAAATATCTGGCTAGGACCTGGCCTTCCTGGACCTATGATGGGCATCCTTTATTTACATCTTGTGGGTAAGGTCAGTCTGTCTGTCTGACCGGTCACGATGGTTCAGATATAAGGAGTTGTTGAGCGTGGTGCCTGCGGTGCTGTTAGCTCCCAGGCCTTTTCTTTTTGCCTTCCTTTCCAAACAAACAAAACGCTTCCAAACTACAGACTCAGTGACAATAAATGAGGTTCAGAGTGTTTTACTTTGCACATCTGCAGGGGAGCCAAGGAGCCAAGGGGCTGGGGTGTGCTGCAATCCATTCACTTCGTTCCCTCCGTGTATCACAGAATACTGCCGTGGATGCCTGTGTGCACTTCCTGGGCGTGGTTACAGATCTCACGCCTCAACAATAGCCCGCCCTCCTGCCTCGTCCCCCTGAAAGCAGCAGAAAAACCATATCTGTCACCGAGAAGTGTCAGCCCCAGGATCTGCGACTAAAACAAAATATTCTCTCACGTCTGCCGTCCACTGAACTAAAAAACAAAAGGTTCTGCAATTGATTTTTGCACAGAAATCTTTCTTGCCTCAAATCCAGCGCTGTATTCCTATCCACTCTAGTCCAGATGTTTGGCAGTGACGTCACTGCGTCTAGACAGGAATGTCCTTTGAGGTCGTGATACTTTTTAGTAACACAAAACCTAGTGTGGAGAGTGCGTTTATCATCTCCAGATGTTTCCAGTTCTAATTCAGCGACCACAGTGAGCATTCCTGCAGATGTGCATCAGAATAACAGCTCTAGGCGCTGGGTGCCAATCCGCAGGCAGCGCTGCCTTTAGTTTAAATCTCAGGGTTTAGAATAGTTGGGCTCCCAGTGAGTCTCCGTGCGCCTGTGTGTGCGCAGTTATGTGCCTCTTTTATGAAACACAGTGAGGTGACTGTCCGGCTAGTGGCACCAGTGCAGAGTGGGGAATCTGGAGAACGGGTGTCTACACCCCACTGTTGGACTCGGACAAAAAATTAGATTTGTGCCAAAGGTTGTTTGCTTAAGACCCTTGGCTATTTCTTGCTAAAACTATTAAACATGCCCATAGGTTGCAAAGCTACAAATGACTGGGCTTCCGCATGGAAAGCATGATTTTCAAGATATTTTTTTTAGTGCACCTTAATGTTTTCACTGCTTTGTAAGCACGAGTAATTTGGCGTAGCTTTCCCTTCTGCTTGTCCTCTTACAAGAAGATGAGCAACATCCATGCTGATAAAACGCTCAGAATCAAACTCTTCTACATGTTTTAGGGTAGGAGAAGAGAGGGGCAGGGCCGTTTCTAGGTGTTTTGCCGCCCTAGGCGAGAATTGAAAAATGCCGCCCCCTCTCTTTTACTACCATCACTCTCTCCCCCTGTCATCCAGCCTAGAAGAATTAATGCATTAGATATATAGACTAGCTTACGCGGGCATGATAGCATAAAATTATGTGGGTGCCCCACAATCACAGCATCTTCTGCGGCCCATGGGTAAACATCTGACACCTTCACTCTTGATGAAGACCATGGCACCCTCTACAGACTTCAAAGCACAATAAACAGGAGATGATACTACTATCCAACAGCATTAGTCAATGGTCCTTATTTTACAGACCTTGGAAGGGAGAATGCTCAGATTAACTATGTTGAATCCTTTGCTGATACCTGCTGCAGGTTTTTCACGGATTTATGATAAAAATACATTAGTCCAAGAGGCCGCCTTGCCCAACCACTTGTTTCTGTAGGGGGTAGGAGCTCATGTAATGTGTGAACTATGTAAATGACATTTCATTTATACCATGTAGCCGCCGGGGTGGGCTAGGGTTTCAGGTCCTAGTCTGACTACAGACGCTAAGCTCCAGTCGGAGTCTTGAGGCTTGATACAAAGGGCAACACTCGACAACAGTCCATGTGCTGAGGAGCCTCAGCTCAGAAATGACAGGTGTTGGAATGCTTCTCAGATCTGCAAGGCTCAATGCCATTTTAAAATTGCCCATTTCATCAAAATGGGTTTCTTTTTTTACAGTGCCTAGATATGTTTTCAATCACTCTTCTATAAAACAAAGTTTGGATTTTATTTTTGGCATTTTACATTCCTACAGCACACTCAAAATACCCCTCTACTGCAACAAAAACCCGAACGGAATAGAAGTACTGCAATAAAAACACTAACAGAATAGATGTACTGCAACAAAACACTAACCGAATAGATGTACTGCAACAAAAACACTAACGGGATAGATATACAAAGAGATGGCTCATGTTTTTCTTGGGTAGGAGGACAAGAGGGTGCTTTAGAGCCATCCTCAGATGTCCACAGTTATAGCACAGTAATCTGACATATACACACACACACATTTGGTGTACTTTGGTGCTACAGGCAGCAAAAGAATCGTTTTTTGCTCTAATGCGACCCAAGTGTAGCATGAAGGCCTAATACTAGTCCAGTGGTTACAAAATAATCGACTGTACATCAGAAATGTGCAAGCCTCTGTCACCCAACAGCCCAGCTTGTACTATATATAGTCTATGGCAGCGTCTAATGTTTCTGCTCGAGACATGTACATTAGAGACCACTGCTCCCTCGTGGGAAGAATTATGTGATTTTTGGAGGAAAGATGGAAGAGAGACTGCTTTCAGAAGACTATTTCTTTTTTAGGCACTGAGACCTATCTTTCATTTTCAGACTTTGACCCAGCGATCGAAATGAGAAAGGCTGAAAAGGGAAAAAAGAGGAGGAAGAGGAAAAAGTGGAAACAGCAACAAAGGGAGCGGGAGGGCTGAAAAAGAGCCTGCAAGAGTATTATAAGGAGATGGGAAGTGTAGGGCGGGGGAAGAAAGCGGCATGAGGAGGAGTCCAGACTAGGGAGCCTTGGTATCAGGCCTGTGGATGGCTTTAATGAAATACTTGGGACGCCGTCGCCCTCAACTTTATTTTTTATTTCTAGAAAATAAACCCTGTTTGATATACTTCATCAGAAACAGGCCAGCATGGGACTGAGCTGCACTAGAGATGCGAGACGAGGGAGGACACAGACCTGCCTTGGATTCAGTACACATTTGCTGATGGCCTGGCTGGGTCTTGAAGCTATACCCCCTCTCATGGCTGAGTGAGCCGTGTTACAGCACAGCTCCATCCTTGGGAAGAAGGGGAGAGGGTGAGACTTCGGCTAGTAAAGGGAAATGGGCCCGCCCGAACCCCTGCCCTCCCATCTCAGAAAACATCTTGTCCTCCTTCAAGCAAGGGAACTTTGACCCTCGAAAAATATCCTAATTGCCCCGCCCAAAAGGAGAAGCTGAAGATTTCATGCGGTCCTCTGCTCAAGACTCTGCGGTGGAAAAAGCTTATTGGTAAGAAAGTAGCTATCCGTCTTGTAACGCTTAGGTAAGTAGGCACCAAAGGCAGATATAGCGAACACCAGGCCTACTTGGTTTTGCTCATACTGGCCCGCTGCAACATCGTAGTCCCAGGTGTCGAACACAGGTGGACAGTTGCTCAAGGCGGCCCCGGAGGTCAACAATGTAGGTCCAGGAAGGACCGAAGAATGGCAAAATTTCGGCATGAGATAAATGTGCATGCAACGCACCGAAATGGCAATAACAACCAATCAGTGACTGTCCGAAAGTGTTGACGTGGCTCCTGCCCCCAGACCTATCCTGCACACTACTGCTCTCGTCGTGCAACTCTCATGCTTCATCCTTCTTGGTTCACTTTGTACTCTACGCCCATTTTTGAAAAAAATGTCACTACTGGACTTACAAAATGTCTCTTGGTCAGCAGATAGCAACCCCATGCTTTATTTCATCTTAACTGTATTACAATCCTATTCATACATAATATTATCTTCAAGCAATAATGCTGCAACGTAATAAGGTTACAAATGAAAAACAAACGACTCTCCTCTCCGGTTTCGCTTTATACACAAAGGACATTTCAGTGTAAGCACAAAGCCAGGTCCACGGGCTTTGTCAGTGCTTGTTGTCCGTCAGAGCGGCTTCTGGCTTTCTTTGCCTTGTTCGAGCGGCCTTGAAGCCTCATCTGTCAGGTGGAGGCAGGGCCCCCTCTCTGCGACAGCTTCTATTGCTCCAGTTACCCAATCCAGTCGAAACTTTCAATCTTTGGTAACGTGAGAAACAAGCGCCCGTACTTGGACAGATTTTCTCCCCCTATCGCAGTTGCCAAATAGAATGGCTAACCTGTCTTCAATTGCTGATAAGGGTGCCTGATTGGTGGCAGGTCTGCTCTTATCGTGCGCTGTGCTACAGCAGAGGGCATTTCAAGTGAAATACAGGGGGTGACGCCGGCGCGGCCACAATATCGGAAAGGGCAACATGGCATAGCGCCTGGACGACGGAACCGGATCATGGGCCCCGCGTAACACGGTTCGCTAGGAGCCTGCACAACCTAACAGGATCAGGGGTGCTTAATAACATGTTTTACATTTCATACTGCGCACTGCATTTGAAAGAAATGCATACAATTAATAAATGCCGAGGAGAAAATAAACGGTTCAGGCGAAGGAGGATAGCAATTTCCAGGGGCAACGGACAAGGGCATTGCGTCTTTCTCCAAAGTGTGCTGTATTCCCCCCCATCCCCGTTCCCGCCCAACTTCCCAGGAATGCTGCCACTCCGACCTTACCTGGCTGTGCGGTCACACAGTGTGGAGCACCCTCGGTCTGTCAGGCGCCCTCACTCTCTGCTGGAAGCTCCTACGTGAACAAGTCCAGATGCCTTGCGATTGCTCCAGCCCCGGATCTTCGAGGCAATGTTAAATGTCCGCGCACGGCCAGGGCCGGACTGGCTACCGGGCGTTTTGGCATGCTGCCGAGCTGGGGGCTGATGTCACTGCGGTGGGGGCTAATTTAGTTGATGGAGACCTGCGTGTGCTACGAAATAAAGCAAAACGAATTTCATTCAGCACACGCAGGTCCCCATCAACGAAATCAGCCCCCAGCTCGGCAGCATGCCAAAACGCCCGGTAGCCAGTCCGGCCCTGCGCAAGGCCCCCGCCCTGGCGCCGAACGTGACTTCATGTCACGTCGAATTGTAGAAGGCGCGCTACCGCTACCCAATGCGCTTTCGAGGTCGAAGGCCGGCCGTTGGAGGATTTCCCAAACATGCTTTTTGCCGCCCTCCCCCTTTTGCCGCCCTAGGCGGCCGCCTAGTCTTGCCTGATGGTAGAAACGGCCCTGGAGAGGGGAAAAAGACACTTTTTTTTGTTTTTGACACGTTTCATTGCATACATTAGGTCAAGTGCAGGGGGAAACTACGCTTGGGCGTAGGGGAAGCAGTAATCGAGGCCTGTGCAAACCGCGCGTAATTGAAAATGAGCACATCCCCAGTTACTCCGTGCTAATGACTTCCTGTTCCTGTGTCAGAATTGTTATGTGTAAAGTGTACTAGTTCCGGATCAAGGTGAGAGACAGCACGTGAGACCCACCCAAACATATCACTCAAAATGAAAGACTGCCACTCTCTGAAGCCTCAACTCTCTATGATGTAAAGCGTGAGAGGTCGTCAGATGGAAAATCAGGAGAAAAGTGTTGTTATGGGAGTGACGTGGTATGACCCACATGTACCACAGCTTGCTGCTGCTCTGTGAAGGACTGGGAGTCTGTTCAGGAGCACCTCCCGGGTGCACAGGGAGCTGGGTCTGCGGCCGCATGCTCAGGAGAAGATCTGTGGATCGATGGGTAATTAGCACCATCCTCATGTATGAAATAATCAATATATCACCAGATTTGTCATTGTGCAAAGCAAGACGTGGAAAGGATGGTGGAGAGAAGTTTCAGAGCTCGAGCCCTGGAAGAGCAGGGGCATATCTTGGTTAATAATATTGGGGGGGGGTGAGCCCGAGGCTTCCCAACAAGTAATAGGGTGTACCCAACTTAAAACAGGACAGGGACAGCTGGTGGGAGAGGTAATGGGTGGGGGTAGAGGTGGGCGGGGTTATTTGACAAAAGTAAGGAACATTCTTGGTAGGATTAAAATATGCATATAAAGTCATATGCTCATCGCCAGCCCAGATCCACCAAGAAAGGAGCACCATCGGTGGCAGAGACACGACAAGAATGCTGCAGCGTGCTACGAGCAGTAACGGAGTCAGCACCGCAGGAGCGAGTCCACGCTCTTCGCACAGCGAGCAGGGAGACCAGAACTCTGTAGACGCTAAAGACACTAGCTCTGCAGAAAATACTGATATTGAATTACCTAAGGTCACCCCGAGATCGGCGGATGAGATAATCTAGCAAAAAACAGTGAGTAACAAAGCCTGCCGAACGCAGTAGTGAAAGGCCTTATATGATTCTTAGGGGAGCAATGACCTCCAGGGGGGACAACTAACCATCTCCAGTACAGATCACGGCAGGTGGGTGATGATAGACGACAACTGCGGTGGGGGAGAGCTGGAGAAGGGGAGTTCTGCAAGAACATTGGACACTCTAGCTAACCCTAGTAAAAGTTAAGCGGGTACTCCCGTGATTAGACACCAGTTGGTGCCGTGTTTGGATGGGGATTGTTCTTATGCCTGTCCCGGGGAGTGGGAGTTGGGAATCAAGTTTTTTGTTCGAGTTAGGGGTCTGGAGTGCCTGGTGGGCCTGGGTGGACGCTGTCGCATGGGGAGACAATGGAAAGACAATCTATCAAAAACCGCTAGGAAGGAGGGACAAAGACAGCAGATGAGCACATGGCGCCCACCATAGAATATAAATTCCTCTCCTGGAATGTCAGAGCGACCATGTCCAAACGACATAAAGTGTATTTTTATCTAGCGCGGAGGAGGTACAGATTGCATTACTGCAGGAGACACACCTTAAAGCCAAAGAAGGGGCCGCACTCCAACGCAGAAGGCGTGGGCAAGCCTACTATACAGACTACTCAGCCTTTGCAAGGGGGGGGTGGGGTGCTAATATGGATTAAATCTGGGGTACCTTTTTAATATACTGGGCACCTAACGGATCCTGCAGGATGCTATGTGGTGGTATATGGCAAGCTGGACAGACAAGATGGTACTTATAGGGAGCCTCTACGGGCCCAACGTAGATCAAGCCTTGTTCCTGGCGGCTCTATCTAGAACATTGGTGCCACACCTAGTGGGATCAGTAATCTTGGGGTTGACTATAACTGTGTGGCAGATGTGGATCTAGATCTCTCGCACCTGCCACTGAGGGACTCACCGGTTAGCAGATCAGCTAAGGCCCTGAGGGAATGGCAATACCAGTGGGGACTAGTAGACTCATGACAAGCACTTCAACCAGGGGAAAGAGATTACTCGTTTTTCTCACACCTTCATGACCTGCAAGGACGCCATACTCTGCTCCCCAGACACCCACAGACTAGTTGTACTTAGTGAGTACTTAGCCAGGACGATCTCTGACCATAATCCCCTGTTGTTAGGATTGAAAGGGATGAGACCCCGCCCTTCTACAAACACCCAAGTTCAAGCAGGTCGGCTGGGGTGGGAGAAGTTTCCTATTAGGGACAGTTAAAACTCGGAACCTTCTTCCAATCTCGATAAAGAGCAGCACATCGCTTATGTCTTTTAGAAGAGCGCTGAAAACCTGGCTCTTCTCCAACTGATTCAGCCTGTATTCCACACCAGCATCACTCTGTCCTACCGACTCTAGCGCCAAGACGCCCCTGGGCATTCGTGCGCTGTACAAATTTATCAATCAAATCATAACTTGTATCCCTACATGATGATTGAAACCAGAGTCCTTAGAAGATCCCGTTTTTCAGCCTAGAATTCAGGCCGCCATGACCAAATATTTTGAGGAGAACGAAGGAACAGGATCAGGCCCGCAAATAGTTTGGGACGCTTTTAAGGCAGTAATCAGGGGCAGATGCATCTCGGAAGCAGTGGGAATTAGGGGGACCCTGCCAAGAGAGACATTGGCCGCAAAACAAATACGAGAGTTAGAGCAGCGCAGGCTCGAACATACAGAGGTGCAGGAGTTGTTACTTGAAGCCAAAGATAAAGTAGCCGAGCAGGTCGAAAGACTGAGGTGCTTTGATTACAGAAACTACATGATCAGAACACACAATGAGAGGGACTGTACCGGGGCACTTTTGGCGTGGCTGGCCAACCCCGCCAAGAGAGGCTCAGTAATATTGGAGCTCAGAGACGAACATACCCCAGCGATCTCCCAGCAACAAGACATAAATCGAGCATTTTATGATTATTATACTGAACTCTATCGGAGCAAGGTGACCTGCACAGAAGAAAACATAGACGTATTTTTGCAACCTACCTTGCCAACTGTAACAGTAGAAGAAGCAGACCTACTGGGAGGGGATATTGAGCTCTCAGAGATTAGAGACGCTGTTAAAGCTATGGCTAGAAACAAGACCCTGGGCACAGACGGGCTACCGGTAGAATTCTACACGACATATAGAGAAGAGTTGGGGCCCGATTGGTGGCTCTATACAAAGCGGCAAGAGACCACATGGGAGGCACTGGTGGTGCCCCTCCTAAAACCGGGCAAACCAGCAGTTGATAAAACAGCCTATATGCCATTGTCAATGCTCAACCTAGATTATAAAGTCCTGAGTAAAATATTGGCCATGCAGCTTCTTCCGCTTATGGCGACTCTTGTCCACCGGGACCAGGCAGGATTTATTCCTGGTCGCAATACTGCCATTAATGTTTGGAGACTCTCACGAGTACTGGAAGCAGATTCCTATAACACATAGGAAGCTGCAATATTTGCAGTGGATATTGAAAAGGCATTTGATAGCCTGGAGTGGCCTTAACTTTATAGCGTAATGAGAAGATTTGGACTGGGGAAAGGATTTGTGACCTGGACCAGATTGCTGTACATGGAATCGCTGGCTAGAGTGTAGACAGGGAATACGATCTAAGACAGTCATCAGGTGGGCAGGGGCACTAGATAAGGGTGCCCCCTGTCGCCGCTCCTGTTCGCATTAGCTATGGAGCCTTTGGCGTGTCACGCCAGGGTAGGGGCCTTCTATAGGGGCCTGCAAGCCTGGCGCGAACATCACTACATTTCGCTGTATGCAGACGACCTCCTGATGTTCCTCTGATCCGTGAGGGAAGACCTCGTAGGAGCGAGGGAACTCCTCACGTGCCTTGGGAGAGGATCAGGATTATGGGTCAATTGGAGGAAATCATGCCCGTTTTCGACTATGGCTAACAGAGAGAGACCGGACATAGGGCAAGACATATCTGGGTTCCCACACGTCTCCAGTACCTAGGAGTGAGAATGTATCATGCTGCCTTGGATAGATGTAATGCTAGAGGCACTCCCATGTATTGAAACCATGTGATGACCTTCGACTACCATTATTTTAATTGACTTTTGGTGTTTTACTATATCCTAGCTTGAATGTATGCTGCATGTGCCTTTTTTCCTTGAATATTTATTTCGTGTCTTTCTGTAGCTGTGGAGGAGGAGAGCGTTCACAGAGTAGAACAGCCTTGCCAGGAACAGAATGTGTGGGATGTGCATTTGAAAGCATGAGAGAGAGAGAGAGGTGTGGAATGTACTTCTTGGTCTCAGAGTGCAGTGTGCAGTGATGCTTAAATGTGCATTATATTGTACCTTGGCAGATGAAGTGTGTGATGCTATAGGCAGTGGTGCACAAATGTGCATTTTGTTGTACATTGGGAAGTATTATGAAGTTCCTACTATTGGTTATGACAGGCCCTCATGCCATCTTGAATTCTGTCAGCTAGCTTGAGCTTTTGCGCACACAGGCAGGCCTCCAAATTACTCAAGTTGTTTAGGCTATTCACGTTCAAGGTTGTTCTGTTTTCTGTTCTGGTGGAGACTTTCATAAGCTTCGCTGGGATAATGTGTGGGAAGTGTGCTTGGTACCTTTCAGAGCAGAGATCATTGTTGCCAGAGAAATGTGTGGAATGTACAGCTCTGTCTTGGAGTCAATATACAGGGGCCTGGCCAGCTTCCGTCTTGACCTTGACACAGACCAGTACGGTCAGCTCGGTTTTTCGTAACAGAAGAAAGGGGGTGAGGTTTCTAGACCCTTCACCTCAGGTTGAGTAAAGGTATTAAAGGCAGGGGATCTTGGCACCCAGACGGGAGCTCGCTTGTGGGGCAGACGTGTCGTCACAAGGGAACTTGGGTCCAGATCGAGAATCCAGCCTGGGCTGTCAAAGGGCTCCTCCAGCTTAAGTTGGCAAAGATGTTGAGAGAACAATCAGTAAGGTGTTTTTTTTTTTTTGATTATTGACATTGTGATGTGTGTGTGCCTGTGTGCACATCCGAGTCTCCAGTGGTTATAATCATCTGAGGTGTTTTCTTTGAGTATTGACTTTGTGATATGTGAGTGTCTGTGTGCACATCCAGGTTTTCAGTGGTTGTAATCATTAGATGTATTTAGTGTATATATCTTTCTAATTTCTTGCAGCGGACGTCCAGTATTATCTGCTTGAGTTTCAGATCATATTATTATCTGCTTGCATTTCATATTATTATTCCATGCATTTAACAGTTGCATTTGCCTACTTAGAAGTGTGATATTATTGCGTGCACATATATGTACATATATATCGCTATATACATTTGAATGTTGTTCATTTGACATCTGGAAAAGCCTATTTGTTAGAGAGTTTTGAACAAATAAAATCCTGTGCCTTATTCTGAAAACAGTGTTTTGAGATGTGTCTCCTTTTATAAAAGTGAAATCCCTTTCCTGATTGTGTTGTTTTTATTGCTTCGTCGTGTTTGAGTCTTCGTGTGGGAGGGCAGTATTTTCTATTATTTGGGAGGGTGAAGCAATACAATAGACTAGAAGGTAACTTGGGAAAGGCCATACGAGGATTGAAGACAAGCATGGAGTTCTGGGCATCACTGCCGCTGTCTGTGATAAGCAGGATAGCCTTTTTGAAGATGGTGGCACTACCACGCCTACTGTATCTCTTTGTAGTCCTGCCAAGATGGAGCCCAAAGAGCATATTTCGAGAGCTCCGATCACTGATAATTGGGTTCATCTGGGGCATGGGCAGACGTAGGGTGGCACTGTCTATGATGCAGAGACCCGCGATAGCAGGGGGGCTATCCCTCCCGGACTTTGAAAGTTACTACCTAGTGGCCCAGCTCCAATGGCTTACACAGTGGATAGCGAGTAGAACCCAGAGGGCAGAGAATTTAGGCCCATATATACCAGATCTGCGTTGGTTGGCCCGAGTGGTGTTCCGAATAGCCACCCCAATACCAGGAGATAATCCTGAGTTTCAAGTGCTCCAGAAGTGCTGGACCCGGAGCCTACGGAGAACAAAAACTAAATAACCATATGCCATGGATATCCCCATAGAGGATGCAACATTATTACCTCTCAAAGACTTTAGAGAAAGATACGAGCTCCCGCAGGGCCACTTCCTTCTCCACAGGGCACTCACAGCGGCAATTCAGAAACACTGGGTTTGGGGGGGGGGGGTGGAGCCTCCACTGTCGGAAGTGTGCCAATATTTTGTGACGTCCTCTGGGGCGTTCAAAGCTGTCACTTGCTTATATCAAAGACTCCAGAAAGAAGGAATGCCCACATTCAACAACTTAAAGACACAGTGGGAGAATGACTTAGGGACCCCTATATAGCAGAAAGTATGGGAAAATCTGTTGTACCGCATTGCCAAAGTATCTAGAAATGCCAGATTTAAGTTGATACATTTTTATGTGCTTCATAGGGCATACCACACACCAGGACGGGTAAACCAACATTTTGGGATGACAGAAGCGAAATATCCCTGATGTGGGGAGCCAGGGGCTGAATTCCTGCTTATGTTCTGGAGTTGCCCAGAACTAGTTGATTTCTGTAAAACAGTGACAGACAACGTGACTGAGGTAGTAAATAGAAAGGTCCGTTGTACACCATAATATGGTCTACTCCACTGGTTCCTGAATACCCCCAAGACTAAAGTAACTGGTAGTTTCCAGGACCTGGCGCTCCTAATGACCAAGAGGGAGATTGCCCGACACTGGAAGACACCAAGGGGACTAAGTGCGGAGGGGTGGAAAAGGGAAGTTTTGCGATGGTCAGATTATGAGGGAGCAGTTCGCCTTAGAGATGCCAGACGATGTCGGGGTTCCCTTGAGGCGGCCAGGGCCTGGGAGGCATTAGTAGGAGAAATAAAACAACCAGACGGTTCACTGCTGGAAGAGCCCCCACATACCCCCTGAGTGCACATACAGCACCCTAGACCTAATAAAGCGCATGAGCACTATGAGCCTGTGACCTTCCTCACAAGCACACTGCTGGAAACTCCCTGGGACTGAGCAGCAGGGACGGATTGGTAATGTGGGCACTCGGGCATTGGCTGAAGGGCCGGTGTCTCAGTGCCCTCTGTGGGCCGTTTTTTCCCCCTTTCCCAGTCCACAGAGAGCACTGGACAGGGAGAGGAAAGCAGCCTCGCTGTGCGACCGTTCAGCGATGATCAGCTGTGGCCTCTCCTTGACCCCCTGCCAAGCAATCACGCTGATGGTGGGCTGGGGAGGGGTGATTGTGTGCCAGAATCGGCCTCCCTGGGGGCCAGGTGTTGCTCAGGCCTTTGAGCCATTTTCATCTCGGCCCCCCTGGGGCCCACGCAGCCCTGAAACAGTGTTTGCATTAACACCTCGCCCACAGCCCTTCTCATTCAGGGCATAGTGGGCGAGGAAGAATGGGTCTCGCTGTGGGGGCCAGGTAATGTTGGGAACTGGCACCATCTTCACCTTAGCCTCCCCGCCACCCCCATGGATGGCCCAGCAGCTGTGTTTTTTTTGCTTTATCCCCTCTCCTGCCAGGACATTGCCCGAGGCAGTGAAGGGCTGGGGAGGGCTGAGTAATTTAGAAGTAGCTGGGGCCTCACTGTTTTTCAGGTGCTCCTGCGCTGGAGGGCTGGGGAATCATTTTTTAAGAGAAAGGGGCCTCGCTGTTTTTCAGGTGCTCCTGCGCTGGAGGGCTGAGGAATAATTTTTTAAGAGAAAGGGGCCAAGCTGTTTTTCAGGTGCTCCTGCTCTGGAGGGCTGGGGAATAATTTTTTAAGAGAAAGGGGCCTCGCTGTTTTTCAGGTGCTCCTGCGCTGGAGGGCTGGGGAATAATTTTTTAAGAGAAAGGGGCCTCGCTGTTTTTCAGGTGCTGCTGCGCTGGAGGGCTGAGGAATATTTTTTTAATAGAAAGGGACCTCGCTGTTTTTCAGGTGCTCCTGCCCTGGAGGGCTGGGGAATAATTTTTTAGGAGAAAGGGGCCTCGCTGCTTTACAGGTGCTCCTGCCCTGGAGGGCTGGGGAATAATTTTTTAGGAGAAAGGGGCCTCGCTGTTTTTCAGGTGCTCCTGCCCTGGAGGGCTGGGGAATAATTTTTTAGGAAAAAGGGGCCTCGCTGTTTTTCAGGTGCTCCTGCGCTGGAGGGCTGGGGAATAATTTTGTAATAGAAAGGGGCCTCGCTGTTTTTCAGGTGCTCCTGCGCTGGAGGGCTGGGGAATAATTTTGTAATAGAAAGGGGCCTCGCTGTTTTTTAGGTGCTCCTGCGCTGGAGGGCTGGGGAATAATAATTTTTTAGGAGAAAGGGGCCTCGCTGTTTTTCAGGTGCTCCTGCGCTGGAGGGCTGGGGAATAATTTTTTAATAGAAAGGGGCCTCGCTGCTTTTCAGTTGCTCAGCTTGTAGGACATTGTCACCTTGGCCCTGTGTCCTTCCCAAGAACAATATCCTCCCACTTACATTCCTTGTGTTTTTCATGAAAAGGCACTCCCGCGAATATCGGCCATGCCACGCGAATGTGGGCCACGCCCCGCGAATGTGGGCCACGCCCCGCGAATGTGGGCCACATCCCCCGAACGTGGGCCACGCCCCGCGAATGTGGGCCACTTTTTTCGTCAGTGCCCAGGCCAAATTGTGATCCCAATCCGACCCTGCTGAGCAGCAGTGTTGCAGTGGAACCTTGCCTAACGCCCTCTGGACTCCGGGATAGGGGAAGCATTCGATTGCTGCAGTATGATTTATAACAAACCCAGACATGGCACGCCAGAAGGGGGGGACGGGAGGGAGGAGGGGTCTTGTTGTTTATAATAGGGAGACCTGAAATTTGCAGTCCGAGAACTAGAATACACGGGAGGATGTTAAATTGCTGTGTAACAACTACATTTAGTTGCTGGACTATCGTATAATGTGTAGTCTTGATGTTTGAAAGCAGGAGGACTGGGGAACCTATGTAAGGTTAGTCCATACCTATTTGTCGACATTGACTTGAATATGTAGTGACCATATCTGTTGACGGACACCTGGAAGCATTGAAAAACAATAACAGTTTGTTTAAATAAAAAAAAATCATATGCTGATGAAAAAAAACTATTCACCTCCACAGCTGATGAAAACAAAACTGTACACCCCTATGTACATGCCATACAGCCCATATATATGTGGAATCACTACAAGAAATATGATAAGCTAGCACTTCAAAGTGCCATGTTTACAAAGAGCCATAATGCAATGTTGTATTCACATTTACTTGATAGACACTATTGCATATGCACACAAGGCATGCAATGAGCTATTTCAACACTACGTTGCACACTTGACTTGGTTCACTAAATTGTGCTATTTTAAAAAGGGTGCTTTAAAGTAGGTCCTGGTTTTAAAACTATGCCGATGCCATAGGTCAAACAATTGCACAGTACATTTGTGGGATCCAGATGTGTTCTGAGGCACACTTGTCATCCTTTGTACAGATGCTAAGTATTGAGCTGGGAATTCAGTCTTACCTGGAATTAGCCACTGAAGTGTTTGCCGGCTGGACAGTGGGCTCGTTGCTTGCCTGATAACCTGTTTTTGGGGAGTCTTACTACATGGTCCAGTCAAACACAGGCTGGTCAGATGTTTACACATAAGCCCATTTCCTTGGCAAAGCGTTATAGGGCATGCCGGCCACAGAGCACAGGCCTAGCACTAGCCCAGATCTAGTATAGGTAGATAAGACCAGTGAAGGGCAGCAAGAACAAGCTTGGTAGCAGTCCTAGCAGAGCACCAGGTCAGGTCTGGTTGTAGACCAGGAGCAGTAGCAACCAGTCTGGGGGGCCGCAAGATCATTCACAGTCTAAATGAGAAACAAACTTTACAAATTCTGCTGGGTAAAAAGTATGGAGCAACAATAAAAGCTGCTGTATAACTAGTAGCATGTAACTACAGAATGCACCCAAATATCCAGGGATAATATTGGAAAGTTTAAAACTTCTCGCAGAAGTGACTGGTGATCTTAGAAAGTGGTTAGGTGTAATAGTGGCTCTGACTTGCAGTGGCCAAGACAAATGTTTTCAAAGAGGGTTCTGTACTGCCCCTTAACAAGAAACAGTGTTAAAAAAGGTAAAATATTGCATGTAAAGTCCACATTTTACATAACGTTGCCAAAAAGCTGTAGAAAATTTTGTTTTTTTCCACTATCTTATGGTTTGCCAAGCAAGCTTGACCCTGTCCAGGACTGTTGCACTCCAAGATAATTTTGAGAAAATGGTGTTACAATTGTGCATTTTTCAGGACAATTTCTGAAAAGCCTTAGGTGACAGAAGCTGTTCATAAAATATAATGTTACATGGCCTCTTATTTATCATGGTATCTTGTTACACTTCTACATTCCATTTAATTTGATTTTTCCAACCAGCTTCTTCCAAGTAGATTCTCAATCATATGTTGTGGCTAAGAATCTCCTTGGAAGGGATGGGGAGTGAGGAGTGGGCGGTATTCATGCCCACTGAGTAAGAATGTGCTCATCCATGTGAAACTTGCACCCAGTGAGACTGTGCACCAAGATGTGAATTTGTAAGTCTGTTCCTCAAGGTGTAGCACTCACACCAAATGAGTAAGTCTGTGCATTAATCTGTGAGACTTGCATCAAATGAGTGAGGTTGCGTTCCAAAAAGTGTAAATTGCAAACAGTTAGTAAGGCTCGTTTTTCAAAGAGTGAAACTCACATCCAATACGTGAGACATTTCTCGAAGGTATCAGACTCATACCCAGTGTGAAAGACTCAACAGCAAATTGGGAGACTTGCGCCAAGTGCAAGATACTGTGTATCAAGTTGTGGGACTTCAGGGTCATTAACTTGAGATTGACCAGTTGCAGCTTTACATTTTTCAAAAGCCCCGGGGCAATTGGCCATCCAAAGATCTGTATCTTGAATGGGGTGGTAGTGGTCACAAAATGTGGGTGGACTGTGAGTGTAGTGTTTTGTGTGGGCCAGTTGCTTTCAGAAACTAGTCAACAAGTATTCAGCCAACAGATGTGTAGGACTTTCAGAGAATCTTTTTGGGTGGGTTTATTGGCTCCTAAAACGGGGGAACCCAGTACACCACACGGGAATATGGCATCTCTTGCTGAAGGTTTGCAGGGCGTCACCAGTGTAAGGACTTTCTAAACTTTGAAAGTCTTTACACAATTCCAGATATTTTCGGGCAATCTCAAAGCTCACCATGGATATGTTCTCAGACCCAGCAGGATGGAGGCAGGTAGAAAGGTTGTGGTATAAGATATACATATTCAGGATGGGAGACTCTTTAGTAGGCATCAGCTTGCCAGTCACTACTCCAAAGATGATCACTTGTACTTTTGTGCATTCTTGTTGTCATCCTCCCTGGACCACTGGATCCACTTCATCACTGTCATTTTACTGTATTCAGACAGTGTATGTGTCTCCAGAGCACAGGAGCAGGAGTCCTTTTAATCTCCATTTGTGTCCCATACTGGAGTTTCTGTTGCTTGAGGCATCCCTTCAGTAATCAAGCAAGCCATCCTCTTGGGCACAACTATATTACAGGTGGAGGGAGGTGGGCCACAAAGAGTTTCATGTGGTGAGAGCAGTACAAGTCCTGCAGGTGAACCTCAAAGTCAAATACCGCTCCAATTATATGATGTGCTTCATTCAAAAACTACCCTTTAAGGGACAGAAAGGCCATGTCACTGTCCTGTTCTTTAGTGGGCACACTGGAAACCAATGTCTGCTGGAAATGGATGTTGACGCAAGCTTTCAAGCCAGACAGATACAGAATGGATTGATAAATTCTTCTGTTGGAGGGTGTTGGTTAGGGAAGAAGGTCTCGTTGCCATAAGAACCCTTCCTGATGACGTGAGGAGGGTCACATAAGGTACTGCTGCCCCTCTTGAGAGTGACCGTACCAACCTAACTATAATACATGGACTCATTGGAAGGGGAGGGTGGAATTACAGTGGGAAAACACAGTTAAAAGTACCACTTGCAGTCAGGTAGGGATCTCAGGCGTGAACCCAGTTTAAAAAACATGCACAGCAACACACAGAGACTGCCTCCTTTTCTCTTTTCTCTTTTCCTCACACTCTCTCTCTCTCTCTCTGGCTGGTCGTGACAAAAGTGGACTTCAAACAAATGCTCAATAGATCTTAGTTCCAGGAGTGAAAAAAAAAGTCTGTACCCACAAAACCCAAATCATACTGCCCAATCACGTAATGATGTTTAGTTTCATTAATGTCACTCCTGGCTTTCGGTACCCCCTGTTATCCAGTCGCATCTCACGCAGCTCTGCAAATTCACTTCAGTCCCGACCTTCAGGGCTTCATGCCATTCCAATCCTAGTTCATAAACAAAGGGGTCTTCCAACGCACCTTACTTGCAGCACCCTTTTGAGACACACACACTCAATTGTGCCAATGCCCCTCAGTATTGACTTGCCTCTCTCACAGCTCTTTCTCTTCCACACACTCACACACATTTTCTCTCTTTCACACACTCTTTCCCGGTCCACACACACAGCTCTGTTGGCACACTCTCTGACATGTAACATGCCCTGCTACTCAGTGAAAGACCACACATTTCTGCAAGTGCAACCAATTCCAGAACTACAGTGCTCCATTTCACTTCAGTCCTGTGTGTAAGGCATTATGCTCACTTGATTGGTCAGCAAATTAATCTCTCATCTTTCTCCCTCTCTCACTCCTGGCACACAGAAACACAATGTTCTGCCTATACATTCAAGCCTGGCCACCAGCAGTCCGTGCTGATCCACACCGGATGAAAAAATGTGTCCATTATTCACAACCTGTTGAGGTCTTTCAGAGTTGAGTGCCAAACAGATCTTCAGCCCTGCCAAGTTGCCAGGTGTAGGTATGACTAACTGATCTAGTCTCGGGTTTTCCTTTGCATTCTGGGACTTGTAGTCTAGTTTATCCCATTATAAAACCAGTATTACTTGTCCCGGAATGCAAAAAAAAACACATGGACGATAGCACCAGGCAGTCACCCAGACATACTATTTAAGATGGATTTAAAACAGTGACCAGAGATTACGTCCACAGCCCCTCAGTATGTGCATTAACCACTTTAGTTACTGTGTACCGATGGCAAACACCCATTATTTACTGCACTATAGCATCAAAGTAATAGTCCTACAAAAAGACAACAAATTATTATTATACGCAGCAAACAGGGCCGGACTGGCCGTAGAGGGCACCGGGCGTTTCCCCGGTGGGCCGCCAGGGTGGGGGCCAGTTTTGGGTCCCTGGGGGGTCGTTTTCGTTACGGGGGCTGGGAATATCGGCCCCCTGTAACAAAATCGGCCGAAACCAGCCCTAGCCAACAGCTCAGCCGCCACCACCCTTCCCCCCAGGTGGGCCGGCCGAGCAGTTTGCCAGGGCCGGTTTCGGTTCCCAGTCCAGCCCTGACCTGGCTGCAAACTCCTGGTTAAAATAGTGCCTACCTCCCGGACTGACATTAATGGTGCACTGAAATGTTTAGACCTTGGGCATTAGTGCCCTTGTTCCACTGCCTAAATAACAAGTGGAGGGAAGGAAGGCTGCAACCAAGACCGGACTGGCCATACAGGCATCGGGCGTTTCCCCAGGAGGCTGAAAGGGTGGGGGGGCCGGTTTTGTAGCAGTGCTGAAAGCACCAGATGCAGAGTTCCTTGTTTAGTCAGTAGTTTTCAGGCAACAATAAAAGTGTCAAAATAATGCCGGGGATTAATGTACCAGCTGGAGAGAGTTCAGTGTTTTGTCTAGTGTCAGTTAAGGTAGCACAGAGGGGTTGATATTCCTGCTGCTAAGGATGTGTACTATGCAAATCAAGTGAGGTAAAAGGTAGAAAAGTAAACAAAACAGTCAACATGTTTTCCAAAACCGATCAAGCCAGATAAAAAATAGTAGATAACCATTAAAACTAAATTGTATATGGAAAAGGTCGCTGTAGTATATTGAAAAAAAAAAGGATGAAAGAGGAATTGAGAAAGAATTGTATCCAACTATGAGAAGACTGATAAAACATTTTTTGAAGTACCACAGGATAGCATTACATAGGGAAAGTGTGCTGCAAAGCAAGCAAAGAAAGGAGAGGAAGAGAAAGAAAAAGAACAGAATAAGGAGGGTGGGCGGAAGAAAGGAAATAAGGAAGAACCTAGTCTCCCCTGATATAGATAGAAAATAAAGATGACAGAAAGCCATTGGACTTTAGTCAGAAGTACAAAAAAACAGACATTTTTTACAAAGACGTCCTCTGGGAGTATTTTGTATCCACACCTTATCTCATACTCAAAAACCGGTAGCGCTTCGATACATCCGTCCTGTTGCTTTGTTCAAGTATCAGATACTTCGATACGTCCGTCTTGTTGCCTTGTTCAAGTATCAGATACTTGAACAAGGCAACAGGACGGACGTATCGAAGTGCCGCCGGTTTTTATTAAGAAAGAGCTTGACATAAAGATCTCCACTCTAAATGAGTTTGAAGAAATTCCTATTGAGAAACATACTGAAGAAGAAAAGTTTTTTAAAATATCATCCAAAATGAACAGAGGCAGCTGATTAAATGAGCCTATAAACATTGGTTTTAATCTAAGTCGGAATCAGGGATGAGGCGGCTGTTGTGATCCCAGACCCTGGGCCGGTCCGCCTCACTGCATCAGATGCCCTAATCTTGTAAAGATTTTGTGGAATAAAAAACTGATCAAGTTGGATTATTTCCTTGAAGTGCTCTTGAGATTATATTGTCTGCATTAACCCGGGGCAGACTTTTCATCAACCCCTTAAATTTTGAAAGAACGGGAGTAACAATACTACAGTCTTGAAAAAGAAGGTGCTATGTGAATAAACCTTCGAAACGCGTCGACACCCTTATTGTAGCCACAAATCCATCTGTATGAACATTACCTTAGATGTGTATGATTTGAAAGGCATCAGGGTTTATGTATAAATTCTATTTTTGATTGTGGCGATTTATGACAAATATTACTGTCTGTTTTTAAACTCTCGTGTTATGGTCTTGGAATTATTTTTAATTATGATGAATTGGTTTTAATATTGAATGTAATGCAATTTCTTCATTGTGATTTTTGGATATAATTGTTTTTAACTGTGTACTTTTTTGAAAATATATTGTTTTAATAAATTACAATTATCACTTTACTAACTACAAGGTTTTTGTGCCAATACGTTGCGGCCTCAAGGTTCAGAGGTGGTTGGTATGATTGGGTTTGAATGTTTGTGGTTTTGATTATGAGTATGAGATAAGGTGTGGATACAAAATACTCCCAGAGGACGTCTTTGTAAAAAATTCTTGTTTGAACCCCAGTCCTTTGGGTTACCAAGGGTTCCTCTCTCTTTTTGAATAAACAAAAAAACAGAAAGACAATAATGTGGAGGGGGGGACGATGCGAAAAGAGAAACAGACACCGTTCAAAAGACAGACACCGAAATTAGATAAAGTTTTATAACAAAATAAGAAAGGAACAGTATAAAAAGAAAGAACAAACAAGCACAATATTGTGTAACTTACCAAACATTACGGGGGGACAGCATATCTGAACAGAACGTAAACATTCAGCGGTCTCCAACCAGTAGCTCGTGAGCTACTGTAGCTCTCCAGCTACCTCCGAGTAGCTCCCCTGTCTACAGCCCAGCGTATTAAATTAGAAAGTTTTAGCTAGGTTGAAGTAGGATACATTAAAAAAAATGAAATTATACCGCACTAATTATAATAGTAGCTGTCAATGCGTTTCATTGAACATGAGTAGCTCTCAATACAGAAAAGGTTGGAGACGCCCTAGAGGAAGCTATTGGACAAATACATTGACACCAAAACAAGAGGAGGCCGTGGGACATGCAGAAAGAAGAAAAAATTGAATGACCAACATTTAAGGATTACTAAGTTCCATGACCTCTCCCTTGTGCGTATGTATGAATTTCTTAAGTTCGGAGGGGTCTGCAAAGGTGACAGTCCTGTCCTTATGCGTGACTTTGAAAAAGCAGGGATGTATAAGGTCATATCTGGCATTCATAGAACGTAGCATGAGTCTGAGATCCAAAAATTCCTTCCGGCGGTGAGCTGTGGCTTTACACACATCCTGACTAAAAAATATTTTGGGACATGACCACAACATTTGCTTGCATTGTTAAGCCGCTGCAAGTATCATCAGGAGATCCGTATATTGTAGAAAGTAAGCAATGATCCCTCGTGGTTTTTGTGGATTGGAGGCATCAAGGGGACCAATCCTGTGTGCCCTTTGAATGTTGAGGTCTGCAAGAGTCAGTAGACCGACTATGTTTGGTATATGTATCTTCAGGAAGTTGATCATGTCAGGGCCTTCGGAGCCTTCCCGAATACTATATATGCGTAAATTATTTCACCTATTACGGTTCTCTAGGTCCTCTGTGATTTTCTTTAGTTGGCTCACTTCTTTGGAAAGATTGTCAACCTTGTTAGCTACATCTTGAGTGTCACTGACCCTCTGCTCAACCTCCGTGAGTCTAGAATCTAGATTAGACCATTTCTCTTCTGTCCTTTGAAGCGCTGCTTTGGTATCTGCCATGAAAGGTTTTATGGTTTTAAGTTCATCCATGATGTCTTCCAGAGTCAGAGGCAAAAGAGATTTAGTGGGAGAAGAGGGATCTTTTTTAACTCTCTTATTAGTATTGCCTCCAAGTTCTGTGCGACCACCTGCAGTAGAGTTGCTGGAAGACTGAGATTTAGATGGTTGCGTTACCTCCATGTTTAATTTTACTGAGCAGAAGGGTATAAGTGAGGGGGTTTATGTGCTCTTTCTAAATCCTCAAAGAAAAATTCTAAATTGTGTAATTTCAAGAAAGGATTAATGAATGGACCAGTTGAGTGTCAAGAAAGAGAGTCTAATTCAGTGACATAAAAAAAACAGCAGTGGCAGTATATTTCTGACAGGGTCCCACTGTGTGTGGTCAGAATAGCTATGCTGCCTGCATATCTAGCACGCAAAATATTGAAAGCATGCGAAAGAACATGAGGACTGGAAAAAGAGAAACTCTTCATTTTTAAATGAATTCCTCTGTTTCTGTAGCTGGCGAGGCCATTTATGAGGGAAAACGTAGCAGGCAAGCAGATGCCTGAGGAGGATAAAAAACGAGCTTTAAGAAGCTCACAAAATGGCCGCCATAACGGAGCACACCAGTAGCGGCAGGAAAGAAAGTTGAAAAAAGATAAATTAGACCATTCCAAGGTCTAGAAACCTACCCCGCCGCTCCCGGGGACATCCGACACCTTTCGCTGGGCTAATGAGCCTCCACTGTGCCCTATAGTCCCTTTGATCGAGGAAGATTTTTGGCATGACACAGGGAGTTAATGAGTGGCCATGTTGCATTGCTGCCGCCGCGCGCCTCTCAATATCTCAATATATTTACTGTATGTTTCACTGAGCAGCCACAGAAGCTCAGTCGTATCTCTATATTCACTGCATGTTTCACTGTGCAGTCACAGAAGGACAGAGTCACATCTCTATATTCACTGTGCAGTCACAGAAGGGCATAGAGTCACATCTCTATATTCACTGTGCAGTCACAGAAGGACAGTCATATCTTTATGGTTCACTGCATGTTTCACTGTGCAGACACAGAAGGACGGAGTCGTATCTCTATATTCACTGTATGTCTCATTGTGCAGTCACAGAAGGACAGAGTCAGATCTCTATATTCACTGCATGTTTAGCTGTACAGTCACAGAAGGACAGAGTCGCATCTCTATATTCACTGCATGTTTCACTGTGCAGTCACAGAAGGAGAGAGTCGCATCTCTATATTCACTGCATGTTACACTGTGCAGTCACAGAAGGACTGAGTCACATCTCTATATTCACTGTGCAGGCACAGTATGACTAAGGGGCACATGTATAAAGGTATTCTGCATTCGCAAACAGTGCGAATCACAAAATTCTGCTGTCTGCAAATGCAAAATGGCCTTACCGAATATATGAAAAGCATTCGCATGTCATACCTTTGTAATCACTAAATTAGTGATTACTTATTTTGCGATTACCTAAAATAGCGATTCCTTATTTTGCGATTACACAAATTAGCGATTCCTTATTTTGTGAATCGCTATTAAAGAATCGCAATTGGGCATTCGCTAAATACATGTATGAACCATTCGCAATTTGCGATTTCGTTCAAATGTGCAACTTTGCACGTGCAAATTACCATCAAATCAGGTGGTAACCAGGTGCAAGTTATTTAAACAGGCCCAAAGGGCCACAGGATGTTTCACAATGGCAGCCTTCTACTTCATAGCGAGGAGAATGAGGATTCAAGCAGCAGCACAGAGAAGGAGGAGGAGACAAGAGCACGTTTTTAGAATGTGCGTCACATTCTTTGGGCAGACAAAGGATGAAATATGTGACACATATAGATTAAATTCAGAAATAATCTTAGACTTAATAGCTTAACTGCATCGACTACTGCAGCATCCGACTCGCAGGACCAATGCCATATCCACACATGTGCAGGTCCTATGTTCACTTCACCTCCTAGTGTCAGGGAGCTACCAGGGGGTAATAGCAGCAGCAGGAGGGGTGTCTCAAAGTGCGCTGTCACGTTTATTCCATGAGTTCCTGGATGCTATGTTGCAGAGGATACACCAGTACATCAGGTTTCCCACAACCCCACAGGAATTGCAGCAAACTAAATTACATTTTTATCAGATAGCTCAATTCCCCATGTAATTGGTTGCATAGATGGGACGCATGTAGCCATATGTCCCCCTCAGGCAATGAGTATATTTACAGGAACAGGAAGTCATATCATTCATTTAACATGCAAGTCATATGCAATGCCTCACACATTATCACAGACATAGTAGCACAATATCCAGGCAGTACGCATGATTCCTTCATCTTTAGACACAATGGTATATATACAAGTCTCCTTGGGGGTGAATTTGGAGAAGGATACCTGCTAGGTAAATGCATAATACAGTCCTGCAAACATGAAAGGATATGGAGAAACATTACAGTGAGTAATCTATTGCCTTATCCCCTGTAGGTGACATCGCATATGCTGTGCGCTCCTTCATTCTCACCCCATACCTAAATCCAACTACTCAAAGCGAGCAGCTGTACAATTGTGCGCACAAGACTACATGCAACGTGATAGAGAGGACCTTCAGATTACTCAAGAGTGGAGGTGCACTGCAGTACAGGCCTGAGATTTGCTGTAAAATTGTGGCCACTTGTGCCATGTTGCACAACATTGCGTCTTCCAAATGCATGCCAGTAGACATATCTGATCCAGACACAGATGATGAAGATGGGCAATGTAGGGCACGGCAAGCTAGAGCGGCAGCAGAGGGCCGACAATGTCGTGATGAATTCACACAGAATTAGTTTTAGGGTGAATAATGATGAGACAATGCACTTCATGACTTATTTGCTACTGTATTTTATTCACCTTAATCTCAGGTAAACTGTATGCACACAGCCGTCATCATATTACATGTCAATAAATTTGTATGACAACATAGGATTTCAAATAAACAATCACAACATTCTGCACTGAGCATTCCATTCAACAGGTTACCTCACCCATGGGCCTGCCTTGGTCACATCACTATCTAATTTTTACAGGCATGCACAGCACTGGAACGGTCAGTATGTACACTGGCCTCTCTTGATGAGGCCTCAGATGGCATACGTTGCCTTGCACTCCGCCGTCTGGTGTCAGTCATCGGGGCAGTGATGCTGCAGAGGCTGGAGGACTCCTCACTGTCCCCAGCACCCAGTACACTTGTCCCAGCTATAGTAGCTGTCTGCAACTGTTCTGCACCAATCCCCTGGCTACATCAGAACTGCAGTGGGCCATTTCCACCTGCATGGCCACAGTGCGTCTGGACAGGACAGCTGTGGTATTGCTCAGATGGTTTATTGCCTTGGTGTAACCATCCAAACAGCCTAATAGGTGGTGACTTTGTCTGCGTTTGTAGGTCTGCTCCCTCTGCGTGGTGTTACAGAGGTCTCTAAAGGCTTCTGTCATGTCTCTGAGGCTTTCAGCATTTGCCATATGGCCCTCCGCCACTGTGTTAGTCAACTCCCTGATCCTGTCCTTAATGTCCACCATGTTGTTCTACAGACACACCAGCTGGGTTTACATTGACCGCATGCTTTTTTAATTGCAGGTGCTGCACCTTCACCATGGTGCCCTCCAGCCCAGCAAAGACAGAGGAGCCGTCTCCTTCCTCAGCAGCACCGTGTGCTCTTGCTCTGCGTCTCCTGCGACAGGTGTTGTGACTCTGCAAGTGGGACTGGTCACTTTGGGTCTGAGCCTGCTCATCTTCCCTCAACTGCAGCTCTTCCTGGGTGTCTTCGCCTTCTACCTCAAACTCTGTTAGTGGGGACACAGTGCACCTGCATGTTCTTGGTGCAGGTGTTGTTGGCATTTTGGCGACTGTCTCTTCTTCCCCTGCCTGTTCCTGGGTCTCTTCTGGCTCATGTGTTGCTGTGTCGTCACCCTGTGGTGCTGGGGAATCTGTGAATGCAACAGAACTACTTCAGTATGATGTGTGTACAGCTTTGTGACATTTAGAACTTCAATGAAAATGGATTTGATCTCCCAAAATACGGTGTGTTCATTGGCCACTTGCATGTGGTTCTCAACTGCGCCTATGCTACTAGAATTTTTTTTTATCTTGTGTGCCTGACTACATCTCCTATGGTGCATTGCTGGGTGGTAGCCAAGAAGTGGACGGGAGTAGGATTTTACAAAAATGTTTCTCGCCTTACTAAGAGTGCATTTTGTGAGTTATGGGGCAAATGTAGTTTAGCATGCATCCTACCTTGGCTGGTGGTGGGTGCGGCTGAGGTATCGATGTCCAACACACTACTGATGGGCTCAGGCTGTAGGGTCCACCAAGTCCTCGAGGGGCGAAGACGCAGGCTGGGTAGATGGTCCTCCACCAGTCTTCTTGGCATTCGCAAGCCTGTTTGCCACCTTCGCCTTTGCCCTTGACTGCAAATCATACCAGCACTTGCGTAAATCTGCAATGGAGAGCTGTGTGACCCCTACTGCGTTGATTTTTGCTTGGATGTCCAGCCACATTTTCCTTTCCTCTGACTCTGGTACACGTAGGGATTTTTTACCAAATAATAGATCATGGGTCTTGACCATTTCCTCAATTAGGGCCTCCAATTCTTTTTAGCTGAATTTTAATTTTCTTTTACGTCCTACAGTCTCCTTTGCCTTCTTCTGTGATGTCATGCTGGGTATTTGTGACTGCCTCTGCACTCTGGATGTTCTCCTGAGTGGTGTGCTCCTGCTCTCAGCCTCCTACATAGCCTCAGACCCTTAGGAACAGCATGGGATACCTCACTTCCTGGTTGTGAGGTTATCATGTTGCTCCAAGGGCGACACTCGCAATTAGCGATTCTCTAATTGCAAACATCGCTAATTGAGAACATCACGAATAGGTAATCACTATTTGTGAATGCGAATTTTTGGTAATTGGTATTTTTTGGTTTATTTTTTCATACATCGCATTTAGCGATTACCTATTTGCAATTTGGAAAGTTTTGCATTTTGGTAATCGTTAAATGTGATCTTGAAACATGTGGCCTATAGAGTCCGATCTCTATATTCACTGCAAGTTTCACTGTGCAGTCACAGAAGGACAGAGTCGCATCTCTATAATCACTGTTGGTTTCACTGTGCAGTCACAGTAGGGCAGAGTCGCATCTGTATATTCACT
Organism: Calotriton arnoldi; assembly: GCA_963921515.1. Taxonomy (NCBI): domain Eukaryota; kingdom Metazoa; phylum Chordata; class Amphibia; order Caudata; family Salamandridae; genus Calotriton; species Calotriton arnoldi. Next base: position 1,218,174 of record CAWUFW010000230.1, read on the forward strand.
GTATGTTTCACTGTGCAGTCACAGTAGGGCAGAGTCGCATCTGTATATTCACTGCATGTTTCACTGTGCAGTCACAGAAGGACGGAGTCGCATCTCTATAGTTACTGCATGTTTCACTGTGCAGTCACAGAAGGACGGAGTCGCATCTCTATAGTTACTGCATGTTTCACTGTGCAGTCACAGAAGGACGGAGTCGCATCTCTATAGTTACTGCATGTTTCACTGTGCAGTCACAGAAGGACAGAGTCGCATCTCTATATCCACTGTATGTTTCACTGTGCAGTCACAGAAGGACAGAGTCGCTTCTCTATAATCACTGTATGTTTCACTGTGCAGTCACAGAAGGACGGAGTCGCATCTCTATGGTTCACTGCATGTTTCACTGTGCAGTCACAGAAGGACGGAGTCGCATCTCTATGGTTCACTGCATCTTTCACTGTGCAGTCACAGAAGGACAGAGTCGCTTCTCTATAATCACTGTATGTTTCACTGTGCAGTCACAGAAGGACAGAGTCGCATCTCTATATCCACTGTATGTTTTACTGTGCAGTCACAGTAGGGCAGAGCCGCATCTGTATATTCACTGTATGTTTTACTGTGCAGTCACAGAAGGACAGAGTCGCTTCTCTATATTCACTGCATGTTTCACTGTGCAGTCACAGAAGGACAGAGTCGCATCTCTATAATCACTGTTGGTTTCACTGTGCAGTCACAGAAGGACAGAGTCGCATCTCTATAATCACTGTTGGTTTCACTGTGCAGTCACAGAAGGACAGAGTCGCATCTCTATATCCACTGTATGTTTCACTGTGCAGTCACAGAAGGACAGAGTCGCTTCTCTATAATCACTGTATGTTTCACTGTGCAGTCACAGAAGGACGGAGTCGCTTCTCTATAATCACTGATTGGTTTCACTGTGCAGTCACAGAAGGACAGAGTCGCATCTCTATAATCACTGTTGGTTTCACTGTGCAGTCACAGAAGGACAGAGTCGCATCTCTATAATCACTGTTGGTTTCACTGTGCAGTCACAGAAGGACAGAGTCGCATCTCTATAATCACTGTTGGTTTCACTGTGCAGTCACAGAAGGACAGAGTCGCATCTCTATATCCACTGTATGTTTCACTGTGCAGTCACAGAAGGGCAGAGTCGCTTCTCTATAATCACTGTATGTTTTACTGTGCAGTCACAGAAGGACGGAGTCGCTTCTCTATAATCACTGTTGGTTTCACTGTGCAGTCACAGAAGGACAGAGTCGCATCTCTATATCCACTGTATGTTTCACTGTGCAGTCACAGAAGGACAGAGTCGCTTCTCTATAATCACTGTATGTTTTACTGTGCAGTCACAGAAGGACAGAGTCGCTTCTCTATATTCACTGCATGTTTCACTGTGCAGTCACAGAAGGACGGAGTCGCTTCTCTATAATCACTGTTGGTTTCACTGTGCAGTCACAGAAGGACAGAGTCGCATCTCTATATCCACTGTATGTTTCACTGTGCAGTCACAGAAGGACAGAGTCGCTTCTCTATAATCACTGTATGTTTTACTGTGCAGTCACAGAAGGACAGAGTCGCTTCTCTATATTCACTGCATGTTTCACTGTGCAGTCACAGAAGGACAGAGTCGCATCTCTATAATCACTGTTGGTTTCACTGTGCAGTCACAGAAGGACAGAGTCGCATCTCTATAATCACTGTTGGTTTCACTGTGCAGTCACAGAAGGACAGAGTCGCATCTCTATATGCACTGTATGTTTCACTGTGCAGTCACAGAAGGACAGAGTCGCTTCTCTATAATCACTGTATGTTTCACTGTGCAGTCACAGAAGGACGGAGTCGCATCTCTATGGTTCACTGCATGTTTCACTGTGCAGTCACAGAAGGACAGAGTCGCATCTCTATATCCACTGTATGTTTTACTGTGCAGTCACAGAAGGACAGAGTTGCATCTCTATATCCACTGTATGTTTTACTGTGCAGTCACAGAAGGACGGAGTCGCATCTCTATGGTTCACTGCATGTTTCACTGTGCAGTCACAGAAGGACAGAGTCGCATCTCTATATCCACTGTATGTTTTACTGTGCAGTCACAGAAGGACGGAGTCGCATCTCTATGGTTCACTGCATGTTTCACTGTGCAGTCACAGAAGGACAGAGTCGCATCTCTATATCCACTGTATGTTTTACTGTGCAGTCACAGAAGCCGGAGTCGCATCTCTATGGTTCACTGCATGTTTCACTGTGCAGTCACAGAAGGACAGAGTTGCATCTCTATATCCACTGTATGTTTTACTGTGCAGTCACAGAAGGACAGAGTCGCTTCTCTATATTCACTGCATGTTTCACTGTGCAGTCACAGAAGGACAGAGTCGCATCTCTATATCCACTGTATGTTTTACTGTGCAGTCACAGAAGGACAGAGTTGCTTCTCTATAATCACTGTATGTTTCACTGTGCAGTCACAGAAGGACAGAGTAGTATCTCTATGGCTCACTGTATATTTCACTGTGCAGTCACTGAAGGGCATAGAGTGTCCTGCCTATAATTGACTGTATGCTTCACTGTGCTGCCACAGAAGGACAGAGAGTCCATGCTCTGCATGCCGCCAGGCTACCAAATACGACTGGCAGCGGCAACACACTTTAGTCAGTGTTTGCATCTGCAATGATATCTAGGGGTAGGAGTCTACACGCGTGAGTTTTGAACCCAAAAATATTTAACCAAAAAAAAAACTGTGCAATTGCAGGAGGACATAGTCCCATATCTATCTTTCACTGTACAGATACAGAAGGACAGACAGTCCCACAGCATGGTCATTCCAACTTTGAAATTGCTTCCGACTGGGATTCGATTAGAGTCAAACCATCTGCCAACAGAGGGGATTTCAGGCCCTGGCTTTATTTATGGATCTAAAGGCTGTATCGTATTCCAAGACCAAAACAAACCCATAGAAGAATGTAGATCCAACGTCCCCATGATGAAAACCATATTAATTCAGCTTAACGTGCACCTCTGTGTGTTTATGTACATTATGTTCTTTTTAACGGACCCAATAATAGCAGCTAAAGTTGAAATCAAACCAATAAAAATGAGTGACTGCTAAAGTATTTGAATTTCATAAACATGTCTACCATGGCAAATTTCAATATGTTTAAAGAGTTTTATTAAAGACACATTTGAGGAAACAGGATGACAACATTCATCCTCGGTAAGCCCCACGTACATGAAAGCATATTTTAAGACATCCACATTGGGTTATTGACTTCTCTTTGTTTAATCACATAGGGAGCTCCACTTTTACCCTCCTCAACCTAGGGTGGTTGCACGGCAGTAAGAAGGCAGTCAAAAAGTAGGACAAGATGAAGCGTCATTTTAGTCCAGATCTGTTTTAAAGTGAGCTTGTTGTCACAGGCACTTATCTGCCTACAGCAAGCAGCGTGCTCTCAAGTTGGCAGGAACTCCTCATTGTCCACCTCTAGCACAGTACTAGTCTGGAAGACTAGGACACCCCCAACACACTCACAACGCTTCAACATCAGCAGCCACAGGCACCAGCTTCTACAATATGGAAGCATGAGGAGGCCTCAAATACATCCTTTGATCCCGGTGATGTCACAGGAAGTGCCATCATAGCATGTAGCATCACAGGAAGTGATTTCACAAGAAGTGACATCACAAGAAGTAATCAAGATATTTTTTCTTAAAACCATTTTAGGTCCAAAACTCACTCGTGTGGACTCCTACTCTTAGATAAAAGCGAATACAAATGCTAACTTAAGTGTGTTGCTGCTGCCAATAGCATTTGCTAGCCTGACTGCACTTGTGTATAGACTTCCTCAAGGCCCTTTGCAGGATGAAAGACAGTACACCAGAAACCTACTGTCAACAGCACTGGCTAACATGGGAGAGAGCTAGTGTTCGGAATTACGTTTTCTGCAGCACTTTCATACTTTCCAGGCCTCTCTATCAGAGACTATTTCACCAGTGTGTACACACAGCCTTTTCTATGCCCTGTATCCCTAGCCTGGGGGTACATGAACTAGCAAGTGGTTGTAGCTCTCTCCATTGATTGGCCGACTGTTCCTCTCTCCTTTGATTGACTGACTGCTCCATCCCAATGACGCCAGAGGACAGAGGAGACGAGCGCGGCTCTTCGGCCACAAAAGGGATGGATCTTTGGTTGTTAAGTTCATTCAGGGATAGGACGAAGTGTAGGCGAGGATCTAGGACAAAGTCTAGAATCAGTGCCCTTCCAGAGCGCCAGATCAGAAGGACCAGCTTCCTGCTCAGTCTCTCATTCCCCTTTGGCAAACTGCCCAAATCTCACCTGTGACACTGTCAGCAAGTCATCATTACACGCCATGAACAGGGCAGACCAAGAACATAAAATCTGACATAACTCAACGTTAGAGACCAACAAGAGCACAAGATGAGACAAGGCCCAAGACACCCCCCTTTGGAAACACTGAGGACACAAGTAAACAGGAGCTGACAAGACCAGCTGAAATCAAAACATGGCACAGTACACTATTTAGTTTTTTTAGGTCAGGGCAAACAGAATGTGGGATGCAGTCATTTTGTGACTCTGTAAATACTATTTTCCTTAAATGGCCTAAAGGTAGCTGCAAGCGCTATGATCATATATTGTCCCACACATTGCTTCAATGGATGCCCCCTCCAGATGACCCTCTGATTACGTATGGGAACCGCACGTCTCACATAGGATGCACAGGAGGAGCCAGCAAAAGTGCAAACACGGAGCTACTGGGAGATGAAGAAAACAAGAGAAAGGAACCTGGAAGAAAAAGCCAGACCGAAATGGCATGCAAGCAGGACGTTTAACACTAAACATTGGGGGCCAGATGTATCATTGTACTTTGCTGCTCTTGCGTCACGCATGGTGTCGCAAGAGCAAAGCAATACTTAAGTCAGATTTACCATGCAGTGCTAGCCACCTTGCGTGGCCCTGCGTTGCTTGGTTAATCTGCAGTAACGGAAACCGCTGCCTTGAGTTACTCTGTCATGGGAAAGCGTTCCATGGTGGCGCATGGGGGTTCCCACGCAGTTGCCCATGGCTTTTGGCGCATTCCCAGAATTACCAAGACTTGTACACCTGGGAATGCGTCAAAATACTACACCTTCTCAGGGAAGGCCCAACAAGGAAAAAATATCTTAATTTCTCCTTGTTTTCTCTTTCTAATGTGCTGCATTTTGCAGCACACTTAGAAAGAAGGAAAAGCCTCTAAGGATGGTGTCTCTTCCTGCACAAAAACAATCCTGCCTGCACCGCAGGTACCCTTGAAACAAGGTGTAAGGATGCCTGTGTTGGGGCTAGGCAGCAGATTGTGCGCCAACCCAAGAAGAGAGCAGGAATGCGCCATATATTCAGGAAGGACATCATGACCTAACTCTTCGCCTGAACTGCAGTCCCCCCTCCCCCTCAGCGCCTTGAGACCTTCACGGGTGATTAGCTGCACTATACAAGAACCCTAATTGATTGATATTTTGGTAAATATGGCGCATTTCTATCCCTTTGACGCAGCGTAGCAAGTTGTCATGCTGCGTTGCGTGATATATCAATAAATCTGGCGATGGGTTTCTACAATAAGGGCGCACTAAGGTTGTTCTAGGGACTCGAATGGAATTTAGGGATCTTACATCCTCTGGATAGGCAGACAGCTTCAGACCCACGGAGGAGGGAGTGCAAGGGTGAGTCTGGGTCTGACAATGTAGAAACTCACACAAGGCAAATCTTATAAAGCTCCAGATTAAAACAGACAGCACATGCTTTCTGCAAAAAACCCACAATCAACATAGAAGTCAGGGGCAAATGGGCGGCAGTACAGGTCAGTGAGCTGGACACTGAATCAGTGAGTAAAAAGGTTACCATGGACCCTAATGCCCACTGGGAACTGAGGACCCTGCCTTGGCCAATGCCCCAAAACTGCCAAGCACCCTTGCCACTAATCATCCTTCCATGGCACTCACTGCCCCCCTGTGCTGACACTGAATGCAGGAGCAGCGCCATGTAACACGTCTTTATTGGTCCATTTGGGGAATCGTCACCAAGAAATGTTGGGCAAAAGCAACGGAACATGTAAAACAAAAAAGGACAGAATGAGCCAGTCACAGGTGGCACTGAACAACTTTAGCTGACAGATTCATGGTCACTTTATGTAACCTACTGTGCTGGCAGTCAGTCTCTGCTGCCAACTTAGGGAAGGTGACCATGTTCCCTGCATCCCAGCCTTCGCTATATCAGGAATGAGTATCTGACTCATCCGACTGATTACTCTCAATTTTAGTTTTGCATTAATGAACAAGTTACTTACCTTCGGTAACGATATATCTGTAAAAAACATTAGTAGTGATAGATTCCTTACCTTAGAATATCCCCAGGCGTCAGACTGGATCCGGAAAGTTTTCGTCAGCAGTACCCCTGCGCGTCGGTAGGGGCGTCGTGCGGCTCCGCGTCCGTCGTTGGCGTCGTGGTCGCCAAGATGACGTCGTGGGCGCTACTTGGACGCCACCCACGCGCGCTGACGTCAGTTCTTTCTTTTTCCGCGCCAGCAAGCGCAGATCCGGAGAGAGCGGTACCCCTAGTCTTTTTTTTACTAAGTTTTTTGAGATCTTTTTCTCACCTTTTTCGAGACGTCAGTTCTGTACACGACTTTCCGCACCAGGAACGCAGAGCCATGCAAGATACTGACCACTGGTGCATTGAAACTAGGGCCCTGAAAGGGATGACCTTAACCCTAGAAATCAGTTCGCAGAACGGGGAGGATGGGTGGGGCGGTAAGGAATCTATCACTACTAATGTTTCTTAAAGATATATCGTTACCGAAGGTAAGTAACTTGTTCATCTGAAAGAAACACATAGTGATAGATTCCTTACCTTAGAATAGATACCCCAGCAATACCAACCCCGGTGGTGGGTCTGCGAACTAAGATCACACCAGAAAGTCACGGAGAACAGAACGGCCAAAGAAGCCGTCTCTCCGGACTTGGCTGTCCAGGCAGTAATGTTTGGTAAACGTGTGCAGCGAGGCCCACGTGGCTGCCTGACATATGTCTTGCAGGGGGACACCACGTCCCAATGCAGTAGTGGCTGCAGTAGCTCTGGTGGAATGAGCACGCAGCCCCACCGGAGGTTCTTTTTTAGCCAAAGAGTAACAGGCTTTGATACACAAGACAACCCAGCGGGAGATGGTTCTCTTATGGATCGCCCGACCTTTCTTGGTGCCAACGTAACCAACAAAAAGCTGGACATCCACCCGGAACTGCTGCGTGCGGTTGAGATAAAAAGAAAGCGCACGTTTTGGGTCCAGACGGTGGAGCCTCTCTTCCTCTCTGGAAGGATGCGGAGGCGGAAAAAAGGTGGGCAAGGTAATAGTCTGCCCAATGTGAAAGGCCGTAACCACTTTTGGCAAAAAGGAAGGACGGGGCCTGAGCACAACCTTGTCCAGATGGACTGAAAGGAAAGGAGGCTTACAGGAAAGAGCCTGGAGCTCACTCACTCGCCTGGCGGAAGTGATGGCCACCAGGAAGGCAGCCTTTAACATTAAAAGACGAAGAGGACAGTTGTGAAGGGGCTCAAAGGGAGCGCACATCAAGTATGTCAGAACCAGATTCAAGTCCCACTGAGGCATCACGAAAGGAATAGGAGGAAAAAGGTGAGTAATGCCTTTAAGAAACCTACTTACAACAGGGGACTTGAAAAGAGAGGGCTGATCAGGGAGCCTGAGAAAGGCCGAAATAGCAGAAAGGTAGCCCTTGATAGTGCCCAGAGCAGAGCCCTGCTGGGCCAAAGAAAGAAGGAACAGTAGAACCTCAGAAAGAGGGGCAGAAAGGGGATCCACAGCCTTTGCTGTGCACCATGCCACAAATTTGTTCCACCTGCAGGCGTATACCACTTTAGTAGAGGGACGCCTGGCTGCCAGAATAACGTCACAAACTTCAGGAGGCAAGTCGAAGGGAATCAACTGCCGCCCCTCAATCTCCACACAAAGAGGTGGAGGCTGGACAGGTTCGGGTGGAGGACCGTCCCCTGCTGCTGCGACAGAAGATCCTCCCGAAGAGGCAGTCGGATCGGGGGATCGATGCTCATACTGAGTAGCTCGGGATACCATACTCTTTGAGCCCAGTCCGGAGCCACAAGAATGACTTGGGCCCGGTCACGCCTGATCTTCTTCAGCACTCTGGGCAGAAGTGGTATAGGCGGAAAGGCGTACAACAGACCGCAACTCCACTCGCGACAAAAAGCGTAGCCGAGCGAGTGCCGCCTTAGAAATTCCAACGCGCAGAACTGATGACATTGCGCGTACTCTTCGGTGGCGAATAGATCTAACCAAGGCTCTCCCCCCTGCTGAAATAGACCTTGGTGCCACCTCTGAGTGAAGACGCCATTCGTGATCGAGCATGCACCTGCGGTTGAGTTCGTCCGCCCTGGCGTTCAGAGAACCTGCCAGGTGTTGAACCACCAGGGACAAGCCCTGATGTTCCAGCCATGTCCAGAGACACAGAGCCTCCTGACAGAGGGTCCACGACCCCACCCTGCCTTGTTTGTTGCAGTACCACATGGCGGTGGTGTTGTCTGTGAACACCTGCACTACTCTCCCCTTGACAGAGGGAAGGAATGCCTTCAGTGCAAGCCTGATCGCCCGCAGCTCCAAAAGGTTGATATGGAGCCGGGACTCCCCCGGAGACCAGAGGCCTCTGATCTCTGCCTCTCCCATGTGGCCGCCCCATCCCAGGAGGGATGCATCCGTCACTACTGTGAACTCCGGTTGGGGAAGGGAGAGGGATCTGCCGTCGACCCAATGCCGGTTCGTGAGCCACCACTGCAATTGACGTGCAGTGCCCTCCGAGATCTGGACGTGATCGGACAGGTTTCCCTGATGCTGCGCCCACTGGGACTTCAGGTCCCACTGCAGAGCCCGCATATGCCACCTGGTATGATTGACCAGCAGGATGCAGGAGGCCATGAGGCCCAGTAGCCTCAGAGTCACTCTGACCGAAACCCGGGACAAGGGCTGAAAGATGGGAATCAGAGCCCGAATATCCTGGACTCGCTGTTCGGGAGGATAGACCCGAAACTGCGCCGTGTCCAGAACCGCTCCGATAAAGAGGAGCTTCTGGGAGGGAACCAGGTGCGACTTCGGCACATTGATTGAGAACCCCAGCAAGTGCAGGAGGTCGGCCGTAGTCTGGAGGTGGGAGACGACTGTCTGGGGCGAGCCCGCGTTCAACAACCAGTTGTCGAGATAGGGGAAGACTGAGACCCCTGATCTGCGCAGATGAGCTGCGACCACCGCCATCACCTTGGTGAACACCGGAGGGGCGCTGGTAAGGTCAAAGGGGAGCACGGTGAACTGAAAGTGCTCGTGGCCTCCCATGAACCATAGGTAACGCCTGTGGGCTGGCAGGACGGAGATGTGGAAATAGGCGTCCTGCAAGTCCAGCGCCACCATCCAGTCTTGTGGGTCGAGAGCAGACAAGACCTGAGCTAGAGTGAGCATCTTGAACTTCTCTTTGCGGAGGAAGCGATTGACGTTCCGGAGGTCCAAGATAGGACGCAGGCCTTTGTCCTTCTTGGGCACCACAAAGTAGTGGGAATAACAACCACGACCTACTTCGTGCGTCAGAACGCGCTCAATGGCCCCCTTGGCCAAGAGGGCCGCAACTTCCTGCTGAAGAAGCACCAAGTGATCCCCCGACATGCGGTGGTATTGAGGTGGCACGGCTGTGGGGGGTAGTCTCGAAGGGGAGGGAGTAGCCCCTCCGGACTATCTCTAAAACCCACCTGTCCGAAGTGATGGTGCGCCAGTGGGGGAGGTGATGGCGGAGCCTGCCGCCCACTGGCGTTTGATGGGCCTGAAAGTTCAGACTAGGAAGGTTTGGAGGCAGTGGTGGCCGGGGTGGTGGTGGACTGACCCGCCCGCTGGCCTTTTTGTCCGCTGCGGCGGAACCCGCGTCCGCGGCCGCACTGGGATGATTGCTGCGCCGGCCTGTGGCTCTGTTGCGAACGTTGCGTGGCGCCCCTTCCTGTTCCACGAAAGGAGCGAAAAGCGGAAGGCGGAGGACGGCGGACTGCCGAGAGTCCCAAGGACTTGGCCGTAGCCCGTGAGTCCTTAAAACGCTCCAACGCGCTGTCCGCTTTGTCGCCGAAGAGGCAACGGCCATCAAAGGGCATGTCCATAAGGGTGTTTTGGACATCCCCTGAAAATCCAGTGGTTCTCAACCAGGCGTGACGGCGAACCGCCACGGTCGTTGCAATGGATCTGCCCAGTGAGTCGGCGGTGTCTAGACCACAACGGATCATGAACTTTGCTGCATCTCTCCCCTCTGCAACAGCATGGGCGAGAGCAGGCCGGGCCTCCTCCGGACACTGGGGCAGCACGTTCGCCACCGTATCCCACAGACAGTGGGAATAACGGCCCAAGAGGCATGCGGTGTTCACGGACCGCAGCGCAGAGCTGGTGGAAGAGAAAATCTTCTTCCCAAACTGATCCAGCTTCTTGGATTCCCTATCCGGCGGGACGGAAGGGAAGGCGGTTGGGGAAGCAGAGGCTTGGACAACCAAGCTCTCGGGGGTGGGGTGTTGGGAAAGGAAAATTGGGTCACCCGGAGCCGGGCGATGGCGTCGGGCCACGTTCCTATCCACAGGCGATGCGGGTCCGTCACCGACATCATCCGATGACAGTCCTCGCAGGACTTAAACCCGGGCATCCCTAACTGCACCAGGAGTCGAATCGACTCGAAAAAGGTCAGAAAAAGATCTAAAAAAACTTAGTAAAAAAAAAAAGACTAGGGGTACCGCTCTCTCCGGATCTGCGCTTGCTGGCGCGGAAAAAGAAAGAACTGACGTCAGCGTGCGTGGGCGGCGTCCAAGTAGCGCCCGCGACGTCATCTCGGCGACCACGACGCCAACGACGGACGCGGAGCCGCACGACGCCCCTACCGACGCGCAGGGGTACTGCTGACGAAAACTTTCCGGATCCAGTCTGACGCCTGGGGATATTCGAAGGTAAGGAATCTATCACTATGTGTTTCTTTCAGATAATGGAAAACATACAAAGTACCAATGTCAGATTAGGAAGAATAAAGAGAGGACTCGACATATTGGGAGGACAGACTAAGAGGTCCAACGCTTTGCAGAGGGGGTAATAATGGCTGTGTCCTCATACGTCACTGAGGCTCAGGGATGCATGACTAAGGCTGGTGCATTCTCATTGCAGCCCATCGGCCAGCACACCTGTTTTTAGGTCTCGCCTAGCGATGCAGCGCCATGCGATGCTCGCTAAGCGAGATCTATTGTTGTCGACTTTCTTAGCGATGCGGGACAGGACATGTGCACGCGTATGGCAAGACAGGAGATGTGCACGCCTACGGCTCGCGGCGTTCTCAACTCCTGCTCGCACCATACGCGTGAACATCTCCTGTCTGTGCGCGCCGCGCTTACGTGAACACGTGTGGACAGCTTGTTTGTCGTCGACTTGGTCAGGAGATGTGCACGCTCACGGCGTCTCTTTCAGACAGCCGATGTGCACGCTCATGCCGTCTCTTCCAGATAGCGCCCGGACAGCCCATGTGCACGCTCACGGCGTCTCTTTCACCGTGCGCCTGGACAGCCGAGGTGCACGCTCACGGCGTCTTTTTCAGCTTCAGGAATCGTTCCTCTATCCCCCTGCACCGCGGACCCTGCGGCAGCGCCAGGCCGCCTCCCCTTCTCCATGGCGGGCTGGAAGAATGGCTTGGTGCAGGAGAAGTACCGGCTGGTGGTGGTAGGAGGCTGCGGCGTAGGCAAGCCTGCGCTCACCATTCAGTTTATCCAGGTGGGTGCAGTATGTCTGGCATGCACAGCTCGTCTCTGCCCCGCCCTCCTTACTCACGCCGGCTGCAGACTGTCCTTCATTCACCCAGAAGCTGAGCCCCTGCTCCCCGGCCTCTGCTCGGCCCCGCTTACCCGGGCTTGTTTTTTTTATCTTCAACTTTACGCGACCTCGGACCCTCCCGCACCATTGGATTTCTGGTAAACTAAACTTATTTTTTGTCACGACGAACATCATCTTTATTTATGAACATGAGTATTTCTTTTTTCTTCACTCTTTTAAAATTTGCATCATACTGTTTAAGCATTCAGGAGTACACCACAGTCAAGTGGAATACAAGGGTATTGTTTAGTTTATTCCGGATCTCACGGTTTCTCAAAATAAACCCTAAAGTAATGATTATTCATTAGGGTAACCTGTATTCACTAAGGGCCACAATTTAAGCTCCCTGGTGGCTCAATCTTGTCTAAAAAACGAGAGATTAATTAGTAAACACCGCAATACCATAGCGCCCGCAATCAGGTCACTTTCCCTTCGAGAACGTTATTCCTATGTCGATGTGTAACGAGGATGATGCGCATTATATTCGGCGTCTTGAACGCGGTTGCAGCGAGAACATAATATCCACACGAGTCTATTGCATTGAACGGCAGGAAGTTATGCAGTTTTAACACGATTGGGGTGAGCATTTTGGCCGTATTCTACACAGTTGGCAAACAGAAGCAGCTGTGTTTAGATTTTTTTACCGAACATTATAGAAACAGGATTTTCTATATCTTTGTTTACAGTTTCACGCATTTGTGATTAGTACATCTATAATGGTCGTTAATAGCAGGTACGTCCTTATAAGTGATAAATATTCCGTGAAGGGAAAGCGGAACCTTTTCTTTTTATTTCCCCTGAATGTCGGTTAACATTTGCAGACCCTACACTGAAGAGAGTTCAACCAGAATATTTATATATGGAGAGAGCGTTACACAACCATATTGTGTTGTAAGTACTGATCGTCATAGTCAGATTCTCACTTTCAGTCTCGAGCACGAGAGACATTGCAAATAGTGCTCACCACTCCATAGTGTGCGCCCTGCCCCCGCGAACCCAGCGCCAAACTAAATTAGCAAAGCCAGTAAGCCACAAAGGTGCAACCAGTTGACTTTCACAATGCTTGTTTTTTGGGGAGAGGGCGGCAGAAGGAGTCTGACCTGACCACTTTAGTTCATCAGACCTCATGTCAAAAGCTCTTCAAAATAGTACAATAACAGGCCTTAAAAAAATCATAAAAATTACTAGACATGTACGTAATGTGACTTGAATAATGTGCTCGACCTAACCCTAATACACTTGACCCATAAATTGGCCTTCAGTTGTATGATCCTATGCCAATATTTTTTATTTTAGAATCACCTTTCTTCTTTTTCACATGAGGGCATCTTAATGTGCAAATTCAGCATGTTTGTGCACAAAAAACATTTGATACAATAGATTAAACCTTTACTCCATGTATAACAAGAATCTAGCGCACATATAGGGTACACATGACCCCTGACTTGCCTCTTAGTTCTCTAATGGCAATTGTCATCTGGATGGTGGCAGAAATATTTCTCGGTTAATGTTTAAAAGCTCTTACTACTAATAAATATAATACCAAAGCATGATGTGTAGCACACGGTCATTTACAGACCTCACACTTTCCACTGAAATGGGCACAAACTTTGCTTTGACATGAAGTTTTACTGATGAAACTGTATATCGCACAAACTGTGGGTGGAAATCGGGTTTCAGCAAATATTTATAATTTGCGCATCACCAGTAAAGTGTTCCAATTTGTTTGTATCCTATTATTTCTTTCTATCTGTCAATTTGGACCATAAAAGCACATGTATGAAAAAGATCAATTTCATTACAGGAGCAGTTCAAATAGTATATGCAGCACAAATATTAAAATACACAACTATAACAGCTTGGGATTATTCAATATCAAATCTGAAAATAATGATGAAAATCCCAAGACCATAATTAATACACAAATGATTCGACGTCTTGAATCTAATGACTGTCAAGGACATTGCATTTTGTGAATGGTTACATTGCGCCATTTGTGTTCCCAGAAAGTTTTGGTAGTGAAGCATCAAGTTGTCTTGTTACACTTCAGGAGCAACATAATGTGCAGGTTGTAATTGCTACCGACTGTATTTTTAGGTTGAGCCCGGGCAGCGCATGCGCAGCTCTGCGGGGCATGCTGTATTAGAGTATGGACTTGAAGTTTATTTGTCATTGTCCTTCATAAATGCTGGCTTCTGATTTGTTAATAGGCTTCCTAAGTCCCTTCTTAGTACCGCTTTGTCTTCATTTGTAACCTCCATGAGGACTGGCCCTTTTATTTCTGTTTTTAGCCAGGACCAGGAAGATTCCTTATTGCTGCACCCACCTACACGTCCCAGCCTAGGATCAATGGCCTCATACTACTTTGTCTGTTGATACAAGAGAAGGCAGTGGTGTTGTCTGACAGAATCTGAATGCTGCTCCCGAGATTAAAGGGAGCGATGCCTTCATTGCAAGACAGACCTCCCCCAGCTCAAACACTTTATGTGCAGGCAGCCTTAGGACTCTGACCAATGGCCATGTGCTATCATGTCGCCGAGATGGGCACCACAGCCTGGCGAGGAAGCGTCTGTGACTGCAGTACACTGAGCCTGCAGCGGGCTGAGAGAAAGACCCACCAAAAGTTTGGAGGGGTCTATCCAGCAGTGTAGGTTCAGCTGAAAAGAGTGGGAGGTCTGGGAATGAGCTAAGAGGATCTTTCTGATGCTGGAGCCACTGCGAGATCAAACACCACCGAAGGGCCCGCATCTGGCATATGGCACCAATAGTTTGCATGTGGCCATAAGGCCAAGTAGATGCAAGACCTGTAGACATGGAGCCGGTCTTGATCCAGAAATCTCAGAATCATCTGAATATCTTAGGAGGGAGGGCCTTCATTAAGGTTATGTCTAGTACCAACCCTATGAGGCCAGCCTCTGCAACGGAGAGAAGTGGGGCTTTTGGAATCTGATGATAAAGCCCAAATCATGGAGGGGCGTTTGCTGAAGGCGTTCCACGACTAACACCGGGAACTTCACTTTCACTCATCAGTCATCCAAGTACAGAAACACATGTACTCGTGACTGTTGCAGCAAAGCCACCACAACCACCAATATTTTTGTACAGACAGGTTGTGAGTGGTCGTCTGTATCAATGGAGAACTGATAATGCTGGTCGTGGTTTGATGCTGGTCATGAACTGATAATGCAGTGAACATCAGGTAACCCCCCCTCTGTGGGAAGAATCGGAAAACTGAAGTAGGTGTTCTGAAGATCCAGGGATTCCAACTTGTCCCCAAATTCAGAATTAATAAGACTTGGCTAAGGGACAGAATCCTGAACTTGTTCCGGCGAATGTATAAATTCAGAAGATGAAGATCCAGGATGGGTCTCAGACCTTTGACCTTTTTGGGGACTAAAAAGTCAAGGGAATAGAATCTTTGTCTATTTCTTCCAGGGCCCCTTTGTTCAGCAATGCAAGGACTTCCACCTACAGAATTGAGGCGAGTGCTGGAGAACACCGCCTGATGGAAGGACGGCGGCTCGTAGAGATGGACTGCTACTGATAGGGTGTAGCTCTAGTGGATTAGTTTGATGCCCCAGCGATCCATAATGATCACCTTCCAATTGGTTGAAAAATGAGAGACTCTCCCACCCACAGGAAGATGATCTCAAAACAAGTGATATAGTAGCTAGAGTGTTTGGAGAGGATGAAAAGGTTCTCTATACTGGGACTGCACCACTGTAGAGGCATCCCAAAACTTCATGGTGGGACTGTTGTGCTGGGGCCGAACGTGCGAGCAATAGCTTTAACGATTTTGAAGCGCTTTAGGGAGGAGTCTTTTTTCTCCCTGAACAACTGCTCGCCATTAAAAGTTATGTCCATAAGCATGTCATGAACATCTTTTAAGAGGGCCGTGAAACGTATTCCCAGCATGCCAGTGGAGCATGACAGCCGAGCATGGACCACGTAATGGTCTCTTCAGAGTCCAGGCATGTCAGGCCACCAGATACAGTGAGGCACCGGAAAAGGCAAACATGGAAAAGATGGCGCACAGGACAAAGGAAATTACACTGTTTGACATAAAACTACGTTTCCCAGAATCAGAGTTGCAGCCCTAGTCCGTAGAGGACAAGCACATGAAGACACACTCCCAGGGCAATAGGGGCTGTTAGAGTATTTAGGCCTGACTTAAGCTGAGCTGACTTATCCGACAACACCGGTTGTTATGACTCCTCAGTAATTGCAGTAGTTTGCACTCGACTTGCCTCGTTCCTTAAAATGTGCTGTTTCTGCCCCTGTTAGGTTCCATGTTCCTCTCCAGTTGTGCCTTGCTATCCTCCCTGTGACCCTGTGAGCTTGCATTTCCCATCTAGTCTCTCTCCTTCCCAGTGCTGCAGTGGTCTTCATAGTCCACTGCTATGCTGGTTTCGTGGTACACCGGGGTCTAGGTACAGCCAGGCAGTAAGTGGGCCGGGTCCTGCCGGTGCGGAGCACCGGCAGTTCTAAAAAGCAGCTGCCGCGGCGGGTCCCTATCTGGCTCTCCATTTTTGCCCTCACGCTCAGGCTGAAAAAAAATCTTAACTCTACAACAGTGCCACCCTTCACTGCCTTTCATGTAACTTCGTTATAGTTCTTTCACAGTCTCATCATTTCAGAACTGAAGCATTTACAATATTATATACAACAAAGCCATAGTTGTTGCTTATTTATCTTATGCAACTAACAACCATTGACAAAGCCAATAGTCTTGGCTTGTTGTAGGTATAATGTTACTTGCTGTATTATATATCTGGATGCAATGACAAACAGCAAAATACAAGTCCAGTGGCACACTTTGCTAAGCACAGTCTCTTTTTTTAGCATGGGTGTTTTTAAGCCACGACCCTAATTACATAGGCCACGCCCCTTTGACAGATCCACAGTTTTTTCATCCCACTTAAAGCCCTGGGTATAGCGTACAAATTGCTTACACCAGGTGTGTCTCAGTCTGTGGTATTTGTATCTTGAGCTTCCCTTCTCTGTAGGCCCCCTACTAATTGTTTTTTAACTTTTATTTATATCCACGGGTAACATGGCATATATCTTCATTAATATTTGCGATTACTAGTTGATTTGCAATAACAATACCTTAGTCGTCACTGCTGATATAAAGTTATACATCACGGTCTTTGGTATAACAGTTAAATATATAAGCTACAGAGAAGAAAGACCATGGTTTGGGTCCCCAAATCACAAAATCATCCTTCTCTGCTTACCTGTACATCTACGTGGATGAGGCTAGATCATGAGTCACGTGCCCCATCTGATGAGTCCGACTCTAGTGTTCAGGGCCGTCGTCCATTCCCGATCGCTGTTGGACGGGTGGTATGCCCGTTGGGCCCCTTCAGTACCTCTTCCCCATTTTCATCAAGGTGAGGAAGGGTGCCCACGTTTTTGAAAATTTATGGGGTGTGTCATGTATTAATGCCATAACTTTTATTTTTATAGATGGAGCACACTTTTGTCCACCAGACATATAGTGGGGGGATTAGGGCCTGTTTCCAAAACTGCGCTAGCGTTAAGCAAGCCGTCATCAGCAGGCAGTGCTTTAAATGGGAAAAAATAAGTGCAGGTACTCTTAAAATGAGCTATGAGTGTAGCAAGTGGGCGGGGCTAGGGGCGGGGCTAAGGACAAGACATATGACACTTCTACTATGTGGCCGAATACTTATATATTCTTGAGTGCGCACTCACAGAAACAAGCAGAAATGCTCACACAAAGCATTCCAATAATGTCCTTTAAAACACCTCCCTAGTGTCTGGATTCTCTCGCTCTTTCACTCTCTTTTCTCTCACACACACACACAAACATGCGCACACAAGCAGGCAAACACCCAGACACAAGCAGACAGACACTCACACAAAAGACTCAGGTGGGATAAAGGCCATTTTACACTCCTTATCTCCCGTGGCTTTCTTAATTGCTGCTATTGCTGTTGTCAGCGGGATGCCTGGATTCGAGTGTGTGCACAAATGCACACCATGGTGTGAATGTGATTGACAGCATAGGGCCTGAATGGACCCTGCTCTGTCAAACACAGCGTGGTGGTGAACACCGGACATTATGCAGGTGAGCCCTGCTGAATTGTTTAGAGGTGGCTCAGCTTGGGCTAGAGGCCCTTTGGCTGTCGGACAGCCTCGTTCGTGCTCGTGAGCCAAAGCAACAATGAGCCTACCTTTGATGAGTACCGGTACTCTCCTTGGCAGCAGAGAAGTGCCGGTACTCAGAGCGGTGAAAATGAGAAGTGCCGGTACTCAGTACCGGTGAGTACCGGCCCATTTAAAGCACTGTCAGCAGGTGAGTTGTGAGTTTACCTCTGGGGTTGTTAGTGGATATATAGAGTTCTCACCCGGTGCTCCCAGCAGGAGGACCAGAGGTTCATCGGGAGTTTGTCCTGTAGCCGCCTCCACCATCTGGATCACTTCCTCCCACTAGGGTTTGCAAGTGGGCTGGACTGGCCGTAGCAGGCATTGGGCGTTTCCCCGGATGACTGGAAGGTTGGGAGCTGCTTTTGCAGCGGTGGGGGCCGGTATTGTTACTGGGGGCAGGTTTTGCACTAGTATTGCAATATCGGCCACCAGTAACAAAAGCAGCAGTGCTTCACACTTGCAATCCCCACCCCCCCCCTCGGGGGGGATGGTCTGACAAAATTGCCAGGGCTGCTTTGGGTTCCCAGTCCAGCCCTGACCACATGTGGAGCAGGTCTCCTCCCTCCCCACATCTTCTCCAACAGAGGTCAGAACCGCCAGCTATTGCTTTCAGTCGAGTGGGGGTGAGGTACCATCTGGTAAGGAGTTTATATGCATCTTCCTTGTGCTTTACACAAATAGAGGACCTTTCCCCAAGTGTCATCTGATATGTCTTGAGCCAGGTCTCTACTCCAGGCTAACGTACAAGTGGGGGTTGCTCACTGTATGATTGAATTATTGCTGTGTATAAGAGGGAGGTCCCTTTTTTGGTTTGATAATAGACCCAATGTTCGATTGCTGTCTTATCTCAGTTGACCTTTGATTGGACTGCTCTATTCCTCATCCAGTGTAACAGTTGGGTAAGTCTATATTCGTTATGTGCTTGAAGATGAAATTGATTTATGCAAGTGTCTCTGTCGGCTAGTGACCCTTCACTGTAAAATTCCCCCAGACCGGTGCGTTCCCTTCATTCCAGCGTAAGAAGCCTGGGTCCCATTGGCCAGGTCAAAAATCTGGATTGTAAGTGATTGGAATCATGGGCGGTGGAAAGGAGGTCATGCCACGAGTTCAAGATGAAATCTCCCAATAGTCCAATACTATGATGCTGGAATGAAGTACGGTGTTTTGTTTCGGGCTGTGTTTGCATGACAGCCGCAGTATATAGGCTAAAGGAATCCTGGAGTCATATTGTTCGACTGCAGAACTAAGTTTAGTGTGGTGAGTTGGTGCCAGTCCAGTACCAGGCAACCTTGAGCGGCCAGGGTATAGCTGACAATATTGGGGAGTCCCACACTGCCTTAAGTCGATTTCCTGAACAGCGGGAGTCTAGACACTCTAGGAGATCTGTTGCCCCAAACAAAGGTGAAAAGATTATTTTGGATCTGTTTCAGTAATTGCAGTGTGCACCGAAGTGGGAGTCCCTGGAGGACGTACAATAGTTTGGGGAGGAAATTCATCTTAATGCTGGAAACTCACCTCAGCCAGGATACCTCGAGCTTCCCCAGTCTATATAGGTCCTTGTAAAGGACATCGAGCAGCAGTGGGATGTTGGCCTCATAGGAATAGTCTGTTGTTTTTGTTAAGGTGACTCCTAGATATCAGAGAGAGTGGTCTTCCTAACGAAAGCCCACTTTTGCAGACTGGGTTTGGAGAGTCCCTGGCGATCGGCGATCCCCTACGTGGAGGATCTGGCATGGTTTACCTTGAAGCCTAAAACCTCATCAAACCATTCAAGTTCTCGAATCAAGGCTGGGATTGGAGTGTCTGGTTCTGTTAAACACAGCACGTCATCAGCAAACAATGCGAGCTTATACTCCGTAGGTCCTATCCGGAGGCCATGGATTTCGGAGTTAGGCTTTATTTTTTGAACTTAGGGTTCCTTTGTAAGGGCGAATATCAGAGGGGACAGGGTGCACCTTGTTAAGGTTAATTTATCTGAAAATGTGCCATTAACTTTTAAACCTGATGAGGGTTGAACAAAGTTGGCCATCATTTTTTTTAATATTAGGGCACACACCCGTCTTGGCTAAAAATCTGTAGACACTTCCAGTCTACTCTATCGAAGGACTTCTCTGTGACTAGTGATTTACAAGCATATTGCTATAAACTTGAGATAAGTGGAAAGTGGTGGGGCAGCTTCCAGAGAAACTCCGGCATCTTCGGGGGCTGTGAATGATAGAGTTTGAAAGAGCAAGCAAGAAGATGTCAGGAATACTTTTTCAAGAGCGATAAAAGGTTACCTGGAGCAGATGACCACCCCCCTGGGAATATATTGAAGCAGGAGAGGCTGAGGACTACCACAAGTTTAAAAGCAAAACTAATTTGACCCCGGGCCTTGTCTCGAGGTTGGTGACAGGCAGGACTCTGGATCATCTCAAACTGCTGCTGCTTACACTTCATCTGATGCATGTGGGTGAGAGTCTTTCTCCATGCATTATCGAAGTCTGCATGTGTGTCACCAAGTTTTGCTTGTCTATGATGCTGATGCTGCTGCCAAGGTCCCGGACTCCTGGTCCTAGATCTCGTTCATCGTTGGAAGATGGAGAAGTTCTCAAGCTTCTTGTGGGGTCCTCACCGAGAGTTGTTTATTGTCCTTGGTGAAGTGTATTTGGAAGGGGTAACCCCACTGGTAAAGTATTTTCTCTTCCCTAAGGTATGTTGTCACATCTTGGAAATCACGGTCTCTGAGGAGACGTCTTGAAAGATTGATATCTTATCCCCTTTGAAATGGATCGATTCTTGGGACCTAGATGCAGCCATGATGGATTCCTTGACTTTGAAAAATGAACTTGTGTCAAGACGTCAGGGGTTAGGTTCCGTTAAAAAATGTAAAAAAAAAAAAAAAATGTAAGTCCGTTTTTATATAGCGCAGCTACTCACCCTTACGGGTCTCAAGGCGCTGGGGGCCGTCGTGGAGCCCAGAGTCACATGGTGCTGAGCTGCCGCCGGAGCCGGGGATCGAACCGTGAACCCTGTGCTCCGAAGTCAGCTGCCCTGGCCGCTGCACCACACCTCTCCACTGCACCACACCTCTCCACTTAAAGGGAGAAAGAGGAAGAAAACCCTAATTCTGGGGTCAAGTAACACCTCAGAGTCCGTCGGCAGTTGAAATAACTAGCAAAACAGATTGTGGACTGGAGTCTCTAGTCCTGCATTGGAGATATTTTTGTTGAGATCTCTGATACGGATATTATTCCGCCTTGACCTATTTTCATAGTCCTCCAATTTCTCCTTGAGTCAAGTCTAACATGCTTTCAGTTTATTAAGTCTAAGGTCCGTGAACTTGCTCGGCCAGCCACGCTGCCATTTGTTCAATTCAAAGTTCAGCTTTTCAGGACGAGTGATCAAGATCAGTTATTGCTCTTTTAAAGTCTTGGTGGAGTGTGGGCATGTCTTTTTAAAATTCTGTCAATAGTAGCTGGATGTCTGCTTCTGTCTATGGCGATTGTAGGTCCTGGGGACTGGGAGGAGAACCTGAGAGCTCGTGCAACGGATGATTTAATTCAGCGATTGAGGCATGTCCTTTATTCCCCTTACTGTGGTGGCGGACCATGTCTTTTACAGATGGTATCTTCGATGCCTTGGATTTGTTGGTGGCCATGGCAGTCTTTTTAGCTGTACGGCTGGTCGGCTTGCTTGGAACGGTGAAAGGAATCAGCAGCTCTGTGTTGTAGCATGTAGTGGTGTAGAAGGCCAATCAAGGATACTGTCCGATTTCCCACTGAGTTCAATAATAAGGGTAGGTGTTAAGACTGTGCTATGAGGTGTCCTGACCCCAGCATCTGGATTATACAGTTATGTCCGAACCTGGCTAGCAGCTTCTCCATGGGAAGAGTGGTGGCTTAGCAAATGTGAGGAACAGGCCGTGGGCCCAGGGTTCAAGGCTCTCCATAGTAGGTGCGTGTATCTGAGGGCTGTAGAGTGGTTGCTCCCAATCTGTGCGGTTTGCGCCCGGCTGACGAGATACTCTACTCCAGTCGTCTTGCCTCGCACACGCCTCTGTATCAGCACTTGATTGTTGGGTGCGACCACACTGGCAAAGCTCCTGATGTGGGTTTACGGGGATGAGTTGGCTTTTCAGCCAGAGGGGCTTAAATGCTCGGAAGATCAGCCTTCCAGCCGGCCGGGCCCGCCAGGAACCTTTATGACCACCTGTCTTGAAGCTCTGCCCTCCACTCTCCAGCTACCCGAGAACCAGTTGGGCCTTGCGTGGAGCTCCTCCGGTCAGTTCCTGCTTCGTTGTAGGGCCTCAGGGGACTGACTAGTCGTCTATTCACCTCTCTCTACAGAGCGATCCTAAAGCAGGGCCTGTTCCATCCTCCGCTCTCATCTTATTTAAGTCGCGACCACCATCTTAAATAGGCCGGAACACCAGCCACCAAAAAGTGGTACACACAGCTCTCAGATCGTTTCGTCAAATGACCGACTTTCAGGTGGGGGTCGGGAGGGTTTCTCTTCCTCGTCCATCTCGAAAATGCCTTCAGTTCATAAGCTAAATAATTGCCCCCGGGATCCCAAGCCTGACGCTCAACAGGGTGACACATCCCTCGACCACCCAGTAATTTGTGATCTCTCACCATAGGTCGAGACCTAACGTTGATAAGTCTGACTCAAGATGATGTGTCTAGAAACCAGGCCGCTCCCATACAGTGTTTACTTTGCCTATATATATGCCTTCTTGTGAAATTTGAAACCCAAGAAATAAGACCTCTGTTACTACTACGAATAACCAGTTTTCTAGCCCAAAATACAGATCTGTGACAAGGCCACACTTCAAGATCAGTTTGGATGCAACCAATTCATCATTGGCCAGGTTTGTAGTTGACTTTTTCATGATGTCTGGCCAGATGATCACAGTAAAACATAGCCCAGTCCCAGAAGGCATGAACATACTGGCCTAGAAGGCAGGTTGTACTAGCAGTGCAGAGGGCCAAGCTGCCAGAAGAGACTTTCGGGGAATAGTCATTTGTTTCTACTCTCAGTCAGGAGGCACGATAGGGAAGGCATTTTTGTTTTTGCTTTTAAAGAGGATTTTTGAATAGCCAGATTTTCCGGTAATAGGAGAGAGTACAAAAAGTGGGGTTACCCGGAGAAGACTAGGACATCTAACTATCTGTGGACTGCTGGGTCCAAAAAGAGTTTCTCACATGCAGCCATGGCAGGTTCAAATCAGGCTAAATTTAATGGAAACAAGGGCTTTGCCACTTAGGATGAGGGTTACAAACTCTTACTACAAATGGTAGACTTCACCTCTGTAGACTACAAGGTCAATTTAAAGACTTCAGCTGCTTTCCATACAACAGTCATAAATGAGTAAGCATTCCCTGAAGCAGGGCAAGAGGGGTAAGGGACGTTCTCTTCTGGTGAAGTGTCTAACTCGGAGATGGTAAGTCTAGCTATAAGCCAACAACAGTGTTATAATGGGGCGGAGGTAACCAGTCTCCAAATCATCCTCCTATGAATGACCAAGCATTGCAAGAGCTTTAGAGTCCACCCAGGAAATCAGAGCCCTAGAGAATTGCTCTGTCAAGGCAACAGCGGCAGCCCCTCCATTAGGGCGGAGGAGCGCCCCCCACCACCAGGCGCAAATAAAACGGGTTTCGAACCCGTTTTATTATTGTTTTTTTAAATCCCGCTGGACCCGCCCCCAGGACTCTGGCGAGTCTTGGGGGCGGGTCCAGGGGGATACCACTGTGGTGGGGGAGTGCACTGCGCATGAGGTTTTTGGCCAGCCGTAACAGGCCGGCCAAACACCTCATGCACAGTGTAGCTTTCTCCAGCCCCAGCTGCATTGCTAGGGCTTGAGAAAGCAGGCACAGGCTCCCAGTCTGCCTGGGAGTGTAAAGTTGAAGCGCTCAGACCAATCATGACGCTGCTTTCCTGCAGCGTCATAATTGGCCCAGTGCAGTCGGGGAAACTGTCCCAGAATCAGGAAGAGCGGGACGGAGTGGACTGCGGAGGCGGCAATCAGGTGAGTTTATTTCCTTCTTAATTTTTTTTTTTTAAGGAATGGAGTAACCAGAAAAATAAAATACCCCCCACTTTTATCCATATATGTAGCAATAAATGCGCGAGTAAAGTGAGCGTCATGGGAATTGTACCCCTGGGGAAAATTTGCAGAAAATGATGAATATTGTAGCATAATAATAAGGGAATTGGGCAAACATATTTACCTGTATTGATCTATTTCATTCACCTTTCCATCTTTCTTTGTTTTTATGCTTAATTCTTTCCTTCTATCATCACTTTTTTTTGTTTTATGTGTATTTTATTCTATCTTTCTTTCCTTTTGTCCATTCTACTCTCATTCCATCAGTCATTTTTCTAGCTTTCTATCCTTCTTTCTATCCATTTATTCTTATGTTGCTCCTGGTATTCTTTCATACATTCTTTGCATCTTTTCTTTTTGTATTCCGTCCATTCATTCTTTCCTTCAATCGCCTATCCTTCCATCTCACATTTCTTCATACTTTTCTGCTTTCTTTCCTTTCATTTTTCTTTTCTATTTCTTTGATCTTTCATTTTCTTCTTTCCACCCTTCATTCTCTTCCTTCCTTTGTTTACACCTGTTTTCCCTTGCTTCCTGTGTTCATTTGTGCCCTCGTACTTTCATGCTTGCTTTCTCCTTCCTTCATTGTTTGCATTTTACTTGCTTTCCATTATGCTGTCTCACTCCATTGGCCTTAACTTTTTTGTTATTATAATAATTTGTCTTTTCTTAGGTGGAGCATGGGCAGCGCATATGCTGCGAGGCATGCTGTATTAAGGTATGGACTTGAAGCTCCTCCCACTCTCCGTCCATATTTTTCATTGGCTTGTGTCATAGTCCTTGGTGAATGCTGGCTTCTAATTCATAAATAGGCTTGTTAGTCCCTCCTTAGTACCGGCTTGTCTTAATATGTAATCTCCCATAAGGACACCCCCAGTTACGTGTGTTTCTGCTCGGTAGGCTTTAATTACAGCCTCCAAGTACTATTTTGTTAAATGCTTTTCACCACGCTATCTCGTAAGGCTTTATTTTTTTTCTGATAGCACGGCATGCCACAGTGGTGGCCGCGCCTTTGGTTTATTTGCAGCCACTTTGGGGTGCCGAACGCGGCTGCATGTTTTTTTTTGTCTATTTTTTTTAATTTAACTTTTGTTTGTAAAAGCGCCCCAGGCCGCACTTTCACGTTAATGGCAGCGCGTCCATTTCTTTAGACAAGCCGCATCTAAGGAAAGAGGCGCAGCCGCCATTAAACTGAAAGCGCGGCATGGGACGCTTTTGCGAACAACCATTTGCAATGCAATAGGTCTCACATTTTCGAGAGTTTCGTAAATGCGAGACCTATTACATTGCAAATGCTTGTTTCAGTCACCGTTTCAGGCTGCTTTTACAAAGGTTTTCTTTTGGTCCCCATACCACAACTGTGTTATCATAGTTTTTCAAGCAGAGTTTATTAGTTTTAACTAGTGACTTGCCATGAACTGCAAGCCAAAAATAAGTGTTAAGAAGGGCCATAAGATGGAATAGCGGGTGGTTCACTACGCCCTTAAGCAATGACGCAAAAGTTGTGTTTATTTTACTTCTAAGGGAAGCTGTTTCTTTATAAACTTTGAAAGCGAACCTTGGCATTCTCTATAAACTTTGAGGTCGGACACACTTAAAAAACATAAGATTGCTTTAAGTGCAAAGATGTGCTATAACACAAAACTATTAAAATCTGCGTTATCTGAACATGGGTAGCACTGGGTGTTTAAGGGGCATGCATATATCGTGTAGGCTTTCCAACTATCATCTGCTGGCATTAAAGGAATGATCATGAATCTGATTTTTTTCTTATGGAACTGTAGTTATTCCGCATCATCCTTCATTTGGATTTAATATAATTGCTGAATATTTGTCAGAATTTATATCTTCATCATTTATGTAATGACTATATGGCTGATTAGAACATTCCTAAGAAAAAAATGTTTTTTTTCTAGCAAATCATTTCACCAAACCATGAGGCAGAGGCTTGTCTAAATTTTATTATCGAAGTGTATTACTGTGTCCAGTCTAGTCATCCATTTGCTCTAGTTATCGGTCTGGCTAATTAGCAATCATATTTTGCTTTAGTTTACGTTGTTTATTTATATTTAGGGCTCCCGGTTTTATGGTATTTATTTTTTTGACAGTTCAGTCTGTATTTATCCGTATTTATTATGGGTTTTGTGAATTTGTTTTAGCTGAAACTGGTATATTTCCACAATTATTTAACCAATAACTATGCAGTCATGCCTGAATGCCTGCCAGGTTTCAGTGATTTGAACACCCGCAGAAGATAAATCAATGCGTATATGAAAATATGAACATTTCAGTATCAGTCTTGTGCAGATCTACTGCTGTTTAAGCCTCTTTACTAAAATTCCTTTTTTTAACCCCCTTACCTATCAATCCACACAGTTATTGGCCTGGCAGTCATGGCAAAGTGTATTTAGAATCACTCAAAAAGCACCCACTTTCCGTTTTCATCCACATTAAAAAATAAATACAGGCAAGAAAATAAATGGTTTTCTATCTGTATTTATCTGTAAAAATCAGTAAAAACAGAAAACAGGGAGCCTTATTTATATTTAATCAACCACAATCCATTGCATTGCTTACTGGCATATTCAATTACTTCAAAATAGCAAATTAGGATAATTCCTCAGCCTTATTATCGTCTACAATTATAAAGAGCACTTACTTAAAAATTTTGTAATGATATTCTACTATTTAGGTACTTAACTTTAAAATCTTGCAAGATGATTATACTGCCCTATGCGCATTCCCACTCCATGTTTGAATTTCTTAAATATCTCTTGCTCAGAAAAATATGGCTAGGCTTGTAAAATACTTACCAATGAACTGATATTGGCAACAAAATTATAATCAGCCTCGTTTGTAATGTAATTAAACCAAATGCCCAAGAAATTGCAACTGGTGGCCACTCTATTGAAAAATGCATGGACATCAAAGCCAATTGTGTAATTAAATCTCTGGTATATGAGCTAAATAAACAGATATGAGATCGGCCAGCTGTGCCTCAGAACTTGCTAGCTGGATGAAGCCTCAGATCCCTTCTTCTAGGAGATGATGCCACTATGCTGAATTCTATCAAATCAACTTCCCGTATGGATGATGTTCTTCCTTCTAAACTTGTAAAATTCCGTTAAGTTTAAATGTTCATTTTAAGTTGTAAATGCTTCCCTCTCTCAAGGTATCTTCCCAAAAGCCCTGAAAGCAAGCCTAATGTACAACCTAACGAAAAAAGTATTAAGGAAAAGGTTATTTAACATTGGTTACTTAAGTTTGGCAACTTTGGTGGATATCATATCTTCCTCATCTTCTTACTACCATCCTCAAGGTGCCAGATTGAATCTAAAAACTTCCCAGCAATAGTTCACCAGTGGTACCTTGTAGTGCCATGCAGTTTCAGACACGACTCCACCCACCCAGGATAGGATGACTCCGCAGCACGTAAGCCACCACAGCTGCACCAGTTCCTGGTAGTTTTTCCAAGCCCCATCGAGGTGTGCGGAGAGGAACTGTGAAAGCTACAATGATAGTGACAAATGTAGTATACCAAATGTTTGCATACTTTGGGATCTTATTAAACATGACTCCAGGTCATCAGCGGAGGAGGGACAAGGGTGAGGAATCTGCAGGACGATATACTAGCCACCAAAATATAGGTATGGAAGCTAAGTAACTTGTTCTGGATACTTCTACCCACAGATTCCTTACTTCATTAAAGAGTTCCAAAGAAATAGCTTCTGGGAGGTGAGATTGAGAAGTGCCATTTAACCAATGAAGTCATGCAGCCCATGACTGGTAAAATACCCAATATTGCGAGCCTGAGCTGTGGGTCAATGTTTATCAATCGTATGTAAAGGCGACCATGTGGCTGCTCGGCAGATCATGTCTCTAGTGAGCGCCGTGGAAACAGCCATAGGTTTCTTGAAGTGGGCATAAATGCCTACTGAAGGGTCCTTGGGCAAGGCACAGCAGGGGCTGCATTACGTACAGTGCCCCTTGGGTACAACAGGCATGTGCGCCCATTTTTTGAACGCCGCGACAATGCAGTTTTACAGAAGGGCTGCAGAGGATTTTACCACCTTTTGTACTACAGATAGAACAGGGGCCGCCACAGACTCCTGGCCTTCACAGTGAAGCCACCACCACAGTGGTGAAAACCTCGTGTAAAGAGTACTAGATGCTCCAAAACTATGGAGGAAGGTTATATGACCTCTGCGTAAATATGAGATTAGGCGTCAGTGGGTTGGGGAGGGGAAGGTTCATTCTGACACTTCTAATGTTTTTCATGCTACCGAAGTTAACGATCTGACTTCTTCTGAATAAGACCCCAAGGGGTGATGAATGTGACTTTTTGACAATGAATCTAAACTACTTGTGTTGTGTATGCACAATAATAGGCCTGCATATGTATTGTAAGAAAAGAGGTTGGAAGGCTCCCAGTCATCACCCTACGTACAGCCATTGTCTTTATTGAGCATGGCAAGATGATCTGAGTCTTGGCCAAAATGCTCCTCCATGAGGGCCAGTCTCTGGCCCATAGGGAGGGATTGTGCCAAAAGTTCATCATCAAAACACGCCCAAGCTTTTTACTTTGCTGATCACATGATATCAGCCACATATGAAGATACGAAGTTTGTGTCAAAACCAGCTCTGAAGGTGGAGACTGAGACAGTGTCTTTGCTGGTGCCAAGCACACAGGGGTCAGTGACTTGTAGGCAACTGGCTTAGTTGGAAGCTGCGCCATGGCTGGAGTCTGTGGAGCCCAGCGGTGTGTAGTGTCCGTGTAGGAGCCATCGGAATTGTTACATCCTCAGGACCACTACATCCTTGGCGAGTGGTACAGAGGGTAATGGCGATAATGAAGATATCAGCATGGCCTGCTAGAGACTTTGACCTGTGGAGGGTCAGCTGATGGAGTCAGTAATTGCAGCATACATTTATTTAATTTCAAATTATAGTAGTAATATTATTTTAATAGACTATTTAATATAATTAGAATTAACTTAATATTTACACCATGTATCCCTGAATCCTAAAACTCCTTACTGCTCCTATACACTACCTGTCCCTGAACCCTTAAAAATGTCTTTCTATGCCTATGCACTACCCATGCTAGGTCCAGCTATGATAATGTATTCATGGGCTGGTGGGAGGAGCAGGTGGCCTCGGAAGAGAAGTTCTCTCTCTATACCAGAAATGCAGCCTTATGACAATGATTCATTGATCATTTATTTGTGGTATGGAAAGGTACAGAAGATTCCATCAGCATTATAAGAATATTAATTGACAACAATATGAATATCCATCTAACAAGCAACATGAGTAGAAAATAAATGGTCTAAATAAATGTGAAACTCATGATGGTGGATGGGGCACTGCAAACAACCACCTATACAAAAGAATCAGCAGGAAATAGTAGATTATAGTCTTAACGCCCGCTGACGAGGGCTATACCGGTTGTCAGAGGCCCTGAACCGGAGTTATAGTTGAGGGCCTATAACTAGGGTCTTTAACAACCGGTATAGCCCAAGGCAGAAGGGCTATAAAAACATTCCACCCACTAAGGGTGGAATGTTCTAAATTAAAAAGGGTGAACCATGAAGACAAACATTGAAATGTTGGAGCTCCTGGCTTATAGCAGCCATTATAAGCCCAGAGCTACTCCATTGTCTTCATTGGAGCTTTGAACATTCAAATGCTCCAATACCCATTAAAAAGCCAATCGCTGAGTTTTTCGAAAGGCCTTCATCCTATCCAAATAAATACACGGGTGCTCAGTTACATACGTACAAATAATATTGTCTGTTCGAGAGTGTTGGAAATTTTAAACATCAACTTAAAATAGGTTGCATTTACAATAGGTATGGCATTTATGCTTAAACATAGTAGTTCTAAGTTAACTCAGGAGTTTCGCAACCCCTAGCATGCGTTGAGTGGGAATCTGAATTTGCCAGTTAATTACGGCAAATATATATTAAATTATATCATCCAATTTATGAATAGATATGCACAGAGTGGGCGCAGGTAAACATTGTATTAAAAGACCTTTACATTAATTAAAAGACCTATAGTTGAAAGGCTTTTGTTTGGAATATGTGAAGGGAAACTCGGCTAAAATACATGATCAAGCAGACGATGCGGATTAGAGAGGGAACTGCTGCCAGAGATTTAGTCTTAAAAGACCCTTTCATAAATTAAAAGACCTATCGGTGAAAGGTATACGTTTGTAATACGTGATGGGAAACTTGATTCGTCCACAGAACGGTAACTGAGAGGTGATTGGCTCACAGTGTGACCAATCGGGAGATAGGTAGACGACGTGGACCAGAGAGGGAACTGCGGCCCAAAATTACGCATAAATTAAATGAATGTTTGTGGCTCGCTAATGATTGGACAGAATTTAACTGAGAAGTGATTGGCTCATTGAGTCAATAAAGTGACCAATCGGGAGATAGGTAGACGACGTGGACCAGAGAGGGAACTGCAGCCCAAAATTACACATAAATTAAATGAATGATGTTTGTGGCTCGCTAATGATTGGACAGAATTGTATTTAAAGCGCAAGGCTTGAATGCGCAACTCCGGATTGGTTCAAAAGAATTTTAAATAGAGGTGGGGAATAGTTGCAAATTGCAGCAGGATTTATTGGGCCTGGCTGCAGAGGAGAGAACTTCATGGAGATGCTTGAACATAATAAAAAGGTGAGCAGATGAGTGGGAAGAAGGCTAGCTAGAGGGGCGATAAGAGAAATGGGGTGAAGAATATTTAATAGCGGTTATATTTTTTCTTTACAGAATTAGCATCACAAAATAGAAATTTTGAAAATCGATTAGGAAGGCTGGAAGAGCAATTGCCAGGAACTCGTTCGACATTATAAAAAGGTGAGCAATAAGTAAGAACGAGGCAAGCCTAAGGAACAGATATAAAAGTAAGGGGGACAACACTAAATAGTGGTAATTCTCTCTTACAGAATTTGCATCATAAAATAGAAATATCGGAAAATTGGAAAAAGAATAAGAAATAGACAGTAACATGAAAATGATTCAGGTGAGATCACTTTGAATCTAATGATGGGGAGTAAAGATTCAGGATGTTTCTGGAAATCATTGGGACAGAGGCCCATGTTTCCTGATAAATACACATTTAATAGGACTAAGTGGAGTGTTCAGGGTTTCAAAAGTTAGGAGGATGGGTGCTAACTGATGATATAAACTGATAAAAACTTTTGATAATTGAAGGCCAGGTTAGTCATGATACATCATGGATCAGTGCACACGTACTATTCTGATCAACAATATTAATAATATTTTTGAACAAAGATGGGTGATCATTATGTATAGGTGAATATAAGTTGGAAACTGTATAGGATTATAGATCTAAAAGAATGTCATATAGGCAGGATGCCTTTTGTTTGATATAAGTACATTTTGGATGAGTCAATGATCGTGTTATCAAAACACTTTGGTATGTTGTTGAATATAATTTGCAAGTACATTTTTGATGTGCCAAAGATAGTGGGGCATACCTTTACAGATGAGTATAGACTGTTCTATAGGCAGGAGGAAATTAACATGTTTTCTAAACATTTGGGTACTTTGTTTTAATTTGTATGTACAATCTCAAATTGGA
The DNA here is from genome assembly GCA_963921515.1 of Calotriton arnoldi. Lineage (NCBI taxonomy): Eukaryota > Metazoa > Chordata > Amphibia > Caudata > Salamandridae > Calotriton > Calotriton arnoldi. The sequence continues at coordinate 1,249,989 of CAWUFW010000230.1, forward strand.
ATGGATTTTTATTTTTTGCTTTCTTTTTACAGCCCTGATGATGTCCCATGGGGGACGAAACGCGTAGGCTGGCTGTATTGAAATATTGATTGATCTGTGTTTTGAAGAGTTTGGAACAAGTGTCAATAAAGACAAGTGGACAAGGAAGCTTGCATTGGAATATTAATTATTTATGGACTTCAATAATTAATTGTGGAGGAATTCCTAATAACTACGCTCCTTCTGTGTGGATTTAATCTATCCACATAGTACATTAAGGCTTGTTTGACACCTAAGGTCTGAAGAGCTCTTTCTGCAACTGAGTCAGGTTGAGGAAAGAAAACTGGAAGTTCTGTAGAATAGTTAAGGTGGAAAGGAGAGACCACCCATGGGAGAAATTTGGGGATGAAGAGAAGGACAAACCTATCTCTATGAACCTGAAAGAACGGTTCTTGTAAGGTTAAGGCCTGAGGCTCACTGGCACATTTCAATGGTGTGATTGCCATCAGGAAAGCTACTTTTCAAGAGAGAAATTGTAAGGAACATGACTGAAGGGGCTAAAACGGGGGACCAATAAGTCTTATGAGGACAATGTTAATATTTCAAATCGGGGTGGAATGACTCTTTTGAGTCCATCCATAAAAGCATTAATGACTGGAATCTTAAAGAGAGAGACATGATGCCTATTATGGAGATAAGCAGCCACTGCAGGCAAGTGTAGCCGAATGGAGGTGAAGACTAGTCCACGTTTGAAGGTGTAGTAGATACCAGACAATGTCTGAACAGTCGCTGCCAAGGGGTGTTTGAAAGGCAGTAGCAGACAAACCTTTTCCATATGGCTGCATAGCCGGTACAAGTGGTGGGCCTACGTGCTCCTTCAAGAATGTTAATGCATTCAGGAGGTAAATTGAGCTACCCAAAATCTAAGACCTCAGGAGACAGATCGCAAGGTTGATTCTCTCAGGGTCGAGGTGCCTGATTTCTGCATGCTTCTGGGTGAGAAGGTCCGGTCTGTTGGAAGCCTCTCGTGTGAAACTACCGAAAACTCGATGAGGGTGGTGAACAAGGGTTGTCTGGCCCAAGTTGGAGCCACCAGGATGAAGGTGAGGGCAGTTTGCCGCAGCCCTGAATCACAAAAGTAAGGAGGGGGAACGGTGGAAAAGCGTTGGCAAATATCCCTGACCAGTTCATCCATAGTGCATTTCTCAAGGGAATCTAGAGGCAAAGTCTAGGTCCTTTACATTTTCTGTGGTGGTGAAGAGGTCAACGTCCGGAGATCCCCAACGCTGGAAGTACTGGAGGAGGACTCCCGGGTGGAGTTTCCATTTGTGGACTTGTTGCCGCATCCTGCTCAGGAGGTCATCAAAGTTGTTGTCCACTCCCGGGAGGTACTCTGCCAGCAGCTTGATCATGTGGTGGAGAGCGCAGCTCCAGATGGACTGAGCTAGCTGAGAAAGTTGGGGAAAGCGAGTGACTTCTGCTTCTGTATGTAATACATGGCTGTCATGTTTTCCGTACAAACAAGGACTACTTTGTCCACAATGTGGGGAAGGGAGGCCTTGAGGGCTAGATGGACAGCAGACAGATCCAGATAGTCAATGTGGAGGACCATGTGACTGGGATCCCACTGATCGTGGACAGTCAGCTTTTTCGATGCGCCCCCCTACCCAGTGAGAGATGCATCAGTTGTAATGGTAATCTGCAGAATTGGGTCAAGAAAAGGACGCCCCAGCAATAAATTATTGGTGTTCCACCTCTGCAGCGAGCTATAAGTGTAGCAGCTGATCAACACTAGATCTTTCCAATGACCCTGCACTTGAGACCATTGATGCAATAAGCATTCCTGCAGCGGGCACATATGTATTCTTGCGTCGGGTAGCATAGCGATGCTGAAGGCCATCATGCCTAGAAGGCACATGACTGTTCGTACTGTGAGCTGTTGATTTGGCTGAAAAAGAGGTAGCAACACATGGAAGGACTGGACTCTTGCGGTACTGTGATAGGCTTTGCTGACCTTTGCTTTGAGGATGGCTCTCAGATAGGGTGGATTTGAAGGGGTTGGAGATGGGACGTTACAGCGTTGATAGTAAAGCCCAGTTCGTGAAGCAGGTCTATAGTGGTTTCAGTGTGCGCACGGCACTGCTGCTGCGTTGCGCTCTTCATCAGTCAATCGTCCAGGTATGGGAATACGTATATACCCTGTCTTTGCAGGTGCAAAACTACCACTGCGAGGCATTTTGTAAAAACTCAAGGTATGGTGGTGACCCCTAAGGTCAGCACTTTGAATTGGTAGTGTTAACCACTTACCACAAACCGGAGGTAGCGACGATGCGCAGGATGGATCGGTATGTGGAAGTAGACATCTTTGAGGTCAAGTGCAGCCATGAAGTCTTGCTGTAGCAGTGGAATGACATCCTGGAGAGTAACCATATGGAAGTGTTCTGACAGGATGTACTCGTTCAGTGCCTGAGGTCCATAATGAGCCTGAAGGACCCGTCCTTCTTGGGAATGAGGAAGTAGATGGAATAAACCCCTGAGCCCTGTAGGAGTTGTGGCACAGACTCTATAGCTCCTTTGAGAAAGAGCGCTTGGACCTCTTCTTGAAGTAGGTGTTGATGTTCTGGGGAGAGGATGTGTCTGCGGGGTGGTATGTTGGGTGGTGTGGATATGAGCTACAGGGAGTAACCATGTTGAATGATGTCTAATACCCACTGGTCTGAGGTGATGTCGCCATTTGGGGAAGAACATCTGAAGTCGTCCGGCGACAGGTGTGGGGGGAGTGGGGGTGGCAAGTCACTGCTTGGATGGGGCAGCTGTTTTGGGGGGAGATACCCTTGGTGGTATTACCACGGTAGGCACCTCTAAAGTAAACTCTTGTGGAGGTTTGCTAGGCCGACTGACACTGGAAAGAGGTGGAGGCTTCGGAGGAGGTGATCTTGGAGCCTCTACGATACACTGAATGGTGAAAGGACCCATGAGGGGTAGGCGTCTGTGTCTTTTTTTATGTTCTCCAGCATCTGTTGAACATCCGGCTTGAAGCCAGAACCAGGCGTGTCACCGATGCAGGATGCTGGAGTTGATGTCCCGAGCAGCCGTGTCAGCGGCATCTAAGGCACACCTAATAGTATTGTTGGAGATCAGCTTGCTTTGTGAGACCAATTCATACCCACTCTTGCAGTGCTCCTCTGGGAGATGGGAGGAGCTCCTCCATTTCGCCCCAGTGGGCCCAATCATATCTGGAAAGCTGGCCGATGAAGTTGGCGATATGCCAGGGATTAGCAGACTGCGGTCCAATGCCTTGCCAGTAACATCTATTTGTTTGCTCTCCTTGTCTGCAGGTGGGACATCGCTGGTGCCTTGTGCATTTGCCCTCTTGCGAGCAATATGCACCACCAGGGAGTCGGTGGGAGTTGTCCCCGAATGAAGGTGGGTCTGAAGGGGAATCTTTCTATTTTTTTTATTCACCCGGAGAGAGAGAACCCAAGCCTTAACCGGATCCTTGAAGATGTAAGGAGCGGGCTTGAGCATACCTTTCAGCATAGGCAGATACTGTATAGAACAATGGATAGAGGAAAGTATTTTGAACCGAAAATCCTCTTCAACAGGATCCTTGTGCATTTCTATACTATAGTAAGTTGCAGCCCTACCTAATACCTCATGGTAAGAGGTGATGTCATCTCGTTGGGAGGGGCGGGCCAGGGTAGAGTTTGGGACCTGTATCCCCTGGTAGATCCACATCAGAAGTATCTCATAGGTCTCTGTTAGAATTTGAGTTTCTGGTTGGCAGAGGTATGCGCCCTGTCCAAGCAGGAACCACAATCCTAGTAAGGGTAAGCTAGCTACACACTAAAAGATAACCTGTGCTCACCCTCTGGTAGCTTGGCACAGAGCAGTCAGGCTCATCTAAAGAGGCAATTTGTAAAGTATTTGTGCAACACACACATACACAGTAACATAATGAAGACACCACAAAAAGACTCTACATCAGGTTAGAAAAATAGATATTTTCATGAATAAAACGAGACCATAATGACAAAAAAAACAATAAATAGAACCCAACATGAATTTTTAAAGAATATTTGAAAATATAGTGCTTAGAATCTTAAAGCGCCACCGGATATATATCGTCACGCTTGACTGGGGTAAATCAAAAAGTTCAGGCCGACCGCAATGTAGCATGGGTCGGATACAGGGACCAGCCATGGCTTGCTGAAAACAGTACCTTTGGTTGGGGGCTGTGTCGACGACGAGGATGAGATGTGAGGAGCAGAAAGGCGATGCGTCATCGTTGATCGGAGGGAATCGTAGGCGATGCGTTGTCGAGCCATGCACTCCAGATAAACTTAGTCGTTGAGCAGCACTGAAGATGGGTGAAGCATCGCAGCCGAGTGCCCCACTCGGGGAAGCTTCGGCATCGAGCAGCACTGAAGACGGGTGATGCGTTGTCGTCGGGTGAAATGCGCCAGTTCCGAGCGGCACCACAGCAGTGATGCATCGGCGTCGGGAGTTGCAGGACAACAAACTTCACTTCCAAGGGCCCAGGACGGGATTGGTACCACCTGGAAGGATAGGATTCACAGATGGCAGAGTGCTGTTGCAGTGTTGTAGGGAGTGTTTGATGTCCCTGAGACTTCAGTACAGCATGTCCTTGGAGTCACTCTGGGTTCAAGTGAGATGAGTCCAGTCCTTTTCCTCGGCAGGGTAGAAGGCAGCAGAGCAGCACAGCAGAACAGAAAAACAGTTCTTTCAGAGCAGCAGTGGCAGTCCTTGTAGCAGCACAGCAGTCCTTCCTCCTGGCAGAGTTCTCCACAGTTCCAGTAGTGTCTATTTTGGTGGGGTCAGAGACCCAGTACTTATACCCAGTTGTGCCTCTGAAGTAGCGGTGACTTCAAAGAAGGATCTTTGAAGTGCACAGAAGCCCTTTCTTACCAGCCTTGACTCCAGACTAGCTATAGGGTGTAATCAGTCCTTTGTGTGAGGATAGGACCCTGTCTATTCAGATGTGTCAGCCCCTTCCTACCAACGAAGAGCCATCAGAATGTAGATGAGTCCTCAGACACACCTAATTGTTCTGTGTTCGTGGCTATCTAGAGGAAATGCACGGACTGTAGCTGTCACCCAACCCAGTCATGTATTGGAGACAGGCTGCAGGCACATAAAGCAGTAAGAGCAGATAAATGTCCACTTTCTAAAAGTAAACACAATACAGCTGTGATGCACTCGACTTTACACTTAATCACTAATAAACACTGATTCAAAAGTATTCAATATTGGTGTGCAATGTCTGAGGTGGTTCCACCCAACCACCGATTCAACAAAGAAAATAATAACTGGGGCAAGACTGACCCAGACAGAGTATGCACTACCTCTTGTACACTCAAAATGAGTGTCTTATCACACCCATAATCAATACTAATACTCTTCAAAAGCTACTTTATGCAATATACTCAATATTCACAAAAAATACATTCAATACATTTTTGTTAAACCGACAAAACGCTGAATTCATCCATCTTTTCCATAATGCTTCTTTTATTCGTGGAACAAAAAATCAAGATGATGTGCTGCTTCCAAATGTGCACATGTTTCAGATGAACAAATGTTAAATCATTCCCAATGCATTTCGGGTGTATCACACACCCTTCGTCAGGGGAAATCTACAACCAAATCATATAGATAATCAATAACTGTTATGCAATCTTAAATAGTAGAGGAACTATCATCTGTTTTAGTGGGTTTGGAACAAGAGATACAGGAATTACAGGACACTCTTAAATCCCGTATGGAAGGGGTAGATTGGTCAACATCACTAGAAGATATTAACAAGAGGTTGGATAGCTATGCTAAAGAGATACATGAACGCAAGGTGCGCAAGTTCAGGCGTGATACCATAGACTATAAACTGGATGAGGTTTATTCATGGGCGGAGGTCTATGCACAGAAACGGGCATATCAGAAATCAGGTACCACTTCATCGGAGGAAAGTCTAGTATCTATTAGTGAGACACGAGTCACATGACCACCGGTATCACAATTGTCAGATACACCACAAGTACAGGTGCCATCTACATCAACCTCTAAGGTTTCTTTTTTAGAGATCAGTCCAGCGGCAAACGATCCACCAATAGGTCAAGCACCTTCACAGGTAGACACAACAAAACCCGCAGAGGTCGTGGACAGTGCAAAACAGACCAGCACGGGCTGCAGGCAGAAGAAGCATTAGTAGTGAATATTTCAACAATTCCATTATCTAGTACCAAAATAGCAGTATTAAACAAGGATATATCTTTTGTGCCTACATTTCGAGCTAAGATGTTTGAAACAGATAGAATTTTATAAGTTTATGAGAAAGTTGAGGCTTCGGTATTTCTTTTCAAATCAGGAAACATCTCAGATTAATCGAGGTGATGTAGAATATCAAGAATTTAAACCAAAGAGCACATTCATTGCCCCTACTTCTCATAAAGTTATAGATTCATTTGAGACATTGGTCAAGAGAGATTTATCTCGATTACCCATCTCATCGAGTAAACGACAAAATCTGACACAATCTGACAGAAAGGCACTTAAATCGTTGAGATCCAATGAGTCTTTAGTGTTTTCGCCAGCAGATAAGGGGGGAGCTCTCGTGGTTATGGACCGGAGCTTCTATGAAACCAAGGTGAACCTGATGTTATCTGATGAATCAACTTATTTACCTTTGAGTCAGGATCCAACGAAAGAGTTTCAAGAGATTCTACAAAAAATATCGTCACATGCTAAGGATATGGGATGGATCTCGTCAAAGACAAATGAATTCTTATACTCTAAATTTCCCCGTAGGCCGGTGATTTACATGCTGCCTAAGATTCACAAGAATTTTAAGGATCCACCTTTCCGTCCTATTGTGTCCGGTTGCAGTTCAATTCATGAACCACTAGGACAGTATCTTGATACTTTTTTTCAACCATTTGTACAATCAGGACCTACATATGTGCAGGACACTACTCATTTTTTGAAATTGTTAAATGAGCTTACGTTGCCACTTGGAGTAGAGATTTGGCTTGGGACGGTGGACGTAGTATCATTATATACGTCAATACCTCATGCTGAAGGGATCGAAGCAATTGAGTGGGCGTTGCTGCAGCAAGGAGAGATTCAAGCTAATAAAATCTTCCTTTTGGAATTATTGCAGTTTTGTCTGTTTAACAGTTATTTTAGATGGCAAGATAAATATTTCCTGCAAACCAATGGAACTTCCATGGGTTTTGCAGGAGCGCCCAGTTACGCGAACATCTTTATGATGAAATTTGAGCAAGAAAACGTGTTGAACGATCCTTCTTGGACCAGGCAGTTAATAGCATATCGTAGGTACATTGACGATATATTCATCATATGGCAAGGCAACAGACATGAGCTGGAGAGAAAGTTAACACTTCTAAATGACATAAATCCACGAATTAAGTTTACTCACACTTTGGACAGGCAGAGAATATCTTACTTAGATGTCAATGTGGAACTTCACGATACAGTAATTACTACTATGGTGTTTAAGAAACCTACGGACCGTAATAATGCATTGCTATACAGTAATTTCCATCCTGAACCCTTAAAAAAACATCTTCCTTTCTCACAGTTTTTGCGGATAAAACGCATTACATCGAACAGGCTTCATTACATTACAGCATTAGAGGCAGCAAAAAGAGTTTCTTGGTCCGGGGTTACCCAAGTGAGATAGTGGAGGCATCTGCAAGAAGATTAGAGGAGATTCCGAGGGAGACATTGATGGAGAAAAAAGAGAAGGCTCCAAGTAGAAGAGAGGTGTATGTTTCTACTTTTTCAACTCAGTCTTACGCGATTAAGAAAGCGATTTTGCATCGTTGGGAACTGTTGTAAACAGAACCTGACTTTGGCAATCTTTTTCAAGACCCTCCCATTTTCGCATACAAAAGGTCTAATAACTTACGGGAGTTACTAAGAAAGAAGGACATCAGTGATAGTCTGTCACATAAGGGCATGTCAAAATGCTATAATTGTTCACATTGTAATAATGTTTTGACAGGTACATCCATTTCACATCCGTGGTCGGGTAAGCCGATAACATTGCGGTTCACGGCAAATTGCAATACTCAAAATGTTATTTATGCAATATGATGTCCATGTGCTCTGTATTATGTAGGGAAAACTGAAAGATCGTTAAGGACTCGTATTACAGAACACAAAAGTCGGATCAGGACTCGAGTGATGAGTTCACCATTGGCTAGCCATTGGGTTGAAGCTCACCACACCATTGCTCAGTTGAGATTCACAGTTTTAGAAACCATCTTGAGCTGTAGTGACAGAGATATGTCTAAACTCATCACGCAAAGGGAAACATTTTGAATTCGGTATTTGGATACTCTGATTCCCAAAGGTTTCAATGATAAATTGGAGTTATCCTGTTTCCTGTAGCACTTTACCACTTTTTATGATCTTGGTGTATTTACATAGAGGTCATAACGTATAGATTTTCATATGGGGAGCAGTATGAGTCAACTTTTTGTGATACGATAGTTGAGGTAGATTCAGAAGACATAGCCTTAGAGATTTTGGTTTTCTGATGTTAACTTAGTTTGTTATTGTTTAATTGTCACCGACTTTCATCATTTATTTATTATTATTTTTTCTGTTAGCAGCTTAACATAAGATGACATTAACTACTGCATTTAGGTTTTTTAGCATGAAGGATGTGATGGCGAGAGTCATCGATTTTATATTACATTAATTACTATTTTGGATTTCATTTGAACTGTGTTTACGTTTTTATGATAAGTTGTGTCAGTGTTTAAAGATCAGCACCACGCATAAAAGTAATCCAGCATAAGACTTGATTGTGTTTCTGGTACTTATGATGTTCTTGTGTATGTTCTTTAGTACATGATGTATTGTTTCACATATTACATGTAGCACACGCATCTTGCAATATGATTAATTTGTATACTGGGATATACATTAAACATTATACTGTCAATGCTCAAGTTTTAACAATGTTTTTTGCACTATTGTTAAGGTACATGTTTTTCATATTTGTTATTTTCTTTTGGTCTTTATTCCTGCTTTTTGTACCTGTCGCTACTATATCTTTTAATTTGGTGATCGTTTTATTTATTTCTCATGGTGTTATTGGGTTTTCACTTTTAATCACATTTCATTTTCTAGATGGCAACTTAGTTTATATTTCAGTCCGTTTTTGAATAGTGTATAGTGTGCGTCACGTAGAGGGTGGGAAAGATTAGGACGTTTGTCTTTCCGACCGGGCAACTCAGTTTACATTCTAGTTGGTTTCTCTGCAGGTAGAGCGTGGGTCACGTGAGGAAGGAGGAAGTTATCAGGACGCTACTTCAGAGCGTCCCGACATTATCGGTTTAGCGCGCGTTGTTAAACACTTGAGGGATTGTTTGCGGTATTTGAAATTGCAGTGGACCAGCTTTGAGCAGTAAGTTATTTCTTTTCCTGCGCAGCAAGCGGCCAGGGTGATATGGGGAAACCTTTGTTTATGAGTTTTCCTGCATTCTTTGCAGGAACTGCATGGAGAGTGAGTGAGACTGTATAACACTTTGGAGACAGATTCCCCATATTGTTTATCACACAGCAAGGCAGGTGAGCTCATGATTGAGGTTTAGTGACATTACCTGCATAATAACGCAAACTTATTGTTTTGCTCTTGGTCAATTTGTAATTGTCATTTTTTATTTCAGTATTATCGAGGTACAGCTTGACTTTCCGTGATTTATCCCAATATAGTGGGGATTGGAATTCTGGGATAGCCGAGTTTTGAGAGGTGTTCATGCGCATCTTTAGATACCTGTGGGTCTGTAGTACACAAGTGGAGGTACCTTACTCAGTTGCAGCTTGACTTTTTCAACGCACAGTGGGTTAGTTTAACACCAGAGCACATAGGAGCACTTATTTCTTTTTTATTTTCTATAATTTTGATATATTTTCACTTTTCCAGCACATTTTTTTGGTTGGTGGCATGGAATTCCTTTTGACTGTCGTCTTACATTGCTGGTATCACATGGTTGGCTGTTGTTTTAACTGCTCTATCAATCATTTCATTACTCCTCCCAGATTAAAAAGGTGGTTTTTTGTTTGGTATAAATTTAAGATTGCATAACAGTTATTGATTATGTATATGATTTGGTTGTAGATTTCCCTGACGAAGGGTGTGTGATACACCCGAAATGCATTGGGAATGATTTAACATTTGTTCATCTGAAACATGTGCACATTTGGAAGCAGCACATCATCTTGATTTTTTGTTCCACGAATAAAAGAAGCATTATGGAAAAGATGGATGAATTCAGCGTTTTGTCGGTTTAACAAAAATGTATTGAATGTATTTTTTGTGAATATTGAGTATATTGCATAAAGTAGCTTTTGAAGAGTATTAGTATTGATTATGGGTGTGATAAGACACTCATTTTGAGTGTACAAGAGGTAGTGCATACTCTGTCTGGGTCAGTCTTGCCTCACTTTCTAAAAGTGGCATTTCTAAAATAGTAATTTTAAATTCAACTTTACCAGTAAAGAGGATTTGTCATTTCCATTCCAAAGATATAAAACATGACACACCTACTCCTTTCTAATCAGGAATTACAGCTTAAAAGTGTATTAAGGAATTCCCAACCTACAAGAGGAGTAGGCCCTACAGTAGTGAAAGATGAATTTATGTATTTTTCACTACCAGGACATGCAAAACTTAAAAGTACATTTCCTACCTTTTACTTACACAGCACTCTGCCCTTGGGCTACCTTGGCCCTACCTTAGGGGTGACTTGTGTGTAATAAAAAGAGTTCCAGGCTTGGCAAAGCATTTTAAATGCCAAGTCAGAATGGCAGTAAAACTGCACACATTGGCTCTGCAGTGGCAGGCCTGAGGCATGCTTACAGAGCTACTTGTGTGGGTGGCACAATCAGTGTTGCAGGCCCACTTGTAGCATTAAATTTACAAGCTCTGGGTATATGGTATACCATTTTACAAGGGATTTACAAGTAAATTAAATATGCCAAACAGGTGTAAATCAGTTACACCATGTTTAGAGGAGAGAGCACATGCACTTTAGCACTGGTCAGCAGTGGTAAAGTGCTAAGAGTCCTAAAGCCAACAAAAAGAATTCAGCAAAAAGAGGAGGAGTAAGGCAAAAAGTTTGGGGTGACCCTTTAAAGAGGGCCATTTTCCAACAGTCTCCTTGTAGGGGCATGTCATATGTGTACCCCCTACCATGTTCATCTATCTCAGTGTGGTGACCCCTGTAGTGAGAAATGAAAGTGTGACAGAGAAGGAGGTGGTGATGGTCAGGGTGGAGATCCCCACCCCCGGGGCAGAAATATATATTTACATGGGAGGGGGGCACAATGCCTTCCTCTTGGAGCCTTAAAAGGGCCCTGGGACCCCATCCCTCCCTCCTCATGTCTTGGGGAGCCCACCCCTGGGGCACAGTAGTTTCCCTGCCCACATGAGCATGGGCAGTGAAGGCAAGCCTGCTCCTACCCAGAGGGAGCTTTGAAAATGCTCCTGCTGGGTGAGAGCAGACTTTTGTTTCCCTGCCCGTGCTTCCCAGATTGTAAAGGCCCGGGGAGAGAGCCGTGACCCCTGCATTACTCACCCCTCCTAGGATCTCCTTAATGGAGGCTGCAGCGCAGACCAGCCATTAGAAAGGTGCATATGCCAAGCTCCCCTTAGACTGACCTGCGACCAGTCCTCTGACTGATAAAGGCACTTGCGAACCGGGCTCTAGTTTCTCCACACACTCGACTCCCCTCTATCCCTCTTAACCTTGTTCTCTCTCTCTGTGCCACTTCTCTTGCTCTTTTTGCAGTTTCTCGCACTTTCTGCAACGTTTTGTGACTTTGCTCTTACTCTGTGACCTTTGTGCCTCTTCTCTCACTCTTTGTGCATCTTCTCTCGCTCTACCTGCCTTTTCTCTCACTTTGTTACTTTTTTTGTACCTTTTCTCTTTCTGCCTTTCCTCTCTATTTCATTTTTCCTTTTCTTACCTTTGCCATCTCTCTCGCTCTGTGACAGGTGTGCTATCTTCTCTGTGTGGCCCCATTCCTGTGCCCCTTTTCTGGCCTCTCTGCACCAGCCTCCCTCTTCCCACAGCTCCATACCTGCTCCTTGCACCACTCTCCTTCCCTGCCGCCACGCTCTACCTCAGCCCCGTCCGCCACCCCTTGCGCTCCTCCCCCTCCCAGGACCTACTTAGTAGCAGACGAAGCGCGGGCACGCTGACGTGCATCAAAAGCAAGCCCGTCTGTGCCTGGACTTCACCCAGTGCCAGAAACCCCAGCCCTCCCCTGACCTACTATCACCCCACTGCTATCCTCCACCCTGAACCCCGGACATCGCACCACTCTCTGCTGGCGCACCACACCACACAACACAGAAGGAGCTTTCACCTGCTCCCTATGCCGCTTCACCTGCACCACCGCTCTCTCAACTACAACCAAGAACATACCCACAACATCCAAAGCCACACACACTCCAACACCTACTAACAAATCACACTTGCACCCCTCACACACCAATATCATGCATGCTCCTTTACACCTGCACACTCTGCAAGCATACCACAGAGATCTGGGACCTGCTCGATGCCGCCTCCCGGATCACCTCTTCCTCAGGGAAACAAGCTGACTACAGATTCAACACTGGACATCGCAACCACCATCCCCGTATAATACAAAATCACCAGGCAAGGCCGCCTAAACAAGCCTGGAGGAGGAATCACCAGTGTACAAATATATCTTCAGCTGCACCGCCTTCTCTGAAACCAGAACAAAATACATGGAACACTTCAACTTTAAATTACAAATCACAGCAAACTTAACCCTGGGTTGAACCCTAGTCTACTGCCCTCAGGCCAATTCCACTAGCAACATTACGGACATCATTGTCCCCCTTGTTCTCAACTCCAGTGCATTTATCTCTATTTCCATCTGGAAGAACGGACCAACCCCAATTCAGCCGCCTTTCTTGACAAGCTCGGAAACCTGGAACTAATACAATGTGTCACGGAGCCCCACCCCCCTCCATGCTGCCGAACACATCCTAGATCCCATTTTCATATCCTTCAACAACATCACGATCAACACACCAAGACCAGCCACCTGGACAGATTATGCCATAGTCAGTTTCACAATCACTAACCATCAATACAGAAGAACCCCCAAAGAGGGGACAACACTGGAACAACCTAACAGATGGATTGGACGACCGCCCTTCAAGAGAACAAACAGGAACCCACTAGCCTCAAAAACTTCAACAAGTGGATCACCAAGTGCACCAACACTCTGGCCCCCAGGAAATGAAGCCACACAGAAAAAACTAGAACACAAGCCGTTTGGTACATGGAAGACCTCCGAATGACCAAGCAACACTGCAAACAACTGGAATGAAAATGGAGAACCAACAAACGGGCAGTGGAAAAAGATGCTTTCAAAACCGCTCACAGAAGGTATCACTGGCTAAACTAAGAGGAAGGCCCTGGGCGAACAAATAAATGCCAGCTTTAACAGCAGCAAAGACATCTTCACAATCGTCTATGACTTCACCACAGTTGCAACTGGCCGCATCAGCCCATCACAAAAATATGCAACAAACTCTCTAACTTCTTTTGCAGCCAGATCACAACCAAACACAGCAACTTCACCCCACAACTGGATCCCCTGATCATCTCCAGAATCCTCCCACTGAAAAACGAAGGTAACACAAACACTACATGAGACACCATTAGCACAGAAGAAACCACAACAATTATGAAGATCTTACACTCCAAGGCCCCGACAGACCCTTGCTCCAGCAAGCCTTTGACAAAGGAGCGATCTCTATCAGCGAAAGCTTCAGCCATATCCTCAACACCTCCATCAGCAGAGCCACTTTTCCATGGAAAAATGCAGCCGTCAACGTCCTCCTGCAGAAACCCTCAGCCGACCCAACCAAACTCGCCAAATACCATATGATATCCCTCCTTCTCTACCCATCGAAAGCCATCAACAAACGCCACTCTGACCACCTTTTAAACACCAGCATCTCCATGCCACACAATAAAAATGTAGACACAGCCACAGCACAGAAACTGCCCTCATAGCAGCAATGGATGACATCCGGATTATCCTCTAGATTTATCCACAGCCTTCAACACCGTCTTCCATCCCATTTAAATCTGACGACTCCATAAAGCAGGCAGTTAGGGACAAGCCCTCAAATGAATCTCATCCTTCCTCACTGGAAGAACCCAAATTGTCAACATGCCCCCTACTCCTCTGAAGCACGAGAACTAATCTGCAGAGTCCCGCAGGCCTCCTCGCTCAGCCCGATGCGCTTCAACATCTGCAGGACTCCACTGGCCAACACCATACGTGCTCACAACATAAACATCCTCAAATATGCCCACAAAACCCAACTGATACTGTCCCTCTTTGAAAAAACACCCAACACCTGGAACAAGTTTCACAAGCAAGAAACCTCGGGATCATCATAGACAACAAACTGAACATGACTGCCAAAGTCAACGCAGTGGTCTCGTCCTGCAGATTAGACTATGGGAACACCCTGTACACAGGGATAATCAACCAGTTGACAAGACTGCAGACCGTCCAAAACACAGCAGCCAGACTCGTCTTCAACCTCCCACGCCGAGCCAACACCATGCCACACCCTAGGGAACTCTACTGGCTCCTGATACATAGGTGCCCACACTTCAGACTCCTCACCCACACCTACAAAGTTCTCCACAGCACTGGCGTTGCCTATCTGTACAGATGCATTCATTTCCACCAACCTTCTAGACACCTCCGTTCTGCGAGTCCCTCACTAGAACACACCCAATGCATTCACAAAAGCATAGCGGGGGAACCTCCTCATACCTGGCTCCTAAAGCCTGGAACAACCTCTCGCAACACATCAGAGCCTCCTCCTCTCTTCTTGACTTTGCAAGAAGCTGAAAACATGACTGAGTATTCCCTCCAGGGCTGGCCTCACACACCGGCGACAGAGTGCCTGGATACCCTCACAGATGATTAGCGTGCTATAAAAGCACCAATAACATTTATTAGTTTCTAGAGCTTGCAATTACCCAAAGGTGTGCTAGCACTAATGTAATTATTATTTTTTTTATTTAAGTTTTATATAGCACGAACCAGACCCCAGAGGGTATCAGAGCGCTTTACATTTCGGATCCTTGCGTTACAAGTTACATCAGTTACAAGAACATAGTAAGGTACAGTAAACAAAACAATGTTGCTGGGATTTGTAGGAGGGAGGGGAGGAAGGAGCCTTAGCAGGGAGATGAGGAGGAACTGTGTCCAAAGCCCGGCTGGGTAGGTGACGGTCGAGGGGGAAACCAGGGCCAATCTCCTCTATAGCTGTCTAGCAGCTCCACCGGGAATCGGCCATGTTGCTCAGGTCTCAGCGATCAGGGAAAACGGTTATGATTTGATATGATTTGAACAGTTATATATAGCGCTGGCTAGACACGGAGGTATCAGAGCGCTTACCAAAGGATCGTTACGTTACAAGTTACGTCAGTTACAGGAGCATATTAAGGTACAGTAAACAAAAGCAGAGTTGTGAGAATTCATAGGAGGGAGGGGAGGAAGGAGCCATAGCAGGGAGACGAAGAAGAACTGTGCCCAATGTCCGGCTGGGTAGGGGACAGTCGAGGGGTGAACCAGGGCCAATCTCCTCAATAGCCGTCTAGCAGCTCCACCGGGCATCAGCCATGTTGCTCAGGTCTCAGTGTTCAGGAAAAGCAGTTTAGAATAGATACATAGTCAGGTAGCGGAAGAACATGGCCCCACTAGGGGGCAGAGGTAAAGAGGAAGGGGGTAATCCAGAGACGGAGCTGGGGTTGCCATTTAGGCTGCCGAGGGATCGAAGGCAGAGGTGGCCGCCATATTAAAGTCAGGCACGTCGTATCCAGGCCTCTGTAGAAACCTGTGTAGGCCATGGTGAGGCCCTGCTCGTGCCCACCTTGGATCAGATGTGGTGGCTGTTAGCGCTTGCATCGGTTGGAGACCGGCTGGCCGCCGGGGCTCCGTTCGAGTCTTCCGGGACGCGGAACGGTGGCAGCAGGCAGCAGTGCCAAAGGCAGCGAAATAGAGTCAGAGAGCATATGGGTACGGTAGAAATTGCCCCCTTGCTGAGATCTGAGGAGATGTCGGTCCTCCGGGCGTGGAGGAGAATCATTAAATGCTTTGGGCATGGAGGAGAAAGACCCACCCTTAGGTGCTGGTCACCGGGGCTCCGGTCGGGACCTCTGGGATGCGGAACTATGGCAGCCGGCAGTAGTGCCCGAGGCATCAAAATGGCGCCGGATGGCAAATGAGCCCGGTAGACATTGCCCCCTTGCAGAAATTGGGCGAGACGTCAATCCTCCGGGGGAGGAGGAGGAGAGCCCACCCTTCGGGTCGCAGGGGCTCCGGTCGGGTCCTCCTGGATGCCGATCGGTGGAAGCAGGCAGGGTCTCGTTGGCGAGCTCCTCTGGCCAGCGGGAGGGACCCCACAAGTGGTGCCTGTATACCGGGTCCCCGCTGGCGCCAGGAGACCTCGATCCTCGAGACTTCAGAAGACCCACCCTTCAGGTGCAGGTTGCCGGGGCTCCCTGTAAAAGTTGTTGCTCGAATGTGAACTTACCTTGAAAAAGTTAAAGACAAGAGACATTTGGCAAAACAGAAACAGCTGGTTTAATTAAACACAGTGGCCAGGAGAACAGGCAACAGAGTCAGGGTGAAGACTGTCACAAAGCAAACTGGTTTCGTCCATCATTTTATACACTATATGAAGCATCATAAAACGATTTATACATTCCTTTGGAAGCAGAAAGCTGGGCCTAGTCACGGGCCATAAATCTGGTTGTTTGACACAAAGCACCGGCTGGCCTTGACCTTGCATGGACACAAGGCAGGGCCAGTGGGTACGTGTACAGATGTCCGGCAAGTGGAGCACGAGATCACTGCATGTTGTGTGCTTGCTGTGTTATCATTGGTGGTGTGTTTCTAACTTAGTTTGACATCTGACTTTATGGTGTGTATGGGAACGTGCACTCCTCCGGCCAAATGTGTTTTATTGGGGCCAATCGCCTGAGACCATTTTAGTGTTGCTGCCTATCTGTGGGATCGATCTGGGTTTTCCTATTCGCGGGCAATGTCTAAGAGTTACATGTCCCCCCCCCACCTGTGATCTGTCAAACAGCTGCTTCAAGTCTAAGTCGCAGGGCCTGCCTGGCCACATATTTCTGACTCGGGGTTGAGGAGGAGGGCATATTAGGTGCATTTAACAACAGAGATGCGAGTTCGTTATTATACGTACCTATATCATGGTGCACATCCACATCATATTTACCAATATTAACATTCCCCCTCCCCAGTTGAATTTTCAACTACATCAATTGCCCCACACTTCATGACAGTCACATTGTTTGAGGTTTGGTGCGTTTCAGTTGTGTCTGTTACTACCTCCCTAATTACTTGCCTTCTACCCAATTTGAGAACTGCGTTTTTACAGCAGGAAACCCCCACTAGTAGGAACTCACACAAAAACAGCACAAAAATGGGAATAAGGAGCAATGATATGCACAGTCTGATCACCCACCGGGGGAGCCAGGAAAACAAATCAAAAAACCAATCCTGCTCAGAGGCACCTCCCTACTTCTTCATGTCAGCTTGCAGACGATGCAGTGCTTGGATGGCAAGTGTCAGTATCCCATTGTCCATATCATTTCCAGGGATAAAAGTACAGCAGGATGCACTGATATTGGCACACACCCCACCTTCCATCACGGTCATCAAGGCCAAAACATACCATGTTGCATCACCATGAGGCAGATGGCTCCTAGTTCTTCCTTGATAGCATTTAGACCGAGCTCAGTATTGTTGATCATCTTCAGTACCCAGTGGATGTTTGCCTTTGTTTGCAGGGTGAAGAAGGGTATTGTCCCTCCCACGTTTACTTGAGTATCAGAAAACAACCTAAATTCTTCCGGAATGCCCTCGTACTTACCCCAGCCAAAGTAATCAGCAGTTCTTTTTTCTCGAGCCTGATGCAAGAGAGCGGTTTTCTTCTGTGGCGGACGTTGGAGCAACTCAGACAAATCTTTCAGGGATGACCAGGGTCGGGGTGTGTATGGTTACGAGGGCGGAAAGGCCCCGCAATCCGGCAATGAGTTGAGCGTAGGGAAACTCACCACACTTCCAGTGAATATCCGTCAGCGTGGAGGTACTCTATTGCATGGCTGGTACGTGCAGTTTTGCTCCACAATTTTCATTGGTGCCAAGTGGGATCTTTCTTTACCTCTGAAGCACAAAGAATACAGTGTATGTTTCTGTACAATTAGTGGTTGCCCCTTCCCTTCTAGCCATGTGTACCTATCTATCTCAGTGTCCCAGATTTCCTGATGTGGGGTATCTATGCTGGCATTCAACCCTTCCCTCCTAGACCAATTTCCCCTTGTATCATCGAGGTGGATGGCCCTGCACTGGAACTCCATGTCTGGGATTCATTTATTATCAAAGAAGACTGCCCCAGACATGCTAAGGGCCACCCTGGGACCACAGGCGGGAGCGGACGTGTTAGTGCACTGGTTTTGCTACCTCCAAGAACCTCTTTTCTGGAAAATCTCGGGGCCAAACAGTGTCCTCCCCTATGGTGTCCCATCTGCGCATACTGTCTAGTTCAGTTTGAATATCGCTAGGTTCGGTGAGAAGGTACAATGCGATGGGGTTGGACTCGTACCGAGTGACGTTTACTACTACTTTATGGGGGTTCTACTCTGCTAAATTGTATCTTGGCCCTAATCCTACATAGGTACAGGTGGATGAGACATTTTGCTTTCTCGGAGGCTATTTCTTGTGATAGGTAAAGTCTGTCTGCGCCCACAGCAAGAGGTATCAGCAAGCAGACATAGCATGGCCTAGTCGACATCTGGGCGGCCACGGCGGTCATGTGCTGATACCATGTGTTGTGTAAGAGTGTGCTGTGTAGTGCGTGTAGAATACTAGTGTTTGGCTCAGTCTAGGTGAGGTTGGAGAGGTCCCTACGCAAGCGGTGTAGAAATGTCGAGATAGGCTCCATGTGACTAGGCAGATTTCTCGCTACGGATGGATGCTAACACACCCATACTAAGCAGATGGTGTACACGTGCAATAATGCACAACTTTTAAAACATTAAAGGGATAGTGGCTGGAGTTCCTGTCTGCAGCTTTCTGATGTCCGTTGGGTGCCTTTACTTGGCACAGAGTAAAGAGTCTGTTTGTAAAAAAAATCTCCGTAAAAAATAGTCTGTGGTCTTTTTAGCTTGAACACGCGGGCCTTGTTGGGATTTCGGATGTTGCTACAGAAGAGATGGCGGGCTGCAGTAAAGGTGGTGCACATAAGGCTCAATTGCAGACCTGTTGGATAAAAGCTGTGGTTTGAAGGTTAGTTTTTAGAACAACATACATCATTATTTGGTCTTGGAAATTCCACTGCCTTTCCTTTTTGGGGAATATCAGGTACATCCATTTAGCACAACCTTTTAGTGGGGTAATGGAAGGTGGAACCAGTTGGGGAGTCATTTTGGGAGATGGTGAACATTTAGTCATGGAGCACCTGAGTTTTATTTTTGGGAGTCATTTGGTCCTCCCCCCTCGCCATGACAGAGAGGAGTGTTTTAGTGGGGTGATCTTCGTGGGTGTGTGGATGACTTTTTTCCTATTGTTTTATGGGTGTTGTCGGCCCTTTAATACCCTACTATCTAAACCTGGTTGTTTAATAAGAAGCGCAGGTGGGCCTCAACCTTGCGTGGACACAATGCAGGGCCAGTAGATACATGTCCAGATGTCCGGCATGAGGAGCACATGATCACTGCATGTAGTGTGCATGCTGTGTTCTGATTGGCTGTGTGTTCCTAACTTAGTGTGGCATCTGACTTTATGGTGTTTTTGGGAACGCGCTCTCCTCCGGCCAAAAGTGTTTTATTGGGGCCAATCTCCTGAGACCATTGTGGTGTCGCTGCCGATCTGTGGGACGATCTGGGTTTCCCTGTTCGAATGCTTGTCTAAGGGTTACGTGTTTCCCCACCTGGGATCTGTCAATCAGTTGCTTCAGGCCTAAGTCTCAGGGCTTGCCTGACCACGTATTTCTGATTTGGGGTTGAGGAGGAGGTCATATCGGGTGAATTCAACAACAGAGATGCGAGTTCGTTATTTTATGTACATATATCATGGTGAACATTGACTTCGTATTTATCAATATTAACATTGGTATCTAAGCAATGCAGAATAACCTACAGAAGATGTCACAGTGCTGTTTAGCTCATTGAGGCTTTACAGTTCATTAAATAGGTATGTTGTTAGAGACCTGCAACGTCATAAGATAACAAGCAGAAACTCCAACAGGCCCTACTTCACCTGCAAAGAAATATTAACTTTTGCACTATATTTTCTCCAACAGCTCACTTCCTTCATGTAACCTGATGGAATTTCCTCTTTGCAGTACAGGGCATCAAGTCTTTTCTACATAGCACAAAGGAGAATCCTTAGTGGGCTATGCAGACATGTCTAACCACACCTGGGCCACATTTCAAACTCTCAAGCTGCCATCCCCATTTTAGAATCTGTATTCACTGTCTTCAACAAATTAATAACTGTCGGATGAGAGTGAGGATGGTCGATTGATAACCCAAAGAAATGAAAGGCTACAAGAACCATTGTAGCTATAGAACAAGTTACTTACCTTGGGTAACGATAGATCTGTAAGAAACATAGGTTAGTTATAGATTCCTTACCTTAGAATTACCCCCATGCGTCAGGCTGTATCCGGAGAATTTTTCGTCAGCAGTACTCCTGCACGTCGAAAGGTGGTGTCGGTTGGCTCCGCGTTTGTCGTTAGCATCGTGGTCGCCGGGATGACGTCGCAGTAGCTACTTAGACGCCGCCCTCACGCGCTGTCAGTTCTTTTACACGACATTCCACGCCAGATGCGCAGAGCCATGCAAGACACTGACCACTGGTGCACAAAACTAGGGCCCTGAAAGGGATTCCCTGACCCTAGAAATCAGATCGCAGAACAGGGAGGATGAGTGGGGCGGTAAGGAATCTATAACTAACCTATGTTTCTTACAAAGATATCGTTACCGAAGGTAAGTAACTTGTTCATCTGAAAGAAACAGTTAGTTATAGATTCCTTACCTTGGAATAGATACCCCAGCAATACCAACCCCGGAGGTGGGTCTGCGAACCAAGTTCACACCAGAAAGTCCTGGAGAACCGAACGGCCAAAGAAGCCGTCTCTCCAGACTTGGCTGTCCAGGCAGTAGTGTCTAGTGAACGTGTGCAGAGTTGCCCACATAGCTGCCTGACAGATGTCATTAAGGGGGACTCCTCATCCCAAAGCAGTAGTAGCTGCCGTCGTCCTGGTGGAATGGGCGCGCAGCCCCACTGGAGGCTCCTTCTTTGCCAAGAAATAACAAGCCTTAATGCACAAAACGACCCACCTAGAGATGGTCTGTTTGTGCATGGCCTGACCTTTCTTAGCGCCCACGTAGCCCACAAAGAGCTGATCATCCACCCGGAATTGTTTGGTGCGATCCAAATAAAAGGAAAGCTCCTGTTTTGGATCCAGACGGTGGAGCCTCTCTTCTTCTTTTGAAGGATGCGGAGGTGGAAAGAAGGTGGGCAAAGTGATGGTTTGGCCAATGTGGAAAGAAGTAACCACCTTGGGAAGAAAGGAAGGTCTGGTTCGTAGTACAACCTTGTCCGGATGAACAGCCAGGAAAGGAGGTTTTGAAGAAAGAGCCTGGAGCTCACTCACCCTGCGAGCAGAGGTGATGGCAACCAGAAAAGAAGTCTTTAAGGTAAGAAGATGAAGAGGACAGTTATGAAGTGGCTCAAAGGGAGCGCACATAAGGTAAGTCAGAACCAAGTTCAAGTCCCACTGAGGCATTATGAAGGGAATAGGAGGAAAAAGATCAGTAATGCCCTTTAGGAAGCAATTTACAACAGGGAACTTGAAAAGCAAAGGCTGATCAGGAAGCCTAAGAAAGGCTGAAATGGCCGAGGTAGTCCTTAAGAGTGCCCAGAGCAGAGTCCTGCTGGGCCAAAGAAAGAAGGAACAAGAGAACCTCAGAAAGAGGGGCAGAAAGGGGATCCACAGCCTTTGCTGCGCACCATGCCACAAATTTGTTCCATCTACAGGCGTATACCGTCTTAGTGGAGGGACGCCTGGCTGCCAAGATAACAACACAGACTTCGGGAGGCAGGTCAAACGACGTCAACTGTCGCCACTCAATCTCCACTCAAGGAGGTGGAGGCTGGACAGGTTCGGGTGGAGGACCGTCCCCTGCTGCTGCAACAGAAGATCCTCCCAAAGAGGCAGTCTGATCGGAGGATCAATGGCCATGTGTAGCAGCTCGGGTTACCAGACTCTTCATGCCCAATCCGGAGCCACAAGAATGACTTGGGCCTGGTCGCGCTTGATCTTCTTCAGCAATCTGGGCAGAAGTGGTATAGGCGGAAAGGCGTATAGAAGACCGCAACTCCGCTCGTGACGAAAAGCGTCGCCTAACGAGTGCCGCCTTGGAAATTCCATCGCGCAGAATTGCTGACATTGCGCGATCTCTTCGGTGGCGAATAGATCTAACCAAGGCTCTCCCCACTGTCGAAAGAGACCTTGCACCACTTCCGAGTGGAGGCGCCATTCGTGATCCATCATGCACCTGCGGCTGAGTTCGGTCGCCCTGGCGTTCAGCAAACCTGCCAGGTGTTGAACCACCAGGGATATGCCCTGATGTTCCAGCCATGTCCAGAGGCGGAGGGCCTCTTGACATAGGGTCCACGACCCCACCCCGCCTTGATTGTTGCAGTACCACATGGCGGTGGTGTTGTCCGTGAACACCTGCACTACTCTTCCCCGGACAGAGGGAAGGAATGCTTTGAGTGCAAGACGAATCACCCGAAGCTCCAGAAGGTTGATGTGGAGCCCGGACTCCGCTGGAGACCAGAGGCCTCTGATCTCCGCCTCCCCCATGTGGCCGCCCCATCCCAGAAGTGATGCATCGGTCACTACTGTGAACTCTGGTTGGGGAAGGGAGAGTGATCTGCTGTTGACCCAATCCTGGTTCGTTAGCCACCACTGCACACTGGTGTGCAGTGCTCTCCGAGATCTGGACGCAATCGGACAGGTTCCCCTGATGTTGTGCCCACTGGAACTTCCGGTCCCACTGCAGAGCCTGCATATGCCATATGGCATGGTCCACCAGCAGGATGCAGGAAGCCATCAGTCCCAGTAGCCTGAGGGTCAACCTGACCAAAACCCGGGATAGAGGCTGAAATATCGAAATCATAGCCCGAATATCCCGGACTCGCTGTTCGGGAGGATAGACCCGAAACTGCGTCGTGTCCAGAACCGCTCCGATGAAGAGGAGCTTCTGACAGGGAGTCAGGTGTGACTTCGGCACGTTGATAGAGAACCCCAGCGAATGCAGGAGGTCGGACATAGTCTGGAGGTGGGGGACGACAGCCTGGGGCGAGTCCGCCTTCAACAGCCAGTTGTCGAGATAGGGGAAGACTGGATCCCCTGATCTGCGCAGATGAGCTGCGACCACCGTCATCACTTTCGTGAACACCCGAGGGGCGCTGGTAAGGCCAAAGGGGAGCACAATAAACTGAAAGTGCTCGTGGCCTACCGTGAACCGCAGGTAACGCCGGTGGGCCGGCAGGACGGGGATGTGAAAATAAGCATCCTGCAAGTCCAACGCTACCATCCAGTCTCCAGGATCGAGGGCAGACAGGACCTGAGGTAGCGTCAACATTTTTAACTTCTCCTTCCGGAGGAAGCGGTTGACGTTCCGGAGATCCAAGATAGGACGCAGGCCTTTGTTCTTCTTGGGCACCAGAAAGTAGTGGGAATAGCAACCACGACCTACTTCTGGGACAGGAACTCGCTCGATGGCTCCCTTGGCCAAGAGTGCCGAAACTTCCTGTTGGAGAAGGGCCAGATGATCCTCCGACATGGGATGGTACGGAGGTGGCATGGATGGAGGGGTAGTCTCGAAGGCGAGGGAGTAGCCCCTTCGGACTATTTGCAAAACCCACCTGTCCGACGTGATGGTGCGCCAGTGCGGGAGGTGATGGCGAATCCTGCCGCCCACTGGCATTTGGTGGCCCTGAAAGGTTGGACTAGGAGGGTTTGGAGGCTGTTGCAGGGGGGGGCTGTGGTGGACTGGCCCGCCCGCTGCCCCACAGAACCACGGCGGTGGTTCCCACGTCCCCGGACGCGCAGGGGCTCAACTGCTTGCGCCGGCCTGTGGCTCTGGGTGGAACGTGGTGGGGCACCCCTTACGTAGCCACGAAAGGGGCGAAAAGCAGACTGCGCAGGGCGGGAGGTGGAGAGGCCCAAGGACCTGGCCGTAGCCCAAGAGTCCTTAAAGCGCTCCAGCGCGTTGTCTGCCTTGTCGCCGAATAGGCGATGGCCATCAAAGGGCATATCCATAAGGGTGGATTAGACATCCCCTGAAAAACCAGTCGACCTCAACCAGGCGTAGCGTCGAAGGGCTACCGACGTGGAAATCGTCCTGCCTAGTGAGTCGGCGATATCCAGCCCACTGCGGATGGTAAACTTTGCTGCATCTCTCCCTTCGGCAACTGCACGGGAGAGTACAGCCCGGGCCTCCTCTGGGCACTGAGGCAGCACTTGCGCCACCATTATCCCACACGGAGTGGGTGTAACGGCCCAACAGACATGCGGTGTTTACCGACCGCAGTCCCAAGCTGGAGGAAGAAAACATCTTCTTCCCAAGATGGTCCAGCTTTTTGGATTCCCTATCAGGTGGTGCGTTAGGGAATGCGCCTTTGGAGGTGGAGGCTTGGACCACCAAGCTCTCAGGGGTGGGGTGTTGGGAGAGGAAAGCGGGGTCGCCCGGGGCCGGGCGGTGGCGTCGGGCAACCATCCTATCCACAGGAGCCCCTGTGTTGGGCCTGGACCAGGTGCCCAAAAGGCTGTCGGTTAGGGCTTCATTAAACGGCAGCAGGGGCTCCGAAGAGCTCGCTGCCGGTTGAAGCACCTCTGTCAGGAGGTTAGTCCTGACCGCCACCGTAGGTAGCTCGAGGTTGAGAGCCTCGGCCGCCCTACGCAACACCACTGCAAAAGACGCACCCTCCTCCATAGCCACGGTAGGAGGAGACAACATGCCAAGGTCTGGTGAGGTATCCAGACCACTGGCTTCCCCCAGTTCCTCTCTCCAGTCCAGCTCGTAACCCAACTGGTCAGTTAAAGGGTCACCAGACCACTCCCAGTCCTCTTCACCCTCTTCTGTCTCCCAATCTAGTCTAAAAGAGCCAAGGTAGAACAAGGGCACAAAGGTACCCGCCGGTGCCGGATCCGGCGTCGGTCGACGCCGGTCTGGCTCCGTGTCTACATCGAGGTGGAGGCCGGGGTCGACGCCGGCTGGGGACACAACCTGTGTCGGCTGTGGACGTGGTGCCGGTGGAATCGGCGCCCGGGGAGGTGTAGTTAGGTCGACCGGCACCGATCCGGATCCAGGCCTGGATCCAAGGGGACCCTGCGGCGCCAGAGCCGCTGACGTAGAAACCCCAGGGCCCCCAGCCGAGTCCGCGGGGCCCGAAGGCGCGCCGGCAGAGTCGGGCTGCCCAAAGATGGCATGCATCGCTTCGTAAAATTGGCGAAGCTGGGCAGGGGTCGCTCAGGGTCCCGGGAAAGGGGGGAAACTCTGAGTCGACCCTTCAGGCTCCGCACGCGGAGCCGCGGGAGGGGCACCACCTGCATCCCTCGTCGCGTCGGCCGACCGACGGGGAGAAGTCGAAGAGCGACGATGCTTCTTCGACTTCTTCTTGTGCTTTGACTTACCTGACCCTGAGTGCGAAGGCTTGGAAGAAGAATGGTGATGGCTCCGCGACCGGTCCCTCGACCTCCCACGCGACCGGGACCTCGAACGGCGCGGAGCCGACTGCCGGGCCTCAAGAAGCTTTCGGGACCGCTCCCGCAAAGACTTCGGATTCATGGTCCGGCAGTCGGAGCACGACTTGGGGTCGTGGTCGCGCTCCAGGCAAAACAGGCACACGCGGTGCGGATCCGTCACCGACATCAGTCGGCTATAGGAACCGCAGGCCTTGAAACCGGGCATCCCTCGTGCACCAGGAGTCGAAGACTCAAACGGTGTCAACAAAAGTCAGTCAAAAAGTGACTGGAGGTACCGCTCTCTCCGGATCTGCGCTGGCTGGCGCGGAAAAAGAACTGACGTCAGCGTGCGAGGGCGGCGTCTAAGTAGCTACCGCGATGTCATCCCGGCGACCATGACGCCAATGACGAACGCAGAGCCGACCGACGCCACCTTTCAATGCGCAGGGGTACTGCTGACGAAAATTTTTCCGGATCCAGCCTGGCGCCTGGGGGTAATTCTAAGGTAAGGAATCTATAACTAACTGTTTCTTTCAGATTTTTATTTTCTCCTACATTCCTATATCCATCCTCGAGGTTGGTGAAAAACTATACAGCATTTAGAAAACTCCTAGCAGAAAAGGCAGCTCCTATAAGCCCCAAGGGAGATTCAGAGGAAACGGTTTCTCAGCATCCATTATGTTCATAAGGGTGCTTTGCAGATCACTCCTAGAAGGGGGTTGCCTTGAAAGACAACTTGTGCTATTTTGGGCCCAAACTACATGAGTATGATATCAATCTGAGGAAGGTAGCGTTATGAGCCAGTGGCATTCTGAGATACCAGGGAGAACCCACTGGGCAAAGGTCTGAAAGCCTTGTGTCTGGTTTAAGACCACAGTACGTGATAAAATAGTTGTTAGGGGATCTGAAAAGACAGAGCCTCTGCATTCAACAGAGGATATGGAAATGAAGATTATTTGACTTAAAGGAAATCTGAAAGATCATTCCTGAAAAGTAACTTACCCCGTGGAAGGTAATGTTGCGTTCTAGAAAGTTATTGAGTTTGTTGGCCCATTGTTGTAGATGAAAACACAGATATGTGGTTTTCTATGTTACAACTCACTGGACGCCAGAGACTCAAAGGAGCAGCTTTCCTTCCTGTACCAAAACATCTAAAACATAATTTAGATCTGACAGGGGTTGGGGACAAGTGTAGTAGTCTATCAAAATGACTTACAAAATGTATTCTGTTAGAAGATGTACTCTTCCTTCATCGACGATTTATGCCACTAATGAGCCTGAATTCCTCCTATTTGCACCGGCAGCAGCATTTTGAAGGCAGTACTTACCTATGGGGTGCTTGTTGAGTTCTTCCACGCAGCAGGAGTCTTTTCCCCTTCCTGTTTCTTCCTCGGTCTTCTCTCTCAGGTACAGCCGAGTATTCCAGTCAGGGGGCCTACCAACATTCTGGAAAGGGCGAGGCTGTGGCCTAGTCACTCCCACAGTCTGATTTAGCTGCTGCACCACCTTTTATTGAAAGGTATTCCTTTCTATTACTTTATCCTGCCATTTTTTTTTATATCTTATTGCAGCATTCCAGTTTAGGAATATGGAGGGTAAAAATACTCATGTTCAACATAATAAGAGGATATAAAATATTTCTCCACCTCCAGTTAAATGAAAAATGGTGGAATCTAGTGAGCCTTCTTTGGCTTTGTTGCTTGATGAGATTCAAGCTATTCATTCTAATACAGATTCTATTGCGTCAGAGATTAAAAATAAATGAAAACACATGGCTAGTCTTTCAATGAAAGTAGCTGACA
Organism: Calotriton arnoldi; assembly: GCA_963921515.1. Taxonomy (NCBI): domain Eukaryota; kingdom Metazoa; phylum Chordata; class Amphibia; order Caudata; family Salamandridae; genus Calotriton; species Calotriton arnoldi. The sequence continues at coordinate 1,277,685 of CAWUFW010000230.1, forward strand.
ATTAAAATTCAGGACAATAAAGCTAAAATTGAAAGTTTCTCACCGCTTGCAGCAAAAATATTACCCATGTCTAACCTACTTCTTGACTTGGAAAATCATAATAGACAGTATAACTTGAATATTTTTAACTTACCGGAAGATGTGGAAGGTAATGATTGTAGATTATACTTGGAGAATTTATTACCTGGTCTCTTACGTCTAAAAATTTCCTGAGAAATTTGTAATTGATAAGGCTCATAGGATTCCCTCTCACCGCAATCCACACCAGAATAAACCACGACAAATGATCTTTAAAGTTTTACGTCATCATCACCTAGTGTTGATACGGAAAGCGGCACGAGAAATCACTTCCTTAATGGTTAATGGCAATAAAATGTTCATACACCAAGACTTTGCAAAAGAAACTGTTCAAATTTGCAAAGACTTTACTGATCTTCGACCACGATTGAGAAGTCTTGGTTTCAAATATTGTCTATTTGACCTTCGATTATGCAAATGTGGAAAGATGGTTTCTCGAAATCCTTTCAGCGCCCTGAAGACCTTCGGCTATTTTTGGATCAACATTCGCAGCTCTCCATGGATACGCATGAGACTGCTACCTGAATATTAATCTCATTGTTCTTTCTGGCTAACCTATTTATCCAATTTCATATAGGGCATAAATGGTTTGGTCATGCTTACTAAGCGTGTGTGCGTTTCAATATTGTTATTAATGTTTAGCTGTTGTCTTTTTCTATGCTTATACCTGTCTTTTCTTTTTCCCTATTATTCATTTCTAGAGCTACTTTTTACTCTTCTACAATTTAAATTTCATCTTTCTTTTTTCTGTACCTTCTTTTCTCCAAAATGGCTAATTTCCATAATATTAAAATTGTATCTTTAAATGTTAAAGGTTTAAGACATCCTGTGAAGAGTACTAACATTTTAGGTTATTTAGGAATTTATAAAGTGGATATTTGTTTTTTACAAGAGACACATATTGATGACACAGTTTTAGGTTTTATGAAGAAGAAATGGGTTGGTACTGTGACATCTTCTCTTGCTGTACATAGAACAAATGGTGTTCCTATCTTCTTTCCAAAAAGATTACATTTTCAAATATTGAGCAAATCTTCGAATGCAGAAGGTCATTATATTATAGTGAAAATTAAAATTCAAGACAGTTATGTTTTTAATTAATGTGTATGTTCCGACTACTGATGACCCCAATTTTTGATCTCTTTTTACAACAGAAGTGCTCAAGTTAGGCAATGTCCTACTTATTGTTGGAGGAGATTTTAACCTTATGTGTGACCCTTTATTAGATAGATCATCACAAACTAAATATCGACCACCTAGAGCTTTTTTCACTCTAAAGTCATTTTTTAAAACAACTAAGTTGGTTGATATTTGGCGGTTACATCACCCAAATGGGAAAATGTTAAAAAAAAATTAAATCCTCATAACTCTTATTCGAGATTAGATTATTTATTAGCTTCTCACCAATTAATTCATTCAGTTTCTGCACCAAATATCTATAATACTGATATTTCTGACCATGCTCTTATTTCTATGGTTCTACATCATAGCTCAAATTATCAGGCTCAATACAGATGGCGTATGAATACACATATTGTCCTTAACGAAAATAATAGACCAAAAATGTTATCAGCACTCCAGGATTATTTTACTTTTAACACAGAAGGTTCTACGTCTATGGTGACTCGATGGGATGCCTTTAAGGCTTATATTAGAGGGACATCCATTTCTCTTATGGCTCATGAAAACACATTTTTCAATTCTAATATGAAATAATTAGATAAACAAATTGCAAAATTTGAGAGACTTTTCATAACTTCTAAAGATCTCCAATTTAAAAACCAATTACAAAAGCTTTCTTATGAGTTTAACTCACTATTAAGTAGAAGAGCTGGTATACAACTTTTTCTAACACCAAAGCCAAATTCTGGTTTAATGCTAATAGATCTGGAAGGCTCTGGGCAAACTATTTACATATTAAAAAAGATAACACTCAAATAAATACAATTCATGGTTCTAATGGAAAGATTGCTTTATCCCAAAGGGATATTGTTAATAAATTTCTGAGTTATTACTCAACCTTATACAATAAACCTCATTTAGAGGATTCTTCCTTGATTGACCATTTTTTACATAAATGTGGATTAACTAAAGTATCACAGTTAACCAAAGATAAATTAGATTCGCCAATTCCTATGGAAGAAATCGAAAAGGCTATTAAATCCCTTAAGCAATGTAAATCTCCAGGTCCTGATGGAATTCCAGTGGAATTTTATAAAGCATTTGCCTTGCAGCTCATTCCTCATTTGTTTAAACTTTTTTGGTACTTCAGGCTCAACTTCTGGTTCTTTTACTGAAGCATTGATTATAGTTCGCCCAAAACCTAACAAAGACCCATCCATTGTATCAAATTATTGCCCTATTTCCTTAATAAATCAAGATTGTAAACTCTATGCTAAAATTCTTGCAACCAGATTGACCTCCGTACTAGAGTCCCTTATTCATCCCGATCAATCTGGTTTCATGAAAAATAGATACTCTGTCTACAACACTAGAGTCTTATTACATGCTATTGAACAGGGGTCTTCCTTATCTTTACCATCTGGAGTACTTGCATTGGATGCTAAAAATGCCTTCGACAAAGTTCATTGGCAATATCTATTCCAGACCTTATTGGCATTACATTTTTTGGTCAAACTTCCTAACTATTTTCTCTTTTTAGAGGTACCATACAAGGTTGTCCCTTGTCTCCTTTGTTATTTCTTCTTGTTATTGAACCCTTACTCATTACGTTCAGAAACTGTATTGCTATTACTGGTATTAATATCAAGGATGTCACCATAAAAACATTAGCTTATGCAGATGATATACTTTTATTAGTAATCCTGAATCCTCATTTCCTCCATTTGATATGATCTCATTATACTCTCAGATGTCAGGTTATACATTAAATACCAACAAAACAATTTTTTCCTCTCAATCTTCATTGTACACCTGATATGTTACCCATACAAGACATAATTTGGCAAAGGGATAAAATTAAATACCTTAGTATTCTGTTTTCCAATTCTATGGAAAAAAAAAATTACATTACATTGTGAATCTATTATAACCTATATTAAAGATAAATTCTCCAAATGGTCTGCATTACATCTTTCATGGTGGGGGAAAATTGATTCAATAAAAATGGTAATGCCTCCTAAAAGTATTTATTCCCTAGCTGTGTTCCCTAGTCAATTTCCTACGCAGTTTTATAAGACTGTTGATTAACACTTTTTAAGGTTCTTTGGAATAATAAATCTCCCCGTATAAGCTATAAAAAATTTAAAATGGCAAAATGTAATGTAGGATTTGGTTTGCCAGATTTTTTTAATGATCATAAAGCGTTTATATTAAAACAAAGCTCTCTTTGGTTTAATCATTCTACATCAATAATCCCCCTGCATGGCTTTTTATAGAAAAAGGTTTGATAACACCGTTTCCTTTACCTACTTGGCTAACTATATCTAACACTTCAATGTTAATTAATAAATCTATTATTTTGAAATCTACAAAGTTAATACTTCACGATTTAGATTCACTTTTTCAATCTACTATTTCACATACATTAGATAAGTCATTATGGCACAATCCTAGAATAAAACTTTCTCGAACTGTAAAATGTTGGCACTCTTGGATAAAAGCTGGTATTTTTTATTTAATAGATATTTTCCAGGATAATACTTTTTATCATTTGATGTTTTGCAACAAACGCACAAGTTACTTACTTGTCTAACGATATATCTGTAAGAGACATTAGTTAGTGATAGATTCCTTACCTTAGAATATCCCCAGGCGTCAGACTGGATCCAGAAAGTTTTCGTCAGCAGTACCCCTGCGCGTCGGTAGGCATCGTCGTACGGCTCCGCGCACGCCGCTGGCGTCGTAGTCGCCGAGATGATGTTGTCGGAACTACTTAGACGCGCCGATGCGCGCTGACATCAGTTCTGTACACGACTTTCCGCGCCAGGAACGCAGAGCCATGCCAGAGATCGACTACTGGTGCAATAGAACCAGGGCCCTGAAAGGGACTACCTGAACCCTAGAGAACAGTTCGCAGAATGCGGAGGATGGGTGGGCAGTAAGGAATCTATCACTAACTAATGTCTCTTACAGATGTATAGTTACACAAGTAAGTAACTTGTGCATCTGAAAGAGACACGTTAGTGATAGATTCCTTACCTTAGAATACATACCCAAGCAATACCAACCCCGGTGGTGGGTCTGCGAAGTGAGATTACACCAGAAAGTCACGGAGAACCCTTGACTGTCAAGGCAATAGTGCTTAGTGAAAGTGTGCAGCGAGGCCCACGTGGCCGTCTGACAGATGTCTTGCAGTGGGACACCGCGTCCCAATGCTGTAGTAGCCGCTGTCGCCCTGGTCGAATGGGCGCGCAACCCTACCGGAGGCTCCTTTTTAGCCAAAGAGTAACAGGCTTGAATACACAAGACAACCCAGCGGGAGATAGTTGTCTTGTGCACAGCCCGGCCTTTCTTGGCGCCCACGTAGCCAACAAAGAGCTGGTCATCCACCCGGAACTGTTGTGTGCGGTTGAGATAGAATGAAAGCGCACATTTTGGGTGCAGACGGTGGAGCCTTCCTTCCTCTCTTGAAGGGTGCGGAGGCGGAAAGAAAGTGGGCAGAGTAATAGTTTGCCCGAGTTGAAAGGCAGTGACTACTTTTGGTAGAAAGGAGGGACGTGGTCGAAGCACAACCTTGTCCGGATGAACCGTCAGGAAAGGAGGTTTACAGGAAAGAGCCTGGAGCTCACTCACACGCCTAGCGGAGGTGATGGCCACCAGGAAGACAGTTTTCAAAGTTAATAATTGCAAAGGACAGTTATGAAGAGGCTCAAAGGGAGCGCACATTAAGTATGTGAGAACCAGGTTCAAGTCCCACTGAGGCATCACAAAAGGAACAGGAGGGAAAAGGTGAGTAATGCCTTTGAGAAATCTATTGACAATAGGGGACTTGAAAAGAGAGGGCTGATCAGGCAGCCTGGGAAAGGCTGAAAGAGCAGAAAGGTAGCCCTTAATAGTGCCCAGAGCAGAGCCCTGCTGGGCCAAAGAGAGAAGGAACAACAGGACCTCAGAAAGAGGGGCAGAAAGGGGATCTACAGCTTGCGCTGTGCACTATGCCACAAATTTGTTCCACCGGCAGGCGTATACAGTTTTAGTTGAGGGACGCCTGGCTGCCAGAATTACATTACAGACTTCAGGAGGCAAGTTAAATGCAATTAACTGTCGCCGCTCAATCTCCACGCAAGGAGGTGGAGGCAGGACAGGTTCGGGTGGAGGACCGCCCCCTGTTGCTGCGACAGAAGATCCTCCCGAAGAGGCAGTCGGATCGGGGGATCCACGCTCATACTGAGTAGCTCGGGATACCAAACTCTTCGAGCCCAGTCCGGTGCCACAAGAATGACTTGGGCCCGGTCGCGTCTGATCTTCTTCAGCACTCTGGGTAGAAGTGGTATAGGCGGAAAGGCGTACAACAGACCGCAACTCCACTAGCGGCGAAAAGCGTCTCTGAGCGAGTGCCGCCTTGGAAATTCCAACGCGCAGAACCGCTGACATTGCGCCTTGTCTTCGGTGGCGAATAGATCCATTATGCACCGCCGGCTGAGTTCGTCCGCCGTGGCGTTCAAAGAACCTGCCAAGTGTTGAACCACCAGGATAACGCCCTGGAGTTGCAGCCACGTCCAGAGGTGCAGAGCCTCCGGACATAGCGTCCACGACCCCACCCCGCCTTGCTTGTTGCAGTACCACATGGCAGTGGTGTTGTCTGTGAACACCTGCACTACCCTCCCCTTGACAGAGGGAAGGAATACTTTCAGTGCAAGTAGGATTGCCCTGAGCTTCAAAAGATTGATATGGAGCTTGGACTCCGCCGGAGACCAGATGCCTCTGATCTCCGCCTCTCCCATGTGGCCGCCACATCCCAGGAGGGACGCATCCGTCACCACTGTGTGCTCCTGTTGGGGAAGGGAGAGGGATTTGCCACTGACCCAACGCTGGTCCGTGAGCCACCACTGCAAGTCTTGTGCAGTGTCCTCCGAGATCTGGACGTAGGCAGACAGGTTTCCCTGATGCTGCGTCCAATGGAACTTCAGGTCACACTGCAGAGCCCGCATATGCCATGTGGCATGATTGATCAGCAGGATGCAGGAGGCCATGAGGCCCAGCAGTCTGAGTGTCTTCCTGACCGAAACCGAGGACCAGGGCTGAAAGATCGGAATCATAGCCCGAATGTCCCGGACTCGCTGTTCGGGAGGTTAAACCCGAAATTACGCTGTGTCTAGAACCTCTCCGATGAAGAGGAGCTTCTGAGAGGGAATCAGATGCGACTTCAGCACGTTGACGGAGAACCCCAGCAAATGCAGGAGGTCGGCCGTAGTCTGGAGGTGGGAGACGACTGCCTGGGCCTTTAACAACCAGTCGTCGAGATAGGGGAAGACTGAGACCCCTAATCTGCGCAGATGAGCTGCGACCACCGCCATGACTTTTGTGAACACCCGAGGGGCGCTGGTAAGGCCAAAAGGGAGCACAGTTAACTGAAAGTGCTTGTGGCCAACCGCGAACAGCAGGTAACGCCGGTGGGCCGGCAGGATGGGGATATGAAAATAAGCATCCTGCAAGTCCAACGCTACCATCCAGTCTTGCGGGTCTAGGGCAAACAAGACCTGAGCCAGCGTGAGCATCTTGAACTTCTCCTTCCGGAGGAAGCGATTGACGTTCCGGAGGTCTAAGATAGGACGCAGGCCCATGTCCTTTTGCGGAACCAGGAAGTAGTGGGAGTAACAACCACGACCTACTTTTGGCGTTGGAACGTGCTCGATGGCCCCCTTGGCCAAGAGGGCCGCAACTTCCTGCTGGAGAAGTGCCAAATGATCCCCCGACATGCGGTGGAACTGAGGCGGCATGGCTGGAGGAGTAGTCTGGAAGGGGAGGGAGTGGCCCCTTAGGACTATCTGCAGAACCCACCTGTCCGAAGTGGTGGTGCGCCAGTGGGGGAGGTGATGGCGAATCCTGCCGCCCACTGGCGTTTGGTGGGCCTGAAACACTGGACTAGGAAGGTTTTGAGGCAGAGGTGGCAGGGGCGGTGGTGGACTGACCCGCCTGCTGGCCCTGTGACCACTTCGGCGGGCCCCCCGTCTGCAGCTGCGCTGAGACTGTTGCTGTGCAGGCCGGCGGCTCTGAAAGGAACGCGTTTGGGCGCCTCGACCCTGTAGGCAACCTTAAGGGAGTGCGCGTGGTGGCAAGGCCCAAGGACTGGGCGGTAGCCCGGGAGTCTAAGGCGTTCCAATGTGCTATCCGCTTTGTCACCAAAGAGGTGTGTGCCATCAAAGGGCATAACCAACAAGTGCACTGGACATCCCCTGAGAAGCCAGTTGTTCTAGGCGTAACAGCGGAGCGCCACTGTTGTGGAAATTGCTCTGCCGAGGGAGTCGGCGGTGTCAAGGCCACAACGGATGGTGAATTTCGCAGCATCTCTCCCCCCGGTAATGGCTTGGGAGAGCACCGCCTGAGCTTCTGCCGGACACTGAGGCAGCACCCTGTGCCACTGTGTCCTACACAGAGTGGGAACAGAGGCCCAAAAGGCATGCAGTATTTACCGTCCGTAAACCTGAACTGGCAGAGGTGAAAATCTTTTTCCCAAACTGTTCAAGTTTTTGTGGATTCCTTGTCCGGAGGGGCGGAAGGAAATGCGCTCGCGTAACAGAATGGCTGTAAGGGCGTTATTAAAAGACAGAAGTGGCACCGTGGAGGAGGCCGCTGGCTGCAGCACCTCAGTCAGGAGATTGGTCCTGATAGGCACCGATGGGAGCTGGTGGTTAAGAGCCTCAGCTGTCCTACGCAACCCAGAAAAGGACCCAACCTCCTCCGGAACTACGGAAGAAGGGGACAGTGTACCAGGGTGCGGAGAGAAATCCAGATCACCTGGACCCTCCACATCGCCCTCTGATTCCGGACGAGGGGGTCCTCAGACCCCTCCCAGTACACCCCTTCATTCACTGTCTGCTGGTAAGGACGAGGGGCCCGGGGAAAGGGAATAAATTCCCCCCCCGGAATAGGAATTGGAGGATAATAGACCAATTCAGGCTCTACGTAGTCCGGGCCCATAGGCAATGGTGTCGTCTCCGGCGCCGGTCCCGGCGCTGGAGGGGGCGCCGGCCCCGGCCGGAGGCGGCGCCGAGGCCGGAGCCAACGACGCTGCAGGGTATCTTGCCGGCGTAGCCGGGGCCAAAGGCGACGGCACAGGAGCAGAACCATCCAACCGGAGGCGGCGCCGAGGCCGGAGCCAACGGCGCCTCAGGGTATCTTGCTAGCGTAGCCGGGGCCAAAGGTGGCGGTACGGGGGCAGAACCACCCAACGGGTCCACGGGGCCCGAAGGCGCTCCGGAGGGACCGGATGGGGCAAATAAACGGCCCATGGCCGACAAGAATACCTGTATTTTTTCCGGGGGCGCGTACGGCCCCGTCAAAGGCGGGCAGGCCGCAGGCAACAACGGAGGCTCCACAGGAGCCGCGGGGGAGTGACCCCCCGCCCCCTCTACCGCGTGCCGCGACCGGCGAGGGGTAGACGAAGAGCGACGCCGCTTCTTCGACTTTTTATGGCGCCTGGACTTACCTGCGATTCCAACGAACAATGGTGTCGGCTCCGTGACCGATCCCTCGACCTCCCACGGGAGCAGGACCTTGAGTGGCGCAGAACCGAGTGCCGGGCCTTCAACAACTTTCGAGAACGCTCCCGCAAAGCCTTCGGCGCCATTGCCCGACAATCGGAGCACGTCTCGGTGCACCAGAAGTCGATACTCGACAAAAGAAGAGAAACAAGTCTCAGAAACCAAGTTAAAATATTAACTAGGAGTACCGCTCTCTCTCGGATCTGCGCTTGCTGGGGCAGAAAAAGAACTGACGTCAGCGCGCATGGGCGCGTCTAAGTAGCTCCGACGACGTCATCTCGGCGACTACGACGCCAGCGGCGTACGCGGAGCCGTACGACGACGCCTACCGACGCGCAGGGGTACTGCTGACGAAAGCTTTCCGGATCCAGTCTGACGCATGGGGATATTCTAAGGTAAGGAATCTATCACTAACGTGTCTCTTTCAGATATTTTGCTTACCTCCTTCTGATTTTTTCTAAATATGAGCTTTTATGTAATTCCATACTTGACTCTTTCCTAATAATATTCCCACAAATATTAATTTAGATTTAACAATTTATATTCAGGCAGTGTCTTCTTCATTTCACGCTGTTTCATTCATTTAAAAATAATTGAAAAATGTTCAAGGTAATAATACTGAAATGCTTTCAACGTTGTGGAATAATGAACTCTCCATATCATTCTCACAGGATACATGGAAGAAAATATGGTTAAATAATATTTCAGGATGGTTACGTGTATCATTGTATCGCACAAGTTACTACTTGTGTAACGATATATCTGTAAGAGACATTAGTTAGTGATAGATTCCTTACCTTAGAATATCCCCAGGCGTCAGACTGGATCCGGAAAGTTTTTCGTCAGCAGTACCCCTGCGCGTCGGTAGGTGGCATCATGCGGCTCCGCGTCCGTCGCTGGCGTCGTAAGCGCCGAGATGACGTCACGGAGACTACTTAGGCGCCACCCATGCGCGCTGACGTCAGTTCTGCACACGACTTTCCGCGCCAGGAACGCAGAGCCATGCAAGAAACTGACCACTGGTCCCATGAAACTAGGGCCCTGAAAGGGATGACCTTAACCCTAGAATCAGTTCGCAGAACGGGGAAGATGGGTGGGGCGGTAAGGAATCTATCACTAACTAATGTCTCTTACAGATATATCGTTACACAAGTAGTAACTTGTGCATCTGAAAGAGACACGTTAGTGATAGATTCCTTACCTTAGAATAGATACCCCAGCAATACCAACCCCGGTGGTGGGTCTGCGAATAGATTACACCAGAAAGTCACGGAGAACAGAACGGCCAAAGAAGCCGTCTCTCCGGACTTAGCTGTCAAGGAAGTAATGCTTGGTAAACGTGTGCAGCGAGGCCCACGTAGCTGCCTGACAAATATCCTGCAAGGGAACACCGCGTCCCAAGGCAGTAGTGGCTGCCGTCGCCCTGGTAGAATGGGCACGCAGCCCCACAGGAGGCTCCTTCTTAGCCAACGAGTAACACGTTTTTATGCACAGAACGACCCACCGAGAGATGGTTCATTTGTGCACGGCCCAACCTTTTTTGGCGCCCACGTAGCCAACAAAGAGCTGGTCATCCACCCGGAACTGTTGTGTGCGCTTCAGATAGAACGAGAGCGCACGTTTTGGGTCCAGACGGTGGAGCCTCTCTTCCTCTTTTGAAGGATGCGGAGGCGGAAAGAAGGTGGGCAAAGTGATGGTCTGCCCGATGTGGAAGGGCGTGACAACCTTTGGCAAGAAAGAAGGACGGGTCCTTAAAACCACCTTGTCCGGATGAACATAAAGGAAAGGAGGTTTAGAAGAAAGAGCCTGGAGCTCACTCACTCTTCTGTCAGAGGTGATAGCTACCAGGAAAGCCGTCTTTAGAGTAAGAAGACGTAAAGGACAGTTATGAAGGGGCTCAAAAGGAGCGCACATCAGATAGGTCAAGACAAGATTTAAGTCCCATTGAGGCATTATGAAAGGCACGGGAGGAAACGTGTGTGTAATGCCTCCAGGAAACGGTTAACAACCGGGGACTTAGAGAAGGCTGATCTGGAAGCTTGAGAAAGGCAGAGATGGCCGAAAGATAACCTTTGATAGTGCCCAGAGCAGAGCCCTGCTGGGCCAAGGATAGTAGGAACAGAAGGACCTCCGAAGGAGGGGCAGAAAGGGGATCCACAGACTTTGCTGTGCACCATGCCACAAACTTGTTCCACCTGCAGGCGTATACCGTTTTAGTGGAGGGACGCCTGGCTGCCAAAATGACATCACAGACTTCGGGAGGAAGATCGAAAGCTGTCAACTGTCGCCGCTCAATCTCCACGCATGGAGGTGGAGGCTGGACAGGTTCGGGTGGAGGACCGTCCCCTGCTGCTGCGACAGAAGATCCTCCCGAAGAGGCAGTCGGATCGGGGGATCGATCGCCATGTTGAGTAGCTCGGGATACCAGTATCTTCGTGCCCAATCCCGAGCCACAAGGATGACTTGGGCCCGGTCGCGCCGAATCTTCTTCAGCACTCTGGGCAGAAGTGGTATAGGCGGAAAGGCGTACAACAGACCGCAGCTCCACTCGCGACGAAAAGCGTCGCCTAGCGAGTGCCGCCTTGGAATTTCCATCGCGCAGAACTGATGACATTGCGTGTTCTCTTCGGTGGCGAATAGATCTAACCAAGGCTCTCCCCACTGCAGAAAGAGACCTTGCGCCACGTCCGAGTTCAGACGCCATTCGTGATCCATCAAGCACCGCCGGCTGAGTTCGTCTGCCCTGGCGTTTAGAGAACCTGCCAGGTGTTGAACCACCAAGGTAATGCCTTGATGTTCCAGCCATGTCCAGAGGCGCAGAGCCTCCTGACATAGGGTCCACGACCCCACCCCGCCCTGTTTGTTGCAATACCACATGGCGGTGGTGTTGTCCGTGAACACCTGCACTACACTCCCCCGGACAGAGGGAAGGAATGCCTTTAGTGCAAGTCGGATCGCCCGAAGCTCCAAAAGAATGATATGGAGCCGGGACGCCGCCGGAGACCAGAGGCCTCTGATCTCCGCCTCTCCCAAGTGGCCGCCCCATCCCAAGAGGATGAGGCGTCCGTCACCACTGTGTGCTCCGGTTGGGGAAGGGAGAGGGATCTGCCATTGACCCAATCGCGATTCGTGAGCTACCACTGCAATTGTCGTGCAGTGCCCTCCGAGATCTGGACATGATTGGACAGGTTGCCCTGATGCTGTGCCCACTGGAACTTCAGGTCCCACTGCAGAGCTCGCATATGCCACCTGGCATGTTGCACTAGCAGAATGCAGGAGGCCATCAGGCCCAGGAGCCGGAGGGTCATCCTGACTGAAACCCGGGATAGAGGTTGAAAGATCGGAATCATAGCCTGAATATCCCGGACTCGCTGCTCGGGAGGATAAACCCGAAACTGCGTCGAATCCAGAACCGCTCCGATGAAGGGGAGCTTCTGAGAAGGACTCAGGTGCGACTTCGGCACGTTGATGGAGAACCCCAGCAAATGCAGGAGGTCAGCCGTAGTCTGAAGGTGGGTGACGACTGCCTGGGGCGAGCCCGCCTTCAACAACCAGTCGTCGAGGTAGGGGAAGACTGACACCCCTGACCTGCGCAGATGAGCTGCGACCACCGCCATCACTTTCGTGAACACCTGAGGGGCGCTTGTAACGCCAAACTGAAAATGCTCCTGGCCTACCGTGAATCGCAGGTAACGCCGGTGGGCCGGCAGGATGGGAATGTGAAAATATGCGTCCTGCAAGTCCAACGCTGCCATCCAGTCTCCAGGGTCGAGGGCAGCCAAGACCAGAGCCAGAGTCAACATCTTGAACTTCTCCTTCCGGAGGAAGCGATTGACGTTCCTGAGGTCCAAGATGGGGCACAAGCCCCCTTTCTCCTTCTTGGGGACCAGAAAGTAGTGGGAATAACAACCATGTCCTACTTCTGGCCCAGAAACGCGCTCGATGGCCCCCTTGGCCAAGAGGGCCGTAACTTCCTGTTGGAGAAGCGCCAAGTGATCCCCCGACATGCAGTGGAACCGAGGTGGCATGGCCGGGGGGGCAGACTCGAAGGGGAGGGAGTAGCCCCTTCGGACGATTTGCAGCACCCACCTGTCCGAAGTGACAGAGCGCCAGTGGGGGAGGTGATGTTGAATCCTGCCGCCCACCGGCATGGGGTGCACCCCAAAGCTCGGACTAGGAAGGCTTTGAGGCGGATGCTGCGGGAGCGGAGGTGAACTGACCCGCACGCTGGCCCCCTGTGCCGCCACAGCGGCCACCACGCCCGCGCTGAGGTTGGTTCTGCGCAGGCCTCTGGCTGAACGGACGTGTAGGGGCGCCCCTTCCGTGGCCACGAAAGGAACGAAAGGTAGACGTGGCCGGGCGTGTGGTGGAGAGACCCAAGGACTTGGCTGTAGCCCGAGAGTCCTTAAAACGCTCCAGCGCACTGTCTGCCTTATCGCCAAACAGGCGAGAACCATCAAAAGGCATGTCCATGAGGGAACTCTGGACATCCCCCGAAAACCCCGTGGACCGCAGCCAGGCGTGTCGCCGCAAGGCCACCGTCGTGGAGATGGCTCTCCCCAAAGAGTCTTCGGTGTCCAACCCACACCGAATGGCGAACTTCGCGGCATCCTTCCCCTCCGCAACAGCTTGGGAAAGTACAGCCCGAACCTCCTCCGGGCACTGGGGCAGAGTTTGCGCCACCGTGTCCCACACAGCGTGAGAATAGCGGCCCAAGAGGCATGCGGTGTTGACTGACCGCAGCCCCAGGCTGGCAGAGGAAAACAACCGTTTGCCAAGCTGCTCCAGCTTTTTCGATTCCTTATCCGGCGGAGCGGTAGGGAATGCAGTTTGGGAAGTGGAGGCCTGAATGACCAGGCTCTCCGGTGTCGGATGAGTTGTCAAAAAGGCAGGGTCACCCGGTGCCGGGCGGTGACGCCTGGCCACGTTTTTATCCACAGGAACCCCTGTGGCTGGCCTAGACCAGGTGCCCATCAAAACATCCGTCAAGGCCTCATTGAACGGAAGCAGAGGTTCCATGGAACTTGCCGCCGGCTGAAGCACTTCAGTAAGGAGGTTAAGTCTTGGGGGTAACAGTAGGCAGGTCAAGGTCAAGAGCTTCAGCTGCTCTACGGAGCACCACAGTGTATGTGGCGCCTTCCTCCATGACAGTGGTAGGAGACCCAAACCCAGGCTCAGAGGAGAGGTCAAGGCCACCTGCATCCTCTGAGTCCTCTGCCCACTCCTGTTCGGACTCGCACTGCCGTGCAAGAGGGACCTCCGACCCCTCCCAGTCCTCCCCCTCCACAACGGGCGGTTGAGGCACAGGGGAAAACAAATGCTCCACCGGCGCCAGGAACGGCGCCAGTCGGCGCCGTTCCGGCTCCATGTCCCAATTAGGGTCCCAAGCCGGAGCAAAACTGCCCGGAAACTCGGGCAAGGGCGGAGGTGGGACGAACGGAACCCAGGGCGGCGCCTGGAAGGGAGCCGCAGGGGGCACCGGGCCGGAGCCGCTGGCGGAGGACCCTGCGGCGCTGATGCCGGAGCCGCTAGCAGAGGACCTTGCGGCGCCGGGGCCGGAGCCGCCGGTGGCAAGCAAGGGCCCTCACTAGGGACCGCGGGGCCCGAAGGCGCGCCGGCGGGAGCCCTAGGCCTGAAAAGGCGGTCCATGGCGGCAAGAAACTCTTGCACCTGGGCCGGAATCGCCGACGGACCCGGGTATGGCGGGTAGGCCGCGGGACTGTCAGGCTCCAACGGAGCCGTGGGGGAAGGACCCCGGGCCCCCTCGTCCGCGTCCGAAGACCGACGGGGGGAGGTCGCAGAGCGTACGCGCTTCTTCGACTTTTTCTTGTGACGTCTCTTACCCGATTCCGAGGGTGAAGACTTGGACCCCGAGGAGTGATGATGATGATGACTCCGCGGTCGGTCCCTCGAGCGACCCCTGGACCTCGAACGGCGCGGAGACAACTGTCGGGCCTCCAGCAGCTTTCGGGACCGCTCCCGCAAAGCCTTCGGAGCCATGGCCAGACAGTCAGAACATGACCGGGAGTCATGGTCGCGCTCCAGACAGTAGAGACAGACGCCATGGGGGTCGGCCACCGACATCGTACGGCGGCAGGCCTTGCAGGATTTAAACCCAGGCATCCCTACGTGGCACCAGGAGTCAAAGACTCAAAGAAGTAGAGACAAAAGTCCCAAAAAAAAGTAGTCAAAAAGTGACTAAGGTACGTGCTCTAACCGGATCTGCGCTTGCTGGCGCGGAAAAAGAAAGAACTGACGTCAGCGCGCATGGGTGGCGCCTAAGTAGTCTCCGTGACGTCATCTTGGTGCTTACGATGCCAGCGACGGACGCGGAGCCGCACGACGCCACCTACCGACGCGCAGAGTTACTGCTGACGAAAAACTTTCCGGATCCAGTCTGACGCCTGGGGATATTCTAAGGTAAGGAATCTATCACTAACGTGTCTCTTTCAGATAAACAAATTCCTTTATTCTTTTTAACGGTTTATGGACTGCGTTAAAGTTATATTAAGTTAAGCTTCTATCTACTTTGAATTGTAGGCATTGTTACTTACATCCAGGTTCGTTAAAACATATGCTTTTTGAACGTAATTTCGTTCTTTTGGAGGGAAGTTTGGGATGTCATAAAAAACATTCAATTTCTCTGAAACGCTTTCATTTAATATTTTGATTTGCAAATCTGTTGCTCTTTCTACTTAATGGTCTGACCTGAACTGCAAAATGTTAGACTTTTTATTGTCAGCAGCTTTAAAGTCTATTACTGCATGTTGGAGAGATGTGTCCTCATTATCTTTTCATACTTGGTGGTCATGGATAATTTTTACAAGAGGTGCTAATTTATCCTTATCTGGTATTGTTCATAACAGTCCTTATCACTCACTTCAGACTTATAGAACAAGTTACTTACCTTCGGTAACGATATATTTGTAAGAGACATATTAGTTATGGATTCCTTACCTTAGAATTACCCGCAGGCTTCAGACTGGATCCGGAGAATTTTTATTCAGCAGTACCTCTGCGCGTCGGTAGGTGGTGTCGGTCGATTCCGCGTTTGTCGTTGGCGTCGTGATCGCCAGAATGACGTTGCGGTATCTACTTAGACGCTGCCCCTGTGCACTGACGTCAGTTCTTTACAGGACATTCCACGCCAGAAGTGCAGAGCCATGCAAGACACTGACCAGTGGTGCATAAAACTAAGGCCCTGAAAGGGAGTCGCTTACTCTAGAAGTCAGTTAACAGAATGGGGAGGATGGGTGGGACTAATATATGTTTCTTACAGATATATCGTTACCGAAGGTAAGTAACTTTTTCATCTGAAAGAGACTATTAGTTATGGATTCCTTACCTTAGAATAGATAGCCCAGCAATACCAACCCTGGAGGTGGGTCTGCGAACCAAGTTCACATCAGGAAGTCCTGAAGTACGGAGCGGCCAAAAAAGCCATCTCTCTGGAGTTGGCTGTCCAAGCAGTAATGTTCAATGAACGTGTGCAATGAAGCCCACGTGGCTACCTGGCAGATGTCATGAAGGGGAACTCCATGTCCCAAAGCAGTAGTGGCTGCCGTCACCATGGTGGAATGGGCGCGCAACCCTACTGGAGGTTCCTTTTTCACCAAGGAATAACAAATTTTAATGCAAAGAACGACCCATCGAGAGATGGTTCGTTTTTGCACAGCCAGACCTTTCTTGGCGCCCACATAGCCAACAAAGAGCTGATCATCCACCCGGAATTGGTTTGTGCGATCCAGATAAAATGAGAGCGCACGTTTTGGATCCAGACGGTGGAGCCTCTCCTCCTCTTTAGAAGGGGGCGGGAAGAAGGTGGGCAAAGTGATGGTCTATCCTATGTGGAAAGAAGTAACCACTTTGGGAAGGAAAGAAGGTCAAGTTCGAAGGACAACCTTGTCCGGATGAACAGCAAGGAAAGGAGGCTTAGAAGAAAGAGCCTGAAGCTCACTCACTCTGTGAGCAGAGGTGATGGCAACCAGAAAAGCAGTCTTTAAGGTCAAGAGTCTGAGAGGACAATTATGTAGCGGCTCGAAGGGAGCGCACATAAAGTAAGTCAGAACAAGGTTCAAGTCCCACCGGGGCATTACGAAAGGAATAGAAGGAAACAGGTGAGTAATGCCCTTAAGGAAACGATTTACAATAGGGGACTTGAAAAGAGAAGGCTGATCAGGAAGCCTAAGAAAGGCCGAAATGGCCGAGAGGTAGCCCTTGAGGGTGCACAGAGCAGAGCCCTGCTGGGCCAAAGAAAGCAGGAAGAGGAGAACCTTAGAAAGGGTGGCAGAAAGGGGATCCACAGCCTTTGCTGCGCACCATGCCACAAATTTGTCCATCTACAGCCGTATACTGTTTTAGCAGAGGGACGCCTGGCTGCCAAGATAACATTACAGACTTCAGGAGGAAGGTCGAAGGCTGTCAACTGTCTCCGCTCAATCTCCACGCAAGGAGGTGGAGGCTGGACAGGTTCAGGAGGAGAACCGTCCCCTGCTGCTACGACAGAAAATCCTCCAAAAGGGGCAGTCTGATCGGAGGATCTATGGCCATGTTCAAGAGCTTGGGATACCAGACTCTTCGTGCCCAGCCCGGAACCACAAGAATTACTTGGGCCCGGTCGCGCTTGATCTTCTTCAGCACTCTGGGCAGAAGTGGTATAGGCAGAAAGGCGTATAGAAGACCGCAACTCCACTCGCGATAAGCGTCGCCTAGTGAGTGCCGCCTTGGAAATTCCAACCTGCAGAACTGCTGACATTGCGCGTTCTCTTCGGTGGCGAATAGATCTAACCAAGGCTCTCTCCACTGCTGAAAGAGACCTTACACCCCCTCCGAGTGAAGACGCCATTCGTGATCCATCAAGCACCGGCGGCTGAGTTTGTCCGCCCTGGCGTTCAGTGAACCTGCCAGGTGTTGAACCACCAGGGACATGCCCTAATGTTCCAGCCACTTTCAGAGACGAAGGGCCTCCTAACAGAGGGTCCACGACCCCACTTCGCCCTGTTTGTTGCAATACCACATGGTGGAAGTGTTGTCTGTGAACACCTGCACTACTCTTCCTTTGACAGAAGGAAAGAATGCCTTCAGTGCTAGACGACTCGCCCGGAGCTCCAGAGGTTGATCTGGAGCCCGGACTCCGCTGGAGACCAGAGGCCTCTGATCTCCGCCTCTCCCATGTGGCCGCCCGATCCCATGAGTGACGCATCTGTTACCACTGTGAAATCTGGTTGGGGAAGGGAGAGGGATCTGCCGTTGACCCAATCCTGGTTCGTGAGCCGCCACTGCAACTGGT
Organism: Calotriton arnoldi; assembly: GCA_963921515.1. Lineage (NCBI taxonomy): Eukaryota > Metazoa > Chordata > Amphibia > Caudata > Salamandridae > Calotriton > Calotriton arnoldi. The sequence goes on from CAWUFW010000230.1 coordinate 1,295,715, forward strand.
GTGCAGTCCCCGCCGAGATCTGGACGACATTGGACAGATTCCCCCGATGCTGCACCCACTGGAACTTCAGGTCCCACTGCAGAGCCCGCATATGCCACCTGGCATGATCCACCAGCAGGATGCAGGAGGCCATGAGGGCCAGCAGCCTCAGGGTCATTCTCACCGAAATCCGGGATAGAGGCTGGAACATATCGGTATCATAGCCGAATATCCCGGACTCGCTGTTTGGGAGGATAGGCCCGAAACTGCGCTGTGTCCAGAACTGCTCCGATGAAAAGGAGCTTCTGAGAAGGGTTCAGGTGCAACTTCGGCATGTTGACTGTGAACTCCAGCGAACGCAGGAGGTCCGCCGTAGTCTGGAGGTGGGCGACGACAGCCTGGGGCGAGCTCGCTTTTAACAACCAGTCGTCGAGATAGGGGAAGACTGGAACACCTGATCTGCGCAGATGAGCTGCAACCACCGCCATCACTTTCGTGAACACCCGTGGGGTGCTGGTAAGGCCAAAGGGGAGCACGGTAAACTGAAAATGCTCATGGCCTACCGTGAACCGTAGGTAACGCCTGTGGGCCGGCAGGACGAGGATGTGAAAATAAGCGTCCTGCAAGTCCAACGCTACCATCCAGTCTCCAGGGTTGAAGGCAGACAGGACCTGAGCCAAAGTCAACATTTTGAACTTCTCATTCCAGAGGAGCGGTTGACGTCCCTTAGGTCTGAGATAGGACGCAGGCCTTTGTCCTTCTTGGGCACCAGAAAGTAGTGGGAGTAGCAGCCACGACCTACTTCTGGCACAGGGACTCGCTCGATAGCTCCCTTGGCCAAGAGAGCCGCAATTTCCTGACGGAGAAGGGCCAAGTGATCCTCCGAAATGCGATGGAGTGTTGGTGGCATGGAGGGAGGGGTAGTCTTAAAGGGGAGGGACTAGCCCCTTCGGACTATCTGCAAAACCCACCTGTCCGACGTGATGTTGTGCCAGTGGGGAGGTGATGGCCGATCCTGCCGCCCACTGGCAACTGGTGGCCCTGAAAGGTCAGACTAGGAAGGTTTGGAGGCTGCTGCAGAGGGGGCACTAGTGTACTGGAGCGCCAGCTGGGCCCCAGACTCACGGCGGTGGGTCCAAAGTCCCCTGACCCCAGGCCTGTGGGCACTCCTTTCATAGCCACGAAAGGGGCGAAAGGCAGACTGCGCGGGGCGAAAGGTGGAAACGAGGCCTAAAGATCTGGCCATAGCCCTAAAGTCCTTGAAGCGCTCGAGCACATTGTCCGCCTTGTCGCCAAACAAGCGACGTCCATCAAAGGGTCCAAAAGAGTCGATTGGACATCGCCCGATAAGCCAGTGGACCTCAGCCAGGCGTAGCGTCTCAGGGCTACTGACGTTGAAATCGTCCTGCCTAACCAGTCGGCAGTGTCCAGCCCACAGCGAATGGCCAACTTTGCTGCATCCCTCCCCTCTGCGACCGCACGGGAGAGTACGGCCCAGGCCTCCTCCGGGCACTGTGGCAGCACCTGCGCAACTGTGTCCCACACGGAGTGGGTGTAACGGCCCAAGAGACGTGCAGTGTTCACTGACTGCAGTCCTAAGCTGGCGGAAGAAAACATCATCTTCCCAAGATGATCCAGCTTCTTGGATTCCATATCTGGAGGAGCAGTAGGGAACGCGCCTTTGGACATTAAGGCTTGGACCACTAAGCTCTCAGGGGTAGGATGTTGGGAGAGGAAAATGGGGTAGCCCGGGGCCGGGCGGTGGCGTTGGGCAATCATCCTATCCACAGGAGCCCTGTGCTGGGCTTGGACCAAGTGCCCAGAAGGATGTCTGTGAGGGCCTCATTGAACGGCAGCAGGGGCTCCGAAGAGGCTGCTGCCGGTTGAAGCACCTCAGTAAGGAGGTTAGTCCTGACTGCCACCGTAGGTAGCTCAAGGCCCAAGGCCTCAGCCGCCCTACGCAACACCACAGTGTAGGAGGCTCCCTCCTCCGTAGCCACAGTAGGGGGAGAAAGCATACCACGGTCTGGGGATGTATCCAGACCACTGGCCTCACCCAGTTCCTCTCTCCAGTTCGGCTCTTCAAGCTGGTCTGCCAGGGACAATAGACCCCTCCCAGTCCTCCTCACTCTCTTCTAGCTGCCACTCAGGGCGATAAGGAACGCCAGGATAGAACAGATGTACAAAAGTACCCGTCGGCATCGGTCGGCGCCGGTCCGGCTCCGTGTCCATGTCGAGGGGGAGGCCGGAGTCAACATCGGTTGGGGACACAACCGGCATCGGAGGGGGCGGAGGTGTCGTCAATGGATGCGGCGCCGAAGGAGGTGTCGTAAGGTCGACCGGGGCTGATCCGGATCCAGGCCTGGATCCCTGGGGGCCCTGCGGCGCCGAGGCCGAATCCACCGGCATGGAAGGCCTAGAACCCCCAGCCGAGTCCGCGGGACCTGAAGGCCGCAGAGTCGGTCTGCCCAAAGATGGAGTGGAGGGCTTCGTAAAAGCTACGAAGTTGGGCAGGGGTCGCTCCGGCTCCCGGGAAGGGAGGGAAGCTCAGAGCCGACCCAACAGGCTCCGCGGGCGGAGCCGGAAGACTACGACCTTCCGCATCCTGTGTCGGCCGACAGACGGGGAGAAGGCGAAGACCAACGGTGCTTCTTCACCTTCTTCTTGTGCTTCGACTTACCCGAAGACGAACACTTCAAAGAGGAGTGATGGTGGTGACTCCGTGACCTCCCTCTCGACCGGGACCTAGAGCAGCACAGAGCTGACTGCCTGGCCTCGAGAAGCTTTCGGGACCGCTACCGCAAAGACTTCAGGTTCATGGCCCGACAGTCGGAGCACGACTTCGGGTCATGGTCAAGTTCCTGGCACCAGAGGCACACGAGATGTGGGTCCGTGACGGACATCAACTTGTGACAGGAGTCACAAGGTTTGAAGTCGGTCCGTCGATGTGACATCCCTTGCACCAGGAGTCGAACGACTCGAAGAAAAAGAAGTTGACAAAAAGTCGAAAGAAACTCTAGTCAAAAAAGATTAAGGGTACCGCTCTCTCTGGATCTGCGCTAGCTGGCGCGGAAAAAGAAAGAATTGACGTCCGCACGCAGGGGCGGCATCTAAGTAGATACCGCGACGTCATTGCGGCGATCACGACGCCAACGACGAACGCGGAGTTGACCGACGCCACCTACCGATGTGCAGGGGTACCTCTGAAGAAAAATTCTCTGGATCCAGTCTGACTCCTGGGGGTAATTCTAAGGTAAGGAATCCATAACTAATGGTCTCTTTCAGATATTTTTATTTCATTTCATTTTTTCTTCTAATTGTTATTTATTTCTTGAATTGTAACAATTGTATGGTTATTATGAGTAGCTCTGTCAAAAAAATGTCCACAGTGATAACAGTATGTTTTCCCCCTCACTTTTTAATTTATTATTCTTCATATTATATCTGTTTTTATATTTAAGTACTGTTATTGTTATATTTCTTGATCGAAAGACTTGTGGGTACTTAATACGGTGCTCTTTTTTGTATTGTCTTTGTTTATTATAAAATTCAATCAAATATTTTGAACATGAGAAGATGTACTCTCATTGAGAATTCCTTCCCATTTTGAATTCGTACAGTGATTAATGGCTGCATGATTACAGAAGGATATTGGACTTTGGCATGTGAACAACAAAGGCCAACATATGCTATAAGGTACATGGGAGCAGGTTAATTATTTTATCAACGCCCCTTGACAAAAGCAGAGACACAATCTTCTGTATTGGAACCTGGTAGAGTCTTCACTGCACAATAAGCACTTCAATGTTTTTGGTGATACAAGAACACATGCTCGTATGCAAATGTCATAAGAACTAAGCAGCAAAATGTATTGGATATATTACTAGGCTGCTCTGTTGTTACAGCAACTTGTTTTAATGATAAAATAAAAAGGGTGTTTTATCCTAAGCTCCAGCAGGTCCAAGAACATTCTGATCTTCCATTGTTTTTGGTATTTCCACAATCTGTGAATTAACTTCAGAAGAAGGTTTACTAAAATAGATGGGCTGACTACATTGCCCATCACAGTTGCAAAACCATCTGTCTCCTCCGCTAAACGACTGGTCCTTAGCCATCTAAAAAGCTAAAAGGTGGCCATTTGCATTGTCTTTAATATCTAACTCCATATGTGAGAAGATTCTTTAGTGATTTAATGGTTCTTTAGCGTACTGCATCTACAAACCTGCTGACCGAATCTACTGGGTGGATGTGCACAGCGGAAAAACAGACTCTCCTGTTCAGTGCCTACGCCCGTAGCCAGTTACATATATTGAGGGAATATGGAAGGGGCAACATAAAATAATGCTGTGGTGGTGTGCAGATATACAAATCATCTACAGGACTAGCGAAGACAGTCAAGCAGGGCCAAAAATATGACACCTTCAACTTTAGGATACGTAGGGACCTGACCCTCTTGCGCTAAGTTTCATAAATATGTAGGAACATAAGCCATACTCGGAGGAATCCACATGTATGGACATCTTCAGTTCTATAGTCAAGAAACAAAGATATAATGCAGAAGAATCACTAACCTTTATCAACCAGCCTGCCCTCTGAGATTTGAACTACCAGCAACTCTGTATCATTTTCTGAATCTGAATGCGGTCACAACTGCATCTATGATCTGAAAGAGACACGTTAGTGATAGATTCCTTACCTTAGAATATCCCCAGGCGTCAGGCTGGATCCGGAAAGTTTTGCGTAGCAGTACCCTTGCGCGTCGGTAGGCGGCGTCGTGCGGCTCCGCGTCCGTCGTCGGCGTCGTGATCGCCGGGATGACGTCGCGGGCAGTACTTAGGCGCCGCCCCTGCGCGCTGACGTCAGTTCTTCTTTTTCCGCGCCAGCAAGCGCAGATCCGGGAAGAGCAGTGCCCTGGTCAATTTTTGACCATACTTTTTGGTGATTTTTCACTGGTTTTTTCCCACTTTAAGGTGTCGTAGGGATGCCCGGCTTCAAGCGATGCGGCGCCTGTGCGCGGATGATGTCCGTCACCGACCCGCATTGGGAGTGTCTCTTCTGCCTCGGCCGAGGCCACGACACCGAGTCTTGTCCCGAATGCCAGGCCCTCAACCCGAAAGCTTTGCGAGAGCGGTCTCGAAAGCTCCTCGAGGCCCGGCATTCGGCTCCGCGGAGCCCCGGTCGCGTGAGAGGTCCAGGGGTCGCTCGCGGAGTGCACACCGGTCGTCGACTTCTTCGTCCGGTAAGTCTAAGCACAAGAAGTCCAAGAAGCATCGTCGCTCTCGGACTTCGCCTCGCCGGTCTCGCGACTCGGCTGAGGCCCCTCCCGGCACCGTCCCCGCCCCCGCGGCCCCGGACTTGCCTGTGGAGTCGCCCCGTCATACCCGCCCTTCCCGGGTTCGGGGGCGGATCCGGCCAAGGTACAGGAGTTCCTGTCGGCCATGGCCCGCCTCTTCGGGCCTTCAGGCCCCTCCGGTGCGCCTTCGGGCCCCGCGGGCCCTGATGGGGTTGCTCCGGCGTCGCCGGCGGCTCCGGCCCCGGCGTCGCCCGAGCCTCCAGCCTCGATCCCGGCTCCGGCTTCGGCCCCGGCCTCGATCCCGGCTCCACAACCCCCATCGACGCCGGTCGACCTCACGACACCTCCGCCGGCGCCGATGTCTCCGGTGCCGTTCTCGACGCCGCCCTGGGCTCCGGGCGGCGTCGTCCCCCAGTTCCTTCCGGCTCCGGACATGGACCCGGAGCGACGTCGCTCGACGCCGGCTCCGGCGCCGATGGGACCTTGGGTCCCAAATGTCCCTCCTCCTCCTTATTTTGAACCAGAGGAGGACCAGGAGGACTGGGAGGGGTCTGATGACCCTCTGACACGCAACTGTCAGTATGATGAGGACTGGACAGAGAGTCTAGGGGAGGCCAGTGGTCTGGATACTTCTCCTGACACTGGCATGCTGTCTCCTCCCGTGGCTACGGAGGAGGGGGCCAATTTTGGTACGGTGTTGCGTAGGGCTGCTGGGGCCTTACGTCTCCAGCTCCCTACTTTGACGGTCAAGACTAACATCTTGACAGAGGTGCTTCAGCCGGCAGCCTCCTCTGCGGAGACTGTGCTGCCGTTTAACGACGCCCTCACTGACGTTCTTTGGGCGCCTGGTCCAAGCCCAACACAGGGGCTCCTGTGGATCGGAACGTGTCCCGACGCCATCGCCCCGCTCCGGGCGACCCCCTGTTTCTTTCTGTCCACCCCACTCCTGAGAGCTTGGTTGTCCAAGCCTCCGCTTCCCAAACCGCCTTCCCTACCGCTCCTCCGGATAGGGAATCCAAACGCCTGGATCAGTTTGGGAAGAAAGGTTTTTCTTCCTCCAGTGCTGGCTTGCGGTCCGTTAACACCGCTTGTCTTTTGGGCCGATATACCCACTCCCTGTGGGATTCGGTGGCGGATGTTTTGCCCCAGTGCCCTGAGGAGGTCCAGGCACTGCTTTCCCGCGCCATTGCGGAAGGAAGGGATGCGGCCAAATACACTATCCGTTGTGGCCTTGACACCGCCGACTCGCTGGGCAGGTCGATTGCAACGACGGTGGCGCTCCGGCGCCACGCCTGGCTGAGAACCACTGGTTTTTCAGGGGATGTCCAGAATACTCTCATGGACATGCCCTTTGATGGAGTCGGTCTTTTGGGTCCAAAGCAGACCATGCGTTGGAGCGCTTTAAGGACTCACGGGCTACTGCAAAGTCCCTGGGCCTTTCTGCTACACGCCCTCCGCTACCTTCTGCTTTTCGCCCCTATCGTGGCCACGGTAGGGGCGCCCCTTCACGTCAGCAGCCCAGCCACCGGCCCGCGCAGCAGGCGTCTTCGCGTGGCCGAGGACGTGGATTCCGCCGTGGCGGATCGGGCAACCAGCGTGCGGGTCAGGCCACCACCTCCAACCCGTCCGCGGCCTCCAAGCCCTCCTAGTCCCTCCTTTCAGGTGCACGGCACGCCAGTAGGGGGCAGGGTCCGCCATCACCTTCCCCACTGGCGCACCATCACCTCGGACAGGTGGGTCTTGGACATTGTCCGAAGGGGCTACTCCCTCCCCTTCGAGACCACCCCCAGCCATGCCACCTCAATTCCACCGCATGTCAGGGGATCACTTGGTGCTTCTACGGAAGGAAGTCACGGCCCTCTTGACCAAGAGGGCCATCGAGCATGTTCCGACCCCAGAAGTAGGGCGTGGTTGCTACTCCCACTACTTTCTGGTGCCCAAAAAGGACAAGGAGGACATGCGTCCTATCTTGGACCTCCGGAACGTCAATCGCTTCCTCCGGAAGGAGAAGTTCTAGATGCTCACCCTAGCTCAGGTCTTGACTGCCCTCGACCCTGGAGACTGGTTGGTAGCGTTGGACTTGCAGGACGCGTATTTCCACATCCCCGTCCTGCCGGCCCACCGGCGTTACCTTCGGTTCACGGTAGGCCCCGAGCATTTTCAGTTCACCGTGCTCCCCTTTGGCCTTACAAGTGCCCCTCGGGTGTTCACGAAAGTGATGGCGGTGGTCGCAGCTCATCTGCGCCGGGCAGGGGTTTCAGTCTTCCCCTACCTCGACGACTGGCTGCTGAAGGCGGGCTCGTCCCAGGCAGTCGTCTCCCACCTCCAGACTACGGCCGAACTCCTGCACTCGCTGGGGTTCTCCATCAATGTGCCGAAGTCGCATCTACTTCCTTCTCCACAGCTCCTTTTCATCGGAGCAGTTCTGGACACGACGCAGTTTCGGGCCTATCCTCCCGAACGGCGAGTCCGGGATATTCAGGCTATGATTCCGATCTTTCGGCCTTTATCCTGGGTTTCGGTACGGATGACCCTGAGGCTGCTGGGCCTCATGGCCTCCTGCATCCTGCTGGTCAATCATGCCAGATGGCATATGCGGGCTCTGCAGTGGGACCTGAAGTTCCAGTGGGCGCAGCACCAGGGCAACCTGTCCGATCACGTCCAGATCTCGGAGGGGACTGCAAAACAGTTGCAGTGGTGGCTCTCGAACCGGCAATGGGTCATGGGCAGATCCCTCTCCCTTCCCCAGCCAGAGCATACAGTTGTGACGGACGCGTCCCTTCTGGGATGGGGCGGTCACATGGGAGAGGCGGAGATCAGAGGCCTCTGGTCTCCGGGCGGAGTCCCGGCTCCATATCAACATTCTGGAGCTCCGGGCGATCCGACTTGCACTCAAGGCATTCCTTCCCTCTGTCAAAGGGAAGGTAGTGCAGGTGTTCACAGACAACACCACCGCCATGTGGTACTGCAACAAACAAGGCGGGGTGGGGTCGTGGACCCTTTGTCAGGAGGCTCTGCGCCTCTGGACATGGCTGGAACATCAGGGCATGTTCCTGGTGGTTCAACACCTGGCAGGTTCCCTGAACGCCAGGGCGGACGAACTCAGCCGCAGGTGCATGATGGATCACGAATGGCGTCTTCACTCGGAAGTGGCGCAAGGACTCTTTCTACAGTGGGGAGAGCCTTGGTTAGATCTATTCGCCACCGAAGAGAACGCGCAATGTCATCAGTTCTGCGCGTTGGACTTTCCACGGCGGCACTCGCTCGGCGACGCTTTTCGTCACGAGTGGAGTTGCGGTCTATTGTACGCCTTTCCGCCTATACCACTTCTACCCAGAGTGTTGAAGAAGATTCGGCACGACCGGGCCCAAGTCATTCTTGTGGCTCCGGACTGGGCTCGAAGAGTTTGGTATCCCGAGCTACTCAATATGAGCGTAGATCCCCCGATCCGTCTGCCTCTTCGGGAGGATCTTCTGTCGCAGCAGCAGGGGACGGTCCTCCACCCGAACCTGTCCAGTCTACACCTGCTTGCGTGGAGATTGAGCGGCGGCAGTTGATTCCTTTCGACTTGCCTCCCGAAGTTTGTGATGTGATTCTGGCAGCCAGGCGTCCCTCCACTAAGGTGGTATACGCCTGCAGGTGGAACAAATTTGTGGCATGGTGCACAGCAAAGGCTGTGAATCCCCTTTCTGCCCCTCTTTCTGAGGTCCTTCTGTTCCTTCTCTCTTTGGCCCAACAGGGTTCTGCCCTGGGTACCATCAAGGGTTATCTTTGTGCTATCTCGGCCTTCCTCAGGCTCCCTGATCAGCCCTCCCTTTTCAAGTCCCCTGTTGTTAACAGGTTCTTAAAAGGCATTACTCACCTCTTCCCTCCTGTTCCGTTTGTGATGCCTCAGTGGGACTTGAACTTGGTTCTTACCTTTTTAATGTGCGCTCCCTTTGAGCCTCTACATAACTGTCCTCTTCGTCTTCTGACTCTGAAGACAGCCTTTCTGGTGGCCATCACCTCCGCTCGGCGGGTGAGTGAGCTCCAGGCTCTATCTTGCAAACCTCCCTTTCTGTCTGTTCATCCAGACAAGGTTGTTCTTCGGACGCGTCCGTCCTTCTTGCCAAAGGTGGTTACTGCTTTCCACATTGGGCAGACCATCACTTTGCCCACCTTCTTTCCGCCTCCGCATCCTTCCAGAGAGGAAGAGAGGCTCCACCGTCTGGACCCAAAACGTGCGCTCTCTTTTATATTGACCGCACAAAACACTTCCGGGTGGATGACCAGCTCTTTGTTGGCTACGTGGGCGCCAAAAAGGTCGGGCGGTGCACAAGAGGACCATCTCCCGCTGGGTTACCTTGTGCATCAAGGCCTGCTATTCTTTGGCTAAAAAGGAACCTCCTGTTGGGCTGCGTGCCCATTCCACCAGGGCAACGGCTGCTACCACGGCCTTGGGCCGCGGTGTTCCGCTGCCGGTTATCTGTCAGGCGGCTACGTGGGCCTCGCTGCACACGTTTACTAAGCATTACTGCCTTGACAGTCAGGTCCGGAGGGACGGCTTCTTTGGCCGTTCTGTCCTCCAGGACTTCCTTGTCTGATCTTTGTTCGCAGACCCACCACCGGGGTTGGTATTGCTGGGGTATCTATTCTAAGGTAAGGAATCTATCACTAACGTGTCTCTTTCAGATGCACAAGTTACTAACTTGTGTAACGATATATCTGTAAGAGACAGTAGTTAGTGATAGATTCCTTACCGCCCCACCCATCCTCCCCGTTCTGCGAACTGATTTCTAGGGTTAAGGACATCCCTTTCAGGGCCCTAGTATTTTTCAGACACCTGTGTCAGCTTCTTGCATGGCTCTGCGTTCCTGGCGCGGAAAGTCGTGTACAGAACTGACGTCAGCGCGCAGGGGCGGCGCCTAAGTACTGCCCGCGACGTCATCCCGGCGATCACGACGCCGACGACGGACGCGGAGCCGCACGACGCCGCCTACCGACGCGCAAGGGTACTGCTACGCAAAACTTTCCGGATCCAGCCTGACGCCTGGGGATATTCTAAGGTAAGGAATCTATCACTAACTACTGTCTCTTACAGATATATCGTTACACAAGTTAGTAACTTGTGCTTCTCTGCATTTGAAGGTGACCAAGGCCACCTGAATAAAGCATACCCTTCACTCTAGGGACTTCTGAAATGGCAACATGGCTCTGAGGAGACAGCACTGATTATCCAGGGCCCAGGGAGCACTGAACAGCACAGATGCCTCTTTGTGTAGGGAGGTCAGAACCACCACGGAGATCAAGCTCTCCCCTCCAAGTTAGTGAGCAAGAGGTATCTCTAAATTAAAACCTTACGTGAGCCATCACTAACACCACTCATTTGGTGAAAATCGATGGAGTGCAACTTATGTGAAATTACAGTATTCAATTTTATTTAGAACTAACTTAATTATAGATTTTATTAAATGTTGCCACTGATGAAGAGGACTGGTGGTGGGCTTGAGTGGTATCTAGAAGAAACAATGCAGACAGTTAATCACTCTGAAATGAGTAAGCGCACTGTATGTCCAGCATATGGTAGGAAAGATGGATTTCCAAAACTACACTAAATCCCTTATGAAATAGCCTTAGTCATGAAGGATTCTTCTTCAAGCAATAACAAAAAGGTTTGCAACCGCATTCACAACCCGAGCTAAGACTTCTGGTTAAGATACTTGGGTACTGATTCTGCACTCTCTTTGGCAAGAAAACAAGGGTATTTCCTGTTTGGTAACAAGGACAAAACATGAAAATAAGCTCCTTTTAGGCACAGGGAGCCTAACCAATATCCCATCTGAATAAGTATATTAATAAGTATTTCTTTGGGAGGCAGGGAAAAGAAGAGGCGAAGACACAAATTACAGTCCATTTGTTACCTTGGACACTGCAAAAGAGGAGGAAATCTCAAGGGAGCAATAATAAGGCATTATTTGTCGGAATTATCTTCACTTGCAAACCGGATCAGAAGAGAAAGATGTTGGCAAGTGGATGGAGAAGAAAGGCAAGTGGCAAATAATGAGTGTGAACACTTAAACATCTACAGATCGCACCAGATGATTCTTCACAACCCACCTCCAACGTTGTAGAAAAAAACCACACACATGCTCACAGAGGAACTGAGAGTGCTTGGGTCGTTCATAGTTGCAAAGGGGGAGAATATACCCTTTTGATATTTGATTTGATATTTCCACCTCTGTTGTACGTATCCGCTTGAGGCATTGTGGTTGCTTTGTCCACAAACCCAATGATACACTATGGCACCTGAACCTGCTCTGCATTTGCAAAGCCATGCAGTCTTTACCCTGCAAGACGTTACCAAGTAGGCCTTTTTTGGTACTTTTCCAAGCAGTATTTTACCACACAGGTATTTTTGTTTTAAATGTCATAATAATTATGCAATTTAAAAGAAGGAAGGGGTGTTTAAGGGTTATGGGACTGCTATGGGTTCAGCGTAGTGTGTGGTTTTTAAAGGGGTTTTAAAAGTTCAGAGGTGGGTGAGGGTATGGGGTAGTAAGGGTTTTTTAGGGGCTACCGATGGGTAAGACGTATTAAGGGTATTAAAGGATTTAGGGATAGGACAGAGTAGCAAAGGGGTTTATAGAGCTCAGGGTTGTGAAGATGTACTTGGAAGCACAAGTTACTTCCCTTCGGTAACGATATATCTGTAAGAGAAATAGTTTAGTTATAGAGTCCTTACCTTTTGAATTACCCCCAGGCGTCAGACTGGAGCCGGAGAATTTTTCGTCAGCAGTACCACTGCGCGTCGAAAGGTGGCGTCAGTCGGCTCTGCCTTTCTCGTTGGCGTCATGGTCGCCGGGATGACGTCGCGGTAGCTACTTAGACGCCGCCCTTGCGCGCTGACCTCAGTTCTTTTACATGACATTCCATGCCAGAAGCGCAGAGCCATGCAAGACACTGACCACTGGTGCACAAAACTAGGGCCCTGAAAGGGATTCCCTGACCCCAGAAGTCAGTTCGCAGAATGGGGAGGATGGGTGGGGCGGTAAGGAATCTATAACTAATCTATGACTCTTACAGATATATCGTTACCGAAGGTAAGTAACTTGTGCATCTGAAAGAGACAATTAGTTATAGATTCCTTAACTTTTGAATAGATACCCCAGCAATACCAACCCCGGAAGTGGGTCTGCGAACCAAGTTCACACCAGAAAGTCCTGGAGAACAGAACAGCCAAAGAAGCAGTCTCTCCGGACTTCGCTGTCCAGGCAGTGGTGTTTTGTGAACGTGTGCAGAGATGCCCACGTAGCTGCCTGACAGATGTCATTGCGGGGGACTCCCCGTCCCAAAGCAGTGTTAGCTGCCGTCGCCCTGGTGGAATGGGCGCACAGTCCCACTGGAGGCTCCTTCTTTGCCAAAGATTAGCAAGCTTTAATGCACAAAACGACCCACCTAGAGATGGTCCTTTGTGCATCACCCGACCTTTTTTGGCGCCCACATAGCCAACAAAGAGCTGGTCATCCACCCGGAATTGCTTGGTGCGATCCAAATAAAATGAAAGCGCATGTTTTGGATCCAGACGGTGGAGACTCTTACTCCTTAGAAGGATGCGGAGGCAGAAAGAAGGTGGGCAAAGTGATGGTTTGACCAATGTGGAAAGAAGTAACCACCTTGGGAAGAAAGGAAGGTCTGGTTCTGAGGACGACCTTGTCCGGATGAACAGCCAGGAAAGGAGGTTTTGAAGAAAGAGCCTGGACCTCACTCACCCTGCGAGCAGAGGTGATGGCAACCAGAAAGGCAGTCTTTAAAGTAAGAAGTCTGAGAGGACAGTTATGAAGCATCTCAAAGGGAGCGCACATAAGGTAGGTAAAAACCAAGTTCAAGTCCCACTGAGGCATTAAGAAGGGAACAGGAAGAAAAAGATGAGTAATGCCCTTAAGGAAGCGATTTACAACAGGGGACTTGAAAAGAGAAGGCTGATCAGGAAGCCTAAGAAAGGCTGAACTGGCAGAGAGGTAGCCCTTCAGGGTTCCCAGAGCAGAGCCCTGCTGGGCCAAAGACAGGAGGAACAAGAGAACCTCAGAAAGAGGGGCAGAAAGGGGATCCACAGCCTTTGCTGTGCACCATGCCACAAATTTGTTCCATCTGCAGGTGTATATCGTCTTAGTGGGGGGGGACGCCTGGCTGCCAAGATAACATCACAGACTTCTGGAGGAAGGTCGAAGGCTGTCAACTGTTGCCGCTCAATCTCCATGCAAGGAGGTGGAGGCTGGACAGGTTCGGGTGGAGGACCGTCCCCTGCTGCTGCGACAGAAGATCCTCCCGAAGAGGCAGTCTGATCGGAGGATCGATGGCCATGTGTAACAGCTCGGGATACCAGACTCTTCGTGCCCAATCCAGAGCCACAAGGATGGCTTGAGCCCGGTCGCACTTGATCTTCTTCAGCACTCTGGGTAGAAGTGGTATAGGCGGAAAGGCGTACAGAAGACCGCAACTCCACTTGCGACGAAAAGCGGTCGCCTAGCGAGTGCCGCCTTGGAAATTCCAGCGCGCAGAATTGCTGACATTGCGCGTTCTCTTCGGTAGCGAATAGATCTAACCAAGGCTCTCCCCACTGCTGAAAGAGACCTTGAGCCACCTCCGAGTGAAGACGCCATTCGTGATCCATTATGCACCTGCGGCTGAGTTCGTCCGCCCTGGCGTTCAGTGAACCTGCCAGGTGTTGAACCACCAAGGATATGCCCTGATGTTCCAGCCATGTCCAGAGACGGAGAGCCTCTTGACATAGGGTCCACGACCCCACCCCACCCTGTTTGTTGCAATACCACATGGCGGTGGTGTTGTCCATGAACACCTGCACCACTCTTCTCCGGACAGAGGGAAGGAATGCTTTTAGTGCAAGACGGATCACCCGAAGCTCCAGAAGGTTGATGTGGAGCCTGGACTCCGCCGGAGACCAGAGGCCTCTGATCTCCGCCTCTCCCATGTGGCCGCCCCACCCTGGAAGTGATGCATCGTCACCACCGTGTACTCCGGTTGGGGAAGGGAGAGGGATCTGCCGCTGACCCAATCCTGGTTCGTTAGCCACCACTGCAATTGTCGTGCAGTGCCCTCCGAGATCTGAACGCAATCGGAGAAGTTCCCCTGATGCTGTGCCCACTGGAACTTCAGGTCCCACTGCAGAGACCGCATATGCCACCTGGCATGATCCACCAGCAGGAGGCCATGAGGCCCAGCAGCCTCGGGGTCATCCTGACCAAAACCCGGGATAGAGGCTGAAAGATTGGAATCATAGCCTGAATATCCCAGACGCGCTGCTCGGGAGGATAAGCCCGAAACTGCGTCGTGTCCAGAACCGCTCCGATGAAAAGGAGCTTCTGAGAGGGAGTCAGGTGTGACTTCGGCACGTTGATAGTGAACCCCAGCGAATGCAGGAGGTCCGCCGTAGTCTGGAGGTGGGGGACGACTGCCTAGGGCGAGCCTGCCTTCAACAACCAGTCGTCGAGATAGGGGAAGACTAGAACCCCTGATCTGCACAGATGAGCTGTGACCACCGCCATCACTTTCGTGAACACCCGAGGGGCGCTGGTAAGGCCGAAGGGAAGCACGGTAAACTGAAAGTGCTCGTGGCCTACCGTGAACCGCAGGTAACGCCGGTGGGCCGGCAGGACGGGAATGTGAAAGTAAGCGTTCTGCAAGTCCAACGCTACCATCCAGTCTCCAGGGTCGAGGGCAGACAGGATCTGAGCTAGCGTCAACATTTTGAACTTCTCCTTTCGGAGGAAGCGTTTGACGTCCCTGAGATCCAAGATAGGACGCAGGCCTTTGTCCTTCTTGGGCACCAGAAAGTAGTGGGAATAGCAACCACGGCCTACTTCTGGGGCAGGAACTCGCTTGATGGCTTCCTTGGCCAAGAGTGCCGTAACTTCCTGTTGGAGAAGGGCCAAGTGATCCCCTGAAATGCGATGGTACTGAGGTGGCATGGATGGAGGGGTAGTCTCGAAGGGGAGGGAGTAACCCCTTTTGACTATCTGCAAAACCCACCTGTCCGACGTGATGGTGTGACAGTGGGGGAGGTGATGGTGAATCCTGCCGCCCACCGGCGATTGGTGGCCCTGAAAGTTCAGACTAGGAGGGTTTGGAGGCTGCTGCAGTGGGGGCAGTGGTGGACTGGCCCGCTCGCTGGCTCCCAGACCCACGGCGGTGGGCCCCAAGTTCCCGGCCGCGCAGGGGCTGAACAGCTTGCGCCGGCCTGTGGCTCTGGGTGGAACGTGGTGGGGCACTCCTTCCGTAGCCACGAAAGGGGCAAAAAGCAGACTGCGCAGGGCGGGTGGTGGAGAGGCCCATGGACTTGGCCGTAGCCTGAGAGTCCTTGAAGCGCTCTAGCGCGTTGTCTGCTTTGTCGCCGAACAGGCGACGGCCATCAAAGGGCATGTCCATCAGGGTAGCTTGGACATCCCTGGAAAACCCAGTCGACCTCAGCCAGGCGTAGCGTCGAAGGGCTACCGACGTTGAAATCGTCCTGCCTAGTGAGTCCGCGGTGTCCAATCCACATCGAATGGTAAACTTGGCTGCGTCTCTCCCCTCGGCAACTGCACGGGAGAGCACGGCCCGGGTCTCCTCCGGGCACTGGGGCAGCACCTGCGCCACTGTATCCCACACAGAGTGGGTGTAACGGCCCAATAGACATGCAGTGTTTACCGACCACATTCCCAAGCTGGAGGAAGAAAACATCTTCTTCTCAAGATGGTCCATCTTTTTGGATTCCCTATCGGGTGGAGCGTTAGGGAATGAGCCTTTGGACGTCGAGGCTTGGACCACCAAGCTCTCCGGGGTGGGGTGTTGGGAGAGGAAAGTGGGGTCGCCCGGAGCCGGGCGATGGCGTCGGGCAATCATCCTATCCACAGAAGCCCCTGTGTTGGGCCTGGACCAGGTGCCCAAAAGGATGTCAGTTAGGGCTTCATTAAACGGCAGCAGGGGCTCCGAAGAGCTCGCTGCCGGTTTAAGCACCTCTGTCAGGAGATTAGTCCTGACCGCCACCGTAGGTAGCTCGAGGTTGAGAGCCTCGGCCGCCCTACGCAACACCACTGAGTAAGACGCTCCCTCCTCCATAGTCACGGTAGGAGGAGACAACATGCCAAGATTTGGGGAGGTATCCAGACCACTGGCATCCCCCAACTCCTCTCTCCAATCTGGGTCATACTCCAACTGGTCAGTTAAAGGGTCTCCAGACCCCTCCCAGTTCTCCTCTGGTTGGAAATCTGTTCTGAAAGAACCAGGGTGGAACAGGGGCACAAAAGTACCCGTCGGGCCGGATCCGACTCCGTGTTCACATCGGGTTGGAGGCTGGAGTCGACGCCAGTTGGGGACACAACAGGCGCCGGCTGCGGATGTGGTGCCGGTTGAATCGACGCCGGTGGAGGTGTGATAAGGTCGACCGCCGCCGATCCGGATCCAGGCCTGAATCCAAGGGGACCCTGCGGTGCCGGGGCCAAAGCCGCCGGCGTCGAAGGCCCAGGGCCTCCAGACGAGTCCGCGGGTCCTGAAAGCACGCCAGCAGAGTCGGACCGCCCAAAGATGGCATGCATCGCTTCGTAAAACTGTCGAAGCTGGGCAGGGGTCGCTCCGGGTCCCGGGAAGGGACGGAATCTCGGAGCCGACCCTTCGGGCTCCGTACATGGAGCCGCGGGAGGGGCACCACCCGCATCCCTCGTCATGTCGGCCGACGGATGGGGAGAAGTCAAAGAGCGACGATGCTTCTTCGACTTCTTCTTTTGCTTCAACTTACCTGAGGAGTGCGAAGACTTCGGAAACAAGTGGTGGTGGTGGCTCCGCGACCGGTCCCTCGACCTCCGGCGCAACCGGGACCTCGAATGGTGCGGAGCCGACTGCCGGGCCTCGAGAAGCTTTCGGGACCGCTCCCGCAAAGACTTCGGATTCATGGTCCGGCAGTCGGAACACGACTTGGGTTCGTGGTCGCGTTCTAAGGACCACAGGCACACACGATGCAGATCCGTCACCGACATCAGTTTTCGGCAGGAACCGCAAGCCTTGAAACCGGGCATCCCTTGCACCAGGAGTCGAAGACTCAAAAACGGTGTCGTCAAAAGTCGGCAAAAAGTCAGTCAAAAAGTGACTGGAGGTACCGCTCTCTCCGGATCTGCGCTGGCTGGCGCAGAAAAGAAAGTACTGACGTCAGCGCGCGAGGGCGGCGTTTAAGTAGCTACTGCGACGTCATCCCGGCAACCACGACGCCAACGACGAACGTGGAGCCGACCGACGCCACCTTTCGACGCGCAGGGGTACTGCTGACGAAAAAGTCTCCGGATCCAGTCAGACACCTGGGGGTAATTCAAAAGGTAAGGAATCTATAACTAATTGTCTCTTTCAGATTTAAGGGTTTTAATAGGTTTTTCGCATTTAGTGATGTGTAAGGGTACTGGGTAGTAAGGGTTTTTAGGGTTTAGCTGTGGGTAAGGGTATTGAGCATTTTAAAAGGGTTTAGGGATGGCGAAGGGTGGTAAATGTTTTTTATGGCTTTAGGGATCTGTAAGAAAATATACTATACATACACATATAAAAATACACCCAAAACCCCAAAAGAATATCGTATACACACAAACATATATGGAATATTAAAAAGGGGGTTTGGGAATTCCCCCCAAAATAAAAAGAAATTTTAGAAATATTCTAAAAATAGATTTCTTTTTTTTTTTAAATGGAGGATTGAGGAGGTGTCCCCACAAATATTACACAGACACATATATATAAATGTATATATATATATATACACACACATACATACATTACAAAGAAGCAGAGAATTCTGGGTAGTTCCCAAGTTTAGGTGGAAAGCAGCTCTTGTACAGAGCACCTTACAACACCAGCGACACTTTGAATCTGCTCCGCCCTAATATCTGTTTTTCTAGCAAAGTATTTAAGCATAGGATGAGCACAGTGCTATCCACGCCGAGCTAGAAAGGGACAAAGTATTTTGTCATTTCTATAGCAAAGTCTTTAAGCATAGGATTAGCACAGTGCCATCCATACCGAGATGTAAAATGACGAAATCCTTTTACCAGTCCGGGCATAGTATTACAGTTTTGGATTGGTAAAATACCATCCAAGCCAACTTGGAATGTGAAAATCAACCCGACATTTGTTTCACTATCATAGCTATTCAGAGAGGTTTAGCTTTTTCCAGACACGTCTCTTGTGCTGCAGTTACCCATCCTGGTAGATCATAGTTAGAGGATTTTGAAGTTACAGACTCTGCAAAAACAAAAAAAGCATCCAGTAGAAGGGCATGTTTATTACCTTCAGTTACGCTATATCTGGTGGATACTCTAACTGCAGATTCCTCAACATATGAATATTCCCATGGCATCAGACAGGATCTAGAAACTCAAAAGCAGTAGTCCTGCACACCAGTAGGTGGCATCACATAGCTCCGCACTGACGTTGTTCTACTCCAAAGTCATGAGTGAGGCCGCGTATTAGCACCACCCAGGTCGTTAATGTCAGTGCTTTCAAAGGCTTGTCCACACCCTCAAACGCAGAGCCCATCTGCAAATTGGCTGACTTTCCATGAAGATCTCTAAGTTGGGACCTTTTTAGATGGGAAAAGAGTCTTCACAGAACAGGGAGGAGGGAGGGAGGGTCAGTGAAGAATCTGCAGTTAGATAAGAGTATCAACCAGAAACAGCGATACCGAAGGTAAGTAACGTGTACTTTTGATGGATACTTCTAACCACAGATTCCTCACTTTGGGAATAGATACCAAAGCAGTACCTCCCCAGGTAGTGGGTCTGTGGTATGGCCCAGACCAAAAAAGTACTTCAGGACCAATTGGGAGAAACATCCTTCCCGCCGTATCTGGCTGTCAAGGCTGTAGTGCTTGGTGAACGTATTCACTGATGCCCACGTATCAGCACAACATATCTAAGACAGGCACTCTGTGTGCCAGCACAATAACAGTAGCGTTGGCTTGAGTGGAATGAGCCTATTATCATTCAGGTTGCGACTTACTAGCTAGCGCAGAGCAGTTTTTTATGCAGAGGACAATTTCCCTAGAGATCGTTCTTTTCTGCCCTTCTTTACTCCAGAGAAACCTACAAAGAGTTGGTCGTCGACCCGATGGACCATGGTAAGATCCATGTAGAAACTGAGGGCTTGGGTCCAAATGATGGAGTCTCTCCTCCTCTTTTGAGGGATGAGGTGGGGCAAAGAAAGTCGGAAGAGTGATAGCCTGCCTGACATGGAAAGGTATTACTACCATCGGCAGGAATGCAGTTCTAGTTCTCAACACCAGCTTGTCTAGAAAGAATGATGCGTAAGGTGGCTGGGCCAAAAGTGTCTGCAGCTCACCCAAGCGAAGAGCTGATATTATCGCTACCAGAAAAACCTTTTCAGGGTCATCATAACCAGCAGGCTGGACTACGGCAACGCCCTCTACGCCGGAATCAACAAAACTCTCCTTCACAAGCTCCAAACTATCCAGAACTCCGCAGCCAGACTCGTCCTTGGAACCCCACGGCACGAACACATGACCCAACACCTACGAGACCTCCACTGGCTCCCCGTCGAGAAGAGAGTAACCTTCAAACTGCTCACCCACGCCTACAAATCCCTCCACAACCTCAGACCCAAATACCTCAACGAGAGAGTCTCCTTCCATGTACCCAAGAGGAACCACCGCTCCGCCGATCTCGCCCTCGCAGAGATCCCCCGCATCCGCAAAACCAGAGCAGGCGGAAGAGCTTTCTCCTTCGTCACAGCCAAAGCCTGGAACGAGCGCCCAGTCAGCATCAGATGCTCACCCTCCCTCCACACCTTCAGGAGGGACCTCAAGACCTGGCTTTTCGACTGATCCGGAGCTGCACCCCCCCCCCCCCCCCCCAGCGCCTTGAGACCCTTGCGGGTGAGTAGTGCACTTTATAAACCCCTGATTGATTGATTGAGGGTCAAGAGACGTAGTGGACAACTGTGCATTGGCTCAAGTGGAGTGCACATTAGAAAAGTGAGAACAACATTCAAGTGCCACAGGGGCATCAAAAAGAGCTTTGATGGAAATATGTTGTAAAGACAAAACATCTGACAAATAGCGCTTAATAATATCCAACACAAGTCCTTGCAAGGCCAACTACAAAACAAACAACAACACTTCCGACAGCTTACTTTTCCCAGTGTACACAAATTTCTTAGATGGTCGCCTGACTGCCAGAATAACATCCATGACTTCGAGAAGGAAGAGCGAAGGAAGCAAGCTGCTGCCATTTAATTTCCATGCGTGGAGATTCAGATTGTGGAGGCCCGAGTGCAGGACCCTCCTCCCTTGTAGTTGCGATAGATTCTACCAAATCAGCAGCTTGATTGGAGGACAGACGCTCATGCCAGAAGTTCTAGATACCACATCCTGCTGGCCCAATCCAGAGCCATCAGGGTGATTTGGTCCTCGTTCGTCTTGATCCGCTCCAGAACTTGGGCCAAAAGGGGTTGAGGCGAAAAGGCATTCGGGAGTCCTGACTTTCATTCTAGGCAGAATGCATCTCAAAGAGAAAGCCTCCTTGGGAACTCTAATACACAAAAGCACAAGTTACTAACTTGTGTAACGATATATCTGTAAGAGACAGTAGTTAGTGACAGATTCCTTACCTTAGAATATCCCCAGGCGTCAGGCTGGATCCGGAAAGTTTTTGCGTAGCAGTACCCTTGCGCGTCGGTAGGCGGCGTCGTGCGGCTCCGCGTCCGTCGTTGGCGTCGTGATCGCCGGGATGACGTCGCGGGCAGTACTTAGACGCCGCCCCTGCGCGCTGACGTCAGTTCTGTACACGACTTTCCGCGCCAGGAACGCAGAGCCATGCAAGAAGCTGACATAGGTGTCTGAAAAATACTAGGGCCCTGAAAGGGATGTCCTTAACCCTAGAAATCAGTTCGCAGAACGGGGAGGATGGGTGGGGCGGTAAGGAATCTGTCACTAACTACTGTCTCTTACAGATATATCGTTACACAAGTTAGTAACTTGTGCATCTGAAAGAGACACGTTAGTGACAGATTCCTTACCTTAGAATAGATACCCCAGCAATACCAACCCCGGTGGTGGGTCTGCGAACAAAGATCAGACAAGGAAGTCCTGGAGGACAGAACGGCCAAAGAAGCCGTCCCTCCGGACCGGACTGTCAAGGCAGTAATGCTTTGTAAACGTGTGCAGCGAGGCCCACGTAGCTGCCTGACAAATAACCGGCAGCGGAACACCGCGGCCCAAAGCCGTGGTAGCAGCCGTTGCCCTGGTTGAATGGGCCCGCAGCCCAACAGGAGGCTCCTTCTTAGCCAACGAATAGCAGGTCTTGATGCACAAGGTAACCCAGCGGGAGATGGTCCTCTTTTGCACCGCCCGACCTTTTTTGGTGCCCACGTAGCCAACAAAGAGCTGGTCATCCACCCGGAAGTGTTTTGTGCGGTCAATATAGAAGGAGAGCGCACGTTTTGGGTCCAGACGGTGGAGCCTCTCTTCCTCTCTGGAAGGATGCGGAGGCGGAAAGAAGGTGGGCAAAGTGATGGTCTGCCCAATATGGAAAGCAGTAACCACCTTTGGCAAGAAGGACGGGCGCGTCCGAAGAACAACCTTGTCCGGATGAACAGACAGAAAGGGAGGTTTGCAAGATAGAGCCTGGAGCTCACTCACCCGCCGAGCGGAGGTGATGGCCACCAGAAAGGCTGTCTTCAAAGTAAGAAGACGAAGAGGACAGTTATGTAGAGGCTCAAAGGGAGCGCACATTAAAAAGGTAAGAACCAAGTTCAAGTCCCACTGAGGCATCACAAACGGAACAGGAGGGAAGAGGTGAGTAATGCCTTTTAAGAACCTGTTAACAACAGGGGACTTGAAAAGGGAGGGCTGATCAGGAAGCCTGAGGAAGGCCGAGATAGCACAAAGATAACCCTTGATGGTACCCAGGGCAGAACCCTGTTGGGCCAGAGAAAGAAGGAACAGAAGGACCTCAGAAAGAGGGGCAGAGAGGGGATTCACAGCCTTTGCTGTGCACCATGCCACAAATTTGTTCCACCTGCAGGCGTATACCACCTTAGTGGAGGGACGCCTGGCTGCCAGAATCACATCACAAACTTCGGGAGGCAAGTCGAAAGGAATCAACTGCCGCCGCTCAATCTCCACGCAAGCAGGTGTAGACTGGACAGGTTCGGGTGGAGGACCGTCCCCTGCTGCTGCGACAGAAGATCCTCCCGAAGAGGCAGACGGATCGGGGGATCTACGCTCATATTGAGTAGCTCGGGATACCAAACTCTTCGAGCCCAGTCCGGAGCCACAAGAATGACTTGGGCCCGGTCGTGCCGAATCTTCTTCAACACTCTGGGTAGAAGTGGTATAGGCGGAAAGGCGTACAACAGACCGCAACTCCACTCGTGACGAAAAGCGTCTCCGAGCGAGTGCCGCCTTGGAAATTCCAACGCGCAGAACTGATGACATTGCGCGTTCTCTTCGGTGGCGAATAGATCTAACCAAGGCTCTCCCCATTGTAGAAAGAGTCCTTGCGCCACTTCCGAGTGAAGACGCCATTCGTGATCCATCATGCACCTGCGGCTGAGTTCGTCCGCCCTGGCGTTCAGGGAACCTGCCAGGTGTTGAACCATCAGGAACATGCCCTGATGTTCCAGCCATGTCCAGAGGCGCAGAGCCTCCTGACAAAGGGTCCAAGACCCCACCCCGCCCTGTTTGTTGCAGTACCACATGGCGGTGGTGTTGTCTGTGAACACCTGCACTACCTTCCCTTTGACAGAGGGAAGGAATGCCTTGAGTGCAAGTCGGATCGCCCGGAGCTCCAGAAGGTTGATATGGAGCCGGGACTCCGCCGGAGACCAGAGGCCTCTGATCTCCGCCTCTCCCATGTGACCGCCCCATCCCAGAAGGGACGCGTCCGTCACAACTGTGTGCTCTGGCTGGGGAAGGGAGAGGGATCTGCCCATGACCCATTGCCGGTTCGAGAGCCACCACTGCAACTGTCTTGCAGTCCCCTCCGAGATCTGGACGTGATCGGACAGGTTGCCCTGGTGCTGCGCCCACTGGAACTTCAGGTCCCACTGCAGAGCCCGCATATGCCATCTGGCATGATTGACCAGCAGGATGCCATGAGGCCCAGCAGCCTCAGGGTCATCCGTACCGAAACCCAGGATAAAGGCTGAAAGATCGGAATCGTAGCCTGAATATCCCGGACTCGCCGTTCGGGAGGATAGGCCCGAAACTGCGTCGTCTCCAGAACCGCTCCGATGAAAAGGAGCTGTGGAGAAGGAATCAGATGCGACTTCGGCACATTGATGGAGAACCCCAGCGAGTGCAGGAGTTCGGCCGTAGTCTGGAGGTGGGAGACGACTGCCTGGGACGAGCCCGCCTTCAGCAGCCAGTCGTCGAGGTAGGGGAAGACTGAAACCCCTGCCCGGCGCAGATGAGCTGCGACCACCGCCATCACTTTCGTGAACACCCGAGGGGCACTGGTAAGGCCAAAGGGGAGCACGGTGAACTGAAAATGCTCGGGGCCTACCGTGAACCGAAGGTAACGCCGGTGGGCCGGCAGGACGGGGATGTGGAAATATGCGTCCTGCAAGTCCAACGCTACCAACCAGTCTCCAGGGTCGAGGGCAGTCAAGACCTGAGCTAGGGTGAGCATCTTGAACTTCTCCTTCCGGAGGAAGCGATTGACCGGAACGGAGGTCCAAGATAGGACGCATGTCCTCCTTGTCCTTTTTGGGCACCAGAAAGTAGTGGGAGTAGCAACCACGCCCTACTTCTGGGGTCGGAACACGCTCGATGGCCCTCTTGGTCAAGAGGGCCGCGACTTCCTTCTGTAGAAGCACCAAGTGATCCCCCGACATGCGGTGGAATTGAGGTGGCATGGCTGGGGGGGTGGTCTCGAAGGGGAGGGAGTAGCCCCTTCGGACAATGTCCAAGACCCACCTGTCCGAGGTGATGGTACGCCAGTGGGGAAGGTGATGGCGGACCCTGCCCCCTACTGGCGTGCTGTGCACCTGAAAGGAGGGACTAGGAGGGCTTGGAGGCCGCGGACGGGTTGGAGGTGGTGGCCTGACCCGCACGCTGGTTGCCCGATCCCCCACGGCGGAATCCACGTCCTCGGCCACGCGAAGACGCCTGCTGCGCGGGCCGGTGGCTGGGCTGCTGACGTGAAGGGGCGCCCCTACCGTGGCCACGATAGGGGCGAAAAGCAGAAGTCAGCGGAGGGCGTGTAGCAGAAAGGCCCAGGGACTTGGCAGTAGCCCGTGAGTCCTTAAAGCGCTCCAACGCATGGTCTGCTTTGGACCCAAAAAGACCGACTCCATTAAAGGGCATGTCCATGAGAGTATTCTGGACATCCCCTGAAAAACCAGTGGTTCTCAGCCAGGCGTGGCGTCTGAGCGCCACCGTCGTTGCAATAGACCTGCCCAGCGAGTCGGCGGTGTCAAGGCCACAACGTATTGTGTATTTAGCCGCATCCCTTCCTTCCGCAATGGCGCGGGAAAGCAGTGTCTGGACCTCCTCAGGACACTGGGGCAAAACATCCGCCACCGAATCCCACAGGGAGTGGGTATATCGGCCCAAAAGACAAGCGGTGTTAACGGACCGCAAGCCAGCACTGGAGGAAGAAAAACCCTTCTTCCCAAACTGATCCAGGCGTTTGGATTCCCTATCCGGAGGAGCGGTAGGGAAGGCGGTTTGGGAAGCGGAGGCTTGGACAACCAAGCTCTCAGGAGTGGGGTGGACAGAGAGAAACAGGGGGTCGCCCGGAGCTGGGCGATGGCGTCGTGACACGTTCCGATCCACAGGAGCCCCTGTGTTGGGCTTGGACCAGGCGCCCAAAAGAACGTCAGTGAGGGCGTCGTTAAACGGCAGCACAGTCTCCGCAGAGGAGGCTGCCGGCTGAAAGCACCTCTGTCAAGATGTTAGGCTTGACCGTCAAAGTAGGGAGTTGGAGACGTAAGGCCCCAGCTGCCCTACGCAACACCGTACCAAAATTGGCTCCCTCCTCCGTAGCCACGGGAGGAGACAGCATGCCAGTGTCAGGGGAAGTATCCAGACCACTGGCCTCCCCTAGACTCTCTGTCCAGTCCTCATCGTACTGACACCGTCGTGTCAGAGGGTCATCAGACCCCTCCCAGTCCACCTGGTCCTCCTCTGGTTCAAAATAAGGAGGAGGAGGGACAGTTGGGATCCAAGGTCCCATCGGCGCCGGAACCGGCGTCGAGCGACGTCGGTCCGGATCCATGTCCGGAGCCGGAAGGAACTGGGGACGACGCCGCCCGGAGCCCAGGGCGGCGTCGAGAACGGCACCGGAGACATCGGCGCCGGCGGAGGTGTCGTTAGGTCGACCGGCGTCGATGGGGGTTGTGGAGCTGGGATCGAGGCCGGGGCCGGAGCCGGGATCGAGGCTGGAGGCACGGGCGACGCCGGGGCCGGAGCCGTCGGCGACGCCGGAGCAACCCCATCAGGGCCCGCGGGGCCCGAAGGTGCACCGGAGGGGCCTGGAGGCCCGAAGAGGCGGGCCATGGCCGACAGGAATTCCTGCACTTTGGCCGGATCCGCCCCCGAACCCGGGAAGGGCGGGTATGGCGGGGGCGACTCCACAGGCATGTCCGGGGCCGCGGGGGCGGGGACGGTGCCGGGAGGGGCCTCAGCCGAGCCGCGAGACCGGCGAGGCGAAGTCCTAGAGCGATGATGCTTTTGGACTTCTTGTGTTTCGACTTACCGGACGAAGAAGACTTCGACGCCGACGACCGGTGTGGACTCCGCGATCGACCCCTGGACCTCTCACGCGACCGGGGCTTCCGCGGAGCCGAATGCCGGGCCTCGAGGAGCTTTCGAGACCGCTCTCGCAAAGCTTTCGGGTTGAGGGCCTGGCAGTCGGTACAAGACTCCGTGTCGTGGCCTCGGCCGAGGCAGAAGAGACACTCCCAATGCGGGTCGGTGACGGACATCATCCGAGCACAGGCGCCGCAACGTTTGAAACCGGGCATCCCTACGACACCTTGATAGATGAAAAAACAGTGAAAAAATTCACCAAAAAGTATGGTCAAAAAATGACCAGGGCACTGCTCTTCCCGGATCTGCGCTTGCTGGCGCGGAAAAGAAGAACTGACGTCAGCGCGCAGGGGCGGCGTCTAAGTACTGCCCGCGACGTCATCCCGGCGATCACGACGCCAACGACGGACGCGGAGCCGCACGACGCCGCCTACCGACGCGCAAGGGTACTGCTACGCAAAAACTTTCCGGATCCAGCCTGACGCCTGGGGATATTCTAAGGTAAGGAATCTGTCACTAACGTGTCTCTTTCAGATATGCTGACACCGCACATTCTCAGCAGGGGCAAAAAGATCGAGCCAGGGCTCTCCCCACTGCTAGAAAATACCCTTCACCACCTCCAGTTGTAAACTGCCATTCATGATCCGCGTAGTCGCGGCAACTGAGTTTGTCCGTCCTGGCATTCAGAGATACCGCCAGGCGGTTCACACTAGGGAAATGCCCAGGTGAGTCACCCACATGCAGAGGCATAGGGCCTCCGGGTACAGGATCCAAGACCCAAATCCAAGCTGCTTGTTGCAGTACCACATGGAAGTGCTGTTGTCTGCGGGAACCATTACAAACCTCCCCTTGATGGAGGGTAGAAAGGACTTCAACACCAAGTAGATCACCGGTAACTCCAACACATTTATGCAAAGGTGGGTTTCTTCTGGAGACCAGTCATTTGATCTCCAACTCTCCCTGACGGCCTCTCCAAACCAATAATAATGCATCCATCACCACAGTGAGCTCTGGGTGGGATAAGGGAGGAGTATGCCACTGGCCCAATTGTGGTCTCACAGCTACCACAGGAGATCTTTGGAAGTCTCATCCAAAACTTGGATCTAATCCGATATGTTCCCCTGTTACTGTGCCCACTGGGACTTCAAGTCCCATTGCAGAGTCTGCATGTGCCATTTGGCGTGATTGACTAGCAGGATGCAGAGGGCCAGTAGTCCTAGCAGCCTCAATCCTCACAAATTCAGGACAGAGGCTGAAATATCGGGTTCATAGTCCGAATGTCCTGGACCACTGCTATGGAAAGGCTGAATGGGAAATCGTAAACTGAAAATGCTCCTAGCATACTGTGAATCACACATAATGCCTATGGACCTGCCGGACAGGAGTATGGAAATACGCGAGTCAGAAACACCATCCAGTTTCCGGGATCCAGGACAGTTGTAACTGGGGCCAGTGTAAGCATCTTGTATTTGTCCTTCCGCAGGAAGGCGCTGGCAGGGCAGAGGTCTAAAACACGTTGAAGGCCTTCATACTTCTTCGGAATGAGGAAGTAGCGGGAGTGACACCTAGTCCCTACTTACGAGGCCAGAACTCTCTCTATAGCGCCTATAGTCAAAAGAGCCTGCACTTGCTGCTGCAGAACGACATGTATTCTTTCGTCAGCTACACTGATGGGATTGTTAGGTGCAGCAGGTAAGAAAGAAATAGGAGGATGTAGCTCCATTTGACGAGTTGGAGGACCCATCCGTCCGAAGTGATGGCTTGCCACCTTTGGAGGAAATGTCTGATCCAGCCTCTTACAGGATCGTTGTGTGTTGAAAAGGGTATGGGACAGAGCTGCACATTGTCCCTCATGCCTTGAATGTGGTCTCTGGGAGCTGCGGCCCCGGCCACAAAATTGTTGAGACAGTTGTTGTGCCAGTGGCGGTGTCTTGTGGTTTGTGGCCTCCTGGCCTGCCTGGATACGTTGGCATGGGCCTGGCTGCCATGATGACTTTTGCGCACGTTACTCTTAGCCGTTGTTCTGTCGCCCTCTGCTCCTGCCAAGTTATTTTACAACTGTCTGCATTTTTTGTTTCTCACCTTTTCTCCTGTTCCCTTTGGGCTCAGGCGGAACAACAGTTACAATGTCGAAAAACAACGTCCCTGGTTCTTGCTGATATGGCCAGTCCCTCGCACCTAGACATAACACTATGTACAGCTGCCACGGGGAAATTGGTGGGCTTTTAGTATTGCGTTTTTCCCTCTTGAGAGGGACTTGGAGAAAAACCTTTCCAGGGAGAAGAGCTGTGATAATCTGCTGATGTAGTCTTTGCAACTAGAGACTGAGGTATGGGGGTTCGCTAGTCAAAGCCCAGAGGTATTCTATTTTTATAATACACTAGCTACTAGAACGGGGAGGGTGGTAAGGTCATTTAGCCCCATAGCCACTGCTTTATGAAATGCTTTCCCCGTTAGTATTCTATGGAGTTGTAACTATGCTGATTATATTATTCTTATGCATTATGCTGATAGTACTGACACGTGTACTGTAGCACAAGTTACTAACTTGTGTAACGATATATCTGTAAGAGACAGTAGTTAGTGACAGATTCCTTACCTTAGAATATCCCCAGGCGTCAGGCTGGATCCGGAAAGTTTTTTGCGTAGCAGTACCCTTGCGCGTCGGTAGGCGGCGTCGTGCGGCTCCGCGTCCGTCGTCGGCGTCGTGATCGCCGGGATGACGTCGCGGGCAGTACTTAGGCGCCGCCCCTGCGCGCTGACGTCAGTTCTGTACACGACTTTCCGCGCCAGGAACGCAGAGCCATGCAAGAAGCTGACACAGGTGTCTGAAAAATACTAGGGCCCTGAAAGGGATGTCCTTAACCCTAGAAATCAGTTCGCAGAACGGGAGGATGGGTGGGCGGTAGGAATCTGTCACTAACTACTGTCTCTTACAGATATATCGTTACACAAGTTAGTAACTTGTGCATCTGAAAGAGACACGTTAGTGACAGATTCCTTACCTTAGAATAGATACCCCAGCAATACCAACCCCGGTGGTGGGTCTGCGAACAAAGATCAGACAAGGAAGTCCTGGAGGACAGAACGGCCAAAGAAGCCGTCCCTCCGGACTTGACTGTCAAGGCAGTAATGCTTAGTAAACGTGTGCAGCGAGGCCCACGTAGCTGCCTGACAGATAACCGGCAGCGGAACACCGCGGCCCAAGGCCGTGGTAGCAGCCGTTGCCCTGGTGGAATGGGCACGCAGCCCAACAGGAGGCTCCTTCTTGGCCAAAGAATAGCAGGTCTTGATGCACAAGGTAACCCAGCGGGAGATGGTCCTCTTGTGCACCGCCCGACCTTTTTGGCGCCCACGTAGCCAACAAAGAGCTGGTCATCCACCCGGAAGTGTTTTGTGCGGTCGATATAGAAGGAGAGCGCACGTTTCGGTCCAGACGGTGGAGCCTCTCTTCCTCCCTGGAAGGATGCGGAGGCGGAAAGAAGGTGGGCAAAGTGATGGTCTGCCCAATGTGGAAAGCAGTAACCACCTTTGGCAAGAAGGACGGACGCGTCCGAAGAACAACCTTGTCTGGATGAACAGACAGAAAGGGAGGTTTGCAAGATAGAGCCTGGAGCTCACTCACCCGCCGAGCGGAGGTGATGGCCACCAGAAAGGCTGTCTTCAGAGTCAGAAGACGAAGAGGACAGTTATGTAGAGGCTCAAAGGGAGCGCACATTAAAAAGGTAAGAACCAAGTTCAAGTCCCACTGAGGCATCACAAACGGAACAGGAGGGAAGAGGTGAGTAATGCCTTTTAAGAACCTGTTAACAACAGGGGACTTGAAAAGGGAGGGCTGATCAGGGAGCCTGAGGAAGGCCGAGATAGCACAAAGATAACCCTTGATGGTACCCAGGGCAGAACCCTGTTGGGCCAGAGAGAGAAGGAACAGAAGGACCTCAGAAAGAGGGGCAGAAAGGGGATCCACAGCCTTTGCTGTGCACCATGCCACAAATTTGTTCCACCTGCAGGCGTATACCACCTTAGTGGAGGGACGCCTGGCTGCCAGAATCACATCACAAACTTCGGGAGGCAAGTCGAAAGGAATCAACTGCCGCCGCTCAATCTCCACGCAAGCAGGTGTAGACTGGACAGGTTCGGGTGGAGGACCGTCCCCTGCTGCTGCGACAGAAGATCCTCCCGAAGAGGCAGACGGATCGGGGGATCTATGCTCATATTGAGTAGCTTGGGATACCAAACTCTTCGAGCCCAGTCCGGAGCCACAAGAATGACTTGGGCCCGGTCGTGCCGAATCTTCTTCAACACTCTGGGTAGAAGTGGTATAGGCGGAAAGGCGTACAACAGACCGCAACTCCACTCGCGACGAAAAGCGTCGCCGAGCGAGTGCCGCCTTGGAAATTCCAGCGCGCAGAACTGATGACATTGCGCGTTCTCTTCGGTGGCGAATAGATCTAACCAAGGCTCTCCCCACTGTAGAAAGAGTCCTTGCGCCACTTCCGAGTGAAGACGCCATTCGTGATCCATCATGCACCTGCGGCTGAGTTCGTCCGCCCTGGCGTTCAGAGAACCTGCCAGGTGTTGAACCATCAGGAACATGCCCTGATGTTCCAGCCATGTCCAGAGGCGCAGAGCCTCCTGACAAAGGGTCCAAGACCCCACCCCGCCCTGTTTGTTGCAGTACCACATGGCGGTGGTGTTGTCTGTGAACACCTGCACTACCTTCCCTTTGACAGAGGGAAGGAATGCCTTGAGTGCAAGCCGGATCGCCCGGAGCTCCAGAAGGTTGATATGGAGCCGGGACTCCGCCGGAGACCAGAGGCCTCTGATCTCCGCCTCTCCCATGTGACCGCCCCATCCCAGAAGGGACGCGTCCGTCACAACTGTATGCTCTGGCTGGGGAAGGGAGAGGGATCTGCCCATGACCCATTGCCGGTTCGAGAGCCACCACTGCAACTGTTTTGCAGTCCCCTCCGAGATCTAGACGTGATCGGACAGGTTGCCCTGGTGCTGCGCCCACTGGAACTTCAGGTCCCACTGCAGAGCCCGCATATGCCATCTGGCATGATTGACCAGCAGGATGCAGGAGGCCATGAGGCCCAGCAGCCTCAGGGTCATCCGTACCGAAACCCAGGATAAAGGCCGAAAGATCGGAATCATAGCCTGAATATCCCGGACTCGCCGTTCGGGAGGATAGGCCCGAAACTGCGTCGTGTCCAGAACTGCCCCGATGAAAAGGAGCTGTGGAGAAGGAATCAGATGCGACTTCGGCACATTGATGGAGAACCCCAGCGAGTGCAGGAGTTCGGCCGTAGTCTGGAGGTGGGAGACGACTGCCTGGGACGAGCCCGCCTTCAGCAGCCAGTCGTCGAGGTAGGGGAAGACTGAAACCCCTGCCCGGCGCAGATGAGCTGCGACCACCGCCATCACTTTCGTGAACACCCGAGGGGCACTGGTAAGGCCAAAGGGGAGCACGGTGAACTGAAAATGCTCGGGGCCTACCGTGAACCGAAGGTAACGCCGGTGGGCCGGCAGGACGGGGATGTGGAAATACGCGTCCTGCAAGTCCAACGCTACCAACCAGTCTCCTGGGTCGAGGGCAGTCAAGACCTGAGCTAGGGTGAGCATCTTGAACTTCTCCTTCCGGAGGAAGCGATTGACGTTCCGGAGGTCCAAGATAGGACGCATGTCCTCCTTGTCCTTTTGGGCACCAGAAAGTAGTGGGAGTAGCAACCACGCCCTACTTCTGGGGTCGGAACATGCTCGATGGCCCTCTTGGCCAAGAGGGCCGTGACTTCCTTCTGTAGAAGCACCAAGTGATCCCCTGACATGCGGTGGAATTGAGGTGGCATGGCTGGGGGGTGGTCTCGAAGGGGAGGGAGTAGCCCCTTCGGACAATGTCCAAGACCCACCTGTCCGAGGTGATGGTGCGCCAGTGGGGAAGGTGATGGCGGACCCTGCCCCCTACTGGCGTGCCGTGCACCTGAAAGGAGGGACTAGGGAGGGCTTGGAGGCCGCGGACGGGTTGGAGGTGGTGGCCTGATCCGCACGCTGGTTGCCCGATCCGCCACGGCGGAATCCACGTCCTCGGCCACGCGAAGACGCCTCCTGCGCGGGCCGGTGGCTGGGCTGCTGACGTGAAGGGGCGCCCTACCGTGGCCACGATAGGGGCGAAAAGCAGAAGGCAGCGGAGGGCGTGTAGCAGAAAGGCCCAGGGACTTGGCAATAGCCCGTGAGTCCTTAAAGCGCTCCAACGCATGGTCTGCTTTGGACCCAAAAAGACCGACTCCATCAAAGGGCATGTCCATGAGAGTATTCTGGACATCCCCTGAAAAACCAGTGGTTCTCAGCCAGGCGTGGCGTCGGAGCGCCACCGTCGTTGCAATCGACCTGCCCAGCGAGTCGGCGGTGTCAAGGCCACAACGGATAGTGTATTTGGCCGCATCCCTTCCTTCCGCAATGGCGCGGGAAAGCAGTGCCTGGACCTCCTCAGGGCACTGGGGCAAAACATCCGCCACCGAATCCCACAGGGAGTGGGTATATCGGCCCAAAAGACAAGCGGTGTTAACGGACCGCAAGCCAGCACTGGAGGAAGAAAAACCTTTCTTCCCAAACTGATCCAGGCGTTTGGATTCCCTATCCGGAGGAGCGGGAGGGAAGGCGGTTTGGGAAGCGGAGGCTTGGACAACCAAGCTCTCAGGAGTGGGGTGGACAGAAAGAAACAGGGGGTCGCCCGGAGCGGGGCGATGGCGTCGTGACACGTTCCGATCCACAGGAGCCCCTGTGTTGGGCTTGGACCAGGCGCCCAAAAGAACGTCAGTGAGGGCGTCGTTAAACGGCAGCACAGTCTCCGCAGAGGAGGCTGCCGGCTGAAGCACCTCTGTCAAGATGTTAGGCTTGACCGTCAAAGTAGGGAGCTGGAGACGTAAGGCCCCAGCAGCCCTACGCAACACCGTACCAAAATTGGCCCCCTCCTCCGTAGCCACGGGAGGAGACAGCATGCCAGTGTCAGGGGAAGTATCCAGACCACTGGCCTCCCCTAGACTCTCTGTCCAGTCCTCATCACACTGACAGTTGCGTGTCAGAGGGTCATCAGACCCCTCCCAGTCCTCCTGGTCCTCCTCTGGTTCAAAATAAGGAGGAGGAGGGACATTAGGGACCCAAGGTCCCATCGGCGCCGGAGCCGGCGTCGAGCGACGCCGCTCCGGGTCCATGTCCGGAGCCGGAAGGAACTGGGGAACGACGCCGCCCGGAGCCCAGGGCGGCGTCGAAACGGCACCGGAGACATCGGCGCCGGCGGAGGTGTCGTGAGGTCGACCGGCGTCGATGGGGGTTGTGGAGCCGGGATCGAGGCCGGGGCCGAAGCCGGAGCCGGGATCGAGGCTGGAGGCACGGGCGACGCCGGGGCCGGAGCCGCCGGCGACGCCGGAGCAGCCCCATCAGGGCCCGCGGGGCCCGAAGGCGCACCGGAGGGGCCTGACGGCCCGAAGAGGCGGGCCATGGCCGACAGGAACTCCGAACCCGGGAAGGGCGGGTATGGCGGGGGCGACTCCACAGGCAAGTCCGGGGCCGCGGGGGCGGGGACGGTGCCGGGAGGGGCCTCAGCCGAGTCGCGAGACCGGGCGAGGCGAAGTCCGAGAGCGACGATGCTTCTTGGACTTCTTGTGCTTAGACTTACCGGACGAAGAAGACTTCGACGCCGACGACCGGTGTGCACTCCGCGAGCGACCCCTGGACCTCTCACGCGACCGGGGCCTCCGTGGAGCCGAATGCCGGGCCTCGAGGAGCTTTCGAGACCGCTCTCGCAAAGCTTTCGGGTTGAGGGCCTGGCATTCGGGACAAGACTCGGTGTC
Organism: Calotriton arnoldi; assembly: GCA_963921515.1. NCBI lineage: Eukaryota > Metazoa > Chordata > Amphibia > Caudata > Salamandridae > Calotriton > Calotriton arnoldi. The sequence goes on from CAWUFW010000230.1 coordinate 1,329,619, forward strand.
GTGGCCTCGGCCGAGGCAGAAGAGACACTCCCAATGCGGGTCGGTGACGGACATCATCCGCGCACAGGCGCCGCATCGCTTGAAGCCGGGCATCCCTACGACACCTTTATTTGGAAAAAAACAGTGAAAAATCACCAAAAAGTATGGTCAAAAATTGACCAGGGCACTGCTCTTCCCGGATCTGCGCTTGCTGGCGCGGAAAAAGAAGAACTGACGTCAGCGTGCAGGGGCGGCGCCTAAGTACTGCCCGCGACGTCATCCCGGCGATCACGACGCCGACGACGGACGCGGAGCCGCACGACGCCGCCTACCGACGCGCAAGGGTACTGCTACGCAAAAAACTTTCCGGATCCAGCCTGACGCCTGGGGATATTCTAAGGTAAGGAATCTGTCACTAACGTGTCTCTTTCAGATTCTTAGAGCACGTATGTTGAAATAAACATTTTAACCTATACTGTGTCTCTTCTTACGCCCGTTGTGGAAAAGCATGAGTGAGTGACGAAAGAGTGTTCTTGCTACTGCGAGTCCTGAGAGAGAGAGATACCGTGTTCTGGGTTGTCTAATCATTGGTACATTGTTGCTAATGGGACGCTAAGGCTAGTTGGGTTGGGGTTTTAGATGCTACGGCTTATGGTAGGCTCACCACTATATTCCGAGGTCCTATCATCCTGTGCATAGCTCTGTGTATAAAAACGGACTTTTGTGTGTGTGCAGAATCCCTATATCAGCGGGGTCTGGTGTTAGTGATACTGGAAACCCCTGGTGTAGCCATGAAAGGGGCAAAACTGCTGAGGAAATTGCCCAATAGGGGCAGACCGCCCCAAAGAACGTGCTTTGGCACAACGTTCCTTAAAGCGTTTGTGGGCAGAGTCCACTTTCTCACCAAAGAGGCGTAGTTTGGGCTAAATATGCCTGAAAGTCCTCCGGAACTGCCAGCAGGATTTGACCAACCGTATCCCATAAAGCATGACTCTAGTGGCCCAAAAGGCAGCTGGCATTAACTGAACGTAAATAAAGGCTAGCAGAAGATAACATGTGCTTGCTAAAGGTATCCATGTGTTTAGAATTGTGGCCAGGAGTCATCGAAGGAAAGTTAGGGTCGACTCTGCTGACGGCTGCCAGGATCATCAGACTTTCTGGTTTAGGACGTTGGGTCAAGAAGTCAGGATTGCCTGGTGCTGGTCTGTGGTGGTAAGCTACCTGCCTTTTCACTGGGGGACACAGAGCATGGCTTTGCCCAAGTGCCCAAAACGGTATCCGTTAAGGCCTAATTAAATGGCAAGAGAGGTTCTGTAGGCACCTGGCGTAGGTGAAAAGAACAAGTTACTTACCTTCGGTAACGATGTATCTGTAAGAGACATTTGTAGTTATAGATTCCTTACCTTAGAATTACCCCCAGGCGTCAGACTGGATCCAGAGAAACTTTTTCGTAGCAGTAACCCTGCGCTTCGGTAGGCGGCGGTCGACTCCACGTCTGTCGTCGGCGTCGTGTTCGCCGGGGTTGACGTTGCGGTGTCTACTTAGATGCCGCCCCTGCGCGCTGAAGTCAGTTCTGACACGACTTTCCATGCCAGAAGCGCAGAGCCATGCAAGACACTGACCACTGGTGCACATAACTAGGGCCCTGTAAGGGAGTCCCTATCCCTAGAAGTCAGCTTGCAGAATGGGGAGGATGGGTAGGGCGCGAAGGAATCTATAAATACATATGTCTCTTACAGATACATCGTTACCGAAGGTAAGTAACTTGTTCATCTGAAAGAGACCGTAGTTATAGATTCCTTACCTTAGAATCGATACACCAGCAATGACAACCCCGGAGGTGGGTCTGCGAACTAAGTTCACACCAGGAAGTCCTGGAGAACAGAACAGCCGAAAAAGCCGTCTCTCCGGACTTGGCTGTCCAGGCAGTAATGTTTCGTGAACGTGTGCAGGGATGCCCACATGGCTGCCTGGCAGATGTCAACCAACGGAACTCCACGTCCTAAAGCAGTAGTGGCTGCCGTCGCCCTAGTAGAGTGGGCGCGCAGTCCTACTGGAGGTTCCTTTTTCATCAAAGAATAACAGATCTTAATGCATAAGACAACCCATCGAGAGATGGTACGTTTGTGCACTGCCCGACCTTTCTTGGCGCCCACATAACCCATGAAGAGTTGATTGTCCACCCGAAAGTCTTTAGTGCGGTCAAGGTAGAAGGACAGCACACGTTTAGGGTCCAGACAGTGGAGTCTCTCCTCCTCCTTGGAAGGGTGCGGAGGCGGGAAGAAGGTGGGCAATTTGATGGTCTGGCCTATGTGGAAAGAAGCAACCACTTTGGGCAGAAAAGAAGACCTAGTACAAAGGACGACTTTGCCTGGATGGACACCACGAAAGGGAGGTTTGGAAGAAAGAGCCAGAAGCTCACTCACCCTGCGAGCAGAGGTGATGGCGAGTAGGAAAGCAGTTTTCAAAGTAAGACGACGAAGAGGACAATTATGTAGTGGCTCAAAGGGAGCACACATAAGATAAGTGAGGACAAGTCCTACTGGGGCATTACGAAAGGAGAAGGAGGAAAGAGATGAGTAATGCCCTTCAGAAATCTGTTGACAATGGGGGACTTGAAAAGAGAAGGTTGATCAGGAAGGCGAAGAAAGTCTGAAATATAGCCTTTAAGGGTGACCAGAGCAGAGCCCTGCTGGGCCAAGGAAAGAATGAAGAGGAGAACCTCAGAAAGAGGGGCAGAAAAGGGATCCACAGCCTTTGCTGTGCACCATGCCACAAATTTGTTCCATCTACAGGCGTATACCATTTTAGTGGAGGGACGCCTGGCTGCCAGGATGACGTTACAGACTTCGGGAGGAAGGTCGAAAGCTGCAAACTGTCGCCGCTCAATCCCCACGCAAGGTGGTGGTGGCTGGACAGGTTCGGGTGGAGAACCGTCCCCTGCTGCTGCAACAGAAGATCCTCCTGAAGAGACAGTCTGATCGGAGGATCGATGGCCATGCTCAATAGCTCAGGGTACCAGACTCCTCCTGCCCAGTCGAGAGCCACAAGAATGAACTGCTCCAATGAAAAGGAGCCTCCGAGAGGGAATCGGGTGCAACTTCGGCACGTTGATAGTGAACCCCAACGAATGCAGGAGGTCCGCCGTAGCCTGGAGGTGGGAGACGACAGCCTGGGGCGAACTCGCCTTCAACAGCCAGTCGTCGAGATAGGGAAGACTGGACTCCCTGATCTGCGTAGATGAGCTGTGACCACCGCCATCACTTTCGTGAACACCCGAGGGCGCTGGAAACACCAGAGAGGAGCACGGTAAACTGAAAATGCTCGTGGCCTACCGTGAACAGTAGGTAACGCCGGTGGGCAGGCAAGACGGGGATGTGAAAATAAGCAGCCTGCAAGTCTAACACTACCATCCAGTCTCCAGGGTCGAGAGGACCTGAGCCAAGGTTAACATTTTAAACTTCTCCTTCCGGAGGAAGCGGTTGACGTCCCTGAGGTCTAAGATAGGACGCAGGCCTTTGTCCTTCTTGGGTACCAGAAAGTAGTGCGAGTAGCAACCACACCCTACTTCTGGCACAGGGACTCGTTCGATAGCCCTCTTGGCTAAGAGGGCCGTAACTTCCGGGCGGAGAAGGGCCAAGTGATCCTCAGACATGCGATGGAGTGTTGGAGGCATGAAGAGAGGGGTAGTCTCGAAGGGAGGGAGTAGCCCCTTCGGACTATCTGCAAAACCCACCTGTCCAACGTGATGTTGTGCCAGTGGGGGAGGTGATGGCGGATCCTGCCACCCACTGGCAACTGGTGGCCCTGTAAAGTCGGACTAGGAAGGTTTGGAGGCTGCTGCAGAGGGGGCATTGGAGGACTGGCCCACTCGCTGGCCCCCAGACCCACGACGCTGGATCCCACATCCCCGGCCACACACAGGCTGTGTAGCTTGCGCGGCCCTGTGGCTCTGGGTGGAATGTGGTGGGACACCCAGTCCGTAGCCACGAAAGTGGCGAAAGGCAGACTGCATGGGGCGAGAAGTTGCTGCGAGGCCCAAGGATCTGGCCGTAGCCCTAGAGTCCTTTAAGCGCTCGAGCGCGTTGTCCGCCTTGTCACCAAACAGGCGACGGCCATCAAAAGGCATGTCCAAAAGTGTGGATTGGACTTCCCCAGAGAAGCCAGACGTTCTCAGCCAGGCGTAGCGCCTCAGGGCTACCGACATGGAAACCGTCCTACCCAGTGAGTCGGCGTTGTCCAGCCCACACCGGATGGTGAACTTAACTGCGCCTCGACCCTCAGCAACAGCGTGGGTGAGCACGGCCCGGGCCTCCCCCGGGCACAGTGGCAGCACTTGCGCGACCGTATCCCACACTGTGTGTGTATAACGGCCCAAGAGACATGCGGTGTTCACCAACTGCAGTCCTAAGCTGGCGGAAGAAAACATCTTCTTCCCAAGATGGTCCAGCTTCTTGGATTCCCTATCTGGGGGAGCAGTAGGGAATGCGCCCTCTTAGGATGAGGCTTGGACCACCAAGCTCTCAGGGGCAGGGTGTTGGGAGAGGAAAAGTGGGTCGGCCGGGCGGTGGCATCGGTCAATCATCCTGTCCACAGGAGCCCCTGTGCTGGGCTTGGACCAAGTGCCCAGAAGGATGTCAGTGAGAGCCTCATTAAAAGGCAGCAGGGGCTCCAAAGAGGCTGCTGCCAGCTGAAGCACCTCAGTCAGGTTAGTCCTGACAGTCACTGTAGGAAGCTCGAGGCCCAAGGCCTCAGCCGCCCTACGCAACACCACAGTGTAGGAAGCTCCCTCCTCCGTGGCCACGGTAGGGGGAGAAAGCATTCCAAGGTCTGGGGAGGTATCCAGACCACTGGCATCACCCAACTCCTCTCGCCAGTCTGGCTCAAGTTGGTCTGCTCGAGGGTCAACGGACCCCTCCCAATCCTCCTCACCCTCCTCTGGCTGCCACTCAGGGCGGTAGGGAACGCCAGGGATAAACAGTGGTACAAAAGTACCCTCCGGCGCCGGTACTGAAGTCGGCCGACGCTGGTCTGGCGCAGTGTCCAAATCGGGGGTGAGGCTGGGGTCGACGCCGGTCAGGGGCGTCGTCACTGGAATCGATGCCGGGGAAGGTACCGTGATGTCGACCGGCACAGATCCGGATCCAAGCCTTGATCCTCGGGGATCCAGCGGTGCTGAGGCCGGAGCTGCCGGCATCGAAGGCCCAGGGTCCCCAGCCGAGTCCGTGGGGCCCAAAGGCGCGCCTGCCGAGTCGGGCTGTCCAAAGATGCTGTGCAGCGCTCCGTAAAATGCACGCAGCTGGGCAGGGGACGCTCCGGCTCCGGGAAAAGGAGGGAAGCACGGAGCCGTCCCAGCGGGCTCCGATGAAGGAGCCGGAGAGCGACGACGCTCCGGGTCCCGGGACAGGGAGAAGGCGAAGAGCGCTGATGCTTCTTCGCCTTCTTCTTGTGCTTCGACTTACCCGAGTGCGAAGACTTCGAGGACGAGTGGTGGTGGCTCTGCGACCGGTCTCGCGACCTGCCCCTCGACCGGGACCTCGAACGGCGCGGAGCGGACTGCTGGGCCTCCAAATGCTTTCGGGACCGCTCAAGCAAAGACTTCGGGTTTAGGGCCCGGCAGTTGGAGCACGACTTAGGGTCGTGGTCGCGCTCCAGGCACCAGAAACACACAAGGTGTGGATTGGTGACCGGCATCAACTTGTGACAGGTGTCACATGGCTTGAAACCGGGCCGACGGCTGGACATCCTCGTGCACCAGGAGTCGAAGACTCAAAAAGATGTCGACAAAAGTCGAAAAAGAGTTAGCCAAAAAGTGACTAAGGGGCACGCTCGTTCCGGATCTGCGCTGGCTGGCACGGAAAAAGAAAGAACAGACGTCATCGCGCAGGGGTGGCGTCTAAGTAACCGCAACGTCATCCCGGCGAACACGATGCCGATGACAGACGCAAAGTCGACCGATGCCACCTACCGACATGCACGGTACTGCTACGAAAAAATGTAGATTTGTGTTTAAGTGTCCATTTGAATGCAAGAAAAAAATTCCAAAATTGTCAAACAAACTCAAAATAAAGACTCTTATTGGCACAGCCAATCGAAAATATCCCAACAAGGGGTCTCATCTTGGCTTTATTTGCTGAAGGGGCTTTATCGACACTCAACAGTTTCATTCATTCTGAGAATATTTAAGTATCAAAGAAGACACATGTGGCCCTCTTAAAATTCACCTCTGTACATTTTTGTATTTCCCATTTTTCTTAACACCACTTCTAACATAGGCCTACAATTGGTTTACGAGGTCGCCAGGAAACGTCCCTGATATGTATACTTTCATGCAAGGCATTTTAAGTTGGGACATTTCAATTGCTATTTGACAGTATAATACCACAGGATTATTTTTAAGTCAAAAACAAGGACTTTTACAGTGATTTAATACTTTTTTCTACAGATAGATTTTACCTTGGCTCATTGAGAGAAATGCTGCTGGACAATAATACATTGATAATAAACAGAATACAAGAAGAGCTGCATTTATAATATTTTGCGGCTCAGACTTTTTGCACATAGTGGTTATTTCCTACTGTAAAAAAAGGAAAGCTGTGAAATCCAATTTAGTTGTTCTTGATGGATGAAGCTTAGATCAAGGTTATTCTTGTCATATGCATATTCCCATAATCCATTTGGGGAATTAGAAATGGAGATCAGGAGTTGGTAGAAATACTTTTTTCACTAATTTTGTGAAGAACATTGTCTTTAGAAATGTATTCAAACAATCAATGGGTTAAATATCCCAATCCAGATGACAAAGTGAGGGGTATAAATGAATTTAAAGAAAATCTGTCTGCTAAATGATCCAGCCAGGACAGGGCCAAACACGATCACATCCATTCTTCCTATAAGAGGCCAATCATATGGTGCTAAAGCAACATAACAGGATCCCACAGCTCCTGTTTAAACATTTACAATTATTGATTCAGTACAAGTTTTCTTTTGCCATGTGCTGCAAACCAATGCACAACGTACCTAAGATGGTGGCCATCAAGACCACAATGGAGCATAGACTAGCTTGCCTTCCTTACCTTGCATCTTGCCCTATGCCTTCTCAGCAGTTACATTTAACCTTAGTCCAGCAGAGAGGCCTTGGATGGTCTTACAGAGAAAAACACCTTTTCTTATTTTTTTATGTAAAATGTACCTTGTTCAGATGTCAGTTCCATCTCACACTTAGGCATACTGTAGATTCAATGGATGTGGGCATGGAGGGGGAGCTAGAGTGGAGTATCACTGCTTAACAGTCAGAGCCCAAAGTGAAAACATGAAGATAGAGGTGAAAGACCAGCCGCAATCCAGGACACTGCGTGTGCAACAGCAGGATAAGGGTTTTATCGACAGCGAACGTATTAACCAAGGTAGAATCTGCACAAGAGTAAGAGCTCTTATATGCAGGGCATTTCTCCATCAATAATACAGTATTCATCAAGTCAAAGGAAACCCTGCTGCTTGCGATATCGCCTGATTAATGAGAGGTTAATAGAAATAGAGGTGCACGTGCACAGTCTTTCAGTGGATCAATTAATGTCTTTGGAATGACAATAGTGAGCTGGGCTTCCTCAGAGCTCTTAAAGATGCCCGAGACAAGACCTTGAGTGAACTTGCACTCTTGAGGTCACCTAAGGACAATTATTATACCTAAAATGTAGGCAAAAATAGTGCTGCATAACTTTTAACATCTTCCTTCCGAATAGTGAATTTAAGGATCTTTTCCTCACTACCCTGAAGAGATTCTTTGTGGCATGTTGTAACTGGACCTCTCCTTCCAACTGAACCACAAAGCATGAATAACAGATTTTAAGCATAGTAAAATAATGACCACAATTCTGATGGGTGTGTTTCATTTTAAACATGTCTGCAGCTTGAGCCATATAATTTCTGTAAGAAAATTCTCAAACTCCCTCCCCACGTAAAAACATGCCAAGCACACGTGCATCAAATTAAGTTCATTTTTCCTTTAGTTAGTAGCTTGTGGTTTTGTGTACATTTATTTTGCCTGCAGCTACATATGTTCTCGATTTTGTCAGAGGACTTAGAAATATGTCAATTGAAAGATGTATGTAACCCTGCAATAGACAGGGAGTGCAATATACTGTACAGTATGCGGATATCCTAGACACTAACTTTTTTAACAGGGCATCCTACCACCTGATAGGAGACATCCTGCAGATATGGGTCCATGAGAAGTTCATGATGACTCCTCAGACATGAAGGAAGGGATAACTCCAAACACTGCAGTGAGCATCATAAATGGCTCGGTGTTCAGCTCTAATCTGGGCTCTATACATTATGTTCCAAAATGTTTACTCAAATTGGGGTTGAACACACTACAGCCAGATCTAATAGCTGCTTGGGACAACACATTTGTATTAGACATGATCAACAATGGACATGGTGTGTTTAGAAGGCACAATCTACATATCTATGCTGCCCACAGGGCTATGGAAAGTTGTAATGTACCCGACACCATGCTCTCGGAGCCTTAATGCTGCCGGATCAATGCCATGTATTGGCGGGAGGCATGGCAGGCATGGTAGCAACTGGAAGGTGAAAAGAAGAAAAGCACCTTAACTGGTTTAATAAGAGCTGTAACTACTCCTCTGAAAAGCATACATGTGACACTGCTTCAAGAATCCTATCTCAAGGAGGAAAGTAAGGGAACTCTTCCATTCGTTGGCCAGTTGCGTCCAATCAATCCCCTAGCACACCAGGCCAATATATTTGATTAATACTGCACGAAGTCAATAAACAGTAAGAGGTGTTACAGAAGCGTATTTTACAGTGTAACTTCCCTGTAACCTTAGATATCTTACAGAAAGCGAGGCATTTGGAAGGGAGGAAGGATAACAATCTGAAATGCCATAGGCAGAACACATGATATGTCATGGAGGCACACTCCTCTGTGTTGGTACATCCCGGGTGTAGGATCCTTTAACAACAAGTGCACTCTGGAGGAGAACTTTGATTTTTGTCAGCTTTGTTCATCATTTACGTCGACATTGTACAATAACCAAAATTCTATCCTGAACTGTAACAGGTTGAAGTTAGATTGTGTAGTAAAATACTGCTGAGGCGGCGGCTGCTGGAGGCAGTGGTCCACCAAGCTGTAGGGAGAACTGACCCAAGAGTTTCACAGCGAGGCTGAACTGATGAACTGTGTCCTGTTCTCCTGCATTGCTACACACAGGTGGCAAGTGCTTGGCATATCAAAACGTGGTCACCGCAGTTTTTGTTTTGAGGGGGTCCTTTTTTGTTTTCTAACTTCGGTTTACAAAAGCATGTGTTCCTAAAGCTTAGCTTCCATCTTCTCGTAGCTCCGAAGGTAGAAACTTGTACTGCTGCTGTCTGATCTGAGCCAGTTTCTTCCGTGCCTCTTCCAGTTCCCTTTCTTTCCTAAGCATCTCCTCCTGGGCTGCAATGATCTGGAGGGAAAGAGAAGACATCTACAGGAATGAAGACACAGTCAGGAGCTTATGGACAATAGTTGACTAAACGGACTTTTGTTCTGCAGTGGTCCTCCCTCCAATATCTGTAAATATAGCTAGTGCTACATTGCGCTGTATGTAAACAAACGCTTTTTTAGAATAAAATGTTTAGCATTCATGTTCACATTTATATATTTTTTAGGTTTTAATCAATCATCTAGCTCTGAAACAGTCAACATTCATAAAAAAAATGTACATGCAACATCACTTTGCAGTTCCGGGCCTGTCACCTATTACAATGCTCTCTTGTGGCTCTAAACCTGTTGAAACAAGATGCTTCAGTCACCTTTTCCACAGAAGATTAGGTGAGTTTCTGCCCTCAGCTTTTTCTACTGCTTACACCGTTACTGGCTTTAATAGGAACACAAGTCATAAACAGGGAAACAGCTAGAGAGGAACTTGTAGGGGTCAGGTGTACATTATAACTTTCTTCATGCGCTGGGCTTTTATCTCAGCAATATAAACATTTGTGTACAGAATATCTTGCATCATTTCAATACAGGGATTTCTTTAGCGTGGCAGTCTAGTAGAGATGGGGGTATTCTTTTGCTGGTTTTAATGACTCAATAACCAAACACCATCAGCAAAAAAAGCAGGACCTAACAATGATCAGTCATTCACGAATTAGAGGGTGTGGTGATCTTCTTTCATGACCAGCTTCACTTCTTGTCAGTATTAGGCAAATTACCCAATGAAAAGGTTACTTACTTTAGTAATGCTCTTTCTGGTGGATACTTTATCTAACCATAGATTCCTCACCTTTAGTGTACTGCTAGGCACCAGGCTGGACTTGGAAAAGATTTTCAGCATTGCTCCTGCATGCCAATAGGTAGTGCTGTGTGGTTCTGTGGTGGCTTTGTACCGCCCCTGAAGTGACGGAGCGGAACTGCATATAAGCGCCACCGCTGTATACGGACTTCAGATTCTTTAATCTTTCTCCTTCTGCAATTTAAGGCACGAAACATTTACACAAATTGTTGAGGACAGTGTGCTGATCACTATCTTGGGACTTTAATAAATGTTAAGGAGACCACTTCACAGAAAATGAAGGAGGGAGGGCAATGAGGAATCTGCTGTTGATATCCCCCAGAAGTAGCGTTACTGAAGGTTAGGTAACTTTTTCTTTAGAAAGATACTTCTAACTGCAGATTGCTCACTTTAGATCCCATAGCAGTTCCCAAAGACGGGGGGGGGGGGGTCTGGGGAGTGAACTCATGCCAGAAAGCCCTGCAGGGCAGAGTTGGCAAACTGGTCTTTATGACACACCAGGCTGTCAACGCAGTAGTGTTTCACGAACGTGTGCACCAACACCCACATCGCAGCCTGTCAGATGTACAGAACAGGTACTTCCATTTGTCCCAATGCCGTTGGATTGGCCTTGGATCTAGTGGATTGAGCCTGCAGGTTGCCTGTGTGTAGCAGATTGTGATGCAGAGGACTATACAACTTGAAAAGTTCCTGTTCTGCACTACCTTTCCTTTCTTCGTTCCAGAAAAATCTACATAGAGCCGGTAGCTACATGGTGGCTTTTTGTACGGTTGATATAAAAACTCAGTGTTATTTTAGAGTCAAGTCAATTGAACATTTCTTCCTTCGAGGGATGAGGTTTAGCAAAAAATATTGGCCGAGAGATGGATTGGCGAAAGGGATTCACAACCTTTGGTAGAAAGACTACCCGGATTCTCAATGCCAATTTGTTGGGGGAGATGGTGGTGTGAGGCTATTGTATCAAAAGTGCCTGTAGCTAACTGATACGATGTGGTCATGGGATAGTGATGAGGAAAACTGTTTTGATTTTAAAGAGTCATAAAGAGGAGCTGTGCATTGGTTCAAAGGGTGTGCACATGAGGAATGTCCAAACCAAATGAATTCCCTTTTCACATTGTGGAGTAACAAATGGATGCGGAGGAAGCATGCAAGTCAAACCTTTCATAAAACGTATCACAGCTGGTGATTTGAATAAAAATGGTCAATCAGGTAGAAAGAAACAAGGCCGAAAAGTCCCACAAATAACCTTTTACTGTGCCACTATAAGGTCTTGCTGTGGTAAGAAGAAATAAACAAAAAAGTCTGAAGGTTTGGCTTGCAGAGAATTGTCTAGGACTACACTAGGCCACAAATTTCTCCCAACTCCCCGCATTGATGGACTTCGTGGAGGGAACGTCTGTGCACAAGGATACCATCAACCACCTTTGTCAGCAATTTCAAAGCATTGAATCGCCTCAGCTTAATCCCATGAACGGATGTGGAAGTTGCGGAGATTCAGTTGCAGGACCCTGATCTGTTGTTAAGATGGGAAGTCCTCCCAAACTAGCAGCCGAATCGGAGGGCAAATGCTCAGCCTCTAGGTACCATACTCTCCTGACCCAGTTGTGGCGATTAAGATGATTTGGGCCTGGTACATCCTGATTTTCCTCCAAACTCAAGGCAAGAGAGATAGCATTTGAAATGCATACAGGAGCCCTGTGCCTCACCCTAACCGGAATGTGTTTCCTATTGAGTGCCATGGAGAAATCCCCAACACGTAAAATTACTGAGATTGTCCCTTTTTGACAGTGCCACTAGATCTAGCAAGGGTGCTCCCCATGGGCCTGGGATGGAGATGCCACTTTTAGTCTGCTAGGCAATGTCTGCTTAGATCATATGCTCTGGCATTTAGGGACCCCTCTAGGTGGTTGGTACCCAGAAAGATGTTCTGCTGACCCAGCCACATTCAGAAAAGTAGGGCCTCCTGACAGGATTCAGGATCCTTCGCCCTGCTTTCTGCAGTACCACATGGAGGTTCTGTTGTGCATGATATCTGCAGCAGCCTCCCTTTGATGGATGGCACTAACGCTTTTAGGGCCAGGCGGACTGCCTGAAGCTCCAGCAGACTGATGTGGGGCTGGCGCTCTGCCGTGACCAGAGGCTGCAAATCTCCACTTCTCCCAGGTAACCCCCTCCAAACCAGCAGGGATGCATCTAACACTGTGAACTTTGAGTACAGAAGGGAGAGTGGCTGCCGTAGGTCAGGTAGCTACATCTCATCAGTCTTCCTGCGCCGCTTGCTGTAAGAGCCGAAAGGAATGGGATAGTATCTGATGTTCCACTGCAGGGCTTTCTTGTGCCACCTGGCATTTGGAATAAAGAGGATGCATGAGGACAGGAGACCAAGAAGCCTCAGAGTCATCCTTACCGAGAATCAGGACTTATCCCAAAACATTTGGATCATATTCTGCATGTCCTGGACTTGCAGAGATGGCAGAAAGGTCTTGAATGCCTCTGTGTCCAAGATCGCCCCAATGAAAGACATCCTCTGAGTGGGGCACAGGTGGGACTTTGGCGCAACGGTGGTAAATCCCGAAGGTGTCAGGAGTTGGGCTGTCATCTGGAGGTGGTCTATGATTGACTGCTACATGTCCACCTTTAGCAGACAATCGATATACAGAAACACGTATTCCCGATCTTCAAAGATAGGCAGCAACCACCACCATCCCTTTCATGAATACACAAAGGGCTAAAGTAAGGCAAAAGGGGAGCACAATAAATCAGGAGTGTTATGAACACACTGTAAACTGCAGCTAATGCCTGCGGGACAGTAGGACGAGTACCTGCAAATCCAGGGACACCATCCGGTCTCCTGGGGTCCTCAGAAAGGCATTCAATGGGCAGAGATTGAATATAGGCCTGAAGCTGCCATCTTTCTTTGGAATAATGAGGGTGCGCAAACAGGACCAGTCTTTTAGCTCTTGGGAGTGTGGCATCTGCTCGATGGCATCATTAGCAGGGAGAAGATTGACTTTTGGCATCAAGATTGCAGAGCCATCCTCAGAAAGCTGCTCTGGTGTTTGGGGGGGGGAGGGGAGGAGGGGAGGAGTTGATGCAGAAAAGAAATGAAAGGCAGGGCATAGCCGGAGGCAGAGCCTAGTCGGGCAGCAATATGGCCGCTGGATAGAGGGCTCTGCCAGCCGAAGTCCTCATAATCCAAATATCTGCCCACAGCGGGTTCCTTTATAACGCACGACATCGCAGAAATCTTCGGTGTGGGCCGGTGAGGCCACTGGTGTGCTTTTTGAGGGCCACCATTGCCTGGAAGCCCGTAGCAGGGTGATTCGGGTCCCGGCCTGTGTCACAGCCTAGTGGGGCCTGTTGGTGTCGGGACCAGCGACGACTCGCCAGGGACGCCTGAGACTGGGAGGCCTGCCACCATCAGCAGATGAGGAGCACTGTGACTGCAGGGGCTAGGGCCCCCCGCCATACTTGGACATTGAGCCCTGGGGCCGCCCTGAATGTTGTAGACGGGGGCGCAGCTGCTGCACTTTGAGCATCCGCCAGCCTGTGCATTCCCCGAGCCTTTCCACAAGACTTCTAGGGCTGCCTCGCATGCCCTGCCGAGGCGGGCGCATGTTAGTTCATGCTGCCCCCTTCCCCCACTCTGGCACTGGGGGCCCTCATGAGCCTTGCGGGGTGGCTCTGCCTCTTGCCCTGTGAGCCCTTAGACTCTCCTGCTGTGGTGGGTGCATGATGCTGGCCCCATTCTGCTCCCCGGAGCTGACGCAGAATCTGTGCTGGACTGCAGCATCTCGCTGTGTCTAGGCCACCCGGTGAGACTGGTACTAACTGTGTAGACATCCCCCCGGAGTCTACTTTGTTCTGACTGGTGTTGGGTGCCATGTGATCCTGCCTGGGCGGGCAAGTTCTTCTTTTGAATGAGACTACAATAGTAGGTAGACCTCCCCTTCCCCATAACTGCTTCATCTACTGCCCCTTGGGCCTGCTCGGGCTGCGTCTTAGCCGGAGTGAGCCTGGGCCAGGTGGGGATGTGGGGGGCAGCCTGTCTCCCCTGCACTGGGCGTTTTGGAGACACTTCAGGACCTACCTCACCGGGAGGGGGAGCTGGCCACGGCTACATCAGTGTCCTACTGGGCAACACATATGGGGAGTCTGCTGCCGTGCACGTTCTGCTTGTCTCGGGCCGTGCCCCCGGGACTCCAGGCCTGCCCATGCCCACCGTGGGAAAAGACAATCCGGGGAGTGTTGGGGCCCAAGGCGGTTCCTCTGTCTTGTGCTGTTATCCATGTGACCATTCCTCATTTTCTCCCACACAGCTCTGCTACCACCGTGTGCCTGATATCTCCATCTTGAATGCTGACTCCACCGCCGTACAGGGCCTGTCCCTTTCTCTATAGTTGCCACGGGCAAGTACAATGCGCCCCAGCAGAAGCTTAGCTTAGAGAGCTAGCGTTATACTCGCCAAGCTGACTGCGACCCCACGCTGGAGGGCTCCTTCGCCTGACTGGAGTGCGACCCGCAACCAGATGCTGACCTCTGGTGACTCCAAGTTGAGATGAATATCTGTCTTAGATCCATAGACACTAAGCTAGACTCCCTCATGGCTTGTCTGGACCACATGAAACAGAGTTGACAAACACAAACCCAGACTGGACCATCTAGAAAACCGGGTCTCTGATGCAGACGATGCACAGGCCGATTTCAGGGAACATCTCTTTTGCATGGACAAGACCCTCAACCTCATCAATGCAAAAAATGAAGATTTGGAGGCGAGGTCCCGACGCAACAATCTCAGGATTACTGGAATCCCTGAATCCACTGACATCAGCAAAATGAAGGACTTTGTTGAATTCTTGCTCCATGACCCCTTTGCCTCCGCTCTTTCTCCAGTTTTGATAGTCGAGCAGGCACATTGTTCACTAGGTCCAAGACCCCACCTGGCGCACTTGCCCGTCCGATAGTCGCACGTTTGTTAAACTACAGAGATCGAGACACTATACTGCGACTTGCCCGTAAGCGCCGGACAATCACCCCCCCCCTTCCAAGGGAACGCTCTCTCGTTCTACTCTGATTGCACCCAGTCCACACAGGCAGCCAGACGTGAATTCCTACCAGCCTAAACTTTCCTTCAAAAAGCTGATATCTCCTATGTCCTCTTGTATCTCGCCAAGCTGCACATCTCCCACGAGGGGAAAACCCACTTCTTTACTGATGCCAAATCCGCCCTGAAATTTGGCAAGCACATCACGCGATGAGATTGTCACCCGTGAGTTTGCCATGCATGGATCCCCCAGGAATAAGGACAATTCTTTTTCAGTGACAATGACTAATGGATGACCCTCTCTTGGCGTTTCCATGGCGGGTACATGCGAGGCCCTGTCGAGACTGGTGAGTTGACAGAGACCCCGGGATTACACGCACTACAGATTTTGACTATTGCCGGGCCTCACGGCAGGGGGTGGGTTTGTTCATCATGTTCTCCATCACTCTTGCTGCGCCTGCTGACTGACCCTGGGGCGCCTGGCGCTCTTTCGGCCACCCTGCCAGACCATGGCCGGGTGATTCGCCTGGCTCTGCTCTGCCTCCAGGAAGGCTTCCCAAGATTATTTTAGTATTTCTCATGGGTTGTTGGAATGGGGAGGGGTTAGTAGAACTCAACCTCTTTCTCGGTTTGGAGTGGGAGGTGGGTGGGTTCGGGTTGTTGGCAATTGTTGCTGTTTTTATACCTCACAGATCCCTGACACGGTTACTCACTTCATGCTCGTCTTGCTGCAGGTGACACACCACCATACTCAGTTGTGCTCCCCCTGTGATTTTTTTCCATGTTGCCATGACTACTATCACCTGCCTTACCTGGAACATCCGCTGGCTCAACGACCGCAGGTATGCACGTTTAGTTCATGCATATCTCAATAAACACAGAGTAGACATTTGCTTCCTTCAAGAGCTGCATTTGATACACCCCTCTGCCTATGCATGAGCTGGTGCGGGGAGTCCTACACTTCCCTTTACTCCAACTATGCTCGGGGGTAGCTATATTACTACATAAGGCCCTACAGCACAAGTTACTGACTTGTGTAACTATATATCTGTAAGAGACAGTAGTTAGTGACAGATTCCTTACCTTAGAATATCCCCAGGCGTCAGGCTGGATCCGGAAAGTTTTTGCGTAGCAGTACCCTTGCGCGTCGGTAGGCGGCGTCGTGCGGCTCCGCGTCCGTCGTCAGCGTCGTGATCGCTGGGATGACGTCGCGGGCAGTACTTAGAGGCCGCCCCTGCGCGCTGACGTCAGTTCTGTACACGACTTTCCGCGCCAGGAACGCAGAGCCATGCAAGAAGCTGACATAGGTGTCTGAAAAATACTAGGGCCCTGAAAGGGATGTCCTTAACTCCTAGAAATCAGTTCGCAGAACGGGGAGGATGGGTGGGGCGGTAGGAATCTGTCACTAACTACTGTCTCTTACAGATATATCGTTACACAAGTTAGTAACTTGTGCATCTGAAAGAGACACGTTAGTGACAGATTCCTTACCTTAGAATAGATACCCCAGCAATACCAACCCCGGTGGTGGGTCTGCGAACAAAGATCAGACAAGGAAGTCCCGGAGGACAGAACGGCCAAAGAAGCCGTCCCTCCGGACCCGACTGTCAAGGCAGTAATGCTTTGTAAACGTGTGCAGCGAGGCCCACGTAGCTGCCTGACAGATATCCTGCAGCGGAACACCGCGGCCTAAAGCCGTGGTAGCAGCCGTTGCCCTGGTGGAATGGGCACGCAGCCCAACAGGAGGCTCCTTCTTAGCCAAAGAATAGCAGGCTTTGATACACAAGGTTACCCAGCGGGAGATGGTTCTCTTGTGCACCGCCCGACCTTTTTTGGAGCCCACGTAGCCAACAAAGAGCTGGTCATCCACCCGGAAGTGTTGTGTGCGGTTGATATAAAAGGAAAGCGCACGTTTTGGGTCCAGACGGTGGAGCCTCTCTACCTCTCTGGAAGGATGCGGAGGCGGAAAGAAGGTGGGCAAAGTGATGGTCTGCCCAATGTGGAAGGCAGTAACCACCTTTGGCAAGAAGGACGGACGCGTCCTAAGAACAACCTTGTCTGGATGGACAGACAGAAAGGGAGGTTTGCATGATAGAGCCTGGAGCTCACTCACCCGAAGAGCGGAGGTGATGGCCACCAGAAAGGCTGTCTTCAGAGTCAGAAGACGAAGAGGACAGTTATGTAGAGGCTCAAAGGGAGCGCACATAAGAAAGGTAAGAACCAAGTTCAAGTCCCACTGAGGCATCACAATCGGAACAGGAGGGAAGAGGTGTGTAATGCCTTTTAGAAACCTGTTAACAGGGGACTTGAAAAGGGAGGGCTGATCAGGAAGCCTGAGGAAGGCCGAGATGGCACAAAGATAGCCCTTGATGGTACCCAGGGCAGAACCCTGTTGGGCCAGGGAAAGAAGGAACAGAAGAACCTCAGAAAGAGGGGCAGAAAGGGGATTCACAGCCTTTGCTGTGCACCATGCCACAAACTTGTTCCACCTGCAGGCGTATACCACCTTAGTGGAGGGACGCCTGGCTGCCAGAATCACATCACAAACTTCGGGAGGCAAGCCGAAAGGAATCAACTGCCGCCGCTCAATCTCCACGCAAGCAGGTGGAGGCTGGACAGGTTCGGGTGGAGGACCGTCCCCTGCTGCTGCGACAGAAGATCCTCCCGAAGAGGCAGACGGATCGGGGATCGACGCTCATACTGAGTAGCTCGGGATACCAAACTCTTCGAGCCCAGTCCGGAGCCACAAGGATGACTTGGGCCCGGTTGCGCCGAATCTTCTTCAACACTCTGGGTAGAAGTGGTATAGGCGGAAAAGCGTACAACAGACCGCAACTCCACTCGCGACGAAGAGCGTCGCCGAGCGAGTGCTGCCTTGGAAATTCCAACGCGCAGAACTGCTGACATTGCGCGTTCTCTTCGGTGGCGAATAGATCTAACCAAGGCTCTCCCCACTGTAGAAAGAGTCCTTGCGCCACTTCCGAGTGAAGACGCCATTCGTGATCCATCATGCACCTGCGGCTGAGGTTCGTCTGTCCCTGGCGTTCAGGGAACCTGCCAGGTGTTGAACCATCAGAAAAATGCCCTGATGTTCCAGCCATGTCCAGAGGCGTAGAGCCTCCTGACATAGGGTCCACGACCCCACCCCGCCTTGTTTGTTGCAGTACCACATGGCGGTGGTGTTGTCTGTGAACACCTGCACTACCTTCCCTTTGACAGAGGGAAGGAATGCCTTGAGTGCAAGTCGGATCGCCCGGAGCTCCAGAATGTTGATATGGAGCCGGGACTCCGCCGGAGACCAGAGGCCTCTGATCTCCGCCTCTCCCATGTGACCGCCCCATCCCAGAAGGGACACGTCCGTCACAACTGTGTGCTCTGGCTGGGGAAGGGAGAGGGATCTGCCCATGACCCATTGCCGGTTCGAGAGCCACCACTGCAACTGTTTTGCAGTCCCCTCCGAGATCTGGACGCGATCGGACAGGTTGCCCTGGTGCTGCGCCCACTGGAACTTCAGGTCCCACTGCAGAGCCTGCATATGCCATCTGGCATGATCGACTAGCAGGATGCAAGAGGCCATGAGGCCCAGCAGCCTCAGGGTCATCCGTACCGAAACCCAGGATAAAGGCTGAAAGATCGGAATCATAGCCTGAATATCCCGGACTCGCGTTCGGGAGGATAGGCCCGAAACTGCGTCGTGTCCAGAACTGCTCCGATGAAAAGGAGCTGTGGAGAAGGAATCAGATGCGACTTCGGCACATTGATGGAGAACCCCAGCGAGTGCAGGAGTTCGGCCGTAGTCTGGAGGTGGGAGAGCGACTGCCTGGGACGAGGCCCGCCTTCAGCAGCCAGTCGTCGAGGTAGGGGAAGACTGGAACCCCTGCCCGGCGCAGATGAGCTGCGACCACCACCATCACTTTCGTGAACACCCGAGGGGCACTTGTAAGGCCAAAGGGAGCACGGTGAACTGAAAATGCTCCAGGCCTACCGTGAACCGAAGGTAACGCCGGTGGGCCGGCAGGACGAGGATGTGGAAATAGCGTCCTGCAAGTCCAACGCTACCAACCAGTCTCCAGGGTCGAGGGCAGTCAAGACCTGAGCTAGGGTGAGCATCTTGAACTTCTCCTTCCGGAGGAAGCGATTGACATTCCGGGAGGTCCAAGATAGGACGCATGTCCTCCTTGTCCTTTTGGGCACCAGAAAGTAGTGGGAGTAGCAACCACGTCCTACTTCTGGGGTCGGAACATGCTCGATGGCCCTCTTGGCCAAGAGGGCCATGACTTCCTTCTGCAGAAGCACCAAGTGATCCCCTGACATGCGGTGGAATTGAGGTGGCATGGCTGGGGGTGGTCTCGAAGGGGAGGGAGTAGCCCCTTCGGACAATGTCCAAGACCCACCTGTCCGAGGTGATGGCACGCCAGTGGTGAAGGTGATGGCAGACCCTGCCCCCTACTGGCGTGCTGTGCACCTGAAAGGAAGGACTAGGAGGGCTTGGAGGCCGCGGACGGGGCGGAGTTGGTGGCCTGACCCGCACGCTGGTTGCCCGAACTGCCACGGCGGTAGCCACGTCCTCGGCCACGCGAAGACGCCTGCTGCGCAGGCCGGTGGCTGGGCAGTGGACGTGACTGGGCGCCCCTTCCGTGGCCACGAAAGGGGCGAAAAGCAGAGGTTAGCGGAGGGCGCACAACAGAAAGGCCCAGGGACTTGGCAGTAGCCCGTGAGTCCTTAAAACGCTCCAGCGCATGGTCTGCTTTGGAACCAAAAAGACCGACTCCATCAAAGGGCATGTCCATGAGTGTATTCTGGACATCACCCGAGAAACCAGTTGTTCTCTGCCAGGCGTGGCGACGCAGCGCCACCGTCGTTGCAAGCGATCTGCCCAGCGAGTCGGCGGTATCAAGGCCACAACGTATGGTGTATTTAGCCGCATCTCTACCTTCCGCAATGGTGCGGGTAAGCAGTGTCTGGACCTCCTCAGAACACTGGGGCAAAACAGTCGCCACCGAATCCAACAGGGAGTGCGTATATCGGCCCAAAAGGCAAGCGGTGTTGACGGACCGCAAGCCAGCACTGAAGGAAGAAAAGCCTTCTTCCCAAACTGGTCCAGGCGTTTGGATTCCCTATCCGGAGGGGCGGTAGGGAAGGCGGCTTGGGAGGCAGAGGCTTGGACAACCAAGCTCTCGGGGTGGGATGTTGAGAGAGGAACAAGGGGTCGCCCGGAGCAGGGCGATGGCGTCGGGCCACGTTCCTATCCACAGGAGCCCCTGTGGTGGGCTTGGACCAGGTGCCCAAAAGAACGTCAGACAGTGCATCATTAAACGGCAGCACAGTCTCCGTGGAGGAAGCTGCCGGCTGAAGCACTTCTGTCAGGAGATTAGTCCTGACAGCCACAGTAGGCAATTGGAGTGCAAGGCTCCAGCTGCTCTACGCAACACCGTTGCGAAATTTGCTCCCTCCTCCGTAGCCACGGGAGGAGACAGCATGCCAGTGTCAGGGAAGTGTCTAGACCACTGGCATCCCCAAGTTCCTCTGCCCAGTCCTCATCATACTCACACTGCCGTGTGAGAGGGTCTTCCGACCCCTCCCAGCTCTCCTGGTCCTCCTCTGGTGTAAAATATGGAGGAGGAGGGACATCTGGGACCCAAGGTTTCATCGGCGCCGAGCCGGCGTCCGAGCGACGTCCAGTCCGGCTCCATGTCCGGAACCGGAGAGAACCGGGAACGACGCCGCCCGGAGCCCGGGCGGCGTCGGGAACGGCACCGGGAGATCGGGCGGAGGCGTGGTTAGGTCAACCGGCGTCGATCGGGGTTGCGGTACCACCGGAGCCGGGATTGAGGCCGGGATCAAGGCTGGCGGGACAGGCGACGCCGGGACCGGAGTCGGCGACGCCGGAGCAACCCCATCAGGGCCCGCGGGGCCCGAAGGCGCACCGGAGGGACCTTGAAGCCCGAAGAGGCGGGCCATGGCCGACAGGAATTCCTGTATCTCGGCCGGAGTCGCCCCCGAACCCGGGAAGGACGGGTAATGCAGGGGCGGCACCACAGGCACATCCAGAGCCGCGGGGACGGTGCCGACAGGGGCCTCAGCTGAGTCGCGAGACCGGCGAGGCGAAGTCTTAGAGCGATGGTGCTTCTTAGACTTTTTGTGCTTCGACTTACCCGAGGAGTGCGAAGACTTGGACTCCGACCGGCGGGGCTCCGCGACCGGCCCTCGACCTCTCACGGGACCGGGGCTTGGTGCAGCGCGGAGCCGACTGCCGGACCTCGAGGAGCTTTCGAGACCGCTCTCGCAAAGCCTTCGGGTGTAAGGCCCGGCAGTCAGGGCACGACTTCGTGTCGTGGTCTCGGCCGAGACAGTAGAGACACTCTAAGTGCGGGTCTGTGATCGACATCATTCGACCACAGGCGTCGCATGGCTTGAAGCTGGGCATCCCTACCGACACCTAGGAGTCGAGAAGACTCGAAAAGAAACAGTGAAAAAATCACCCAAAAATGTAGTCAAAAATTGACTAGGGCACTGCTCTTCCCGGATCTGCGCTTACTGGCGCGGAAAAAGAAGAACTGACGTCAGCGCGCAGGGGCGGCGTCTAAGTACTGCCCGCGACATCATCCCGGCGATCAGGACGCCGACGACGGACGCGGAGCCGCACGATGCCGCCTACCGACGCGCAAGGGTACTGCTACGCAAAAACTTTCCGGATCCAGCCTGACGCCTGGGGATATTCTAAGGTAAGGAATCTGTCACTAACGTGTCTCTTTCAGATGTGGTAATTGAAACATTCACTCTGTGACAGGGTAGTCACTATTTCTTCCTTGCTAGTTCTCTCCACCGGCAACTGGTCATTCTGGCCGCAGTCTATGGTCCTAATTCTGATGACCCCGAGTTCTTCTCAGAAGTATGGAGACTAATACATAGCCTCGGCCCCCTTGCTGTATTGTGGGGTGGTGACTTTAATATCACCTTACATGATCAATTGAATAGATAAGGGGTATCCAGATGCAGCACTTGCACTCAACACTATTATCTGGGACAATTCCATACAAGACATCTGGTGGCACACACACACCACCCACCGGGAGGCCACCTATGTCACAGCTTCTCAACAACGCGTGGGCTAGGATAGACTACTAGATGGTATCCCGGGATGTTCAGACTTGGGTTAAGCACCTTCTCCACACCCTCTCAGACCATGCTTCAGTCCTACTAGAACTATTAGACCCCCACTCGCTCCCCCGTGCCCTCACTTGGTGACTCCTCTTCTCAAGCACTGCGGGATGCTGCTTTCCATGAAGAAATCCACAAAGCATCACAGAGTATTTTGTTCACACTGAGGATTCCGTAGGCTCCCTGTCCACGCTTAGGGAGGCTTTTAACGTGGTTATGCGTGGCGCATGTATTACAAAACAATCCGATGTCCTAAAGGCCATAAGAGGGAGACTTGCTAGTCTGGAGCAGGACATCCAAGCCCTCAAATCGGAATACTTCCGGTCTAAGAGTTCAGTTACGCAAGCTGCAATCAGAGACAAATTGTCAGGATTTGCAGAAGAAGCCACTCTGGAAGTCAATTACCTAGAGCGGGATGCATAGGCTTGCTGCTATGGCGAGAGTGACTGATCGGGCAAAACCCTAGCGGTCCTGCTCCATAGGCTGCTAGCCTCCACATATGTAGTGGCATTGTTGGGTGACAACCAGGTCCTCAACTCCGCTCCTAAGGAGCTCTTAGACACGATGTCCTCCTTTTATGCCAAACTATACACCGCCACCGCAGTCCACCCTGATGATGCATCTCGTGCATATCTCGATGACCTTTAACTAGTTTGCCTCAAGCAAGCCCACCGCGCCTACCTTGACTCAACCATTGCAACATAAGAGCTCATACATGTCATACATAGCCTTTCAGGCGATAAAGCACCTGGCCTCGATGGCCTCACTACCACTTTTTATAAAGAATTTGCTCCCCTCTTGGCTTCCTACATGTTATCAATGTTCTAGAATCCCTCCTCAAGGCTTTTCTCTTCCCATCTCTCAGAAAGGCGGTCATTGTGACGCTTCTAAAACCAGACAAGCCTGCATCCCTCTGCAACTCCTATCGCCCGCTGTACATGATCAACATGGACAACAAAATCTTTGCTATAATTTTGGCGAACCGCCTTCTCCTGTTATTACTCAAGATTGTGAGGCCTGATCAATCCAGGTTTATCCCTGGTTGCTCCACATCCCACAACCGCTATACCATATTTGCTGTCATGCACAATTTACACCCTCAGATCTCGGCGGTAGCCGCCCTCCAGAATGCCACCAAGTCATTCGACTCTCTTGAGTGGCCATATCTGTTCCAACTCCTTACACTTATTGGCCTGAGAGCCGTTTCCGTCGTCAGATACAACTCCTTTATACCCTGCCCACTGCCTGCGTTAAACTCAACAGTATGATATCCGTCCCCTTCCCTATTACCCGCGGGATGCACCAGGGGTGTTCGCTCTCACCCATTCTTTCCCCATTGCGATGGAGCTTTTGGCGGCATGCCTACGGCAGCACCACGCACACCGCGGCCTTGGTTTTACATATGGGGGCTGATTATCTCCTTATATGCAGACGTCACGCTCTACGTCCAGGAACCACAAGAAAACCTTGCCTCGCTCACCAGAGAGATCATCTGTTCTGGCGGTTTTTCGGGCAAACAAGTCAACTGTTCTAAATCCATCCTATTCCCTCTCATGGATGGCACTCAGCCATTCTCGTTGGATTACCCATTCGAATTTGCCTTCGAACTGGTTCGCCACCTGGGAATTTGGCTCAGTTGACACCCCGATGAGCTTTGGGCAGCCAACAACAGCCGTGCCATCTCGCAGTCAGAGGACAGATTTCCGTTTTGGTCCTTGCTCCCACTGTCCATCACCAGACGAATATCAATTGCTAAAATAGTCGTCTAACCGAAGTTCTAATATCTCTTCCTAAATGTGCCTCTTCCTCTCACAGCCCATTTCTTACTTCATCTCCGTTCCAACCTTGTAGCGCTGACCTAGGCTGGTAAACAACCCAGAATCAAATGGGAACTCCTCACCCTACCACTCTCCCAGGGTGGCTTGGGTGCGACGGATATGTCACTATATGCAATGTGAACCCAGGCGACATACCTTTGGCCTTTAACCACTGCCCTCTATCTGCCATATAGGGCGGGAAGAAAGGAAAGAAACACAGTAGAGTGCCTGAGTTGGGTATAGGACAGTTTGCGGAAGCGCAATATATTCTCCTGCGTTTATGCGTCACCTATCCCGATCGGATGCATTCCCCAACTGCCTCCTTTGCTGGACGCTGGCACCAGGATGAGGGACCGCGGACAGGGCCTCACAATCTTTTCTGATTTATACCTGGAGGGCTTCTTTCTGCCGTCTCCGACTTCTCGTCCCACTGCCCTTGAGACACTACTTTTTCATCAACTCAGGGCGACTTGCCGTTCATTACATGACACCTTCCCTGCCCCTCTGCCGGCGCTCCTGGCCCTCGAACACATACTTACTAGTCCCTCACCACGCAAACTTGTCACCCACATATATAACATTATGCAATCCTCTGCACCAGTTGCGTCACCAACAGCTTTTACGGCCTGGGAAGTGGACTTCGACCCCCCCCCCCCCACCCTCCATTACAGACACCCAGTGGTCTTACTGCTGTGGACAGCTGCAACTCCTCTTCCCAAACTACTGACTGAGGTTAATACACTTTAAGTATCTACATCGCCAATATCGCACACCGCTACAACCCATCAAAATGGTACTTGTAGAAGAGGCCCGCTGCCTGAGGTGCAGCTTCCCACAGCCAACATTCTTACATCTCGCTTGGGAGTGTCCCAGGGTGGCACGATTCTGGGAAGGGGTATTCTCCATCATACATACAATAATCGGTCATGCCCTACTGCGCACGCCTATGGTAGGCTTATTGGGCTACACTAAAGATATACGAGCCCCTGACCGTCGATTCACAACCATGCTCCTCCTTCTGGCCAAATGCTGAGTGGCTAGCCACTGGGGCTGACAACCCACTCCCACTGTGGGGACCTGGCTACAAGATGTCACATACTGCCAGGAACAATTATCCACTTTTGGGAAACCGATGCAGATGTGCTCCCATTCCAAGGACATTTGGGAACCCTTCTTATCCTTCATGCACCAGGAGGACTCCTCCATGCATTCTCCAGACAGCGTCCTGGACCCCACTCCCCTACATTGTTGCCTGTGGAGGGACCACTAGATCTTTAATACTTATGCATTTCGATACATGCTCTCATTCTCCTGTCATCACGGTGTACCGTACAGTACACTACGTTTTACTAATTATCTAGGGGTTGCACATACTTGCTGACTTATCCATTCTGGGAGCCCTGCAGCTGATATATGTCTAATTAACATTATTCAATCAGATGCTGTTGTGGAACCGTGTACCCCTTCTTCTTCTCCTCTTCCCTCTATACCTCCCTCCCACCCCTTGCTCCCCCTCACCACCGCAGTTACCATCGGTTGCTTTGCTTTTTTCTGTACCGTTGTACTTTAAAAGCCAATAAAAATAATTTTAAAAAAAACAAAAAAGGCAGGGCATAGCCCCTTTGAGTAATTTGCAAGACCCACATAATCGAAGTGATGAAACTCC
Organism: Calotriton arnoldi; assembly: GCA_963921515.1. Lineage (NCBI taxonomy): Eukaryota > Metazoa > Chordata > Amphibia > Caudata > Salamandridae > Calotriton > Calotriton arnoldi. Next base: position 1,355,587 of record CAWUFW010000230.1, read on the forward strand.
AGCTGGGGAGGAAATGCCATACCCTGCCTTCTACCAACTGGGCATGTGCCTATGAAGCCACACTAAGGTGGCTTGGCAGGGGAAGAGGAGTTGGAGGATTACTGCCCCTGCTGGCACGAAGGGCCTTGGCCACCATCTCGCCCTCTGGCCTGAAAGTGCTGAATCTGCTGCTGTAGCACAAGTTGGGAGGAATGGTGTTAGCTGGAGGTAAGTTAGCCACTAGAATGACTCCTGCACTTTCTGTACTGTGTGTGAAATTGCATGGCAGGAGACAATAGTCCCAAAGATCATGATGTGGTGCGACTGTCCTTAAATCATTCTAGCACTGAATGTGCTTTCTCCCCCAACAAGTTCTCATCAAAGGGCATGTACATGAGGGATGCTTCACGTCTCCTGAAAAAAAAGTTGATTTCAACCAGGTGTGCCTTCTAAGCACAATGCTGGTTACAATAGCTCTACCTACACAGTCTGTTATTGTTCAAGCAGGCAAGCAGTACTTACTGGGTCATGTCCTGTCCGTCTTGCATCATTAGGGTCAACGAGGTCCTGAGGTCTTCCAGGATGGCTGGCAAGATCTCGCTGGCCAAGTCCCACAAAGCATAGGTGTACCCAACAAAAAGTTATACTGCATTGATGGTTCTAAGTGCCAGGGTTGCTGAGGAGGACGTTTTCTTTTCAAAATGATCCATTTATTTTTATTCTCTTGCTGGAGGATTAGTTTGAAAAGAATTCAAGTTCACCTTACTTGTTGATGCCAGGACTACCAAGGTTTCTGCTGCCGGATGTTTTGTCAGGCATTCCAGATCACTGGGCCAGTCTATGTCACCTTGACTAAGGTCAACTAACCAGACGGCCATGTCGCAATCAAGGTGTCAGTAAGGGCATCATTCAATGGCAACAGGAGCTCAGTTGAAACTGGCCCAGGCTTAAGAATTTCAATTAGTAAATTCACCTTTGTTTCAATAATGGGCAAAGTCTAGGACGTCGGCTCCCCTTCGTACCACCACTACAAAAGAGGCACTTTCTTCCATTGGTGCCCAAGTGCCACGTCTAGCTCAGTTTCAGGGGCTGTATCTAGCCCAATGGCATATTTTAACTCTAAGATTAAGCAATAATCAGTATAATGCTTGGTTTGCAACCTTCCTGCAGGCTATCGCTCAGCCCCACTCTGAGAGCTTTACATTGGTTTGCAGGTCAGGAAGCGTGCGGTTTTCAAGCTATGCTGTCTTAACCATAAGTCTCTGATTGGTAGGAGTACCACTTACTTACAGAAGAAACTGACTCATTCCTGTCCTGTTAGGAATCTCAGATCTAGTGACAAAGTCTTGCTGATTGTCCCCCGCATTCGTACTTCTAGATTAGGCTGAAGATCTTTTTCCTTCACCGCCCCACGGCCTGGAATCAGCTTCTATACTACATTCGCTCTTGTCCAGACTTTGCAAAGTTTAAAAAACTCTTGCAGACCTGATTGTTTTAATCAATCGCTAGACCCTGTGTTAGCGATACACCTAGGTGTGAGTTTTTGCGCTATAGTGTTATATTAACAAGTTATAAGTTATATTAAGTTATAATAATATAACATTATGAGGGGGAAAGTGAATCATTCCCCTCATCATCATCATGAGGGACATTAGGTATGTCCTTCACCGCATCAGAATCAGATCTGAAGAGGGCCTTTAGACTTTGATAGCACTGGTGCCGTGGCAGAGGGGTAGGACTGGCGTATGGCTGAAGAATGATTGATTACACCTTTGTTATCTCCTAGGTGCTATCTGCTGCAGGTACACGAAAGCCCAGACTGTGTCGGGACTAATTGCAGGACAAGATCGGATTTGGGAGACATCAAAGGGGTGAGATCTTAAGCTTGACGCTCTCTCATACCTTCTCACCAGACTTTGGGTGATGGGATGTGGTAGAGTCCAACCAAGAGCAGGACGTTTGTTGGAACAGCCTCATGACCAGTACCACAAGCAGCCCTGAAACTTGAAGCGAGATTTATGCTTCAACCAAAGCTTCTTTTTATGGTCGTTGATAGAGCTTCTCCTCTTCCATGACTGATTTTGTATGCATAATGGCACACTTATCAAATTATGTTAAGTTGTGCCCGGAGCCTAAGCACCACAAGCACAGGACGCGTGGGTCAGTGTCTGATATCTGTTTCCTTCAGTCTTGGCATGGCTGAATATTGCAAAATTGTGAAGTTGTGTGGGAGCAGAGTTCCATATACATGTCAAAGACTGCAGAAAGAAAGTAACTGACATCAGAGCTTACATGTGGCTCTGCTCAGTCACTTCCAGGGCCGGAACAAAGCCACCACAGAACAACAGTGCCACCTACCGGCACATGGAAGCATTGCTGGAAAACGTGTCCGGATCCAGTTTGGTGCCTGGCAGTAGTCTAAAGGTGAGGAATCTGCAGTTAGAAGTATCCATCAGAAGTTTTTATGTAGAACTGCATTCACTGAACGGCTTGGGTGGTGGGGATAGGACAGCTCAGTGTCCCCTTACCCTGGCCCTTGCTATTTTGAGTGCAGTGGTTTATCAGACAAGGGAGTTCACTACCAATGCTTGGCAAAAGCAAGGGTTTGCTGTCAAAACTTGAGTCACAAACTACTGAATAGGAATTAGCAGTATGAACAAGTTAATTACCTTTGGTAAAGCTCTTTCTAGTGGATAATCTAGCTAACTGCAGATTCCTCATCTTAGAATACTCCAGAGGCTCCAGGCTGGATCTGCAATTTTTTCTCCAGCAATGTTAATGCATACCACTTGGCGGTCCGTGGGGCACCATGATGGCTCAGTCTCAACCCAGATATGACAGAGGAGAGTTACATATAATCAACAATTCTGCTCACTGACGTGAGTTTCTTATTTTACACTTTCCTCGCCCTCAGATACAGAGCATGAACAATTGTTGGTATCAGTGTGCTGATTTCTAGTTTAGGACCTTTTTAGATGTTAAATATAGGCCACTCAATAGAACAGAGAGGTGGGAGGGCAATGAAGAATCTGCGGTTAGACAGAGTATGAAAGTTAAGTAAGTATCTATCCAGCTGCAGATTCCTTACCTTAAAATATTCCCCAGGCATCAGACTGTAGCTGTAAATTTTTGAGCAGAACCCGTGCACGTCAGTAGGTGACGTCGCTTGGCTCCGCGACAACGTAGTTCACGTATGTAATGTGTGCCGTGCCTATACAGGCACCATCCCAGCGCACAGACGTCAGTTTCTTTTCACCACATTCCAGAAGAGCTGAGCCATGAAGAAGGTGGACATACTGGTGTGCATTACAAAAGTCCTCGGAAAGGTGGCTCTACTGAATAGAGTGCCGACACTCCCGTGATAGGTCTGAAGACTTGGACCAGCATGGAGAAATCAAAGAACGCATTTACTTCTACTTTTTGTGAGACTTACCCGATGACCGGGATCGAGACGACGAGCGCCTAGATTGTCTCTGCAAGTGGTCCCAGGACTTGGACATCTGTCTGTGACAGGCACCACGTGGTTTGAAGCCTGTGGGGGGTGTGGCCTGACCGCCGGCAGTAGCGGACGCATGAATGTGGAGTTCTTTGGGCTACACAGCTATCCAGGAGTAGCTTGGCGCCCGACTGAGCAATCAGACCGCCTTCTGAAGGCTTTTGTGCACCGCAAAACTTGGACAATCCTTGAGAGGCCTGGGGCGTAAGGCCTGAGCCCCGAGGACACCCCAACTTGGTGGCTCTTGTTTGTAGACCCTCGGTCTAGGTCCACTCTCTCCCCGCAGCTCCGCTGTGCCGTCTCTTGCCTCCAGACCCCGACCACCTCCTTGGGAGGTTCGAGGCTCCTGCCCGCTCCTGCTGCCCGCACCTACTGGGACCAGACTGCCTGCAACCACCGTAACCTTTCTCAGCCGTTTTTTTATTAATTTTTCCCTGTTGTGCCACTGTTATTGTGCCCATCTGTGTCTTGCTCTAATTCCACCACTGTTTTTATTTTCTCGTGCCTGCCTGTTTCTTTCGCCGCTGCTGCCCCTGCGGCCCCTCCCCCCGGAATTCGCCCCCGGAATTCCCCCGCTCCCGCCTCCCAGCCTCTCCTCCCTCCCACCTCCCCTACTTAATGGCGCCCGCTGCGGGGGAGCGCGAGTAAGACCTCCGACCCTCGGTCTAGGTCCACTCTCTCCCCGCAGCTCCGCTGTGCCGTCTCTTGCCTCCAGACCCCGACCTCCTCCTTGGGAGGTTCGAGGCTGCTGCCCGCTCCTGCGCCTGCTGCCCGCTCCAACTGGAACCAGACTGCCTGCAACCACCATAACCTTTCTCAGCTGTCTTTTTCTTAATTTTTCCCTGTTGTGCCACTGTTATTGTGCCCATCTGTGTCTTGCTCTAATTCCACCACTGTTTTTATTTTCTCGTGCCTGCCTGTTCCATGCGCCTTTTGCCGCTGCTGCCCCTGCGGCCCCTCCCCCCGGAATTCCCCTTCGGAATTCCCCCGCTCCCGCCTCCCAGCCTCTCCTCCCTCCCACCTCCCCTACTTAATGGCGGCCGCTGTGCGGTCGCGCCACCGGCGCGCCAAACGCATGCACGTCTGCGGCCAGCGCCAGGAACCCTTGACCTCCCACTACCCATCGCTACAACACCACCACCCTCGTTGCACTCAACCCTGGAAGACTTAGAGAATGCCAACAGGCCTCGCCGAACACGACCCACGGCCAGTTTTCCTGCCTCCACTGCCGCCAGACCCTCACCGCCACCCCGCCCTCCAACACCGCCGACGCCAGCACCGGCGACACCCTAAAATACATCCTCCTCAACGTATGCTCCGTACACAAACACGCCATGGAAATCTGGAACCTACTCGACTCTCTCTCGCCCGACATCGCCTTCTTCACAGAGACCTGGACCAACGCATCCTCCGCCCCCGACATCAGCACCGACATCCCAGACGGATACAAGATCCAGAGGAAAGACCGCCCCAACCACCCAGGAGGGGCCTCGCCATCGCCCACAAGAGCACCCTCCGCCTCACCACCTCCAGCGAAACCTTCCCCTCCGCCGAACACCTGCACTTCCAGATCCAGACCACCCCCAAAGCCACACTCCGAGGAACCCTCATCTACAGACCCCCCGGCCCCCGAACACCCTTCGCCACCACCATCACCGACTTCATCGCACCCCACGCCATCGCCTCAGCAAACTACATACTCATTGGAGACTTGAACTTCCACCTCGACAACCCCAGCGACCCCAACTCCACTATCCTTCGTGACAACCTCGCCAGCATCGGACTTGAACAACTCGTCAACACACCGACCCACAGAGCAGGACACACTCTTGACCCCATCTTCGCGGCAGGAAACAGCGTCCAATTCAGCCACACAACGCAGGCGCCATGGACCGACCACCACTGCGTACACTTCGCCATCAACAAACCGAAGGCACCCAAACCAGCCCCACACCCACCTCGAAGGAACTGGAGCAAGGTTACCGACGAGCAACTTAACTCCACACCTAACCCGAGACAACCACACCTGGGCACCCGACGCAAACGACGCAGCCAGAGAACTCCACACATGGATCTTCAACTGCGCAGACGAGCTCGCCCCGCTACGCAACCCCGACAGACAACGCCCCAGGAAAGCCGCCTGGTTCACCACTGCTCTCCATGAAGCCAGACGCACCTGCAGACTCCTGGAGAAGAACTGGAGCAACACCAAGACAACCGAAAACCACACCACCTACAAGGACGCCATGACGGACTACCACAACCAGATCACAGCCACCAAGAGGAACTTCATCCACAACAAAATCCTGGCCAACTCCACCAACTCCAAGGAACTTTTCAGTGTCATTCAGGAATTCACCAACCCACGCAGCGAAGCCACAGACATCACCCCATCCCAAGACCTCTGCGACAAGCTTGGAACCTATTTCCACCTCAAGATCAAAAACCTCTACGACAACTTCATCGACCATCCACCAGGCGCCACAGACGGCCCCTCCCACCCCCAGAAACAGCAGCCAGCCCACCATCTCCAACTGGACACCGATCACGGCCGAAGACACCGCCTCGACCATGAAAAGCATCCACTCGGGGGCCCCCACCGACCCCTGCCCCCTCACATCTACCACAGAGCCGCGGCCGCCATCGCACCCGAACTACAACGCACCATCAACACCACCTTCAAAACAGGCACCTTCCCAGACGACTGGAAGCGCGCCGAAGTCAGACCCCTGCTCAAGAATCCCACAGCTGACCCCACCGACCTCAAGAACTATCGGCCCATCTCGCTCCTCCCCTTCGCAGCCAAAGTTGCAGAGAAAACAGTCAACAGGAAACTGACACGATTCATTGAAGAGAACGCCGTACTCGACCCGTCCCAATCCGGATTCTGAAGAAACCACAGCACAGAGACCGCCCTACTCGCCGACACAGACGACATCCGCACCCTCCTGGACCAAGGCCACTCCGCAGCCCTCATCCTACTCGACCTATCAGCGGCCTTCGACACCGTATCCCACCGCACACTAGTCGCCAGACTACACGACGCAGGCATACAAGGAACAGCCCTGGACTGGATCTGATCATTCCTCACCGGAAGAAGCCAAAGGATCAGACTCCCACCCTTCCTCTCTGACCCCACGAAAATCACCTGCGGAGTCCCACAGGGTTCATCACTGAGCCCCACCCTCTTCAACATCTACATGGCCCCCCTCGCAGCCATCGTCCGACAACACGGCCTCAACATCGTATCCTACGCTGGCGACACCCAGCTCATCCTCTCCCTCACCAAAGACCCCACCACTGCCAAACACAACTTCCAGAAAGGAATGCAAGACGTCGCAGTCTGGATGACCAACAGCTGCCTGAAGCTCAACGCCGAGAAGACAGAAGTCCTCGTCCTCGGTACCACCCCTTCTGCATGGGACAGCACCTGGTGGCCGACTGCCCTCGGAAGCCCACCTACCCCCTCAGACCACGCCAAGAACCTCGGCATCGTGCTCGACTCATCTCTCACCATGAACCGACAGGTCAACGCCGTCACCTCCAGCTGCCTCAACACCCTCCGCATCCTCCGCAAGACCTTCAAGTGGATCCACCCTGAGTCAATGAATACAGTCACCCACGCACTCATCACCAGCAGACTGGACTATGGAAACGCACTCTACGCCGGCATCAACAAGTCCCTACTCCGCAAACTCCAGACAATACAGAACACCGCCGCCAGACTCGTCCTCGGCATCCCCCGACACGAACACACCAGCCAACACCTACGAAGTCTCCACTGGCTCCCCATGGAGAAAAGAGTCACTTTCAAAATCCTCACTCACGCCAACAAATGCCTACACAACAACGGACCCAAGTACCTCAACGACAGAATCAACTTCCACGTACCCAAAAGAAACCTCCGATCTTCCAACCTCGCACTGGCCGTAACCCCGCGCATCCACAGAGCCACAGCAGGCGGAAGATCCCTCTCTCACATTGCAGCCAAGACCTGGAACCAACTACCTGCAGACATCAGACGCGCCCCCTCCCTGAACACCTTCAGGAAGACCCTCAAGATCTGGCTCTATGGCTAAACAGATCTGCGGACTTCCCCCCCTTCCCCCCCTCAGCGCCTTGAGACCCTCATGGGTGAGTAGCGCGCTTACAATTCCCTGTTTGATTGATTGATTGTAGACACTTTGTGTGGGCTTGGCTGCACTGGGTCGCCTGCGTCTCTGGGGGCCCCCCTTTGATCTCCATCTTTCCCTGGGGGCGCTGATTGACTCATCTGGATCCTGAATTTCATCATCAGTTGCAGAGGGGGGCGAATTATATGCTTGGCTGTGCAATGGGATTTACTGAGACTGCTCGTGCCCTTCCATGCATGGCTCACACCAGACGTAGGTGAGTAAGGTCTCCTGTGCTGCTTGCGCACTCGATTTCCATCCTTCTGGAATTGTGCTTTGGTGGCTGCATGGGGACCACTAGGAGCATATGGGAGGGCAGAGAGGTGCACACGGGCAGCGCAAGGGAATTGTGGTGGGGCTGAATGCCCAAGACACTCACTCCTCATCTCGCGCTGGCAAGGAGGAAGACTCCCAGCTGGCTTCTAAGCTGCATTCCTCTGAAGAGTCAGATTCCCAAAGGCCAGTGCCTGCTCTGACCAACAAATTGGACAGAATTTTTGCAGACATTGCTAAATCACGGGAGGCCTTTGAGGCCAAGTTTTACTTCCTCACTAACGATCTGGAAATCCTTTGGGAAAATCACCATAGCTAAACTTCAACCCTCTTTGCGTGCAGTCAACGAACAAACTCGAGCTATCTTAGAAACACTGCAAATAGCCGAAAGATATGGTGGGTCGCTCCCGCTGCAACAACATTCGTAATATTAGTTTACCAGAGAACTCAGAAGGGTGCTGACCCCGTGGTGTTCTTGGAGCACTGGATGAAACAAGATATTTATTGTTCATTCAAGTGTTCATTTGGTTGCCCCTTTCAGTACGGCAAACCCTAGTTCAGGCTCTGATTATAGGTCGCCTTGATTATTGTAATGCTTTACTGATCTCTGCGAACGAGGCCTCTCTTAGCAGATTGCAGATCGTTCGGAACGTGGCCGCACGCTTAGTCTTAAATAAACCGCCCGCACCTCCCCCGGTCCTTTATTAAAATCTCTTCATTGGCTGCCTATCCGCCAGCGAATAAAGTTCAAACTTTGTTGCTTTGCTCATAGAGCTGTTTTTGGTACAAGCCCAAGCTATATGGCGGATAAGATTAAATTATATTGTCCGAACCGCTGTCTTAGATCGGAAGGCAAAGGGCTGCTGGTGGTCCCTCGTTTTAAGAAAATTCGATCGGGAGGTAAAACGGTTGCCTATCTGGCCCCTAAATACTGGAATTCCTTGCCAGAAAAGCTACGTAAATGTGCTAGTCTTGGTCGATTTAGAAAACTATTGAAGACGGAATTATTCATGTACTGAGCTCTGGAAGTTTGTGCCGGCTGGACCCGTTTCTTCTATGCTTGCGCGGAGCTACCCCTGCGGGGGCGATTCCTGCGCTTGACAAATGCCCTACATACATACATAAATACATATTGCTCCTACAACACGCTATCCTTGTTTTGTGATTGAACGTGCTCAGAGTGCCCACTCGGCATCCCCCTCCTGGTGTGCCACTTAGACCCTTCGTGGTGACGCTTTTGATTTATTGTGACCGTGATGAGGTCCTGGCGGCAGCTAGCGATAAGGGCACTGGTCGATAGGAGGATGCCAGGGTAATGTTTTTTCCAGATTACACACCACATTGTCTGTCCAGCATCAGCAGCCTCCTTTCTCCGGGTCAAAAAGAGGCTGCGGGCAGTTGGTCTTTAATATGCATTGTTGCTTCCTACGAAACAGCAGGTCTCAGATGGCCAGCATACTCACTTCTGTTCATAGCCGGAGGAAGCCGGGGACTGGGTGGAAACATTTACTAAGTGGGCCTGTAGCCATTCGCCATCTCCTTCTTCAACACTAAGGATAGCTCAAATAACTAACACTGTCCAAATGCTGAACCGCAGATGTGCGAAGTGGGAAACACCCTCTCCCGCAGAGTGCAGACAGGACCAGCGTGATGCAGCCGCTGCGGCAGCATCTCTTCAGGCACTCTCAGTGACTGCACACTTGCTTACTTCAGACTCTGTTTCTGGAGATGACAAATTATCGGAGGGTTCTGGCTCCGATATGCCTACTCCCCAGGTGTTCACTGCCCGGTCCATTAAGGACCTGGCATAGTAACTCTTCTAATGTTTCCTATAGTTTGCCATACTCGTTATCAGGGGCAGTTCCCTAATTGGGGCTGAGGGGCTCCGCTCCCACCTTTAATCTCTGACCCTCGCGCTGCTCGAGGGTCAAGCAAAATTAGGCACCTTGGAAAGGCTCATGCGCTAATGCCAAGGCTTCCCGGGGGGCCACGTAGGGGACCCTCCAACAGGGCGGCCGCCTTAGTGCCACAGGAAGGCACAGAAGTCTGCGGACTAGGCTCCCTGGGCTAGGGACCAGGGGGTCTGCTGGCCGCGTCACTTCCGGCCGTGGGAGGGGGACAGGGGTACAAAAGCCTTCCCCCGCCCACTGTACGGTCTCTTGACCGCTGCTCGTCTCGCTGTTTCCTCGCTGTCGTCCGGTCGCGGATCGTCGCCCCGTCCTCGTGTGCGGTCGGTCGTAACCCCCCCTGGACCCCAGGTGAGTCGCCCTTGTATCGCCCCCACCCGCCTCGGCTACCCCGGAGGCCATCTGGCGCGATAATCGCACCCCTCGCAGTCTGGCACGCTTGCACGAGCAGCACCGTTGCCGTCCCCGCTCCCCTTCCTCCCTCCATGCAATCTTGCCGGTGTCCGCTGCGATCAGAGCAGCGCAGAAACTTGGCTTCAGGGATAGTTGTCCCGCCGGGGGGCTCCGTCCGCGAGGCGAGGGGGAGATTGGTGGGGTGGGGAGGGGGCTTTTTAGGGAGGATTCCCCGGGTGGGCCGCGCGGCTAAGGGGACCGCAGCACTGCGTGGGGCCAGGGATGGGGGATTCATGGCCCGCTATAGCTCCGTCTTGGGTGGGTGACTGGCGGTGGCCTCCTGGCCCGCGCTTCGAGGGGGGTTCCTCCGGTGAACTCCCTGGCCCGCGCCTCAAGGGTGCACCAGCGGGCGTGAGGCCAGGGACGCGTGGGACCGGCAGCGAGGGAACATTAGGCAGGGCTCGCGCAGCAGGGAGGATCCCCCTGTGGAACCGGAGCGCATGAGAGCCCCGTCGGTGCCGCATCTTGTCCCTCGTACCACCCGAGGCCCTGGGCTGGTTCCGGCCTACCTCGCTCCACGCAGGCTTGGAGTGGATGGGCGGCGTGCCATCTTTCCGGGGTAGAGAGGATGCGGTCCGTTGGCTAGACTGTCGACCTGGGGTCGCGTCCACCTCCTCGATTCTGGGCAAATCACTTATCTCCCCGAGTCTGAATCCGACGTGGGTGGTGAGGAGGGGAGGGGCCGCCTGCCTCAGCCTTGCGCACGCGCGTGTCGGGAGCCGCCTCCCGCATCGTACGAGCAATGCCGTGCTGGGAGGGGGTCGCGTCTGCCGCAGGTCCTCCCCGGGCACAGACCGGCAGCCTCGGCCCCAGCAGCAAGCTGGTTGGGGTCGGTAAGGCATGGAGCGCACAGGATTATTCATGCAATTTTTGTAGCGCGGACTTACCCGAAGGTGTCAGAGCGCTTCACAATAGGTACAGTACATTACGTGAGGAGAAGGTTACAAGTGAGCATAGTACAAAAGCAAGCGTTACATTACATGAGGAAAAAGTGACAATAGTGTGAATAACAAAAAACACACCAGATACAAAAGAGGTTTACTTTCCAAGAGGAAAAAGTGACAGGTGTGCATGATCCATGCGATACAAAAAGAGGTCTAATACGACAACAAGTGGCAGTCACGCAGAACACACGACCGTGTGTATGTCTATGGCGTGTGGCGCAATGGAGATGGCATGCTTTGCGGGTAGAGGGCCTCCGGGCTCGCTCCACAGTTCCTCGCTGATCCCATCTCCTTGCCTGTCCACTGCTTCTTGTACTTCCCGCACTGCTACTTCATTTCCGGTTCGGGTACTGCGGTCAGGAGTCTATTTGCGCGGTGTGAGGCGGGCAGTGAGTGATTCCATCCTCCCCTGGGCCTGGGTTTGTTCAGTCTGCTCGGGCCCCAGGTTGGGTAATGTGGCAACAAAGGATTGCGTGGTCAGGTGCCGCCACGGGTCACGGTACGGTTGTGACCGGCGGCGGGCAGGGGGCACAAGAGCAAAGCACGGCTGCAGCTATACCTTAAATCAGCCAGCAGCACCCAGTGTTACGCATGTGAAGTTGCACAGCATTTCTCAACGGTGGCATTTGCCCGCCACCTACTGGGCAGCAAAATTTATTATTTGGATTTTCGATTGGGCCCCACAGACTGGTATCTCCCGTCCGAGTCCCACGGGTTGCAAGTTTTTGTCCCCTGGTAGCCAGGCGGAGTCGGGATCGCCCGATCCGGTTGCTTGTGTCTCACGGAGACGGATCTGCTGACGTTTTCCAGCTAGCTGGCATGTGCCTGCCGCCCGCCACCACCGGAGTGCCACTTTACAACCATTGACTAAGCCTCAGCCCTGACTCGTATCTCGAGTGCTGCTTTATTTATATTATGCAGGCGGCTGGCAGCGCCGGTGTTTAGGCGTCATATTGGAAGCTGCTACCATAACAGGCGTTATTTGGGAACAAAGCTAGACTCCGGAGGCAAATTTTCATGCCTTGTAAGGAGGCAAGCAGCCCGGTCGGAGCACTGTTAATAAGTAAAGATGTTAACCCCTGAGCAGATACCGCCTATAGCTTGTATGTGTATGAAATGCCACTACATATGAAAACCATGCTAGCATTGTGAATAACTTGTGTCTGTTACATTAACAGGCGGCCACGGCTCTGGCACCTTGGATGGCCTCCTGCCAGGCCGGCTGGCGTTCCCCTGGCTGAGGGTGGTGCAACTACTGGCTGTGGTCATCTTATACTGTACAGTTTTGTCCGGGGGTGGGGGTAACAAAGAGCAACCATTTCGCTTATTCAGTCATGGATTCATTGAATGTGACTTTTTATAGCGCAAACTTTTCCCGAAGGTGTCAGAGCGCTTTTCATTTGGACCAGTTACTTTACATAGATGCTTCAGAGTACAGGCTTCACATCTAAGAGACAAGCAGAAACGCTCTATATGCGCAGAGGGCGGCATTTTCTTTTACGATAATGAAGCATCGATTAATATCGGCATGGGTTAGTGAGCACGCAGGGTATTGTGCTGTTGGTAATTTTAAAGGGAAAAACCACTGTTATAGGTGCGCGCAGTGCTCTCTAGCAGTGATAAATCTGTGATGGGTCATTTGCAATGTGGGCCAACCCGTGGGAGTACACCTCAGCAGGGCCGAGGCTCGAGCACTACCATTACACACAAGCTAATTTTGCTTGGCTCTGGGGTTCGACTCGTAGAGCCAGCCTTGATTGGCCCATAGGTTGTTTGACATTTCGCAGGCTCTGCCTTTGTACGCTGTGTTCGCGGGCGAGGTGTGAGAAGATATCCGAACTGACGGATTTAACACTGCCCACATTTACATAAGTTGTATCACAACATCACCGGTTTCTGATACTCCGGGCCATTGGCATGATGGTGATGCAGCAGCAACTTGCACAGATCTTTGGGCATGCATTAGCCACACATATACCTCCTCCAGTCTGACCCACACTAAGACCATTCTGCTTGACTTCACTTTGGGTCTGGCTGATGCAATAAAGCCTCTTACTTGTTTAATCTCATTGGACACATGTTGGCACATTAATGGCCAGGTAGTGTTGTGTCTTAGCAGGAGGGCCTGCGATTGGTTCGGCTGGTTTACTTGAAGGGTCCGGATGTGGACAGGCAAAAACAACAGTCTAAAACGCAACGACAGGGGTTCACACATAGTGGAAGGCCTTTGGCAAGGTGCACTGGTAGTCTTTATTCCCTCATACAGTATTTATTTATGTGGTTAAACAGGTACTAAGGTGGGGATACCTTTGGCAGTATTTCCATGCCTGAAAGTACGTAGTGATGAAGCAATAGTGTCCCAAGTTGCGCAACATGATATATACATTTGTAGAGGGTGCTTGTGATAAGCTTCCTTTGGTCTAACGAGTGGCAGGCAAATGGGGACGACTTGTATAAGAGATGAACATGAGTGGTTACTCAACACTGTTTGTTAGAAGGGATATTGTATAAAGCAGAACTCAACTAATTATCCTTAAACGCATGATGGAGACTATTTAAGTGACATGCCTAAATCTGTAAACGGTGTGCTTAAGGGATGGCATGCCAAGGGAGATATCTTCCATATTTCACTGGATCCCCGCAATCCAACACGCCTAAAGTAAGCAGGTGATGCCCAAATGATTTTGTTAGACCTGTTATTAGTTTTATTAAACACACCAAGTACTATGAAGTAGTGACAGTGACTTAAATCATAGGTACTTCCAGGACACATTTCTTTCAGTACACACACCTCCAGCTAGGACTGCTCTCCCCTTGAGCAAAGGGAAGTAAAACACCATATACGGCATATGCCAACATCCGGAAGCAAGAAAGATTGGGGATGGAGTGGGGAGCGATGAATCTTGGTCTGCTCGCACAGGAGGCGATTTCGGAGGGGGCTCAGATTGGCAGTGCGCTTTTCCGACTAATGTGATAATGTTGAAAGGGTTGCAAGCATGCGCCAAGAGATGGGTCTTTCAAGACCATCCAGGATTGCAACATGGTTGGATTCAGGCCAAGGAGTGGCCTGCTTGCCCCCCTCCCGAGTGCTGGAGATGGGTTGTTGGGTCGGCATGTTTTTACAGAAGTTTGTGGCAAGCTCGCACATGTGGTTGCTCCGCTGAGTTTGGGGGCAGGTTAGCATGCTTCATCTTGTCTCGATGGTCTGTCAGAGCCAGCAGACCCCCAGGGTGACAGCGCGCTCAAATACACGTCATGTTGACACATACATACACTCGTAGGCATAGCCACAGGTTCATGCGTCAAGGATAGAGTCAGAGATCTGAAGGACCAATTTTCAGCTGCATGTGTACCATCAATTGGTCAATATGAGTATAGATATAACTGATTTCAATAGGGCCAATTATTGGAGGCGCCTAGACAGCTGCAGCAGTGAGTGCCGCTATGCAAGGATAGGAAGGTTAGGACTGGCAGGTCCTGCTTGGGCCTGCCACATGGACACTTGCAGGTTTTAGGGTGCTTTCTAAGGGCATAGGAGGGGTCATGCCAAAGAACCCGGAACGATTCACCTGCTGGGTGTGGTGGTGGTTTCAACAGCAGGGTCAAACCCCTGGTACCTATCATCCTAAAAATTATGAAGTTACTGATAGAATTTAATAGGGCAACGGTGCAGGGGACTAACGGACTTGGTGAGGCACAGAAAGACAATTCCCCAAGGGTACGGGACTATGACACAACATTGGTTCAATCAGTTTTATCAATAATTCAGGGGAGGTGCAAACTTAGTGGCCAGTTAACGGGAATGTCCCTCTGCATAACCGGTGGGTACCACAGGACGGTCATCAGTAGAAGGGATAAGCGAGCACCTGTTAGTTAGCCCGCCTTACCGCCACGCAGCTGGGCCGGTTGCTTAGCTGGTCATCCTAAACCATGCGGTGGTTCCAAAGCGCTGGGAAACACTGGGTTAGATCCTTTCCTAACAGGAGAGCTCACTGGGGGTATGTGCCTGCTGCAAACCTCATCTGTAATGGGCAGTGCATAAGTAGCTAGCTCAATGTTTCACTTTTTGAGTGTGATAAAATTAGTACCAGTAAGTTGCATTGCAATTAACAGCTTTATTATGTATCAAGACAAAATTACAATTGTGCTGGGTGTGCTATGCACAGTTGGAGGTGTAATGATTCCTCTACACCTGCACAACATTTGCAGGTCCCACAGGGTGCCTGCCACCTGGCCACTGGCAGGTTGTTAATGGTGATCTCTAAGGGCATAGGCGGGATCATGGCAAAGTAAACGTGGACCGATTCACCTGCTGGGTGTGGTGGTGGTTCCAACCGCATTTCACAGGATCACTCCCGGTTGGGTCTATCTAACGATCATCCCGATTAGCATGTAGTACTGCAAGATTTTAAACGGGGTCAAACAGGCAGGGGACTCACCTGGGGGAGGTACAAAAGACAATTCCCCAAGGGGCGTGAGTGTGCCTTTCCTATGAGGGTGCGGGTTGTCTTGATAGTGCTGATTTGGCGGGGATGGAGCACTAATGCTGACAACTACAGGAGCGCATGTTGCAGCCATAGTTAAGAGGGTGCATGTACATTACTCATAGGTTTACTTCATGTCCCCTGATCAAAATTGATTGCACGTTACCAGTTCCGCCAGTTAAGCGAATTTTCCTGGGAGCTGGCAGCTAATACTGGGACTGCAATTTTGGTGGTCAGCCGGTTGGCAGGCCTTTTAGATGTGGGTTTCTAGCTCAGGCATGTCCAAGTAAGGGTTAAGGTGCCTGAAGTTTGCCCTGGGATACAAGTTCACAGGCATGTGGAGTGGCAGAACTGAAAGGGGCTTGTGTTCAACCTCTGGTCGCAGGTTCAGATCCTGGTAGGTCCACTTAGCATTTCATCCTTCTGAGGTCGATAAAAACGAGTACCATTGAGTTGAGTAACAATAAACGTGTAAATTCTCCTGCTCTATAGCCTTGGCTGGCAGCCATGCAGGTTGTGGAAGTTGTCATCCATCGAGGTGCTATGGTCCAAAAGATTGGGAAACCCCCTCCCGGAACACTTGAACCAAGAACACTTAGCATTCCCAGTATTCATAAAAGGGCAGGTATTTATACATATGGTTCCCCCCGGTTCACTCTGTCCTGTCTGCTCCCTGGTATACTATCAGAAGTTTGGGAGGGCAAGGCGTCACCTAGGGTGGTGACTGGCTGAATTCGATGGACATTCTCCGACAAGCGCTATACACAGATAACTGGGTGAGAGGAAGTAAGGCGGGATTGACAACTCTTACTTCTACCCGCATTGGCACACCTTTTCAGGAGTGCTTTGTCAAAGGTATTGCTCTTCAGCCAGGCAATGTTAACATTGAACCAACACCAAACTAATTGTTTTAGGTCACCCTGGGCGCATATACACCCGCTGGGTAGGGACACCAGGGGGGCAACACCGGTTGGCAGTCACCATTATACTAAATGGGGGGGCCGGGTCGATCCACTGGCTCTCCTCTTCAGGGCAGCACTAAAGGGCTGGGCGAGGCGAGTACCACGGATACTGGGTTCCCCTCGAGTTTCAGACTCGGCAGGACATGCTTGCAGGTGGGGCGATGGGAATCCCTCCGCCCGGGGATTGCGGGGTACTTCCTGGTGCATGAGGTCGGGTCTCCGGTTACAAAGTCTCAAGTAGACCACATCATACAGGCATGCTTGCAATTGTCAGGACAGACAGGGGGAGACAAGAGATTCAGCAGCCACTCCTTCAGGATTGGGGCGGCAACCACAGCCTTCCTATCAGGGATGCCGCCAGAGCGAATTAAGCAGGTAGGGCGCTGGGAGTCGCAATGCTACAATCGATATATAAGGCCTTGAGCGGAAGGATATGGCGAGAGGACTCTTAGGTCCTATGTTGCAACCGACAGTCAGGTGTTTACAGGTGTACGGTTTTGGCCCGGATTGCCAAATGATGTTGCAGTGATGTGGTTTTGTTGCGCAATTGTAGACTATTAGAATATAAACGACAATAAATATGATTTTCAAACACAACATCTCTTTATTTACCATGAACCAAGGTCTGGGTAATTGGCCATTCAAGCATCGTTAGAGTGGCACGGTGGGCTGAGATAAGAAAGTGGCGTCATGGCTTCTCCGCCACAGAGATAATATGGCTAGGTTACCCGGGTATGCGCTGGAACGAGCTGATGAGGAAGCTGCAGCAGAGACTTGGGGGAGGGATCGGTCCACCTCATATTCTGGTCATACACTTGGGAGGGAATGGCCTGACGACTCTGGGGAGGAGAGTACTGCTCCAAGACATGAGGGACATCATGTGTCAGTTGAGTAATCAGCTGGGGGCATGTGAACTGTGGTGGTCCGAAATTTTACCTCGCCCAGTTTGGCAAGGAGCCCGATCTGGAGACGCCATTGAGATATCACGTAGGAGAGTGAACAGCGCCATGCGTACATTCACGGAACAAAGGGGATTTGGCTTCATCAGGCATGGTTTACTTCATGCTAAGTCTACTGGATGCTGGGAAGTGGATGGGGTTCACCTCTCGAGGGTAGGCATGGACTTATTTTTGCTGGACCTTGGGGAGGCCTTGGAAGCAACAGGATGTAGGTAGGAATAACTGCCTTGGTGGGGGGGCCCTGGTGGTGACGGTGGCCACCCCCAGAGCTGTGGAGGAGTTACAGGGCGATCCAGAGTCTGCAAGGTACAGAAGGGTACTATATTGCAGCAGCACAACAAGGGTGCTAAGCCAAGGTTACCCAGGGATGTCTTAGCGTGTCCCCTGGAAGAACTACGGCGCCCCGTTAGTCCTACGGGCGGTTGTGGGTCTGAGCAACCGGGGGCTGCCTGGAACGCTCCGCCCACCTGTTGGGGGCGTGAGTAAGGAGTGGACTGGCGGTCCACTGATGGGAGGGGTGGCCTCTCCCAATAATTGGTAACCACCGATTGGCGACGGCCACGGTGCAATTTGGCTCATCAGGCGGGCAGGCGGCATAGGGGCTGGCCTGCCCTGGGATCGCCCGCAAGATAACCCACCATGTTGGCATATTGGTTATGCAAATAAACCTGCAGCAAATTTCTCCACTAAAAAAGGTGTTGTGTGGTTTATTTATGTATGTCACTGTATGAGAACTGAGGAGTGCTGCCGATATTGGCACTATGCCAAGGCTGCCCGGGGGGCCACGTAGGTGACCCTCCAACAGGGCGGCCGCCTTAGTGCCACAGTAAGGCACAGAAGTCTGCGGACTAGGCTCCCTGGGCTAAGGACCAGGGGGTCTGCTGGCCGCGTCACTTCCGGCCGTGGGAGGGGGACAGGGGTACAAAAGCCTTCCCCCGCCCACTGTATTGGTTATGCAAATAAACCTGCAGCAAATTTCTCCACTAAAAAGGTGTTGTGTGGTTTATTTATGTATGTTACTGTATGAGAACTGAGGAGTGTTGCCGATATTGGCACTATTCGCATGTGCCTGCTGTTGCAGGTTTTACAAGGTTTGCGTGGTACCAGCCCTGGTCCTGTGTGCCCTCAACAATGTAAGGCCACTGGCCGCTATGACGGAGGTCAGCCTCTCTGATTGAAAATAGCCTGGGTGCGGTAAGCTTTAGCCCTGAGTTTTCCGAGGCTGTTGTCAATCAGCCAGGGTGCAAAACACACAAGATGATGGACGGAATGCTGCACATTGGCAAACATTCACCCCCAGTCACAGATCTGGGTTTAATTCATCGTTATTTTGCTTCACCACGCCACCCCAGTTCAGACATAGCCATATGCAAATCAGTCTTGACCCTGTGCCTCATGGGAACAGTCCAGACCGAACTGCCAAGCCATGTCTTCCCTGAACCGGAATCAAGCATTCTAGGACCGGTTTCAGACTATCAGCCTTCATCAGCCAGGATAGCTTGACTCCAGTGGCGTAGTGAGCACGGGACCCACGTGGTGCACACTGTCCGGCACTGACCCCGCCCATTTTCCCAATGTGTCACAGGGTGGGATGGGATCAACAAGCTTCCATGGCTCTACCCCATCCTGGGAGGAGTTCGGGGAGGTTTGAGAACACAAGGCTGGCAGGCGGTCCACAGTGGTCTCTGGGCACGCAATGGAGGTGAGCAGAGCGCAGAACTGCTGGCAGTTAGTGGCAAGTAAGACTCAGGGCTACAGCAAGAGGGGGATTTAGAGCAGGATTTTCACGATCCGGTTTATTACGGTGCTCAGCACCACACAAAAAAAGAGAATACTTATTTTCTGCAGAATTGTATAGCACAAACTCCTCCCAAGGGCAATGGAGTGCTTACATTACACATTCGTTTTTTTATTTTTGCCATGGGAGATTAAATGATGTGCCTGGAATCACACAGGATAGTGAACTCACGCCGAGATTCGACCTTGTTTCCCTAGTTGCAAAGTAGGCATCTCTGGCCTTTAGATCTTCTCCCCTTCTCTTCACCAAACGAGTCTCTTCTATGACCACAATGCTTGCCCTTAGCTCATGCTGAAAAAATGTGTGGTAGGAGAGGTTGATTACCTGGCTAACCTCTGCCAGTACAGTCCTGAACATGCATTTAAAGACAAATTGAATAATTAAGGTAAAAGTTCTGCATTCTTTTTTTCTTTTTTTGTTGCTGTGAACGTCCACTTTAGTATTGAGAAACGGCCTTCTATGGTGAACCAGCTGCAGGACAGTCGCTTCTCACAGAGCAATAAAAGCCTTATGGAATTCAGAAGTTGGGAGTGCTCTCTAGAGTTTGATTTTTGCTTGGCAGGCATTATTCCCGGGCATAGAACAGCAGACGTTTTCGCAGTCCATCAGTCCCCCTCCGTCCCCCTCCGTCTGACTGCCTCAAACAGTGCCAGGGGGCTGGGACTGGGTCACTATTAGCGCAGCAGCTGGGCCCAGGCCTCACTTCATGTTTTAAAAAGCTTTTCAGAGTTCCCCAGATGCTTGATAAGTGAAACTTTACTTTTCTCTGCAAAAATCAATACATTCTGGGGTCGTGGGCTAAACATGTTTATTTCACAATGTTCTGAAACACAGGTTTAAATTACTGCTCTGTTGATTATGATGTTGCCAAATACTGACTTTGATAACATCTTTGTTAAGTTGTTACAAGTGCTCTTTCCTCTTTTGGGGAAAGATAGCAATGAATGAATAGATGCTTTGAGTCAGCACAATTTGATCTACTAAATCATTTCCTAAACGAAAACACAATGTAACAAAAGGCAGTGTTTGTTGTAGGACAACTTTGAATTATGAGGCAGCTGTTTTTAATTCACTTTGTCCTTAATGTTTTTCTATTTCTAGTTAAAATTAGTCTAAAATTCGTTTAAGTGCAGGTAATGTGTGCCAAAGGCCGAATTCGGGTTAGCCTGCACAAAAAATACAGCTGGACTTCTTTATACCATATATCTGTGGATGCAAGCACATGGCAGTGTTTCAACTATCTTTCCAGGCACCATCCAGAGCAGGATTTCTTACTTGCCCTTATGCACAGGTCAATGTAATGACATCAGGAGGGATGGGAATTGCAAGTTTGGCAGTGCTGCATATGTTTGCTGACAACTGTGGCCTAAGGCAAAAGCTGCAGAGCACCGGCTTGTAAAGGGCAATGGACAGGGCTAGGCACTGGTGGTAATGTGGGTTTGGGGGAGTGTAGCTTAAGAAGACCATGAAGAGACCAGTGGCATCAACTATTAAGTATTGGAGTATAGGAATCTGACCTGTAAAATGCATAATTTGCACCCTTTTTAGGTCTTGCCTAGGCAGCGCTTGCGCGGTCTCTTTGAAACATGCTGTATTCAAATATGGACTTGAAGCTCTGCCCATTTTCCGCCCATCTTTTCAATTGGCTCCTCTTACTGTCCTTTGATTCATGAATAGGCTTCGTAGTCCCTCCTTAGTCCCGCCTTTTCTCCTTTTGTAACCTCTCATGAGGACTGACCATGTTACACAGTATGTTTTATTTACAGTCTGTGAGCTCTATTTCATTCATGACTATTCATGATAAGCTCTCCTGTTTACAACCTGCACACAGCTGTGAGGCACGCCTTCATCTTTAACAATGGCGGCCACATCTTTCTTTTCTTCGGCGCGGCTTGCCAAACTCTATTTTTTCAATATTATATTCTTTCAGTAAGCAGAGCGGCACATGTGGCATGCTGCGCTGCTTACGAAAAACTTACAATATTGAAAAAATAGAGTTTGGTGAGACGCACCTTTCTTTTCTTCGTTGCCGCTCGCCAAACTCTATTTTTTCCTTTAACTTCCTTCAACTTTGGCCGTGCCTAAGAAAAGAAAGGTGCGGCCGCCCAACTTCCTTCTCTGCCTTTCTCGCCCCATGCACCTAACATAACAAACATTTGAAATGCAATAGGTCTCCCATTACTAAAAGTTTAAGCTATTGGCGTTGCAAATAATAATGCAATGCCAATAGCTCAAACTTTCAGTAATGCAAGATCTATTGCATTGCAAATGCTTGCTTCAATTTTTGTACTAAGATTTCCTGATACTTAAACTTAAAAAATTAACCGTTTAATTTAAAAAAAAATTCACGCAACAAGAAAAACCTTGCAAGACCCTCCTTCGGTTCACACTTGCTTGCTCACTTGTTCAGTGCAACACCACTTTTAGAATCCACCAGCCGCCCCTGCTCGTTATATGCCTACCCCTTCGGTGTTCCGCTTCTCGGCCTATTCCCTCCTCTGATGACATCCCCTATTGCACGATCCAGACTGAGGACTCCCTTGACTTTTTGACTGATTGGTGATTACCCAGTCCCAATATCCTTTGTCATACTGACCTACCTACAGGTCCCAAGCTCCCCGACACTGTTGCCACGTTCCTCTATCCACTTCTTTGGCGTTCTTGGTAGGGAGTTATGATGGTTTTTGTGCTCATTCCCTATCCCTTTTTAGGTCGAGCCTAGCGCAGCGCTGCTCTAGGAGATGACCGTTTGGAATCGGTCTGCACTTTTGAAACACTCGTGCTTGTGGTGGCATCCACCTTGCGGGAGCGAGCAGCGGCGCGCAGGGGCCATCTGTTTCCAATTAGCGTTGCCGCGCGCGCTTGTTGACATTTCTCTACTCTCGCTCCCCTGCCTGTCTCACCCTCGCCCTCCCTTGTCAAGCTCCTGCCCCTTCTTCAGTTTAGATTTCACGTGTTGTGCCTTGTTTTTAAATATGTTAACTTGCTTACTCCACTTATGTTCTATTGTTTTTTATACCCCTGCTTGAAGTTTCACCTTCTAAGTGTTTCAAACCCTCTTTGCTCCTTTCTGTTTTTGTTTGTTTGTTCTGCTTCAGGTCCATATCGAGAGGACAACTAACTTTGCTCCGTTCAAAACTTCACTGAATGTTCATGCATTGGAATTGGACAATCGTGTAACCAGTTATTGATTGCTAGTGCTTTTAAATTACGTGCAGAGCTTTGGACAAAAGCGCTATAATAAATTAATAAATAAAACTACGTGATCACTTCTTCCTTGCCCCCTCTGGATCTAACTGAGTGATGTACCCACCTCCCTGTAATTTGCCCACTTTACACCTTGTGAATGCCCTGGGGTTGATTGGTGCCCACACAGTTTTCGATATGCGTTTACTCTGCACCCTATGACCAGTGTCTACTACTGAGTGACAGAAGCACACCTTGATCTTCAGCACTTAATATTTTGAAACCTTTCCACCTAAGTGATCCTTTCTCCTAGAACTCTGTGAGCCGTGCTTCCTGAGTGTGTTGTGCACACTGTTAACAGCACACCCTGCACCTTATGAACAGTGCCACTGAGTGATCGGCGCCTGCTGCACTAGACGTGAGCGAGCCAGCAAATCAACAGTGAGAGCCGAGACAGCCCAAGGGTCTGGTGTCACTTTAAGAGTCCGTGCACAACCCAAGCCTTGAACATATTGGCATGTAAATCATGCAAGAAACATCGTGTAAAAATATGATAACGTCTCTTCAAAATGCAAAATACTGTATTTCCTTAACACGCAGAAGCGTTTTGCCGTATTACATCAGATTTTACTGCTGCATTAAGACATACTGTTAAGAGGGATATTTTTAAACAACAATTAAAAATATTCCTTCCCCCGCCACCAATGTCATAAGTGAACTAAGAGACAAGTCATTTGTAGTGCATCCCTATGTGGCCTAGATTCTTATACCTGGAGGAGCATTAAAGTCTATTAAATCAAACACAAGAGGGTTTGGTATTACACACATCCTGAAATCACACATGTGAAGGTGCTCTTAGTTGTGAGAATGAAGAAACAAGCATTGGCATAGCCAATAGGTCTCGCTTTTGGGACCTTATAAGTATTTAGTTATGCAGCACAATATCCTTGGTGCAACAACATCAACCGTTGCATGGCTAAACACTTATAAGGTCCCCAAGGCGAGATCTATTGGCTATGCAAATGCTTGTCCCTGTTTGGTTGGGTTGCTTTCCTTTTGTTAGTGTTGTCCCACTTTAATGGAGGGTTGCAAAGTTATCTGTCCTAAAGATGCTAGTTGCATCCATCTGGGATTGGGTTGGTGCTTCCTTGAACCTACATACTCTGTATTAATACCACAGTGGGAGTTCGCAGAGTCCTGGATCAAGACGTCCAAGAGGTGAAAACCTTCCTGTTATGGACTGAAAGGGCAGTAACTGCCGATCTGATTATCTTGGCTGCTCTCAGCGCTGCGTGTGCGGATTACTATGACAAGCTCAAATTGCTTTGTTGCCTTGACTACGCTGGCTATTCTGCTAGATCCCATAACACAGGGGATAAATCCAACTGCTTGCTGGCTCGGTTGATCTTGCCTCGCTACCAGGATTCAACCCCGCTACTTATTAACCTCTCATCTCGGAATATCGCCCACACTCAACAATCCATTAATACTGCATTCTGTAACTACTATAGGACGCTCTACGCTCCTTCACTACCGTTCTCACAAACTGAGTTTCAGCATTTCATATAGAAGGTTTCTCTTCCCAGCATTCTCCCGATACTCTGAAGACACTAGATGACCCAATCGCTGCACAGAAAATTAGCTCCTGTCTGAAAGAACAGCTGTGCGGAAAAACATGCCGGGAACTGATGGTTTGCCGGCCGAGTTCTACGCCCACTTTGCTAAACTCTGGCACCCAAATTGCAATCTCTTTTTAGGCCATCTTCACATCTGGTTCTCGTCCACCATCCTTAAATGCTGCACTTATCTCTAACCTATTGAAACCCCATAGAGACCCAAAGGATCTCAGGTCATATCAAACAAGTTACTTACCTTCGGTAATGCATTATCTGGTAGAGACTATCTAGCTGCAGATTCCTTACCATTGAATTTCCCAGGAGTCAGGCTGAATCTGGAAACCTTTGCTCGAGCAATACCCCTTGCGAGCGCCATCGAGTGGCTCCTTTCGGCTCCGCGTGACGTCGTCGGTGTCTTTAGCGTCGGTTATGACGTCGCGGACACCTATATAGCCACCACTCACGAGCGCACTTTTTATCTTAAACACAGATTATAAAATTCTTACTAAAATTCTGTGTCCACGGCTGCTCCCGATACTGTCAGTTCTAATAGATGATGACCAGGAGGGTTTCATTCCTGGTCGCAACCCATCTCAAAATCTCCGACTTTGAATCCATATCAGGTCTTCGGGCAAACTGGGCTAAGTCTTGCATCTTTCCTTTGCAGCAAACCTGCCATCTTCCTCTTGAGACACAGCTTGATTCGCGATTGCCCACAGAGATGACCACATTTCGGTACCTCGAGATCAACATAGATCACTCTTCTAAGGATATTCTCGATGGCAATCTGGGCAAGGCATTAAGAGCTCTTTGTTCTCAGATTACTTTTTGGGAGTCTTTACCTCTTTTGGTGAGTGGGAAGGTAGCCTTGGCGAAGATGGTGGTCCTCCCTCGCCTCCTTTAATACTTTGTCATCCTCCCTCGCCTCCTTTATTACTTTGTCAATCTACCTTTCTTCATCTCTCATTCCTTCTTTCAACAACTTGACTCTTATCTGACTGCTTTCCTCTGGGGCAATGGGTGCCGCCGAGTTGCTCTTGTCACACTGAAGCTTACGGTGGAGAATGGAGGATTGGTTCTTCCAGATTTTGGGCATTATTACCTTGCGCTCAGCTACAGTGGGTGGCTCGCTGGCTCTTTGGCTGCTCTCTTCATGAAACGGGGCTGTTTAAGGACAACTCCAAGGATGGTCTGCTACACTATTCACTGTCTCCCTCTATACAGTTGCCTTCCTCTCCTACGGTTCTATTCTGCGTTGCTGCGCCCTCTCTAGCCAGAGTGGTCAGAATAACGGCGAAGCAGACTCCTTTTGCCCCGGCCATGCCTCTGGTAGGCGTACCGACTGAGACAGGACAACTGAAACCGGGAAGTCTGTCCTTGGCAAAAGGCAGGCCTTTCTACACTGGGTGATTTATTCCTCAACTGGGAGTTAATGGACTTCCATAGCGGGGAATGATCTTCTGCCTGGGCAATTCCTAATGTACAAACGCATTAAGCACTCTCTCTTTGAGTTGATTCGTATGCAACACATATTACCACCTATGCATGATGTTTACCAAACTCTCCATGTAGCAGGCACCTGGGATAAGCGTAGCAGGTGGCTCTACAGAGCCTTTATACACCAGATGGACCAATCCCTTAACGCATTGTGTTTGGTTTGGGAGATGAATTTATAGGAAGGGAAGGGCAGTCCTACGGAAATTTTTTATATCACAGGCATAGGACATTCTCCTTGAGTAAAGTATCATCAAAGATGATACTCATCTGCCTTAATGTACCTCTGTTGAGCATAGTACTCACAGTCCTTTTTGATATGTAAACACTGGGTTGCGTTCGCTGGCCCTTACTGGGTGAATTTAGTCAATGGACAAGATCTCTGTTGGTATGACTCGAAAGTCCTAGGTGGGTTTACAATATCTTTATGAATATTCGATAGTGAGGGATACCATTTTATTACGGTTATGTTCAGCACCGGAGGGAGGGGGATGGAAGGGGTCTATGTTGGGGTTATTTGGTATGAAATACAAAATAATACATGCCACTTGAATGCAACCTCCTAGAATTTTGTCAGAAGATACAATATTACTTAACACTGAAACATTACTATCTAAGTTGAATTTCCCTGCTATGTAACTGATATGTGTGGGTACACCAATAGAAATTGTTTTTAAAAAAAAGATTTGAAGCCTATGGGCTTTTTGTGGGACACATCCCTAAGCACACCATGAGATGAATCTCAAAAATGTCCTTAACAAAAGGCGAGGAAAAAAATCAGTAAAAAAGAGGCTGAGGGTAGGTCTCTGCACTGACTGGCACGGAAAGAAAAGAACTGACATCAGCGTACTGCGGTGGGGCCTATATAGGCACTGTGCACGCCACACCCAGTGTGGATGATATCAGCGCAGTGCGGAACGACGTTACCTACCGGTGCACAGGGCTACTGCTCAAAAAATTTCCGGATCCAGTCTTGACGCCTGGGGAATATTCTAAGGTAAGGAATCTGCAGCAAGAAGTCTCTATCCGATAAGGTAAAGATGCCATAAAATAACTTTAACAAAGTAAAGGTACAGTTTCACCTTTCTCAAGGTTATCGTTCAGAGACTCTGCATGCAACTGTCACAAATAGCAATTAATATTGGTAGGAAACTTAGTGCACAGTGGCTGGGGCCAAGCCAGATTTTTCGGATAACCACTGGCTTTGAAAAGGGCCCCCATTCAGATTAATAGTATCTACACTTATCTCATGTGGATATCCAGAAAATCAGACAGGAGTAATTGAGGACTTGTGTTCATAGAAAGGCTCTGTGTAAAACAATAAAGTGTCACCTTAGGATTCATTAAAATAGTCATTAACTAGAATGTTCTTCTTTTACAAAAACTGCATAATTATATCATCTCAAAAGACAAACAACTGCATACCTGAGCAATACCACCAACAAATTTGGTTTTGACCACCACATCGTCATCATCTGCTTTCCCAAACGCTGCTTTCTGGGCAGCCCGCACAAGGTTATCTGATGCTCGTTTCACCGCATTCCCTGCAGCCTAAAAGAAGAGAGCATATCAAAAAGGCAATTATTTCAATGAAGCTGGTCTACAAAGAGAAGGCAAAAAGAGCCTCACAGGAGCAGAAAACTGGTTCATTTCATGCAATGCATATGTGCACACAAATTAAGCCAAAGTACTGAAATATCATGAAGGGGGATACACAGTTGTTTTGGTATAAACAGTACGTGTGTGACTGCGTATAAATTGTGATATAATTTGAAATTTTCCATTTAGAGTTAACTCAGCATTTGAAAATACAATGAAGGCAGGAGGGTGGCGGAGCACCAAGTGGGCAGCCTTTGTAACAGGTATTGTTAAAAACAAACACATCACATTTTGGAAGGCTCCAAGCACATGCTTGTAAAGGGATTGTGGAGCAGTTGTCAATGATATTGGACTTGTCGGCCATGCTGGGTTGGATAACACAGCAGGTTCTCTCCACCTTATAATTTGATTGTTTCACCTTTTTAAGTGTGACATGATATATTACTCCAACATGTTAATCAATTTACTTTGTATCCAAGACTGGATGTGGATTCCTCTGCCTTTAGCTCCCTGATGCACAAGTTACTAACTTGTGTAACGATATATCTGTAAGAGCCAGTAGTTAGTGACAGATTCCTTACCTTAGAATATCCCCAGGCGTCAGGCTGGATCCGGAAAGTTTTTGCGTAGCAGTACCCTTGCGCGTCGGTAGGCGGCGTCGTGCGGCTCCGCGTCCGTCATCGCCGTCGTGATCGCCGGGATGACGTCGCGGGCAGTACTTAGACGCCGCCCCTGCACGCTGACGTCAGTTCTGTACACGACTTTCCGCGCCAGGAACGCAGAGCCATGCAAGAAGCTGACATAGGTGTCTGAAAAAATACTAGGGCCCTGAAAGGGATGTCCTTAACCCTAGAAATCAGTTCGCAGAACGGGGAGGATGGGTGGGGCGGTAAGGAATCTGTCACTAACTACTGTCTCTTACAGATATATCGTTACACAAGTTAGTAACTTGTGCATCTGAAAGAGACACGTTAGTGACAGATTCCTTACCTTAGAATAGATACCCCAGCAATACCAACCCCGGTGGTGGGTCTGCGAACAAAGATCAGACAAGGAAGTCCCGGAGGACAGAACGGCCAAAGAAGCCGTCCCTCCGGACCTGGCTGTCAAGGCAGTAATGCTTGGTAAACGTGTGCAGCGAGGCCCACGTAGCTGCCTGACATATATCCTGCAGCGGAACACCGCGGCCTAAGGCCGTGGTAGCAGCCGTTGCCCTGGTGGAATGGGCACGCAGCCCAACAGGAGGCTCCTTCTTAGCCAAAGAATAGCAGGCTTTGATACACAAGGTCACCCAGCGGGAGATGGTTCTCTTGTGCACCGCCCGACCTTTTGGCGCCCACGTAGCCAACAAAGAGCTGGTCATCCACCCGGAACTGTTGTGTGCGGTTGATGTAAATGGAAAGCGCACGTTTTGGGTCCAGACGGTGGAGCCTCTCTTCCTCTCTGGAAGGATGCGGAGGCGGAAAGAAGGTGGGCAAAGTATGGTCTGCCCAATGTGGAAGGCAGTAACCACCTTTGGCAAGAAGGACGGACGCGTCCTAAGAACAACCTTGTCTAGATGGACAGACAGAAAGGGAGGTTTGCATGATAGAGCCTGGAGCTCACTCACCCGCCGAGCGGAGGTGATGGCCACCAGAAAGGCTGTCTTCAGAGTCAGAAGACGAAGAGGACAGTTATGTAGAGGCTCAAAGGGAGCGCACATAAGAAAGGTAAGAACCAAGTTCAAGTCCCACTGAGGCATCACAAACGGAACAGGAGGGAAGAGGTGTGTAATGCCTTTTAGAAACCTGTTAACAACAGGGGACTTGAAAAGGGAGGGCTGATCAGGAAGCCTGAGGAAGGCTGAGATGGCACAAAGATAGCCATTGATGGTACCCAGGGCAGAACCCTGTTGGGCCAGGGAAAGAAGGAACAGTAGAACCTCAGAAAGAGGGGCAGAAAGGGGATTCACAGCCTTTGCTGTGCACCATGCCACAAACTTGTTCCACCTGCAGGCGTATACCACCTTAGTGGAGGGACGCCTGGCTGCCAGAATCACATCACAAACTTCGGGAGGCAAGTCGAAAGGAATCAACTGCCGCCGCTCAATCTCCACGCAAGCAGGTGGAGGCTGGACAGGTTCGGGTGGAGGACCGTCCCCTGCTGCTGCGACAGAAGATCCTCCCCAAGAGGCAGACGGATCGGGGGATCGACGCTCATACTGAGTAGCTCGGTATACCAAACTCTTCGAGCCCAGTCCAGAGCCACAAGGATGACTTGGGCCCGGTCGCGCCGAATCTTCTTCAACACTCTGGGTAGAAGTGGTATAAGCGGAAAAGCGTACAACAGACCGCAACTCCACTCGCGACGAAAAGCGTCGCCGAGCGAGTGCTGCCTTGGAAATTCCAACACGCAGAACTGATGACATTGCGCGTTCTCTGCGGTGGCGAATAGATCTAACCAAGGCTCTCCCCACTGTAGAAAGAGTCCTTGCGCCACTTCGGAGTGAAGACGCCATTCGTGATCCATCATGCACCTGCGGCTGAGTTCGTCCGCCCTGGCGTTCAGGGAACCTGCCAGGTGTTGAACCATCAGGAAAATGCCCTAATGTTCCAGCCATGTCCAGAGGCGCAGAGCCTCCTGACATAGGGTCCACGACCCCACCCCGCCTTGCTTGTTGCAGTACCACATGGCGGTGGTGTTGTCTGTGAACACTTGCACTACCTTCCCTTTGACAGAGGGAAGGAATGCCTTGAGTGCAAGTCGGATCGCCCGGAGCTCCAGAAGGTTGATATGGAGCCGGGACTCCGCCGGAGACCAGAGGCCTCTAATCTCCGCCTCTCCCATGTGACCGCCCCATCCCAGAAGGGACGCGTCCGTCACAACTGTGTGCTCTGGCTGGGGAAGGGAGAGTGATCTGCCCATGACCCATTGCCGGTTCGAGAGCCACCACTGCAACTGTCTTGCAGTTCCCTCCAAGATCTGAACGTGATCGGACAGGTTGCCCTGGTGCTGCGCCCACTGGAACTTCAGGTCCCACTGCAGAGCCCGCATATGCCATCTGGCATGATCGACCAGCAGGATGCAGGAGGCCATGAGGCCCAGCAGCCTCAGGGTCATCCGTACCGAAACCCAGGATAAAGGCTGAAAGATCGGAATCATAGCCTGAATATCCCGGACTCGCCGTTCGGGAGGATAGGCCCTAAACTGCGTCGTGTCCAGAACTGCTCCGATGAAAAGGAGCTGTGGAGAAGGAATGAGATGCGACTTCGGCACATTGATGGAGAACCCCAGCGAGTGCAGGAGTTCGGCCGTAGTCTGGAGGTGGGAGACGACTGTCTGGGACGAGCCCGCCTTCAGCAGCCAGTCGTCGAGGTAGGGGAAGACTGGAACCCCTGCCCGGCGCAGATGAGCTGCGACCACCGCCATCACTTTCGTGAACACCCGAGGGGCACTTGTAAGGCCAAAGGGGAGCACGGTGAACTGAAAATGCTCAAGGCCTACCGTGAACCGAAGGTAACGCCGGTGGACCGGCAGGACGGGGATGTGAAAATAAGCGTCCTGCAAGTCCAACGCTATCAACCAGTCTCCAGGGTCGAGGGCAGTCAAGACCTGAGCTAGGGTGAGCATCTTGAACTTTTCCTTCCGGAGGAAGCGATTGACGTTCCGGAGGTCCAAGATAGGACGCATGTCCTCCTTGTCCTTTTTGGGCACCAGAAAGTAGTGGGAGTAGCAACCACGTCCTACTTCTGGGGTCGGAACATGCTCGATGGCCCTCTTGGCCAAGAGGGCCGTGACTTCCTTCTGCAGAAGCACCAAGTGATCCCCTGACATGCGGTGGAATTGAGGTGGCATGGCTGGGGGGTGGTCTCGAAGGGGAGGGAGTAGCCCCTTCGGACAATGTCCAAGACCCACCTGTCCGAGGTGATGGGACGCCAGTGGTGAAGGTGATGGCGGACCCTGCCCCCTACTGGCGTGCTGTGCACCTGAAAGGAAGGACTAGGAGGGCTTGGAGGCCGCGGACGGGGCGGAGTTGGTGGCCTGACCCGCACGTTGGTTGCCCGAACCGCCACGGCGGTAGCCACGTCCTCGGCCACGCGAAGACGCTTGCTGCGCGGGCCGGTGGCTGGGCAGTGGACGTGACTGGGCGCCCCTTCCGTGGCCACGAAAGGGGCGAAAAGCAGAGGTTAGCGGAGGGCGCACAACAGAAAGGCCCAGGAACTTGGCAGTAGCCCGTGAGTCCTTAAAACGCTCCAGCGCATGGTCTGCTTTGGAACCAAAAAGACCGACTCCATCAAAGGCCATGTCCATGAGTGTATTCTGGACATCACCCGAGAAACCAGTTGTTCTCAGCCAGGCGTGGCGACGCAGCGCCACCGTCGTTGCAAGCGATATGCCCAGCGAGTCGGCGGTATCAAGGCCACAACGTATGGTGTATTTAGCCGCATCCCTACCTTCCGCAATGGTGCGGGTAAGCAGTGTCTGGATCTCCTCAGAACACTGGGGCAAAACAGTCGCCACCGAATCCCACAGGGAGTGGGTATATCGGCCCAAAAGGCAAGCGGTGTTGACGGACCGCAAGCCAGCACTGGAGGAAGAAAAGCCTTCTTCCCAAACTGGTCCAGGCGTTTGGATTCCCTATCCGGAGGGGCGGTAGGGAAGGCGGTTTGGGAGGCAGAGGCTTGGACAACCAAGCTCTCGGGGTGGGATGTTGAGAGAGAAACAAGGGGTCGCCCGGAGCAGGGCGATGGCGTCGGGCCACGTTCCTATCCACAGGAGCCCCTGTGGTGGGCTTGGACCAGGTGCCCAAAAGAACGTCAGACAGTGCATCATTAAACGGCAGCACAGTCTCCGTGGAGGAAGCTGCCGGCTGAAGCACTTCCGTCAGGAGATTAGTCCTGACAGCCACAGTAGGCAATTGGAGGTGCAAGGCTCCAGCTGCTCTACGCAACACCGTTGCGAAATTTGCTCCCTCCTCCGTAGCCACGGGAGGAGACAGCATGCCAGTGTCAGGGGAAGTGTCTAGACCACTGGCATCCCCAAGTTCCTCTGCCCAGTCCTCATCATACTCACACTGCTGTGTGAGAGGGTCTTCCGACCCCTCCCAGCTCTCCTGGTCCTCCTCTGGTGTAAAATATGGAGGAGGAGGGACATCTGGGACCCAAGGTCTCATCGGCGCCGGAGCCGGCGTCGAGCGACGTCGGTCCGGCTCCATGTCCGGAACCGGAGAGAACCGGGGAACGACGCCGCCCGGAGCCCCGGGCGGCGTCGGGAACGGCACCGGGGAGATCGGCGCCGGCGGAGGCGTGGTTAGGTCAACCGGCGTCGATCGGGGTTGCGGTACCACCGGAGCCGGGATCGAGGCCGGGGCCGGGATCAAGGCTGGCAAGACAGGCGACGCCGGGACCGGAGTCGTCTGCGACGCCGGAGCAACCCCATCAGGGCCCGCGGGGCCCGAAGGCGCACCGGAGGGACCTTGAGGCCCGAAGAGGCGGGCCATGGCCGACAGGAATTCCTGTTTCTCGGCCGGAGTCGCCCCCGAACCCGGGAAGGACGGGTAATGCGGGGGCGGCGCCACAGGCACATCCGGAGCCGCGGGGACGGTGCCGACAGGGGCCTCAGCCGAGTCGCGAGACCGGCGAGGCGAAATCTTAGAGCGATGGTGCTTCTTAGACTTTTTGTGCTTCGATTTACCCGAGGAGTGCGAAGACTTGGACTCCGACGACCGGCGGGGGCTCCGCGACCGGCCCCTCGACCTCTCACGGGACCGGGGCTTGGTGTGGCGCGGAGCCGACTGCCGGACCTCGAGGAGCTTTCGAGACCGCTCTTGCAAAGCCTTCGGGTGTAAGGCCCGGCAGTCAGGGCACGACTTCGTGTCGTGGTCTCGGCCGAGACAGTAGAGACACTCTAAGTGTGGGTCTGTGATCGACATCATTCGACCACAGGCGTCGCATGGCTTGAAGCCGGGCATCCCTACCGACACCTAGGAGTCGAGAAGACTCGAAAAGAAACAGTGAAAAAATCACCCAAAAATGTAGTCAAAAATTGACTAGGGCACTGCTCTTCCCGGATCTGCGCTTACTGGCGCGGAAAAAGAAGAACCGACGTCAGCGCGCAGGGGCGGCGTCTAAGTACTGCCCGCGACGTCATCCCGGCGATCACGACGCCGACGACGGACGCGGAGCCGCACGACGACGCCTACCGACGCGCAAGGGTACTGCTACGCAAAAACTTTCTGGATCCAGCCTGACGCCTGGGGATATTCTAAGGTAAGGAATCTGTCACTAACGTGTCTCTTTCAGATATTACTTTTGGGATACCTTCTCTGAAAATGATCTTTGCAGGTGAAATCAAGTCGCAAGATTCTAACCCCTAAATAAGTGCTGCAGTAATATTACCACTATTAATAAACTGATGAACAAGTTACTTACCTTCGGTAACTCATTATCTGGTAGAGACTATCTAGCTGCAGATTCCTTACCTTTGAAATTTCCCAGGCGTCAGGCTGGATCCGGAAACTTTTGCTGCACAATACCCCTTGCGCGCGACCTCGGGTGGCTTCATTCGGCTCCGCATGACGTCATCGGTTATGACGTCGCGGTGCCTATATAGGCGCCACGCAGGCACGCGGACGTCAGTACTTTTCTTATTTTCCACGCCAGAAGCGCAGAGCCACGAAGTAACTGACGTAGTCGTGTGCAAAAACTAGGGCCCTGAAAAGGGGTAACAACCCTAGATCTACTACATCAGTCCGCAAGGCATGGGTGGGACTGTAAGGAATCTGCAGCTAGATAGAGTCTCTACCAGATAACGTGTTACTGAAGGTAAGTAACTTGTTCATCTGATAGAGACTTCTAGCTGCAGCTTCCTTACCTTTGAATCAGATACCCGAGCCATACCATCCCGGCGGTGGGTTGCGGATTCATGATCTAGACTAAGTCTTCTTGCAGGACCGAACGGGCAAAGTGCCCATCCCTGCGCACTTGACCATCAAGGCAATAGTGTTTTGCGTACGTTGGCTATGATGCCTACGTTGCCGCCTGACAGATGTCTTGGACTGGGACACCTCGAGCCAAGGCTGTAGTCGCAGCCTTCCCCCTGGTGGAGTGGGCCCTTAATCCCTCAGGGGGCTGCTTCTTCGAAAAGGCGTAACAGATTTTAATGCAGAGAACGACCCAGCGAGAGATGGTCCCTTTCTGCACTGCCCTCCCCTTCTTCGCTCCCACATACCCCACAAAGAGATGGTCATCCACCCGGAATCTTTTGTGCGGTCAAGGTAGAACGACAACGCTCTTTTTGGGTCCAGTCAGTGGAGACGCTCCTCTTCCTTAGAGGGATGTGGGGGAGCGAAGAAGGTGGGCAAAGTGATGGACTGACCCAGATGGAATGGGGTCACAACCTTTGGCAAAAAAGATGCCCTGGTGCGAAGTACCACCTTGTCCGGAAAGGACATATGATAAGGAGACGAGCTAGATAATGCCTGCAATTCACTCACCCTCCGGGCCGATGTAATCGCCACCAAGAAGCCTGTGGTGATGGTCAACAGCCGGAGGGGACAATTGTGCAAAGGGTCAAAGGGAGCACACATCAGGTAAGTGAGGACCAAATTAAGGTCCCACTGTGGCATAACAAAGGGCGTGGGTGGAAACAAGTGAGCCAGCCCTTTTAGAAATCTATTTACAACAGGAGACTTGAAGAGAGAGGGCTGGTCTGGCAGCCGCAAAAAAGCAGACAGAGCAGAAAGGTAACCCTTGAGAGTTCCCAAGGCAGAGCCCTGCTGGGCAAGGGTTAGAATGAATAAAAGGACAGTAGAAAGAGAAGCAGAAAGAGGGTCATTAGACCTTTCTGTACAGTATAAAACAAATTTCTGCCAACGGCAGGCGTATACTGTCTTAGTGGAGTGACGCCTGGCTGCCAGAATAACATTACAGACTTCAGGAGGAAGGTCAAAAGCTATCAACTGTCGCCGCTCAATCTCCATGCATAGAGGTGCAGAGTTGACAGGTTCGGGTGGAGTACCCTCCCCTGCTGCTGCGACAGAAGATCCTCCCGAAGGGACAGCCTGATCGGAGGATCGACACTCATGCTCAGAAGCTCTGGATACCAGACTCTCCTTGCCCAGTCCGGTGCCACAAGAATGACTTGGGCCTGGTCGCTCCTGATCTTCTTCAGAACCCTTTGCAGGAGTGGTATGGGCGGAAAGGCGTACAACAGGCCTGAGCTCCAATCACGACAAAACGCGACTCCGAGCGATAGCCGCCTTCGAAACTCCAGCGCGCAGTACTGCTGACATTGCGCGTTCTCTTCGGAGGCGAACAAATCTAACCAAGGTTCCCCCCACTGCTGAAAGAGACCTTGCACCACCTCCGACTGGAGACGCCATTCGTGATCCTGAAAGCATCGACGGCTGAGATCGTCCACCCTGGCGTTCAGAGAACCTGCCAGGTGTTGAACCACCAGGGTTATGCCCTGCTGCTCCAGACAGGTCCAGAGAGGTAGGGCCTCTCGACAAAGGGTCCACGACCCCACCCCACCCTGCTTGTTGCAGTACCACATGGCGGTGGTGTTGTCCGTGAACACCTGCACCAGCTTCCCCTTGACAGAGGGAAGAAATGCTTTCAATGCCAACTGAATCGCTCAGAGCTCCAACAAGTTTATGTGGAGTTCCGTCTCCCCCGGAGACCAGTGACCCCTGATCTCCACCTCTCCCATGTGGCCGCCCCATCCCAGAAGTGACGCATCCGTCACGACTGTGAAATCTGATTGGGGAAGGGAGAGAGGTCTGCCGCAGACCCACTCGCAGTTCGTTAACCACCACTGCAGATCCTTTGCAGTTCCTTCCGAGATCTGAACCAAGTCGGTGAGATTTCCCCGATGCTGTGCCCATTGGAACTTCAAGTCCCACTGCAGAGCCCGCATACGGCACCTGGCGTGTCTTACCAACAGGATACAGGAGGCCATGAGCCTCAGAGACAACCTCACCGAAATCCAGGATAGAGGCTGAACTATCGGAATCATAACCCGAATATCCTGGACTCGCTGCTTGGGAGGATAAGCCCGAAACTGCACTGTGTCCAGAACAGCTCTGATGAAAGGGAGCATCTGAGAAGGAGTCGGGTGTGACTTCGGCACGTTTATAGAGAACCCCAGCGAATGCAGGAGGTTTGCCGTA
Source organism: Calotriton arnoldi (assembly GCA_963921515.1). Lineage (NCBI taxonomy): Eukaryota > Metazoa > Chordata > Amphibia > Caudata > Salamandridae > Calotriton > Calotriton arnoldi. Next base: position 1,392,060 of record CAWUFW010000230.1, read on the forward strand.
GTCTGAAGGTGGGAGACGACTGCTTGGGGCGAAGACGCCGTCAACGGCCAGTCGTCGAGGTAGGGGAAGACTGACACCCCTGAACCTGCGCAGATGAGCTGTAACCACCGCCATCACCTTGGTGAACACCCATGGGGCACTGGTAAGACCGAAGGGGAGCACGGTAAACTGAAAGTGCTCGCGGCCTACCTTGAACCGCAGGTAACGCCTGTGGCCCGGCAGGATGGGAATGTGAAAATACGCATCCTACACCACCATCCAGTCTCCTTGGTCTAGGGCAGACAAGACCTGAGCCAAAGTGAGCATTTTGAATTTCTCCTTTTTGAGGAAGAGATTGACGGCCCAAAGATACAAAATGGGCCAAATCCCCTTGTTCTTCTTCGGAATCAGAAAGTAGCAGTAATAACAGCCACTGCCTACTTCTATAGCTGAGACCCTTTCTATAGCTCCTTTGGCCAAAGAGCTGTAACTTCCTCTTGGAGCAACTTCAAATGATCCTCCGCCAGCCTTTCCTGACTTGGCAGAATAGGAGGAGGAAAAGAAGAGAATAGCCCTACTGGACGATCTGCAAGACCCACTTGTTTGTTGTTATAGATCTCCAGCGGGGGAGATGATGACGAATTCTCCCACCCATTGGAGTAGTGTGGTCCTGCAGAATCAGCCTAGGAGTGCTTGGAGGCTGCGGCTGCCGGGGGCAGTGTGGTAGACGACTTCTAGCCTCCATTCCGAGGACGAAATGTACAGCATCCACGTCCACGTACGGCTTGGGTAGTCTGAGCGGGACGGTGGCTAGGATAGGGCTGACGCGGCTGGAAACCCCTTCCGTTACCACGAAAGGGCGAAAGGAAGACTGGCCACGAGGAGTGGAGGAGAGGCCCAAGGATCTGGCCATAGCTCGAGAGTCCTTGAACCTGAGCAGGGCCGAGCCTGCCTTTTCCCCAAAAAGGCGGGTTCCATCAAAGGGCATGTCCATCAAATTGGCTTGGACATCCCCAGAGAAGCCAGTTGTACGAAGCTAGGCGTGGCGTCTCAAGGCCACCGTCATTGAAATCGACCTGCCTAGCGAATCGGTCGTATCTAATCCACACCGTATGGCGAATTTTGCTGCATCTCTCCTGTCCTTGACCGCTTAGGAGAGCACAGCCCGGGCCCCTCCGGAACTTGTGGCAGCACCTGTGCAACCGTCTCCCAAAGAGAGTGGGAGAAACGGCCCAATAAGCATGCGGTATTCACTGACCGCATTGCCAGACTGGAGGAAGAAAACATCTTCTTCCCAAACGAGTCCAGTCTCTTGGATTCCCTATCCGGAGGGGCGGAAGGGAATGTGCCTTGGGACGTAGAGGCCTGCACCACCAAACTTTCTGGGGTGGGGTGCTGGCTGAGGAACTTTGGGTCGCCCGGAGCTGGGCGATGGTGGCGTGCAATCGTCCTATTCACAGGAGCCCCTGTGCTAGGCTTGGACCATGTTCCTAGAAGGACGTCCGTAAGTGCCTCATTAAAGGGCATTAGGGGTTCAGAAGTCGAAGCACCAGGCTGAAGCACTTCGGTCAGGAGATTAGTCCTGACCTGCACTAAGGGCAGCTCAAGTCCTAGGACCTCAGCTGCCCTCTTAACCACCATGGCATAGGACGCCCCCTCCTCCGTAGCCACTGTAGGTGGAGAGAGCATGTCTGGGGAAGTATCCAGACCACTGGCTTCCCCAAGTTCCCCATACCAGTCCATTGTCTCCTCAGAGACATCCTGGTTCTCAAGAGGGTCTCCAGACTCCTCCCATTCCTCTCCTGAGCCCAACACGTCCACAAAGTGCTCTGGCGACAACAATCGACGTCGGAATCGGCGTCGCTCGATGCCGTTCCGGCTCCGTGTCGTCGGGGATGAGGATGGGGCTTGCGCCACCGACGGGCATCGGCAACGTTGTAGGCACCGACTACGGATTCGACGCCGGGAATGGTCGCGTTGGCACGACCGGCATCGATCCGGACCTGGGATCGGATCCCTGAGGCCCTACCGACGCCATGGCAGGAGCCGACGGCATCGAACCTGATGGGGCCCCATCCGACCCCGTGGGGCCCGAGGGCTCACCAACGGGGTCCTTCCGCTCAAATACGCGGCGCATGGCCTTGTAAAACTCTTTAATTTGAGCGGGAGTAGTTCTGGCTCCCGGAAAGGGTGGAAGGCGCAAACTCGACTCAGGCTTCGGCTCCGCAAAACCGTGCCTAGAGCGTCGGTGCTCCTTACCTCTCTCGACGACGGACGCCAGTTGAGGTGAAGTCGAAGTCCGCTTGGCCTTCTTCTTCTTTTTGTGCCTCTTCCCCGAGTGTTCAGCAGACCACGAATGGGAGGAAGAGGACTTAGGGCTCCGTGAGCGGTCCCACGACCTCCTCTTCTTCGAACGGGACCGTGACCTCCTCGGAGTCTCGCTTGACGGTGTTGACTTCTGGGCCGCAAGCAACTTCATTGCTCGCTCACTCAAGGTCTTTGGGGCCATCGCTCGACAGTCTGAACACGACTTCGAATCGTGGTCGCGTTCAAGACACCATCGGTGAGCAACATCATGCGGGAACAAGTCCTGCATGGTTTGAAACCTGTCTTTCTCGAAGACATCCCTCGCACACTAAGTCGTAATCCAAAAATATCGACAAAAGTCGAGAAAAAGCCTGCCAAAAAGCAGCAGAGGGGTAACTCTTCCCGGATTGGCGCTTAACTGGCGCAGAAAGAAAATAACTGACATCCGCGCGCCTGGGTGGCGCCTATATAGGCACCGCAACGTCATAACCAACGGTACCGACGACGTCACGCGGAGCCGAATTGAGCCACCCGACGTCGCACGCAAGGGATATTGCTCAGCAAATATTTCCGGATCCAGCCTGACGCCCGGGAAATTTCAAAAGTAAGGAATCTGCAGCTAGAAGTCTCTATCAGATGAACAGAAACACTAACAAAGGAAATACAGGGTCTGCAATTTCACAGGTACAGACATCAGTTATCAGCAACAGCCTGTTACCTAGGGATCCTGTCAGGCCTCTAGTCCCTTTGAGGATGGGACCACTGGAGATGAACATGGGAGTCTTTTATCGCTATCACCCCACCAACACTGTACGAGCAGAGTAAAGATAGATGATTAAAACGACCCTCTTCCCTTGAAGTCCAGATACATAGCTAAATGTGATTTGTCCACCTTTTTTTCAGGAACCTCTCTCTCTGGGTCTTATGAGAAGTGCACAAGAGGACGATCGAATACAAAACCAATAAAAGGCCGCTAAGATCACATCACACCAAGGGTAGAGGAGGAAACTAGCCTTGTGTAACACGTCCCCCTTCAGGTAACAATAGTTAACAATGCTTTTCTTTTCCCCAATGACAATCTCACCTTTGTGAGAATATCAGCTTTTACTTTATTTTCACCGCATACTTTCTACTATCACTAAAGGCACTGCACCAGTGAAGTACTCCTTTACTAAATAGGCACTTGTCTCTTCGTTCTATTTTAGCAAATAAGGGGCACATGCATCAAGATAAGGAATTGCGATTCCTTAATAGCGATTTTTAAGGAATCGCTATTTAGGAGTCGCAATTCCTTATCCATGTAGGTTTCGCAAAAATAATAGCGATTCCTACACATTCCCTAATAGCGAATCACAAATTGCCATTCGCTATTAGGGAATGCTTTCCCATTTATTTCTATGGGCCTACAGGCCCATAGGAATGAATGGGAAAGCATTTGCAATTTGCGATTACCAAATAGGTAATCGCAAATTGCAAATGCAATTGCAAGGGTGCTAGGGGGCCTAAGGCCCCCCTGATGCACCCCCAGAAAAGGGAAGTGTGCACATGTGGCACACACACATGCCCTAAGGGCATGTGTATGCGCCACATGGCTCTTAAAAAAAAGCAATTTTGTACATTTTTCTAAGGATTTGCAAATTACCATCAACTTGAAGTTGAGGGTAATTTGCGATTCCTTAATGCAAAGTCGCATTTTGAAAATGCTTCTTGCATTGCATTTAGGGAATCGCAAATTGCGATTCCCTAAATGCATTCGCAAAATAATTGTGATTACCTATTTTGCTAATGCATTTTGGGTTGATGCATCGGAAATGGCTTTTTACCGGTTGCAAACAGGCGATTCTGCGAATCGGCCCGTTTGGGACCGGCAAAAAGCTTGATGCATATGCCCTTCAATCTTTACAAAGATGTGATACACACGAAAACATTTAGGCATTTCTAAACTCAATAAAAAGAGATCACAAGTAAAAGAAAGTATGTTCATCTTTTGATACGTAGCCCTAGGAGATGTGAGACAGATTCTGGTCAAGGGATGATGTTACAATTCCCAGATCACCAGGCTCCCCTACTTGTGATTTGTATTATCTGTTCTCACTACATTTGGTACTTAACTGGTGGCTGCCTGCAGTTTTGTTAGTTACAGACACTTTGTCCATATGTCTGAAGGCCCAGATAACACACTAGACAACAAAACACCATTTTATGATTCTGAACATTTGAAATCAAAAACACAAGTGAAGGACAATAAATGGAAAATCATTTAAAATGACATTAAACATGGACACCATTACAATGTTGATGCATGCTTGTTCAAGTTATGCATGCCTTTTATGGCTAGCTTTTCCCCCATGTTCAGTAGACAGCATTCAACAACAAGTGAAGAAACCCAATCTGGTGCAACATTTAACCGTACAGTGTTATGAACTTGTGATGGCTGTTACCTGCAACCTCCTCATGGCTTCAGAGTCTTGATCTGCCTTCACTTTACAGGCCACCAGTAACTGTGCCGTTGATGCTGCCACTTGTTTGGCGGAGGAGATGAGTTTTTCTTCGCTGGCATGGCCTTGGACAGAAGCATTAGCAGCTTCACACAGATTGCTGGTTGCGGCTGCCACCATCCTGGCCTAAAAGTCAAATGTTTGAAACAAATCATCATATTACTTAGCTTGTGTTTGCTCTTTCAGTGGAAAAAACATGAGAATGATGAATACTTACAGCAGAAATAAGTCCCTGAGACCACTGCCCATCATCAGCTGCATTGGCAGGTATCGCTCCAACCTATAGAGATATTTCAGAAACAAAATCATGAGCTGCCAGAGGATGGACATTTTACTAAAAAGGACCTATCAAACTAACGTAACCAATGTCATCATAAATCCCATTTTGTCCCTTTTCTATACGGCAAAATCCCACATGGATAGAAATACCCTGCACTAGGCATGTTGACGGAAATTATTTCACAATATGCAAAAATGTGCAGGATCCAATGTTCTTTATGTTATTTTTAAAAAGTTGTGCACTGCACTTTTCTCCTTAAATCAAAATACCAGTGAAAAAAAGTGCTTCGGAATTCATCTTTATTGTAAAAAGGAAACTGCTAAGATACAAATGTTGTCTTGTGTGACAGACCAGTATGCATTCAAAGCACAAGTTACTAACTTGTGTAACGATATATCTGTAAGAGACAGTAGTTAGTGACAGATTCCTTACCTTAGAATATCCCCAGGCGTCAGGCTGGATCCGGAAAGTTTTTGCGTAGCAGTACCCTTGCGCGTCGGTAGGCGGCGTCGTGCGGCTCCCGCGTCCGTCGTCGGCGTCGTGATCGCCGGGATGACGTCGCGGGCAGTACTTAGGCGCCGCCCCTGCGCGCTGACGTCAGTTCTGTACACGACTTTCCGCGCCAGGAACGCAGAGCCATGCAAGAAGCTGACACAGGTGTCTGAAAAATACTAGGGCCCTGAAAGGGATGTCCTTAACCCTAGAAATCAGTTCGCAGAACGGGGAGGATGGGTGGGCGGTAGGGAATCTGTCACTAACTACTGTCTCTTACAGATATATCGTTACACAAGTTAGTAACTTGTGCATCTGAAAGAGACACGTTAGTGACAGATTCCTTACCTTAGAATAGATACCCCAGCAATACCTACCCCGGTGGTGGGTCTGCGAACAAAGATCAGACAAGGAAGTCCTGGAGGACAGAACGGCCAAAGAAGCCGTCCCTCCGGACCTGACTGTCAAGGCAGTAATGCTTTGTAAACGTGTGCAGCGAGGCCCACGTAGCTGCCTGACAGATAACCGGCAGCGGAACACCGCGGCCCAAGGCCGTGGTAGCAGCCGTCGCCCTGGTGGAATGGGCACGCAGCCCAACAGGAGGCTCCTTTTAGCCAAAGAATAGCAGGCCTTGATGCACAAGGTAACCCAGCGGGAGATGGTCCTCTTGTGCACCGCCCGACCTTTTTGGCGCCCACGTAGCCAACAAAGAGCTGGTCATCCACCCGGAAGTGTTTTGTGCGGTCAATATAGAAGGAGAGCGCACGTTTTGGGTCCAGACGGTGGAGCCTCTCTTCCTCTCTGGAAGGATGCGGAGGCGGAAAGAAGGTGGGCAAAGTGATGGTCTGCCCAATGTGGAAAGCAGTAACCACCTTTGGCAAGAAGGACGGACGCGTCCGAAGAACAACCTTGTCTGGATGAACAGACAGAAAGGGAGGTTTGCAAGATAGAGCCTGGAGCTCACTCACCCGCCGAGCGGAGGTGATGGCCACCAGAAAGGCTGTCTTCAGAGTCAGAAGACGAAGAGGACAGTTATGTAGAGGCTCAAAGGGAGCGCATATTAAAAAGGTAAGAACCAAGTTCAAGTCCCACTGAGGCATCACAAACGGAACAGGAGGGAAGAGGTGTGTAATGTCTTTTAAGAACCTGTTAACAACAGGGGACTTGAAAAGGAGGGCTGATCAGGGAGCCTGAGGAAGGCCGAGATAGCACAAAGATAACCCTTGATGGTACCCAGGGCAGAACCCTGTTGGGCCAGAGAGAGAAGGAACAGAAGGACCTCAGAAAGAGGGGCAGAAAGGGATTCACAGCCTTTGCTGTGCACCATGCCACAAATTTGTTCCACCTACAGGCGTATACCACCTTAGTGGAGGGACGCCTGGCTGCCAGAATCACATCACAAACTTCGGGAGGCAAGTCGAAAGGAATCAACTGCCGCCGCTCAATCTCCACGCATGCAGGTGTAGACTGGACAGGTTCGGGTGGAGGACCGTCCCCTGCTGCTGCGACAGAAGATCCTCCCGAAGAGGCAGACGGATCGGGGGATCTACGCTCATATTGAGTAGCTCGGGATACCAAACTCTTCGAGCCCAGTCCGGAGCCACAAGAATGACTTGGGCCCGGTCGTGCTGAATCTTCTTCAACACTCTGGGTAGAAGTGGTATAGGCGGAAAGGCGTACAACAGACCGCAACTCCACTCGTGACGAGAAGCGTCGCCGAGCGAGTGCCGCCTTGGAAATTCCAACACGCAGAACTGATGACATTGCGCGTTCTCTTCGGTGGCGAATAGATCTAACCAAGGCTCTCCCCACTGTAGAAAGAGTCCTTGCGCCACTTCCGAGTGAAGACGCCATTCGTGATCCATCATGCACCTGCGGCTGAGTTCGTCCGCCCTGGCGTTCAGCGAACCTGCCAGGTGTTGAACCATCAGGAACATGCCCTGATGTTCCAGCCATGTCCAGAGGCGCAGAGCCTCCTGACAAAGGGTCCACGACCCCACCCCGCCTTGTTTGTTGCAGTACCACATGGCGGTGGTGTTGTCTGTGAACACCTGCACTACCTTCCCTTTGACAGAGGGAAGGAATGCCTTGAGTGCAAGTCGGATCGCCCGGAGCTCCAGAATGTTGATATGGAGCCGGGACTCCGCCGGAGACCAGAGGCCTCTGATCTCCGCCTCTCCCATGTGACCGCCCCATCCCAGAAGGGACGCGTCCGTCACAACTGTGTGCTCTGGCTGGGGAAGGGAGAGGGATCTGCCCATGACCCATTGCCGGTTCGAGAGCCACCACTGCAACTGTTTTGCAGTCCCCTCCGAGATCTGGACGTGATCGGACAGGTTGCCCTGGTGCTGCGCCCACTGGAACTTCAGGTCCCACTGCAGAGCCCGCATATGCCATCTGGCATGATTGACCAGCAGGATGCAGGAGGCCATGAGGCCCAGCAGCCTCAGGGTCATCCGTACCGAAACCCAGGATAAAGGCTGAAAGATTGGAATTATAGCCTGAATATCCCGGACTCGCCGCTCGGGAGGATAGGCCCGAAAGCTGCGTCGTGTCCAGAACCGCTCCGATGAAAAGGAGCTGTGGAGAAGGAATCAGATGCGACTTCGGCACATTGATGGAGAACCCCAGCGAGTGCAGGAGTTCGGCCGTAGTCTGGAGGTGGGAGACGACTGCCTGGGACGAGCCCGCCTTCAGCAGCCAGTCGTCGAGGTAGGGGAAGACTGAAACCCCTGCCCGGCGCAGATGAGCTGCGACCACCGCCAACACTTTCGTGAACACCCGAGGGGCACTGGTAAGGCCAAAGGGGAGCACGGTGAACTGAAAAATGCTCGGGGCCTACCGTGAACCGAAGGTAACGCCGGTGGGCCGGCAGGACGGGGATGTGGAAATATGCGTCCTGCAAGTCCAACGCTACCAACCAGTCTCCAGGGTCGAGGGCAGTCAAGACCTGAGCTAGGGTGAGCATCTTGAACTTCTCCTTCCGGAGGAAGCGATTGACGTTCCGGAGGTCCAAGATAGGACGCATGTCCTCCTTGTCCCTTTTGGGCACCAGGAAGTAGTGGGAGTAGCAACCACGCCCTACTTCTGGGGTCGGAACATGCTCGATGGCCCTCTTGGCCAAGAGGGCCGTGACTTCCTTCTGCAGAAGTACCAAGTGATCCCCTGACATGCGGTGGAATTGAGGTGGCATGGGTGGGGGGGTGGACTCGAAGGGGAGGGAGTAGCCCCTTCGGACAATGTCCAAGACCCACCTGTCCGAGGTGATGGTACGCCAGTGGGGAAGGTGATGGCGGACCCTGCCTCCTACCGGCGTGCTGTGCACCTGAAAGGAGGGTTTGGAGGCCGCGGACGGGTTGGAGGTGGTGGCCTGACCCGCACGCTGGTTGCCCGATCCGCCACGGCGGAATCCACGTCCTCGGCCACGCGAAGACGCCTGCTGCGCGGGCCGGTGGCTGGGCTGCTGACGTGAAGGGGCGCCCTATCGTGGCCACGATAGGGACGACAAGCAGAAGTCAGCGGAGGGCGTGTAGCAGAAAGGCCCAGGGACTTTGCAGTAGCCCGTGAGTCCTTAAGCGCTCCAACGCATGGTCTGCTTTGGACCCAAAAAGACCGACTCCATCAAAGGGCATGTCCATGAGAGTATTCTGGACATCCCCTGAAAAACCAGTGGTTCTCAGCCAGGCGTGGCGTCGTAGCGCCACCGTCATTGCAATAGACCTGCCCAGCGAGTCGGCGGTATCAAGGCCACATCGAATTGTATATTTGGCCGCATCCCTTCCTTCCGCAATGGCGCGGGAAAGCAGTGTCTGGACCTCCTCAGAACACTGGGGCAAAACATCCGCCACCGAATCCCACAAGGAGTGGGTATATCGGCCCAAAAGGCAAGCGGTGTTGACGGACCGCAAGCCAGCACTGGAGGAAGAAAAACCCTTCTTCCCAAATTGATCCAGGCGTTTGGATTCCCTATCCGGAGGGGCGGTAGGGAAGGCGGTTTGGGAAGCGGAGGCTTGGACAACCAAGCTCTCAGGGGTGGGGTGGACAGAGAGAAACAGGGGGTCGCCCGGAGCTGGGCGATGGCGTCGGGACACGTTCCTATCCACAGGAGCCCCTGTGTTGGGCTTGGACCAGGCGCCCAAAAGAACGTCAGTGAGGGCGTCGTTAAACGGCAGCACAGTCTCCGAAGAGGAGGCTGCCGGCTGAAGCACCTCTGTCAAGAGATTAACCTTGACCGCCACAGCAGGGAGTTGGAGATGTAAGGCTCCAGCTGCCCTACGCAACACCGTTGCAAAATTGGCTCCCTCCTCCGTAGCCACGGGAGGAGACAGCATGCCAGTGTCAGGGGAAGTATCTAGACCACTAGCATCCCCTAGACCCTCTGTCCAGTCCTCATCGTACTGACACTGTTGTGTCAGAGGGTCATCAGACCCCTCCCAGTCCTCCTGGTCCTCCTCAGGTTCAAAATAAGGGGGAGGAGGGACATTTGGGACCCAAGGTCTCATCGGCGCCGGAACCGGCGTCGAGCGACGTCGGTCCGGGTCCTTGTCCGGAGCCGGAAGGAACTGGGGAACGACGCCGCTCAGAGCCCCAGGCGGCGTCGAGAACGGCACCGGAGACATCGGCGCCGGCGGAGGTGTTGTTAGGTCGACCGGCGTCGATGGGGGTTGTGGAGCCGGGATCGAGGCCGGGGCCGAAGCCGGGATCGAGGCTGGAGGCACGGGCGACGCCGGGGCCGGAGCCGTCGGCGACGCTGGAGCAACCCCATCAGGGCCCGCGGGGCCCGAAGGCGCACCGGAGGGGCCTGGAGGCCCGAAGAGGCGGGCCATGGCCGACAGGAATTCCTGCACTTTGGCCGGATCCGCCCCCGAACCCGGGAAGGGCGGGTATGGCGGGGCGACTCCACAGGCATGTCCGGGGCCGCGGAGGCGGGGACGGTGCCGGGAGGGGCCTCAGCCGAGTCGCGAGACCGGCGAGGCGAAGTCCTAGAGCGATGATGCTTTTGGACTTTTTGTGTTTTGACTTACCGGACGAAGAAGACTTCGATGCCGACGACCGGTGTGGACTCCGCGATCGACCCCTGGACCTCTCACGCGACCGGGGCTTCCGCGGAGCCGAATGCCGGGCCTCGAGGAGCTTTCGAGACCGCTCTCGCAAAGCTTTCGGGTTGAGGGCCTGGCAGTCGGTACAAGACTCCGTGTCGTGGCCTCGGCCGAGGCAGAAGAGACACTCCCAATGCGGGTCGGTGACGGACATCATCCGAGCACAGGCGCCGCAACGTTTGAAACCGGGCATCCCTACGACACCTTGATAGAAAAACAGTGAAAAAAATTCACCAAAAAGTATGGTCAAAAAATGACCAGGGCACTGCTCTTCCCGGATCTGCGCTTGCTGACGCGGAAAAAGAAGAACTGACGTCAGGACGCAGGGGCGGCGCCTAAGTACTGCCCGCGACGTCATCCCGGCGATCACGACGCCGACAACGGACGCGGAGCCGCACGACGCCGCCTACCGACGCGCAAGGGTACTGCTACGCAAAAAACTTTCCGGATCCAGCCTGACGCCTGGGGATATTCTAAGGTAAGGAATCTGTCACTAACGTGTCTCTTTCAGATACACTTGATAACACATTTCAAGTAAAATAATTGCAATGCCTCAGTTACGTTGCTTCGAGAGCAGCAAGGACAGAACCAGAAGAAGCAGTTGCATAGCTTAAACGTAACGATGTTTCTCAAGTACAGTTCAGCTTACAGATTTTCACATTATTTTAGACACGCTGCTACAATGACACATGCAGATATCCAGTAGGGATTCTTTATCAGGTAGTGAAGGGGTGGGAACTCATGCCTGCCTAGATCAACTCTCATGCTACCAGTCTCACTTAAAGAGATAGAGAGAGTGTTAGTAACTCTGTACTCAGTCCTTAATCTCTGGCTATTCACGATTTGAGTAAATAGCGCCTGTATCTGATTGAAACTGGAAACTGCGAAGGATACTTTTATCAAGCCAGAGTACCTTGTACAGTTTCTGCCATACATCAAAACCGTAACCAAATCTAGAGAGACTCCTGTCAAATGTAAGGGACTCATGGTCTAAAAGTACTAATGTTAATCACTGAAAGAAACAATGTTTTCTTACTCTTCTGTCCAAATTCCATATTCCTACTGAGAGGGTGGATTCCAAAATGTGAGATTGGAAGCAGCATATGCCAGCACGGATTCTGCCTAAATAGACCAGTAGCACTGGAGCCAGTGACTTGCAAAAATATCCAGGAGCCTCCTTTATAGACTGCTATGCTGCTTTATAAACTGCCGAAAGAGTATTATATCTCTGGAAAATGAATGAAGCTACCTTAGGTTTGATAGAATTGTGATGGATACACCAGTGGTGGTCAGTGACCCTCAAAAGTGGAGGGTCGTCGAGCCATTGAAAAACCCAGAGGCAGGCAGTGTGATAAATCACAATGCCTTTAGGCTCACATTCCAAAACTCTCAATCATGGCTCGGTAACAGATTTTATAACGGGCTGCGACTGAGAGCTCTGGAAGGCTGAACACAATCCGAGTTTCTCACAGTGGGTCAAAAAACAAAATATGGAGTAAAAAGTACTTACCTACTCTACCTCGGCAGTCCGCTCGAATCCTCCTGGAGCCTCAGCCAACCCTCTCCAAATCCCGACGCTTCTCTCATGCTGCAGGTGAGCAGCATGACAGCAGCGCCAGCATTGGCTGGAGCGGGCTGCCTCAATGCTGCAGCAGGCAAAGGGAACCTGTGTCTGCTCTCCACCCAGCTGTCTAATACAGCTAGGTGGAGAGGTTTACACTGCGCATGTCAGGCTGGCCTTCGCAAGACAGCCGGCCAAAGAGACATGCTCAGTATAAACTGGTGGAATGAGCACCACTTCCCTGCTGCCAGTCAGCAGCAGCCTCGCCCCCAAACACCGCTCGGTCTGGGAGCAGTGAAAAATAAAATGGTAATATATTTTACTACCATTTCATTTTTAACTTTTGCTACACTGGCAGTAGGGGGGGGCGACTCTCCTCTGCCCTAACTAGGAGGGGGGGGCGCTGGGATACACGCTAACATTCAGAAGCCAACTCAAGGAGCAGAAAAAAAGTTACTCAATTTCTGTATCGATATTTCTGCTGGACACTACAGCCATATTTAGAGTCTGGTGGACAGGACAGTTCCTCAAAACGTGGTGGCTATCCCGCCTGCATCAACTGGACATCTTTCAGTTGCTTATTTCCATATTTGGTCCTTAACTTTGTACTGATGAGGAGAAATCTGTATCCAGGCAGTATTATCATGTGTAAATAGTACAAAACAATGAAGTAATACTCTCAAAATATGTGCTGCATTATGCTGCATAACTTGCCTTTCCTTGCTGCATAACTTAGTCAACCCGCTACATAATTTGGTGCTCCCATGCCGCATAATTCTAGTGGCCCTGATTATAGCCAATGCACTTGTAATAAGGCAGGCGGGACATCCTCCACATTTTGACGGAGTATCCCGCCTGCCAAACTCTAAATAAGGACCTTTATCTACTAGCAGATTCCTCAACATATCAACATCTTTCAGGCACCAGACTAGATCAGTAAACTTCCATCCTCCAGCAAATGATCCAGTGCCTCCAGGTGCTGCCAGATGACTGCAGTTGTGGCTTTAATCCATCCTGAAAGTGCTGAAATCTGGTTATATAAAGCGCCATTCTGGTGAGCTAAAGTTAGTTCCTTCTATGCATTTCAGACCCCAGTGAGACTCATGAAGAGAAACCAAAATAGGTTGTTTGACAATGGCAAAGCAGCAGAATCACATTTACATAACTTGGTATCTTACTGTCCTCAGCACCAAAGCATCAGGAGACGAGGAAGTGTGGTGAGGAATCTGTGAAAAGATACAGTATCCACTAGAAATATAAATACTGAGGGTAGGTAACTCTTTCTTCTGATGGATACTTCTTCCCATAAATTCTTCCTCAACTTATGAAAAAGTACCAATGAAATGCTTTTTAGGAGGTGGCATTGAGTTGTGCTGTTTAACTAAGGTAGCTATGCAACATAGCCTTCCAAAGTCTCCATCACTGCATGCCTGATCTTTGATACAGTAATGTTACACAAAGGTGTGCAGGGTATGTGCCACCGGGCCAAAGATAGCTCCTATGGAGGGGTATCCCCTGCGCAGGCTTAAGGTGAGTTGATGGAAATGCCTGGAGTGGACAGCAATGAAACTGTTGTATGTAGGTGGTGAGAGAATAGCTGCGGAGATGGTGCCTTGGGGGATGCGGGTTGCGGTTCGGGTTTAGGCAGAGCGGTGTATTGATAATGCTCTGTCTCAACCGTAGACTGAAGGTAACACCTGTGGTACTCTACGATCAGAACATGTAAGTATTCAAGTCCAAGGACACCATCCAGTCTCTGGGGCCAAGGGCTGACAGAACCTCAGCCTGTTCTTCTGCACAAAGGTGTTCAGAAGGCGGTTCGACATAGGTCTTGATCCTCTGCTCTGTCCTTGATGGGGACAGGGATGTAATGGGAGTAACGGACTAAGTCCCTATTAGCCTAGGATACTACCTTGATCGCACTGACGGTGAGCAAAGACTGAACCTTTGTGGACAGGAAAGCAGCATGATGCGCTGATTGGAGCGGGGGTTGGGTGCAAGACAACACACGAAGAACGAAGCCAGCTTGCACAATTGAGGTGAGGACGAAAAGGAAGGTTGTCCTATTTGCTGCCCACTAACCTCTATCACAGCCTCTGACTTTGGATTCATAAAAATGATGGTCAGGCTGTTGAATGGGCTGCAAGAGCTGCCTCTTATGAAAAGCAAGCTCCCTTCGAGAAGCCCTGGAGTTTCTTATATTGGTGGAAAAACTAGTGAGTGGGGTAAGCATCCCCAGGGAGTGAGATGTCCCTGTGATGCCCTTAAAGTGCTCTACCAAGGCACAAAAGCCTGGCTCTGTCGAAGGATATGTATATTATAGAGGCCTGTACATCCCCAGGAAAACCCTTTGCTTGCATTCAAGCATGTCGGCACATAACTAAGCTGGTACCCATCACACAGTACGTAGACCTGCTAGCAAAATATACATGGCTACATACTGGCCATTTTGCACTATTTGTGCAAAGAAGTTCCTCTAGACTACAAGGAGAGCAGGAAAAATCACAATTGCTATATAAAAGCATGGAAACAGCAACAAATGAGCCACACATCCTTCTATGTGCAAATAGGCAGTGAAGCAGAAGAAAAAATATGTTTATCTAGGGTGTCAATTCACTTGGACTCCCAGTCGGGTGGGGCTGAAGGAATAGCATTTGGGTTAACTTTGCTAGAGGAAGCCTAGACAACCAGACTAGCCTGAGTAGGATGTTGTGTCAGAAGGATAAGCAGACCTCTAATGGCTACCAATCGGGTGGCTCCACTGGAGGACCAGAACAATAATTTGACGCTTCCTAATTGTGCTTTTAAAGTTAAACATTTTGCTTTTTAACATGCTGGTCCTCAGGGATTGACTAGAAGAACAAGTTACTTACCTTCGGTAATGCATTATCTCGTAGAGACAATATTTAGCTGCAGATTCCTTACCATTGTATTTCCCAGGCGTCAGACTGGAGACAGAAACTTTTGCGTGAGCAGTACCCCTGCGTGCCGTCGGGTGGCTTCGTTCTGTTCTGCGTGGTGTCGTTTGAGCTGGAGGTGACGTCGAGTTCACCTATATAGGCGCCACCCAGGCAAGTGGACGTCAATTATTTTCCACGACTTTCCACACCAGCAGTGCAGAGCCATGAAGTAAACTGACTAGTGTGTGTACAAACTAGGGCCCTGAAAGGGGAATAACCCTAGCCCTAGAAATGTGTCCGCAGAGCGGGGAGGCATGGGTGGGTCTGTAAGGAATCTGCAGCGAGATATGGTCTCTACCAGATATTGTGTTACCAAAGGTAAGTAACTTGTTCATCTGCTAGAGACTTCTAGCTGCAAATTCCTTACCTTAGAATAGATACCCAAGCCATACCATCCTGGTAGTGGGCTGTTGACAGATTGACTATACTAAGAAGTCTGCAGGACCGAACAGGCGAAATGCCCGTCGCTGTGGACCCAACTGTCCAGGCAGTAGTATTTGGCAAACATGTGCAGGGACGCCCACATTGCTGCCAGCAGATGTCCAGAACTGGAACCCCACAAGCTTACGTCGTGGTTGCAGCTTTTCCTCTGGCGGAATGGGCTCGTAAGCCCTCAGGAGCCTGCTTTTTAGCCAGGGCATAGCAGACCTTGCTACAGAGATTGACCCAGTGCGAAATGGTCAGTTTCTGAAATGTCTGACCTTTTTTAGCTCCTACATCGCCCACGAAGAGTTGGTTGTCCACCTGGAACTCTTGTGTAGTCAAGGGAGAACGACAATGCTCGTTTCGGTTCCCGACAGTGGAGTCGCTCTTCCTCTTTAGAAGGTTGTGGAGAAGCATAAAAGATGGGCAGGGTAAGAAATTGTCCCAGATGCAATGGGGTCACCACCTTAGGTAGGAAAGAGGCCCGGGAACACCATAAGTTAGGGAGGCTTGGATGATAAAGCCTGCAGGTCACTCACCATCCAGGCAGATGTTATTGCCTCTAGAAAAGCTGTCTTAGGGTAAGCAGCCGGAGGGGACAATTGTGTAGTGGCTCAAAGGGAGCACACATGAGGTTAGTGAGAACCAGATTAAGATCCCACTGAGGCATGATGAAGGGCGAAGGGGGAAACATATGTACAAGCCCTTTCAGAAGCATATGTACAATAGGGGACTTAAAAAAGATGGTTGGTCAGGCAGCCACAGGAAAGCGAACAGAGCAGAGAGATAACCCTTGAGAGTGCCCAGAGCAGAGCCCTGCTGGGCAAGGGTAAGGATGAAGAGAAGAATATCAGAAAGAGAGGCAGAAAGAGAGTCAATATACTTTTCTGTAAAATACTTTACACATTTTTGCCGACAGGCATATATCGTCTGGGTGGAGAGCCGCCTGGCCGCCAGGATAACTTTACAGACTTCGGGAGGAATGTCAAAGCTATCAACTGTCACCGCTCAATCTCCACGCAAGGAGGCGGAGAGTTGACAGGTTCGGGTGGAGGACCCTTCCCTGCAGGCTGTTGCGACATAAGATCCTCTAGAAGGGGCAACCTGAGTGGAGGATCGATGCTTATTTGAAGAAGCTCGGGATACCAAACTCTCCTTGCCCAATCCGGAGACACAAGGATGACTTGGGCCTGGTAGTTCTTCATCTTCTTGAGAACTCTGGGCAGAAGCGGTATGGGCGGAAAAGCGTATGGGGGCCTAAGCTCCACTCACGACAAAAAGTGTCTCAGAGCAATAGTTGCTTTGGAAACTCCAATGCGCAATACTGCTGACATTGCGTGTTCTGTTCAGAAGCGAACAGATCCAACCAAGGCTCTCCCCACTGCTGAAAGAGTCCTTGTGCCACCTCCGAATGGAGACACCACTCGTGATCCGCTAGGCATCAACGGCTGAGTTCGTCCACCCTGGCGTTTAGAAAACATGCCAGGTGTTGAACCACCAGGGTTATGCCCTGCTGTTCCAACCATGTACAGAGGAGCAGGGCCTCTTGACAAAAAGTCCACAACCCACCCCGCCCTGCTTGTTGCAGTACCACATGGTGGTAGTGTTGTCCATGATCACTTGCGCTAACTTCCCCTTGACAGAGGGAAGAAATGCTTTCAATGCTAGTCGGATCGCCCGGAGCTCCAACAGGTTAATGTTGAGTCTGTATTCCGCCTGAGACCAGAGTCCTCTGATCTCCACCTCTCGCAGATGGCCGCCCCATTCCAGGAGTAACACATTTATCACTACCGTCAGGTCTGGTTGGGGCAGGGAGAGGAGTCTGCCTTTGACCCAATCACATTTTGTAAGCCACCACTGCAGGTATTTTGCAGTTCCCTTCGAGATCTGGAGCATGTAGGAGAGATTCCCCTGATGCTGTACCCACTGGAACTTCAGGTCCCACTGCAGAGCCTGCATATGCCACCTGGCATGCTTTACCAACAGGATGCAAGAGGTCATGAGGCCCAGCAGCCTCAGAGTCATTCTGACCAAAATCCAGGATAGAGGCTGAAACGTCAGTATCATAACCTGAACATCCTGGACTTGCTGCTTGGGAGGATAAGCCCGAAACTGCACTGTAACCAGTACAGCCCCGATAAAAGGGAGCATCAGACAAGGAGTCAGGTGTGACTTCAGCACATTTATAGTGAACCCCAGTGAATGCAGGAGTTCTGCCGTGGTCAGGAGGTGGGAGATGAGAGCCTGGGTCAAGGACGCCTTCAACAGCCAGTCGTTGAGGTAGGGGAAGACTGACACCCCTAGCCTGCGCAGATGAGCCGCAACCACCGCCATCACCCTGGTGAACACCCGAGGGGCACTAGTAAGGTCAAAGGGGAGCACAGCAAACTGAAAGTGCTTGCGGCCTACCTTGAACCGCAGGTAACGCCTGTGGGCTGGCAGGATGGGGATGTGAAAGTACACATCCTGCAAGTCCAACGCTACCAGCCAGTCTCCTTATTCTAAGGCAGACAAGAACTGAGCCAAAGTGAGCATCTTGAATGTCTCTTTTTTGAGGAAGAGATTGACAATAAATTTCACCTCACGTGCTATAACTATGCAGATGACACGCAAATACTCCTTCAACTGGAATGCCCCAAAGACATTGGAAAATCACCAATTTTCAGCTGTCTCAGAGCCGTGGATCAGTGGATGACTTGGAGCCATCTCAAATTGAAAACTTCAAAAACGGAAATACTCACGTGTGGCGATTGGAAACATTACAACCCGCTTGCCGCATGGCCTAATGAACTGGGATCACCACCTAAAGTATCGAAGGAAGTAAGAAACCTCGGAATGACCATGGACTCCAAGCTGTCGATGAATGCCCAAGTGGACAAACTAGCAAGATCAAGCTTTGTCACTATAAAAACGCTCGCGACGAATTTTCCCTCATTTGGGATTTCCGCACAAGGTCCAAGCTACCATCTCCCTTGTTCTGTCCAAACTCGATTACGCCAATAGCCTCTACCACGGATCACCTTTAACAACCATGAAAAGACTACAACGGATTCAGAACTCGGCTGCCAGACTACTCTTGCATATCAAACCGCGAGACCACATCTCCCCTGCCTTGAAAGCCCTGCATTGGTTACCGGTTGCCAGAAGATCCACGTTCAAGCTGCTTTGTATCACCCACAAAGCAATACATGGAATGGGACCGCTCTTCATCAGGAATAAAATCACCAAACACATTCAACAGAGGAACCTCCGTTCTAAAGGAGCATCTCGCCTCAAAATCCCAAGATACAAGAAAAAAACCATGGGTGGCACATCCTTCTCTGTTCAAGCAGCCAAACTATGGAACTCTTTACCCCCCAACATAAGATCCACCGACAACCACCTTATCTTCAGAAAACTACTCAAGAATTGGCTCTTCCCCACATAGGCACCATACGCAAACAGAAATTTACAGCATATCCCTCTGTATATAAGCATTTGTTTTCACTATAGACATGTACCTATCTTTGTGTATTGCTTTGTATAAACATGTAGAATAATTATGTTGTGGAGAGAAAAATAATAATAATAATAATAAATAAATAAATATCATCTTTGGTCTACATGTACTTACTTCCATTGTGCATCTATGTACCTTCCATGTACTTGGATCTGTGTCTCTGTTACTTTTCTCCTGAAAAAGCATATCCAATGCACTACCCTATTTCTCATCCTGTGCCTCTATCAATATCTTTAATCTACATATACTTACCTCCTTTATGTATCTATATACTTTCAATGTACTTATGGATCTATATATTTATCACTTTCTTCTAATTTAGCATTTCCAAGGCACTACCCTAGTTCTCAGCCTATACTTATCTCAATATATCTTCTAGCCCAACCTTCTGACTCATCTCAAACTTCTTTCTACTACTCTTTCCAATGCACTACCCTATCTCTCATCCTATACATTTATCAATATATCCTCTACATCCACACTCTCATTTATCCCAAACCCCATACCACTATGATCCCCAAAATAACCCTTTCTAGACTCTCTCCTACTCTACCCTCCTTGCATCATCTGACACCTCTTTTACTATACCGATCCCCTAAAACAAACCTTTCTAAACTCTTCCCTGACTCCTCCCCTCCAAAACCCCCTTTTACTCATCCAAAAGCCTCCTCCTACTGCTAAGACCTAAAAAAAAAATTTAAAAAAAATCCTTCACTCTTTTATCCCTCCACTATCCTTTTCAATCAAAATTAACAGACTAACATGTTCAATTCTCAAATTCCATTTTCAACTATACTAATTCACCACTAATCCTTTATGGGTTCCAGAGTAGCGTGCTACTCGCCAATAAAGCGTCTCAACACCCCATCAGGGTCACAAGCGCTATATAAATGCAAACCTTTTCCCTTTCTACCCTCCCCAACCCTTCTCAATCCAAATAACTGACTAACATATCCACCACTAAAATTACTTTCATGTTTCACCATACTAATTCAACACTAATACTTATGGGTTCCAGAGTAGCGTGCTACTTGCGCTTCAAAACCCCATCAGGGGTAGCAAGCGCTGCACAAGTTACTAACTTGTGTAACAATATATCTGTAAGAGACAGTAGTTAGTGACAGATTCCTTACCTTAGAATATCCCCAGGCGTCAGGCTGGATCCGGAAAGTTTTGCATAGCAGTACCCTTGCTCGTCGGTAGGCGGCGTCGTGCGGCTCCGCGTACGTCGTCGGCATCGCCGGGATGACGTCGCGGGCAGTACTTAGAGCGCCGCCCCTGCGCGCTGACGTCAGTTCTGTACACGACTTTCCGCGCCAGGAACGCAGAGCCATGCAAGAAGCTGACATAGGTGTCTGAAAAAGTCTAGGGCCCTGAAAGGGATGTCCTTAACCCTAGAAATCAGTTCGCAGAACGGGGAGGATGAGTGGGGCGGTAGGGAATCTGTCACTAACTACTGTCTCTTACAGATATATCGTTACACAAGTTAGTAACTTGTGCATCTGAAAGAGACACGTTAGTGACAGATTCCCTACCTTAGAATAGATACCCCAGCAATACCAACCCCGGTGGTGGGTCTGCGAACAGATTCAGACAAGGAAGTCCCGGAGGACAGAACGGCCAAAGAAGCCGTCCCTCCGGACCTGGCTGTCAAGGCAGTAATGTTTGGTAAACGTGTGCAGCGAGGCCCACGTAGCTGCCTGACAAATATCCTGCAACGGAACACCGCGGCCTAAAGCCGTGGTAGCAGCCGTAGCCCTGGTGGAATGGGCACGCAGCCCAACAGGAGGCTCCTTCTTAGCCAAAGAATAACAGGCCTTGATACACAAGATGACCCAGCGGGAGATGGTCCTCTTGTGTACCGACCGACCTTTTTTGGCGCCCACGTAGCCAACAAAGAGCTGGTCATCCACCCGGAACTGTTGTGTGCGGTTGATGTAAAAGGCAAGCGCACGTTTTGGGTCCAGACGGTGGAGCCTCTCTTCCTCTCTGGAAGAATGCGGAGGCGGAAAGAAGGTGGGCAAAGTGATGGTCTGCCCAATGTGGAAGGCAGTAACCACCTTTGGCAAGAAGGACGGACGCGTCCGAAGAACAACCTTGTCTGGATGAACAGACAGAAAGGGGGGTTTGCATGAAAGAGCCTGGAGCTCACTCACCCGCCGAGCGGAGGTGATGGCTACCAGAAAGGCTGTCTTCAGAGTAAGAAGACGAAGAGGACAGTTATGCAGAGCTCAAAAGGAGCGCACATTAAAAAAGTAAGAACCAAGTTTAAGTCCCACTGAGGCATTATAAATGGAACAGGAGGAAAGAGGTGTGTAATGCCTTTAAGAAACCTGTTAACAACAGGGGACTTAAAAAGAGAGGGCTGGTCAGGAAGCCTGAGGAAGGCCGAGATTGCACAAAGATAGCCCTTGATGGTACCCAGGGCAGAACCCTGTTGGGCCAGAGAAAGAAGGAACAGAAGAACCTCAGAAAGAGGGGCAGAGAGGGGATTCACAGCCTTTGCTGTGCACCATGCCACAAACTTGTTCCACCTGCAGGCGTATACCACCTTAGTGGAGGGACGCCTGGCTGCCAGAATCACATCACAAACTTCGGGAGGCAAGTCGAAAGGAATCAACTGCCGCCGCTCAATCTCCACGCAAGCAGGTGTAGACTGGACAGGTTCGGGTGGAGGACCGTCCCCTGCTGCTGCGACAGAAGATCCTCCCGAAGAGGCAGACGGATCGGGGGATCGACGCTCATACTGAGTAGCTCGGGATACCAAACTCTTCGAGCCCAGTCCGGAGCCACAAGGATGACTTGGGCCCGGTCGCGCCGAATCTTCTTCAACACTCTGGGCAGAAGTGGTATAGGCGGAAAGGCGTACAATAGACCGCAACTCCACTCGCGACGAAAAGCGTCGCCGAGCGAGTGCCGCCTTGGAAATTCCAACGTGCAGAACTGCTGACATTGCGCGTTCTCTTCGGTGGCGAACAGATCTAACCAAGGCTCTCCCCACTGCTGAAAGAGACCTTGCGCCACCTCCGAGTGAAGACGCCATTCGTGATCCATCATGCACCTGCGGCTGAGGTTCGTCCGCCCTGGCGTTCAGGGAACCTGCCAGGTGTTGAACCATCAGGAAAATGCCCTGATGTTCCAGCCATATCCAGAGGCGCAGAGCCTCCTGACATAGGGTCCACGACCCCACCCCGCCCTGTTTGTTGCAGTACCACATGGCGGTGGTGTTGTCTGTGAACACCTGCACTACCTTCCCTTTGACAGAGGGAAGGAATGCCTTGAGTGCATGTCGGATCGCCCGGAGCTCCAGAAGGTTGATATGGAGCCGGGACTCCGCCGGAGACCAGAGGCCTCTGATCTCCACCTCTCCCATGTGACCGCCCCATCCCAGAAGGGACGCGTCCGTCACGACTGTGTGCTCTGGCTGGGGAAGGGAGAGGGATCTGCCCCTGACCCATTGCCGGTTCGAGAGCCACCACTGCAACTGTTTTGCAGTCCCCTCCGAGATCTGGACGTGATCGGACAGGTTGCCCTGGTGCTGCGCCCACTGGAACTTCAGGTCCCACTGCAGAGCCCGCATATGCCATCTGGCATGATCGACCAGCAGGATGCAGGAGGCCAGGAGGCCCAGCAGCCTCAGGGTCATCCGTACCGAAACCCAGGATAGAGGCTGAAAGATCGGAATCATAGCCTGAATATCCCGGACTCGACGTTCGGGAGGATAGGCCCGAAACTGCGTCGTGTCCAGAACTGCTCCGATGTAAAGGAGCTGTGGAGAAGGAATCAGGTGCGACTTCGGCACATTGATGGAGAACCCCAGCGAGTGCAGGAGTTCGGCCGTAGTCTGGAGGTGGGAGACGACTGCCTGGGACGAGCCCGCCTTCAGCAGCCAGTCGTCGAGGTAGGGGAAAACTGGAACCCCTGCCCGGCGCAGATGAGCTGCGACCACTGCCATCACTTTCGTGAACACCCGAGGGGCACTTGTGAGGCCAAAGGGGAGCACGGTGAATTGAAAATGCTCGAGGCCCACCATGAACCGCAGGTAACGCCGGTGGGCCGACAGGATGGGGATGTGGAAATAAGCATCCTGCAAGTCCAACGCTACCATGGCCGTAGGTCAGGGCGTCCCTCAAGGTTCTATCCTGGCTCCCACCTTGTTTAATCTCTACCTGGAACCTTTAGGGAACCTCCTAAGCAAATCTGGGATCCTTTACCATCTGTATGCGGACGACACTCAAATCTACCTTAAGGTGTCCTCTGCACACGATCTCTCCCTACTCAATTCTACCCTCAACTCTATTCACAACTGGATGTCAGCTCACCAACTCATTCTGAATCCCGCCAAAACTGAATTCCTCCTCCTCTCTACCTCTCTCTCACCTCCTCCTGTTCAATCTTGGATGGATCAGCTGAACCTTCTCAACAACAAACCCATCATTGTTGACAGCGCTAAATCCTAGGTGTCATTCTCGACAAAAGACTCAACCTAATCGCCCACATCAACTCTATTGCCAAGAATGCACGGTACCAGCTGCGCCTTCTGTGGAGGATCCGTCGGTTCTTCCCGGAGAAAGACTTAAAAACCTTGGTACAATCTCTGGTTCTCTCAAGACTGGATTACTGCAATTCTCTTCTGACTGGCCTACCCAAATCCCACCTCTCCCCTCTCAAATCCATCCTCCATTCAGCAGCTCGCTTCATTTCAGGGTCTAAACGAAGCGACCACATCACTCCTATCCTGTCCTCTCTGCGATGGCTTCCGATCGAGGCAAGATCTATTTACAAAACTGCCTGCATCACACACAAAGCCTTACACACGTCCTCCCCTTGTTACCTGGCGAATAAATTGAAATTGTCCGGTGGCTCTCGCCCTTCTCGCAATGCGGAAAAGCTTCTGCTTGAGCCCCCGTCTTCAAAAGAGAAAGATCGATGGCTCAATCCTTCTCGGGCAATGCGGTAAGAATCTGGAACTCGCTTCCCCCACTGCTCCGTGCCACCTCCTCTACCCGGATCTTCAAAGCTGACCTCAAGTCTCTTCTATTCCAAAGACACTTCCAGAACTAATACGTTCGGTCTTAGGCCCCTCTAGGAAGTTCGCCCGTCAGTTTAAAGTTGTACTTTTGTCTGTTCATTCCTTACTTTGTGTGTTGTGTTGGTTTTTATGTGCGTGTTCCCCCAGGTTAAGTCCCCTGTGAAGTCACGCCCTCTCTACTACCTCTAGGAAGCTCTTCCATGATAGGAATTATGTATTCCAAGCCTATAGAAGGGCCTTCTCAGTGTGCTTTGAGTTACTGCCACTTATTACAGTATTATGCCTTTAGTGGTATTTTGTACCCCATGTATCATATATTTTGTACCCCATGTACCCCCTGCTGAATTCACGCCCTCTCTACTACCTCAAGGAAGTTCTTCCACTATAGGAAATTCTGTACTCCAAGCCTATAGAAGTGCCTTCCCAGTGTGTCATGTGTGACTGCCACTTATTGCAGCATTATACCTCCATTTGTATTTGGTATCCCTTGTTTCATGCACATCTGTCACTTTTTCCTATTGGAACTTATTCCTCTTTTTGTATTTGGTTTGTTTGTTTTTGCACAATTGTCACTTTTCTTCATGCAATGTAACGCTTGCCTTTGTATTATGCTCATTTGTATCCTCCTCCTTATGTAATGTTGCTAATCCTGTTGTGAAGCGCTCTGACACCCTCGGGTAAAGTGCGCGCTATATAAAAATGCATAAATAAATAATAAATAAATAAATAAACCATCCAGTCTCCAGGGTCGAGGGCAGTCAAGACCTGAGCTAAGGTGAGCATCTTGAACTTCTCCTTCCGGAGGAAGCGATTGACGTTCCGGAGGTCCAAGATAGGACGCATGTCCTCCTTGTCCTTTTTGGGCACCAGAAAGTAGTGGGAGTAGCAACCACGACCTACTTCTGGGGTCGGAACGCGCTCGATGGCCCTCTTGGCCAAGAGGGCCGCAACTTCCTTCTGAAGAAGCACCAAGTGATCCCCTGACATGCGGTGGAATTGAGGTGGCATGGCTGGGGGGATGGTCTCGAAGGGGAGGGAGTAGCCCCTTCGGACAATGTCCAAGACCCACTTGTCCGAGGTGATGGCACGCCAGTGGTGAAGGTGATGGCGGACCCTGCCCCCTACTGGCGTGCTGTGCACCTGAAAGGAAGGACTAGGAGGGCTTGGAGGCCGCGGACGGGGCGGGGTTGGTGGCCTGACCCGCACGCTGGTTGCCTGACCCGCCACGGCGGGAGCCACGTCCATGGCCACGCGAAGACGCTTGCTGCGCGGGCCGGTGGCTGGGCAGCGGACGTGACTGGGCGCCCCTTCCGTGGCCACGAAAGGGGCGAAAAGCAGACTGTTGCGGAGGGCGCACAGCAGAAAGGCCCAGGGACTTGGCTGTTGCCCGTGAGTCCTTAAAACGCTCCAGCGCATGGTCTGCCTTGTTGCCGAAAAGGCCGACACCATCAAAGGGCATGTCCATAAGAGTGTTTTGGACATCACCCGAGAAACCAGTTGTTCTCAGCCAGGCGTGACGGCGCAGCGCCACTGTCGTCGCAAGCGATCTGCCTAGCGAGTCGGCAGTATCAAGGCCACATCTAATGGTGTATTTAGCCGCATCTCTTCCGTCCGCAATGGCGCGGGAAAGCAGTGTCTGGACCTGCTCAGAACACTGGGGCAGAACTTGCGCCACTGAGTCCCACAGAGAGTGGGAATATCGGCCCAAAAGGCAAGCGGTGTTGACAGACCACAAGCCAGCACTGGAGGAAGAAAAGACCTTCTTCCCAAATTGATCCAGGCGTTTGGATTCCCTATCCGGAGGAGCGGTAGGGAAGGCGGTTTGGGAAGCAGAGGCTTGGACAACCAAGCTCTCAGGAGTGGGGTGTTGGGAGAGGAACAGGGGGTCGCCCGGAGCGGGGCGATGGCGTCGGGCCACGTTCCTATCCACAGGAGACCCTGTGGCGGACTTGGACCAGGTGCCCAAAAGAACGTCGGAAAGTGCGTCATTAAACGGCAGCAGTGGCTCCGAGGAGGTATCCGCCGGCTGAAGCACTTCCGTCAGGAGGTTAGTCCTGACAGCCACTGTAGGCAATTGGAGGTGTAAGGTCCCAGCTGCTCTACGCAACACCGTTGCAAAATTTGCTCCCTCCTCCGTTGCCACGGAAGGAGGAGACAGCATGCCAGAGTCAGGGGAGGTGTCCAGACCACTGGCATCCCCAAGCTCCTCAGCCCAGTCCTGATCGAACTCACACTGCTGTGTGAGAGGGTCATCCGACCCCTCCCAGTTCTCTTCGTCCTCCTCTGGTTCAAAATAAGGAGGAGGAGGGACATGCGGGACCCAAGGTCCCGTCGGAGCCAGCGTCGAGTGACGCCGGTCCGGCGTCATGTCCGGATCCGGAGAGAACCTGGGGACGACGCCGCCCGGAGCCCCGGGCGGCGTCGGAAACGGCACCGGAGACATCGGCGCCGGTGGAGGTGTTATTAGGTCAACCGGCGTCGATCGGGGTTGAGGCAGCACCGGAGCCGGGACCGAGGCTGGTGTGACAGGCGGCGCCGGGACCGGAGTCGCCGGTGGCGCCGGGAAACCCCATCAGGGCCCGCGGGGCCCAAAGGCGCACCGGCGGGACCTTGAGGCCCGAAGAGGCGGGCAATGGCCGACAGGAACTCCTGTATCTCGGCCGGAGTCGCCCCCGAACCCGGGAAGTGCGGGTAATGCGGGGGCGGCTCCACAGGCACTCCCGGAGCCGCGGGGTGGGGACGGTGCCGATAGGACCCTCAGCCGAGTCGCGAGACCGGCAAGGCGAAGTTGTCGAGCGATGACGCTTCTTAGACTTCTTATGCTTCGACTTACCGGAGGAGTGCGAAGACTTGGACCCCGACGACCGATGAGGACTCCGCGACCGGCCCCTCGACCTCTCACATGACCGGGGCTTGGTGCGGCCCGGAGCCGACTGCCGGACCTCGAGGAGCTTTCAAGACCGCTCTCGCAAAGCCTTCGGATGCAAGGCCCGACAGTCGGGGCACGACTTGGGGTCGTGGTCGCGCCCGAGGCAGTAGAGACAATCCGTATGCGGGTCCGTGATCGACATCATACGACCACAGACGTCGCATGGCTTGAAGCCGGGCATCCCTACCGACACCTGTGGAGTCGAGCGACTCGAGAAAACAGTGAAAAATTCACCAAAAACTTAGTCAAAAAATGACTAGGGCACTGCTCTTCCCGGATCTGCGCTTACTGGCGCAGAAAAAGAAGAACTGACGTCAGCGCGCAGGGGCGTCGTCTAAGTACTGCCCGCGACGTCATCCCGGCGATCCCGACGCCGACGACGGACGCGGAGCCTCACGACGCCGCCTACCGACGCGCAAGGGTACTGCTACGCAAAACTTTCCTGATCCAGCCTGACGCCTGGGGATATTCTAAGGTAAGGAATCTGTCACTAACGTGTCTCTTTCAGATATATAAATACAAACCTCTTTCCCTCTTCTATCCCGCCACCTACCCTTCTCTACCCAAATAACTGAATAACATATCCACTACTCAAATTACTTCATTTTTTACTATACTAATTTTCAACACTAATCCTTAATGGGTTCCGGAGTGGCGTGCTACTCGCCAGAAAAGCGCTTCAGCACCCATCAGGGGTAACAAGTGCTATATGAATGCAAACCTTTCTTCCCTTTTATCCCTCCGCTATCCTTCTCACTCCAAATAACTGACTAATATCCACCACTGAAACTACTTTCATATTTCACCATATTAATTCACCACTAATCCTTTATGGGCTTCCGGAGTAGCGCGCTTCAACACCCCATCAGGGGTAACAAGCGCCATATAAATACAAACCTTTTTATCCTCCTCTATCCTTCTGCTATCATTCCAAATCCAAATAACTGACTAACCTATCCACCACTTAAAATGTACTTGCATGTTTCACTATACTAATTCAACACTAATCCTCTATGGGTCCCGGAGTAGCGTGCTACTCGTCGAAAAGGCGCTTCGACGCCTCGTCAGGGGTAGTAAGCGCTATATAAATGCAATTACAATACAATACAATACAGTTCCAAGGTCTACAATAGGTCAAAGACCCTTGTTCTTTTTGGGTAGCAGAAAGTAGTGGGAATAACAACCAATGCCTACTTCTGATATCGAACCCTTTCTATAGCCCCCCTTGGCCAGGAGAGATGTAACCCTCTCGGAGCAAGATCCTGATGATCCTAAGTCAGTGATTCGTGAAATGGCGGTAAAAGGGGGGGGAGGTATTGGAAAAGGAGAGAGTAACCCCTCCAAATGATATGCAAGACCCATTTGTCTGATATTATGGACTGCCAATAGAGGAGAGGATGTTGGATTCTCCTTCCAACTGGGCAACCATGGCCTTGCAGAACCAAACTAGGAGGACTTGGAGATTGCAGCTGCCGGACGACTTCTGGCTACCATTCCCATGGGGTAGGAATGCACCATGTCCACGTCCTCGCACAACTTAGGAAGCCTGCGCAGGACGGTGGCCAGGATATGCCTGACGGGGTGGCACATCCTTTCCGTAGCCGCGAAAGGAAGACTAGGGGTGAGGTGTCACTGAGAGGCCCAAGGTCTTGGCCATAGCTCGCAAGTCCTTGAAGCACTCCAGTGCAGAGTATACCTTCTCTCCGAAGAGACGTGTCACATCCAAGGACATGTCCATGCGGTTGGCCTGGACATCCCCCGAAAAGCCATATGTTCTCAGCTAAGCGGGTTGCCGTAAGGCCACCGTCGACAAAACCGATATGCCAAGCGAGTCAGTCGTATCAAGATCACACCTAATGGTGAACTTTACTGCATCTCTCCCATCTTTCACTGCTTGGGAGAGGATGGCCCGGGCCTCCTCTGGGAACTGAGGCAGCACTTGCGCAACCATTTCCCATAGGGTATGGGAGTAACGGGTCAAAAGGCATATGGTGTTCACTGACCGCAATGCCAGGCTGGCGGAAGAAAACATCTTCTTCCCAAGGGCATCCAGCCTCTTGGATTCCCTGTCCGGGAGAGCGGCAGGTAACGCGCCATGGGAAGTTGGGGCTTGGACTACCAAGTTCTCAGGAGTGGGGTGCTGGCTGAGGAAACTAGGATCACCCGTGGCCGGGCGATGGCGGTGGCAATTGTCCTGTTCACAGGAGCCCCGGTGCAAGGCTTGGACCAAGTTCCTACAAGTCAGTGCTTCATTAAAGGGCAATAGGGGTTCGGAGAAGGAAGCCCAAGGATGAAGCAAGAGGCTAGTCTTGACTGCCAGAGAGGGAAGTTCGAGGTGAAGGAACTCTGCAGCCCTCTACACCACCATTGCATGAGATGCTCACTCCGTAGCCACGGTAGAAGGAGAGAGCATACCAGTATCTGGAGAGGTGTCCAGTTCACTGGCCTCTCCTAGTTCCTCATACCAGTCCAAAGTCTCACCAGAGATGTACAACTGGCGCACCGGAGGGGTCGGCCCACTCAAATACTTGGCGCATGGCCTCGTAAAACTCCTTTATTGAGGATGCGCGGAGTCGGACCTGGCAATGACTCCACAGAACCATGCCTGGAACGTCGATGTTCTTCATTCGTCTCGCCAGCTTTCGATGGACGAGGAGTAGTCGAAGTTCATTTAGACTTCTTCTTGTGCCTCTTTGACGAGTGTCCCGAGGACCTCGAGTGCAACGAAGAGGACATGAGGCTCTTGGAGCGGTCCCGCAACCTTCTTCTCGATCAGGACCGAGACCTCCTAGGAGTCGCACTAGATGGCATCGACCGCCGGGTGACAAGCAGCTTTAGGGACTGCTCCCTCAACACCTTTGACGCCATGGGCCAGGAGTCCGAGCACGAATTCGAGTTGTGGTCACGCTCGAGACACTATAAACACACAAGGCGTGGGTCGGTAACCGACATGGTGCGGTGACAGGCGCCGAACGCCTTAAACCCTACCATCCTAGATGACATTCTCGACACACAAGAAAAAATATTTGACAAAATGCCAAAAAAATTCTGTCAAAAAGAGATGGGGTAGCTCTTCTCTGGATCAGTGCTAACTGGCGTGGAAAGAAAAGAACTGATGTCCTCACGCCTGGGTCGCACCTATATTGGTGACCGTGACATCACTTCCAGCGTCGACAACGCCGAGCGGAACCAAACCAAGCCACCCAACAGTGCTCAGGGGTACTACTCACGCAAAAGTTTCCGGATCCAGTCTGACACCTGGGACATCCAAAGATAGGGAATTTGCAGCTAGAAGTCGCTATCAAATGTATATTTTACAATTCTTCCAAAAGTCTTTGTAAACCCTTGGAGTGAGGTGGAAGATCATCACATCGTCCACATACAATAAAATACAGAGAGAACAAGTACCTAGCTTGGGCAGAAAACGTGGCATGAGGGTGACTGAACTGGGGGAGGGGGTCTATATTAAGTGCAGTCCCTTAACAAATCATGATAAACTTCAGATAATACTCCATAGCACAGTGTCCAAAGAAATTTTGCTATAGAATGGCAAAGTAACATAACGTAACAAAGTAGACTAAACAACTGCGCTAGTATTGCACATACAGAATGTTTGGCACTGCATTAAACAGCTGAATTCATCCATACTATCACATTTTGTACTGTCCTGGGATTTACAATAGTTGGATGAATTGTCTGAGCAAAGTGTACACTTTTTTCAAGCTGATAAGAATGGATAAACTGGAAGCACTGTGGACACCAGAGAGATCAGGATCATATGCACAAGGCAAAAAAATGCAATTAGTGTCTTACCTTCCCCTGTGCGACGAGTTCCCTTTGAGCTGCAGAGGCGGACTTCACTAGGGCACTGGTAGCGGCGGCAATGGCTTTCGCTGCCTCCAAAATCTGCTCTTCAAAGTTGAGAGTCTCATCAGCTTGCTGCAACCAAGAGAGAACATAATCATGTGGAGTACATCAGAACCAACGATATGGGGGAAGGGGTCAAAATACTTCTAAAAGCATCTCCCTACAACACTGTCGGGACAAGAGCTCACCAAGCTCATCCACGGGCAACCGGTCATATCAACACAATACTTGAACAGAAGTTAGCATGAAACACGTTTCACTGTTACAGGAGAAAAGGAGGTTAATTGACATTTGCAATATTTTTTCTGATAAGCACAGAATGGTAACAACAAATAGAGACTTAAAGAGCTGCTCCTTTAATAGAAGGCCATAATCTCAACAGAGAAACAGGATATACAGAATGGGTTCAAGACCCTGCTGGCTTTCCAGTTAATAAATGATAAAAACATTAACTGGCTTATTGCCTGGAAAAATATTTCAATAAAAAGATCACTTTTCCTAAATCGAAAGCCAAAATCTCAGTCTTGTGAGACAGGACGTTAGCACAAGTTTATAGCCCTGCCTTACATGCACTATGGAGTTTATAAAGTGCCAGCAGTAAGCAGAAGAACACCTCCTCTGGACCTTTACGCAATCATGACATGTTCGTGGGCATTCTTTACTAGGTGAATTCAGGGGCAAAATCTGCATAACTATGTACTGGGCTCTGCATTATCAAATGCCACACCCCAGAACTGCAAGTTTATCCCAAACATAAACATATAGTGTAACAAAAACAGAATGCAAGGCACAAAGATCCACTTATACTAGCACATTATTCTGTCCACCATGTATAGGGAATGATAGAAACCTCACTGAAGCAGAAACATACATGGTGAGAATGTTTTGCTTCACTTGGGAACAGCAGGTTCTTTGCTTGGACTGCTGGTAACAGATTCTCTTTCAGCTGACCCAGGTCTCATCAGCTTCTGAGCTCACACGAGGAGGCTGCAGCACACAAGTTTACCGGCGGGCATCCTACTTCTGGACTGCACACAGCAGCTGAGATCTGGCACACGGCAGATGCTCCACCGAGGGGGCTGTATCCCTCAAAAAGAGCTACTGGTTAGGGTGACCAGGCGTCCCGGATTTGCCCGGCCAGTCCCGGGTTTTCACCAGCTGTCCAGGCAGATTTCGGCACTTTTGGGTCATGTCCTCGTTTTTAGAGGGGGTCGACTGAAACCAGTGAGAGGCACTTATTAGGTGTTCTAAAGCTGTGCTAGTTAGTAGCTGTTATAAGTAAGCATTTTAATTAACAGGTAAGATGCTGGTTTTAGAAATTACATTTCATTTATTTTCTTAGTGTTTCCTCTGTGTTCCTATGCTGATAAGAGTTGTCATTCTGCGCAGCACCGTTGACATAAAATTGTAGTCCTTCTATTTTTGTAAAATGTCCCGGTTTTTGGTTCTCAAGATCTGGTCACCCTAGCTACTGGTTGTCTCCTGGATTCTAACGAAAGGGACCAAAAACAGATCAGAGGTATAAAACAGCCGCCCTCTCTAAACCCCCCAAAGAGCGCAGGGCCTTCTACAGGAACGAGGCATCAGACCGCTGTTCAGGCACTGGTCATCCAGTCCTGCCAAGTATCACGCATCAGGCGTTAGGCTAACGCATTTCAGTGTGGTGCTCCGCATCACCGCACTGAAATGCATTGTCACGCATGATGCATTAGTCTCAGCTGTCAGAAAGCAGGCTGCAAACAACTGCGTGTGGCAGCGCGCTCCAGTGCCTGCGCAGGCTGCTCCCTTAGGCTTGGGTCACTTACAGCAGCCGAGCAGGTTCACTCAGCCTCACAGTGGCAGCCAGTCAGTGCTGCTACAATGTGTCCAAAGTGTGATTTCCGCAGCGCCGCAGGACTGAGTAGCACAGTCTCAGACTGCCCGTAGCGCCGCAGGAGGACGTGACGTCACGTCCTGCTAACACCCTGGGGTGTTATTATATTTTGTGAGGACTCTGCTGCGAACTGGCTCACCTGCTTGCTCAGCCTCACTGGTTTGTGGGCCCGGCTGCTGGCTCGCACCACACTGCTGTTCGCACCTCAGACCTGTCCTGGCCTGCAGGGCCGGCAGGACAGACCCAGGAGCTAAATTGGCCACGCCGACTGCCGGCAAATTATTTCAGAGCAGCCGGGTTCGGCCGACTCATGGCCACTGGGTGAGGAGGAGAGTGCACTGCTGTATCATGCATGCAGGAGACCGCGGTGAGAGGGCCGAGCCTCACTAGTGGAGAGTCACGCTGCCTCAGTCAGCCTGGGGGCAGAAGAGGAACAGAACAAACCCAGTGGATTGTGGCGGGCTTCCAGGAGTTGCTTTCAAGGGATTCTAGGAGGAGAGACGATAAGTAAGTCATCATGTAACGGGACAGGGGTGCATTTTCCAGTAAGGGGACATCAGTGCCACACACGGTGAAATGCTGTTGCTGTATTTGTGGCAACAGTTGCAGAAGGGTCACCTTCACCAGTAGTGAGGGTTTTGTCTGTGGTAGAACCAGTGGTATATGACTGTCGGCTGCTGCATCGGGGTTTTACCCTCAGCGATGTCTGCTGTTGAGGTTATGTCACTGTCTGTGCCGCCTCTGGTCGTTACGTGACCATTGGAGTTATCCCTGCCAGACCGGGTGGCTTTTGATTGTTAGGCGCACGTCGGTAATCTGTGTCAAAATGGATACCTTCATAGTGTGACCATCTGTACAAAGTGAGAAAGTTGTTACTATCAGTGTCAACACTAGGATGCTGTCACAATTGGAGGTTGTGTGCTCACACGTGCAACCCAAGGTTTTTGTGTTCATCTGTTTTAGCTGTGTGCTGATGTCCTCGGTGTTTGTGACTACAGGTGCAAACATTGGGGAGAGAGGTGCTGTGTGGGTCTAGTACTGGTTACATCGGTGTCTGACCTCCATTGAATGTTATAGGAATTAGGGGGCTTGTTGCTGTTGGTGTCTGCTGTGAAGGTATGTGGCGTCAGTGACAGGTGGAAGAAGGTGCGCTGGGTACACCAGGAAAGGTCGATTCACTAGTCTTTGGCGGATACGGATCAATTGTGCATCGCCTTTACGTCTTACTGTAGGGTTTCCTCTTCCCTAGTGCGACCTGTCACTGACAGCACCAGACTGGCTCTGGTCCTCCCGTGTGCCAGAAAGCAACTGATGTGCGCATCGCCCTTTTCAGGTCCACATCTGCAAGCCTCCTATACGTGAACGATTTACATAGCACCTCTACAGATGGGGCACCGTGTCTATGGGACACCTTTCTGCAGATGTGCTCCCTATATAAATAGCACGCGCCCCATACCCGGTGGCGAACACCATGGGTCATACAGACTGTCTTCGGATTATCGCCCTGTGTATGGAGCATCCTTCCTCATCTGCACACAGGATGTCAAAATTCACATTCACATATTTACTGTCAAATGCGGACTGGCAGTAAAACTGCCCGAAACATAATTCGGATAGCCTGTAACACACATTATGCTTTATTTGAGGTGGCCTGGCCAAGCAGACACCTGCTGAGGTTCTCTCTAATGGCGCTCTGAGTATATGGCCCTATTTCCTGGTAGGGGTGAGCTGTGCGCGTCATGTGATCATGCACTTATCTGCAGGTGGGCATTATGTATCCAAAGGTGGCGCGTGTGCACCTGGAGGTGAGCAGTTGGGCTCTGCACACATCGCCTCTGTATACATGGGTTGTTTTCAGGTTGACACCTTGTGTATAGAGAATGCTCCTCTGTTGATGGACACTGTGTGTACACAGCATTCTCTGCAAAGGGAAAGTGAGGAGCATCCTCCTGCTAACGAGTTCCATCTGCAGTTGAGCATGCTGTGTACACAGCACTTCTTCACAGGTGCCGCACCATCTGTGCACAGCACCTCTCTACAGGCAGGGCACTGTGTGCAAAGCACCTCTACTACAGAAGGTGCGTCCTGTGTACACAGCAGCTCTCCACAGAACAGAACCTGCACCGAGAGGGCTCTCGAAAGATAGAGGGCACTGTAGACAGCTCTTCACTGACCCGGAAAACCTTTCCACAGCGAAGGAGGGCCATATAAAGGATGGGCTCTCGAGGTGCCAGAGAGGGGGTGAACCAAGGGAGTGATGGCAGCTTTAGCCTATCAGCAGGTTGTGGGGCTTCCCCCCTTTGGTGGCACCTACACAGGCTGGGAGGAGAGTGGCGCCGGAGGAGAGGCAGACCGGGCATTGCCGAAGAGGAGGAGGTATCCCGGAAATCCATACCGGGGAGGGCACATGAAGGTCGTCCAGACTGGGATAGTATAGGACGACGGACATCTAGTTCGGCGGTGGGGAAGCGTGACAGGCGAGGAATAGGAGGTCTAGGCCATGCGTGCAGGAGGGAGGGCAATCCATGCTGATGTGCGTGCAGGCAGGGTCAGTGCATAGTGACGGCGCCAGACCCTGCCAGTAATGAGTTTCGAAATGTACAAACGTAGAAAGTGATGGGTAAAAAAAAACGGAATTTCGTAAGGCATGAAACTCTTAAAAAGCAATATGAGGTGGGGTAGTCTGGGTAAAGACGGAGACTAATGAGGGTCTGTTTGTGCTACATAAGTAGGGACACGTGACATTCGCAGACCCGGTGGTCTTTTTCGTTTGCAATTGACGTTTGACATGCCTGTTGCACAAGTTACTAACTTGTGTAACGATATATCTGTAAGAGACAGTAGTTAGTGACAGATTCCTTACCTTAGAATATCCCCAGGCGTCAGGCTGGATCCGGAAAGTTTTTGGGTAGCAGTACCCTTGCGCGTCGGTAGGTGGCGTCGTGCGGCTCCGCGTCTGTCGTCGTGATCGCTGGGATGGCGTCGCGGGCAGTACTAGACGCCGCCCCTGCGCGCTGACGCGTCAGTTCTGTACACGACTTTCCGCGCCAGGAACGCAGAGCCATGCAAGAAGCTGACATAGGTGTCTGAAAAATACTAGGGCCCTGAAAGGGATGTCCTTAACCCTAGAAATCAGTTCGCAGAACGGGGAGGATGAGTGGGGGCGGTAAGAGATCTGTCACTAACTACTGTCTCTTACAGATATATCGTTACACAAGTTAGTAACTTGTGCATCTGAAAGAGACACGTTAGTGACAGATTCCTTACCTTAGAATAGATACCCCAGCAATACCAACCCCGGTGGTGGGTCTGCGAACAAAGATCAGACAAGGAAGTCCCGGAGGACAGAACGGCCAAAGAAGCCGTCCCTCCGGACCTGACTGTCAAGGCAGTAATGCTTGGTAAACGTGTGCAGCGAGGCCCACGTAGCTGCCTGACAGATATCCTGCAGCGGAACACCGCGGCCTAAGGCCGTGGTAGCAGCCGTCGCCCTGGTGAAATGGACACGCAGCCCAACAGGAGGCTCCTTCTTAGCCAAAGAATAGCAGGCTTTGATACACAAGGTGACCCAGCGGGAAATGGTTCTCTTGTGCACCGCCCGACCTTTTTTGGCGCCCACGTAGCCAACAAAGAGCTGGTCATCCACCCGGAAGTATTGTGTGCGGTTGATATAAAAGGAAAGCGCACGTTTTGTGTCCAGACGGTGGAGCCTCTCTTCCTCTCTGGAAGGATGCGGAAAGAAGGTGGGCAAAGTGATGGTCTGCTCAATGTGGAAGGCAGTAACCACCTTTGGCAAGAAGGACGGACGCGTCCTAAGAACAACCTTGTCTGGATGGACAGACAGAAAGGGAGGTTTGCATGATAGAGCCTGGAGCTCACTCACCCGCCGAGCGGAGGTGTTGGCCACCAGAAAGGCTGTCTTCAGAGTCAGAAGACGAAGAGGACAGTTATGTAGAGGCTCAAAGGGAGCGCACATTAAAAAGGTAAGAACCAAATTTAAGTCCCACTGAGACATAACAAACGGAACAGGAGGGAAGAGGTGTGTAATGCCTTTTAGAAACCTGTTAACAACAGGGGACTTAAAAAGAGAGGGCTGATCAGGGAGCCTGAGGAAGGCCGAGATTGCACAAAGATAGCCCTTGATGGTACCCAGGGCAGAACCCTGTTGGGCCAGAGAAAGAAGGAACAGAAGAACCTCAGAAAGAGGGGCAGAAAGGGGATTCACAGCCTTTGCTGTGCACCATGCCACAAACTTGTTCCACCTGCAGGCGTATACCACCTTAGTGGAGGGACGCCTGGCTGCCAGAATCACATCACAAACTTCGGGAGGCAAGTCGAAAGGAATCAACTGCCGCCGCTCAATCTCCACGCAAGCAGGTGTAGACTGGACAGGTTCGGGTGGAGGACCGTCCCCTGCTGCTGCGACAGAAGATCCTCCCGAAGAGGCAGACGGATCGGGGGATCGACGCTCATACTGAGTAGCTCGGGATACCAAACTCTTCGAGCCCAGTCCGGAGCCACAAGGATGACTTGGGCCCGGTTGCGCCGAATCTTCTTCAACACTCTGGGTAGAAGTGGTATAGGCGGAAAGGCGTACAACAGACCGCAACTCCACTCGCGACGAAAGCGTCGCCGAGCGAGTGCCGCCTTGGAAATTCCAACGCGCAGAACTGCTGACATTGCGCGTTCTCTTCGGTGGCGAATAGATCTAACCAAGGCTCTCCCCACTGTAGAAAAGAGTCCTTGCGCCACTTCCGAGTGAAGACGCCATTCGTGATCCATCATCCACCTGCGGCTGAGTTCGTCCGCCCTGGCGTTCAGGAACCTGCCAGGTGTTGAACCATCAGGAATATGCCCGATGTTCCAGCCATGTCCAGAGGCGCAGAGCCTCCTGACATAGGGTCCACGACCCCACCCCGCCTTGTTTGTTGCAGTACCACATGGCGGTGGTGTTGTCTGTGAACACCTGCACTACCTTCCCTTTGACAAAGGGAAGGAATGCCTTGAGTGCAAGTCGGATCGCCCGGAGCTCCAGAAGGTTGATATGGAGCCGGGACTCCGCCGGAGACCAGAGGCCTCTGATCTCCGCATCTCCCATGTGACCGCCCCATCCCAGAAGGGACGCGTCCGTCACAACTGTGTGCTCTGGCTGGGGAAGGG
Source organism: Calotriton arnoldi (assembly GCA_963921515.1). Taxonomy (NCBI): domain Eukaryota; kingdom Metazoa; phylum Chordata; class Amphibia; order Caudata; family Salamandridae; genus Calotriton; species Calotriton arnoldi. The sequence continues at coordinate 1,430,019 of CAWUFW010000230.1, forward strand.
AGAGGGATCTGCCCATGACCCATTGCCGGTTCGAGAGCCACCACTGCAATTGTTTTGCAATCCCCTCCGAGATCTGGACGTGATCGGACAGGTTGCCCCGGTGCTGCGCCCACTGGAACTTCAGGTCCCACTGCAGAGCCCGCATATGCCATCTGGCATGATCGACCAGCAGGATGCAGGCGGCCATGAGGCCCAGCAGCCTCAGGGTCATCCGTACCAAAACCCAGGATAAAGGCTGAAAGATCGGAATCATAGCCTGAATATCCCGGACTCGCCGTTCGGGAGGATAGGCCCGAAACTGCGTCGTGTCCAGAACTGCTCCGATGAAAAGGAGCTGTGGAGAAGGAATCAGATGCGACTTCGGCACATTGATGGAGAACCCCAGCGAGTGCCGTTCGGCCGTAGTCTGGAGGTGGGAGACGACTGCCTGGGACGAGCCCGCCTTCAGCAGCCAGTCGTCGAGGTAGGGGAAGACTGGAACTCCTGCCCGGCGCAGATGAGCTGCGACCACCGCCAACACTTTCGTGAACACCCGAGGGGCACTGGTAAGGCCAAAGGGGAGCACGGTGAACTGAAAATGCTCGAGGCCTACCGTGAACCGCAGGTAACGCCAGTGGGCCGGCAGGACGGGGATGTGGAAATAAGCGTCCTGCAAGTCCAACGCTACCAACCAGTCTCCAGGGTCGAGGGCAGTCAAGACCTGAGCTAGGGTGAGCATCTTGAACTTCTCCTTCTGGAGGAAGCGATTGACGTTCCGGAGGTCTAAGATAGGACGCATGTCCTCCTTGTCCTTTTTGGGCACCAGAAAGTAGTGGGAGTAGCAACCACGTCCTACTTCTGGGGTCGGAACATGCTCGATGGCCCTCTTGGCCAAGAGGGCCGTGACTTCCTTCTGCAGAAGCATCAAGTGATCCCCTGACATGCGGTGGAATTGAGGTGGCATGGCTGGTGGGGTGGTCTCGAAGGGGAGGGAGTAGCCCCTTCGGACAATGTCTAAGACCCACCTGTCCGAGGTGATGGCACGCCAGTGGTGAAGGTGATGGCGGACCCTGCCCCCTACTGGCGTGCTGTGCACCTGAAAGGAAGGACTAGGAGGGCTTGGAGGCCGCGGACGGGGCGGGGTTGGTGGCCTGACCCACACGCTGGTTGCCTGACCCGCCACGGCGGGAGCCACGTCCTCGGCCACGCGAAGACGCTTGCTGCGCGGGCCGGTGGCTGGGCAGCGGACGTGACTGGGCGCCCTTCCGTGGCCACGAAAGGGGCGAAAAGCAGAGGTTAGCGGAGGGCGCACAGCAGAAAGGCCCAGGGACTTGGCAGTAGCCCGTGAGTCCTTAAAACGCTCCAGCGCATGGTCTGCTTTGGTACCAAAAAGACCGACTCCATCAAAGGGCATGTCCATGAGTGTGTTCTGGACATGACCCGAGAAACCAGTTGTTCTCAGCCAGGCGTGGCGACGCAGCGCCACCGTCGTTGCAAGCGATCTGCCCAGCGAGTCGGCGGTATCAAGGCCACAACGGATGGTGTACTTTGCCGCATCCCTTCCTTCCGCAGTGGTGCGGGAAAGCAGTGTCTGGACCTCCTCAGGACACTGGGGCAAGACTTGCGCCACCGAATCCCACAGAGAGTGGGAGTATCGGCCCAAAAGGCAAGCGGTGTTCACCGACCGCAAGCCAGCACTGGAGGAAGAAAAGGCCTTCTTCCCAAATTGGTCCAGGCGTTTGGATTCCCTATCCGGAGGGGCGGTAGGGAAGGCGGTTTGGGAGGCAGAGGCTTGGACAACCAAGCTCTCAGGGGTGGGATGTTGAGAGAGAAACAAGGAGTCGCCCGGAGCGGGGCGATGGCGTCGGGCCACGTTCCTATCCACAGGAGCCCCTGTGGCGGGCTTGGACCAGGAGCCCAAAAGAACGTCAGAAAGTGCGTCATTAAATGGCAGCAATGGCTCCGAGGAGGTAGCCCCCGGCTGAAGCACTTCCGTCAGGAGGTTAGTCCTGACAGCCACAGTAGGCAACTGGAGGTGTAAGGCTCCAGCTGCTCTACGCAACACCGTTGCGAAATTTGCTCCCTCCTCCGTTGCCACGGAAGGAGGAGACAGCATGCCAGTGTCAGGGGAGGTGTCTAGACCACTGGCATCCCCAAGTTCCTCTGCCCAGTCCTGGTCATAGTCACACTGCTGTGTGAGAGGGTCATCCGACCCCTCCCAGCTCTCCTGGTCCTCCTCTGGTTCAAAATATGGAGGAGGAGGGACATTTGGGACCCAAGGTCTCATCGGCACCGGGGCCGGCGTCGAGCGACGTCGGTCCGGCTCCATGTCCGGACCCGGAGAGAACGGGGGAACGACGCCGCCCGGAGCCCCGGGCGGCGTCAGGAACGGCACCGGGGACATCGGCGTCGGCGTGGTTAGGTCAACCGGCGTCGATGGGGGTTGCGGTACCACCGGAGCCGGGATCGAGGCCGGGGCCGGAGCCGGGATCAAGGCTGGCGGGATGGGCGACGCTGGGACCGGAGTCGTCGGCGACGCCAGAGCAACCCCATCAGGGCCCGCGGGGCCCGAAGGCGCACCGGAGGGACCTTGAGGCCCGAAGAGGCGGGCCATGGCCGACAGGAATTCCTGTATTTGGGCCGGAGTCACCCCCGAACCCGGAAAGGACGGGTAGGGCGGGGGCGGCTCCACAGGCACGTCCGGGGCCGCGGGGACGGTGCCGACAGGGGCCTCAGCCGAGTCGCGAGACCGGCGAGGCGAAGTCTTCGAGCGATGATGCTTCTTAGACTTTTTGTGCTTCGACTTACCCGAGGAGTGCGAAGACTTGGACTCCGACGACCGGCGGGGGCTCCGCGACCGGCCCCTCGACCTCTCACGGGACCGGGGCTTGGTGCGGCGCGGAGCCGACTGCCGGACCTCGAGGAGCTTTCGAGACCGCTCTCGCAAAGCCTTCGGGTGTAAGGCCCGGCAGTTGGAGCACGACTTCGTGTCGTGGTCTCGGCCGAGACAGTAGAGACACTCTAAGTGCGGGTCTGTGATCGACATCATTCGACCACAGGCGTCGCATGGCTTGAAGCCGGGCATCCCTACCGACACCTAGGAGTCGAGATGACTCGAAAAGAAACAGTGAAAAAAATCACCAAAAATGTAGTCAAAAATTGACTAGGGCACTGCTCTTCCCGGATCTGCGCTTACTGGCGCGGAAAAAAGAAGAACTGACGTCAGCGCGCAGGGGCGGCGTCTAAGTACTGCCCGCGACGTCATCCCGGCGATCACGACGCCGACGACTGACGCGGAGCCGCACGACGCCGCCTACCGACGCGCAAGGGTACTGCTACGCAAAAACTTTCCGGATCCAGCCTGACGCCTGGGGATATTCTAAGGTAAGGAATCGGTCACTAACGTGTCTCTTTCAGATTGAATTAACAGCTCAGTTTATAAAGCTAACAGTGGTACCCAGAAATGATGTGCAGCTCTCCAATAAAATATACTTAATTCATCAGATGTCTGTAGTGGGAGAAACGGTGCACGAGAGACCGCTAAATGTTCAGGTATGAGTGTTTCACCCGGGCTTGCAATTTTCTTTGCATTCTGATGTTTGTTGTCATTAATGGTACCAAAATGCAAAAAGGAAAAAAAAACAGACCAAGGCTAGACAGTGAATAAGTAGAAAAAACGTTACCCCCGACCCATTACAAGGGCACTAGGGTTGTGCCCTTCCATTTCTGGTGCTTAGTAGATGTTTTAAGATCTTAGAGTTTCTCGTTGCTCAAATGGGTGTAATTTCTGATAGTTATATGTTTCCCTCGTCTTCATTGTTTGATTTTGCTCACGAGAAAGTGTCACTCAGAGTTGTTGAAATGTCACTCATAATTACACTGAAATTATGAAAATGTCACACACAGCAATCTGAAACCTTGGCAGCTATGGTCATCCTCGGCCTTTTTCATGTTCACAGCCATTAATTACTATCTGGAGCCTAGCCTTATAGATGGACATCGTATTGCATTTTACTTATAAATGTACCCTTTAAATGTTTTTTTCTTTTCTTTGTTAACAATACCCCCACCCTGTGAGCGAGAATACAGTGGCGGTTTTATTTGGGCTACTGATTCGTGAGCAGCGCTCGTGGCCGGGGGTTAGCTGCAAATCTGAGGCAACATCCTCTCCGGGCATTCTGTGACCTCTGCACCGGGGTTTTAAGGAGAATTCTTCTAAGTCACACTGGTGGTCTGAGGCGCTTGAGGGCGGATTCGTGTGTTTCTTGAGCTGGGGTTTAGATTTGCTTGAAAAGAGAGAAAGGATCTATTTTATTTCAGGTCCGTTTGTTTTTAAATGATTCCTCTTTTCTGCTGAAAAATCCACATTTCATAGTACAAATATCTCACAGATGTTCATCGGCTGTGGCCTGAACGGAGGGCTCCCTGGGGGTTTCAGGACCCCCTCAAGGGTTGGGGGGGATTACTTACGCCCCTGCCTCCACCTGGCTCACTCACAGAATTCGTACTGAAGGTTCAGTAAAATGTAAGTGAATGCTTTCAACATTAAGCAATCCAGCTTCGGTGGCTTCCATCTTAGTTTCGGCCGATCTGTGGTGTTATGGCGCCGCCTGGTGTCAAACAGCTTTTAGGCACCCCACCACTGTCCTCACAAAAGAGAGCGGGAAAGGAGGCCCCGAGTCGCAGAAAAGCCGCCGAGACTGTAACGACGGGGGGAGGACTGGAGGAAGCAAGAGCAGCATCACCTTGAAACTTTGCTTCTCTATCGCATTCTTGAGAAGAAAAATCCCAGTCACAATTTCTGTAAAAACTGGGAAAGGCTGAATAGGGTTGCAAGAAAGCACCTGGGTGCTTGAACTACCCAATAAGAAACACATTCAAGGACATCAGCGATCCTGTAAGTGAAGGGGGCTAAAGGAGTAGCAACAGCAGAGTCATTTGTTCTTAAATGGGAGTCTGTTGGAAAGAGATCTGCCAGAATATTCCTTAGGTTTGCCTCTGAGAGCATCGGATAGCTGTAAGCCACCTGCTCAGGAAGCAGGCATCCAAGGCCGGTACTGGTACGGATGGATGGAGGACAGGCGCTGAAGCGGAGACACATGAGTCGTTGGGTGAGCAGCAGCTGGATAGGCTCACTGCGACTGCAGCCCCCAAATCCACAAACTGCGGTCTTAGATGAAGGTTTTTGTGCTCCTATCCTGAATCAACACTAGCCTGCTCGTGCATGCCCCTATTCTGTCTTCTCTAGTCCTTGCTCAGGTCCCAGGTCTTTGTTTCCTTACACTCAGGTAGACAGACTGGTGTGGCACCACAATACAACCTCAGCGAGTATAGGCCCTTTTTGGCCCCTGGTTGGGGCACCCAGAATGCAAGCTTTACAAACTTCCTGGGGAAGGGATGGTGGTGGTCTATCAAGTCACCCTGGTAATTAGCCTCGAAAGGAGCTCTTGTCCGGTAAGATCTACCGCATGGAGAGCCTTTGGTAATATGATCTTTTTACTTAGTGGAGGTGAGGAAGTCCAGGAACAAGAGGTACGAATCGACAAAGATATCTTGCCACTGGTGGACATGTTTCTTGATGGATGCTGTGAGCCCAGGCACTCTACCTAGAGCCTTGGCAGGTCGACTGTGAAGTGATGGGTGAGCTGCGGATTCTATGAATCCAGCTACAGGGCCATCTGTGAGCACACAGGGACAAAAAAAGGAAGCCAGAGAGTTAGTAGGCCAAGACCGCCTGATTTTGAAAGACCAATTGGCAACTTTGTGGCTGCTTGCAGCTCCTATCTTAGCACAAGCTCTCCCACTCATTGCAATATAACCAAACTGATGCAACACATTGATTACGTTCTATGTGTCCCAGGGATGCTACCTGAAGTATACCTCTTAATGTCCTAGTACTGATGGTGACCCCACGTATCTGTTCCATAAGGAATAAAAAAGTTGCTAAAAGGTATGCCTAAGGATCTAGCCGTAGCTCAAGAATCCTTAAAGCGCTCCAGCGCAGAGTCTGCCTTGTCACCAAAAAGGCGACAGCCATTGAAGGGCATGTCCAGCAAGGTTGCTTGAACATCCCCCCAAAAAACCAGGCATAGCGCCGAAGGGCTACCGACGTGGCAATCGTTCTGCTCAGTGAGTCGGTGGTATCCAGTCCACAGCGAATCATGAATTTTGCTGTGTCTCTCCTATCTGCCACAGCTTGGGAGAGAACAGCCCGGGCCTCCTCCAGACAGTGAGGCAGCAATTGCGCAACGGTATCCCAGATTGTATGGGAGTATAGGCCCAAGAGGCACGCGGTATTCATGGTCCGCAGTGCCAAGGTGAAGGAAGAGAACATTCGCTTCCCAAGATGATCCAGCTTCTTGGATTCCCTGTCTGGAGGAGCTGAAGGGAATGCACCCTTGGAAGAAGAAGCTTGGACCACCAAGCTCTCAGGGGAAGGGTGTTGGGTGAGGAAAATGGGATTGCCTGGGGCCGGGCGGCGGGCAATCGTCTGTTCCACAGGAGCCCCTGTGCTGGTCTTGGACCAAGTGCCCAGAAGGACGTCCGTGAGGGCCTCATTGAAGAGCAAGAGGGGTTCGGAGGAAGTTGCGCAGGTTGAAGCACCTCCGTTAGGAGATTAGTCCTGGCTGCCACTGTAGGGAGCTCCAGGCCCAAGGCCTCTGCTGCCCTATGCACCACCACAGCATAGGATGTTCCCTCCTCTGTAGCCACGGTAGGGGGAGAAAGCATGCATGGGGATTGTCCAGACTACTGGCGTCACCCAATTCCTCTCTCCAGTCCGGTTCGTCCAGCTGGTCTGCCAAAGGGTCCAGCGACCCCTCCCAGTCCTCATCACCCCCATCATGGCGATAGGGAACACCTGGGATGAGCAAGGGAACAAAAGTACCCTCCGACGTCGGTCCGGCTCTGGGTCCATCTCGGGATGAGGATGGGGATGGCGTCGGCCGGGGGCACGGCCGACGCCGGGGGTTTCATCACTGGGATCTGCGCTGGGGAAGGTCGACCGGCGCCAATCCGGATCCAGGCCCGGATCCACGGGGGCCCTCCGGGGCCAGAGCCACCGGCATCGAAGGCCCAGGGCCCCGACCGACTCCGCGAGGCCCGAAGGCGCGCCAGCGGAGTCAGGCTGCCCAAAGATTCGGTGGAGGGCTTCGTAGAACGTACAAAGCTGGGCAGGGGACGCTCTGGCTCCCGGAAACAGGGGGAGGCGCGGGGTTGTCCCTGAGTCAGGCACCGGAGACAGAGCCTTAGAGTGACGACGCTCCGGGTCCTGCGTCGCGTCAGCCGACCGACGGGAAGAAGGCGAGGAGCAACAATGCTTCTTCGCCTTCTTCTTGTGCTTCGACTTACCCGAGGAGTGCGAAGACTTGGGCGAGGTGAGGTGGCTCCACGACCGGTCTCGAGACCTTCCCTTCGAGCGAGACCGGTAGCGACGCGGAGCTGACTGCCAGGCCTCCAAAAGCTTTCGGGACCACTCCAGCAAAGACTTCGGATTCATGGCCCGACAGTCAGAGCACGACTTCGGGTCGTGGTCACGCTCCAGGCACCAGAGGCACACGAGGTGCGGGTCCGTCAAAGACATCAGTTTGTGACAGACCTGGCAGGGCTTGAAACCGGTCCGACAATGGGACATCCCTCGCGCACCAGGAGTCGAAGACTCGAAAAAAGAAGTTGACAAAAGTCGACAAAAGGTTAGTCAAAAAGTGACTAAGGGGCAAGCTCTCTCCGGATCTGCACTAGGCTGCCGTGGAAAAAGGAAGAACTGACGTCAGCGTGAGACAGGGGTGGCATCTAAGTAGGCACCGCGACGTCATCCTAGCGACCACGACGCCGAACGTGGAGTCAACCAACATCACCTACCGACACGCAGGGGCACTGCTGAGGAAAAAATTCTCCGGATCCTGGGGGTAATTCTAAGGTAAGGAATCTATAACTAATAGTCTCTTTCAGATCACTGATCATCTGATGCTCAAATACTGGCTACTGAAGGAAACCTCAGACATATATATACACCCATCCTTAGCCATCACAGGAACCTCACGTTTTATTTTAACATTACCCCCCAAAATGCCATCAATGAAGTAAAAACTCCCTGGGGCAAGGGACCTTTGAAAGTGCTATAATGTATATTGTTTATATATTCAACAAAATAGCAGCTTTATGGCAAATTTCCTTCCAAAAGCAATTGACAAGCGACACCCGAGTGCTTGGAAGTTGCCCGGCTCCCCTAACACAGTCCTCACACCACAATTTTAAACAGAAGGTATATAAATATATACTTTTGAGGGAGGTGCAATTCTTGAACCCACACAAAAGAAACTCAAATGCAGTGAGCCAGCAAAGAAATTAAATAGATTCCTGATGAAAATGAGGGACTACAAATCTTCAAATGAAAGAGCCTGCCCTGTCTTCAGGTGCAAAAAGTGTGTCCCTGGCCTACTTGGCTAAGGGTGGGTGATATATATCTGGTGATCAGATGCCACGGTGCAAGTAGTCAATATTACAGAATACAAAAGAATTACATGGTTAAAAACGTTAGTGACAGAACTGACCCAGGGGACAAATTAAAATTCATGAGAACAGAGCTCAACTCTAGCTAACTAAGCCTCTAATGAAATGGGCTACTTAAAAGAAGACACCAAGTTGAAACCTACATGGCCTAATCATACCAGGAATCTCAAGATACTACTAAGCGATCCATGATCAATCATGCTGCCATCGAGCACTTGAAGAATGGCAATACCAGAAGTCTGTATTCCAAAATGTATGTCCGCCCCTGTACTACCATTAGTAGGTGCATTACCATGCTAAGAAACGGAATACTAAAAGGAAAATATTTCCGAAGGATGCCCCCCCTCCAAGAGTGGTGTAATGTACCACAGTTTGACAGCCCCAGAAACTCTCTTAAGCAAGACAGCATTAATCACTCCGGTCTTGGAGTAGATCAGCAGATGGAAGCAGATTTCACCAGACTTGCTGCTTGCTATGAAGACACACTCGATAATTGTGAATTTCATGGCCCTCAGAATCAACAAAGCGATACAAAAGGGGATGATGGACGGAACGCTTGAGCCAATCAAACACTCACCCCCAGTCAACTGATCTGGGTTTAATCCATCATCATTCTTTAGCTCACTCCACCACCCCAGTTCAGACATGGCCACATGCAAATCAGTCTGACCCTGTGCCTCATGGGAACAGTCCAGCACGAACTGCCAAGCCATGTCTTCCTGGACCGGAAACAAGCATCCTAGGACCGGTTTCTGGCATTCCAGCCGCTCATCAGCCAGGCTTGCTTGAATCCAGTGGCAAAGTGAGCAAGGGACCCACGTCTGGGCATACCCCGCCAACTTAGGGCGAACAAAGCGATACAAAAGGGGATGATGGACGGAACGCTTGAGCCAATCAAACACTCACCCTCAGAATCAATAAGCATTTGCAATGCAATAGGTCTCGCATTTGCAAGAGTTAGAGCTATTGGGATGGTAAATAGCTGTCATTTATCTGTGTGTTTTGGTTTGGAGTGGAGTGTATGTATGTGGTTTGGAGTGGAACTATGTGGGTTGAATGGAATTTGTTAGTTGTGGAATTGTGTGGTGTGTAGTGTATTTGTGTGGAAATTATGTGGCATAGAGCGCAGTGGAATTATGTGGATATTAAATTATGTGGTATGTGGTGTTGTACCTTGTTGTCCCATGCTGGGTTAAACAGTTCTGTACTATGCAGCGTTGCAATTTGCTGTGCTGGCCTACATTGTCCTGTGCTATGATGTGATGTATGCAGCTGCACCAGGCTGGCACAGACTGTGCTAAAGAACGAGTTACTTACCTTCGGTAACAATGTATCTGGTAGAGACACAGTCTAGCCGCAGATTCCTGAACTTAGAATATCCCCAGGCGTCAGACTGGATCCGGAAAACCTTTTCCCCAGCAGTACCTCTGCGTGCCGGGGGGCAGCGTCGCCCGGCTCGGTCCTGACGTCGTCCATGGATGTGACGTCAATGGAGCCATTTAAGTCCCTCCCGGCGCGCTGATGTCAGTTTTCTACTGTGAAACTTTTCCGCGCCACAACGCGGAGCCAGCACAAAAACTGTGAAAGTATGAGAACAGTGTACCAAAAAAGATAAAAAAAATCTTTGAAACAACAATGACAAGAAATCATAGAAGGATGAGAAACATCACCATGAATGTAAGTGAAAGAGAACGTAATACTGTAAACAACAGAAGGGAGCGAACAGAGCACCCGTCCCTAGAAAAAAAATCTCGCAGAAGCGAAGAGCCGTGCCCTTGTAGGAATCAACGTCATTGGACATGAATGGCACGACAAACGAGGGGCAGTCTGCAACCACAGGATGTAATCGTACAGGGTAACAAGCCTGGAGCAACATGACTCATGGTAAGTGAACACAGCGCTTCAACAACAGAGAATGTACAACCATACACCTCAGAAATGACCCATTGACTGTAGCACAGCCAAGGAGGCACCCAACCCAAGTGACCACAGCGTAGTCAAGGAGACCCCAAGAATGGGGAAGAAAGAGATAAGGGCGGAAGGGAGGGTAGAAGAACATGAAGAATCCCCACACTGGCAGAACCAGGGTGGAGGAAACGTGGAAGGATACATAACCGCACCACCCAAGAACGAGAATGGGTGGAGAAGTAAAAGATAAAATAGAATGAGATATCCAGCCCCGGAGGGAGGTGGAGCAGGCCGCCCCTCAGGAAGACCAAGGTCACCTGTCAGGAGGCAAGTGAGTAGACCCCAACCTGGTAAGGTCTTCGCAGAACGGGGAGGCTGGGAGGGCAGTAAGGAATCTGCGGCTAGACTGTGTCTCTACCAGATGCATCGTGACCGAAGGTAAGTAACTCGTTCATCTGATAGAGACATCTAGCCGCAGATTCCTGAACTTAGAATAGATACCAAAGCTATACCCTATTGGGAGGGTCTGCGACTGAAACCCACCAAGTTCCAAAGAGAACCAATCCGTCAATAACATTGACTAAAACACGGTGGGGACAGCAATGCCAGCGTGGCTAACACCAGACCCATTAAGCTCAGGATGGAAGCATGAGCAAGGGGAGCAAAGGTACCACAAACCGCTAGAGGACGGTTCGAGCTCTGTGTCGTCCAGACATGGACGAAATCAAAGCACAGAACCATAATGGACAGTGCATAATGGAAGAATGCCACAAACATTTGCAAAAAGAAGCAAAAGTGAACACAGGATCCCCATGGATCCGCAAAAGACCAAATCCCAGAGAAGGGACATACCAGTTATGACAGAGTCAAATATACAAACTGAGCTTGCACAACAGTGGATGCCAAAAAATGACATTGCAGGGGACAGATGTCACCATGCTGAAACATACAGAACCATGACTACCAGGAAACACCTGCATGTGGATGACAGGAACCACGTAAGCAGACAGTGTGTACTGTGATAATCACACCACACAAAAGCAAAAAGCCCAATGAAATGTAACAGCGACAGCACATGCGCATCTGCCGAGAGACGGGCGCATCACCAGGTAGTCATTCGGCCAATCGCACCCAGAGACACAATGGCAAGGACACACAAAAAGCTATCTCCCATGAGAGAGAGAGAGGGGGGGGGACGGAACCTGAGGCAAAACCCCAGAAACCACAGCAGGAAAAACCTAGCAAGCGCGTCCTCTCGGTGTGTGTGTGTGTTCCTCTCATGACAGAACACATTTAGCCATAAGGACATATATGAATAATGAAGACAAAGGGAAACTCGAAGAGCAGCCCTAGATAATAGGAAGACGCACGCAGAATAGGTACCAACGGCACCGATGTGAAGCATCGCAGGACATAATGTCAAAACACTGAAAGGGCGACACCATCCTCCCCATCGGGGAAGGAAACCTGACCTCCCGCGACAGGCGGGGGTACTGACCACCCCATTAACGAAGAATGAGCCCGCAATACACACCCAGAGTGTCAGAAAAATGTATACATAGCCATATACAGAGACTGCATGATGCCAGCGATTATCCAGAGGCAGTATACGCCCAAGGAAAACAGCAACAGAGGCGAGGAACAGAAGTACCTGAGCCCCGCGCGTCAATAACAGAAGGACTTGAGCCCCGGCATGGGAGGGCAGAGGGAAGTAGTGGCACAAGGCAACACGCAGCAGTGACAAGCCTGCCATAGACAAAACCCAGACAGGGTATGAGCCGTGAGAGAAGACCTAAGCCCTTCCCGGCACCAGGGAAGAAGGAGAGAACGCAGCCAAGACAGTGGCGCAAGGAATACCCCAGGCACCCCGTGACAGCGCACACACCCAGTGTTTACTCACATGTTGTGACTCGCATAGAACACAGAAAGAGACTGTTCTGTTAGTATGCCCACAAGGGACGCGTGGTTATGCGTAAGACAGCAAACGTGGCAACAGAGCACAGTGAAAGCTGAAAGAATTACCAAAGAGAAGAAAAGGAGGGCGTGAACACGTTAGGGTGAGTTAGCCCAACTATACAGTGGAGAAGGCTGCATCCACAGATGCAGGAGAGTGCTACGGATCAACCGTAGGCTACAACACAGAAGCTCCAAGAGAGAGCCACACCAACCCGTGGATCTCACCAGAAGAGGTAATAAAGTGAGAAGCCTACAGTATAATCCATAGGACAAGTCCCAGAGGGACTTAGAAAACATACGGAGAAGACTCCACAGGAGTCTCCAAAACTTCCTGGGCAAGGAAGATCAGCTATATAAAAGCAAAGAATACCCCACATAGGGTATGTCACATCCCTATAAAAGGCAAGGGACACCTCTTGAGACAAGCTCATAGACAGAGGGCTCAAAAAGAAATGTAGAAACAGCTGGCCTAGCTGTACCAAACTAAGGGGAAAAACAGCTGATTAGCCGTACAAACCGTCTGGGAAGTAACGTCTCGAGCCCATAGACGGATACCAGAAAAACAGTGACAATACTGCAAACGAAATTAAAAGACCGGCATGAGGACTATAACCCATGGCAACGAAAACCAAAAGTCTGCCATGAGGACTATGCACCATGGAAGTTATGGGAACCCAGACATGAGGCGCTGGACCGCCGAGTTAGCATGACCGTCAAACAGATGGACCCCATCAAAGGGAAGATCCCTGAGTCGCTATTGAACATTTTCAGGGAAACTGCCATCGCGTAGCCATGCATGGCGACGCAGAGCAACTGACCTGGCCATAGCCTGACCCACGGAGTCAGTGGTGTCCATGGCTGACCGGATGGAAAACTGCGCCATGTCACGGCCATCACGAAGCAGCCGGTACAGGGCAGCACGAGGGCCCTCCGGCAAAGAGGTAAGGAGTCGCTCGACTGAGTCCCAAAGGGCAAAAGTAGCCCAGGCAAACACGCAAGACGTGTTCAGGGACCGAAGTCCTGAGCTGGTGGACGCAAAGACATGGCAGCCACACGACTCCAACCACCTAGACTCCCAAGTGGGAGGAAGCAACGGAGTAGGAGAGGAAGGGAGCGCTGCCTGGACTACAAGTCCTTGAGCCCGAGGATGGAGGGACAAACAGGCAGGGTCATCTGGAGCCGGGCAATGGCGATGTGCAATAGCAAGACCCACAGGGTCCCCCGATGAGGGCCCCGCCCAAGTCCCCAAAAGGATGTCATGTAATGACCCGCCAAAAGGCAGCAAGGGCTCCACTTCCACCGCGCCCTGGTGGAGAAGATCCATCAAAGGATTTGAAGGCAGAGAGACTGAGGGCCGTTGCATCTGCAAGATATCCGCAGCCCTGCGTACCGCCCTCGCAAACGCCACACTAGCCTCCGTGGCCATCCAAGGCGGTGACAGCAAGTCATCTGTAGGGGACGGTTGCAGACTAATCCGTCCACCAAATGACCGGGGCTCTGCAGAATGACGAGCCGGCCAGTGCCCCATGGGCACTTGCTACGAGGAACAGTGAAACAACCCTAGGGGTGGGGAACCCTCTGGGGCCTTCTCCTCTACTAACAGAGGAACAGCCGGGGACAGCACCGGCGTCGACCGACGTCGAGGCGGCGTCGGCTCGATGCCGACGACCACCGGAGAGGACTCGTCCACCCGGCGTCGACTCGACCTCCATCGAGGTGGAAAACCGCGGGGAGGAACGGCGTCGACTCGGAGTTGAGGTCCGCGCTGCAAGCCGCATCCGGCGTCAATGCATGGAGCCCCACAGGGCTGTGCGGAGATGCTACAGGAAGGCCTGACGTCTTAGTGGGATGCCCCTCCGGGCCGTGTCCCGATTTCACAGCGACTCCAGAACCGGAGTCAGGCCACTCGATCGCCGCTGAGCGCGAACCCGCCGGCGAATCCCCGATCTGAGTCCCTCCCCCCACTGTGGGGCCCGAAGACGCGCCAGGGAGAGGGGGTGACCCAAAGATGGTCTGCAAGGCCCTAGAATAGGCCTCCATCTGGGTCCAAGTCGCCCTAGCACCAGGAAATGGTGGGTAGGGGGGGACAACTCCTGAGGACCCGTGTCCGGTGAAGACCGGGAGCAGTGGGTCCCGACGTCACGTTTACGCGAGGCCGACGGCCTCCGTGACTTCCTCCGGTGCTTACCTGTGGCAGGTGAGCGACGTCCGCGGGAACCACTTCGGGACCTGCCCCGAACAGGAGCCCCAGCAAGGGATAGAGACCGGCGCCCTCTGGACCCCTCTGCTGGAGATGGAAACTGGCGCCGTCTGGACCCCTCCGCTGGAGATGGAGACTGGCGCCGCGAGGACTCCGAACGGGACATCCGGGCGGACAGTAACTTCATGAGTCGCTCCGGCAGGGACTTCGGCTTCAGCTGCCGGCAGGAGTCGCACTCCGCGGAGTCGTGGTGCACTCCCAAGCACCACATACAGATCTCGTGTGGATCCGTCGCCGACATCTGCCGCGTACAGGTCGTACACGATTTGAAGCCCGCAGGCATCGGTGCACTGGTCCCGGGCGCTAAAAGGCGCCGATAAGGCCTAAAAAAACACAACAGGCCAGAGGAACCGCTTCGCCAGGATCCGCATTGGGACGAGGAAAAGAAGAAAAACTGACGTCAGCGCACCGGGAGGGACTTATATGGCTCCATTGACATCACATCCGTGGACGACGTCAGGAAGAACCCGGTCGACGCCGCCCCCCGGCGCGTAGAGGTACTGCTGGGGAAAAAGTTTTCCGGATCCAGTCTGACGCCTGGAGATATTCTAAGTTCAGGCATCTGCGGCTAGACTGTGTCTCTACCAGATACATCGTTACCAAAGGTAAGTAACACGTTCTTTAGCACAGTCTGTGCCAGCCTGGTGCAGCTGCGTACATCACATCATAGCACAGGACAATGTAGGCCAGCACAGCACATTTCAACGCTGCATAGTACAGAACTGTTTAGCCCAGCATGGGACAACAAGGTACAACACCACATAATTTAATATCCACATAATTCCACTGCGCTCCATGCCACATAATTTCCACACAAAGTGATGCAATAAAAACATGAGGAGGAATAAGATCGGGAGTAGGGAGGCCTGAGACAAGCGATTCAACTGGAGGTTGGAGGCGGAGTTGGTAATGGAGGGTCTGGCATTCACATATGTTCTTGAAGCCCGCTCTGCTAAGGAAAGGGGGTGGTGGGATTTCTTACAGCTGTCCTAGGTGTCCGATTTATTGGGAAGAGGGGCTGAAACTCATTTGTTCTAGGTGCCCGGGCAGAGAGGCGTCATCCTGATTTTAAAGCGTAGAAATGCAGGACGTGCAAAACAAAAGAAAGGCGTGCGGTCGCCTTGATTAAACATAAACCATGGAGGCTGTGAGTGGGTCTGAATGTGCAGCGTGAAGTATAGCATGTTCCTTGATTAGCAAGGAGTGCTGCATGTCGTACACAAACTATAGCTGCTACTTGGGGAAACGGAGCAAAAGCACAGAATGTAAAAGTTTAAACACTGACCGCACTAAGTAGAAAGTAAGGCGAGCAGCTCCCGGTTGTTGTGCTCGGCTGATTCACAGGGGTAGGTTTGACGCCCATATTTGTCCCGGGCAGAGGGGCGGTCATCCTGTTTTTAAAGTGTAGGAGTGCCACGCCTTGCAGAACAAAACAAATGCGCGCGGCCCTCATGCTTAAAGATAAAGCATGGGTTACCGCGCTTGATCAGGGCTTTAATACTGGAATGCATATTAACTCCGATAGTACTAATTAACGTACATGAAGTTGAAACTGTGGGTGAGAAGGCAGACATTTTACCTTTCGGCTTGTAGGAATGCCGTGCTGTACGAAACGAAATAAAGGCACGCGGTCGCCTTGATTAAAGATTTTTAAAAAAACATGATGCCCGTGAATCAGTCTGAATGTGTAGTGTGAAGTACAGCACAAGGAGAGCTGCATGCCATACACAAACTGCTACTCGGGGAAACGGGACAAAGTCACAGTATGTAAAACACTGACCGCACGAAGTAGAAAATAAGGCAAGCAGCTCCCGGTGTTTGTTTTCGGCGCCGCCATATTTAAAAATAAACCTCGGCATGCCACATTGCATCAATTAGAAATACAGAGTTCTCTGATACAACAGATTTAGAGAAAGTGGAAGGAAACCGAACTTAGGCGGTGCTGCTCTGTAAAAGAACGGAAGTAACATTTCGCTGCT
Source organism: Calotriton arnoldi (assembly GCA_963921515.1). NCBI lineage: Eukaryota > Metazoa > Chordata > Amphibia > Caudata > Salamandridae > Calotriton > Calotriton arnoldi. The sequence goes on from CAWUFW010000230.1 coordinate 1,446,612, forward strand.
TGAACCAGTTAGGCAGCAGCAAAGAAGAGTGTCTGCACTAAACTAATGGGAAGGCAGCAGGCGGGGGGCAAAGTCCTTTATCGAATACTTCAGGTCTTCCTGACAGCGCATGCGCGCTGCTTAGGCTTGACCTAAAAAGGACAGCTGAAGAGACAAAAGTACACTAAAACTCATCAAAAGATGCTGGGTGCAATACTTCCCTAACTATAGATTTTTTTAATGAAATTTAGGAAGCCACCTCTGAGTGTTAAATTATCAAGCCTGTTGCTTGGTCCATAGTAAAGGATCCAGAATCATTCTTATAATCACAGAGCTAAGCTTACTAACAACTTCATTTATCTTAGATATCTTAAGCCTTTATACCAGACACATGGGATATTAATGTATATACAAGGTCATGTGTAAAGTATTTTTGCAACTTCCATTCTTACATAATTAAAGGAAAGGAGATTTAGAATAATTGTGGGCCAGATTTAAAGTGTGGAGGACAGTACTCCGTCCATCTGGGAATCTGGGTGTTGGAGGACATTTCATCTGTCACCATAACAGACTATGGTCTGCCAAAGCAGTGATATCTTTACCAGGAAAGGATCCACCGTCATTGCCGTTCCTGTGAAGGTACAAAACGTTTGGTGGATAGTTGCTGTCAGGTTTGACAGCCATCCACCAAACTTTTAGAACGTTTTTGATTTTCAAAACAAAACACATTGATACACAAAAACCCAGGGAGTTGTTTCGCTGGATGTAGGGGACATCACACTGTCCACCCTAAATTGGGCTGGCGATGTAATTAATGCCCTTCCTCCGATGACTCTACCCTGTCGGACCGTCAGAAGAAGCTTTCTGTCGAGGGAGCCAATGGGTGGCGGGCCTTCCAACCCTAAATAGGACAGGCGAACCATCAGTTTGTTCAACATGGTCACATCTGCGATGGAGTACCCTGTTTGCCAAATTTTAAATCAGCCTCTAAGTCTGGAAGTATATTTGAGAACATATACTAACCTAGCAGGGCCAGAAATAGTGTTGTACAAAAGAGAACCGCTCACTAGACCATCGCAGAGGTTTTTCAATTTGACGGCGAGCTAGGCTCTCTGTGGTTTCTTGTTTCATGGGACATCTCTTGAATCTATGAATTTCCTCTTACCACCTAACAACTTTCTTTGTCACAGAAACAAAGAGAATATATAATTACTTGCTCCTAAGGTCGGCCTCTGGGAAGGCTTTGGAACCCAAAATATTGCGCAGTGGAGACCCTGGGTCAGGCAGTAGCTACTAAGCACAAAGTAAACATAATGAAGTCTACATACAGGATGGGATTGCAATAGTAGATGCAATAGTAGATGCACCTTAGATTGAGAACAATCAACCTTAACTCTTCTTATAAGGACTGGGAAATCTATCCAATGGTGACCTTTTATCTACTTGCTTTATGTATTGCTTGACAACGTGGAGGACCAGAATAAGGGCACAGCCCTTTGTAGTCTGGAGGGAGAAGCGAATACTCTGACATCTCGCCCTGCACCACAGTATAGTCTCCAAACCCTTTTGAACATGCTTTAAAATGACACGTGCATGTCTGAATTGCGGATCTTCTCGATTAAAGGCTTGCTAGGGTTAAACTGGGAGGTAGTAAGGGACCCCATTGCTCTTCTGTGTGTTATTCAGGGAATACTGGCTCAAGTTTACCCAATAATCAGGCCATGAATCAAAAACTGGGTTAAATTTTGCAATAGGTTTCCTTATAATTTTATACTTTTGACATCTAGACTTTTCGTGCATTTGAGTGTTTTTAGACAGGTGTGGGTGGTAATATAAATATACATCCTATGTATAAATCAATTAGCTTTTTTTTAAAAGTAACTTCAACCAGTAAAACCCTCAATTAAATTCTTCCTGCTGTTCTTTCATCACATCACTGGATGTAGGCAGCTGAGCAACATTCATAGCAGCCTTCAAAAGGTAGCAGAATCAATTTCCGCCTACCACCAGCTATCAGCTGCCACAAACCTTATGGCGCAGTCCAGCTGCGAGTGCTTGCCTGCACAGCATTGTCACAGTTGTGATAGTTCACAAGCTACTGCGCAAACCTATTAAATATCCAAACACAAAGTATGAAAAAAAAAATCCTCAGACATGATTTTCATACGCAAGAAAAAACAGCCAATGCATAGTGAGTAGTGGGTAGTAATACTCAAAGCATGCTAAACTACAAAGCATGATATTTGCTTTAAAAAAAAAAAAAATAGCAAATAAGAGCAGAAAATAAGTTGGCAACTATGGGCTTAATACCACATATAAGGCTGCATACAGAGAGATACATTAATGAATTCACTGTAAAATTATTTATTCAATCATGTAAAATTTGTTTTTGGCAACAACACTTTTCCTTTGCACTGTAAAGCATTCAAAAGCCAGCTTTGAATTGACTGTTTTCTAGAGAGTCCCCTGCACTGAAAATCAAAGAGCAGGAAAGCAGAACTCATACATACGATTGAAGTGTTACGACAAAAGGCCCAAAACACACATTAAGACATGCAGCTCTTACACAGTACATAATATGCAATGGATGCCTTCTGGCATGGTACATTCTAGTTATCCACTACACCCCATACTCATGCTTACAAGGTGCATGGCTCTAGCTAATCATGAGAATGGTACGTGAAAAGACCACCCTTCTTGTACTAACCTTCTGGGACTCACTCCAAATATTTCGCTCGGCACCCTTTATCCTGACTTTGTGACACCCTGCAGATAGAGCAGGACACTGTTGGAATATGTTTGAGATATAGTTGGGTATAAATAACAACCTAATATATCAAACATATCACACAGAGCCCTGCAGGTCAAGAAGTCCAGGTTGGGTTGCATGAAACACTGAAGAATACAGTCCGTCACCACTTAGACGGGATTCTCAACTCCACCCTGGAGGTGTCAACATTAATGCAGGTGCTACCTGCGCCTGTATTTGCTCCACAGTTGCAGACATGCATGGCACTGCAAAATATTCATGAGCATCAAACAGTATTAGAGGTCGACAGATGACTGTATTTACATTTCAGACAAAAGGACACAAGAATGTAAATAACCTGGTAGTCAAGGGTTTGTTTTGTATATATAAATATGCGCATGCGTCTTACCTTTGCCAACAATGTGCCGACCACAGCAAGGAAGACAGCCTCTAGGTAGGACTATCCCCAGTTGAACTCTGCGAACATGTCCCCTCACCTTCCACTAGCAGCTCACTGTTGGCTTTTGAGACATCTTACTTTCACTGTTAATCAGATTTGTTGAATTTTATGACACTGCGGCAGCCAACATAAGCTTAATAAATAGGAATTTCAAAGAACTGACCCTCCGGCTGCCATTCCACCGCATTTATTCTTGAAAAATACGCACTTCTCTGTGCATGGTAATTGGCCACGTCATTACAGGAAGCACTTTAAAGTGAAAAATCCAGAGTCAAGTCTGAGATCTCTATGGTCAGGAGTTCTACAGGTCTTCTTCAGGATGGATGTTTATAAAACCGGATACTCTGCCACCTAGATTTGCTGTAGCAGATAGCTATCGACAACTAGGATACAGACGAAATGGAACAAGGAACATTCACCCCACAGCAGTACACTGCTCTGCCCATGCCGGCCTGCTAGTGATGCTTCGCGACCCACAGGGGGTTTGAACATGGACAGATTCGATTGATGGTCCTACTTGCTGTATTTTTAAGATCAGGCTAGTTTCTAGGCTTTACTTTTATTCACTGCCCACTTGTGACACTGACCAAATGTCTCTTGCCACCAATTCTTTTTCATCAATACTGATGTAATTAACTTTTTTCAAAAACGCAACCTCCGCATTAGATGGGTACGCTTTAATGAACAGGCTTCAGCTCATGTACTTACCTAAATCCAAGCGACTCTACCGCAGTATGCTCACAGCAGTTAAAGTAGGTATATACCCTATGCAGCTATGGTGGATATCTAAGCTCACGTGGCCAAACTGGAGGCTCTCTCTTGAATGTCTCGCCATGAGAAGGTCAAAGTCAGACAGCAAAGTTCCCCGCTGCAGACAGACACTGCGAGGCTCCCTCAAGGAGAACCACCTCCCACAGGGCTAATATTGCTTCTAACGCCTGCTCATTTGTGGAAGAGAATGAACAGCAAGTGATGGCGAATGGATGTGTAGACTAAGTAAAATGGTAAGTATCACTTATAGGGAACAAATTACAGCTTTCAACTAGTTACAAATATGTGGCAGTACAGTGTGTAAAGGATGCAGAGGTAACGGGGCGCAGTGGGGCACTGGGCTTGGTGGGGAGGTGAGGGGGGGGGTAACCGGTATTCGTCTGGTTTATCACGGATTTCTAAACTGTCTACAGTACAGTTTTTGGTCCTGATTTTAGGAGGCGGGAGAGGTATTTTAAATTTCGGAAAGAGAAAAAGCTGCATATGTCATTCTGCATCTTCCCTTTCAGACTGTTACACAAGGATGGTTTGACAATATATCCAGCAACAACTGCTTTCAAAAACATGAACCCCCTGTGCTCTGGTCCTGTACAATAAACACAATAGAATGGCCCAGTAGAGAAGCACAGGAGAGCTGCAACATACGATCGATTATCACTGCTGCTGTGCTCTTTGTCAATCTAAAACGAAAACCCAATAGCAGTGCAGGAGGGCAGCAAGCTGCATTCAGACAGAAATGGCTGCCAGGAGTACAGAGACAATCAACAGTGTCCTGCGTAGAGGGTTTTCCAGGAAATAAGACGTCTCTATTCACAGCGCCACACAAGGGCAACGATGTCCATGCTTCAAAGCTAATTTGTTATTTTAAAATTGCAAATTTATTCATATAAACATTGTAAAGTCGAACAATGGGAAAAATAGAAAAAAACACAGCTCCATGTAGAGGTGGCTCAGCAACCCTTTCAGGAAATGGAAATGTTCAAGTACAGCAAGTGGTGCTACAGAATTATTAGGTACGTTTTACGCTGCTAAACGCTGAAGTGGCCGAGATAGCTGCAGGTTGAGTGTGTGGACAACAATGGCTCCTAGACAACACGCCAATCCAGTTTTGTATGGGCTGGGTTAGGAAAAAAGTAAATGGGTCGACCTACTGCAAATCTCGCTCAACCCATGAGATGCAACATCCATCATTACACTCTCACGCAAAACTGTTCACACTGACAACTTGCGGTTACCATGTCGCGACAGTACAAGTATGCACCAGGATTAGATTTGCAAATCCAGTCTAAATCCCTGGTCGTCACTCCTTGCAATAGAACCCCTTTGTGGTACTTGTTCAGTGTCTTTCATCAGTTACCGGTGCTGTGTTAAATTGGGGTACAGTGCTGGGTCCCTTAAGGCTTGTGCAAAATCCACCTTCAATACGGTATGCATGGACATATCTAATATCTGTCACCCACCGTTGCAATACTTTTGTGCTGTGCTGACAGCTTTATTGGGCATTGCCATTCACCCAATTACATGATCTCGTTTTTTGGCTAACATGTTAAACTAATCCAGAGAGTAGCGTATTTGATTGGTGGCTTGAAGTTTTTAAGAGTCTTTTTGTTCTTAAAGATTTGCAATCTGAAAAAATGTATACTGATAGCACTGCTAAACTTGAGTACAAATTGACCCATCAACTCAATGTCAGTAGAAGAAAGCGCTCATAAAAGAGGCGCCATCACTTCTTTTCAGTTGTTTCTTGAGCACGCACAATGCTATGGCCTTTTAAGAATAGAAACTGCATACTGTTAGGTCCACTTGAGTTGAGTGCTACTGTTCTGTAGTTCTTGGATGAGTTTCTGCTTAGAGGACCATGTAAAATACTTTGTTGTGAACTCGGGAGCAAGTGAAATGGCTCTGGAATCCATGCTTTTATCAGGAGGGAATTCAGTCTTTCAGCATTATGGCAAGGAGGAGCCTTTCATTAAGAAGGGAATCCGATCGTTTCCTCAACTCGGGGAGTGTGAATTAGAGCATTTTTAAGCCCGACTTAGTAGGGAGAGCCTTCGATTCATGATAGCAGGAATGCACACCCCATCCTTATGTATGCATATCCTTTGCTATGCATGGATATCAGCCCATCAGCCAGATTCTCCTTCACTTGCCATTGGTGCAGCGAAATCACCTACAGCTTTGTTATGGAACTTTCAGTCTTTGACAAAGGAGGGTGTTGGAAATGGCCCTTTTTGCAGGATTACCCCCAAACTTTTTCCCTTCCTACTCCTTTTTTTCTGACCATATTTTTGTTGGCCTTGGGACTCTGAGCAATTTAGCACTGCTGACCAGTGCTAAAGTGCATGTGCTTCTCCCCTAAAACATGGTGGCATTGGTGTATTCCTGATTGGCATATTTAGTTTACCCGTAAGTCCCTTGTAGAGTGGTATACCATATATATACCCAGGGCTTGCAATCGAAATGCTACTAGTGGGCCTGCAGCACTGGTTGTGCCACCCACACAAGTAGCCTTTCAAAACTGTCTCAGGCCTGCCATTGCAGGGCCTTTGTGTGCCGTTTACTGCCATTTTGACTTGGCATTTAAAAACCACTTGCCAAACCTTAAACTAACCTTTTATTACACATTAGGTCACCCCTAAAGGTAGGCCCTAGGTGGTCCAACGGGCAGTGTGCTTTGTAACTAAAAGGTAGGACATGTACTTTTAAGTTTTACATGTTCTGGTAGTGACAAACAGCTACATTTGTTTTTCACTACTGTGAGGCCTACTCCTCTCATAGGCTAGCATTGGGAATTCCTTAAAGCACGTTTAAGTTGTAATTCCTGATTAGAAAGGAGTAGCTGCATGATGTTTCATATCTTTGGAATGGAAATAATAAATCCTCTTTAGTGATAAAGTTGGATTTGACATTACTATTTTAGAAATGCCACTTTAAAAAAGTGGATATTTCTCTGTTCCTTACTTTGCTCTGTGTGCCTGCAGCCTGTCTCCAATACACGTCTGGGCTGGGTGACAGCTACACTTTATGTATTCCCTCTAGACAGCCACAAACACAGGAAGGGTGGGTGTGGCAGAAGATTCATCTGCATTCTGATAGCTTTCCTGGGCAGGAAGGGGGAGAAGGAGATCACACTTATATCTGAATAGCCCTTGTCCTGTTCCCACACAAAGACAGATATCATGGCAGACAGGGCTGGGATGAAGGGGGACCTTCGCTCTTCAAGGAGCTGCTTTGAAGTCACCTCCCACTTCAAAGGCACATTTGGGTATAAGTACTGGGGCTCTAACCCTACCAAATCAGTACACTACTGGACTTGCGAAGAGCCATGCTGGAGTAAAGACTGCTGTGCTATCAGGACTGCCACTTTGCCTTGACTGACTGTTCTGAGGAACTGCTTCTCTGCTTTGCTGAGCAGCCCTGCTGCCTGCTGATCTCTGCCCTGTTGAGGACAAGGACTGGACCCATCTCACTTGAACCCAAAGTGACTCCAAGAGCTTGCTTGCTTGTCTCCTGAAGTCTCAGCGACACAAAAGACTTCCTGCAATTCTTCTGCCATCTGTGAGTCCTACCCTTGCCCGAAGTGCCCTTTCCAGTCTTGGACCTCAGAAGTGGGTTCTGAAGCTGTTTGGCCACAAAATCGCAGGACCATCACCTTTGTGCAGTTCGGAACCAACGCATCGTCCTTCGACACAGACACAGAGGCTATTCAATGACAGCGGTTCTACAGACTGCGCGGCCCGATGATGACACATTGCCTGCATCTAAACGGAGCTCAATGACGACGCAGTGACCCGACTGCGTGGAAAAGATTGACGCATTGTGCCCTCAGAGTTGATGCTTTGCTTTATGCAAGGTACTTTTTCAGTGGGACATGTGCGAGTCTCGTAGCCAGACTGCCCTCCATTGCGGTCGGACTGAACTTTAAATTTACCTCGTTCCCTTCGCAACCTCAAGTAACCTTTTAGCGCTATTGACTTCTAAGCTCTGTTTTTGCATTTATTCTTTAAAAATTAATATCTCGACTTCTACCTATTGGATTTTTGTTGTTTTGGTCTTGTTTTACTCAGATAAATATTCTCTATTTTTCTAAACCTGTGTGGAGTCTTTTTGTGGTGTTTTAATTGTGTTACTCTGGGTGTGTGTGTATGTGTTGCACACATACTTTTCACATTGCCTCTTAAGTTAAGCCTGCCAGCTCTGTGCCAAGCTACCAGTGGGTGAGCACAGGTTAATTTAAAGTGTGTTTCTAGCTTACCCTGACTAGGATTGTGGCCCCTACTTGGACAGCGTGCAAACCTCTGCCAACTAGAGACCCAATTTCTAACAGAGGGCATATAGTGACCTGACACCAGTGCAACCCGAGACAGACAGAAGCAAGCATTCATCCGCATGCTTCCCTGTGCTACTGAACGTCGGGACCTCTGACTAGCTTAAAGATTATATGAACACATTTCAATTTAGCAGTTAAGATTTGAGGTCCCATCAAGCAGTAATCTGCACACCACCCCGGAGACAAGCAGCTTTTCAAAAGAAATTAAATCTTGGAGGACAGCATTATTTAGAGCCCTAATATACTGGTCCATATCTATTAAGCCTGATCAGGACAGGCTCCCTAAAAAACCACATCAACCCTCCTTGGCATGTATTAATGCTCATGTTATGGGACCTCTCAGCAAGCGAGATAGTCTTTATTGGAATCTCTTCCTCTCCTAAGTTTCAAAGCACCTCCTCTACAAACTCATGGATAGAATTATGGCCCTTAAGTAGCAGGCATCACTGATTCGGCAAACACAAACAAGACCCTGAAGGATCTCTCATATAAGATGACTTTCCAGGTTCCAAATCTTAGACAAATACAACTAGAACGAGGGATACATCATCTGATCGGAGAAGGCGACAAAGAAGCTTATGAACCTGAAAATGGACTCATGCTGCAACAACTTAAAGTCATAATCACAGGAAGTAACAAGTGTACTACTTCATTGCAAGACTTTGTGGTAACACTTTTCAAGGACAAGTCGGAAGTTCTTGAAACAAACATATTTCTGTTAAAACAAACCCACCGGACTTTGACAAAAATAAGACTTCAGACCAGCCACCACAATCTGTCCTGGTACATTTCTGGTGAGTGGGGGAAGCCTGAATGCCTGCTCAGAGAGGCAAGAGGAGTGACCTTCAAGAGGATATATCCCAGCTGTGCACCCGGAGTATGGGATACCCTGATGAAGTTGAATATTGATGGGAGTATCCCTGATCGATCTATGTTGTGAGAGGTTCTTCTGTCTTCCCAAACATGGCTATAGTGGTAAACTCCTTGAAGAAGAGCAACTGCGTAGCTTCAAGCCTGTAAGAAAACAGGCCTTTTTGTAGATGCCCCCACTTTTTGCCCCCCTACTCGATTCTGGTTTTCAACTCTGACAGTGCACTGAAACCTGCTAACCAGGCCCCAGTGCCAGTGCTCTCGCCCTAAAATTGATATGTGTGAACTGGCAACCCCAACTGGCATGGACTTTAACCCCCTTTTAAGTCCCTAGTATATGGTACCAGTGGTACCCAGGGCATGGGTGTTAAAGTGGCCACCAGGGCCTGAAGCACTGTTTGTACCACCCTAAGTGACCCAAGTAAACTTTTGACAGCAGGCCTGCCATTACAGACTGCAGGAGCAGTGCAAACTGCTCAAACTCGACTTTGCCCTCACTATGTGTGGCAAAGTCAAAGCACTATTTTTAAAATATGCCAGTCACCCCTAAGGAAGGCCTCCTGAGCCCAGGAAGCAGGGTGCATTATATTAAAGGTATTGATATGTAAGTGCAAGCTTATATGTCTCTATAGTGGCCTTTACCATTAAAGGGCACTATAAGTGATAGACGGTCCATAGGATATCATGGGCTGACACCCAGGGCAAACCCAAGGTTGGCAGCTCAATTATGGTACTGCCTAAATAAGTCGTGTTTGGTAACAAACAATGTGCCTCATCACCCCTGATATGTATCTTGTGTTGAGGACGATGTGGCACGCACCCAGGCGGCTACCTTAAAGGCCCAGCCTATCCTGTGTTCTTGCTGCCAGCCCGCAGCTGCTGCCACCAAGACAGGAATCTGACCCCTTGCCAGGAGGTGTGAACTCTCCCAGGAGTCAAAAACAAAGGCCTGGAAGGAGGTCACTTCTCCCTCACTGCTAGTGGAGTGGCACATAAAGGCAGTGAGCTTCAAAGGCTGCATCGCCAGTCATATGCAACCAGGCTGCATCTCAAAGGAGTAAACAGCCTTTTCTCTGCCCTCAGGCACATTTGCACCCGGGCTGGCAGGAAAATTAGGTATTCAGGAGGTGTACACCCCAGAAGTCTAGCCACAACTCTAGAGTGGGCTACATGGTCTGTACAGCAAAGGAAGACTTCTGCCATTTTTAAAAGTGGTAGAATAGTGGGTTCTGGGTAGAAAAGGTGACTAACACCCCCGATGTGGTCACCTCAGGGGCAGATTAGCCGCAGGGGGATAGTAGCCCTTTGGCCACTTGCACACACATGCCTAACGCCTCTAAATCTAGAATTTAATGTCTACCCCTGACACCAGAACCTCAGTTCTGATCTGATTTTCAACAAGGACACAAGAAGAGACCAGAGTCTGTGACAACAGGACTTGAACAAACCGATACTCTGCACCTGTAGCAACCTTCCTGGAACTGCACGGCTGTGACTCGTCCTGGACCAAAACTCGGTCCCCGCTGACAGAGGGACCCATTTGAGAGCCAAAGGCATCACCAGACTCCAGCGGCGGTTCCTCCCTTTGGGGGAGGAGTGCCCCCCAACCCACACATACACACCCCCACCTCTGCTGACAGTGAAGCTAATATGAAAAATAAAATGGTAATGAAGAGATTTCATTACTATTTCATTTTTCATTTCAGCCGAGCGGGAGCCCTAAGCGGGGCCAAAGCTGCTGATTGGCAGCAAGGAGGAGTGTTGCTGGCTGCTACAGTTTAACCTGCGCAAGTCACTTTGGCCGGCCGTCTTGCGACGGCAAGCCTGTCATGGGCATTTTAAACCTCTCCAATTAGCTGTCTTAGACAGCTGGGTGGAGCAGGCACAGACGAGTGCCTGATGGAGCGTCGAGCCAGCCCGCTCCAACCTATCCTGACGCTGCTCTCATGCTGCTAACATTATCAGCAGCATGAGATCAGCATCCAAATTTGTGGAGGTGAGTTGGCGCAGGGTACAGGAGGACTCACACTGACTCTATTCCAGAAGAAACACGGAGCGGAGGATGTGTTATCGTGTGGGTAAGTACAATTTTGATTTATTTTTATTATTTCAGTCGGGCACTTTAATGTAAAGCATGTTCAGTGTATCACAGGTTGTGTAGCTGAAGGGATAGGCAACATAAAATGAAACAATTTCTATGGCAATTACAGTAAAATCATTCAGATAAGGAGACCGAATCCTTGTCATTTGTTGTTTCAGTGCTCGACTATTATTTGTTAAGAAAACTATTGTGCTGTGGTTTGCAGAAGGGGTATTTTTTTTACCATTCATGCATTTTAAGGTGCTGAGAGAAATGTACAAACGCACCACTCTTTTCTAGGTATTCAACCCAGACTTTTAAAACGAGAAAGAAAATCGGATAAAACATTTCCAAAAACAAGCTCAGTGCGGAAAGACTCTACGAGGCCCAGTTTGCAGTGCCAAAGTAGGACAGTCTCCAGACACCAGTGGCAAATGACTAACACTACAGTTGTCTTTGCCCCTGTTTACCCTCTAACATCCCTCACCCTAACCCTCCCTCTGCCCCCACTGAGGCATGAGCCAGTCAAGATCTTTCATCACTTCTCAGATACATCACAGAGGTGCAAAGATTTGTGACCAATGTTTCAGGTGACATAGTGTACATGTTTTGAGGTTTATCTTAGGGCCCTGGTGACCATAAGCATTATATCCAACAAAGAAAGCCAAGAAAAACATTTCTTCCATAGCCTGGATTAAATAGAATGTCTCCTCAAAGAAAGGGACATACAGAGGGGAAGGCTGGCCCCGAAGCATGAACATTTAAAAAAAAACCTGGTAAAGATCAACCAACCTTAACCAGGAGGACCAAAGAGCAACTGGGGCTAGGGAAGGAGTAGGTGAGGCCACATCAGAGCATTTCCCAGATGAATGAGTCACTGCCTACTTTAAAGAAAGGCATACAGAGCTGACTGAAGTTTTTTCACTATATATGGGACTACTAGGCAGCTACTAACATTTCACATTTCGAACGCTGCAGTAATTTCTTTTAAGGCCACACTCGAACACAGGATTGCCACCCTAAAAAGCTGCATAGTGTTATATTTTATAGGAACTGAGGGAGGGTCTAAGAGGTTTATTTTGAGTCCTCCTTTGACAGTTACACCCGGACCATGACATGGTTAATAAAACACTTTACTGATGGCCCATTACAGAGTGACTCATGACCACTCTGTTTTCCTTCATTAAATCACAGCACATCGTTCGTCTATGCTTTCCAAGGACAGACTAAGTGCTTCTCTTGGTAAGAGCTTCACGCCCCCTTTTATGAGTGGTCACACACCTACGAAGGCTATGTCAGTTTGAAGACCATTGCTCTACAGTGGCTGCTTGTTTTCACAACTTTTGGTGCTAGATATGACACACCTACCCTTTGTCTCAGATGTAGAATTTTATATTCATTCCAGTACTGGACTACTAGCTTGGTCATGGGGGCACATAGCATGGGATTTACCCATCAATGAAGGGAAAGTTAAGCTAATTTCCACTAGCCGGGAATGACAACAAAAAATACACCTCTAGTGACGGCCTTTAAAGGGGTAGGCTATGCCATGAGGGGGAGGGGGAGTGGGGACATTGAGGCAAAGAAGAATTTGCACATATATAGTGTGTCATGTCCAAGAGGGTGAATGTTACCGTAGGGGAGTAGCTTTTTTTGTTAACAAACAAATAACTATTTGCGAAGGAATAAGCCAAACCATGGCCCGGGGACCTTTACATACAAACATTGAGCTCAAAATATAATGCCAAGATTAGATTAGATTAGAATATTTGTAAAGCGCATGGCTGCCTCGGCAATGAGGCGTCCCAGCGCTGAAGCAAGACGGAGTGGGAAGCAACGTGGAGTTACAGTTGAGAGAAAAGCCAAGTCTTCACAAGCCGTCTGAAGGCCTGGTGATCAGAATTGCTACGAATGTGTAGAGGGAGAGAATTCCATAAGGCGGGGGCCAGACGCCTGAAAGAGCGCCCACCAGATCTGGTCCTTCGTATACGTGGGATTCGTGCGAGCATCTGGTTTGCCGAGCGCAGCACTCGCGATGGAGAATAGAGGGCGCACAGGTCGCTCAGAATATCTGGGCCGATGCCCGTCAGAATCTTGTGCATGGTACAGAGCGCCTTAAAACGCACTCGATGTTCAAGGGGCAGCCAGTGCAGACGATGGAGGAAATTGGAGGCATGGCTGTACTTGGGGAGGGCAAAAATGGCACGTGCTGCAGCATTCTGGACCCGCTGTAGTCGGTTCAGTACGGACTTATTAGAGCCCAGGAGGAGCACGTTACAGTAATCCAATCGGGCCAGTATAGAGGCCTGAATGATCAACAAAGTAGTGTTAGCTTCACCGATCATTCTAGAACTGTCTCAGTGAAGTTTTAAACAATTTGGCATCCAATTTTAGACATAAATTCACATGTAACTACCTCACCAGGAACTAGATAGAAGAGGAACAGTGTTCAGGTATATTTAAATAACAGAAGTGAAATGCCCCATAACCAGTGGAGCAACCACAGTCATTACTGCCCAGACCCTAGTTTCACTTTCTTTTATATAAGGACAAATATTGGGCTGGACAGTTATTTATGGGTCTGTTGGTTTACTGTTGAGTTCTTAGTCTTTGTCCCCCATATTAGCTCCCTCAGAAGCCTTTGACTGCTCACCCTCGCTACCCTGGAAGTTAAGTGCGGAAAGACTGTACGAGGCCCAGTTGGCAGTGCCAAAGTAGGACAGTCTCCTGACACCAGTGGCAAATGACTAACACTACAGTTGGGGCCGAGGAGCCCCTGTTTACCCTATAACATCCCTCACCCAAATCCTCCCTCTGCCCCCACTGATGCATGAGCCAGTCAAGATCTTTCATGACTTCTCAGAAACATCACAGAGGTGCAAATATTTGTGACCAATGTTTCAGGTGACATAGTGTACATGCTTTGAGGTTTATCTTAGGGCCCTGGTGACCATAAGCATTATATCCATCAAAGAAAGCCAGGAAAAACATCTCTTCCATAGCCTGGATTAAACAGAATATTTTTATGCACAGCAAGACCTCTGACCTCCTGGTCAGGGAACTCTGCTCTCCCCTCGCGCAACTCCGTTGTTGCGCCGCTGCCCCCAGCACCTCTCTGTCTCAGGTAGGTGTTCGAGGCCCTCCTCCAACCGCAGGCTCCTGCCTGCGCCTCATCCCTGGTGGTCCAGTGGGAGAGCCTTGCTCTTCTGCTGGTCTGCTCGGCCAGCCTTTTCTGTTTTCTGTCTCTGTTTGTCTTTTTCTATGAAATGAAATGAAATAGTGTATTTAATATAGCGCGCAGCTACTCAAACTAGAATGTCCTGGTGTGAGGCAGCAGAGCGAGTAGTTGGAGAATAGGGACAGATTCGTTTTTTAAAAGCCAGGTTTTAGGGTTCTTCCTGAAAGATAGCAGGTCTGTGGTTAGTCTCAGAGGTTCTGGGAGGCTGTTCCACATCCTTGCGCCTAGAAAACCGAAGGATCTTCCACCCGTGCGAGCACGGCGTATTTTGGGCACGAAGGCCAGATTAGCATTAGTAGATCTTAGGGATCTAATTGGGATGTAACGTTTAACGCGCTTATTCAGGTAGCCGGCTCCTAAGCAGTAGAAAGCTTTGAAAAAGATGACCATCGCTTTGAAGTCAATCCGTTCCTTCATGCGTAGCCAATGTAGAGACCTTAGAATGGGGGTCATACCAGATCTGGGTCTGGACCTCACGATGGCTCTGGGCGCCGCGTTTTGCACCATTTGCAGGCGCTGGACAAGACATTTGGGAAGACCGAAGTACAAAATGTTGACATAGTCGAGTTTAGATGTCACCAAAGCCTGCACCACAATCTTTCTGCTGTCTAGTGATACAGCAGCAGGAATTTTTTTTAACATGCAGAGTATGCCAAAGCATGCGCCTGTTAGATTTTGGATCTGAGATCGCATGGAGAGCGAATTATTGTCAATGACAATACCTACATTTTTGATTTTTTCCTTAGTTGTGGGTGGAGGTGGCAGGTCTTTTGGCCACCAAATGCTCCAGTTGTATGTTTCAGGTTGTCCAAACAAAACGACTTTTGTTTTGTCTGGGTCACACTTCAGCTGATTTATCTTAAGCCAATAAATACCTTTGTGAGGCAAGACCTAATCATTGCGCTGTCAAAGTTGATCCCTTTATCGCATGTAAAAATCAGCTGAGTGTCATCTGCGTATGAGACAATTTTTGTGCCCTCTT
Source organism: Calotriton arnoldi (assembly GCA_963921515.1). Lineage (NCBI taxonomy): Eukaryota > Metazoa > Chordata > Amphibia > Caudata > Salamandridae > Calotriton > Calotriton arnoldi. The sequence continues at coordinate 1,462,071 of CAWUFW010000230.1, forward strand.
CCTCTGCCAGAAGTGCAAAGGGTGATAGATATAAAAGGGTGGGACTAAGAATAGAGCCCTGGGGAACTCCCACATTCATGGCCGGAACAGGAGATGAGAAAGGGGGTAGTCAGATGTCCTGTGATCTGTTTCCCAGGAAGGAGGACATCCATGTTATGGCGGTCCCACCCAGACCAAAGTTAGCTAGTCTGTCCAGGAGCCTCTCGTGAGGGACCGTGTCGAAGGCCGCCGACAAATCGAGTAATATCAGAACAGCCTTTCCTCCTTGGTCTAGCTTACCCTAATAAATTCAGTCACCTCCAGCAGAGTGGACTCTGTACTATAGTTGGCCCTAAAGCCTGATTGAGACTCATGAAGAAGCTTCCAGTCTTCAATGTGTTTTTAACATGTTTCGCTAGCACTTTAGAGAGGGCAGGAAGAAGGGATATTGGCCTATAGTTGGCGGGGTCCGTCTGTTCGGCATTCGCCTTTTTTAGGAGGGGAAGAATCTTTGCTTGCTTCCATAAGTTCGTCATATTGCCTGACAAGAGGGATAGATTAAACAGCTTGTTGGTGGTGGGGTTGATGACAGGCGCTAATAGGTTGAGGATATTTGCCGGGCAAGGGTCCGTAGGAGAGCCAGACTTTATGCTTTGGAGAAGAGCGAATGACTCCTCCAGCTGAAGCTCGGGGAAAGAAAGTAAAGAAGGGGGTTCCAGCGAGACAAATTTTCCATTTGCCATGTGGTAGAAGGTCAGATCTTCCTCCGAGATGCTAATGAGAGCTTATTGGATGACGGAAATCTTATTATGGAAATATTGTGCTATCTGCTTTGACCTTCATGCCGGCTTTCTGGGAGGTGAAAGATTTCACTAAGCTGAAGATTTCTTTACTCTTATTTTGGGCTGATTCTATCTTGGTATGAAAGAAATTCTTCTTAGCCACCTTCACGAGAGTATATTGGTCTTTTATGGTTTCTTTATAAGCTTTCTTGTCCTCAGGCAGATAGTGTTTACGCCATTTTCGTTCCATTTTCCTGCAGTTCTTTTTGCTGGTTCTGAGGGAATCGTTAAACCACGGTGATGGGGGGGCCGAACTCTTGGAGGAGCGAGTGGCTACTGGCACTGCGGCATCAATGTTAGCGCAGAGCCACGAGTCTAATAAGAGGGCATCCCTGTCAGGGGTGCCCGACAGCTCCGGAGAAGATCGGACAAGGGTGTCTGCTAGCGTCGGGATAGATATTTTGTGGAACGCCCTGTAGTTAGAGTCCCTCTGAATTGTATTTGCCCGAGAAGCTGCATCTACGTTCGGGATTATAAATTTTAGAAGGAGGTGGTCTGACCAGGTAATAGGTAGTGGAGGGCTTGCCGATATGTCAAAATTGTGAAAGATTTGATCAAGGGTATGGCCCTTCTCGTGGGTGGCTTCAAAGATCGATGGGGAAAGATTGTAGGCCTGCATCGTCTCCAACAAGGAGGTTTCTATGGGGTCGTGTTCTTTATCCATATGTATATTGAAATCTCCAAAAATAAGGCAGTAGTTGTATTTTAGGGCCAGTGAGGTGGTGGCTATGTTAAGTGTGGTGATAAAATTTCTGATTGCATGTGGTGGTCTGTAAATCAGAATACCTGCAATGCTTTGATGGGGAGATAAGCTGCAGCGGAAGCCTACGGACTCTGCCCCCTCGATATTTTCAGTCGGGATGGGAGAGCAGTCCAGCTTTTGAATAAAAATCATGGCAACACCGCCCCCCTTCCCACTAGGTCGATCCCTCCTGAGGATTTTGTAGCCCGTAGGGATGGCCGAGGAAATGGTGGGGTTGGAGTCTCCAGACAGCCAGGTCTCAGTGAGGAATAAAAGGTCAGGCTGTTCATCTAGTAGTAGGTCATGGATGTGTAATTCGTGCTTTTACACTGAGCGGCAGTTCAGAAGTGTGGGCTTGAGGGCCTCTGTTATCTTTACGTTCTTTCGCTTGTTGCTGGGAGAAAGGATCTTGGGGGAAAGCTCTCTAGGCTGGAAGAGAGTCCAGTTGCAGTCTTGGCACTGAAAGCTGTCTTCAATATTAGGATTTGCCGTTCTGCACTGACCAGGTGCTGACAGTCTTAAGCTGAGCAGTTTGTCCCCGTTATAGTGCAGTGGTAGAGTCCTGTCTGTGGGAAACTGGGCAGCATGGCCGGCGCCAGATGCCTCCGGGACGCTGACGGGCGCAGACGGGCTTGCCTTAGGCATGCCTTCGGCGCGTCCGCTGCGCGCGTCCGTTTGCATCGAAATAAATAGGCAAATGCCTTCGATGCAAACTGGACCACTGACTCTGCTGGGGAGGCGGGAGTGAGTGAGCGGAATTGAGGAGCCCAAAATGACCAGCCCTCCGCACAATCGGCGTATTTGTCTGTCTGGTTTCTGTTTATTGTGCCTGTCTATCTGTTGCCTTTTTATTCTTTTTAATCTTTTCAATCTATTGTGCCTTGTGGTGTCCTTTTTCGTATTGTGCCTTGTTGTGTCCTTTTTCTTGCTGTCTTCCCGTCTCTGCTTCGCCCGCGGCCCCTCCCCCCCTGCCGGTTCCCGCTCCCGCCTCCCAGCTGCGCTCCCTCCCCAGTCCCCTACTTAATGACGGCCGTGCGCAGTGGGCGCGCCGCTGGTGCGCCAAAGGCAAGCCGTCTGCGCCCGTCCGCGACCCGACCGCGACCAGCGCCAGGGACCCTGGCTCTCTGACTCCCCACCGCTATGACTCAGCTGCCCTCCACGCACTCAACCCCGGAAGAAACAACAACTGCCATCTGTCGACGCCGGACACCACCCACAGCCAGTTTTCCTGCCGATACTGCAGCTGAACCTTCACCAACCTCCACACCCCCATGGCCACCGCCCACCCTCTGGACACCTGCACACCCGAACCCCTGAGGTGCAGCCTCCTCAACGTACGCTCCCTGCACAGACACGCAGTAGAGATCTGTGACCTCCTCGACACCCTTTCGCCAGACGTCGCCTTCCTCACGGAAACCTGGACAAACTCCACCTCCGCCCCCGACATCGCTACCACCATACCCGACGGATACAAGATCCAGAGGAAGGACCGCCCCACCCACCCAGGAGGAGGACTCGCCATCGTGCACAAGAACTCCCGCCTACTCACCACTTCCAGCACGAACGACTCCTCGTACCCCACGGAATACCTCCATTTCCTGATCCAGACTAGCCCCAGAACGACCCTTTGCGGCACCCTCGCCTACAGACCTCCCGGACCACGAACCGCATTCACCACAACCATCACTGACCTCATAGCGCCCCACGCCATTGCCTCCATGGACTACATACTGCTCGGAGACCTGAACTTCCACCTCGACAACCTCAGCGACCCCAACTCCACCGCCCTCCTGGAAGACCTCGCCAACATCGGACTGAAACAGCTCGTCACCACCCCTACCCACAAGGCAGGACACACCCTCGATCCCATCTTCGCAGGAGGGAACAGCATCCACTTCAGCCACAGCACCCAACCCCTCTGGACGGACTGCCTCTGCGCATCTACATGGCCCCTCCTCGCCACCATCGTCAGACAGCATGGACTCAGCATAGTATCCTACGCCGAAGACACCAAGTGCATCCTCTCCCTCACGAAGGAACCAGACACCACCAGACTCAGCTTCCAGGAAGGAGTGAAAGACGTCGCATCCTGGATGAGCAGCAGCTGTCTGAAGCTCATTTCGGAGAAGACAGAAGTCCTCGTCCTCAGACCCACCCCCTCTGCATGGGACAACACCTGGTGGCCCACTGACCTCCACTGGCTCCCCGTTGAGAAGAGTGTAACCTTCAAGCTACTCACGCCTACAAATCCCTCCACAACACCAGACCACAATACCTCATCGAAAGAGTCTGAGAAACCTCCACTCCGCCAACCTCGCCCTCGCTGAAACCCTGCGCATCCACAGAGCCAGAGCGGGTGGAAGAGCCTACTCCTACATCGCGGCAAAGACCTGGAACGAGCTACAGCTCAACATCAGACGTTCTCCCACTCTGTACACCTTCAGCAAGAGTCTCAAGACCTGGCTCTTTGGCTAAATCGGAGCTGCATGCCCCCGCACCTTGAGACCCTCACGGGAGAGTAGCGCTCCTTCAAAAATCCCTGATTGATTGATTGATATCATGTTCTAGCGTGTCTCAAGCATGGGGGCAAGCAAGGCTGCCTTTATGGGAGGAAACCACCATGCTCCAAACAGAGCTCTATGCCCCCAACGCACAAGTTACTAACTTGTGTAACGATATATCTGTAAGAGACAGTAGTTAGTGATAGATTCCTTACCTTAGAATATCCCCAGGCGTCAGGCTGGATCCGGAAAGTTTTGCGTAGCAGTACCCTTGCGCGTCGGTAGGCGGCGTCGTGCGGCTCCGCGTCCGTCGTCGGCGTCGTGATCGCCGGGATGACGTCGCGGGCAGTACTTAGACGCCGCCCCTGCGCGCTGACGTCAGTTCTGTACACGACTTTCCGCGCCAGGAACGCAGAGCCATGCAAGAAGCTGACACAGGTGTCTGAAAAATACTAGGGCCCTGAAAGGGATGTCCTTAACCCTAGAAATCAGTTCGCAGAACGGGGAGGATGGGTGGGGCGGTAAGGAATCTATCACTAACTACTGTCTCTTACAGATATATCGTTACACAAGTTAGTAACTTGTGCATCTGAAAGAGACACGTTAGTGATAGATTCCTTACCTTAGAATAGATACCCCAGCAATACCAACCCCGGTGGTGGGTCTGCGAACAAAGATCAGACAAGGAAGTCCTGGAGGACAGAACGGCCAAAGAAGCCGTCCCTCCGGACCTGACTGTCAAGGCAGTAATGCTTAGTAAACGTGTGCAGCGAGGCCCACGTAGCTGCCTGACAGATAACCGGCAGCGGAACACCGCGGCCCAAGGCCGTGGTAGCAGCCGTTGCCCTGGTGGAATGGGCACGCAGCCCAACAGGAGGCTCCTTCTTAGCCAAAGAATAGCAGGTCTTGATGCACAAGGTAACCCAGCGGGAGATGGTCCTCTTGTGCACCGCCCGACCTTTTTGGCGCCCACGTAGCCAACAAAGAGCTGGTCATCCACCCGGAAGTGTTTTGTGCGGTCGATATAGAAGGAGAGCGCACGTTTTGGGTCCAGACGGTGGAGCCTCTCTTCCTCTCTGGAAGGATGCGGAGGCGGAAAGAAGGTGGGCAAAGTGATGGTCTGCCCAATGTGGAAAGCAGTAACCACCTTTGGCAAGAAGGACGGACGCGTCCGAAGAACAACCTTGTCTGGATGAACAGACAGAAAGGGAGGTTTGCAAGAAAGAGCCTGGAGCTCACTCACCCGCCGAGCGGAGGTGATGGCCACCAGAAAGGCTGCCTTTAGAGTCAGAAGACGAAGAGGACAGTTATGCAGAGGCTCAAAGGGAGCGCACATTAAAAGGTAAGAACCAAGTTCAAGTCCCACTGAGGCATTACAAACGGAACAGGAGGGAAGAGGTGAGTAATGCCTTTTAAGAACCTGTTAACAACAGGGGACTTGAAAAGGGAGGGCTGATCAGGGAGCCTGAGGAAGGCCGAGATAGCACAAAGATAACCCTTGATGGTACCCAGGGCAGAACCCTGTTGGGCCAGAGAGACAAGGAACAGAAGGACCTCAGAAAGAGGGGCAGAAAGGGGATCCACAGCCTTTGCTGTGCACCATGCCACAAATTTGTTCCACCTGCAGGCGTATACCACCTTAGTGGAGGGACGCCTGGCTGCCAGAATCACATCACAAACTCCGGGAGGCAAGTCGAAAGGAATCAACTGCCGCCGCTCAATCTCCACGCAAGCAGGTGTAGACTGGACAGGTTCGGGTGGAGGACCGTCCCCTGCTGCTGCGACAGAAGATCCTCCCGAAGAGGCAGACGGATCGGGGGATCTATGCTCATATTGAGTAGCTCGGGATACCAAACTCTTCGAGCCCAGTCCGGAGCCACAAGAATGACTTGGGCCCGGTCGTGCCGAATCTTCTTCAACACTCTGGGTAGAAGTGGTATAGGCGGAAAGGCGTACAACAGACCGCAACTCCACTCGCGACGAAAAGCGTCGCCGAGCGAGTGCCGCCTTGGAAATTCCAACGCGCAGAACTGATGACATTGCGCGTTCTCTTCGGTGGCGAATAGATCTAACCAAGGCTCTCCCCACTGTAGAAAGAGTCCTTGCGCCACTTCCGAGTGAAGACGCCATTCGTGATCCATCATGCACCTGCGGCTGAGTTCGTCCGCCCTGGCGTTCAGAGAACCTGCCAGGTGTTGAACCATCAGGAACATGCCCTGATGTTCCAGCCATGTCCAGAGGCGCAGAGCCTCCTGACAAAGGGTCCAAGACCCCACCCCGCCCTGTTTGTTGCAGTACCACATGGCGGTGGTGTTGTCTGTGAACACCTGCACTACCTTCCCTTTGACAGAGGGAAGGAATGCCTTGAGTGCAAGCCGGATCGCCCGGAGCTCCAGAAGGTTGATATGGAGCCGGGACTCCGCCGGAGACCAGAGGCCTCTGATCTCCGCCTCTCCCAAGTGACCGCCCCATCCCAGAAGGGACGCGTCCGTCACAACTGTATGCTCTGGCTGGGGAAGGGAGAGGGATCTGCCCATGACCCATTGCCGGTTCGAGAGCCACCACTGCAACTGTTTTGCAGTCCCCTCCGAGATCTGGACGTGATCGGACAGGTTGCCCTGGTGCTGCGCCCACTGGAACTTCAGGTCCCACTGCAGAGCCCGCATATGCCATCTGGCATGATTGACCAGCAGGATGCAGGAGGCCATGAGGCCCAGCAGCCTCAGGGTCATCCTTACCGAAACCCAGGATAAAGGCCGAAAGATCGGAATCATAGCCTGAATATCCCGGACTCGCCGTTCGGGAGGATAGGCCCGAAACTGCGTCGTGTCCAGAACTGCTCCGATGAAAAGGAGCTGTGGAGAAGGAATCAGATGCGACTTCGGCACATTGATGGAGAACCCCAGCGAGTGCAGGAGTTCGGCCGTAGTCTGGAGGTGGGAGACGACTGCCTGGGACGAGCCCGCCTTCAGCAGCCAGTCGTCGAGGTAGGGGAAGACTGAAACCCCTGCCCGGCGCAGATGAGCCGCGACCACCGCCATCACTTTCGTGAACACCCGAGGGGCACTTGTAAGGCCAAAGGGGAGCACGGTGAACTGAAAATGCTCGTGGCCTACCGTGAACCGAAGGTAACGCCGGTGGGCCGGCAGGACGGGGATGTGGAAATATGCGTCCTGCAAGTCCAACGCTACCAACCAGTCTCCAGGGTCGAGGGCAGTCAAGACCTGAGCTAGGGTGAGCATCTTGAACTTCTCCTTCCGGAGGAAGCGATTGACGTTCCGGAGGTCCAAGATAGGACGCATGTCCTCCTTGTCCTTTTTGGGCACCAGAAAGTAGTGGGAGTAGCAACCACGCCCTACTTCTGGGGTCGGAACATGCTCGATGGCCCTCTTGGTCAAGAGGGCCGTGACTTCCTTCTGTAGAAGCACCAAGTGATCCCCTGACATGCGGTGGAGTTGAGGTGGCATGGCTGGGGGGTGGTCTCGAAGGGGAGGGAGTAGCCCCTTCGGACAATGTCCAAGACCCACCTGTCCGAGGTGATGGTGCGCCAGTGGGGAAGGTGATGCCGGACCCTGCCCCCTACTGGCGTGCCGTGCACCTGAAAGGAGGGACTAGGAGGGCTTGGAGGCCGCGGACGGGTTGGAGGTGGTGGCCTGACCCGCACGCTGGTTGCCCGATCCGCCACGGCGGAATCCACGTCCTCGGCCACGCGAAGACGCCTGCTGCGCGGGCCGGTGGCTGGGCTGCTGACGTGAAGGGGCGCCCCTACCGTGGCCACGATAGGGGCGAAAAGCAGAAGGCAGCGGAGGGCGTGTAGCAGAAAGGCCCAGGGACTTGGCAGTAGCCCGTGAGTCCTTAAAGCGCTCCAACGCATGGTCTGCTTTGGACCCAAAAAGACCGACTCCATCAAAGGGCATGTCCATGAGAGTATTCTGGACATCCCCTGAAAAACCAGTGGTTCTCAGCCAGGCGTGGCGGCGGAGCGCCACCGTCGTTGCAATCGACCTGCCCAGCGAGTCGGCGGTGTCAAGGCCACAACGGATAGTGTATTTGGCCGCATCCCTTCCTTCCGCAATGGCGCGGGAAAGCAGTGCCTGGACCTCCTCAGGGCACTGGGGCAAAACATCCGCCACCGAATCCCACAGAGAGTGGGTATAGCGGCCCAAAAGACAAGCGGTGTTAACGGACCGCAAGCCAGCACTGGAGGAAGAAAAACCTTTCTTCCCAAACTGATCCAGGCGTTTGGATTCCCTATCCGGAGGAGCGGTAGGGAAGGCGGTTTGGGAAGCGGAGGCTTGGACAACCAAGCTCTCAGGAGTGGGGTGGACAGAAAGAAACAGGGGGTCGCCCGGAGCTGGGCGATGGCGTCGTGACACGTTCCGATCCACAGGAGCCCCTGTGTTGGGCTTGGACCAGGCGCCCAAAAGAACGTCTGTGAGGGCGTCGTTAAACGGCAGCACAGTCTCCGCAGAGGAGGCTGCCGGCTGAAGCACCTCTGTCAAGATGTTAGGCTTGACCGTCAAAGTAGGGAGCTGGAGACGTAAGGCCCCAGCAGCCCTACGCAACACCGTACCAAAATTGGCCCCCTCCTCCGTAGCCACGGGAGGAGACAGCATGCCAGTGTCAGGAGAAGTATCCAGACCACTGGCCTCCCCTAGACTCTCTGTCCAGTCCTCATCATACTGACAGTTGCGAGTCAGAGGGTCATCAGACCCCTCCCAGTCCTCCTGGTCCTCCTCTGGTTCAAAATAAGGAGGAGGAGGGACATTTGGGACCCAAGGGCCCATCGGCGCCGGAGCCGGCGTCGAGCGACGTCGCTCCGGGTCCATGTCCGGAGCCGGAAGGAACTGGGGACGACGCCGCCCGGAGCCCAGGGCGGCGTCGAGAACGGCACCGGAGACATCGGCGCCGGCGGAGGTGTCGTGAGGTCGACCGGCGCCGATGGGGGTTGTGGAGCCGGGATCGAGGCCGGGGCCGAAGCCGGAGCCGGGATCGAGGCTGGAGTCCCGGGCGACGCCGGGGCCGGAGCCGCCGGCGACGCCGGAGCAACCCCATCAGGGCCCGCGGGGCCCGAAGGCGCACCGGAGGGGCCTGAAGGCCCGAAGAGGCGGGCCATGGCCGACAGGAACTCCTGTACCTTGGCCGGATCCGCCCCCGAACCCGGGAAGGGCGGGTAGGACGGGGGCGACTCCACAGGCAAGTCCGGGGCCGCGGGGCGGGGACGGTGCCGGGAGGGGCCTCAGCCGAGTCGCGAGATCGGCGAGGCGAAGTCCGAGAGCGACGATGCTTCTTGGACTTCTTGTGCTTAGACTTACCGGACGAAGAAGACTTCGACGCCGACGACCGGTGTGCACTCCGCGAGCGACCCCTGGACCTCTCACGCGACCGGGGCCTCCGTGGAGCCGAATGCCGGGCCTCGAGGAGCTTTGAGACCGCTCTCGCAAAGCTTTCGGGTTGAGGGCCTGGCATTCGGGACAAGACTCGGTGTCGTGGCCTCGGCCGAGGCAGAAGAGACACTCCCAATGCGGGTCGGTGACGGACATCATCCGCGCACAGGCGCCGCATCGCTTGAAGCCGGGCATCCCTACGACACCTTAAAGATGGAAAAACAGTGAAAAAATCACCAAAAAGTATGGTCAAAAATTGACCAGGGCACTGCTCTTCCCGGATCTGCGCTTGCTGGCGCGGAAAAGAAGAACTGACGTCAGCGCGCAGGGGCGGCGTCTAAGTACTGCCCGCGACGTCATCCCGGCGATCACGACGCCGACGACGGACGCGGAGCCGCACGACGCCGCCTACCGACGCGCAAGGGTACTGCTACGCAAAACTTTCCGGATCCAGCCTGACGCCTGGGGATATTCTAAGGTAAGGAATCTATCACTAACGTGTCTCTTTCAGATACAAGAAATAATTTGCACACAGTCAGTATCGGCATCTTTCTATATTCAATTTCCAAACTAAATATTTGGAAAACTAGGAAGTGCTTTTCCTTTAACTGCTCCAGAATGGCTGCTTTCTTTCACTCTGATACGCTCAGTGCTTAATTTGTAAAAGAATGAGTGTTGGTACCCAAGGTTCTGCTCAGAGAGGCCCACGGCTGTGGCTATTAAAAGTTAGTGCGGCTAATACCAAGGCTGTGCAGTCTTAAATCCACCTCGTGCCTGTTTAATTCACTACATGACACTCCCTGCCACTTTATCTCACTCATGCGAGTTCCTGCTTTCTACCCTTGTGATTGTTTTTCCGTATTTCTCTTCCCCCTCCTTCGTATGTTTTTTCCTCTCTTGCTCTCCATCAACGTCTGATGAGGAAAAATAAGTACTGGTCCCCAAAAATGAGTGCCAGTATCCCCAACGGCAACCACCGGCTCAGATTAAGCACTGGGTTCACTCCACTCAAGATCACCCATCATCACCATAATTGTGCCTCTTTGCAGAGGTTTTGCAGAACCAGACTTGCCCAGACGGTTGACAGAATACCCGCATTACAGTAGGAAGAGCAACATGACAAGGAAAAGCAAGATGATCCAAAGAAAAGATGTGTATGTTTGCAATACTCTGGTTGCAGCTTTGTCCTGCTTTCAGTAGGCACCCAATCTGGAACATTACGTACACTTGTGCTCGGTCTCACTTTGCATTCGGAAGCATTTAGGACATTACAGGACAAGAGGAAAAGCATATTGGAGAAGGATGTGCCACCAAATCTGAAAAACATCTCACAGGGACCCTTGGAGGGGAAATTGCAAGCACAAACCAATGGCCCCACATAATGGCCAAGGAGTCAAAAAGGTCCACATGACAGAAATTCTACAGGGAAAAGATCAACTAATGCACCTCAGAATGAAGTTCTCACTTGTGGTCTGCCATGCAGATCCCACTAACAAGGCCCAGTTTCACATTCATGAAATGCCAAGTGGCACACAATCGGGGAATCACAGTTCAACACAGTCACAACCACGCCACAGCTTGAGAGCTTCTACACAAAAATACTGGACACCACCCAACCACTCTTTCTAAATAATAATACATTGTGGTGGTGATGTGGGGCTGGATGGAAGGGTTTCAGAATCAACTGAATGGCCCTCTGATCTAGAAAGTTGATATGGATGTGCTAGCATGAAGGAGATCTTAAACCCTTGATTACATGGTCCTCCTCAACAGAAGGAAGAAGCATCCATCACCTCTGTTTGGTGTACTAGAGGGGGACAGAAAGTCTGACTGTACTTCAGTGTTTCTAGCATCATTATCACTAAAGATTGTCCAACAGTAAAGAACAAGTTACTTACCTTCGGTAACAATATATCTGTAAGAAACATAGGCTAGCTATAGATTCCTTACCTTAGAATTACCCTCAGGCGTCAGACTGGATCCAGAAAATGTTTCGTCAGCAGTACCCCTGCGCGTTGAAAGATGGCGGACGGCTCCGCGTTAGTCGTTGGCGTCGTGGTCGCCGGGATGACGTTGCGGTAGCTACTTAGACGCCGCCCTCGCGCGCTGATGTCAGTTCTTTTACACGACATTCCACGCCAGAAGCGCAGAGCCATGCAAGACACTGACCACTGGTGCACAAAACTAGGGCCCTGAAAGGGTTTCCCTGACCCTAGAAATCAGTTCGCAGAAGGGGGAGGATGGGTGGGGCGGTAAGGAATCTATAACTAACCTATGTTTCTTACAGATATATCGTTACCGAAGGTAAGTAACTTGTTCATCTGAAAGAAACAGTTAGTTATAGATTCCTTACCTTAGAATAGATACCCCAGCAATATCAACCCCTGAGGTGGGTCTGCGAACCAAGTTCACACCAGAAAGTCCTGGAGAACAGAACGGCCAAAGAAGCTGTCTCTCCAGACTTGGCTGTCCAGGCAGTAGTGTCTAGTGAATGTGTGCAGAGATGCCCACGTAACTGCCTGACAGATGTCATTAAGGCGGACTCCTCGTCCCAAAGCAGTAGTAGCTGCCGTCGCCCTGGTGGAATGGGCGCGCAGCCCCACTGGAGGCTCCTTCTTTGCCAAGGAATAACAAGCCTTAATGCACAAAACGACCCACCTAGAGATGGTCTGTTTGTGCACGGCCCGACCTTTCTTAGCGCCAACGTAGCCCACAAAGAGCTGATCAAATACCCGGAATTGTTTGGTGCGATCCAAATAAAAGGAAAGCGCCCGTTTTGGATCCAGTCGGTGGAGCCTCTCTTCTTCTTTTGAAGGATGCGGAGGCGGAAAAAAGGTGGGCAAAGTGATGGTTTGGCCAATGTGGAAAGAAGTAACCACCTTGGGAAGAAAGGAAGGTCTGGTTCTTAGTACAACCTTGTCCGGATGAACAGCCAGGAAAGGAGGTTTTGAAGAAAGAGCCTGGAGCTCACTCACCCTGCGAGCAGAGGTGATGGCAACCAGAAAAGCAGTCTTTAAGGTGAGAAGACGAAGAGGACAGTTATGAAGTGGCTCAAAGGGAGCGCACATAAGGTAAGTCAGAACCAAGTTCTAGTCCCACTGAGGCATTACGAAGGGAGTAGGAGGAAAAAGATGAGTAATGCCCTTGAGGAAGCGATTTACAACAGGGAACTTGAAAAGAGAAGGCTGATCAGAAAGACTAAGAAAGGCTGAAATAGCCGAGAGGTAGCCCTTAAAGGTGCCCAGAGCAGAGCCCTGCTGGGCCAGAGAAAGAAGGAACAAGAGAACCTCAGAAAGAGGGGCAGAAAGGGGATCCACAGCCTTTGCTGCGCACCATGCCACAAATTTGTTCCATCTACAGGTGTAAACCGTCTTAGTGGAGGGATGCCTGGCTGCAAAGATAACATCACAGACTTCGGGAGGCAGGTCAAACGACGCCAACTGCTGCCGCTCAATCTCCACACAAGGAGGTGGAGGCTGGGCAGGTTCGGGTGGAGGACCGTCCCCTGCTGCGACAGAAGATCCTCCCGAAGAGGCAGTCTGATCGGAGGATCGATGGCCATGTGTAGCAGCACGGGATACCAGACTCTTCGGGCCCAATCCGGAGCCACAAGAATGACTTGGGCCCGGTCGCGCTTGATCTTCTTCAGCACCCTGGGCAGAAGTGGTATAGGCAGAAAGGTGTATAGAAGATCGCAACTCCACTCGCGATGAAAAGCGTCGCCTAGCGAGTGCCGCCTTGGAAATTTCAACGTGCAGAATTGCCGACATTGCACGTTCTCTTCGGTGGCAAATAGATCTAACCAAGGCTCTCCCCACTGTCGAAAGAGACCTTGCACCACCTCCGAGTGGAGACGCCATTCGTGATCCATCATGCACCTGCGGCTGAGTTCGTCCGCCCTGGTGTTCAGCGAACCTGCCAGGTGTTGAACCACCAGGGATATGCCCTGATGTTCCAGCCATGTCCAGAGGCAGAGGGCCTCTTGACATAGGGGCCACGACCCCACCCCGCCTTGTTTGTTGCAGTACCACATGGCGGTGGTGTTGTCCTTGAACACCTGCACTACTCTTCCCCGGACAGAGGGAAGGAATGCTTTGAGTGCAAGACGAATCGCCCGAAGCTCCAGAAGGTAGATGTGGAGGCCGGACTCCGACGGAGACCAGAGGCCTCTGATCCCCGCCTCCCCCATGTGGCCGCCTGATCCCAGAAGTGATGCATCGGTCACCACTGTGAACTCTGGTTGGGGAAGGGAGAGGGATCTGCCATCAACCCAATCCCAGTTCGTTAGCCACCACAATTAGTGTGTAGTGCCCTCCGAAATCTGGACGCAATCGGACAGGTTCCCCTGATGCAGTGCCCACTGGAACTCCCACTGTAGAGCCTGCATATGCCATCTGGCATGGTCCACCAGCAGGATGGAGGAAGCCATCAGTCCCAGTAGCCTGAGGGTCATCCTGACTGAAACCCAGGATAGATGCTGAAAGATCGGAATCATAGCCAGAATATCCCGGACTCGCTGTTCGCGAGGATAAACCCGAAAGTGAGTCGTGTCCAGAACCGCTCCGATGAAGAGGTGCTTCTGAGAGGGAGTCAGGTGTGACTTCGGCACGTTGATGGAGAACCCCAGCGAATGCAGGAGGTCGGCCGTAGTCTGGAGGTGGGAGACGACAGCCTGGGGCGAGCCCGCCTTCAACAACCAGTCGTCGAGGTAGGGGAAGACTGGAACCCCTGATCTGCGTAGATGAGCTGCGACCACCGCCATCACTTTCGTGAACAACCGAGGGGCGCTGGTAAGGCCAAAGGGAAGCACGGTAAACTGAAAGTGCTCGTGCCCTACCGTGAACCGCAGGTCACGCCGGTGGGCCAGCAGGACGGGGATGTGAAAATAAGCGTCCTGCAAGTCCAACGCTACCATCCAGTCTCCAGGATCGAGGGCAGACAGGACCTGAGCTAGTGTCAACATTTTGAACTTCTCCTTCCGGAGGAAGCGGTTGACGTTCCTGAGATCCAAGATAGGACGCAGGACTTTGTCCTTCTTGGGCACCAGAAAGTAGTGGGAATAGCAACTATGACCTACTTCTGGGACAGGAACTCGCTCGATGGCCCCCTTGGCCATGAGTGCCGAAACTTCCTGTTGGAGAAGGGCCAGATGATCCTCCGACATGCGATGGTACTGAGGTGGCATGGATGGAGGGGTAATCTCGAAGGGGAGGGAGTAGCCCCTTCGGACTATTTGCAAAACCCACCAGTCCGACGTGATGATGCGCCAGTGGGGGAGGTGATGGCGAATATTGCCGCCCACTGGCGTTTGGTGGCCCTGAAAGGTCGGACTAGGAGGTTTTGGAGGCTGCTGCAGGGGGGGCTGTGGTGGACTGGCCCGCCCGCTGGCCCCCAGAACCACGGCGGTGGTTCCCACGTCCCCCGGCCGCGCTGGGGCTGAACAGCTTGCACTGGCTTGTGGCTCTGGGCGGGACGTGGCGGGGCACCCCTTCCGTAGCCACGAAAGGGGCGAAAAGCAGACAGCGCAGGGCGGGAGGTGGAGAGGCCCAAGGACCTGGCCGTAGCGCGAGAGTCCTTAAAGCGCTCCAGCGCGCTGTCTGCCTTGTCGCCGAATAGGCGACGGCCATCAAAGGGCATGTCCATAAGTGTGGATTGGACAATCCCTGAAAAACCAGTCGACCTCAACCAGGCGTAGCGTCGAAGGGCTATCGATGTGGAAATCGTCCTGCCTAGTGAGTCGGCGGTATCCAGCCCACAGCGGATGGTAAACTTTGCTGCGTCTCTCCCTTCGGCAACTGCACTGGAGAGTACGGCCCGGGCCTCCTCCGGGCACTGAGGCAGCACTTGTGCCACCGTATCCTACACGGAGTGGGTGTAACGGCCCAACAGACATGTGCTGTTTACCGACCGCAGTCCCAAGCTTGGAGGAAGAAAACATCTTCTTCCCAAGTTGGTCCAGCTTTTTGGATTCCCTATCAGGTGGTGCGTTAGGGAATGCGCCTCTGGAGGTGGAGGCTTGGACCACCAAGCTCTCAGGGGTGGGGTGTTGGGAGAGGAAAGTGGGGTCGCCAGGGGCCGGGCGGTGGCATCGGGCAACCATCCTATCCACAGGAGCCCAAAAGGATGTCGGTCAGGGCTTCATTAAACGGCAGCAGGGGCGCCGAAGAGCTTGCTGCCGGTTGAAGCACCTCTGTCAGGAGGTTAGTCCTGACTGCCACCGTAGGGAGCTCGAGGTTGAGCCTTGGCCGCCCTGCGCAACACCACTGCAAAGGACGCTCCCTCCTCCGTAGCCACGGTAGGAGGAGACAACATGCCAAGGTCTGGTGAGGTATCCAGACCACTGGCTTCCCCCAGTTCTTCTCTCCAGTCCGGTGCATAGCCTAACTGGTCAGTTAAAGGGTCTCCAGACCCCTCCCAGTCCTCCTCACCCTCCTCTGGCTGCCAATCCGGTCTAAAAGAGCCAGGGTAGAACAAGGGCACAAAAGTACCCGTCGGCGCCGGATCCGGCGTCGGTCTACGCCGATCTGGCTCTGTGTCTACATCGGGATGGAGGCCGGGGTCGACGCCGGCTGGGGACACAACCGGGGTCGGCTGCGGACGTGGTGCCGGTGGAAGAGGCGCCGGGAGAGGTGTAACTAGGTCGACCGATGCCGATCCGGCATCGAAGGCCCAGGGCCCCCAGCTGAGTCCGCGGGGCCCGAAGGCGCGCCGGCGGAGTCGGGCTGCCCAAAGATGGCGTGCATCGCTTCGTAAAATTGATGAAGCTGGGCAGGGGTCGCTCCAGGTCCCGGAAAGGGAGGGAAACCCGGAGTTGACCCTTCGGGCTCCGCACGCAGAGCCGTGGGAGGGGCACCACCCGCATCCCTCATCGCGTCGGACGGGGAGAAGTCGAAGAGCGACTATGCTTCTTCGACTTCTTGTGCTTCGACTTACCTGACCCCGAGTGCGAAGACTTGGAAGAAGAATGATGGTGGCTCCGCGACCGGTCCCTCGACCTCCTACGCGACCGGGACCTCGAGCGGCGCAGAGCCGACTGCCGGGCCTCGAGAAGCTTTCGGGACCGCTCCCGCAAAGACTTCGGATTCATGGTCCGGCAGTCGGAGCACGACTTGGGGTCGTGGTCACGCTCCCGGCAGAAGAGGCACACGTGGTGCGGATCCGCCACCGTCATCAGTCGGCTACAGGAACCGCAAGCCTTGAAGCCGGGCATCCCTGACGTGCACCAGGAGTCGAAGACTCAAAAATGGTGTCGACAAAAGTCATCAAAAAGTGACTGGAGGCACCACTCTCTCCGGATGTGCGCTGGCTAGTGCGGAAAAAGAAAGAACTGACGTCAGTGCGCAAGGGCGGCGTCTAAGTAGCTACCGCGACGTCATCATGGCGACCACGATGCCAACGACTAACGCGGAGCCGACCGACGCCACCTTTTGACGCGCAGGGGTAATGCTGACGAAAAATTCTCCGGATCCAGTCTGACGCCTGGGGGTGATTCTAAGGTAAGGAACCTCTAACTAACTGTTTCTTTCAGATAAGTAATTTATCACCCTGTCAGGCAGTGCAACTGCTGACACAATTGACAATGCAGACACCACACTTCAGGGCTCATACTAGATTAGGCCTGGCAAACTAGGACACAATGGGGCAGTTGGCGCAGGAGCCTCAGAACCATAAGAGCTGCCATTGAGTTAGTTGCTCTATCTTTTATCAACCAGCTGCACATGGATAAAAAGACATGTACTCCCAATCTCCGGAGATCAGTGGCCATTACTGCCAGGACCTTGATAAAGAGCTGTTGTGCCCATCTGAGTCCAAAGGAAAGAAATCTGAATTGGTTTCGCTCTGATCCTATTATGAATTATAGGAAATGACTGTGGAAATGCAGAATTGGCATAAGAAAATACTTGTGAAAATCAGTGGTCCTGCAAGTTCACATAAACCATCAAATTCTGTTGGTCAAAGGCTGCTCTATGATAAACCTTTTGAATTATTCTCGTTCTCAGGAATGTGTTGAGAATTTTGAGGTCCAATCTGGGCCTCAGTCTGCCTTCCTTCTTGCAAACAAGAAAATAGTGGGAATAAAACCCCAAAGTATTCTCTGCATCCGGAAACTACTCTTGCTGCCTCCAGAAATATGTTGAAAGCCCAGATCCAATACACAGCAAAGAATTTACTAGTGCCACCACAGTTCACTAACCCACCATCTTTGTCATGAAAATGTTTTCACGTGTAGCTAAAGAAAGGCCTGAGTATCCTGGAACCATTTATAACTAACATGAAATTCATCCCATTGTATGACAAAATGGCTTCAATGCACACACACACACAGCTGTTTCACTACAGCCAGAAGAAGGGTTATCTGCCTCATGTTTACAGAATCCTGACCTCCTTGGAGTATTTACTGCTTCAGCCTTTACGTTAATACCCCAGGCTCAGATGCTTTTAGTTAACACTTCCATTCACTCAGACAGGTCATGCTTACCTGCCTGCAGCATGTTGGGCCAAGAATCTTGAAAGGACTATTCTTGGGGCGGAATACAAACATGCAGCAAAAGATCTATCCAACAGCTCACAAATCACCCATGTCCAAAAAGAATGCACATCTGGTAGACTCAGACCACTGTGGGCAGGCAGAGCTATCAGAATTAGAATCCAGACACATCAGGGAACTAATTAGATTATGCCTAAAGAGCCAGCAACTGTGGGGTAGAATCTTTGGTTCCACCAACTGATCACTTAAGATTATGTCCTTACAAATAAAGATGTTATTTTTTTGCTCTGTATTCGGTAACTCGGGAGTGACGGTGGGAGGCCTGCATCTCTAGCAATTAAATTTAACTATATAAGACTGAATGTAATTTTTCTTGCTTTTTTGTTACTTGGCTTACAGTGAACTATAAAGAGATTGGGCCCATGTTAGCATTGTTCGTTATTTGTATTGATGTATTTTTTTATTGTACTTGCAGTGTTTTAAGTTGATGATTTACAATGATTTTGATTAATCGTACACAAAAATAAAGAACCTTGAAGCAGTGACCCAGCTTAACTGGATATGGCCATGCTCTCTGTCAGGCCATGATGCTTTCAGTGTATATGACTGATAAATTAATTTACATGGCATAGAAGCATGTCAAGCCCCAGTGTTCTAAATCTCAGGCCTTGGGCACACCCTCCTCTTGTACCTCAGCACCCGGAGGACAAAGGAGAACCATAAGACTCTCTCCTGAAGAATTGAAGTCACAGCTTGGAAGGAAAGCGCTGAAATCTGTAACAAGAAATTTAGGACTTTGTATAATCCTGGTGCAGATTATACAGTGCGTTCCTACCCATTTTCACTGACAAAAGGCGCTTGTGAGCCGCCCTTAAGCTGACGAGCTTTGGAACGCCTGCACGCTATAAGTGGGATTATACCTGAGAAAATTGGCAGCATGTCCAGCAACCCGTAAATATTCTCTACTGACGAGGGAGGAATCCTGAAACACTGGTGTCTAGAGATACATTTTCAAAAGACAGCATTAGCTGAAAAATAATATGAACTTCGTGTGAAAAAGGGAACTACAACTACCATGACGCTATGGGGTAATGGCGCTGTTACATGCAGGCAGTGTGTTCCTACCCACTTTCACTGATAAAAGACTCTTGTGAGCCGCCCCTAAGCTGACAAGCTTTGGAACGCCTGCACGCTATGAGTGGGATTACACCTGAGAAAATTGGCAGCATGTCCAGCAACCCGTAAATATTCTCCACTGATGAGGGAGGAATCCCGAAACACTGGTGTCTAGAGATAAGATATCGAAAGACGGCATTAGCTGAAAAATAATATGAACTTTGTGTGAAAAACTAAACTACAACTACCAAGACGCTATGGGGTAATGGCACTGTTGCATGCAAGCAGCGTGTTCCTACCCACTTTCACGGATTATACAGAGAACCTGTGAGGCAGGCATATAGGTGGTGCCACAACAGCATGCACCACTTATTGGTCAGCTTCGGCAGGCATGGGGTTTCAAAATGCTACCAAAATATGATGTTGCTCTCCACTCAGGAGCCATCAAGTGACTATTCCAAATAGGTAAGAATCTGGTATCCCTGACAACCCAGAGCATCTGATACCTGTATCGGAAATAGGGATACAGGAATATTTAACAGAACTGTACAGTCATATTTAGCAGTTGTATCTATTCCCCTAAGAGACTACTTCGGCCTACCTACCCCTTTTCTGCTTCAATCTATCAAATTTGCAAAGCTCGGGCTGGTGCCAGATACTTTTCATTATAGCCACCAAACATTGATATACTCTCCTGCTCTTCCTATGCCAGCAGCACAACTATCCTTTGTTCAGGGAACATTTTAAAACATGGTCTCTCCCCCTACCCATTCAATGGGGTATTTTTGACCAAATCCCAGTAACAGGACGCCCTCTGGAGTACCGGAGCGCTTTATAAGTATGTCTCATTCATTTATTTATTCTGAACAGCATGTGCACATGTTCAACACTTCACCATTTTTATTTTTACGAAAATAAAAACAAATGTTAAAAATCACAACTCAGTCACATCCATTTATACTCCTGAACTGTGTAAATTTGCTTAAGAAGAAAATCTCAGCAAGGTCAACATAGGAATTCCACTACTCTATTTGTGTGGTTTACGAGAGCAAATACATTAGGTTATAGGTTATTATTAGAAGGAAAGGTCCTTTACAATGTCTTAAAGGTTTGTTCCATCACTTGTTTGTGGGGGTCCTACATCAATTTTTTAATGACATTTTTTGGTCTTGAATACTTCTTCAAAATGTGCCAGTTCCCATAATACATTATTCCAAAAAGGCAAATTCAGCCAGTTCAAGTAGAAAATGTCATTTTATTGCAGTTGAAACTTCTGAAAGGGTCGGCTTTTTTGGGGGTGAAATGGGTTGAATCTATGGGTTTGGGCTTATGTTTGCATAGTCTTTCCTTCAAACACACCATTTAATAATGCTTGTTTATGCTATTTTGTACGTAGGGGCCATTAAGAGGGAGACATTGGTTTTGTGAGTATGGGACAAGTTTTTGAATATAGCAAATTCTGATTGTTAATGTACTTCTTGGCGCATTTTTATTTGAAAATGCAGTTTCTTTTTCTGGAGTAAATGTACATTTAAATGTGGGAATTTTACTCCTTATGTAACAAAATTCATTTTAGAATAAACACTACTTCTCATTTGAGTCAATGGATTAAAAATGAATTGAAATGAAGCAAATATGAAATTCTAATGCATGCTTTTTAGGAGAGTTAATTCCAAACAAACTCTGGACCTCCACAGCACGCAATATATCTGCTAACATGTCATCAGGCAAAAAGAAGAACCTTGACGCTTGCCATAGTGGGAAAGTAGGCATGACTACTACAGTTTCTAAGAAAATGATCTTACATGTCCTACAGACATCGAAGGCTGCAGCCATTTATAAACCTTGCAACATGGGAAACGAACTCTGGTCAAATAATCAGAATTAGAGGCTTGGTTCCATTATGAAGATGACTTGTCTATTCTACTGTAGAATAACCAAACTCACCGGGTTGGAAGATGGACTTGTGCCACAGTGCTCAGTATTCAATGAGAAATTCCACACTAGTCAAGGCTAGAATATAAAATTCTTCCTGATCCGTAACCAGAAGCTTTGTTTACAACTTTCCAAATATAATCCCAACTTTATTTAAAGAAACTCTTACTTTCCATTCACCTCTCACTTTCCCTACAAGCACTTTTTCCACTCCTTCCAAAGGAACCCTGCTATGTGTCCATTGCATGATTGCTTATATGTTTATTCGTCACAATTCCCAAGACAGTGATTGGCTGAACCATCCAAAATCTTGCTAAGAACATGTGTGACCATCATTTCTGGCACATGGTACTCCCCTCTTTCAACTAAAGAACCCCTCAACAAAAATAACATTTCTCCATAATTTGAAAAATTAAATCAGAGGACATCAAGGAAAGTCATGCAAAAATATCTATTTTTGCAATTTATGTAACCTGTTAAAGCAAGGATAAAAAGAGCCTTACTAGTAAATGCCATTAATAAAGACGACTAGTAAGCTGCACACACCAGCTGTTTGCAAAAATACACATGAACCATTACCATTGCCACTAGACGTTCACTTACTCTTGGCTTGGCTCTAGGTTTCAATTGCTCCAGTTTCTTAGCGGCTGCCTCGATGGACGCTGCTGCCCCCAACAGTTCTGTTTCAGCAATTACTGTTGGATCTTCGGGGTCCACCCACTCCGTACCTGGAATTAGGGAAAGCGAAGAGCGTAATGAAGGTCAGGATGAGCTCAGAGGGCAAACAGGGCTAACATGGACCAGTTATCTGAAGGTCAGAGCACGGTCCCCCCATAGGAGTGCATGCAAGGCTCACGGCTGTAAAGAAAATAACTGACATTGAGATGGCAAAGGCACACAGCCAAAAGGTTGTGATATCAACAAAGAGTGGATTGATGGTATGGATGAGGACTCCTGAAACACCTCTGAAGCCAATAAGCATAAGTCTCTGCCTTATCAGCCTAGATATCACTACAATTTCCTCTACGTCCCCTCTGCTCAGTATCTCTCACTGAGAGGTGAGCAGTTTGTCGTCTACTGGTCCAGTTTGATTGGGCTCACATTCACGCACTTAAAATCTCTGATACTATATCAGTAATAATAAAAAAACTACTTGTGGAGTCATACGTGCACTTACTCATACACACACTGATGTTCTGACAAACCTCATTATCTGCAGTAAATGAACCTCCATGTCTCAGTAAGAGGACAAAAGTAGTGCTGTGGGATGACTAATTAATGGGATGCGCAGCACATTAATGGGGGAGGGGGTGATGGGAACGCTGGTCAACAAGATGCACTGCACATGGCACGGAGGACCACAAGGGAGATGTTCATGATGGATACGCATGAACCAGCACAAGCTAAAAAACGTATTGATTTATTTTCTGGGTACTGTACTGTTATGTTTATATGGCCTTTAATACCACTATACAAAAACTCTTTAAGGGAAGTTTTATTTCCTCTCATGACGCTAGCCATTGGACCAGCGCGCCCCGAGAAAATCAGGAAATTTTTTGGTGGGAGGGAGGTATGACAGATAGACCATTTTTATTTGGCTTGGGTGATCCCCCAGAAAACAGTAAAGAGAGTACTGACTGCTGGTTTGATGGGAAAGTGATTTTTTTCTCTATCAACATGGGGTGAAGGCTACAAGGGTGAAATTACACCAAAATGAGGAGATCTTGTTGGACAGGCACCACAGATTTCAAACAAAGAAAGATTTCTAAACAAGAGCATCCCTGCACCTGGCTAACATGGAGGTATATTTTAATTAATATTTAATTATTTTCTTAATAGGTTTTAAAAGAATACTATGGCTCAAGCAACAATAGCACTACATATAGAATCAAATTTGAATAGCGATAGAGGCCTTGACAACCTCGATTTTAAAGCCCGGGAAGACAGCAGATCAGTGCGATTCTTATAGACCATTATCCCCAATTAATAATGACGCTAAAATTATAGCTAAAGTATTAGCTAACAGGGTAACTTTATTAATGGAAAAACTGGTGCTGCCAGACCAGGCAGGATTTATCCCGGGAAGAGCCACATCTCACAATCTCCATACCCTGTTCTCCATCATGCAGGATATTGACCCCGAAATGAAGGCAGTGGCTGTTTTTCTAAACGCCACAAAAGCGCTCGATTCAGTAGAGTGGGATTACGTACTGGGGATATTGCAACGTATGGGAATGCCAATAGGTTTTCTTTCATGGATAAAATTATATACCTCCCCAACCGCCAGGATATTGCTAAATGGTAAAAGCTCATCGCCTTTTTCGATTACTAGGGGGAGAAGGCAAGGATGCCCTCTGTCTCCCCTGTTATTTGCTCTGGCCGTTGAGCCCTTGGCGTCCAAACTCGCAGCACCACCGAGACAGAGCCTTGCCATACCCCATGCGCCAGGTTTTAATCTCCCTTTATGCAGATGACATCACTCTATATATTAGAGAGCCACAACATAATCTGAATCCAGTAATGAGAGAGTTCATTGTTTTTGGGGAACTCTCAGGGGTACATATCAATTGGGGAAAGTCACAAATATACCCGTTGACACCTGCTACTATATCATGTCAATTAGACTACCCGATAACATGGTGTGAGACCGAAATAAAGTATCTGGGGATACACATAACAGCTGATCGGGCAGAACTAATGAGGCTTAACTACGGCACAGCATTGGCCTCAATAACTAGTTGGGTAACGCGCTGGATATCTCTCCCCCTATCTCTCGCGGGAAGAACATCTCTCATTAAAATGATCATTCTCCCTAAGCTATTATATTTGTTTATGAACATACCATACTATCCTGGTAAACATTTCTTTGCTGCGCTAAAGACGGAGGTGGTGCGCCTGACATGGGGAGGCAAACAGCCGAGATTAAAATGGGATATGCTTACCAAGACTTACGCACAAGGTGGTTTTGAGGTCCCCAATTTGGAGCTACATTACATATGTGCTCAAGCACATTACGCGGCATATTGGTTTAACCCACCTCCATATATGCCACACATAGCAGTAGAACAGACCTACACTGATCCAGCCCCTCTAGCAGGGGCCCTAAACACTACTCATAAATCTCGGGAAAAAGACCCCACAACTATGGCCTGCACTGTTGTCGCTTGGAAACGCATTGCTGACCTGCTTAAGGCCCGGATGTTATACTCTCCTCTACTACCGCTCCTTTATCATCCACATATGCAGATACTACAGGAAACTGGTTTTAAACAGATGCTGCGTAAGCTCAACATACAGAAATGGGGAGATTTATATAACAATGGTCAATTCCGCACGATGGAACAATTTTTTAATGGAATAGACCCCACATCTATGGATATATTCCTCTTTGTGAGACTGAGACAAAGTATTAAAACGTACACGCCGGCCTTTCCTATGGAGCCGCCGACTCTCTCTCCATTACACACATTATTACAGGCAGAAACACCTAAACATGTGGTTTCCTTGCTATACCATAACATTCAAACCAGTCTTGCGGCAGATCACTGCTTGGCACGAGAGTCATGGGAAAAGGAATTGGGATTTGAACTGACAGATAAGCAATGGGAATATTGTTGTACACAAACTGGGCGTATCTCTGCAAGTAGTCGCTTACGCATCATTCATTACAAATTCCTGCATCGTTTATATTATACTCCGGCCAAAATGCATAAGTTTAAACTTAGAGACAACGAACGATGCGACAGGTGTGGTAGCGAAAGAGCGAACTTCATGCACCTTTCTTGGGACTGCAGTAACGTCAACCAATTTTGGCATCCAGTTTTTACAGCGCTTACACAAATTACATCAACGCTCATACCTGCATCCCCAATATTGGCTTTGCTAGGTCACACCGAACATATAGCTGTAGGATGCAGGAAGTAAGTAGCGCTGGGGCTGCTATTAGCTAAACGAAAGGTGGCCTGCAAGTGGGGGAGGGGGAAGGG
Source organism: Calotriton arnoldi (assembly GCA_963921515.1). Classification (NCBI taxonomy): domain Eukaryota; kingdom Metazoa; phylum Chordata; class Amphibia; order Caudata; family Salamandridae; genus Calotriton; species Calotriton arnoldi. The sequence continues at coordinate 1,487,047 of CAWUFW010000230.1, forward strand.
CCCCTAAATTTAAGGACTGGTTTCGTGACTTTGTATTCTGGCAGGAACAATCTCTGACATATGCGGAATTACTCCTGCCATCATCACGCCCAAAAGATATTTGGGACCCCCCGAAAGCGTACTTAATAACACATCCGTTAGATGGCGAATAGATCCTAAAATTAGGGAAAAGACTGAAATTGCACATGCAGTAAATACAGGCATAGGCCATAGAGCTGGTATGATACGATTTACCTTGTGGGAGAGGATGTTTTTTTTTCCTTTCCTCTTTCAGATATGGAACAATATGAGCGGTCACCCGGACACAAGTTTGAATAAGAGGAGGAGAACAGAGGAGTAAGGACTTATTTGATAGATAAATACAGCCATTTGATGTATACGTCTAAATATGTAACCAAACATATAGCACATGAAGAAATGTAGCTTTCGTTAAATGTGAACTTGGAAGTGCATGTAAGACATAACTACTAAGTGCACAAGTTACTAACTTGTGTAACGATATATCTGTAAGAGACAGTAGTTAGTGACAGATTCCTTACCTTAGAATATCCCCAGGCGTCAGGCTGGATCCGGAAAGTTTTTGCGTAGCAGTACTCTTGCGCGTCGGTAGGCGGCGTTGTGCGGCTCCGCGTCCGTCGTCGGCATCGCCGGGATGACGTCGCGGGCAGTACTTAGACGCCGCCCCTGAGCGCTGACGTCAGTTCTGTACACGACTTTCCGCGCCAGGAACGCAGAGCCATGCAAGAAGCTGACATTGGTGTCTGAAAAATACTAGGGCCCTGAAAGGGATGTCCTTAACCCTAGAAATCAGTTCGCTTAACAGGGAGGATGGGTGGGGCGGTAGGAATCTGTCACTAACTACTGTCTCTTACAGATATATCGTTACACAAGTTAGTAACTTGTGCATCTGAAAGAGACACGTTAGTGACAAATTCCTTACCTTAGAATAGATACCCCAGCAATACCAACCCCGGTGGTGGGTCTGCGAACAGATTCAGACAAGGAAGACCCGGAGGACAGAACGGCCAAAGAAGCCGTCCCTCCGGACCTGGCTGTCAAGGCAGTAATGTTTGGTAAACGTGTGCAGCGAGGCCCACGTAGCTGCCTGACATATATCCTGTAACGGAACACCGCGGCCTAAAGCCGTGGTAGCAGCCGTTGCCCTGGTGGAATGGGCACGCAGCCCAACAGGAGGCTCCTTCTTAGCCAAAGAATAGCAGGCCTTGATGCACAAGATGACCCAGGGGGAAATGGTCCTTTTATGTACCGCCCGACCTTTTTTGGCGCCAAAGTAGCCAACAAAGAGCTGGTCATCCAACCGGAACTGTTGTGTGCGGTTGATGTAAAAGGAAAGCGCACGTTTTGGGTCCAGACGGTGGAGCCTCTCTTCCTCTCTGGAAGGATGCGGAGGCGGAAAGAAGGTGGTCAAAGTGATGGTCTGCCCAATGTGGAAGGCAGTAACCACCTTTGGCAAGAAGGACGGACGCGTCCGAAGAACAACCTTGTCTGGATGAACAGACAGAAAGGGGGGTTTGCATGAAAGAGCCTGGAGCTCACTCACCCGCCGAGCGGAGGTGATGGCTACCAGAAAGGCTGTCTTCAGAGTAAGAAGACGAAGAGGACAGTTATGCAGAGGCTCAAAGGGAGCGCACATTAAGAAAGTAAGAACCAAGTTTAAGTCCCACTGAGGCATTATAAACGGAACAGGAGGAAAGAGGTGTGTAATGCCTTTAAGAAACCTGTTAACAACAGGGGACTTGAAAAGGGAGGGCTGATCAGGGAGCCTGAGGAAGGCCGAGATTGCACAAAGATAGCCCTTGATTGTACCCAGGGCAGAACCCTGTTGGGCCAGAGAAAGAAGGAACAGAAGAACCTCAGAAAGAGGGGCAGAAAGGGGATTCCCAGCCTTTGCTGTGCACCATGCCACAAACTTGTTCCACCTGCAGGCGTATACCACCTTAGTGGAGGGACGCCTGGCTGCCAGAATCACATCACAAACTTCGGGAGGCAAGTCGAAAGGAATCAACTGCTGCCGCTCAATCTCCACGCAAGCAGGTGTAGACTGGACAGGTTCGGGTGGAGGACCGTCCCCTGCTGCTGCGACAGAAGATCCTCCCGAAGAGGCAGACGGATCGGGGATCGACGCTCATACTGAGTAGCTCGGGATACCAAACTCTTCGAGCCCAGTCCGGAGCCACAAGAATGACTTGGGCCCGGTCGCGCCGAATCTTCTTCAACACTCTGGGTAGAAGTGGTATAGGCGGAAAGGCGTACAACAGACCGCAACTCCACTCGTGACGAAAAGCATCGCCGAGGCGAGTGCCGCCTTGAAATTCCAACGCGCAGAACTGCTGACATTGCGCGTTCTCTTCGGTGGCGAACAGATCTAACCAAGGCTCTCCCCACTGCTGAAAGAGACCTTGCGCACCTCCGAGTGAAGACGCCATTCGTGATCCATCATGCACCTGCGGCTGAGTTCGTCCGCCCTGACGTTCAGGGAACCTGCCAGGTGTTGAACCATCAGGAGGATGCCCTGATGTTCCAGCCATGTCCAGAGGCGCAGAGCCCCCCTCCCTGTTTGTTGCAGTACCACATGGCGGTGGTGTTGTCTGTGAACACCTGCACTACCTTCCCTTTGACAGAGGGAAGGAATGCCTTGAGTGCAAGTCGGATCGCCCGGAGCTCCAGAAGGTTGATATGGAGCCGGGACTCCGCCGGAGACCAGAGGCCTCTGATCTCCGCCTCTCCCATGTGACCGCCCCATCCCAGAAGGGACGCGTCCGTCACGACTGTGTGCTCTGGCTGGGGAAGGGAGAGGGATCTGCCCCTGACCCATTGCCGGTTCGAGAGCCACCACTGCAACTGTTTTGCAGTCCCCTCCGAGATCTGGACGTGATCGGACAGGTTGCCCTGGTGCTGCGCCCACTGGAACTTCAGGTCCCACTGCATAGCCCGCATATGCCATCTGGCATGATCGACCAGCAGGATGCAGGAGGCCATGAGGCCCAGCAGCCTCAGGGTCATCCGTACCGAAACCCAGGATAGAGGCCGAAAGATCGGAATCATAGCCTGAATATCCCGGACTCGCCGTTTGGGAGGATAGACCCGAAACTGCGTCGTGTCCAGAACAGCTCCGATGAAAAGGAGCTGTGGAGAAGGAATCAGGTGCGACTTCGGCACGTTGATGGAGAACCCCAGCGAGTGCAGGAGTTCGGCCGTAGTCTGGAGGTGGGAGACGGCTGCCTGGGACGAGCCCGCCTTCAGCAGCCAGTCGTCGAGGTAGGGGAAGACTGGAACCCCTGCCCGGCGCAGATGAGCTGCGACCACCGCCATCACTTTCGTGAACACCCGAGGGGCGCTGGTAAGGCCAAAGGGGAGCACGGTGAACTGAAAATGCTCGAGGCCTACCGTGAACCGCAGGCAACGCCGGTGGGCCGGCAGGACGGGGATGTGGAAATATGCGTCCTGCAAGTCCAACGCTACCATCCAGTCTCCAGGGTTGAGGGCAGTCAAGACCTGAGCTAGGGTGAGCATCTTGAACTTCTCCTTCCGGAGGAAGCGATTGACGTTCCGGAGGTCCAAGATAGGACGCATGTCCTCCTTGTCCTTTTTGGGCACCAGAATGTAGTGGGAGTAGCAACCACGACCTACTTCTGGGGTCGGAACGCGCTCGATGGCCCTCTTGGCCAAGAGGGCCGCAACTTCCTTCTGAAGAAGCACCAAGTGATCCCCTGACATGCGGTGGAATTGAGGTGGCATGGCTGGGGGGATGGTCTCGAAGGGGAGGGAGTAGCGCCTTCGGACAATGTCCAAGACCCACCTGTCCGAGGTGATGGCACGCCAGTGGCGAAGGTGATGGCGGACCCTGCTCCCTACTGGCGTGCTGTGCACCTGAAAGGAAGGACTAGGAGGGCTTGGAGGCCGCGGACGGGGCGGGGTTGGTGGCCTGACCCGCACGCTGGTTGCCTGACCCGCCACGGCGGGAGCCAAGTCCTCAGCCACGCGAAGACGCTTGCTGCGCGTGCCGGTGGCTGGGCAGCGGACTTGACTGGGCGCCTCTTCCGTGGCCACGAATGGGGCGAAAAGCAGATGGCTGCGGAGGGCGTACAGCAGAAAGGCCCAGGGACTTGGCCGTAGCCCGCGAGTCCTTGAAACGCTCCAGCGCATGGTCTGCCTTGTTCCCAAAAAGACCGACCCCATCAAAGGGCATGTCCATAAGAGTGTTTTGGACATCACCCGAGAAACCAGTGGTTCTCAGCCAGGCGTGACGGCGCAGCGCCACTGTCGTTGCAAGCGATCTGCCTAGCGAGTCGGCGGTATCAAGGCCACATCTGATGGTGTACTTTGCCGCATCTCTTCCCTCCGCAATGGTGCGGGTAAGCAGCGTCTGGACCTCCTCAGAACACTGGGGCAGAACTTGTGCCACCGAGTCCCACAAGGAGTGGGAATATCGGCCCAAGAGGCAAGTGGTATTGACGGACCGCAAGCCAGCACTGGAGGAAGAAAAGACCTTCTTCCCAAATTGATCCAGGCGTTTGGATTCCCTATCCGGGGGAGCGGTAGGGAAGGCGCTTTGGGAAGCAGAGGCTTGGACAACCAAGCTCTCAGGGGTGGGGTGTTGGGAGAGGAACAGGGGGTCGCCCGGAGCAGGGCGATGGCGTCGGGCTACATTCCTATTTCTATCCACAGAAGCCCCTGTGGTGGGCTTGGACCAGGTGCCCAAAAGAACGCCTGAAAGCGCCTCGTTAAACGGCAGCAGTGGCTCCGAGGAGGTAGCCGCTGGCTGAAGCACTTCCATCAGGATGTTAGTCCTGACAGCCACTGTAGGCAACTGGAGGTGTAAGGCCCCAGCTGCTCTACGCAACACCGTTGCAAAGTTTGCTCCCTCCTCCGTTGCCACGGAAGGAGGAGACAGCATGCCAGAGTCAGGGGAGGTGTCCAGACCACTGGCATCCCCAAGCTCCTCAGCCCAGTCCTGTTCAAACTCACACTGCTGTGTGAGAGGGTCATCAGACCCCTCCCAGTTCTCTTTGTCCTCCAATTCTGGTTCAAAATAAGGAGGAGGGACATGCGGGACCCAAGGTCTCATCGGCGTCGGAGCCGGCGTCGAGTGACACCGGTCCGGCGCCGTGTCCGGATCCGGAGAGAACCGGGGAACGACGCCGCCCGGAGCCCCGGGCGGCGTCGGGAACGGCACCGTAGAGATCGGCGCCGGTGGAGGTGTCGTCAGGTCAACCGGCTTCGATCGGGGTTGTGGCAGCACCGGAGCCGGGGTCGAGGCCGGGGCCGGAGCCGGGGCTGGGACTGGTGTGACAGGCGGCGCCGGGACCGGAGTCGCCGGAGAAACCCCATCAGGGCCCGCAGGGCCCGAAGGCGCACCTGGGGACCTTGAGGCCCGAAGAGGCGGGCCATGGCCGACAGGAACTCCTGTATCTCGGCCGGAGTTGCCCCCGAACCCGGGAAGGACGGGTAATGCGGGGGTGGCTCCACAGGCACTCCCGGAGCCGCGGGGACGGTGCAGACAGGACCCTCAGCCGAGTCGCGAGACCGGCGAGGGGAAGTCGTCGAGCGATGGCGCTCCTTCGACTTCTTATGCTTCGACTTACCGGAGGAGTGCGAAGACTTGGACCCCGACGACCGATGAGGACTCCGCGACCGGCCCCTCGACCTCTCGCGTGACCGGGGCTTGGCGTGGCGCGGAGCCGACTGCCGGACCTCGAGGAGCTTTCGAGACCGCTCTCGCAAAGCCTTCGGATGCAAGGCCTGGCAGTCGGGGCACGACTTCGTGTCGTGGTCGCGGCCGAGGCAGTAGAGACATTCCTGATGCGGGTCTGTGATCGACATCATTCGACCACAGGCGTCGCATGGCTTGAAGCCGGGCATCCCTACCGACACCTTCGGAGTCGAGAGACTCGAGAAAACAGTGAAAAAATCACCCAAAAACTTAGTCAAAAAATGACGAGGGCACTGCTCTTCCCGGATCTGCGCTTAGTGGCGCGGAAAAAGAAAGAACAGAACTGACGTCAGCGCGCAGGGGCGGCGTCTAAGTACTGCCTGCGACGTCATCCCGGCGATCCCGACGCCGGACGCGGAGCCGCACGACGCCGCCTACCGACGCACAAGGGTACTGCTCCGCAAAAACTTTCCGGATCCAGCCTGACGCCTGGGGATATTCTAAGGTAAGGAATCTGTCACTAACGTGTCTCTTTCAGATGTACTGATACTGTAATACTGTTTTGAACATATGCTAAATGCCAATAAAAAGAATAAATAAAAAAAATAAAAAACATGTATAGCGATCAAAAAGAGATATATTTTTCATTGAAGAGTTCTGAAGGACATCTTCAATTTCTACTGGAGTGGTCTAAAATATCAGTACAAAAACCCAAGGTGAATGTGCACAATTCGGAGCACCATTCAGAATCCCAAGTACCAATAACAACAGGAAATATTCTGGTTATTGTTAGCTGCCCATCTACAATGCTATCTTGCACAGCTCCCATACACTGAACTACTCTCAAACTTGCAACAAAAAAATAATTACTTTTGAGGGAAAACATTGATGTTGTTTTGCTTTGTACATGTTCGTTTTGCGGAGACTTTTTTTTATCTTCATGCCCTTTTTTTGCTGTCTCTTGTAGGAGCTTGAAAACAGTGGATACAGCTGGCGGGAAGGTGTGTGCAGGTTGCCTCAGGCTGCCGGCTTACCTACAGCCGGTCAACAATTTGCCAAGAGAGGAGGATTGCAGAATGCCAACAGCATTGACCACACTATTTCAAACGCATAAGAAGAGGCTTAAGTAGGGTACTTAGGTACCGTGTAGTAATGTGGTAAGATTTTTGCATGTTGTAGTTGGAAATGCCATAGCTCTGGAGAGAAGCGCTACCTGCGTTGCTCTCCTGTTGATGTCGCTACTGCCCTATCTATTTGAGCTGTATGGGAATGGTGGTCATAGCAAGTAATTTATAATAAAACCATTTTCACCTGTCCACTTCAGGGGCAAAATGCCTATAGGCCTCCCCATGTAAAACACAACTCTCAATCGTTTTTTGCATCTACATGTGTTTATTTTATAGTTGAGTGAGAGGGCGTCCGCATACCTATTCAAATGCACAGCCACATCCCTTTTGGCTGCTTATGTGTGTGAGAACCCAAAATGGGGGAGGGTTTTGTATGAGGCTGCCCAGGTCTCTGCTTAACTGGGAGCCCACAATTTAGCATTGTTTCCTTCCTGTCTTATACTGTGTTTGGGTGGGAGTGTCAGACCTTTAGTCTTTGTAGTTGCCTCAGTATCTGCCCGAGCCCCTCCTCATCATCTTACCTCAATTTGCATCTGCAAGAGATGTGGCCTGCTATCGGAGACCTCACCACTGCAGGAGAGCCTCCTTTTGCATTTGACTCTGCATGTTTGTTGTGATCGTGCAGCGTCACTACATGGGTCTTCACTGAATTTAAATGTGGTAGGAAAGCTTATTGGTCAGCTATGATTAGCCCTCTTGACCATTAAGTTGTTCCAAGGTGTCAACAATCTAGGAAGAAGCTGCACACCAGTGAAGTTGAGAAGGATTGTGATCCATGATAGAATATTACTGGACTTCTGTCTTCCTATCATACTGATTGAAGTTGTGCTGTAGTGACCGTTGAGGGGAGAGCCCTGATGGCTGTGGGAGAGGATGCTGGTCCGAACTTTACAGGAGAGCCTACCTGCCAGTTGAGTTCATAAGCTCAGCTGCTGGTTAGGACCGGTCAAAGTTGACAAGGACACCACTGCTCTAGTCCACAAGGTTGCCAGGTGCTGTTCAGCAGGTTACACCCAAATTCACTGACATCATTGTCATCGCCTAGTGTGAATGGGAAGAGCCGGCATCTACTACATCAGTGTAAGAGTCAGCTTCCTACCTGAACCAGTCCATGCTGCAGGAGAGCCAGTGCATGCCTTCTACTTGGCCCTGCGGGCCTTGAAGATTACTCTGGCTTCAATCCCTTGCTGGCTAGTTGGTTAACTAGCTCGAGAAGGTAGGCAAAGCATGGAACCATTGACTGCATCCAAATGAGCAGGTTGGGAGATTTTCCCAATCTGAATCCCTGGTCCTCTATTTCCAGTTTTGTCTTTGTTGAAGAGATTACCAGAGTCTGTGTCCCCAGGTTTGTAGGCACGCTTACATTCAAACTGTGGCAATGGTTTCCAAAATATAGGGCTTTTAAACTGTGCACTTGCGTGTGGAATCTGTTGTTCTGGTACCAGCACCAACTACAGTCCACTACGACTCAGTTATCCACTTCAGGGTCCAAAAGTACTGTGGGCTCAAAACACGAGTGGTGAAAAAGGACTCTGTGTGTCATAACTGGAGCAAAGTAGCCTCTGAAAGCCCTGGGACCACAGGAGCCAGATTTCACAGCTGTAACCATCTTAGTTCTACACTGGTGTAACATTATAGATGGATTGTAATATTATGTCTGTGATAATGCAAGTGTGCGTGACCCAACCACAAGAATGCTCTGGTGGATCACAATCAATTAAATTGGCCTTTTCAGTTGAGGAGGCAAATAAAATGGAAATGTTGTTTATGAGGAACGGGGAGAAGTGTTTGTGGTTCAGAATGGAGGAGGGAGTCATAGAATACAGAATTACACACCACGTGACCTCAGGCTACCTATGAATCTGCAGAGACCTAGAACTGGGCTAATTCTAAGCTAAGGGAAGTATTAACATTCACTTGATATCCCAACTGGAAGGAGAGAAAATACACTCAAACCAGTGCTTATCTTCCAAAGAACTAAAAAATGAACAATCCCCTTTGAGTACTCAGCAGAAATAGTTTTGGAAACAAAAGAAATGCCAAATGTAAAAAAACTTTGAATTAACCTATCCCACTGTACATCCAAATTTCAATCTGTAGGTAACTCCTAAAATCTCGGACCAAGAGAGCACAGAATTACTACAAATACCAAGAGGGCATATATTTCTAGTGCACTGACAATTTAGAGGACTGCATAAACATACAGTACAAAGAAACAACCAGCAAGTCTTCAATTGGATGGTCAAACTTGTACGCTTTCTTTTTTATAACCAAGCCTTTTTATAGAACAGTCTTTTCCTGCCTCCTACAGCGAAAATTGTTTCCTCTTGTGACCGTGGTTTGAAAGATATGCCTTCGACAAAACACAGATGCGCTTCGATTATTTGGCCACAGTAATTAGGAAATGACTGTCGAAGCTACAAATATGCATTGACTAATGCTACTGTAATGAACACAGATACTATGATAGAGACACTGTGTGGGCAGTAATGTTCATTCCATTCTTATCTCCAAAATATATTTAAGGCATTTTATTGAAAACTTATTCAAGCAAAAAATAAAATTAATGAAAAAACATCCATCAAAATTAGCATAAGAAGGCAAGGGACAAGGTCAAAATTACAGTTGGGGCCCAGTGTAGGATTAAAAATAGACCTCGATTAGGGTCAGAGTAAAGGGCTTAATGAAAGGTAGGGCTAAGGTCAAGGTGAGGGTATGATGAGAATAAGGGACTTACATTAAGGTTATGTTAATGAAGAAGAGGAGGATGATGTAGCAAACCATGCAACCTCGGATCAGGAAGTTATTAAGCACACCTCACACAACACGAGTTGTTTCTCTGACAGATGTATCCAGGGAGAAGGGGCAAGTAAAAGGTATAGATGGAGGACCTGCATCAGCTTGGCAGGTGGAATGGGCACTGATTCGTTCTGGAGCCTTTGTTCCAGGAAATGCATCAGAAATCTTGATGCCCATCACATTTTAATGTGCTGCTCTCTGTTTGAAAACTGAACTCTACTTTTCTTCAGGAAAAACCGACAGAAAATCCTTTGTTAAGATGTAGAAACTTAAAGCCTTTTTTGGCTCAAAACAATATGGTCTCTTAGGAGCCTTGGGTGGACGTGGAGGAGGACTGGACATTAGCAAGCTGGTCTTTGTTGGGCCAGGGCGAAGTCTCAGAGAGAAACTAGAAAAGGTTTTGGAGGGTACATGTTTTTTCTTGCAGATTTATATACCGCAAACTCGACCCGAAGGTATTGGAGCGCTTTACATGAGCCCCAGTTACGTTACACAAGGACACATTCATTATTTGGTAGGCGCTGGGAGATTAAGTGATTTGCCCAGAATCACAGGATATTGAGCAGACGCCAAGACTCAAACCCGGTTCATCAAACCATTAAGAAACTACATAACAACAAGTATTGAAAGGACAGAATCTGATTCAGGCAACCACAAAGCCCTTAAATGCACAGGCATTAAGGTATTCCCAAGCCAGATATAAAACAAATCCCAGATAGTAGATGTGGAACACAGCAATGGGTCGGTATCCCTTTGTCTACATGAAGCACAAGTTGCTACTTGTGTAACGATATATCTGTAAGAGACATTAGTTAGTGATAGATTCCTTACCTTAGAATATCCCCAGGCGTCAGACAGAAAGTTTTTCGTCAGCAGTACCCCTGCGCGTCGGTAGGTGGCGTCGTGCGGCTCCGCGTCCGTCGCTGGCGTCGTAAGCGCCGAGATGACGTCACGGAGACTACTTAGGCGCCACCCATGCGCGCTGACGTCCGTTCTGTACACGACTTTCCGATCCAGGAACGCAGAGCCATGCAAGAAACTGACCACTGGTGCCATGAAACTAGGGCCCTGAAAGGGATGACCTTAACCCTAGAAATCAGTTCGCAGAACGGGGAGGATGGATGGGGCGGTAAGGAATCTATCACTAACTAATGCCTCTTACAGATATATCGTTACACAAGTAGTAACTTGTGCATCTGAAAGAGACACTTTAGTGATAGATTCCTTACCTTAGAATAGATACCCCAGCAATATCAACCCAGGTGGTGGGTCTGCGAACAAGATTACACCAGAAAGTCACGGAGAACAGAACGGCCAAAGAAGCCGTCTCTCCGGACTTGACTGTCAAGGCAGTAATGCTTGGTAAACGTGTGCAGCGAGGCCCACGTAGCTGCCTGACAAATGTCCTGCAAGGGAACGCCGCCTCCCAAGGCAGTAGTGGCTGCCGTGGCCCTGGTCGAATGGGCACGCAGCCCCACAGGAGGCTCCCTCTTGGCCAACGAGTAACATGCTTTTATGCACAGAACAACCCACCGAGAGATGGTTCGTTTGTGCACGGCCCGGCCTTTTTTGGCGTCCACGTAGCCAACAAAGAGGTGGTCATCCACCCGGAACTTTGTGTGCGCTTCAGATAGAACGAGAGCACACGTTTTGGGTCCAGACGGTGAAGCCTCTCTTCCTCTTTTGAAGGATGCGGAGGCGGAAAGAAGGTGGGCAAAGTGATGGTGTGCCCGATGTGGAAGGGCGTGACAACCTTTGGCAAGAAAGAAGGACGGGTCCTTAAAACCACCTTGTCCGGATGAACAGAAAGGAAAGGAGGTTTGGAAGAAAGAGCCTGGAGCTCACTCACTCTTCTGGCAGAGGTGATAGCGACCAGGAAAGCCGTCTTGAGAGTGAGAAGACGCAAAGGACAGTGATGAAGGGGCTCGAAGGGAGCGCACATCAGGTATGTCAAGACAAGGTTTAAGTCCCATTGGGGCATTATGAACGGCACGGGAGGAAATGTGTGCGTAATGCCCTTGAGGAAACGGGTAACAACCGGGGACTTAAAAAGAGAAGGCTGATCTGGAAGCCGTAGAAAGGCGGAGATGGCCGAAAGATAACCTTTGATGGTGCCCAGAGCAGAGCCCTGCTGGGCCAAGGATAGAAGGAACAGAAGAACCTCAGAAAGAGGGGCAGAGAGGGGATCCACAGCCTTTGCTGTGCACCATGCCACAAATTTGTTCCACCTGCAGGCGTATACCGTCTTAGTGGAGGGACGCCTGGCTGCCAGAATGACATCACAGACTTCAGGAGGAAGATCGAAAGCTGTCAACTGTCGCCGCTCAATCTCCACGCATGGAGGTGGAGGCTGGACAGGTTCGGGTGGAGGACCGTCCCCTGCTGCTGCGACAGAAGATCCTACCGAAGAGGCAGTCGGATCGGGGGATCGATCGCCATGCTGAGTAGCTCGGGATACCAGTATCTTCGTGCCCAATCCGGAGCCACAAGGATGACTTGGGACCGGTCGCGCCGAATCTTCTTCAGCACTCTGGGCAGAAGTGGTATAGGCGGAAAGGCGTACAATAGACCGCAACTCCACTCGCGACGAAAAGCGTTGCCGAGCGAGTGCCGCCTTGGAAATTCCAACGCGCAGAACTGATGACATTGCGCGTTCTCTTCTGTGGCGAATAGATCTAACCAAGGCTCTCCCCACTGCTGAAAGAGACCTTGCGCCACGTCCGAGTTCAGACGCCATTCGTGATCCATCAAGCACCGGCGGCTGAGTTCGTCCGCCCTGGCGTTCAGAGAACCCGCCAGGTGTTGAACCACCAAGGTAATGCCTTGATGTTTCAGCCATGTCCAGAGGCGCAGAGCCTCCTGACATAGGGTCCAGGACCCCACCCCGCCCTGTTTGTTGCAATACCACATGGCGGTGGTGTTGTCCGTGAACACCTGCACTACACTTCCCCGGACAGAGGGAAGGAATGCCTTCAGTGCAAGTCGGATCGCTCGAAGCTCCAAAAGGTTGATATGGAGCCGGGACTCCGCCGGAGACTAGAGGCCTCTGATCTCCGCCTCTCCCAAGTGGCCTCCCCATCCCAGGAGGGACGCATCCATCACCACTGTGTGCTCCAGTTGGGGAAGGGAGAGGGATCTGCCATGGACCCAATCGCGATTCGTGAGCCACCACTGCAATTGTCGTGCAGTGCCCTCCGAGATCTGGACATGATCGGACAGGTTGCCCTGATGCTGTGCCCACTGGAACTTCAGGTCCCCCTGCAGAGCCCGCATATGCCATCTGGCATGTTGCACCAGCAGGATGCAGGAGGCCATCAGGCCCAGGAGCCGGAGGGTCAACCTGACCGAAACCCGGGATAGAGGCTGAAAGATCGGAATCATAGCCTGAATATCCCGGACTCGCTGCTCGGGAGGATAAACCCAAAACCGCGTCGAATCCAGAACCGCTCCGATGAAGGGGAGCTTCTGAGAGGGACTCAGGTGCGACTTCGGCACGTTGATGGAGAACCCCAGCAAATGCAGGAGGTCGGCCGTAGTCTGAAGGTGGGTGACAACTGCCTGGGGCGAACCCGCCTTCAACAACCAGTCGTCGAGGTAGGGGAAGACGGACACCCCTGACCTGCACAGGTGAATAGCGACCACCGCCATCACTTTCGTGAACACCCGAGGGGCGCTGGTAAGGCCGAAGGGGAGCACAGCAAACTGAAAATGCTCCTGGCCTACCATGAACCGCAGGTAACGCCGGTGGGCCGGCAGGACGGGGATGTGAAAATATGCGTCCTGCAAGTCCAACGCCACCATCCAGTCTCCAGGGTCGAGAGCAGCCAAGACCTGAGCCAGAGTCAACATCTTGAACTTCTCCTTCCGGAGGAAGCGATTGACGTTCCGGAGGTCCAAGATGGGGCACAAGCCCCCCTTGTCCTTCTTGGGGACCAGAAAGTAGTGGGAATAACAACCACTCCCTACTTCTGGCCCAGGAACACACTCGATGGCCCCCTTGGCCAAGAGGGCCGTGACTTCCTGCTGGAGAAGCGCCAAGTGTCCCCCCGGCATGTGGTGGTACTGAGGTGGCATGGCTGGAGGAGTGGACTGAAAGGGAAGGGAGTAACCCTTGCGGATGATCTGCAACACCCACTCGTCCGATGTGATAGCGTGCCAGTGGGGGAGATGATGGCGGATCCTGCCACCCACTGGCGTGCCCCACAAAGCTCGGATTAGGAAGGTTTGGAGGTAGAAGCAGCGGGGGCGGAGGTGGACTGACCTCCACGCTGATTCCCAGACCCGCCCCTGCGGAAACCGCATCCGCGCTGAGGCTGGTTCTGCACAGGCTTGCTGAAGGAAGGTGCTTGGGCGCCCCTTCCGTGGCCACGAAAGGAACGAAAACCAGGAGTGGCTGGGCTTTTCGTGGAAAGACCTAAGGACTTGGCCGTGGCCCGCGAGTCCTTAAAACGCTCCAGCGCACTGTCGGCTTTATCGCCAAACAGGCGAGTGCCATCAAAGGGCATGTCCATGAGTGAGCTTTGGACATCTGGCGAGAACCCGGTAGATCTCAACCAGGCGTGGTGACAAAGCGCCACAGTTGTAGAAATTGCTCTACCTAGTGAGTCCGCGGTGTCCAAACCACACCGAATGGCGAACTTAGCCGCATCTTTACCCTCGGCAACAGCTTGGGACAGCACAGCTTGGGTCTCCTCAGGACACTGAGGCAACACCTGTGCAACTGTATTCCACACCGCGTGGGAATAGCGGCCCAATAGGCATGCAGTGTTCACCGACCGCAGCCCCAAGCTGGCCGAAGAGAACAACCGCTTGCCGAACTGCTCCAGCTTCTTAGAGTCCTTCTCCGGCGGAGCCGTGGGAAAGGCACTCTGGGACGTCGAAGCTTGGATGACCAGGCTCTCGGGCGTAGGATGAGTGGTCAGAAAGGTAGGGTCACCCGGCGCCGGGCGATGATGCCTGGCGACGTTCTTATCCACAGGGGCCCCTGTGACTGGCCGCGACCAAGTGCCCAGTAAGACGTCAGTGAGGGCGTCATTAAATGGCAGCAGGGGCTCCAACGAAGTGGACGCCGTCTGGAGCACCTCAGTGAGGAGATTAGTCTTCAGGGCCACCGTAGGGAGATCAAGGTTGAGGACCTCAGCGGCCCGACGGAGCACCATCATGTAAGAAGCGCCCTCCTCCATGGTAGGCGGAGGAGAGGCAAACCCCGGGACAGAGGAGATATCAAGGCCGCCGGCCTCCTCTAACTCGTCCGCCCAGTCCTGCTCAGAGTCACACTAACGAGCAAAAGGGTCCTCGGACCCCTCCCAGTCGTCCTCCACCTCCGCCGTATGTGGAACAGACTGCGGCGGCAGGGCAGGGACCGGTGAAGGAACAAACGGCGCCGGGAACGGCGCCGGACGGGGCCGAACCGGCACCGTGTCCCAATGCGGATCCCAGGTGGGGACGAAATTGTCCTGGAACCTGGGCAGGGGCGGAACAAATGGCATCCACAGCGGCGCCGGAGGCGGAGCCAAGGGTGGCGCTGGGGCCGGAGCCGGCAGCGTGGGACCTTTTGGCGCCGTGGCCGGAGCCAGCGG
The DNA here is from genome assembly GCA_963921515.1 of Calotriton arnoldi. Lineage (NCBI taxonomy): Eukaryota > Metazoa > Chordata > Amphibia > Caudata > Salamandridae > Calotriton > Calotriton arnoldi. Next base: position 1,502,226 of record CAWUFW010000230.1, read on the forward strand.
CGCAGGATCCTGCGGCGCCGGGGCCGGAGCCGCCGATGGCCCGACAGGATCCTAACATGGGACCGCGGGGCCCAAGGGCGCGCCGGCGGGAGCCCGAGGCCTAAACAGGCGGTCCATGGTAGCAAGAAATTCTTGCACCTGTGCGGGAGTCGCCGACGGACCCGGGTAAGGTGGGTAGGACGCGGGACTCCCGGGCTCCAAAGGAGCCGCAGGGGCAGAACCCCTGTCCCCCTCGTCCGCATCCGGGGATCGACGGGGGGACGTCGGAGAGCGACAATGCTTCTTCGACTTCTTTTTGTGTCGTCTCTTACCCGAATCCGAGGGTGAAGACTTGGAGCCCGAGGAGCGATGATGGTGGCCCCGCGAGCGTTCTCTGGAGCGGCCCCTAGACCGAGAACGGCGCTGGGACGAGTGCCGGACCTCAAGCAGGCCAGACAGTCCATGCAGGACCGGGAGTCGTGGTCGCTCTCCAGGCAGTAGAGACAGAGGTCGTGGGGGTCCGCCACCGGCATATTGCGACGGCAGGCCCCACAAGACTTAAAACCAGGCATCCCTACGTGCACCAGAGTAGACTCAAACTTACAGGAGACAAAAGTCTCAAAAAGATAGTTAAAAAGTGACTAAGGTACATGCTCTAACCGGATCTGCGCTTACTGGCGCGGAAAAAGAAAGAACTGACGTCAGCGCGCATGGGTGGCGCCTAAGTAGTCTCCGTGACGTCATCTCGGCGCTTACGACGCCAGCGACGGACGCGGAGCCGCACGACGCCACCTACCGACGCGCAGGGGTACTGCTGACGAAAAACTTTCCGGATCCAGTCTGACGCCTGGGGATATTCTAAAGTAAGGAATCTATCACTAACGTGTCTCTTTCAGATGATAAGAACTATCTCTACCAGTTCAAGTAAACTAGTCCGGTTGACATTATGTGGGCTGACAGCAAAACCTCCGGTAGTATCTCTAATTAATCTAGCCGATACTGTAGCTCTCCAGGAGTTATACATGAAGACTGAGGCTCACCAGGCTCGGGTGGAAGATTTTCTCTAAACTCCTCAACTGAGACAGAGGACACTTCCTGTGTAGAAGCCTACAAGGAGAGAATTGTTACTTGTATAGATCTGAAACCCTTGTCCTCCTCATTCAGTCCTACAAACAAAGGATAACTGAGGACCTAAAAAATCTCAACTCCCTCCGAACTAGATTAAATCAGAAATGCTGGGAGATTACAAAGCAGAGGGGAAAATATCAGTCCATAATCATGATCTACTTTAGGTATTCATCAAGATGGCTCTCCTTCAAGAAGAGCACAGGGGCTTCCTGTTCTGATGTGCACCAAAAAAGATCTACCTGAGGGATTCCAAATTTCAGCAAGGCCATGTCTGCAACCTCCTGATGCAGTTTCCACTCATGGGATACTACCACCTGTCTGCTGAGAGCATCCACTAGGATTCATAGAGGACTTTAACCCATGTAATAATGCTCCCCTAAACAGCTGCAATAAACACAATCCTTCCCTTTAGTTCAGGTCACACACTGCAGAAGTAGCGTCACTGAGGACCTGTCCGTCCAATCCCTGCAAGAGGGCTAAAGGTATAGAACCAGCCTTCCACCACAGAATATATATCAGTCAGCCTGGGTTTGCATTTTCTGCTCAGTGCTTTGAAGATGCTAGCAAACTTCTTCTACCCCTTAGAATCCCTGGTCTCCTCAGCCGAGTATTATGATCTTTCTTCCAGTAATTATGCCAATCTGGACCAAAATCTCAGTAACTATAAGCAAGGTAATAAAAACAAAACTACTGACTATCCCTGTTGTTCGCCTATTAGGAGACATAAATGACAAGATGTTTATAAAGTACACTGAGATAAAAGCAGGCAATCACTCCACCTTTTAGCAGTGGCATGCTTTTTTGTGGCCATTTACGAAAATCTCCTATTAGGGCCTCTAGCCATCAATGGTGCACTAGAATATGTCCATACAACCACAACGAAAGAAGACTACCATAGATTGCTCAATGTGCAATCTCCACTACTCAATTTCTCTGCATTAACAAACTAACACCACACAACCTTAAAGACCTGCTCACTGTATTAACCTGTTTTTATGTACCATGCTTGGACTTGAAGCACAATTGGCTCTCTGTTCTACGTAATGGCATATACAATCCAGTTGGAGGTAACTACTGAGACATTTGTATGTTGAAGTTAAATTTACTATTGTAGAGCGCCTGTCTTTCTAGAAAGCGGCCATGTGCACAACAGTCTAGGTCCTGTTCCAGTAGTCCAACCGGAACTGACAGGCCAGGTCTCTTGTGAATAGGAATGGCTGGATCCTGTCTTAGGTAGCATGGTGGGCAAAAAAGACATTGGGACTGGATAGCATCCCAGATTACTTACCAGTGGCTGAGAAAAATGCAAGCCACCCTCCGATCACTTTTTTGTTTCCCTCAGTGCAACTCTCATATTCGAGTTTGAGTCAATGTTTCTAAGTTTGTTTTCACAGGAACTGAAAGGTATAAATAGGAACTAAGATATGGAGCCACGAGAGACTTTGTATATACCAGTGAGGATGTAACTTTGGAGAGAGGCTGTAGTATTGACATGGAACCTCTTTTGTACACCTTTCAACATTGTGTCTGGCTGAAGCTGTATCAAAAGTTGAATAATCTGCTGGGCGTATTTGTTAAAATTATTTATAAATGGTGTACAGGATAGTTCAACCCTAGTCTATTACATTCACTTTTGTGGTTACAAATGAGACACAAGTGAGGGGATATCCTGGAATCATTGGCAATCTCTTCATCCTTCTTCTGGAATTTGCAAGTACAGTTGCTCAGCTCAGCTACATAGGGAGCCTATTCATGTGTACGTAATTCCTCCTGCTCTCCTACAATCCTAACATGTGACAACATGAATAAAGGACATTGATGCAGCAATGACAATTCTGAACCCCAGGCTGAGGGAGCCATGATAAGAATAGCTCCACCTTTACCTTTAATTAATCACCAGTACCAATGCCTCATCGATAGGGATGAAAACCATCCAGCTATCATTTTTACGTTATATAGGTCTCTTCAAGTCGCTTCTCTGGCTTTCAATACTAGTTCAGACAACTGGATTATCACACAATAACAGGGACACATAATTGTGCAACTTCTGCGGACATGGATATTGCTAAAGGAATTCATGTTTTCTAAAGTGGATATGAAATGTTGCAATGGTGCACTTCAATACATCTCAATTGATTCAGCAAATCTGATGCTTGCAGTTTGTGCCAACATGCATATAGGTACACAGAATGTTTATGGAAACAACAAAAAGAAAAATGGTTTAAGCTTGTGAAAATGAGCATTGCCCGATGGCTGGAATGAATATACATTGGGCTGAGTGCTAGTACTTACCACCACACATTTTGTAACCCCAAAAAGAAGATTTACTGAGCCCCGAGGACCAGGATCTACAAAGTGTTCGAGAGCCTGTAAATATGCGATACAAAAAAGTGCAGTAGCTTGTTTGTCTAATCTTTGAGTACAACAATAAACAACAATTTGTAAAACTGTTAAAAACTGAGTTTGCTAAACACCTCTGCAACAATCCAAGACCAATTTACTGTTAACTTTCACTGTACAGGAATACAGACAATGGATAGATTTTAGGATCAATTAAGTGTCCGGGTTGGAGAGCATTTTATCTGAGCAACCAGTGTATGCATGTAGTGATCGGGAATCTATATTGAGGCCAATAGACAGAGATTGGTGCCCACAGGTTTATGTTATGGACACTACTACCACAGTTATAGTCATCATAATCACTGTCCGCAAGCAGAACACGGACTGAAGAAGCACAGTATCTAAACCTCAGTCATGCCAGTAAAAAACAATATGTAGCATAGTTAAGGACTATACTATGGGAATCATCACAAGTGTGCCCTACTGTCGACCAGGTTTTACTGAACAGAAGCACACAGAGGCAAGAGACAGCTTGCTTTAGTTCTAGCTGCTTTCTTTCCTAGAAAAGAGGATGAGTCTTTTAAAAAAAAAAGATAAAAGATAAAGAGTCTTTTAAAAAAAGATAAAAGATAAATACTGGGTAGACACCACTATAAGAATGCCAGGAACTGCTTATTTTTAGGTCGAGCCGGGGCAGTGCATGTGCTGCTCTGCGAGCCATGCCGTATTGGAGTATGTACTTAAAGCGCTGCCCACTCTCCGCCCATCTTTGTCATTGGCTTGTGTCATTGTCCTTCGTAAATGCTGGCTTCTGATTCGTTATTAGGCTTGTTAGTCCCTCCTTAGTACCTCCTTGTCTTCATTTCAAACCTCCCATGAGGACTGGCCCTTTTACTTCGGTTGTTACACGGTACGTCTTCTTTAGTCTGTAAGCACTATTTTTTTAATGAGTTTCTCTTACTGCAGGAGGGTCTTTCACGCGCAGTTGTGACCACTGGCTTGTTTATAACTCATAGCTATCAGGGAGCTCTGCAGGGGCCATAGGAGGCAGATGCCTTAAAGCATATGGAATGTAATAGATCTCGCATTTGCGAGAGTTTAAGCTATTGTAAATGACAATGCCTTTTATTTATGTTTTAAAAACCAAAACATAAATAAAAGGCATTGTCATTTACAATGCCAATAGCTCAAACTCGTGAAAATGTGAGACCTATTGCATTGCAGATGCTTGTTATATTTAGATACTAACTTTTAAGTTAAGGTCAATTAAACAGCAAAAAAGAAAAATGACAAGCATGGAAATTTGTGGATAAAAGAATTCTCCAGTATTGTTTAAGATCTCTACAGAAGTTGTTTTCACTCCAGAATATAGATAATGTTTGACAATTTGGTCAAGCAAACTACTAATGAATATTTCGATGCAGACATTCCTCAGTGAAAATGTGCATACTCACATCTTCCCGCTGTGTGAAATAATTGCTAAGGAATTTCAGGGTTATTGGTGTGGGTTGAAAAGTAGATTATGATCAATTATTCTTCGATACAGCAGAACGAGTCAACAAGAATTACATGAATCCTCAACTACCAACCACTGTTTGCAAGAAGCCTTCATTGATGAAATGCAGCCCTGTGCACAGCTCTCTATGAAAAGTACCGAGCTAAGTCCTCACCATGTTACACCAATTTCTTATTAGAGACACAGTAAATAACCCATCTGAAATTAGGACACGCCAAATAAAGAGCAGCCAAAAATTTAAAAACATTCAGAGTTAAAAATAAAATTAAAAAAATGTATGTATGCCTGTGGCACTTTAAACAGGATAAGCCACTGTAAGTTAATGTAGCTAGCTATATGTCTACAGGGAATGCAGTTAGCTCACATTCAATGTGGCTTGTCAGTCACTCTGCTGTGTTATGATGTCAATGGTGGGAAATTATTCCTGGCTGGTATCTACCACTAATGTGATTTCATAAGAGTGGAGAACAGCTTTTGGTCTCCACTTTTGGTCGTTTGTAAGTGCTAAACATCACAGATCCGCACTTCATCTCAGTTTCTTCCCCAGCCTTCCAGCCAAACTTCCGTCCCGCCCAGGGGGAGAGTATTATACTCTGCTCTGTGATTCCCGTGTAAAACAGCTGCCAGTGATACTGGTATGGCTCCCATACTCCAAAATCCAGTTTTGGAGTGAGTGGCAGCACTGGAGACCAACTCAGAGGTATTTGCAATCCAACAGAAAGAGGGAAAAATAATAACGTTATTTATTATGTATTGGTATATCCTTCCTGATCTCTAGTTTATTTACTAATAAATGTATCCCTTACCGCTATCCGGCAAAGAAAGAGGGTGTCATACAAGATCGTCACAGCATCAAAAAGTGAAGAACACATTTCCAGGGTCAGCATTTGCTAAAAGTAAAGTTACACAAGACTACTCAGTGGCAAACACCCCCTTCACGAGGTTGTACATCTTCTGAAACTCTACACATTTGTATTTGACTATAGAAAACAAACGTTAGTTGTCAAAAAGGAAAATCCTGTCATCAAACAACAATGGCAGAATGCAAAGATACCTTTCATGGACTCTGTGGTCTGGATAAGCTCTGTGACAGCGGCAGCCACTCGTTTTGAGAAGCCGGCCAAGAGGTGTTTCTGCTCAGGAGTTGGCTTCTGAAGAATCTATAATACAAATATTAAAATACATGCAGGATTTAGTGATAATGAAGACTGAAGAAATTATTGCTTTGTCTGTGTTAAGTTCACGTAACCTGTGATCATGAAAGTCTAACTATCCCAGATGCTTCCGCTTTGCAACAATTATTTTTGTTGCCCTTTTACTGCATTAAAACAAAAACTATCATTTTGATTCAGGACAAAAAAAACCTTGCAATTCAAATTATTAACCAGATCAGTTGACTCTTTTTTATAGCGTTTGTTGCAAAATGAATTGTGTCTAGTTGTTTTTGCAGGTCAGTGTGATGTTGTAGCAAACAGAAATTAGAAGTCACCTCATGTTTCTAGGATGCAAAAAAACAAAATAGTTTAAAGAATAATAGTTTAAGATTTTGCATGTAAATCATCAGTAAAAAAAAGATTTAAGTGGTTAAAAAAATATAAGCAACTCTCATCCCTTAAGCGTGGTGATAGAGTTTGACACTCTGAGCTTGGGTTACAGACCCGGCGTCACACAATGAAGTTGCTGTCCAGACATCTCTCAAGCAGGTCAAGTGTAATACTGCACAAAATATCTAGAGATGGAGAGCAAGACTTAGGGTGGAACCCAACGCTACTCATCCTACCATAACATGCAGGATGCACTACACTCAAAATACTTCGATTAAAGATACAGCTTTGAAGATGAAGAAAAAAGATGCAAGATGCATCAGGTCACTGCTAATACAGTTGAGAACAAACATCCTTGCTACTACAGTGGGATACTACAGTGGCAATTAGAATGGGATACAGAGTGGTTTATGTCAACCCAATACTAGCATAAAGAGCTCTGAGAGATACGCTACATCAGTTGATTTACTGATGCCAGAATTATAGAACAAGCAAGAGTATGGGTGTCCAGAGGGCTCCTGATTTGGCCCGGGGAACATTTACGTTACACTGACGTATTCTCACGTAATTTCAGTGATTGTGTTACGCTTGCTAGATTAATTTTTCAAAATTATGCCAGTATATCACGTAATGTAAATATGTGCCATTCGCATGTAGCGCAAGCGCACAGCAACAATGGGAACCACTAAATTGTATGTGGTTGTTGTTTGCCGAGCATGCGTTTTTTGTGCAAAATGCACACTTGCGTCCAAAACAGACACAAGTACACCACTCACACTATTATATAGAGCCAAATGCCGGTTTTGCATTTTTAGTAATTCTAAGTGATTTTTCATAATTTTCCAGACTTTTTGTGTAATTGCACAAATTACTTGAATTTTGCACACCAATACTCCTGTAAAGTTTTGAAATCTAACTATTTTATTGGCTGTTTTTGAAAGATTAACGTAAACTTTTCTTAAGAAACAAAAATTAACTTCTCATTCTTGATCCACACATTTGTAGTCACTTGAAAAATAAAAGATGCTATTTAAGTTTTTATTGTTAGGCATAAAGCACAAGTTACTAACTTGTGTAACAATATATCTGTAAGAGACAGTAGTTAGTGACAGATTCCTTACCTTAGAATATCCCCAGGCGTCAGGCTGGATCCGGAAAGTTTTGCGTAGCAGTACCCTTGCGCGTTGGTAGGCGGCGTCGTGCGGCTCCGCGTCCGTCGTCGAGATTGCCGGGATGACGTCGCGGCCAGTACTTAGACGCCGCCCATGCGCGCTGACGTCAGTTCTGTACACGACTTTCCGCGCCATGAACGCAGAGCCATGCAAGAAGCTGACATTGGTGTCTGAAAAAATACTAGGGCCCTGAAAGGGATGTCCTTAACCCTAGAAATCAGTTCGCAGAACGGGGAGGATGGGTGGGGCGGTAAGGAATCTGTCACTAACTACTGTCTCTTACAGATATATCGTTACACAAGTTAGTAACTTGTGCATCTGAAAGAGACACGTTAGTGACAGATTCCTTACCTTAGAATAGATACCCCAGCAATACCAACCCCAGTGGTGGGTCTGCGAACAGATTCAGACAAGGAAGTCCCGGAGGACAGAGCAGCCAAAGAAGCCGTCCCTCCGGACCTGGCTGTCAAGGCAGTAATGCTTGGTAAACGTGTGCAGCGAGGCCCACGTAGCTGCCTGACATATATCCTGTAGCGGAACACCGCGGCCTAAAGCCGTGGTAGCAGCTGTTGCCCTGGTAGAATGGGCACGTAGCCCAACAGGGGGCTTCTTCTTAGCCAAAGAATAGCAGGCTTTGATACACAAGATTACCCAGCGGGAGATGGTCCTCTTGTGTACCGCCCAACCTTTTTTGGCGCCCACGTAGCCAACAAAGAGCTGGTCATCCACCGCGTCATGAGCATCGAAGAGGTTAAGGTTTTTTAAATTACAAATTATTAAACACCAAATTCGACACACCTAACTGCTCCCAATTAAAAGTTATCACTTTTTAATGGTAAAGATGGATGTTAAGTCACAATTCAGAAAATGGCACTTTTGGAAAGTTGGCATTTTCTTGTTCCAACCGTTTGGTGCCTACAGCATATATCTCCTTGATTACATGACTAGGTGCAGCTGACAGCGAGGCAAAGGAGGAATAGGAGTTAGGATAGGCCATCTCTGACTTGAAAGGGGATGCAGCTCTCACCTACCACACTTGCACATCACAAAGACTCTGCCTCAGCACACTCACAAAGGGTTTCACACTAGTCTTTTGTGCCCCATGACAAGCAGGGATGTAGGAAATTCCAAACTCCTTTGGGTGTGGAACTTCTCCTACTTCAAAGCTGGCACCAAGAATAAATAGTGGACCCTCATACCCAACTCTTCAGTACACATCTGGACCTATGGAAGTCTCAGAAGAAGGACTGCTATGTTGCTCTGCCGCAAGATGACTGCTGCCCTGCTACTCTGTTGTCCTGCTGCCTGAGTGAGAAGGACTGGACCTGCACCATGAACCCAGGACCACCAGAATGACTCCAAGGGCTAGTTGGCAGGCCTCCTGATCAGAGCTTCTGGGACAGAAAAGGCTCTGACCACCTTGATCACAGCACCTGGAAGCTGCCTGCTGTGAGTCTTGCCCCCCAAGTGGTGCCACCCCAGTCCAGCACCCTTGGAAGTGGGCTTGAAGGTGGTCTGCCATTCCAACTGTGCTCCTATCAGAACCGACCCAGCGTGACGCATCGCCTTGCTTCGGAACTGCTGCTGCGCATAGCATCCCTGACACAGGGCCCCGCAGCTCCTCGGAACCGCCACTGTGCAACACATCCTCGACCCAGGACCGTGCATCGCAGCCCCACAGCTCTTCGGAACCACTGCTGTGTGACGCATTCTGAATGCAGGACATCACACCCCAGCCCTGCAGGTACTCAGAACCACCGATGTGCGATGCATCCTCAACGTGGGACCTTTCAACAGCATGTCTAACTTGGTCCCTGTATCCGGCCCGCGCTCAATCGCTGTCAGCCTGAACTTGTGACTTTGTCCCAGTGCAGTGCTACCAGATAACCACAGTTGGCGCTTTGTGCTTTTGAGCACTATTTCTACCCAACTCTTTAAAATTGCACATCTCTGGCTCCTCTGATTGGATTTTTGTTGTTTTGGTGTCAAATAATTTATTACATTTTACTCTATTTTTTAAATTGGTGCAGGATTTTTCTTGTGTTGTATTTTCACTTTATTGCCGTTTGTGTGCTGCATAAATACTTTTCACATTGCCTCGAAGTTAAGCCTGACTGCTTTTGTGCCAAGCTGCCAGAGGAAAAGGGTTAAGCACAGGTAAACTTGGGGTTTGCTTGTGTTTCACCATGACAAGAATTTTTGTTGCTGCTTGTGTAGGGTTTCACCTCCCCTCAACAAGTAACCAATGTCCTACAGCAGCTATTACCCAGTGCCTTTCATGTGTCTTTCATTTTTTACCATTGCTTAAATAGGCTGTCTATCAAGGTCATGGCATTTCGAGGATGGTTACATTGTTACATTTGCGATCTTGTTAGATTTTTAGATGGTGGGACATTAAGTGGTCCTATTGATAGACTACAGAAGTGACATGCTTTTAATACTGATGTACAACTTTTTTGTGTGTGCTCTCTGGATGCTGCAGCCTATCAAAGATATAGTGCTATTCACTAATCACAATTGCATGTTAATTTGTTTTACTTTGTTATCAAGTTAACATGTTGTGGGATTTACAGCTTTTCTTGCTCACAAAGGTAATTTGCATGGGCACGCATGCTTTCTTATAGAAGCAACGAAAATACATCCTCTTTGTCAAAAGTACCTAGTATGCTACATTTTGCAGTGAAAGCCTTTTAATTTCCCAGCTTACAATGCAAACTGCATCTTCTGACTCCTTTTCACTATTCTCTTCTGTTAACATACAGCTTAACTATGCTAGTGCCATCTACTCAGCATAGGTGACCCTACTGTCTGCTTCCATGTTGTTGTAGCTCAACATGTTGCTTCATGGTGGGATTTTCTTTCTATGACAGCTGGGAGCCCCCAACGGTTACAAAGAACTTCCCCTCGCAAAAGATCAGTGCTTGCCAATGCTTTTATTATTTTGTGTAGTTAAGTAGCAAGAAGCTTTACTTCTCTTAGGCCTAACTAAAGTCTCACTATCAGAAGGACCACATGGCTCGACATTTCTTTCAGGCTGGTTACAATATGTGTTTCTTACATTCAACTAAACTATTTGCTTCACCCTGAACACAGCAAACATTAAAACCCTGGGAGATGCTCTGCTAGCATCTAGACAAGTATCAATAGGGATTTAACCGCTTAGCACTAATGATACTGTTAAAAGGTTAAAGAGACCAGTGTGAGATTCACACCTTTTACAAAGCACTTATGCATCGGTTGTGTTTGACCAGTCCGTTCTCAGAGATGATATTCAATATCTCAGCTGTTAATAATACAGCTTCTGTTTGCTGCTATACCCTTGGTGAATTCTTGCACAATGAGGCTTGATCCTTCTGAATGTGAGGAGGGAGGCGGATGGGGGGATTGGGCTGTAGGTGGGTAGGGTCACATGGAAACGAAGAATATAACCAGGGCCAGAGTTGTTCGTTAAAGATATAGACTATAGAAATATATCAGTTGGGGGCGTGGCCTGACCAGGCACCAAGATGGTGGCTTGATCTCGGAGCTCCGGAGCGACTGCGCCCGAATAACTGCCTAGCTTCGTCCCATCGCGGCAATTTGCCCCATCCACGGCTGACGCGAGTATCGGAGACCGAGTGGCATGCGTGGAGTGCTGCGAGAGGACTAGAGGTGGCTTCATCGCCGGAGGGGAGCCCTGCGGCGGCCTGACGCGGTCCTCGGAGGCCCGCGACATCAGGGGTCGCGGGCGAGCCTGAGGGCGGGGCTGCGGCCGCGAGGTTCAGCTTCCCCATAAATCGAGGCCGGGGATGCAGGGACCCATGCGGAGCGGAGATGGGCCTGGCCTTCCCGGCCCCCTGCCTTGCTGACCTGCGGTGAGTTAATCGGTCAGCCCCTGGGTGGCCGATAAATATCGCCAGCCATCCCCCAGCAACGTGTGCGTCAGAGGCGCTGGCCTTCGGCCTTCTACAATGGCGGGCCCTGGCAGAGACAACTCCAGTGCTGCCTATAGGCAGGGCTCATAACGACATGGGAACTAACTATGCAAGCGCGTACTATTGATTCACTGGCCTGTGCACCTTTCTTCTCTTTTTCACGGGGGGGGGAGGGGACGACTGGAGCCGTGCTTAGCGCACTCCTACACTGCTTTTGAAGCCGATTCAGCCTTTAACAGCATAACCCAGCAACGGTGGCCCCAGTATACACAGTCTAACATCATCAGTCTCGCCTTTTGGTCCGGCAACGGAAAGGCAGTACCCATTCAGCATCCTCGGGGGCCTGCATTTTAGCCCTTCTATTTGCGATGTTACCACCCATCAACCCCTGCATTTGCTAGCCGACTGCGATTCACGTGTTGAGCAGCCCTATATAAAACTCTTTAGTTTCATCATGGGTTGGCGGGACCCCAAGCAGGGGCAGCTAACTTTCGAATCTACCAAAACTCCCAGGCGGGAAGGAAGCGACGACGCTGCACGTGGCGATCCTCCAGCCCCCGCCGACCCACCAGACACTGAACAGCCCCCGTGGAAGGAGCGGCGGCCATAATGGTGGAACTACGTGCCGGATTCAAGGCCATTGATGTGCGTTTTGACAGCCTAGCGGCTCGCCTCAACAGTATGCACGGCCGCTTAGAACAGCATGAAGTCTGCATTGAGTCCACCGAAAAGCGAATTTCTGACACTGAGGATGTGCAATCGGCAATGGCCAAGCATAGATCGCATTGAACGCCTCCTCAAAACGACGGACCTTGAGGCAAGATCGGGCCGTAATAACCTTTGAATAGCCGGAGTGGCTGAATCCACCAACACAGGCCCCACGGAGGCGTACGTGACTGCTTGCGGACCTCTTTGGAAGAGACACCTTCTCTGCGACATTTACAGTCGAGTGGTCACATAGATCGCTCGCCCTCAGATCGCCCACCGGTGCTCCCCCACTTTTTGTAATTGCGCGACTTCTTAATTACCGTGACCGGGATGTGGCACTCCGCAAGGCCAGGGATATAGAGGATCTACAGTATCAAGGGATGTCGCTTTCATTCGATCCTGACTTTACACCAGTTGTGCAAGAGGCTCGACGCAAATTTCAGGACATTAAACGTACTCTGAAAGGAGCAAACATTAGCTATGCTATGCTGTATCCAGCACGTCTTCGTGTTCAAGTCGACGGCAAAACCCATATTTTTGATAAACCCACGAATGCTACTGACTTCTGGAAGCTCCATAAATCGAACACGAACTTGCCCCCTGGGGAGTAACCCCTTTTTTTTCCTGCTTCTGAACAATATGTATTAGACAGGCCAGTGAACTCTGCACCGATATTAGGGTCCGCATCATGGTTGCACTCCTCGATACTATAACGAATCGATGGGATGGAATATCCTTTATCTATGTAATTTTGTTCTCTCTTTTTTTCCAATTGCAGTTATGTATAATCTTTGCACTGTTGGCGTTGCTATAAGTGGCCCACTCAGGGCGTTGCCTCCCCCGCAGGAGATCTCCTACTTTGTTGATTGTGGGGTATGGGGATTCACCGGATTCAGGTTGGGTGGTTATCCGATGTGGGGGGCGGTAGGGGGGGAATTGTTCTCTATGTTTTAAAGTTTGATTGGATTATGCAGGATACCACAGCACAATGGCTGGCTACCTAGCGCTGCATATATAGACACTTTCATAGATTCGATATTACAGCTCCGTAAAGAGGGCCAAATGGAGGGGCGGGGCTATGGAACTGCGGTGCATGACATGGAATGTAAGGGGTCTATCGAATCCTTGGAAGGGGAGATAGGTCTTAGCCTATCTTGCCCGGCATAAAACACATATAGCGTTACTGCAGGAAACTCACTACGCATCACTCTCTGACAATCGTTTCGCGGCCACCTGGGGCACCAAAAGATATTTTGCTAGTTACAGCACCTACTCCCGTGGCGTCTGCATCCTGATTCACAAAGCATTGCCATTCACAACCCACACGGTGATTAAGGACCCTGAGGGAAGATACATATTAGTGGCGGGGAGCCCGGGTGCAAAGCGAATACTCACAATCAATGTTTATGCCCCTAACGTAGACACACTCGGTTTTTTCTCTAGCTTATCCTCGCACATCTCTGGCATTCCTATTGATTCCATTATACTAGGGGGCGATTTTAACCCTCCTCCGACACCATAGGCACTGGCCATGTCACCAAACCGCACTCCACTGAGGAGCATAAACTCTTACTGCGGCACCATTTGCTGACTGATGCCTGGCAGCACCAACACCCTGCTGACACAGGCTTCTCCTTCTACTCAGATGGCACATGGTCTCGTATAGACCACTGGTACTTAACTCCGGACCTCTTGATAAATACGCAGGAGACAGATTATTTAGCCCCGCACGCTATTGAACCATTCACCGGCACTGATAACACTGACTTTGCCTAGGCATTGTGCGCCCATACAGGTCCTGGCGCTTCCCATCTGATGCTCTACTTGATGCAGTTTTCAAAAGCGAGGTACGGGAGGCGATCGTGGAATACTTCCAGATTAACACGGGCTCAGTTTCCCAACATGCCACTTTATGGGAAGCGTCCAAAGTCTACATTCGAGGCATCTGTATAAATAAACAAGCAGGGGTTTTGCATACTATTCGTCGGGACCTTGACACCACTGAAAGGGCGCTGCGGGACCTCGATGCTCAGGCAGTCTCGGCTGGCTTGCCCTTCCTGTTGCATCAGCGTGCGAAACTCCTGGAGGAATTCCAGGAACTTGCCACTCGTGAGACCGCTTATCTGGGAAAGTACATGCGTGCTCGGGTATATGGGGAGGGGAAGAGGCCGGGACGGACACTGGCTAGACTACTCAGCCCCCGACAACAAACTGCATATATCATTCAACTACAACTGGATGACGGTACCCACGTCACCCAAAGCGATGACATTCTCTCTACCTTATCTTACTACACCCGCCTCTACACGACACGCTCCCCACCAATTGACAATACCCTATCTGACTACTTAGCGGAGACAGCAATGGTATGGATTGAGGGGAGTCACCAGCAATTTCTGGCCTCATCCATTAGCGCGGATGAGATATCTCAGGCCATAGACGACCTAGATGGCTCCCGAGCCCCTGGTACGGACGGACTCACGGATATATTCTAAAAAAACGTATAAGACCATACTAGCCCGCACCTGCTGGAGGTCCATGCTGAGTCCCTGGACGCGGGGATACTGCCTCCCACTATGCGTGAAGCTTTTGTATCTTGGCTACTTAAACCGGGCAAACCGCCTGATAGGTGTGCCTCTTAAAGGCCCTTATCTCTGTTAAGTCAAGATTATAAGATATTGGCCAAAGTGCTTGCGACACGCATATCGTTTTTAATCGACCAAATTATTTCCCCACTTCAGACAGGATTTGTCCCGAATAGATCGACCTCAGTCAATTTGCGCACAATATTTGCTGTCCTCAACCAGATTGAGCCTGACCTTCCCGCCGCAGCTATATTACTGGATGCCGAAAAGGCGTTTGAATCTCTGGAGTGGCTATTTTTATATGCAACACTTAACAAACTGGGCTTCCCACACGGTTTCAGTGCTTTAATTTGCCTCCTTTACACCCACCCGGTGGAGTGGCTTCGCATTAATAGAGAACTTACGGAACAATTCCCCTTGTCCTGAAGTACCAGGCAGGGGTGTCCACTCTCGCCCCTTCTCTTTATTGTTGCAATGGACCCGCTGGTGAGGCATCTGCAAGAGCGCCATCTCCAGGGGGGACTTAGATTCCATCAGGGGCCCCTCCTGGCCTCACTATACGCGGACGACATCCTTATATTCGTGCGCGAACCTGTCACTATTCTTTCTCCAATAATACGGGAGGTGGTCCGCTTTGGAGTTTTTTCTGGGCTCGTTAACTGGAACAAATCAGAGGTCTTTCCATTGACTGATGCTACTCTTCCCTTCGTGCTGGACTACCCACTGCGCTGGTGCGTCGACCCCCCCTAGATACCTCGGCATCCTATAACACTGCACAGCCTCAGAAGTCATCCGCCTCAACTATGACCCTCCCATGGACTGCTTAACAACACAGATTGACCGCTGAATAACACTTCTGTTGTCGATTGCCGGTAGGATAGCTATTATTAAGATGGTTGTTTTACCCCGCTTTCTCTATTTATTCTTAAATATCCCCATTACACTTACAACCACATTTTTCACTACTCTTAGGAGCATGTTGACTCGGCTAATCTGGGCTGGTGGACAGGCCCGGGTGGGGTGGCAGACACTCATAATGCCTTTTGCGCGGGGTGGTTTTGGGGTACCGGATTTCTATTTATATTATCTAGTAGCACAGACACATTACGCCTATTTTTGGTACCACCCAGACGCACGACTACAGTATTTAAAACCCGAACCCTCCCAGGCCCGACCTTGCCCCGTGTCAACTATTTTACCGCTTGGCCTCACAAGGACACCAACGGAAATTCATACATTACAGACTGCATGCTGGGCTTGGGAAAGACTTTGTAGGTACCTGAAGGCTAACCACCTATACTCCCCAAACCTGCCAATACCCAATAACCCGTGGATACCCCAAACCACAAACTTTAACACAACACACGCCCTCCCGATGTAGACTTCTAGTGATGGGAGATGCGTTTCGGGAGGGCCAGCTGCGTTCAGCCACAGACATAGTGGAGGGCCACGACACACATCCATATTAGACAAATTTCTTATACATAGAACACGGGTTTCACTGGCCGCCGCAATACGCCCCTCGTTGGTGGAGCCACTGGACTTCCCTCCCCTATCTACAATAATTATATTGCCTGATAGTACACATCTGGTCCCCCGATTGTATCACCTTGCTCAGACGCTCCGCCCTGAGGTGGGTGGGAGGGCGCGGGCAGCCTGGGAGGGGGATCTGGGGCAGCCATTGACGGATAAGAAGTGGGTATTCTGCTGTGAGCAAACTCGCTATTTTTCCAACAACTTCAAACACAAGCTCCTTCATTTTAAATATATACATAGGGCCTATGTCACCCCCAAACTTCTCGCTAAAATGGATCGAACTAGACCTGACAAATGCCAGAGATGTGCAGCGGCACACGCCGATTTCATCCGCCTGGCATGGAACTGCCCCCCCGGTCTTGGCGTTTTGGGAGGTGGTTTTTGGTCATTTGGCATTGATGGTGGACTCAGAGTTATCTTCCTCCCCATTGCTGGCATTGCTGGGATATGTCCGCCCTCTGGTGGCTGGAATCCGGCGCTTTGTTGCCATTGCCCTACTGTTGGCCAAGAGACAGATTTCCTTGCACTGGGGCTGACCCGCCCCACCGACGGTAAAGGCTTGGCTAAGAGATCTCATGTACTGCGATACTACTAGTGATGTCCAGGCAACATTGATACCCCTGGCTTCCCGACCAAAAAACATCTGGCAGCCACTCCGCTCTTATTTGCTATTGCACCCTGAACTTACCGACTGAAGTGCCTTTTTACCTACACTACATGTTGTGCCAGCTGGCCCATTCTGATCATCAGAACCACTTGTACTTCCTCTTGAGTAAACCTGCATTGTTGTCTTTTGGTTGTTGTTATTATATTTGCCATTGTCGTATAACATGCTATTTATCAAATTGACATAATATGTACTATCCTTACTGTGGCAATTACTTTTTGAAAAATGCAATAAAAACATTTATAAAAATTAAAAAAATGTATCAGTTGCACGGATATTCAAGTAAACTGAGTGCATTAGCAAACCGATCCGTGGATGAAGATGTCAATTTATGAATATCTGAATGTCCATGTTATGTAAAGGGGGCCCTGATGGTGATGTCGAGCATCTTCCAATGGCAGCATGGACCAGCTCTGATGTGCTGCGTTTGGAACAGACAGATGTGAACCGCGAGCTAACGCGGATCTCAAAGCCCTAATTATGTGCCCATGGTGCCAGCAGCTGTCAAGTTATAGCAGCTAAAGTAAGATACTGTGCTAAACCCCAAATTAGATCTGTGCTGTTCTACAACTGAGTGTTCAAACAGATGTCACTTCCACCGGGGAGCAGCGCAGACGGTGTTCAAGCTGCTCCAAAAGAGATTTCAATATGCGACATTTGTAGGAATAGGGATGCACGGTTAAATGTCTGCTTTTACTAGGGCAGGGGTCTTCCAGTAACAAATTCACAACTGTCAAGCCTTTTCATACATATATGCATACTTCCCATTGGTGACATGACATTTTAGATCCCCATGGAGACTGCAGATTCATAAATGCAAAGAAAACAGAACGGAAAAACAGTAGGGTGTCGTTCCTGTCTGCTGCCGCCCTTAACCTAATGTAGCACCCACAGACATTATGCTTGCCGGAGACCGCCACCACCCTCTGTGACTTGTAAAGCATCTGAAATGTCATTTCTTTGCTTCCTACCAGTTTTGCAAGCACTGCACTTTTAAGATAAACATCTGCTTTCTGCCTTCTGCACGTTGTCAAGCGCAGGTTTAATATCCTGAGCTTTTTTCACACACCCGAGCTGCAGGGAGCCATGACCGGGTTCTGGATCATGCTCTGCACACGCGAGGAAAGTGTGAGAGGGGTGGCAGACAGCCCTCTTTTCCCCTTAGCACCCCACCCGGGGAAGTAAGGCGTGAGCACCACAGATCATCCTACCAGCTCTAATCACATTTCAAACCTGTTACCAGAACCCACTGCCAGACTATTTTATTGGGGAGAGGGGGACAAAATATGACCTGTGACGAATTGTAAGCAGTCCAGTTCTATAGAAGCATAGTCAGTCTTTTAAATCATTGCCATAGCATAGGAAAGCTGAATTTTCATTTTTGAAAGACAGGTCCCTGAGCCTCCATGAACACTTAAAGGCACATATGCTTCCAAGACTGGCTCATTTCGGAACACGAAAGCTGGCATTTAAATCCAATAGTACGATTAAAAGTGAGGTTCGCTTTCCCAAGTCCATACAGAGTTGTGGTACACCAGAGCATAGATCAAAGCGTGAGAGAGCAAGGGCAGAGCAGCATCGGTCACTGGGCACAGCTGCTTCGTGCATCATTAATACAAAAAAAGGAAGCGCCATAATAAAGACAAGAACCATGCAGTCTGTCCGTTGCTCTATTTAGCAAAACCTTGACAACCTATTCACTATTCAGCTTTTAACTATAACTTCACTGTCTGTAGGCAGCCCTAACACTGCAAGAAGGAGTACAAGAACAGTGCAGGTGGGCGGCACTTCTTTGCGGTCATCTTATTACTGAGCCCAATATCTCTACAATGGCTCCCGATCACGGACTAGAGCACGCCCAAAGTCCTCCCTAGGTTTACAATCGTCTTTGAATCCCAGGCAGCGTGAAATACTTATCCCATTGACACCTTCCAGTGATACAGCTTGAATCAAGCAGTCAATAGCTTCCATCCTCATATGTCTTCACGCATATCTCAAGTTCAGAAGTGCAGATCCTCAACTCCTATTTCATCCTCAAATCACCTCTATTCCCAGCTTGATACCCTTTCATGGGTGGTTAAAGACCTGTCTGTTGTTTATCGGCTTGACAACATATATGGAAAAAAAGGGCATCAAAAATCTACCTGTTGTAGGAGGTGAACCCCACGTGGCTCAGTATAAGTGCCTCTGTGTTCAAACTGGAGGTTGAAGAAGAAACCTTCTTAGAAAGCGTCACAGAGAGTTAAAAACCAGAGACTCATGATATAATCTCAAAGAATAGAAGTTAAAGCTGCACCATTGCATCGCTGTCATCTGGTCCAAAAGGACCCTACTGCTATCCTGTATAAGAATGAAGAAATGCATCCCAGCTCAGGTCAAGTGCAATATGCATCCTTCACCTCACAAGAGACCCATCAGTTAGAAAGATTCCTGCAAGGTTAATGAATGCTGCACTCTGGTCCTCAAAAGCCTGGTAAATGGATGCTGAAAGAGAGATCCCTATTGGCAGGGTATCATCAGCCTGGCCTGGACAGCAATGATGCAAAGATGCCACAAGGCTGGCCAAGGATGAAGGAACTTTCCTTCGTATTTCTTTCTATGCACCAGTCTTCCTGGTAAGGGTAGGCCAAAACATTCCAAATCCATTATGCACCATAACCACCAAGAGCGTATGCGTGACGGTTCTAGTTCAAGGACAGCAAAGGCTAAGCACCAAACTGGAAACTGTCGGCTTCCAAAATAAAACGGTGAAGTAAAGTAGGGGCGTGAATGTGCAAAAACACATAAAGGAGATCAAAACACTCCAACCAACAGAAAGCCTTCTGGATTAGCACAAAGACAATCATCCACCCCTCTGCTGAAAAAATATATTGAGAGTACAACAGTCTTTGTCTTTTGGGCACGAGCTAGTGTGCTGACTAGACTTTTCACTCTAAACGGCTCCTTTAACTTGGAGCCTACAAACCACTTCAACATGAGTATCTGTTGGGGGGGGGGGGGAGCTGGATTCGAAGTACAGAAAAGACAAAGCAGGACTTTTTTAATTAGTACTGAGTCGCACCATGTTCAGATATTTCATTATCTGCATATTCCAATGCTATTTCTAATCTATTCAGGAAAACATAAAAAAATGTTTCTCCTATATTTAACGTCTGGTAATCATGACTCGCGAATGACCAAATATCCATCATCTAGCCATCAAAGCAGTGGTCTGTAGTGAACCGCCTTGGAACTATTAATCAAACCGTGGAAATCAACACAAAGGTGCATCTTACACACTAGACAGAAGCGTGTGAGGTTTCTAGGTCCTTGATAAATAATGTTCATCTCGGAACGCATTGGGGGAGAATCTCAGACTTGGTAAACTCTGCATACAGAAAGGATCAGAAACAGTGACACCTGCTCTTTCCGTATCACAAATATACAGCGATTAAATGTTTTATAAGTGCAGACACCCTTCTTGTCACTGCATAAATCCACTGGTTTTCAGCAGAATGTTCCCTTCAAACGGAAAACATTAAAGAACTGGCATCTTTACGACGTGAGCATGATAGACCTCACTCTAACCTTCCCAATGGATCTGAAGCGTTCTCTGGTGGGATCCAGTCTCTCGAAAGATCAACAGAGGTCCCAATGGATGAGGCGTGCCAGCAGAACCCAGTTCCTTAATGAAGGAATACACTGTGAGCATTCAAAGCAGGGGCGGCATCGGGGGAGTTTCACCACACCACATAGGGAAACGCACCATGGAAATAGCCTCTAAGGAGCTTAGAAGGCTCGATCAGCAAAATTCGGACAGTAATTGTAGAAACAAACAATATTTACAAGTGAAAGGCAGAAAGTAATCAAAATAAAATTTTAAAAAGTCTACAGATTGCAAAGGAAATGGGAAATAATAGAATAGATGACTGTGAGCACATTCCTCAGCTCACCATCAGGCTTAAAACCCTGTTGCACAATGCTCTCTTCTGCTTACCGCTAGGGACTGTGTTTACTGAAATATGCAACATGCATTTTATTAGGTTGCCATGAAGCAATTTTATAAAGCACATTGATAAATAACAAGCATTGGCAAAGCTCAGAGGTCTGACATATAGTGTGATAACATATGCAGACACTGCGATAGCACAAAATGCCATACAAATGCAAGAAACAATGATTTGTCTATATTGAAAGCACCCTTGATTTCAATACAGTCCTGTTTTTGTTTCTATGTGAAATAAAGATCAGCAGTCATGGCAGCCTACATTTATAGTCTTTCTTGTGTTTCTATCAAGAAACAACAGGCTATATTGAAGGCTTCCTTGCCATTGACCTTCATATTACATACAAACAAATCCAGGACTGTTATGAAGGCAAGGGAGCCTCCAATACAGACTGGCTTTTGTTTCTATGAAACAAAGAGGAATTGTAAGTGCCAAAAACAGAAACATAATATTAACTCCATTGCCATCCATCAATGCTAGTGGCTCTGATGCACAAGTTACTAACTTGTGTAACGATATATCTGTAAGAGACAGTAGTTAGTGATAGATTCCTTACCTTAGAATATCCCCAGGCGTCAGGCTGGATCCGGAAAGTTTTGCGTAGCAGTACCCTTGCGCGTCGGTAGGCGGCGTCGTGCGGCTCCGCGTCCGTCGTCGGCGTCGTGATCGCCGGGATGACGTCGCGGGCAGTACTTAGACGCCGCCCCTGCGCGCTGACGTCAGTTCTGTACACGACTTTCCGCGCCAGGAACGCAGAGCCATGCAAGAAGCTGACACAGGTGTCTGAAAAATACTAGGGCCCTGAAAGGGATGTCCTTAACCCTAGAAATCAGTTCGCAGAACGGGGAGGATGGGTGGGGCGGTAAGGAATCTATCACTAACTACTGTCTCTTACAGATATATCGTTACACAAGTTAGTAACTTGTGCATCTGAAAGAGACACGTTAGTGATAGATTCCTTACCTTAGAATAGATACCCCAGCAATACCAACCCCGGTGGTGGGTCTGCGAACAAAGATCAGACAAGGAAGTCCTGGAGGACAGAACGGCCAAAGAAGCCGTCCCTCCGGACCTGACTGTCAAGGCAGTAATGCTTAGTAAACGTGTGCAGCGAGGCCCACGTAGCTGCCTGACAGATAACCGGCAGCGGAACACCGCGGCCCAAGGCCGTGGTAGCAGCCGTTGCCCTGGTGGAATGGGCACGCAGCCCAACAGGAGGCTCCTTCTTAGCCAAAGAATAGCAGGTCTTGATGCACAAGGTAACCCAGCGGGAGATCGTCCTCTTGTGCACCGCCCGACCTTTTGGCGCCCACGTAGCCAACAAAGAGCTGGTCATCCACCCGGAAGTGTTTTGTGCGGTCGATATAGAAGGAGAGCGCACGTTTTGGGTCCAGACGGTGGAGCCTCTCTTCCTCTCTGGAAGGATGCGGAGGCGGAAAGAAGGTGGGCAAAGTGATGGTCTGCCCAATGTGGAAAGCAGTAACCACCTTTGGCAAGAAGGACGGACGCGTCCGAAGAACAACCTTGTCTGGATGAACAGACAGAAAGGGAGGTTTGCAAGAAAGAGCCTGGAGCTCACTCACCCGCCGAGCGGAGGTGATGGCCACCAGAAAGGCTGCCTTTAGAGTCAGAAGACGAAGAGGACAGTTATGCAGAGGCTCAAAGGGAGCGCACATTAAAAGGTAAGAACCAAGTTCAAGTCCCACTGAGGCATTACAAACGGAACAGGAGGGAAGAGGTGAGTAATGCCTTTTAAGAACCTGTTAACAACAGGGGACTTGAAAAGGGAGGGCTGATCAGGGAGCCTGAGGAAGGCCGAGATAGCACAAAGATAACCCTTGATGGTACCCAGGGCAGAACCCTGTTGGGCCAGAGAGAGAAGGAACAGAAGGACCTCAGAAAGAGGGGCAGAAAGGGGATCCACAGCCTTTGCTGTGCACCATGCCACAAATTTGTTCCACCTGCAGGCGTATACCACCTTAGTGGAGGGACGCCTGGCTGCCAGAATCACATCACAAACTCCGGGAGGCAAGTCGAAAGGAATCAACTGCCGCCGCTCAATCTCCACGCAAGCAGGTGTAGACTGGACAGGTTCGGGTGGAGGACCGTCCCCTGCTGCTGCGACAGAAGATCCTCCCGAAGAGGCAGACGGATCGGGGATCTATGCTCATATTGAGTAGCTCGGGATACCAAACTCTTCGAGCCCAGTCCGGAGCCACAAGAATGACTTGGGCCCGGTCGTGCCGAATCTTCTTCAACACTCTGGGTAGAAGTGGTATAGGCGGAAAGGCGTACAACAGACCGCAACTCCACTCGCGACGAAAAGCGTCGCCGAGCGAGTGCCGCCTTGGAAATTCCAACGCGCAGAACTGATGACATTGCGCGTTCTCTTCGGTGGCGAATAGATCTAACCAAGGCTCTCCCCACTGTAGAAAGAGTCCTTGCGCCACTTCCGAGTGAAGACGCCATTCGTGATCCATCATGCACCTGCGGCTGAGGTTCGTCCGCCCTGGCGTTCAGAGAACCTGCCAGGTGTTGAACCATCAGGAACATGCCCTGATGTTCCAGCCATGTCCAGAGGCGCAGAGCCTCCTGACAAAGGGTCCAAGACCCCACCCCGCCCTGTTTGTTGCAGTACCACATGGCGGTGGTGTTGTCTGTGAACACCTGCACTACCTTCCCTTTGACAGAGGGAAGGAATGCCTTGAGTGCAAGCCGGATCGCCCGGAGCTCCAGAAGGTTGATATGGAGCCGGGACTCCGCCGGAGACCAGAGGCCTCTGATCTCCGCCTCTCCCAAGTGACCGCCCCATCCCAGAAGGGACGCGTCCGTCACAACTGTATGCTCTGGCTGGGGAAGGGAGAGGGATCTGCCCATGACCCATTGCCGGTTCGAGAGCCACCACTGCAACTGTTTTGCAGTCCCCTCCGAGATCTGGACGTGATCGGACAGGTTGCCCTGGTGCTGCGCCCACTGGAACTTCAGGTCCCACTGCAGAGCCCGCATATGCCATCTGGCATGATTGACCAGCAGGATGCAGGAGGCCATGAGGCCCAGCAGCCTCAGGGTCATCCTTACCGAAACCCAGGATAAAGGCCGAAAGATCGGAATCATAGCCTGAATATCCCGGACTCGCCGTTCGGGAGGATAGGCCCGAAACTGCGTCGTGTCCAGAACTGCTCCGATGAAAAGGAGCTGTGGAGAAGGAATCAGATGCGACTTCGGCACATTGATGGAGAACCCCAGCGAGTGCAGGAGTTCGGCCGTAGTCTGGAGGTGGGAGACGACTGCCTGGGACGAGCCCGCCTTCAGCAGCCAGTCGTCGAGGTAGGGGAAGACTGAAACCCCTGCCCGGCGCAGATGAGCCGCGACCACCGCCATCACTTTCGTGAACACCCGAGGGGCACTTGTAAGGCCAAAGGGAGCACGGTGAACTGAAAATGCTCGTGGCCTACCGTGAACCGAAGGTAACGCCGGTGGGCCGGCAGGACGGGGATGTGGAAATATGCGTCCTGCAAGTCCAACGCTACCAACCAGTCTCCAGGGTCGAGGGCAGTCAAGACCTGAGCTAGGGTGAGCATCTTGAACTTCTCCTTCCGGAGGAAGCGATTGACGTTCCGGAGGTCCAAGATAGGACGCATGTCCTCCTTGTCCTTTTTGGGCACCAGAAAGTAGTGGGAGTAGCAACCACGCCCTACTTCTGGGGTCGGAACATGCTCGATGGCCCTCTTGGTCAAGAGGGCCGTGACTTCCTTCTGTAGAAGCACCAAGTGATCCCCTGACATGCGGTGGAGTTGAGGTGGCATGGCTGGGGGTGGTCTCGAAGGGGAGGGAGTAGCCCCTTCGGACAATGTCCAAGACCCACCTGTCCGAGGTGATGGTGCGCCAGTGGGGAAGGTGATGGCGGACCCTGCCCCCTACTGGCGTGCCGTGCACCTGAAAGGAGGGACTAGGAGGGCTTGGAGGCCGCGGACGGGTTGGAGGTGGTGGCCTGACCCGCACGCTGGTTGCCCGATCCGCCACGGCGGAATCCACGTCCTCGGCCACGCGAAGACGCCTGCTGCGCGGGCCGGTGGCTGGGCTGCTGACGTGAAGGGCGCCCCTACCGTGGCCACGATAGGGGCGAAAAGCAGAAGGCAGCGGAGGGCGTGTAGCAGAAAGGCCCAGGGACTTGGCAGTAGCCCGTGAGTCCTTAAAGCGCTCCAACGCATGGTCTGCTTTGGACCCAAAAGACCGACTCCATCAAAGGGCATGTCCATGAGAGTATTCTGGACATCCCCTGAAAAACCAGTGGTTCTCAGCCAGGCGTGGCGGCGGAGCGCCACCGTCGTTGCAATCGACCTGCCCAGCGAGTCGGCGGTGTCAAGGCCACAACGGATAGTGTATTTGGCCGCATCCCTTCCTT
The DNA here is from genome assembly GCA_963921515.1 of Calotriton arnoldi. Classification (NCBI taxonomy): domain Eukaryota; kingdom Metazoa; phylum Chordata; class Amphibia; order Caudata; family Salamandridae; genus Calotriton; species Calotriton arnoldi. Next base: position 1,527,706 of record CAWUFW010000230.1, read on the forward strand.
CCGCAATGGCGCGGGAAAGCAGTGCCTGGACCTCCTCAGGGCACTGGGGCAAAACATCCGCCACCGAATCCCACAGAGAGTGGGTATAGCGGCCCAAAAGACAAGCGGTGTTAACGGACCGCAAGCCAGCACTGGAGGAAGAAAAACCTTTCTTCCCAAACTGATCCAGGCGTTTGGATTCCCTATCCGGAGGAGCGGTAGGGAAGGCGGTTTGGGAAGCGGAGGCTTGGACAACCAAGCTCTCAGGAGTGGGGTGGACAGAAAGAAACAGGGGGTCGCCCGGAGCTGGGCGATGGCGTCGTGACACGTTCCGATCCACAGGAGCCCCTGTGTTGGGCTTGGACCAGGCGCCCAAAAGAACGTCTGTGAGGGCGTCGTTAAACGGCAGCACAGTCTCCGCAGAGGAGGCTGCCGGCTGAAGCACCTCTGTCAAGATGTTAGGCTTGACCGTCAAAGTAGGGAGCTGGAGACGTAAGGCCCCAGCAGCCCTACGCAACACCGTACCAAAATTGGCCCCCTCCTCCGTAGCCACGGGAGGAGACAGCATGCCAGTGTCAGGAGAAGTATCCAGACCACTGGCCTCCCCTAGACTCTCTGTCCAGTCCTCATCATACTGACAGTTGCGAGTCAGAGGGTCATCAGACCCCTCCCAGTCCTCCTGGTCCTCCTCTGGTTCAAAATAAGGAGGAGGAGGGACATTTGGGACCCAAGGGCCCATCGGCGCCGGAGCCGGCGTCGAGCGACGTCGCTCCGGGTCCATGTCCGGAGCCGGAAGGAACTGGGGGACGACGCCGCCCGGAGCCCAGGGCGGCGTCGAGAACGGCACCGGAGACATCGGCGCCGGCGGAGGTGTCGTGAGGTCGACCGGCGTCGATGGGGGTTGTGGAGCCGGGATCGAGGCCGGGGCCGAAGCCGGAGCCGGGATCGAGGCTGGAGTCCCGGGCGACGCCGGGGCCGGAGCCGCCGGCGACGCCGGAGCAACCCCATCAGGGCCCGCGGGGCCCGAAGGCGCACCGGAGGGGCCTGAAGGCCCGAAGAGGCGGGCCATGGCCGACAGGAACTCCTGTACCTTGGCCGGATCCGCCCCGAACCCGGGAAGGGCGGGTAGGACGGGGGCGACTCCACAGGCAAGTCCGGGGCCGCGGGGCGGGGACGGTGCCGGGAGGGGCCTCAGCCGAGTCGCGAGACCGGCGAGGCGAAGTCCGAGAGCGACGATGCTTCTTGGACTTCTTGTGCTTAGACTTACCGGACGAAGAAGACTTCGACGCCGACGACCGGTGTGCACTCCGCGAGCGACCCCTGGACCTCTCACGCGACCGGGGCCTCCGTGGAGCCGAATGCCGGGCCTCGAGGAGCTTTCGAGACCGCTCTCGCAAAGCTTTCGGGTTGAGGGCCTGGCATTCGGGACAAGACTCGGTGTCGTGGCCTCGGCCGAGGCAGAAGAGACACTCCCAATGCGGGTCGGTGACGGACATCATCCGCGCACAGGCGCCGCATCGCTTGAAGCCGGGCATCCCTACGACACCTTAAAGATGGAAAAAACAGTGAAAAAATCACCAAAAAGTATGGTCAAAAATTGACCAGGGCACTGCTCTTCCCGGATCTGCGCTTGCTGGCGCGGAAAAGAAGAACTGACGTCAGCGCGCAGGGGCGGCGTCTAAGTACTGCCCGCGACGTCATCCCGGCGATCACGACGCCGACGACGGACGCGGAGCCGCACGACGCCGCCTACCGACGCGCAAGGGTACTGCTACGCAAAACTTTCCGGATCCAGCCTGACGCCTGGGGATATTCTAAGGTAAGGAATCTATCACTAACGTGTCTCTTTCAGATCAGAAGGTTGCTGTGAGAGCTTCATTTAAGACACCAGAGGGATGATCAAGAGGAAGCAATGAAGAGTGAGGGGCAGACTGTGAGTAATGTGGAGCTAGAGAAAGAGGGAGAGTTAGAACTGAACAATGAAAATGTAACATAGGGGAAGAGGGAGGAATAGAAGAAAGCAATAACAGAAGGACACACAAGTGAAAAATAGAAAGGGTGGAAGAAACAAAAAGAACCAACAGATGGAGGGACTGGTAGTTATAAAACAGTTTATATCATGCTTTGCACTGCAATCGTAAGTGAGGTGGAAGGTTAAGCCCACTACCAATAGCACAAGATTGAGAGAGATTTGCCCCACCAAGCTGAGCCAAGATGTGGTTGACAAACTAAAGCCAATGGTTGAAAGAGGCTGGCCCAAAAAAGTCAAAAGAAGAAGTGGGTTGACTCAAAGCCCACTCTTTATACATTGTATGCAATATGTCTGCTTTACAACTACGCTGTTTAATCCCAAACTTGAAAATTACAAAGAAATGTAAATCTCACTTCGAATAATACATCAAAAAACCTGGAAAATCTCTTGACGTTGAATCAAAGGCTCTATATAGTAAATCACGAAGACCACATATTTTATATATAGCAAATACCTGGTCAATTATAAATACAGCTCACCGTTAAAACATGTTCCAGAAGTTCCACGTATCCAAGAGTGCACTCTGTTCCATACTTTAAAGCTTTGGCACGAACATCTTCGCTCACGTCTGGGTGGTAAACAGCTTGCTATTTGGAAGAATTAGTGAAATTATCTAAATAAATTGGAATTACAAAAAAATAAGGCATGACAGAAAAGAAAGAAAAGGTTACCATAATTCATCAAGTATACATAGTTTATAAAGTATGAAGCTTTGTGTGATAATCTTTTACAAATGTTGAGATGTGAGTTGAGAGGACTGAAGTGGTCTACTCCGCTTTAAACTATGGACGGTCTGAGGATGGATGGACACCATCTCCATGTATCCCTTGCAACTCTGCTCATTCTACACATTCTTTGGGCTACAACACATTCAATTCCTACAAACTAGCCACCTGGTTACTGAAAGAAACCCACACATGGACTTGAGTAAGAAATAAGGGTATGTTGTCTATATGAAAAAGCCACCTATATGAAAATTAGCCACCACCCCCCTCCCGAGACCCAGGGTGTGATTAGTGATAACCCTATATGTAAGACCTCCTTTCTTTCTCTTCTTTTTGTTTGTTACTCACCTGACAATACCGCTTTGACGAGCCCGTTGTAGTCACTATAGCGTTTTCTGACATTGACGCTCTGTTGCTTTCAACGTCACAGTAGGCGTGTAGGTAAAATAGCGCTATAAATGTGATATCATTTTATTATTAGTGGTTTCAGTCTTTGCCACTTTCAATAATTTTCAAAAATATGTGCACATTCATATCTCACTACTGCACTATAGCTTCCTGAGATATAGTTTCGGTGCACTTCGAGAAGAGCACTTATGTATGCTGAAACTGGAACAACGAACGTCCTATGACCACATGCTTACTGAATGTATTTATTTTTGTGTGTTTGTTCGTTCTTGTTCTTTCTTTTCAGAGATCTGCTGGGTCCCAATAAGTAAGAAGGATCCCGCAGTGATAGTAGGTTTTTAAAGACATTTTCCTACTTTTTCACATATCTGACCTCCAGGTTAGGGTGAGCCTTAGCGTGCTCATACCGCCGGGGTCTTCACCATGGTCCTGACGAATGCCTAGCTAGTACCATCATAGAGGCAGAAACATGTTGACCACACACAGTGAGATTTAGCTGACCAATCCTTTCAGCGATCATATCACTCACATTGTTTTTATTTGTGCCTGACTGACCGACGAATAAAATTATTTTCGGATACAGCCTAGTCACTTTTAATTCACTTCACAATCACTTGCACTTGCCACTTTAACCCGCTCCGCAGTAATTCTGGCGTTGAAGCACACCGGGGAGGTACTCGACCTTCCTGGTGGGGCCCGATGATGAAGCATGTCACCAACTAGGTTGGTGAGTGAGGGCTTTATAAGAATCAAATTTGATTCTTTACGCTAGCTCTTCTCCAAAGAAGGCACACTCTGTTGTTTGGACTATATGAAAAAGCCTACAGACCAGGAGTACAATATGTATTATGGTAAATACCTTTCACTTTGATTCTTCTCCCATAATCTCACAAGCCAGGGATGGAATGTAAAGTTGCTAAACTAACAGTCACATTTCATCCTTCCTCAGGTAAATAAACTGAAAATGTTCTCAAGTCCCCAAAACACTGCATTTTCAGGGCGCAGGGCTGGTCACAATTCTAGTGTATATTAGCAAACCAGTTGAGCATTAACTATTTTTCATTTGCAGTTGTATTTTTCATTCATTATAAAGAACAAGTCAATGGTCATGGTTAGTAGCAGAAAATGCAAAGGAAGTCCTTTAAAAGAATTATGTCCAAAATTCTTGGCTAGAATACTTGTGGCTTCCATGTTTTTTTAGTCAAGGAATAATTTTATGAAGACATTAGGCTGCTGTGCACAGAGGTTTATTTTTCCTCTGACATAAAAGAAATCAGTCAATCAAAGTCATTTTTTTCGAACACTGTAAGAATACATCATCCAACATGTTTCTCCGCCTGTGTGTGGAATGCACGTTTCTCGGCTTGTGTGTGGCACGCAAGGGAAGTTTCTCAAGCCTGAAATGTAATGCTTGTAGGGTCGGATTTCCAAAATATAAAGGTTAAAAGTAAAAACTAAAATGTCTACACACCTGTTTCGGTGGCACTGCAACTGGTGCAACAGAACACAACAAATATATAAGAAAGTGGTAAAACTGAAAGGATGGTGAGAAGTAAGTACTATGTACAAAACTTTCAGAGGTATAGTTGTGATCAGGAGCGGGTGCTGCTGTCCAACTAAAGCTACCACTTTTTTATAAGTCTGTTCAGGGAAAACAGTAACAGTTACCAGCAACGTGGTTAAGATACATATTAAAAGAACACAATTGATGGACGGAATGCAGAACATATCAAAACATTCACCCCCAGTCAAGAGATCTGGGTTAAATCCATCATTCTTTTGCCATAGCTTGCTGACACAATGGTATGTCCACACATTACTCTTTAGCAAATGTTATGTTATGTTAAAAAGGTTTCTAAAGCGCTCGAATACCCATAGGTGTCTTGGCGCTATTTAAATGGCAGTCAGGTGAGGGTAATTAGGTGCTGAGAAATAACTAGGCGCCTAAAAATTGAAAAGCCAGGTTTTTATTAGCTTCCTGAAGCCCAACAATGTTGGAGCTGCGTTGATGTTTATAGGTAGACTGTTCCACAGGGCAGGGGCTTCGGTGGTAAAACAACTGCCTCCCCATTTTAATCTCTTAAACCTGGGACAGGGCACTGTCAAGGTATTTTTAGAACGAAGTTCTCTGTTTGGAACATACCATGAGAGAGATTTTTTAAATAACAAGGACCTACATCGTGCAGGGCTTTGAAAATAAGGCATAATGCCTTGAATTTGATACGGTTAGGTACCGTCAGCCAATGCAATTCCTTGATGGCCGATGAAACTGGGTGGAATTTGGGCAGGTTGAAGACAAGCCTGGCTGTGGTATTGAGATTTTGCTGCCTTTCACTTATCACCTAAGAACTGGATGTACAAGAATACCATGATGCCTTTTACAGTTATGTCACCAGGATGTGCACCCTGGCCTAAGCGTGATCCATCAGTGTTATTGTCAATGTTCATGGTCACGTGCCGAGTAACAGATTGTTGCTGTTTCACCAATGCAGAGAGCCCTGAGTGCTCACCTTTAACAACACTAGATCTTCCAATTGACCCTCCGCTTGTGACCATTAACTGGTTCTTTCTGCATTTGTCACCCCGAGTGGGACGGGTATGCCCAGAAGTGGGTCCGGTGCTCTCCATACCACAGGAGTCAAGCTATCCTGGCTGATGAGGGGTGAAACCCCGAAACCAGTCCTAGGATGCGTGTTTCCAGTCCAGGGAGGACCTGGCCTGGCAGTTCGGGCTGGACTGTTCCCATTGGGGGCAGGGTCAAGACTGATTTGCATATGGCTGGGTTCAAACTGGAATGGCATGGGGAGCAAAAAACGATGGATTTAGGCCCAGATCTCTGTACTGGGGTGAATGTATGACATTGCTCTGCATTCTGTCCATCATTTGTTCTTTTTGCATAAGATAAATATTAAGCTTGGCTCTCTGAACTCAGAGAAGAATTTACTCCTGCAGCGTCTCCCAAGATAAAATCATTGAACTTATGACATGACTTTAATCTCTCCACGTCCTTTCACGCTAATCAAAATGGCTTCTAAAGTTGAAGTTATCAAAAAATTGAAACTTTCTCCCTACTTCACCTTTCTGTCATTTCTCAGTTACATCTGTTCTCCTTACCTGTGTAGTATATTTCTCATTCTCCTTGCTTGATTCACAGTTCCACCTTGCTTTACTTTGACTCTTATGAATCTTAACTTTAGATTTTAAATCTTCTATCCCCTTGATTGCTACATCCTATTCTCTGCTGTGACTATGAACCTTTTGAGCATCCTATCTGGCTGTTTTTGCTTTCCGTCCTAGTCCTTCTTGCCTCTACGGGACTGCCAATTTGTGTATAACATCAGTCACATTTTCTCTTATGTTGACTGACGGCACCTTCTTTCCCTCGCGCCTCCATTCTTGTATTCACTCTTGGTTGTAGTAGTGCTTGCAAATTTATTTTTGGCTGCATGTAATGTGTTGTAAAGCTACATCGCTGTTTTTCATGTTCAGAATGTGGATACCCTTGGGTCTAGTGTGTTTTTATAAGAAAATGTAAATAAACGAATTAACTAGGAGTAGTGGCCGGGGGTGAGGGGCGCTCTTGATATTCTTTACTTTCCAAATTGACAGTAATTCACACAAATCCCCACATGAAGTCTTCCATATAGCCTGAATACCAGGGCAATCCATTAACAGATACAGTGCCACATGTTCACATTCCTTCCATTTTGCAAGAGGAAAATAGAGTTCAAACTGGATAATAATGCTAGTGTTACAGCTTAGAAGCTGATTATTCTGTACACAACACAAAAACTGATTAAGACACTGAAACTCTAATGTGCACTTTCTACACGTTTAGAAAAACAACACTGAAATTGAGAAAAGTTGAAGTACCAGCACCATAAAAGTGTGCATGGATATGTAGAAATAGCAGGAATAATAAAATAATGAATTTAACGTGTTTATTAACTGATAATCCATATATTTTTAACAAAGTTTTTATGAAAAATTAATGATGAAACTTAGCATCTCTATTGCTTTCATTGCAATGCACCATAGCAAACGATAAACTGGTACAAATAAAACATGCTTTATGGTATATGACTGAAGCTTTCAGTATAAGTGCGAGACATTATTAGGGTCTTACATTTCTAAAAATATTTTATTTTAATGATTTTTAGGAATATTTTGCACATAGGTACTTTTGAAATTTTGATAGTAGGGCATAATTAGAGTTGTACATTTTTGTGCAATAATTACTGACGTTACAATTATTTCCATATATGATCTGTTTGATTGATTTCATTATGTTTGAACTTAATTATAAGTTTATTTTACTAAAGAAGAAATGCTAACTTTAAAATTCATTGAATTGCCTTTTTCCTTAGGCTGTATTATTTCGAAGTCTGGTGTAATGGTCTTTTGCCACGTTTTCCCAAATGCTGCTTTATTTATTCTGTTTATGCAACATTCTCTAATCAGTAAGACACTTTTCCAGTACTTCATTCTGTTTGAATTGGTGGGAACTTGACCTTTCAACTTAATCCATGAAGACAAAGTAATTAAGATTTTTGTCAACTCACCTATGAGGACGGAATGGACAGTCGTTTCTCATGAGCAACATGGGAAAATATGTTGGAGTATCAATTTTGTACCAAGTGAACAGAAGAATGGTTACATCACGGTCAGATCAACTGATGTCACAAATTGACTATTTGGAGTATAAAAAGTGACTCTCCTAAGAGGAGGGAGACCCCTTCTCTTCTACTGCCTCCGGCCTGCCTGACGGACTATCTTTGCATGCCCCTTTCCTTTTTGCCTTTGCTGATGAACTTACCTGCTGGATGATTTGGATCTGTCTGGGGAGAGATCAGACGTGAACTTTCCTGATTATTGCGCCACTCCCTTTGCCCATGCTCAGGGACTTTTCTGTAGTGGACTCTAACTTTATTCCTTTGCCTATCCTAAGAGAACTCTTATGAACTATCCTCCTACCTTCGTTGGTGGAAGGAATTCTAACATTAACCATCCTTTTTATGGATTCATTTATTTAGCAATAGATTTACTTTGACTAAATGCACAGTTTTATACTGCGAGCTGTAAGACTAATGAGAGAATTATTTAAAATGTTACTTATATGCATTGATTTTGGATGTTCAATACAATAACCAAATTATCTACATTTGCCTGAGTCTTTTATTGGGTATTGAAGTTCTTTCGCAGACACTGTGCTTACTTACAACTATCTGATTTCTAATGCATGTTAGGGAGAGTCATAGATTATTTTCAGAAGATCAGGTTCTCTTGTTCTGTGTAGCCACAGCAGAGCTTCTGGTTTGTATAACTCTATTTAGACTGAACTTCTTTAGAAGGTTGGGTTTTCCAATTTCAATACTCTATTTCTATAGCATGGTTCTGAGAGTAGTGTACTTGAACCCGATCTCTAATCTGCGAGTTGGCTACCAATTACTGGTCCTCAGTGGGTGGCCAACAGTTCAGCGCCCTGATTTCTCACCCCTGCTACGACGAAGAAAGATCCACCTGAGGACCAAAACCTCTGTGGGTGAAGTATAGAATCTGAGTAAAGAGACTCAGTTAGAATACAACTGTATGGGCCCAGTAACAAAAACAGAAAAGAGCTTTCACTGCAACACTAGTGTATGGGTCTTATGAGGCAAAACATAGCGTTGTTGGCAACCTTTCACCGGACCGAACAAGTTTTACAGGTATTGTCTCCAGCTCTATATTAAAAGCCATGTACGGCTTCTATGTTCTAGGTAGCGCCCTACCAACATAGATGAAAAATTTACAGAAAACCATGAACAAAATGCAAAACAACACCTTCGTATTCCACGTGGTATTGCTGAGACAATGAATTTGTCACTTCTTAAATGGAGTATTTGCTCTCAAACTGACACTGAAAAGTAACACCTTAAAATAAAAGATGATTCCTCATCTTTAGTGGACCATGCAAGGACACCAGAAAGAATGGGAATGCTTCCAATTTCATAGTAGTAGTAGTAGTAGGAAATGCAGGACACTCTCCGGTAACAGATGTAAACAAGTTAAAAGGAAATACTACCAGCAGTGCACTTTGGCTGTTGTTTTTATCCATGTCCCTCAGCTATACACATCCAGGGCTGTATTACGTAAATTGCTCTGTGGACGCAACGGGTGCCTCTGCCTGCTTTATAAACCCCCAGGGCACTTAAGGGTGCTTATGCTGCCCATTTTATAATGCTGTACCACTGCACATGTAGCACCAGTGCTATTGTGAGCAGGTGTTCTCTCATTTGCATGGGAGCATGGCCCCATACAACTGAGGGGAATAACTTTGTTTCTGCTGGTGCAGTGGCAAACATGCCTTTAGGAGGCGCACAGTTAGTGCACCCCCTGAGGGTAGCCCTTTAGAGGGGCCCAAGGGGGTCCCAAGGATCCCCAGACATCCTCTGCAGGAGGGTGACTCACTGCACCCATTTGCACAGGAATCTCTGTGCCTTCTTAAGTGCAGGTAAGTTGCAGCCTGCACAGAGAAACACAGGGCAGCTCGGAAGCAGCTGCTCCATATTTCACTGAATGCACTGCACCAGGGCAGCGAGAGTTAACGGCTGCTCTGGGGCAACAGATAATAGGGGTCCACTATCCTAGTATGCACCAGACACACCTTTTAAAAGGTGGGCAGAGGTGCAAACAGGAGAAGTGCACCCTATATATACTATGGGTCCCTGGTGGAAATTTCAGTCATCTTGCAGTGCTCACTTTTAGGTATCGCCTCCAGGAACTAGTCTTGCAATGCTTCTTTTTAGCTGCACCTATGGCCATCTTGAAAGGGTTGCCTTGTTTAAAAAAATAATAATAATAAAATAAAATCCAAGATGGCCACATGTGCGTACATCGTGGCTGCAAGGCCCATGGGAGCAGGGCCTCTAGTCATGGAGGAGAAGAAAGTAGCCGAGCAGTGGTACCTTGGGCTCTAGAGCAAACTAAAAGCAGCCCCTCACCCTCGTCCAAGGGCTGCACAGTAAAATACTGCCAGAATTTGGGTACATTGGACACCTAATATCCGAGGCGTGGGGACCTCCTGCACTACTGATGGCTATGGTCCTGAGAAGGACCCATACACATGGCTATGGTACAGCGTTGTGAGGCATATGCAACTGGGTCCAGGGGAGCCCCCCGCCCTTTTACTTTCCTTGCGATTTTAGTGTAGCACAGCGAGAAACTAGGGAAGGAGCTCATCTCCCTTGAGTTTTTCAGCACTACACCATAGATATGAGTCCCATGTAAGGGCAGCCCACTCCACCTAGGCTGCACAACCAACGTCTGGAGCTGCAAAGCCCAAGGGACGGGAGCCTAGGGTAGGGGAGCCCTGTTCCCTGCGTCTCACAGCACCTCACACCTTGTCTAGTGCTGCGAGGCCCATGGGAGGTGGCACCACTGGTCTGTGTGTCTCAGCCATAATCTAGCACTGCAAAATCCTGGAGAGGAGAGTGCCCTTCCCTGGGACTCGCAGATATGACTCCGCAGTGTGAGGCACATTTAGAAAATGAACACTTCTAGCATTTGGATCGAACGAAATAGTCTTTGGTGATGCTGGAAACACCAGCGGTAAATATCAGTATCTACGAAGCATACTCCCCAGTAACTACCCTCCGTCACAATACCTGGTTCAGTAGGAACGTTTTAGCTATTGAATAAGTTATTCGACATACATAATGTTACCTTTACCACTTCATGTGACTGTGATGGGAATAAACACTGTACTCTGAAGTTGTAAGTAGGGCCCACAATACAGTTAACATTTCCCTGGGAAGGGCAGCCCTTTGGCCCAGTCATCAGAATCACTGCCACCTTAGTTGAGGTCTAGCGAAATGGGGGAACCAGAAGACAGGGTTTTTATTCCTGCCCCCCCTCCCCCTCCCAATTTGGGCACATCGTGAGCTCTTGGGCATTCGCTGTCCTGACCATATTCCTCCGCTCCCTTTTCTGAAAGCTTGAGGGCATTTAGATTCAATGTAAAAGCTGCTGGTAATAAGTGGCTAAAAAGTGGAGGTGTTATTACCACCAGGAGGGGCGCAATGCCCAGTCACAAGGTATATTCACCTAAATAGAATATGATGTACCTGTATGGCCATTACTATAAGGAGCAGTGCTACAATATTAGACAATGGATCAGCGCTCTGAAACAAGCTGAATGGAAGAAGTAAACATCAAGGGCACACTCCCAGGGCAGATCCCCAGCGTGGCACTAGTTAATTCGTTAACTCATCTCAATAGCTGTCTTGAAGCTACCGTGGCCAGCCCCCTCCTCAGCTGAAGCTCTTCCTAGCCAGCCACCGACGAGGACCTCTTCCCCAGCTCATAAGGGGCCTACAGAGTGACAGTCCTCGGAGATGGTTAAAGCAGACACTGTGCGCCCCGCTGTCCTTGTGTGCAGAAGCGTAAGGGGACCAGCGGCTGGAGTACAGACCTGAAAGGTCCGCGGATAGGTTCGCGGATGGGGGCGCGGGGTCCCATGTGGGTGGGTTGAGCGCGGGGCCCTAGGCAGCTGTCTACACTGCCAATGCCTGGCGCCGGCCCTTCAGTACAGTATCGGCACAATAGGTGAATTGCTATAAACTAAACACAAGCATGTGCATCACTGAAGTCGTGTACATATTTCACTGTCCCTTGTAATGCATAGGCAAGTTTCGCGCATCACTGCGGGGCACGCGTCATGCAGGCCCCGGGGACCCCATACCTTGCAGGCGGTCAGCATCTCGGACACCGCCTTCCGGCTGAGGTTGGCCGTGGCGATCACGTCCTCCTGCCTGCACGAGTTGCCGGCAGCCACGGCTTTGGCCGTTGCCGTGGTGATGCCTTTCGTCATCCGGATGGATTCTTCAGGTGTGGACGTCCTCTCCGGCACCTCCTTGGACTGGAACACCTGCAAGAGGGGGGGGGGGGGGGGGGAGAAGCGGAAGCGGCGTCAGTACATTGGCAGACCCCCTTTCGCGCCACCAGTGCCCTGCCTCCCCCCAAGAAACGCGGCTCCGAAACCCCAATACTGAGGGGAAAGGGACAGGGAATGACAGGATGCGGTCTCTCGGCCTTCGGAAGCTCTGCACACCTACACAATCCAGGAAGCAGCAGCGGCGGCGGCGAGCTGTGGAGAGCAGCGCTGCAGCGCGAGCCCACTCACTTGGAAGCGGTGGGACCGAGCACTGCCACAGAGCCTACCCAGATACATTTACATAAAGAGAGAGAAGTGGCTTCACATTTGCATCAGTGCTATTCTGGTGCACCAGCGCAGCCAGCCTTCTTCCCAGCCCTTCCCCCAACGCACTGTGTGCTCCCCGCCAGGAGCTGCATCCTGTGGCGCTCGCTAAAGGCATCGGCGTACTGCTAATCCACAGGCAACCTCTTTACAGGAGCGAAAGGGCAGCAGGAGACAGCCAGGTGGTGCCTATTCTCACCCAGGCTTGAAAGAGCATCACAATAACGGGCAATATTATCCAGCTTGAGTTACATACACATAATTCATCATTTGTACTTACATTGACCATGTACAGCGCTCCGCTGCTTTTTGGCTATGTTTGCACTACAGAAATACCATATGCATGCATGCATCTTTTATTAAGAGAATGACACTCATCACATCAGAATAATGACCCTAATTCAGTAAACACAGAAAGTGCCTCATGTTACAGGCTTTATTCAGTGTAGAGAAACAATACGGTTCTTTTCACCCAGTCCTGCATCTCTGATAACCACCAACAACACGCATATGAAAAACTAGCTCTGGTGGTCGAACCTTCTCCTCACGCTCCTAACGCATGGAACGACCTGCAGCTACACATACATAAGAGCCTCCTACTCACTTCTTGAATTCTGAAAGATGCTGAAGGCCTGGCTTATCGAGTGTTCCACTGGGCCCTAGGTGTGCCCTAGGGTACCCTCCCGGGTGGTAGTGTGCTCTACAAATCTGCATAACAATCTGCATAACAATAAGCATTCCAGAATGTTCCTTTCTTTGATGATGCCCATTTGGGTTTTGAGACCTAATGTGGGATCATTCACCAGATGGCCCTATTAAGCCAGGCAATGTTTCTCATATATCCTTTTGTTCTCTGCACAATCTCAAATTCTTCAAGTAGCGAGTGTCCAGTGGAGACTACACAGACATCTATTCTAGGACTGAGTGAGAAGGTGGCACCAGAGGACCTACATTCTACTCAGTGAAGGTGAAGTCACTGTAACAACATCTGGGGAGGTACTCAATTCATAGAATATACTCCTGCTTTCACGAGGACGAGAATCATTCCTGGATTAATACTGACGAAGTAGCAGATTACTAAATTCGAAATTGCCACTGGAAAAAACCTAAAAACCTCTCTATGCCACTCCTGCTTTGCTGGGCCCTGTGACTACAAATGGCGTTGGCCTAACCTCTCAGTCTTGAAACTTGAGCTTGACAAAGGTGTGCAGGAAAGACCATTTTGCTGCCTTTTGTATCTTCCGTATCAGTAATCGACAAACTACAGAGGCTGCATTACCTCAGTTCAAGTCAGTTGTTCAATAACTTTAAATTCAAAACACTATTGTGGCTGTATTGTAGTTATAATCCTGTGTGTGTATGTTGTGGGGGGGGGGGTGTGGAGGAGGAGCGAATTGCCTTTCCAGGAGGGTAGCAATATACATCTTTCATGACTGTGTGGTTGTAAGGGTGCTAGTAACAAGTGTGCCGATGTGGTAACCATGTTTGTGACGCATGCGAGAGACCAGATTAGAATTATTATCTTCTCTATACAGAGTGGCATTTAGCGGTGTGAAGGATAAAAGCAGTGTGAGAGACAGACCTGAAGCTTTATTCTTGCAGTAGGCTGGTGATGGACTTAGCTTTGCAGATCCCTGATTGTAATTTCGTTCTTTCAGTACAAGTCTATGCTGGTTGCAGTAGTTGGGAGCCCACTGTAAGCTCTTTTTGTTGGTGGGAAATGAGCTCCGACTGGGCAGCAAGCGGCAGGGACAGACATCTGCCTGGATGGCTTGTGTTAAAGCAGTGCTTCTTGAGACGAGTATTGGAAGGCGAGGGGTGATTAGGTTGGTATTGGACTTGCCGGGATGACCTACGTTGGAGCCTTCTACTTCTCCAGCAGTGTATGGCAGATCTCCTTGTTAACCGGTGTCTTCTCATCTGTCATTGCTTGGTCAAGTTATCGTTGACTCATAATGCATTCAACTGAAAGGCCCGTCTTGGTGAGGAATGGTTGGGATCGCTATGGCGGAATTATTTTGGGAGGAATATCTACTATGCAACTGGTGGTTTCCATACCTTTGTGAGATATTTTGGGTGTAGGTAACTGGGTGAACTCTGAAAGAACACTTATCTCTTCATTTCGGGTCGAGAGTACTATGTCGTTCTTCTCCGTGTTGTGGCTGTTAATTCCGATTGGTAATGAATTATGGCGCCCATAGTCCCTGAGTGTGTGTTACCTGCTCTAATTCCAGCAGTCTGGGAGGTTATCCTGGGAACACGCAAGTTTTTACTTCTTGTCTGAATATTCCATAGTCTGGCCACTTGGACTGGGAAGCCAGATTTGTCAACAGAACGATTTTTGTAGGCTGGTAAGACAAACCTTGGAGCTGATCTTGAGCTCAGCATACTGCTATGCAAGCATCGCCTGCACCTTTGCAGCACATAAACACATTTTGCAGCACACAACTGCATTTAACCTCTTCCATGCGTCGGACGGCCCCCGGCCGTCCGACGTCACGGTGGGCGGGGGCGTCGGCCGGTCGGGGGCAGTCCGATCTGCGCACGCGTGGAATTCGCCCGCACAGAGGGGAAAATGTGCGCGGCGTCAAAGCGGCTAATAGGGCATTTTTGCTGCAAATCAAAATGTGATCAGAATGTATGATTTTCACCGTTCTCTTCTTTTCGGATAGCTCAGAGGGCTAATAACTCCCAAAAGACTATTCCATGCATCCTGCTGTGCATGGCCCTTTCCCAAAGACCCATATACATGGCATACTCATTCTCTTTCTTCCCTCACAAAAGGCTGTATCAATTTTATTTTAAAAAGGCGCTAGGATGAAAGTCTGTGCATTTCTGCCATGTCCATTTTTTTCTAGCTAGCCCTGTGCAATCCTCCAGTGAACTGGAAAATGGACAATCATGCAAATCCATTAGAAGTGCTCTACCTTTTTTTTTTTGCTGTTTGTCATCCAAGCGGTGATTGGGTGACCAGTCACCCAACGTGTGCTCCCCAATCCCATGCAGGGTGGCTATTGAGACCTTAATCCAGAATATGTTGTGATAGGAGATGGGTGACAGCAGCTTCATGGTCCAGGCAGTAAGGTCATTTCTATACCGGTGGGTGGTTGGTACCCACTGGCCTTCCCTGGTATAAGGTCTATCAAGCTCCCATAAATCGGTTTTCGTGCTTGCATAATGGGTGGGCACATGTGGGAGTTGTGTGTGTTTCTGGTTTACACAAGGGTACATGCGGTTCCATTTCGACCCTGTGTGCATAAAATGGTCACTCTTCTTTGGGAAAGTTGGCTTTTTCCAGCTTGATGTTTTTACTTCCCAAACCAAGCTCCACCAAAAGTGCTCTACCTGCTGAATTGGAGGCCTCTAGCCCAATACTCAGTCTGCTCTAAATAGCACATCAAAATACAGGTAGCAAAACTACAGTTGGGGAGAAATATTTTGTCTTAAAGAAGTTACTTACCTTCAGTAACGCTGTAGCTGGTAGAGACATATATTAGTTGTAGATTCCCTACCTTAGCATTTCCCCCAGGCATCAGTCTGGATTGGGAGATTTTTCTTCAGCAGTACCATTGCACGTCATTAGGTGGCGTGGGTCGGCTCCACGTCAGTCGTCGGCGTCGTGGGTACGTGAAGGACGTAGCGGGATCTCCATAGACGCCGCCTATGCCCGCTGTCAGTTTTTAAAACAACTTTCCATGCCAGAAGCACAGGCCGTGAAAGACACTGACCACTGGTGCGTCAAAAGTAGGGCCCTGTAAGGGAGTCCCTATCCCTAGAAATCAGTTCGCAGAACGGAAAGGATGGGTGCAGCGGTAAGGAATCTACAACTAATATATGTCTCTACCAGATACATCATTACTGAAGGTAAGTAACTTGTTCATCTGATAGGGACTATTAGTTGTAGATTCCTTACCTTAGAATAGATACCACAGCAATACCATCCTTGGAGGAGGGTCTGCGAACCAAGATCATACCAGGAAGTCCTGGAGGACCGAACAGGCAAAGTACCAGTCCCTCCGGACTTGGCTGTCCAGGCAATAGTGATTGGTAAACGTGTGCGAGGATGCCCATGTTGCTTTCTAATAGATGTCAAGGATTGGGACACCACGTGCTAACACCATGGTTGCCACCGTTGCTCTGGTGGAATGAGCACGCAACCCCACAGGAGGGTCCTTCTTCGCCAGAGCATAACATATTTTGATGCAAAGGACAACCCATCGGGAGATGGTCCGCTTTTGAACAGCCCAACCTTTCTTGGCACCCACACAGCCAACGAAGAGTTGATCGGAAGTCTTTTGTGTGCTCAAGATAAAAAGACAAAGCATGTTTTGGGTCCAAACGGTGGAGTCTCTCCTCCTCCTTGGAGAAATGTGGGGGTGGTAAAAGGTGGCTAGAGTGACAGATTGTCCCACGTGAAAAGGCGCGACGATCTTAGGAAGGAATGAAGGTTTCGTCCGAAGCACCACTTTATCCAGATAGACAGAAAAGGGGGCTTAGAAGATAAAGCCTCCAGCTCACTCTCCCTGTGAGTAGAGGTGATGGCAACAAGGAAGATAGATTTGAGATCCAGCAACCTGAGGGGACAGTAATGAAGAGGCTCGAAGGAAGCATACATAAGAAAAGTGGGAATTAGATTTAAGTCCCATTAGGGCATTACAAAAGAAGATGGAGGGAACAGATGAATAAGGCCCTTGAAGAATCTGTTAACAGCAGGAGATTTGAATAAAGAAGGCTGATCTGGCAGCCGAAGAAAAAAAGCAGAGATAGCCGCAAGATATCCTTTAAGAGTGCACAAGGCAGATCCCTGCTGGGCCAAAGAAGGACCTCAGAAAGAGGAGCACAAAGGGGGACCATAGCCCTTGCTGTGCACCATGCCACAAATTTGTTCCATCTACAGGCCTATACTGTTTTAGTGAAGGGACGCCTGGCTGCCAATATAACATCACAGACTTCGGGCGGAAGGTCGAAAGCTGTCAACTGCCACCGCTCAATCTCCATGCAAGGAGGTGGAGACTGGACAGGTTCGGGTGAAGAACCCTCCCCTGCTGCTGTGACAGAAGATCCTCCCGAAGGGGCAGTCTGATCGTAGGATCGATGGCCATGCTCAGAAGGTCGGGGTACCAGACTCTGTGTCCAATCCGGAGCTACAATAATGAATTGCACCCGGTTGTGCTGGATCTTCTTGAGCACACAGGGCAGAAGTAGTAAAGGTGGGAAGGCGTACAGGAGGCCAAAGCTCCACTTGCGACCAAAAGTGTCGCCGAGCGAGCACCGCCTTGAAAACTTCAACGAGCCATACTGCTGACATTGAGTGTTCTCTTCGGTGGCGAAAAGATCTAACCAAGGCTTTCCCTACCGCTGAAAGATACCTTGCGCCACCTCCGGATGGAGACGCCATTCGTGATCAACTAGGCACCAACGGCTGAGTTCGTCCTCCCTGGCGCTCAGGGAACCCGCCAGGTGTTAAACCACTAGGGTAATCTCCTGATGTTCTAGCCATGTCCAGAAGCGGAGAGCCTCTTGACAAAGGGTCCATGACCCCACCCTGCCCTGTTTGTTGCAGTACCACATGGTGGTGGTGCTGTCGGTGAACACCTGCACCCCTTTCCCCTTGAGAGAAGAAAGGAATACTTTCAGTGCCAGTCTGATCGCCCAGAGCTTGAAAAGGTTGACATGGAGACCGGACTCCGCCGGAGACCAGACGCCTCTGATCTCCGCCTCTCCCAGGTGGCCGCCCCATCCCAGAACTGACGCATCTGTCACCATCGTTAGATCTGGTTGGGGAAGGGACAGGGATCGACCTTTGACCCAATCTTGGTTCGTTAGCCACCACTGCAGTTAATGAGCAGTTCTCTCCGAGATCGGGACATAGTCGGAAAGATTCCCCTGATGCTGCGCTCACTGGAACTTCAGCTCCCACTGCAGAGCTCGCATATGCCATCTGGCATGATCCACCAGCAGGATGCAGGAGGCCATGAGGCCCAGCAGCCTCAGAGTCGTTCTCACTGAAATCCAGGATAGAGGCTGAAACATCGCTATCATAGCCCGAATATCCCAGATTTGCTGTTCGGGACTGTGTCCAGAACCGCTCGATGAAAGGGAGCGTCTGAGAGGGAGTCAGGTGTGACTTCGGCACATTGATAGTGAACCCCAGCAAATGCAGGAGGTCCTCTGTAGTCTGGAGGTGGGAGACGACAGCCTGGGGCGAGCCCACCTTCAACAGCCAGTCGTCGAGATAGGGGAAGACTGGAACCCCTGATCAGCGCAGACAAGCTGCGACCACCGCTATCACCTTTGTGAACACCTGAGGGGCACTGTAAAGGCTAAAAGGTAGCACGGTGAACTGAAAAGGCTCGTGGCCCACCGTGAACCGAAGGTAACGTCTGTGGGCTGGCAGGACAGGGATATGAAAATACGTGTCATGCAAGTCTAACGCCACCACTCAGTCTCCTGAGTCGAGTGCAGATAGAACTTGGGCTAGGGTGAGCATTTTGAACTTCTCCTTCCGGTGGAAGAAGTTGAGGGCCCGGAGGTCTAGGATAGGACACAAGCCTTTGTCCTTCTTGGGTACCAGAAAGTAGCGGGAACAACAACCACAACCTACTTCTTGCACAGGGACCCTCTCTATAGCTACCTTGGCCAAGAGAGCCGATACTTCCTGGCAGGGAGGGTGCCAAATGATCCTCCGACATGCAATCGTAAGAAGGTGGCATGGAGGGAGGGGTAATCTCGAAGGGGAGGGAGTAGCCCCTTCTGACTATTTGCCGAACCTACCTGTCCGACGTGATGGACTGCCAGTGGAGGAGGTGATGGCGGATCCTGCCTCCGACTGGCAGGTGATGGGCCTTGAACGTCAGACTATGAAAGTTTGGAGACGGTGGCGGGGGGGGGAAAGGGTGGACAGGCCTGCCCGCTGGCACCCTGACCCACGAGGACACTGGGTCCCACGTACGCAGTGACGCAGAGGCTGGACAGCTTGGGTGACCCTTCTATAGCCACAAAAGGCAGACTGAGGTGGACAAGAGGTCGCCGCAAGGCCCAAGGATCTGGCTGTAGCTCGAGAATCCTTGAAGCGCTAAAGCGCTGAGTCTGCCTTGTCGCCAAAAAGGCGAGTGCCATCAAAGGGCATGTCCATCAAATAAGAGTGGACATCCCCTGAGAAGCCAGAAGTTCTCAACCAAGCGTAGGGTCTAACAGTTACAGATGTGGCAATCGTTCTGCCCAGTGAGTCGGTGGTATCCAGTCCACATTGTATGGCGAATTTGACTGTGTCTCTACCGTCTACAACTGCTTGAGAGAGAACGGCCCGGGCCTCCCCCGGGCACAGAGGCAGCACCGGCGTGACAGTATCCCAGATAGTATGGGAGTTTCAGCCCAAGAGGCATGTGGTATTCACCGACCACAATGGTAAGCTGGAGGAAGAGAATATCTTCTTCCCAAGGAGGCCCAGCTTCTTGGATTCCCTATCTGGGGGAGCAGAAGGGAATGTACCTTTTGATGATGAGGCTTGGAATACCAAATACCAGCGGAGGGGTGTTGGGGTGCTAGGTGAAGAAAGCTGGGTCACCCGGTGCGAGGCGGTGGCGGCGGGCATTTGTCCTATCCACAGGAACCCCTGGGCTGGGCTTGGACCAAGCGCCCAGAAGGACTTCTGTGAGGGCTTCATTGAATGATAAAAGGGGTTCAGAAGAGGAAGCTGCAGGCTGAAGCACCTCCGCCAGGACATTAGTCCTGACTGCCACCGTAGGGAGCTCGAGGCTGAGGACCCCGGCTGCCCTCCTCACCACCACAGCATAGGAAGCTCCCTCCTCCGTATCCACGGTACGGGGAGAAAGCAAGCCAGAGTCGTGGGACGTGTCCAGACCACTGGCATAACCCAGGTTCATTCGCCAGTACAGTTCCTCAAGCTGATCAGTTAAAGGGTCCAGCGGTCCTCCCAGTCCTCTTCCTCACCTTCTGGCTCAAAAGGAATGCCAGGAATGAACACAGGGACGAAAATCCCTTCCGGTGTCTGAACCAACGTTGGTCTGACTCTGTATCCACTTTGGGGATGAGGATGTGGTCGGCACCGACTGGGGGCATGGTCGACGCCGACTGGTGGCACGGTCGATGACGGAGAGTCGTCGTTGGGATCGACGTCGGGAAAGGTTGAGTGAGTTCGACCGGCGTCAATCCGGATCCAGACCTGGATCCACGGGAACCCGCCGGTATCAAAGTTCCAGCGCCCCCGACCGACTCCCGGGGCCTGCGGAGCCGGGGTGCCCAAAGATTAGGTACAGGGCCTCATAACTTTTTAAAATTTGGATAGGAGACGCTCCGGCTGGCGGAAAGGCAGGGAGGCGCGAATTCGTCTCATGAGTGTGCGCTGGAGACGGAGCCTTCGAGCAACAATGCTTGGGATCCCGCGTCGTTTTGGCGGACCGACGGGGAGAAGTCGAAGAACGCCTGTGCTTTTTCGACTTCTTGAGTTTTACTGATTTACCCGAAGACCTCCCCGATGACTTTGAGTGTGAGGAGTGTGGGCTCCACAACCGTTCAACACCTTCCCCTTGAACGAGAATGGGAGCGATGCAGAGCCGAGCGCTGGGCCTCAAGCAGCTTTTTGGGACCGCTTCCGCAAAGCCTTCGGGTTCATGGCCCAGCACTCGGAGCACAACTTTGGGTTGTGATCGTGCTCCAGACACCAAAGGCACATGATGTGCGGATCCATCACGGACACCGCCTGATGACAGGAGCCGCAAGGCTTGGAGCCGGTCCGACGTTGGGACATCCCTCGACGCACCAGGAGTTCGAAACTCGAAAAAGAAGTCGACAAAAAACAAAAAAGACTAGCCCAAAAATGGTTGAGTAGCCCTCTCTGGATCTGCGCTTAGTTTGGCGCGGAAAAAGAAAGAAATGACGTGATTGCGCATGGGCGGTGACTATATAGGTCCAGCGGCGTCATCCCGGTGCCCATGACGTACGCCGAGCCGACCGACGCCACCTAACGACGTGCAGGGGTACTGCTGAAGAAAAAATCTCAGGATCCAGACTGACACCTGGGGGAAATTCTATGGTAAGAAATCTACAACAAATAGTCTCCATCAATGTCCCATTGGATGTAGATTTTCTGTTAATAACTCCAATGGTACAGTATTTTGGTAAAGAATATTAGGACAAAAAAAAATTTTACGCACTATTTTGGTTAAGATATTCTGATATCATACTGCCTAAGTGAAATCCACCCATCCCTTGCTATTTTGAATTGTCCATAGAGAGAAGTCTGATTCTATTTGTCTTTTCTTTCTGAAACTAAGAAATGAAATAAAGAAAACAGATCTTTTTTGCTAAAAACCAATTTGTCTAAAGGTTATATATTGTTATCAAGGAAGATGAGGTGGACACTCCCCCCACAGGGACCGTTATTCTCTCTATCTATTGTACCACCTTGGTCCCAGGAATATTGGGTTACAGCTTTTTCTTTGAATCGTAAAAGTTAGATAGCATCAGAAACATTGCACAATCACTTGACATATGCACTGACACTGCTCAATGATCGTTCAATGGTACTTCTGCAGGAGCTGCACATAGTAAACTTAAAACAGAGCAAACGGTTCAAATAAAAAAAGACAGGAATTTAGTAGAATACAAACCTTTTCAGGGAATTAAGTGCCCCACCTCTGTTAGCGTAACATTTACGTAATTCTCAACCCTACCAATTCAAATAGTAAGCTATTCCTTCTGTGAGACACTTCTGCCTATGGATTAGAATAAGATATCCTACAGCTTTTTTTCCAGGCTGTAGACATGCAGAACTTCATGTGCATGTGACATTCACGATATACAAAACAGAAAAGCAAATGGATCCTGTCTTGGTCCTCTCTGACCCGGTCATACTGGACTAGCGTCTAATACAGTTTGCTCAGAGGCCTGTAGTGTCAGAGTTGAACTTAACGCACCACAGGCGAAGATTGTTGCTGAGATGGCGCTTGTTGTCCTACAGGTTACTACCCACCCTGCGGTGCTGGATTCACTGAGCGAGAATTTGGTTTGTGCGGTTCAGCACATCTTGAGGCAACTGAGAACTCAGCCTTTCTGATGAGAGAGGAGCGTTCTGTGGATAGCGCTCTGCTGCCAGCAGCTGCCTTTGGTCAGAGGTTCAGCTCCCCGGCTCTTATGAGCTCGAACAATGTAGGCGATAGAGCAGCAGCAGCATGTCTGAGGTCAGGTAAGCCTCTCAGAAAATTATTTGACTGTTAGTGTGTACTACTCAGTACAGAGTAAGTGTGACCACTGGCATCTAGGTGTCAGGGTATGGGTCTCCCCAGGCTTTTCGACAATACTAAGCTGAGCGCTTCACCATACTACACTCCTCACAGTCCCAAATTTACTGCAGGCTACTATTAAACAGCAAAGGGAAAATGCCTTATTATAAGTGTTAGAGAAGAGGAGCGGACAGGGAATACAATAGGCAAGGGAATGTACACATATAATACGCATGTAATTCTTTAGAGCCCTCTCATAACATTGATTAGATATCTAAGAGTAATTTGATGCTAGGCAAATGTAGAGGGTTACTAAGGGTAACTATCAGGGCCACAGTCTTTCCATGAGAAATGTATCCTTGCCGACAACCCAGCTACTTCATTCACAAGTCGCCTTTGGTCACTGAAAAAATGTATCACCCAACAAGAGCACACTTTTACATAACGTATGTTCAAAATCTGAACATGTATTTCCTAAAAAGACTTGATAATCTAAAAGCCTCAACGTAAGAAGGGAATGGGCACCCAGCAAACGTCTTTAAATTATGATATTCAGCCAATCACAACGGTCCTTTGGGACACTTCCTGGGAATTTGAAGCAAGCTTAAATTATTGCATGTTAAATAAAGGCAGGTGGGAATACTCACATTAGATATCACCCTATTTTAAAACTTTCTATCATGGTAAAAGGCCCTTAACTGGAAGTGACAGTTTTAAGAACATATGTGGACCCATCTCTCGCTGACAGATTGTCAATCTAGTGTTATAGCAGGGAATGGACTGGATTGACTACTTTGAGGTATGATGAAAAAGTCCTCATTGTTAAGGATGTCGTCCATGCTTTTGCAGTGATTTTACAAGTACAATAAAATAGTGCAATGTAAATAATCTGCATTCAACGGCACTAAGCACATGATGCAAACAGCATAGCCGGTTGTAAGAAATAAACAGTACAAATTGTCTAGTATTTACTGTATGTGTGTATGTGTTACTGGACCAAATAGAAGTGGAACCTACTAGCTTTTATAAATCTTGCTAATTTTTTTATGTACTTGGAAAACTGCAATGCACTTAGCCGCTTACCGTTAGCTCCTGCTTGATGTGCTCAATCGTGGCTTCGAGTGCTCTTGTACCTCGAGTGGCTTCGTCTTCTACAGCTTTTACGGTTTTCAGAAGAGACGTGACATTTGTAACCATGACCTGAAAGCAAGAATCAATGAACACTAATGAGAATGCGAATCCCATGCGCACTGTAAGACAATACAGGCACACTGGACAGCTACTATTGATCTCTCCCTGGCACCGCACTGCATTATGGACTGGCACTGAATGTTAAACACAGAACAGCGAAGCTCCTTATACCACAGAACAAAGCATACTGACAATCAAAACAGAGTTGAATATCGCAGTTAGAACACGGCTGAAAAAGATCAGAATAATGTTTCCAAATACCAAAGTAACACTGACAAAAAGGGGTACATTTAATCACCATCATGGAACAATCCCATCTTTAGAAAGCATTATTATTGTATCAGATATTAAATCAAAACTGGACTGAATAACATTCAGCATTAGAAGATACACTAGTTGCAGCAGAGATTTGGGAGACTGTTAGCAAGGAACACTGTCCTAACTAAGGAGAGAGAGAACAACAATCAAACTGCAAGGTGCATAAGCCCTGTGACAGGAGCAGAGTGCCTTGTAAGCAGTGCACCGGTGAGTGAGTGAGAACTTGATCTTTGTCATGATGATCCTTGTCATGATGAAGAGGACACCCAAATGCCTTATAAGCAACTGGCAGCAAGGACTACCCAGCCATCCTTCAAAAGACAGATGAACTCTGACCGTGTAGCTATAGAAGTGGCAACCAGCTCTCCCACTTTCAGTCCTAACAAGGCCCATCTGCAGTGCCGTGGGGGTTAAGAGGTATCTAGCTCAAAGTCCTCCGTCGCCACAACCTATTGGGTTATAGGACCAAGATATCTTTAAAAACTTACGTCACATACCACCCCATAACGGAACTTGAACTAATCAACAGTCAACCTCATAACTTGATGACCATTCAAAAGGATGAAGCATGGAGATTGCTGGGAGTTTAGGGCACCAGGCTGTGGAACAAACTGAACCCAGTCCTAAAGTCAAAATCAAACCACATACAGACAAGGAAATGCCTGAAAGCGGAACTGGTCCAGGCCACAGTTACATTTACTCTTCACAAGCATTGAAAGAACATAAGATCACAGACTGTGCACCAGCTGGACTCTTCCAAGCAATTCAATTTTTCCTAGATTAGGTGCTGAGAAGGAGACACTTAACTCTTCATCTAGGCGAGCAACTTAATGTCCCTTCCAGATTGTTATTGCTAGCTTTTTAATTTGAGGTACCCTGCCTTCACTCAATCACGATGAAGTGAAAACCTAATGAACAAGTTACTTACCTTCGATAACGATATATCTGTAATAGACATATATTAGTTATGGATTCCTTACCTTAGAATTGGTCTGACTGGATCCGGAGAATTTTTTCTCAGCAGTACCCCTGCGCATCGGTAGGTGGCGTCTGTCGACTCTGCGTTCGTCGATGGCGTTTGTGGTTGCCGTCTTGACATCACGGTATCTACTTAGATGCCGCCCCTGCGCGCTGACATCAGTTCTTTATATGACATTCCACGCCAGAAGCGCAGAGCCATGCAAGACACTGACCACTGGTGCACAAAACTAGGGCCCTGCAAGGGAGTCCCTAACACTATAAGTCAGTTCGCAGAACGGGGAGGATGGGAGGGTCGGTAAGGAATCCATAACTAATATATGTCTCTAACAGATATATCGTTACTGAAGGTAAGTAACTTGTTCATTAGAAAGAGACTATTAGTTATGGATTCCTTACCTTAGAATAGATACCCCAGCAATACCACCCCCGGAGGTGGGTCTGTGAACCAAGTTCACACCAGGAAGTGCGGAAGAACAGAGCGGCCAAAGAAGCCGTCTCTTTGGACTTGGCTGTCCAGGCAGTAGTGCTTAGTGAACGTGTGCAATGAAGCCCACGTGGCCGCCTGGCAGATATCATGAAGGGGGACTCCACGTCCCAAAGCACTAGTGGTCGCCGTCGCCCTGGTGGAATGGGCGCGCAACCCTACTGGAGGTTCCTTTTTCGCTAAGGAATAGCAGATCTTTATGCAAAGAACGACCCATCGAGAGATGGTGCGCTTTTGCACAGCCCGACCTTTCTTGGCACCTACATATCCGACAAAGGGCTTGTAGGAGAGTAGGATCTGCTTCTTATAGTTACCCCCACTTTTTGCTGATGTTTCACTGTTTTCGACTTAGTCTGACTGGGATCCTGCTATTCAGGACCCCAGTCTAGCTGCTTTCTCCTCTAAATTGATTGCATGTACTTTAGGTACACTCCAGATTGGATTCTGGGGTACCCTTATAAGTCCCTAGTATATGGTATACTATGTACCCAGGGCCTAGGTACCCCAGAGGCCTCCCAGGGGCTGCAACATGTATTATGCCACCCATGAGAGACCATGCAAAATGACACCACAGGTCTGCTACAGCAGCCTGTGTAAGGTGGTGCATGCACCCCTTACTTAGATATAGGTTCACTATATCTATCCTAAATCACTGCACATATAAACCTATCAGTCACCCCTATGGCAGGCCTTATCAATCCTGAAGGCAGGGTGCTGGGTTTTATGTGAGAGGGTGCCCATGCATGAGCAGAGCCCCTCTGCAGCCTTCAGAACCTCTTTTCTGGGGTTGTCTGTGATGCAGCCAACCATATATACTTAAGTGCATTATAACCTAGCGGTAAATGCTAACTTTAAAACGGCTGCACGGAAACATGTCGTGTTTGGTGTCAAACACCTTGGAATCATACCTCCCCGCCAGTAACTGGCGGGGGAGGTATGATTCCACCCTCCTAGAGGGAGAGACATGCCACACCGGTACACCCGGTACCAGCTTTCTCGACCCTGGCATCACAAAATGAATGCTGCCAGCCACTGACACGAGTCTGCCCTCCTGCTGCTGGACGAAACTCCGGCAGGGGAAGGTTTGACAATAGGTTTCCTGTCTCAGGGAGGTGTGACCACCTCCCAGACAGGCTTTAGTGTATTGGGGCTGGGTGGGTGCACTCTCAGAGTGCTTTGAAGTCTGCACTGGGGGCACATTTGGTGTCCCTGTGCATAGTCCAGCTCAAACCGGTTGCAGGAGCCATTTGCTCCTGCTCTTGCGCGAAACTGGACAAAGGACATGGGTGTAGCCACCCCTCTGTCCTGACCCTCCCATAGGTGGGTCCCCAGAGTTTGTCCCATCCCTTCCTTGGGTATAAAGTAGGAACCCCTGACTACAGGATTTTAGATTTTACCTGGACTAAACTCTGCTACAGAAACCAAGTACTACGACGATCTGCACGACGCTGGACGACTGAAGAAATCTCCCTTGGAGTAAAGGAGTTACTCCCCTGCAAGGCAGGCACCTAAACGCATCTGACCGGTTTGCATCTCCCGAGCTCCTGAGGACTCTGAAGATTTCTGCAACACAGGAGGTGGGTTCCCGAGGTCTCTGAGGTTGATCTGTGCTCTCAGCAATTCTGAGGCCCGTATCCCTTGTGAGGACCGTGCAACCCGTACCCCTGTGCACCGTGTACATTTGCAGCAGCATATGCTTTTCGGCGAGCCCTGAGGCTGTGCTTTGGGCTACTTGTAGTCCTGACCCCGAGCAGTAATTCCACCAAATATTTCCAGCCTACACTCCACGAGTGTTCCGTGGGCTGGTATTTGGTGATTCAGCTCGAGGTCCCTTCGCGATCCCTGGTCCGTTGGCCTGTGGGTCCCTGTGAAGGTAACTTTGACTTTCTGTGGGCTTTCCTGGTTGCTCCAGACGTGCCCTGACTCTCCATAGCTTGGAGAGTCCCCAGGTCCTTGCTGGTCCTCACAGAAGCATCTTTCCTCTGACCGCGTGGGTTGCAGTTGCCAAGGCTTGTTGGTGTTCAATCCGGACACTGACCCCCCAGCACTCGACATCCTTCGTGGGACAGCTCACCTCCGGACTTTGGTCATCGTCAACGTCTCCTGGTCCCCGTGGCTGCAGAGTCTAGCTTTACCTCTTCGCACCTGTAACACCCGACATCGGTGGGCATTCGTCTATCGTGCCCCATGTCACTGTGAAGTGACCCAGACTCTGTCCCCTCTGCTTTCAGGTTCTTCTCATCTCCGATCCAGGCTTGGATCACACTGGACACTTTTCATCTTCCCGGCAGCAGCACTTTTCCGCAACACACCATTGAAAACGACGAAGGTTTCCGACATCACTTGACCCCTATGCACCCGGCTCATCTGGGATAGGTAACACGGGTACCTCGGTACTCT
This sequence comes from Calotriton arnoldi, assembly GCA_963921515.1. Lineage (NCBI taxonomy): Eukaryota > Metazoa > Chordata > Amphibia > Caudata > Salamandridae > Calotriton > Calotriton arnoldi. The sequence goes on from CAWUFW010000230.1 coordinate 1,555,703, forward strand.
CAAGGGTGCTGGCCTTAGAACCTTCTATGTTTAGCTGGGTTTGCTTAAAGTCCTCTCCGAAGTGTCCTTAATCTTTAAATTTCCAACCGCGACTTTCTCAGAGTTGTACGGAGCTCGCGCCTGTGTTCACACACTGCACCCGTCCTCCGTGGGTCCCCTGTGTCACTACTTTGGGTGGTTCCTTGGGGTCCCAGCGATTCTACGTGCTCTAGGCACTGTGTCTAGTCAAGTCGTGGTTGTTATACCACTTTCTTAGTATATGGTTTGGTCTCCCCTGGAGCCCACTGTGTATTGTGCTATTTACTGTCGTTCTAGTGATTTAATATTGTGTGCTTTGTTCTCTAATCTCATAAAGAGGTTAGTAGAGAGTGTTTAGTAATAAATGCACAAGTTACTAACTTGTGTAACGATATATCTGTAAGAGACAGTAGTTAGTGACAGATTCCTTACCTTAGAATATCCCCAGGCGTCAGGCTGGATCCGGAAAGTTTTGCGTAGCAGTACCCTTGCGCGTCGGTAGGCGGCGTCGTGCGGCTCCGCGTCCGTCGTCGGCGTCGTGATCGCCGGGATGACGTCGCGGGCAGTACTTAGGCGCCGCCCCTGCGCGCTGACGTCAGTTCTGTACACGACTTTCCGCGCCAGGAACGCAGAGCCATGCAAGAAGCTGACACAGGTGTCTGAAAAATACTAGGGCCCTGAAAGGGATGTCCTTAACCCTAGAAATCAGTTCGCAGAACGGGAGGATGGGTGGGCGGTAGGAATCTGTCACTAACTACTGTCTCTTACAGATATATCGTTACACAAGTTAGTAACTTGTGCATCTGAAAGAGACACGTTAGTGACAGATTCCTTACCTTAGAATAGATACCCCAGCAATACCAACCCCGGTGGTGGGTCTGCGAACAAAGATCAGACAAGGAAGTCCTGGAGGACAGAACGGCCAAAGAAGCCGTCCCTCCGGACCTGACTGTCAAGGCAGTAATGCTTTGTAAACGTGTGCAGCGAGGCCCACGTAGCTGCCTGACAGATAACCGGCAGCGGAACACCGCGGCCCAAGGCCGTGGTAGCAGCCGTTGCCCTGGTGGAATGGGCACGCAGCCCAACAGGAGGCTCCTTCTTGGCCAAAGAATAGCAGGTCTTGATGCACAAGGTAACCCAGCGGGAGATGGTCCTCTTGTGCACCGCCCCGACCTTTTTGGCGCCCACGTAGCCAACAAAGAGCTGGTCATCCACCCGGAAGTGTTTTGTGCGGTCGATATAGAAGGAGAGCGCACGTTTTGGGTCCAGACGGTGGAGCCTCTCTTCCTCTCTGGAAGGATGCGGAGGCGGAAAGAAGGTGGGCAAAGTGATGGTCTGCCCAATGTGGAAAGCAGTAACCACCTTTGGCAAGAAGGACGGACGCGTCCGAAGAACAACCTTGTCTGGATGAACAGACAGAAAGGGAGGTTTGCAAGATAGAGCCTGGAGCTCACTCACCCGCCGAGCGGAGGTGATGGCCACCAGAAAGGCTGTCTTCAGAGTCAGAAGACGAAGAGGACAGTTATGCAGAGGCTCAAAGGGAGCGCACATTAAAAGGTAAGAACCAAGTTCAAGTTCCACTGAGGCATCACAAACGGAACAGGAGGGAAGAGGTGAGTAATGCCTTTTAAGAACCTGTTAACAACAGGGGACTTGAAAAGGGATGGCTGATCAGGGAGCCTGAGGAAGGCCGAGATAGCACAAAGATAACCCTTGATGGTACCCAGGGCAGAACCCTGTTGGGCCAGGGAGAGAAGGAACAGAAGGACCTCAGAAAGAGGGGCAGAAAGGGGATTCACAGCCTTTGCTGTGCACCATGCCACAAATTTGTTCCACCTGCAGGCGTATACCACCTTAGTGGAGGGACGTCTGGCTGCCAGAATCACATCACAAACTTCGGGAGGCAAGTCGAAAGGAATCAACTGCCGCCGCTCAATCTCCACGCAAGCAGGTGTAGACTGGACAGGTTCGGGTGGAGGACCGTCCCCTGCTGCTGCGACAGAAGATCCTCCCGAAGAGGCAGACGGATCGGGGGATCTACGCTCATATTGAGTAGCTCGGGATACCAAACTCTTCGAGCCCAGTCCGGAGCCACAAGAATAACTTGGGCCCGGTCGTGCCGAATCTTCTTCAACACTCTGGGTAGAAGTGGTATAGGCGGAAAGGCGTACAACAGACCGCAACTCCACTCGCGACGAAAAGCGTTGCCGAGCGAGTGCCGCCTTGGAAATTCCAACGCGCAGAACTGATGACATTGCGCGTTCTCTTCGGTGGCGAATAGATCTAACCAAGGCTCTCCCCATTGTAGAAAGAGTCCTTGCGCCACTTCCGAGTGAAGACGCCATTCGTGATCCATCATGCACCTGCGGCTGAGTTCGTCCGCCCTGGCGTTCAGGGAACCTGCCAGGTGTTGAACCATCAGGAACATGCCCTGATGTTCCAGCCATGTCCAGAGGCGCAGAGCCTCCTGGACAAAGGGTCCAAGACCCCACCCCGCCCTGTTTGTTGCAGTACCACATGGCGGTGGTGTTGTCTGTGAACACCTGCACTACCTTCCCTTTGACAGAGGGAAGGAATGCCTTGAGTGCAAGTCGGATCGCCCGGAGCTCCAGAAGATTGATATGGAGCCGGGACTCCGCCGGAGACCAGAGGCCTCTGATCTCCGCCTCTCCCATGTGACCGCCCCATCCCAGAAGGGACGCGTCCGTCACAACTGTATGCTCTGGCTGGGGAAGGAGAGGGATCTGCCCATGACCCATTGCCGGTTCGAGAGCCACCACTGCAACTGTCTTGCAGTCCCCTCCGAGATCTGGACGTGATCGGACAGGTTCCCCTGGTGCTGCGCCCACTGGAACTTCAGGTCCCACTGCAGAGCCCGCATATGCCATCTGGCATGATTGACCAGCAGGATGCAGGAGGCCATGAGGCCCAGCAGCCTCAGGGTCATCCGTACCGAAACCCAGGATAAAGGCCGAAAGATCGGAATCATAGCCTGAATATCCCGGACTCGTCGTTCGGGAGGATAGGCCCGAAACTGCGTCGTGTCCAGAACTGCTCCGATGAAAAGGAGCTGTGGAGAAGGAATCAGATGCGACTTCGGCACATTGATGGAGAACCCCAGCGAGTGCAGGAGTTCGGCCGTAGTCTGGAGGTGGGAGACGACTGCCTGGGACGAGCCCGCCTTCAGCAGCCAGTCGTCGAGGTAGGGGAAGACTGAAACCCCTGCCCGGCGCAGATGAGCTGCGACCACCGCCATCACTTTCGTGAACACCCGAGGGGCACTGGTAAGGCCAAAGGGGAGCACGGTGAACTGAAAATGCTCGGGGCCTACCGTGAACCGAAGGTAACGCCGGTGGGCCGGCAGGTCGGGGATGTGGAAATACGCGTCCTGCAAGTCCAACGCTACCAACCAGTCTCCAGGGTCGAGGGCAGTCAAGACCTGAGCTAGGGTGAGCATCTTGAACTTCTCCTTCCGGAGGAAGCGATTGACGTTCCGGAGGTCCAAGATAGGACGCATGTCCTCCTTGTCCTTTTGGGCACCAGAAAGTAGTGGGAGTAGCAACCACGCCCTACTTCTGGGGTCGGAACATGCTCGATGGCCCTCTTGGTCAAGAGGGCCGTGACTTCCTTCTGTAGAAGCACCAAGTGATCCCCTGACATGCGGCGGAATTGAGGTGGCATGGCTGGGGGGTGGTCGCGAAGGGGAGGGAGTAGCCCCTTCGGACAATGTCCAAGACCCACCTGTCCGAGGTGATGGTGCGCCAGTGGGGAAGGTGATGGCGGACCCTGCCCCTACTGGCGTGCCGTGCACCTGAAAGGAGGGACTAGGAGGGCTTGGAGGCCGCGGACGGGTTGGAGGTGGTGGCCTGACCCGCACGCTGGTTGCCCGATCCGCCACGGCGGAATCCACGTCCTCGGCCACGCGTAGACGCCTGCTGCGCGGGCCGGTGGCTGGGCTGCTGACGTGAAGGGGCGCCCCTACCGTGGCCACGATAGGGGCGAAAAGCAGAAGTCAGCGGAGGGCGTGTAGCAGAAAGGCCCAGGGACTTGGCAGTAGCCCGTGAGTCCTTAAAGCGCTCCAACGCATGGTCTGCTTTGGACCCAAAAAGACCGACTCCATCAAAGGGCATGTCCATGAGAGTATTCTGGACATCCCCTGAAAAACCAGTGGTTCTCAGCCAGGCGTGGCGTCGGAGCGCCACCGTCGTTGCAATAGACCTGCCCAGCGAGTCGGCGGTGTCAAGGCCACAACGGATAGTGTATTTGGCCGCATCCCTTCCTTCCGCAATGGCGCGGGAAAGCAGTGCCTGGACCTCCTCAGGGCACTGGGGCAAAACATCCGCCACCGAATCCCACAGGGAGTGGGTATATCGGCCCAAAAGACAAGCGGTGTTAACGGACCGCAAGCCAGCACTGGAGGAAGAAAAACCTTTCTTCCCAAACTGATCCAGGCGTTTGGATTCCCTATCCGGAGGAGCGGTAGGGAAGGCGGTTTGGGAAGCGGAGGCTTGGACAACCAAGCTCTCAGGAGTGGGGTGGACAGAAAGAAACAGGGGGTCGCCCGGAGCTGGGCGATGGCGTCGTGACACGTTCTGATCCACAGGAGCCCCTGTGTTGGGCTTGGACCAGGCGCCCAAAGAACGTCAGTGAGGGCGTCGTTAAACGGCAGCACAGTCTCCGCAGAGGAGGCTGCCGGCTGAAGCACCTTTGTCAAGATGTTAGGCTTGACCGTCAAAGTAGGGAGCTGGAGACGTAAGGCCCCAGCTGCCCTACGCAACACCGTACCAAAATTGGCCCCCTCCTCCGTAGCCACGGGAGGAGACAGCATGCCAGTGTCAGGGGAAGTATCCAGACCACTGGCCTCCCTAGACTCTCTGTCCAGTCCTCATCATACTGACAGTGTCGCGTCAGAGGGTCATCAGACCCCTCCCAGTCCAACTGGTCCTCCTCAGGTTCAAAATAAGGAGGAGGAGGGACAGTTGGGACCCAAGGTCCCATCGGCGCCGGAGCCGGCGTCGAGCGACGTCGCTCCGGGTCCATGTCCGGAGCCGGAAGGAACTGGGGGACAACGCCGCCCGGAGCCCAGGGCGGCGTCGAGAACGGCACCGGAGACATCGGCGCCGGCGGAGGTGACGTGAGGTCGACCGGCGTCGATGGGGGTTGTGGAGCCGGGATCGAGGCCGGAGCCGAAGCCGGAGCCGGGATCGAGGCTGGAGGCACGGGCGACGCCGGGGCCGGAGCCGTCGGCGACGCCGGAGCAACCCCATCAGGGCCCGCGGGGCCCGAAGGCGCACCGGAGGGGCCTGAAGGCCCGAAGAGGCGGGCCATGGCCGACAGGAATTCCTGTACCTTGGCCGGATCCGCCCCCGAACCCGGGAAGGGCGGGTATGGCGGGGGCGACTCCACAGGCAAGTCCGGGGCCGCGGGGACGGTGCCGGGAGGGGCCTCAGCCGAGTCGCGAGACCGGCGAGGCGAAGTCCGAGAGCGACGATGCCTCTTGGACTTCTTGTGCTTCGACTTACCGGACGAAGAAGACTTCGACGCCGACGACCGGTGTGCACTCCGCGAGCGACCCCTGGACCTCTCACGCGACCGGGGCCTCCGTGGAGCCGAATGCCGGGCCTCGAGGAGCTTTCGAGACCGCTCTCGCAAAGCTTTCGGGTTGAGGGCCTGGCATTCGGGACAAGACTCCGGGTCGTGGCCTCGGCCGAGGCAGAAGAGACACTCCCAATGCGGGTCGGTGACGGACATCATCCGCGCACAGGCGCCGCATCGCTTGAAGCCGGGCATCCCTACGACACCTTTAAGTATGGAAAAAACAGTGAAAAATTCACCAAAAAGTATGGTAAAAAAATGACCAGGGCACTGCTCTTCCCGGATCTGCGCTTGCTGGCGCGGAAAAAGAAGAACTGACGTCAGCGCGCAGGGGCGGCGCCTAAGTACTGCCCGCGACGTCATCCCGGCGATCACGACGCCGACGACGGACGCGGAGCCGCACGACGCCGCCTACCGACGCGCAAGGGTACTGCTACGCAAAACTTTTCCGGATCCAGCCTGACGCCTGGGGATATTCTAAGGTAAGGAATCTGTCACTAACGTGTCTCTTTCAGATACATATATTTTATATATTCCTTGTGTGGTTCTCCTTTCATTTGGTCATTCGGGAGGTTATGATCTGGTAAAACAGGCTGCTTTACATTCCTTCGAGACTTAGCCTGAAGGCTGCTCTCCATAGCTACCACTAGGATAGCTTTCAATAAAGGTTGTCTTTAACCTAATCATCAATAAGGGTCGTTTGGACTGGTGCAAGGTGCCCAATTTAATTAGTGGACAGCATATACTAGGCCAACTTCTCACATTGCTGTGCAGCGGTTGGGATTCAAGCTTGCTATTGTTTTACCAGATAATCTCATTGAGTGACTGATAACCACTAAAGGTACTTAGGTACATATAAATCAAGACTAGAATAAAGTAAGTTCTACTGAACTTAGAGTTGGGTAAGTCAAGGGTCTAGCACACCCTTTCTCCAACTCAAGAGAGTTTAGTAGCTTCCACTAGGTTAGGTAGGTGCCTACACCACACAACACTAGTATGTCTTTGTAGGAAAGTGACTCTATATATACTGCACCAAAGTAAGGTACAGGGTGTATAGGGTCCACAGTTTCCCAATGGTAAGGCAGAGGCTAAAGTTAGATATAACCTTACTCTCTAAAGTGGTAGCTTGGTCGAGCAGTAAGGCAGTATCAGAGGACAGTGTAAAGCATTTGTTGTACACAGTCAGCAAATGAAGCCACACACTCAAGAACTGAACTCTAGGCCAATGGTTTGTATATAAAAATATAGGCTTGTTTTATTTTTGAACCAACAAATAGGAATCAAAATATACTTTCTCAGAATGCTTTGTTTAAACACTTTTCAAATAGGCAATAGTCTTTTTGATGACAGTAGTCACAGTTGTTGCAAGAGGCAACACAATTTCAAACACAATGCAACATTGAGCTCAATGGAAAGTTTTGGTTAAATGCAATTAATTACTTTGTGGATTACTTTTCTAACCACAGGACTGGATCTTGGATTCAGTCCCGGGACATCTCCTGTAAACAGTTAAGTAAAAGCGTTTTGGTTATAGTAGTGATTTTTGAGGAATATTATGGTATTTCAAAAGTTGACACTTAGAAACTTTTCTGGGTAAAATTACCAATGTTATCCTATGGAAGGAAATACAGTTTGCAAGCAAAGTATGTTTACGTTACTTTTGTAATCCAGTGCTGGAGTCTCAGGTTCAGCACTGGGATATCTATCTAAAACAGGCAAGTAATTACGTTTGTATCGTTGGCACGATTTTTAAAGAATATTTGTACGATTCAGAAATCGACACTTAGAAACTTTTTCAACAAAAAGCAGGCAATTATATCCTATGGAAGGAATTTCAAGTTACTGTTCAGTACGGTAAAAATTACTTTGCAGGGTCAGTACTGGGCTGAAAGATGCAGCACTGAAGTCTCTCCTGATGACAGGTGAGTAAATCGGAATTCGTTACTGTTGTGATTTTTAGGCAATATTTTAGTATTTCAAAAGTAGACACTTGAAGAATTTTCACAGAAAACCAGTCAATGGGTCCCTATGGAAGAAAATTGAGTTAGCGATAAGTAACGTTGTGATTACTTTTCAGGGTCAGTGCTGGGCACCAAGATCCAGCACTGGGATCTCTCCTAATAGCAGGTGAGTATTTTCGTTTTAGTTACTCGGTTGATTTTAGGTGAATATTTTAAAGTTGAGAAACTCCACACTTAGAAGAATTTTCCGGTGATGCCAGCCAATGTTACCCTATGGAAGGTAAGTGAGTTATCGGTTTTTGGGTAAGTACTTGACTGGCAAAGTTAAGGTTCTGGGCATAGACTCAGGGGTCTCCCAGGGTCAGGTAAGTACAGTTGTTTCACCCCCAGCGGCACAGGGGCGGCCGGGTGCAGAGTGAGTTAGGCCCAATGTTATCCTATGGCAGGCAGGGGGCCCTTGGTTGGTGGCTGCTGGCTAGCAGGCCACGCGGCTGTGGGGGCTGGGCTCCTGGTCACTTGCTCAGGGCAAATGGGGAAGTGGATTAGGACAGAGGTTGCACTGCCAGGGCCACTCGGGCGGCTGGGTGCAGGGTGCTTTTGAGCCGTTGGGCGCTCAATGTTAACCAATGGAGATCTTGGAAGGTGAACAAAGGCTGCAGGCTCGGGGACGGTGACTCTTCAGGAGCGACCAACACTTCGAGAGATAAGTTGGGGTCTTGGAGGATAGGTATACACCCAGGAGTTGGGCACAGGGGGCCGTGGGGCGCCGGGTGCAGGGGGTGTCTTTTGAGGTCGGGAAATCTTACCCCCTGCTGGTCGCGGTTGGAGGGGTCCCTTGTCCTGAGGCTGCAGGCGTCGTCTGGGTCGTCGAGGAGGGTCCTTGGGCACTGGATTCCAGGTCAGAATCGCCGGGGGGACGTCCTCAAAGTCTTTGTTCACTCAGGCACAGGCTGGTCTCGGCGGGTGCAGAGTGTGCAGGTTTCGCAGTTCCGGGCCAGGGCTGGGTCTTTTGTAGTTTTTCTTTTGAACAGTACCACTGCTCGTGGGAGTCCCTGGGTTGAAGGCTGTGGCACAGAAGTCAGGTCCTCTGGGGTTTTTGAGGTTGCTGAGGCTGGGGTTCCGCAGGAGCAGGTTCGGAGGTCGACAGGCCGGTAGGGCTGGGGCCAAGTCAGTTGTCGTCGCCTCCTTGTTAGCAGCTGCACGGCTGGTCTTCTTGCTTCGTCTTCTCTTCTTGTTTCGGATTCGGGAACTGAGGAAGGAAGGTTCAGGGAGCCCCTAAATACTGAATTTAGGGGTGGTTACAGGTAGGTAAGGGCAGGGACCAATGGGTCCCGTCCCTGGGGTGGGTACACCCCCTATTCTGCCACTCTCCAGTGGGAGGGAGGGCAGGAGCCTGTCCCTGGTTGGCTGGGTCCCCCCATCCTCAAGATGGCGGGGACTCGAGTTTGTGCTTCACCTCGCCTCCCCCACCTTAGGGGTGGAGTTGGCAGAGCTGGGCACAACCCATTTCCTGCCTCTGGTTTTCCCGCCGGTTCTCCCGCCAGAAGTGGAGGTAGAACCAGTGGGGACCAGTTTGCTGGGAGCAGCAAATGGTCTGGGGAAGCTCAAAAGGCGGCAGGCCTTTGAAGCTTCCCCTGCCCATCCTGGGGGAGGAGGCTTTGGCACCTCGCCCCAGGATGCGCATTGTTTCAGGCCCCTGAGAGCAGAGGCTCTCGACCCAGGGATCCAGAAACATGTCTGGTGGTGGCAGCCTGGGCAGCCACTCAGTCCGGACACTGGAGGTCGGGTTGGTTTCAGGGGCATCTCTAAGATGCCCTCTGGAGTGTGTTTTACATTAAATCCCACACTGGCATCAGTGTGGGTTTAATGTGCTGAGAAGTTTGATACCAAACTTCTTCGTTTTCAGTGGGGCCATTATGGTGCTGTGGATTTCGTAATGACAGACTCCCAGCACCATATACTCTTAATGGCTGCACTGCACGTACAATTCCCAAGAATGGACTTGGGCACTGTAGGGGCACAGGGCTCATGCCTCTGTGCCCTCACCACGGGCATAGTGCACCCAGCTAGAGGGGTGGCTGACCTAGGCCAGGGCAGTGGCTTGTAGGCATGGCACACAGGGATGTGTGCCATGTCGACTCTTCACTTTTGTTCTGCACCAAGACACGCAGCCTGCAAAGGCAGTGTGTGTGTAAAGGTACAGGGTCCCTAAGGGTGGCACAACAAGTGCTGCAGCCCTTAGGGGCCTTCCCTGGTCACAGTGCCCTGGGTACCCATGGTACCATGTACCAGGGGCTGACCTGTGGCCAGGGATGCCAATTGGGTGTAGGCATCAATGCAGTTTTAGAGAAGGAACACAGGCCCTTGGTACCTGGTTGGCAGGAGCCCAGGGCACACTCAGTCAAAGCACATCAGCAATTCAGCAAAAAGTGGGGGCATACCATGCAAGAAAGAAGGCACTTTCTCACAGTCTTCTAGGCCAGAAGCCAGTGGGCCTCTGCCAACTAAGTATGACCATATCTCATTTCAGGAATTGAGAACCATGTGTACATCTAGGAAACTGAAGATAGGGAAAAACCCCAAACACTTAACGCCTCATAGAGGCTTTGCTTTTAGATGACCTCAGAAAGACCCCAGGGTCTGATGAGGCAGGCAAGTTGGGTGGGACAGCAGAAGATGAAAGGCCAGGAAGTGAAAACTTCTATGACCTGGACTCTGATGCTGGCCAGGAGGATCAAAATGATCCTAACCTGGACAATCCAATTCTTCCTGGAGGTGAGGGAGAAGGCCTCAGTGGCCCTCTCTTTACCCCACCTGGAAGGGTTAACAGTTTACCAAGAAGATCAAGATCTCCTTCCCAGGAATCTAATCATTCTGGTACTTCTGTAGGGAGCTGTTTCTCATAAGACCTCTGCTTCTCATAAAAGGGAGCCCTCTTATGAGTAGAAGTGCCAACTGCTTGAGTTTGAGAGAGCTAAGCTCAGAATCAAGAGAGAGCAATTGGCCTTAGATAGGGAATCCCTGGAGCTTCAGAGAGCATCTAAAAAGTTGGGGCTAGAGCCCCATGGTGGCAGCAACAGTGTCCCTAGAGGTAGAGAACATACTCATGACCATAGGAACCTGAACAAGATTGTCCCTCCCTACCAGAGTGGGGATGACATCCACAAATGGATAACTGCACTGGAGAGGGCCTGTAAAGTACAGAGGGTCCCTCAGGAGCAGTGGGCAGCAATCTTGTGGCTCTCCTTGGCAGACAAAGGTAGAGACAAGCTCCTCACTGTTAGAGAAGAGGATGCTGATAATTACAAAGTCTTTAAGAGTGCTCTGATTGATGGGTTTGGCTTAACCTCTGAACAATACAGGATTAAGTTCAGAGATACCCAAAAGGCACAGACTCAAGACTGGGTTGACTTTGTAGATTGTGCTACTAAGGCTCTGGAAGGCTGGTTACTTGGCAGTAAAGTGTGTGATTTTAAAGGATTGTACAATTTAATTATGAGGGAGCAGATCCTGAATAATTGTCAAAATCAGCTGTTGCATCAGTACCTGGTGGACTCTGATCTGACCTCTCCCCAAGAATTGGGCCAGAAGGCAGACAAATGGGTCAGAACCAGGGTGAGGCAGAAGGTTCAGAACCAAGGTGGTGACGCCAAGAAGTAAGATTCTAAAAACTCTGATAAGGGTGGGGAGAAGGGTAAAGACCAGAAGTCTTCTCAAGGGCCCCAAAAATCTGCATCTGGTGGGGAGTCCCAATCAAACAAAGGTAAAGGCAAGAAGAAGCCATGGTGTCAAATCTGTAAACAGAAGACCCATTGGACAAGTGATTGTACCAAGTCCAAGGACTCCACTACAACCACCACTGCCCCTAAGGCAACTGTTCCCCCTAGTTCAGCTCCAAGTGGTGGTACTCTAAATAAGGGTGTAGTAGGGTTAACCGTGGGATCTGAGATGAACTCTGGCCTAGTCAGAGTTCCAACTCAGGCTGTGGTGGTCTGTGATGGAGGCATGGATATTGCCTTCTTATTTGTAAGCCCCAGTAATCTGGGCAAATACAGACAGCAGCCTTTGATAAATGGAAAAGAGGCCTTGGCATTCAGGGACACAGGAGCAAGTGTCACAATGGTGACAAAAGATCTTGTGGCTCCTGAGCAAATCATACTTGGTGAGATGTACCAAGTGACCAATGCTAGCAATGTCAGGACAGACCATTCCTTGGCAGTTGTTAATTTCACCTGGGGAGGGGTAACTGGCCCTAAGAAGGTTGTGGTAAGTGCAGACCTCCCTGTTGAATGCTTGTTGGACAATGATTTAGAAACTTCAGCTTGGGCTGAAGTGGAACTCAGGACTCATGCAGAAATGTTGGGTATCCCTGCAGATGTGTTTGCTATGACTAGGTCACATGCAAAAATGTCTAACACTGAACAGGCCCTGGATCCTGGAAAAATGGACCAGGCGCCTTCCAAGAGAAGGAGCAGTAGGGGTAAGGCAGTGTCTTCCCCCCCTGCCTCAGAATCCAGACCAGTCTCTTGAGGGAGCTGATCTTAGTCCTGAAGAAGGAACTGTCCCAGATGAGCTTGAACCTGATCAGGTTGAGTTCTTGTGGACAGGGGGCACTTCCAGGGCAGATCTGAGCCAGGAGCAGCTGAGCTGCCCCTCTCTTGAACCCCTCACACAGCAAGCTGCTGCTGAGGCTGCTGGGAGTGCTAGTGGGTCCCATAGGATCTACTGGGATGATGGACTCCTTTACTCAGATAGTAGAGACCCCAAGCCTGGTGCTACCAGGAGGTTGGTTATACCACTGAAGTTTAGGGGCTTCCTATTGACACTAGCACATGACATCCAATTAGCAGGTCACCTAGGCCAAAACAAGACTTGGGACAGAATTGTTCCTCACTTTCATTGGCCTCACATGTCTGAAGACATCAAGGAGTTTTGTCGCTCCTGTGTCACCTGTCAAGCCAGTGGTAAGGCAGGTGGTACTACAAAGGCCCCCCTGATACCACTACCTGTGGTAGGGGTTCCTTTGAGAGGGTTGGGATTGACATTGTTGGTCCCATGGATCCTCAAACTGCATCTGGGCACAGATTTATACTGGTGGTGGTGGACCATGCCACTAGGTATCCAGAGGCAATTCCCCTTAGAACTACCACAGCTCCTGTGGTGGCAAGGGCCCTCCTGGGAATCTTTTCCAGGGTGGGTTTTCCTAAGGAGGTAGTATCAGACAGGGAGCAAACTTCATGTATAGTTACTTGACTGCTATGTGGAAGGAGTGTGGAGTAAATTACAAATTTACCACCCCTTATCACCCACAATGCAATGGGTTAGTTGAAAGGTTCAACAAAACCCTAAAGGGCATGATTAAAGGTCTCCCAGAAAAGCTTAGGCGCAGATGGGACATACTTTTGCCCTGCCTTCTCTTTGCCTACAGAGAGGTTCCTCAGAAGGGGGTTGGTTACAGTCCTTTTGAACTTCTGTTTGGACATCCAGTTAGGGGTCCATTGTGTCTAGTGAAGGAGGGATGGGAGTTACCTCTCAAACCCCCTAAACAGGATATTGTGGACTATGTACTTGGTCTCCGCTCCAGGATGGCTGAGTACATGAAGAAGGCAACTAAAAACCTTGAGGCTAGCCAGGAATTGCAAAAGGCCTGGCATGACCAGAAGGCTGTGTTGACTGTTTATCAGCCAGGGGGGGGGGGGAGCACACTGCCTCACATCCCAGCACAGTTCACCCCATTGCATCCTGGTAAATGCAGTACGCTTACTTTCAAAGTTGCTGTAGTCTTTCACCAAAGTTGGTGCAGGTAGTGCTGTTATCTCTAGACACGTGTTTCTGGGTTTAGCCCGTCATCAATAGAGAGCAAAAGTTAATAAGAAGCAGAGAAAAGTCATCAGGGGTTGCTGAAATGGTGCCCAAGTCTTCACAGGTCACAGTACCTAACCACAGGCACACAGGTGCATCCCAGGAGAGCTCGTCAGCAGTGTGCTCCCTCCCCCCTGTGTTTAAAAGGCTCCCTTGAGCCAACGAGCTGACGAGCTCTCTTGGGATGCACCTGTGTGCCTGTGGAGAGGTACTGTGACCTGTGAAGACTTGGGCACCATTTCAGCAACCCCTGATGACTTTTCTCTGCTTCTTATTAACTTTTGCTCTCTACTGATGACGGGCTAAACCCAGAAACATATGTCTAGAGATAACAGCACTACCTGCACCAACTTTGGTGAAAGACTACAGCAACTTTGAAAGTAAGCGTACTGCATTTACCAGGATGCAATGGGGTGAACTGTGCTGGGATGTGAGGCAGTGTGCTCCCTCCCCCCGTGTTTAAAAGGCTCCCTTGAGCCAACGAGCTGACGAGCTCTCTTGGGATGCACCTGTGTGCCTGTGGAGAGGTACTGTGACCTGTGAAGACTTGGGCACCATTTCAGCAACCCCTGATGACTTTTCTCTGCTTCTTATTAACTTTTCCTCTCTACTGATGACGGGCTAAACCCAGAAACACGTGTCTAGAGATAACAGCACTACCTGCACCAACTTTGGTGAAAGACTACAGCAACTTTGAAAGTAAGCGTACTGTATTTACCAGGATGCAATGGGGTGAACTGTGCTGGGATGTGAGGCAGTGTGCTCCCTCCCTCCCTGTGTTTATCAGCCAGGACAGAAAGTATGGGTGTTGGAGCCTGTGGCCCCAGCAGCCCTCCAAGACAAGTGGAGTGGCCTTCATACAATCATTGAGCAAAAGGGAGAGGTTACCTACCTGGTGGACCTTGGAACTCCCAGGAGCCCCCATAGGGTGCTCCATGTGAACAGGCTCAAACCATATGTTGACAGGGCAGACATGGGCTTGCTCATGGCTACTGATGAGGGACAGGAGGAAGAGAGTGATCCACTCCCTGACCTGCTCTCACAGAACCCTGATGATGGTTCAGTTGATGGTGTAGCCTTGGCAGGCAGCCTCACTGTCCAGCAGCAAACTGATTGCAGAAAAGTTCTTAATCAGTTTAGACATATGTTTTCACTGACTCCAAGTCAGACTACCTGGTGCACTCATGAAGTGGACACAGGTGACAGTCTGCCTGTTAAAAATAAGATTTACAGGCAACCTGACCATGTCAGGGACTGCATCAGGACTGAAGTCCAGAAGATGTTTTATTTGGGAGTCATTGAACCCTCAGATAGCCCTTGGGCTAGTCCAGTAGTCTTGGTACCAAAACCTCACACGCAGGGTGGTAAGAGAGAGATGAGGTTCTGTGTTGACTACAGGGGTCTCAATGCAGTCACTAGGACTGATGCCCATCCAATACCCAGGGCAGATGAGCTTATAGATACTTTGGCCTCAGCCAAGTTTCTGAGCACATTTGACCTAACAGCTCGCTACTGGCAAATCAGGTTAGCTGAGGATGCAAAAGCCAAGACAGCATTTTCAACCCCTAGTGGGCACTACCAATTTGTGGTGATGCCCTTTGGTTTGAAGAATGCACCTGCCACTTTTCAAAGGTTGGTGAATAAAGTCCTTACAGGCATGGAAGCCTATAGTGCAGCTTATCTAGATGATATTGCTGTCTTTAGCTCCACCTGGGAGGATCACCTGGTCCACCTGAGAAATGTTTTGGAGGCCCTGCAGAAAGCAGGCCTCACTATCAAGGCCACCAAGTGCCAGATAGGACAGAGTCAGGTTGTATACCTGGGCCACCTTGTGGGTGGAGGTCAGGTTCAACCATTGCAGAGCAAAATCCAGACCATCATGGACTGGGTTGCTCCAACCACCCAGACTCAGGTCAGAGCTTTCTTGGGCCTGACTGGGTACTATAGGAGGTTTGTCAAAGGATATGGATCCATAGTAACCCCTTTGAAAGACTTAACTTCCAAGAGAATGCCAAAGAAAGTTCAGTGGACAGTTAGCTGTCAAAAGGCATTTGACGACCTGAAGCAGGCCATGTGCACTGCTCCCATTCTGCAAAGTCCTGACTATTCCAAACAATTCATTGTCCAAACAGATGCATCTGAGTTGGGGGTAGGGGCTGTGTTATCACAATTGAATGAGGGTCAGCCAGTAGCTTTTATTAGCAGAAGGCTGACCCCCAGAGAGCAACGTTGGTCAGCTATTGAGAGGGAAGCCTTTGCTGTGGTTTGGGCTCTGAAGAAGTTGAGGCCATGCTTGTTTGGCACTCACTTCATTGTTCAGACAGACCATAAGCCCCTCTTATGGCTAAAACAGATGAAGGGTGAAAACACCAAACTTTTGAGGTGGTCCATTTCCCTACAGGGGATGGACTATACAGTGGAACCTAGACCTGGGAGTAACCATGCCAATGCAGATGGACTCTCCAGATATTTCCACTTAGAACATGAAGACTCAACTGGTCAAGGTTAGTTTAATGTCCTGACGTTTGGGGGTGGGTTGTGTAGGAGAGTAGGATCTGCTTCTTATAGTTACCCCCACTTTTTGCTGATGTTTCACTGTTTTCTACTTAGTCTGACTGGGATCCTGCTATTCAGGACCCCAGTCTAGCTGCTTTCTCCTCTAAATTGATTGCATGTACTTTAGGTACACTCCAGATTGGATTCTGGGGTACCCTGATAAGTCCCTAGTATATGGTATACTATGTACCCAGGGCTAGGTACCCCAGAGGCCTCCCAGGGGCTGCAGCATGTATTATGCCACCCCTGAGAGACCATGCAAAATGACACCACAGGTCTGCTACAACAGCCTGTGTAAGGTGGTGCATGCACCCCTTACTTAGATATAGATTCACTATATCTATCCTAAATCACTGCACATATAAACCTATCAGTCACCCCTATGGTAGGCCTTATCAATCCTAAAGGCAGGGTGCTGGGTTTTATGTGAGAGGGTGCCCATGCATGAGCAGAGCCCCTCTGCAGCCTTCGGAACCTCTTTTCCGGGGTTGTCTGTGATGCAGCCAACCATATATACTTAAGTGCATTATAACCTAGCGGTAAATGCTAACTTTAAAACGGCTGCACGGAAACATGTCGTGTTTGGTGTCAAACACCTTGGAATCATACCTCCCCGCCAGTAACTGGCGGGAGAGGTATGATTCCACCCTCCTAGAGGGAGAAATATGCCACACCGGTACACCCGGTACCAGCTTTCTCGACCCTGGCATCACAAAATGGATGCTGCCAGCCACAGACACGAGTCTGCCCTCCTGCTGCTGGACGAAACTCCGGCAGGGGAAGGTTTGACAATAGGTTTCCTGTCACAGGGAGGTGTGACCATCTCCCAGACAGGCTTTAGTGTATTGGGGCTGGGTGGGTGCACTCTCAGAGTGCTTTGATGTCTGCCTTGGGGGCACATTTGGTGTCCCTGTGCATAGTCCAGCTCAAACCGGTTGCAGGAGCCATTTGCTCCTGCTCTGGCGCGAAACTGGACAAAGGACATGGGTGTAGCCACCCCTCTGTCCTGACTCTCCCATAGGTGGGTCCCCAGAGTTTGTCCCATCCCTTCCATGGGTATAAAGTAGGAACCCCTGACTACAGGAGTTTAGATTTTACCTGGACTAAACTCTGCTACAGAAACCAAGTACTTCAACGATCTGCACGATGCTGGACGACTGAAGAAATCTCCCTTGGAGTAAAGGAGCTACTCCCCTGCAAGGCAGGCACCTAAACGCATCTGACCGGTTTGCATCTCCCGAGCTCCTGAGGACTCCGAAGATTTCTGCAACACAGGAGGTTGGTTCCCGAGGTCTCTGAGGTTGATCTGTGCTCTCAGCAATTCTGAGGCCTGTATCCCTCGTGAGGACCGTGCAACCCGTACCCCTGTGCACCGTGTACATTTGCAGCAGCATATGCTTGTGGCGATCCCTGAGGCTGTGCTTTGGGCTACTTGTAGTCCTGACCCCAAGCAGTAATTCCACCGAAGATTTCCGCCTACACTCCACGAGTGTTCCGTGGGCTGGTATTTGGTGATTCAGCTCGAGGTCCCTTCGCGATCCCTGGTCCGTTGGCCTGTGGGTTCCTGTGAAGGTAACTTTGACTTTCCGTGGGCTTTCCTGGTTGCTCCAGACGTGACCTGACTCTCCATAGCTTGGAGAGTCCCCAGGACCTTGCTGGTCCTCACAGAAGCATCTTTCATCTGACCGCGTGGGTTGCAGTTGCGAAGGCTTGTTGGTGTTCAATCCGGACACTGACCCCCCAGCACTCGACATCCTTCGTGGGAAAGCTCACCTCCGGACTTTGGTCGTCGTCGTCTCCTGGTCCCCGTGGCTGCAGAGTCAAGCTTCACCTCTTCACACCTGAAACACCCGACATCGGTGGGCACTCGTCTATCGTGCCCCTGGTCACTGTGAAGTGACCCAGACTCTGTCCCCTCTGCTTTCAGGTTCTTCTCATCTCCGATCCAGGCTTGGATCACACTGGACACTTTTCATCTTCCCAGTAGCAGCACTTTTCCGCAACACGCCATTGAAAACGACGAAGGTTTCCGACATCACTTGACCCCTATGCACCCGGCTCCTCTGGGATAGGTAACACGGGTACCTCAGTACTCTCAAGGGTGCTGGCCTTAGAACCTTCTATGTTTAGCTGGGTTTGCTTAAAGTCCTCTCCGAAGTGTCCTTAATCTTTAAATTTTCAACCGTGACTTTCTCATAGAGTTGTACGGAGCTCGCGCCTGTGTTCACACACTGCACCCGTCCTCCGTGGGTCCCCTGTGTCACTACTTTGGGTGGTTCCTTGGGGTCCCAGCGATTCTACGTGCTCTAGGCACTGTGTCTAGTCAAGTCGTGGTTGTTATACCACTTTCTTAGTATATGGTTTGGTCTCCCCTGG
The DNA here is from genome assembly GCA_963921515.1 of Calotriton arnoldi. Classification (NCBI taxonomy): domain Eukaryota; kingdom Metazoa; phylum Chordata; class Amphibia; order Caudata; family Salamandridae; genus Calotriton; species Calotriton arnoldi. The sequence goes on from CAWUFW010000230.1 coordinate 1,574,071, forward strand.
AGCCCACTGTGTATTGTGCTATTTACTGTCATTCTAGTGATTTAATATTGTGTGCTTTGTTCTCTAATCTCACAAAGAGGTTAGTAGAGAGTGTTTAGTAATAAATACATATATTTTATATATTCCTTGTGTGGTTCTCCTTTCATTTGGTCATTCAGGAGGTTATGATCTGGTAAAACAGGCTGCTTTACATTCCTTCGAGACTTAGCCTGAAGGCTGCTCTCCATAGCTACCACTAGGATAGCTTTCAATAAAGGTTGTCTTTAACCTAATCATCAATAAGGGTCGTTTGGACTGGTGCAAGGTGCCCACTTTAATTAGTGGACAGCATATACCAGGCCAACTTCTCACAGGGCTGAGCATCCACCTGGAATTGTCTTCTGCAAACCAAATAATATGAAAGTGCAAGTTTTGGATCCAGACGGTGGAGCCTTTCTTCCTCTTTAGAAGGATGCGGAGGCGGAAAGAAGGTGGGCAAAGTGATGGTCTGTCCTATGTGCAAAGAGGAAACCTCTTTGGGAAGAAAAGAAGGTCGAGTTCTAAGGACAACCTTGTCCGGATGAACAGCAAGGAAAGGAGGCTTAGAAGAAAGAGCCTGGTGCTCACTCACCCTGCGAGCAGAGGTGATGGAAACCAGAAAGGCAGTCTTCAGAGTCAAGAGTCTGAGAGGGCAATTATGCAGTGGCTCGAAGGGCGCACACATCAAATAAGTTAGAACAAGGTTCAAGTCCCACTGGGGCATTACGAAAGGAATAGGAGGAAAAAGATGAGTAATGCCCTCAAGGAAGCGATTTACAATAGGGGACTTGAAAAGAGAAGGTTGATCAGGAAGGCCGAAAGATAGCCCTGGAGAGTGCCCAGAGCAGAGCCCTGCTGGGCCAAAGAAAGCAGGAAGAGGAGAACCTCTGAAAGAGGGGCAGAAAGGGGATCCACAGCCTTTGCTGCGCACCATGCCACAAATTTGTTCCATCTACAGGCATATACCGTTTTGGTGGAGGGACGCCTGGCTGCCAGAATAACATTACAGACTTCGAGAGGAAGGTCGAAAGCTGTCAACTGTCGCCGCTCAATCTCCACGCAAGGAGGTGGAGGCTGGACAGGTTCGGGTGGAGGACAGTGCCCTGCTGCTGCGACAGAAGATCCTCCAGAAGGGGCAGTCTGATCGGAGGATCGATGGCCATGTTCAAGAGCTCGGGATACCAGACTTCGCTCCAGTCCAGAGCCACAAGAATGACTTGCACCCGGTCGTGTTTGATCTTCTTCAGCACTCTGGTCAGAAGTGGTATAGGCAGAAAGGCGTATAGAAGACTGCAACTTCACTCACGACGAAAAGAGTCGCCTAGCTAGTGCCGCCTTGGAAATTCCAACGCGCAGAACTGCTGACATTGCGCGTTCTCTTCGGTGGCGAATAGATCTAACCAAGGCTCTCCCCACTGCTGAAAGAGACCTTGCACCACCTCCGAGTGAAGACGCCATTCGTGATCCATCAAGCACCGGCGGCTGAGTTCGTCCGCCCTGGCGTTCAGAGAACCTGCCAGGTGTTGAACCACCAGGGACATGCCCTGATGTTCCAGCCACTTCCAGAGGCGAAGAGCCTCCTGATATAGGGTACACGACACAACTCCACCCTGCTTGTTGCAATACCACATGGCTGAAGTGTTGTCTGTGAACACCTGCACTACTCTTCCCTTCACAGAGGGAAGGAATGCCTTCAGTGCCAGATGAATCGCCCGGAGCTCCAGAAGGTTGATGTGGAGCCCGGACTCCGCCGGAGACCAGAGGCCTCTGATCTCTGCCTCTCCCATGTTGCCGCCCCATCCCAGAAGTGACGCATCTGTCACCACTGTAAACTCCGGTTGGGGAAGGGAGAGGGACCTGCCCTGGACCCAATCTTGGTTCGTAAGCCACCACTGCAACTGATGTGCAGTCCCTGCTGAGATCTGGGCGACATCGGACAGATTCCCTTGATGCTGTGCCCACTGGAACTTCAGGTCCCACTGAAGGGCCCGCATATGCCATCTGGCATGATCCACCAGCAGGATGCAGGAGGCCATGAGGCCCAGTAGCCTCAGAGTCATCCGTACCGAAATACGGGATAGAGGCTGGAACATCGGTATCATAGCCCGGATATCCCGGACTCGCTGTTCGGGAGGATAGACCCAAAACTGCGCTGTGTCCAGAACGGCTCCGATGAAAAGGAGCTTCTGGGAGGGGATCAGGTGCGACTTCGACACGTTGACTGTGTACCCCAGCGAATACAAGAGGTCCGCCGTAGTCTGGAGGTGGGAGACGACAGCCTGGGGAGAGCCTGCCTTCAACAGCCAGTCGTCGAGATAGGGGAAGACTGGAACCCCTGATCTGTGCAGATGAGCTGCGACCACCGCCATCACTTTCGTGAACACCCGAGGGGCGCTGGTAAGGCCAAAGGGGAGCATGGTAAACTGAAAATGCTCGTGGCCTACCATGAACCGTTGGTAACACTGGTGGGCAGGCAGGACGGGGATGTGAAAATAAGTGTCCGGCAAGTCAAACACTACCATCCAGTCTCCAAGGTCGAGGGCAGACAGGACCTGAGCCAATGTCAACATCTTGAACTTCTCCTCCCGGAGGAAGCCGTTGACATCCCTGAGGTCCAAGATAGGATGCAGGCCTTTGTCCTTCTTGGGCACCAGAAAGTAGTGGGAGTAGCAACCACGACCTACTTCTGGGACAGGGAGGAGCTCGATAGCCCCCTTGGCCAAGAGAGCTGTAACTTCCTGGCAGAGAAGGGCCAAGTGAACCTCCGACATGCGATGGGATGTAGGTGGCATAGGTGGAGGGGTAGTCTCGAAGGGGAGGGAGTAGCCCCTTCGGACTATTTGCAAAACCCACCTGTTGGACGTGATGTTGTGCCAGTGGGGAGGTGATGGCGGATCCTGCCGCCCACTGGCAACTGGTGGCCCTGAAAAGTCGGACTAGGAAGGTTTGGAGGCTGCTGCAGAGGGGGCACTGGAGGACTGGCCCGCCCGCTGGCCCCCAGACCCATGTCGCTGGGTTCCACGTCCCCGGCCTCGTAGATGCTGGGTAGCTTGCGCTGGCCTGTGGCTCTGGGCGGAATGTGGCGGGGCACCCCTTCCGTAGCCGCGAAAGGCAGACTGGATGGGGCGCGAGGTGGTAGCGAGGCCCAAGGATCTGGCCATAGCCCTAGAGTCCTTGAAACGCTCGAGCGCGTTGTCTGCCTTGTCGCCAAACAGGCGACGGCCATCAAAGGGCATGTCCAAAAGTGTCGAAAAGCCAGTGGACCTCAGCCAGGCACAGCGTCTCAGGGCTACTGATGTTGAAATCGTCCTGCCTAGCGAGTCGGCTGTGTCCAGCCCACAGCGGATGGCAAACTTTGCTGCGTCCCTCCCTTCGACAAGCGCACGGGAGTGTACAGTCCGGGCCTCCTCCGGGCACTGTGGCAGCACTTGCGTGACTGAATCCCACATGGAGTGGGAATAACGGCCCAAGAGACATGCGGTGTTCACCAACCGCAGTCCTAAGCTGACGGAAGAAAACATTTTCTTCCCAAGATGATTCAGCTTCTTGGATTCCCTATCTGGGGGAGCAGTAGAGAACGCGCCCTTGGACGTTGAGGCTAGGACCACCAAGCTCTCAGGGGTAGAGTGTAGGGAGAGGAAAAGTGGGTCGCCCGGAGCCGGGCGGTGGCGTCGGGCAATCATCCTATCCACAGGAGCCCCTATGCTGGGCTTGGATAAGTGCCCAGTAGGATGTCTGTGAGGGCTTCGTTAAAAGGCAGCAGGGGCTCCGAAGAGGCTGCCGCTGGCTGAAGCACCTCAGGCAGGAGGTTAGTCCTGACCGCCACTGTAGGAAACTCAAGGCCCAAGCCGCCCCACGCAACACCACAGCATAGGAAGCTCCCTCCTCCGTAGCCACGTTAGGGGGAGAAAGCATACCAGGGTCTGGTGACGTGTCTAGACCACTGGCATCACCCAACTCCTCTCTCCAGTCCGGCTCTTGTAGCTCATCTGTTAAAGGGTCTCCAGACACCTCCCAATCCTCCTCCTCGTCATCTGGCCGCCACTCAGGGCAAAAGGGAATGCCAGGATAGAAAATAGGCACAAAATTGTCTGCCGGCGTCGGATTCGGCGTCGGTCGATGCCGGTCCAGCTCCGATTCTGAGTCGAGGGGAGGCTCGGGGACGACGCCGACCGGCGCCAGCAGAGGTGTCGCCAACGGATTCGGTACCGGAGGAGGTGTCGTGAGGTCGACCGGCACGGATCCGGATTCAGGCCTGGATCCTCGGGGCCCTGCTTCGTCGGGACCAAAGTCGCCGGCATCGAAGACCTAGAGCCCCCAACCGAGTCCGCGGGGCCCGAAGGCGCGCCGGCGGAGTCGGGCTGCCCAAAGATGGAATGGAGGGCTTCGCAAAATGTACGAAGTTGGGCAAGGGTCGCTCCGGCTCCCGGAAAGGGGGGGAAACTCGGAGGCGACCCAGCAGGTTCCGCGGGCGGTTCCGCGTGCGGAGCCGCAGGACGACTACCTTCCGCATCCTGCGTCGTGTCAGCCAATGGACGGGGCAAAGGCAAAGAGCGACGGTGCTTTTTCGACTTCTTCTTGTGCTTCGACTTACCCGAAGACTAAGTCTTTGATGAAGAGTGGTGGTGGTGGTGGCTCTGCGACCGATCCCGCAACTTCGAGCGGCACGGAGCCGACTGCCGGGCCTCCAGAAGCTTTCGGGACCGCTCCTGCAAAGACTTCGGGGCCATGGCCCGACAGTCTGAGCACAACTTCGGGTCGTGGTAGCGCTCCAGGCACCAGAGGCACACGAGGTGCGGATCCGTGACGGACATCAATTTGTGACAGGAGTCACAAGGCTTGAAGCCGGTCCGAGGACGGGACATCCCTACGTGCAAAAGGAGTCAGAAGACTTGAAAAAAGATGTCGACAAAAGTCGAAAAAGATTTAGTCAAAAATTGACTAAGGGTACCGCTCTCTCTGGATCTGCGCTGGCTGGCGCGGAAAAAGAAAGAACTGACGTCAGCGCGCAGGGGCAGCGTCTAAGTAGATACCACGATGTCACAACAGCGACCACCGACGCGCAGGGGTACTGCTGAGAAAAAATTCTCCGGATCCAGTCTGACGCCTGGGGGTAATTCTAAGGTAAGGAATCCATAACTAATAGTCTCTTTCAGATTAGCTCCTTCACTAGATCTATTGGAGTATTTTCTTCCCTCAGAGTTCCGCTGAGATTCTTGCTATTGGGTTGCAATCTCCTTTTCAGCGTGGAAGGAAGCACTATCATGCAGTGAAATGAAGAATCCAATGAATTTGCTAGCACAGTATGTAATGTGTTCCTAACCTTTATGACAATGCAGCCTTCTAAATTCTGCTGCCTCACACACAGTGATTTGCTATTGAAGGCAACAAACAATGTTAGGCTCTGTGCCAGCCATATTGTATATAACAATGTGCTCATTGTCTAAAACAACACTGAAACAACTGCTCAAAACGAGGATTAATTTAAGAATAGGAGTTTACATCTAAAATTTTCACAGAACCAACAGACACTTTTTGGGATGCTTACAAAATGACTGAATCCCTTGAAGCATTCAAGCAGCGTTAAATGGGCCCAACTACCCCAATAATACTCAGAGCAATAGCTAATCAAGATTATGCATTTCTTAAAATGTACTCTGCCACCAATAGGTAATGGTGGAAACCTTTTGAACTGGCACCCGAAATACACAAACATGCCCCAGTGAAAGGGTGTAACTGTGTCCAGAGTGTAAATGGAAAAACTTTTGCACCACCTCTCAGTTGCTCACATATTTCAGGTCATTTAACAAGCTTGACTCCAAAAAGAGGACTGAAATATTTGCAGTGGTAAGGCTCATTGGCAGTGGTCATGTGATTTGCCAGCTGCTTCCAGAAAAACCTTAAAAAATATACCACCAGCGGTCAAGCTTTATTTAGATTGGTTGGTCAGAACTGGCCTGAACATGATTACCACCGAAGACAGCCGTTACTGGCAAACCAGTTACACTGCAGATCACTAGGATCAATATTCTACGAATCAAGGTGGCAAAAGCCATGTGTCTGTCAGAATGAGTACTTCAAAGTGCTTAATTTGTATTAAAAAAAAGTGGAAGCCCTCAAAGTTAATTACTAGACCTCTGGTGCCGGCACTGCCAAATGTCACCGGTGCCAAATAATGCGCATGCCCATCTTGATTCCACCTCATGTCTCTTCCTTCCTACGCTTCATGCCCGCTTTCTCCCCGTCTATGTGACGGCGTCCTGTGGATCCGTTCTCCGACCCAGGCATGGTGCACCGGTACTCGGCCGCCTTCGGCTCCGGCTGCTTCTTCATTCATCGGGAACTGCATCGCCGACCGTTGTTCACCCCCCGGTCCTGATAGACCGCTACTGGTCCAACGGGGATCCATCCTGGGCCCCTTCTAGATCTCCTCTTGGATTCCTACCGCACCTCCTGCCCCTGGATTCTTTGTGAACCGGGCTGCGCCTGCCCTCGGTGGACCCGTCCCAGGGCCCCGACTTCTCTGCACCCTAATCGGACCCCCCCTTGGCCTCAGCCGCCCCCGGATCTCCCCTGACCGGGCTGCGCCATCGCTCTCTCCACTTCCAATTGAAGTCTCTCCAGCTGACGGACCTTCCCTCCTTGCACTTCACCCCCGTACCTTCATCCAGTAACCCGGTCCTGATGATGATCCTCAATCGATAGGATCGAAATGCCGTCGACATACCAGCGCAACCTTCGGCGCCTTTTCTCTGTGGTTCTCTAGAATGTTACCAATTCGTAAAAGTTGATGTAAATAATTGATTACGAACCACAAGTGCCCATGTATATATTTTTGTCACTTCTCACTCTGCGCCATCGCTGTTTTTCTTCACTTGTCACCTGCGCCATTCACCTCAGAGTGTCACGAGCACTTGCGTGCACAAAGTTTTCGGGTTACCTATGCAACAATTGCTTACAGTGCTGATACAACTGTCTCCAATGTCCATAACCCTTGCCTTTACCTTTTCAAATATATGATGCCTTTGGCACATCTAAAAATCTTCGTTAAGTCTCCCTGTTTTGTATTTCCAGCAATGTTTTTCGCATGCTTTTAATCAGCCTTTTTCAATAATACCGGTTGAGATATTGTTGCTTGTTTATACGCTTTCTCCCTGTATCATCATTTCCTACCTTTCACTTCCTACTCCTCTCTTTCTTTTCTGTCTTCCTCTCTTCTGTACCATCCCACTAAGAAACCTCGGCATATCTAGCGAGTTATGCCTGTTCACTGTGATGGCCCATACACTGGAGCAATAGTAGTCCAGGCTCTACCTGGGGTCGAGCTAAGGGCATGGTTCATTCATCAGTGAAAGATGAGGAGAACAAGTCATTCCTTCGCTCAGTTGACTCGAAACTCAGTGATGGCTTGTTTGAAAAAAACAAGAACCTTTAACTGCAGGACAACTATACCTTTGAAGAAAACAATACAAGTAAATATACAATAATTAACAGTATCAAACATACAGTTGTCAAAATACCTAGAATTGTTTACCAGACTGCCCTCTTCTCCAGGCCGCGGGTAAAAGCCAGGGCTCTTAGCTGGCGCACGTGGGGCATGCTGGATAACTGGAATAGCCACAGAACAGTGAAGGACGCATTCATGAACAGAGTATTGGAGGTGAAAGTGTCTTGACATTGACTCTCCCCTATAGTTCTTGAAGGACTATATGCATGGCACACTGCTTAAACACAGGATCAGCTCTAGTCATGTTAATTTTGACTATTGGCATAAAAATATGCTCGACACTGCTCCATCCTGGATTTTGGTTTTGCTGCTAGCAAATGACATTCACTGACAACAAACTGCAAGTAAACTGCACAGGGGTAATAATTGAAAAGGAACACAACGACCACCTCTTTGAGGTGCCATAAACATAGTCAAAATTAGTTAGCCAGAAATGGCTCAGAAGCAGAAGGCAGGGACAAAGCTGACCATAGATACACTGTGCACTAGCATCATCCATTATGTATAATGATCCTAAGCAACTCAAGCAAGCAAGATATCAGACCACCCTGACAAATCCACCCTTTCCTGCACCAGAAGCATCTAGCTGCCCCGAGTGTACTAATATTATTTCTTAGGTTGATTAGGTAAATAGCATGAAAATTGGACTTTCTCACGAAGCCGATCCAGCGCCGACGGAAAAATAAAATGCTGCTACACGAACTGTAGTGTATGCATTTACATCCACAGCCAACTTTACTGACTCCCTTAAAGCACAAATGCATTCATGTCAAAGTCCCACACTACTGTGAAAGCAGACTATCCATAAGCAACCAGTTCTCAGGTGTAAAATTTCAATGATCCGTGCTGCAGGTGACAGCTATGTGAGGATCTAACATCCTCAACTATGCAACCCACATGTGCTAAAAAATTGACAAACTCATTTAATAAATAAGACAGTCTTTTCTGCATTGTCTACCAATGAACCTTCACACTAGTATTTTTTCAGCCAGGGCATCACAGTACATTACAGGCACCTCTAACAAAGCATAACTGCCTAGTATTGATCAATTATTAGAATTAAAATCAGATATGTGAAGGTGAAGTCGTAACCGCTTCACCGAGACAGGAGGTGCCTAAATGAGGAATCAATTGCTGCAATTATATGGGATATGGAAATAGCTTTAGGGAGAAGCAATAGCTTATTGTGTTGGCACAGCAAAAGTAGAAATTCACAAAGACGGGTATTACTAACCATGTTGGGTGCCAGGTTGTGGAAACCTCTGCTTACTCATCAGGATGCCAATAGTTCCATCTGTTCAATGAACCAGTGCAGCAACCTGTTGAAGACTTTCAAAATCAGGGCCCTTAAGCACTGCCAAATGAACCAACATTCCAGAAGCCATAGCAAATGCCACTTAAGGATGCCAGAGACAATGCACTTCCAAGATCGAAACCAGTAGCCTTATGCCAGCAGGCCGAGAAGAAAGGCACAGACTAACCCCACTTGATAGTATAATTTGAGGGACAGGAAGCAAATCCAGTTCTGAAAGTCAGGCCCAGAGCGCCAACTCTTTATTAAAGAAGGAACAACACTGAAGGTTTTTTCATTCTTTAATGAACAGTTGCTTCAGCTTCTTCTTTCTTCCAGTAGCACAAGTTACTAACTTGTGTAACGATATATCTGTAAGAGACAGTAGTTAGTGATAGATTCCTTACCTTAGAATATCCCCAGGCGTCAGGCTGGATCCGGAAAGTTTTGCGTAGCAGTACCCTTTGCGCGTCGGTAGGCGGCGTCGTGCGGCTCCGCGTCCGTCGTCGGCGTCGTGATCGCCGGGATGACGTCGCGGGCAGTACTTAGGCGCCGCCCCTGCGCGCTGACGTCAGTTCTGTACACGACTTTCCGCGCCAGGAAGCATGAGCCATGCAAGAAGCTGACACAGGTGTCTGAAAAATACTAGGGCCCTGAAAGGGATGTCCTTAACCCTAGAAATCAGTTCGCAGAACGGGAGGATGGGTGGGGCGGTAGGAATCTATCACTAACTACTGTCTCTTACAGATATATCGTTACACAAGTTAGTAACTTGTGCATCTGAAAGAGACACGTTAGTGATAGATTCCTTACCTTAGAATAGATACCCCAGCAATACCAACCCCGGTGGTGGGTCTGCGAACAAAGATCAGACAAGGAAGTCCTGGAGGACAGAACGGCCAAAGAAGCCGTCCTCCGGACCTGACTGTCAAGGCAGTAATGCTTAGTAAACGTGTGCAGCGAGGCCCACGTAGCTGCCTGACAGATAACCGGCAGCGGAACACCGCGGCCCAAGGCCGTGGTAGCAGCCGTTGCCCTGGTGGAATGGGCACGCAGCCCAACAGGAGGCTCCTTCTTAGCCAAAGAATAGCAGGTCTTGATGCACAAGGTAACCCAGCGGGAGATGGTCCTCTTGTGCACCGCCCGACCTTTTTGGCGCCCACGTAGCCAACAAAGAGCTGGTCATCCACCCGGAAGTGTTTCGTGCGGTCGATATAGAAGGAGAGCGCACGTTTTGGGTCCAGACGGTGGAGCCTCTCTTCCTCTCTGGAAGGATGCGGAGGCGGAAAGAAGGTGGGCAAAGTGATGGTCTGCCCAATGTGGAAAGCAGTAACCACCTTTGGCAAGAAGGACGGACGCGTCCGAAGAACAACCTTGTCTGGATGAACAGACAGAAAGGGAGGTTTGCAAGAAAGAGCCTGGAGCTCACTCACCCGCCGAGCGGAGGTGATGGCCACCAGAAAGGCTGCCTTTAGAGTCAGAAGACGAAGAGGACAGTTATGCAGAGGCTCAAAGGGAGCGCACATTAAAAGGTAAGAACCAAGTTCAAGTCCCACTGAGGCATTACAAACGGAACAGGAGGGAAGAGGTGAGTAATGCCTTTTAAGAACCTGTTAACAACAGGGGACTTGAAAAGGGAGGGCTGATCAGGGAGCCTGAGGAAGGCCGAGATAGCACAAAGATAACCCTTGATGGTACCCAGGGCAGAACCCTGTTGGGCCAGAGAGAGAAGGAACAGAAGGACCTCAGAAAGAGGGGCAGAAAGGGGATCCACAGCCTTTGCTGTGCACCATGCCACAAATTTGTTCCACCTGCAGGCGTATACCACCTTAGTGGAGGGACGCCTGGCTGCCAGAATCACATCACAAACTTCGGGAGGCAGAGTCGAAAGGAATCAACTGCCGCCGCTCAATCTCCACGCAAGCAGGTGTAGACTGGACAGGTTCGGGTGGAGGACCGTCCCCTGCTGCTGCGACAGAAGATCCTCCCGAAGAGGCAGACGGATCGGGGGATCTATGCTCATATTGAGTAGCTCGGGATACCAAACTCTTCGAGCCCAGTCCGGAGCCACAAGAATGACTTGGGCCCGGTTGTGCCGAATCTTCTTCAACACTCTGGGTAGAAGTGGTATAGGCGGAAAGGCGCACAACAGACCGCAACTCCACTCGCGACGAAAAGCGTCGCCGAGCGAGTGCCGCCTTGGAAATTCCAACGCGCAGAACTGATGACATTGCGCGTTCTCTTCGGTGGCGAATAGATCTAACCAAGGCTCTCCCCACTGTAGAAAGAGTCCTTGCGCCACTTCCGAGTGAAGACGCCATTCGTGATCCATCATGCACCTGCGGCTGGAGTTCGTCCGCCCTGGCGTTCAGAGAACCTGCCAGGTGTTGAACCATCAGGAACATGCCCTGATGTTCCAGCCATGTCCAGAGGCGCAGAGCCTCCTGACAAGGGTCCAAGACCCCACCCCGCCCTGTTTGTTGCAGTACCACATGGCGGTGGTGTTGTCTGTGAACACCTGCACTACCTTCCCTTTGACAGAGGGAAGGAATGCCTTGAGTGCAAGCCGGATCGCCCGGAGCTCCAGAAGGTTGATATGGAGCCGGGACTCCGCCGGAGACCAGAGGCCTCTGATCTCCGCCTCTCCCATGTGACCGCCCCATCCCAGAAGGGACGCGTCCGTCACAACTGTATGCTCTGGCTGGGGAAGGGAGAGGGATCTGCCCATGACCCATTGCCGGTTCGAGAGCCACCACTGCAACTGTTTTGCAGTCCCCTCCGAGATCTGGACGTGATCGGACAGGTTGCCCTGGTGCTGCGCCCACTGGAACTTCAGGTCCCACTGCAGAGCCCGCATATGCCATCTGGCATGATTGACCAGCAGGATGCAGGAGGCCATGAGGCCCAGCAGCCTCAGGGTCATCCTTACCGAAACCCAGGATAAAGGCCGAAAGATCGGAATCATAGCCTGAATATCCCGGACTCGCCGTTCGGGAGGATAGGCCCGAAACCGCGTCGTGTCCAGAACTGCTCCGATGAAAAGGAGCTGTGGAGAAGGAATCAGATGCGACTTCGGCACATTGATGGAGAACCCCAGCGAGTGCAGGAGTTCGGCCGTAGTCTGGAGGTGGGAGACGACTGCCTGGGACGAGCCCGCCTTCAGCAGCCAGTCGTCGAGGTAGGGGAAGACTGAAACCCCTGCCCGGCGCAGATGAGCTGCGACCACCGCCATCACTTTCGTGAACACCCGAGGGGCACTGGTAAGGCCAAAGGGGAGCACGGTGAACTGAAAATGCTCGGGGCCTACCGTGAACCGAAGGTAACGCCGGTGGGCCGGCAGGACGGGGATGTGGAAATACGCGTCCTGCAAGTCCAACGCTACCAACCAGTCTCCAGGGTCGAGGGCAGTCAAGACCTGAGCTAGGGTGAGCATCTTGAACTTCTCCTTCCGGAGGAAGCGATTGACGTTCCGGAGGTCCAAGATAGGACGCATGTCCTCCTTGTCCTTTTTGGGCACCAGAAAGTAGTGGGAGTAGCAACCACGCCCTACTTCTGGGGTCGGAACATGCTCGATGGCCCTCTTGGTCAAGAGGGCCGTGACTTCCTTCTGTAGAAGCACCAAGTGATCCCCTGACATGCGGTGGAATTGAGGTGGCATGGCTGGGGGGTGGTCTCGAAGGGGAGGGAGTAGCCCCTTCGGACAATGTCCAAGACCCACCTGTCCGAGGTGATGGTGCGCCAGTGGGGAAGGTGATGGCGGACCCTGCCCCTACTGGCGTGCCGTGCACCTGAAAGGAGGGACTAGGAGGGCTTGGAGGCCGCGGACGGGTTGGAGGTGGTGGCCTGACCCGCACGCTGGTTGCCCGATCCGCCACGGCGGAATCCACGTCCTCGGCCACGCGAAGACGCCTGCTGCGCGGGCCGGTGGCTGGGCTGCTGACGTGAAGGGCGCCCCTACCGTGGCCACGATAGGGGCGAAAAGCAGAAGGCAGCGGAGGGCGTGTAGCAGAAAGGCCCAGGGACTTGGCAGTAGCCCGTGAGTCCTTAAAGCGCTCCAACGCATGGTCTGCTTTGGACCCAAAAAGACCGACTCCATCAAAGGGCATGTCCATGAGAGTATTCTGGACATCCCCTGAAAAACCAGTGGTTCTTAGCCAGGCGTGGCGTCGGAGCGCCACCGTCGTTGCAATCGACCTGCCCAGCGAGTCGGCGGTGTCAAGGCCACAACGGATAGTGTATTTGGCCGCATCCCTTCCTTCCGCAATGGCGCGGGAAAGCAGTGCCTGGACCTCCTCAGGGCACTGGGGCAAAACATCCGCCACCGAATCCCACAGAGAGTGGGTATATCGGCCCAAAAGACAAGCGGTGTTAACGGACCGCAAGCCAGCACTGGAGGAAGAAAAACCTTTCTTCCCAAACTGATCCAGGCGTTTGGATTCCCTATCCGGAGGAGCGGTAGGGAAGGCGGTTTGGGAAGCGGAGGCTTGGACAACCAAGCTCTCAGGAGTGGGGTGGACAGAAAGAAACAGGGGGTCGCCCGGAGCGGGGCGATGGCGTCGTGACACGTTCCGATCCACAGGAGCCCCTGTGTTGGGCTTGGACCAGGCGCCCAAAAGAACGTCCGTGAGGCGTCGTTAAACGGCAGCACAGTCTCCGCAGAGGAGGCTGCCGGCTGAAGCACCTCTGTCAAGATGTTAGGCTTGACCGTCAAAGTAGGGAGCTGGAGACGTAAGGCCCCAGCAGCCCTACGCAACACCGTACCAAAATTGGCCCCCTCCTCCGTAGCCACGGGAGGAGACAGCATGCCAGTGTCAGGAGAAGTATCCAGACCACTGGCCTCCCCTAGACTCTCTGTCCAGTCCTCATCATACTGACAGTTGCGTGTCAGAGGGTCATCAGACCCCTCCCAGTCCTCCTGGTCCTCCTCTGGTTCAAAATAAGGAGGAGGAGGGACATTTGGGACCCAAGGTCCCATCGGCGCCGGAGCCGGCGTCGGCGGCGTCGCTCCGGGTCCAAGTCCGGAGCCGGAAGGAACTGGGGACGACGCCGCCCGGAGCCCAGGGCGGCGTCGAGAGCGGCACCGGAGTCATCGGCGCCGGCGGAGGTGTCGTGAGGTCGACCGGCGTCGATGGGGTTGTGGAGCCGGGATCGAGGCCGGGGCCGGAGCCGGAGCCGGGATCGAGGCTGGAGGCTCGGGCGGCGCCGGGGCCGGAGCCGCCGGCGGCGCCGGATCAACCCCATCAGGGCCCGCGGGGCCCGAAGGCGCACGGAGGGGCCTGAAGGCCCGAAGAGGCGGGCCATGGCCGACAGGAACTCCTGTACCTTGGCCGGATCCGCCCCCGAACCCGGGAAGGGCGGGTATGACGGGGGCGACTCCACAGGCAAGTCCGGGGCCGCGGGGCGGGGACGGTGCCGGGAGGGGCCTCAGCCGAGTCGCGAGACCGGCGAGGCGAAGTCCGAGAGCGACGATGCTTCTTGGACTTCTTGTGTCCGAGACTTACCGGACGAAGAAGACTTCGACGCCGGCGACCGGTGTGCACTCCGCGAGCGACCCCTGGACCTCTCACGCGACCGGGGCTTCCGCGGAGCCGAATGCCGGGCCTCGAGGAGCTTTCGAGACCGCTCTCGCAAAGCCTTCGGGTTGAGGGCCTGGCATTCGGGACAAGACTCGGTGTCGTGGCCTCGGCCGAGGCAGAAGAGACACTCCCAATGCGGGTCGGTGACGGACATCATCCGCGCACAGGCGCCGCATCGCTGAAGCCGGGCATCCCTACGACACCTGAAGGCTGGAAAAAAACAGTGAAAAATCACCAAAAGTATGGTCAAAAATTGACCAGGGCACTGCTCTTCCCGGATCTGCGCTTACTGGCGCGGAAAAAGAAGAACTGACGTCAGCGCGCAGGGGCGGCGCCTAAGTACTGCCCGCGACGTCATCCCGGCGATCACGACGCCGACGACGGACGCGGAGCCGCACGACGCCGCCTACCGACGCGCAAAGGGTACTGCTACGCAAAACTTTCCGGATCCAGCCTGACGCCTGGGGATATTCTAAGGTAAGGAATCTATCACTAACGTGTCTCTTTCAGATACTGTATCTACATATGGATCGTGACAATACAGGCTAAACCAGGGTCAATCAGATCATTAGCCTTCTGATGACTGAGCTCCAACACTCCGAGGATGGTAACTTTTAGAGAAGATTTTTGCCTCTTTTGATTCGTGTTCTGGGACTGACCGTGAAGCAGGCCTTCAAATCAGATAACAAACAGACGCTTTACATAAGAAATAATCGGGATAGGGATTCATGGCCGACTTACTATGCGGGTCGGCCAGGAGCTTTCTAAATCTCAATAATTTCAGAGAAGCTATATTGTGCAAAGAACAGTCTAAAGAAATGGAATACATCTGTTAAAATTGAGAAGATATCAATGCTCATCCAAATTCCCTAAATGTAGTGATGTAGAGAAGAGTAACTGGTGTTCATATATAAAGTAGCATCAGTTTAACACAAAGCTGTGCCACATTCTATGATGCTAACAGCATTAGTGTAGAACTTGACATCTCCTGAAGCACCATGGGCCCAAGTATGGTATCTCCTGCATTCCCTGTGGCCCACCTATGAT
The DNA here is from genome assembly GCA_963921515.1 of Calotriton arnoldi. Taxonomy (NCBI): domain Eukaryota; kingdom Metazoa; phylum Chordata; class Amphibia; order Caudata; family Salamandridae; genus Calotriton; species Calotriton arnoldi. Next base: position 1,589,510 of record CAWUFW010000230.1, read on the forward strand.
TTTCTTTTAATTTATTCAGTACAGTAAAAAGATCCTTCCCACAAGGGCAAAACAACAGATTTGGCATATAGTACTATTTGGTCACATTGATGTGGTCACTAGCATCACCACCAACGAGATTCTCTTGCATCCTGCAACAGAAGCAAATATTATCCATGGTCATCTCATATGCGGACAATGGCCCTGCCGCTTCTTATCGAGGTATTACATTGCAGAACACAGGCACAGGCAGTTGCTGTGGCTAAGAACATTTGGATGGGAATGCTCATTTTGCCTCAGAGATTTAAGGGGTAAACCTCAGAATACTGTTGAAATCTAAAGGCACATGAAAAGTGACCTTAACAGGCAAAAAACAAATATCTCATGTATCTCAAATTGCAAACTCAAATAATTACTTTTGTAATTTGCATTGCAGTATTTATAAAAGTATATGATGGGGCACTTGAAAGAAGATGCTACCACCACTTCTTTCAAACTAAGGGTCAGGCGTTCAGATTTGTTTGAAGGTTTGTCCTAACGAAAAAGTTACTTACCTTCGGTAATGATATATCTGTAAGAGACATATATTAGTTATGGATTCCTTACCTTAGAATTACCCCCAGGCGTCAGACTTGATCCGGAGAATTTTTCTTCAGCAGTACCCCTGCGCGTCGGTAGATGGCGTCGGTGTACTCCGCGTTCGTCGTTGGCGTCGTGATCGCCGGAATGACGTAGCGGTATCTACTTAGACGCCGCCCCTGCGCGCGGACGTCAGTTCTTTACACGACATACCACGCCAGAAGCGCAGAGCCATGCAAGACACTGACCACTGGTGCACAAAACTAGGGCCCTGAAAGGAAGTCCTTTCCCCTAGAAGTCAGTTCGCAGAACTGGGAGGATGGGTGAGGCGGTAAGGAATCCATAACTAATATATGTTTCTTACAGATATATCGTTACCGAAGGTAAGTAACTTTTCATCTGAAAGAGACTATTAGTTATGGATTCCTTACCTTAGAAAAGATACCCCAGCAATCCAACCCGGAGGTGGGTCTGCGAACTAAGTTCACCCCAGAAAGTCCTGGAGAACTGAACAGCCAAAGAAGCTGTCTCTCCGGACTTGGCTGTCCAGACAGTAGTGTTTGTTGAACGTGTGCAATGAAGCCCACGTGACTGCCTGGCAGATGAAGGGGGACTCCACGTCCCAAAGCAGTAGTAGCTGCCGTCGCCCTGGGGGAATGGGTGCACAACCCTACTGAAAGTTCCTTTTTTGCTAAGGAAGAACACATTTTGATGCAAAGAACGACCCATCGAGAGATGGTTCGCTTTTGCACGGCCTGACCTTTCTTGGCGCCCACATAGCCAACAAAGAGCTGATCACCCACCCGGAATTGTTTTGTGCGATCCAGATAAAATGAAAGCGCACGTTTTGGATCCAGATGGTGGAGCCTCTCCTCCTCTTTAGAAGGATGCGGGGGAGGGAAGAAGGTAGGCAAAGTGATGGTCTGTCCTATGTGGAAAGAGGCAACCACTTTGGGAAGAAAAGGAGGTCGAGTGCGAAGGACAAGCTTGTCCGGATGAACAGCAAGGAAAGGGAGGCTTAAAGGATAGACCCTGGAGTTCACTCACTCTGTGAGCAGAGGTGATGGCAACCAGAAAGGCAGTTTTGAGCGTCAGAAGCCTTAAAGGACAATTATGTAGCGGCTCAAAAGGAGCGTACATAAGATAAGTCAGAACAAAATTCAAGTCCAATTGAGGCATTACGAAAGGAATGGGAGGAAACAGATGAGTAATGCCCTTAAGAAAACGATTTACAATAGGGGACTTGAAAAGAGAAGGTTGATCAGGTAGGCGAACAAAGGCCGAAATGGCCGAAAGATAGCCTTTTAGTGTGCCCAGAGCGGAGCCCTGCTGGGCCAAAGAAAGCAGGAAGAGGAGAACCTCAGAAAGGGGGGCAGAAAGGGGATCCACAGCCTTTGCTACGCACCATGCCACAAATTTGTTCCATCTGCAGGCGTATACTGTTTTAGCAGAGGGATGCCTGGCTGCCAAGATAACATTACAGACTTCGAGAGGAAGGCCAAAAGCTGTCAACTGTCGCTGCTCAATCTCCACGCAAGGAGGTGGAGGCTGAACAGGTTCAGTTGGAGGACCGTCCCCTGCTGCTGAGACAGAAGATCCTCCCGAAGAGGCAGTCTGATCGGAGGATCGATGGCCATGTTCAAGAGCTCGGGATACCAGACTCTTCGTACCCAGTCCGGAGCCACAAGAAAAACTTGGGCCCGGTCATACTTGATCTTCTTCAGCACTCTGTGCAGAAGTGGTAAAGGCGGAAAGGCGTATAGAAGACCGCAACTCTACTCGCGACGAAAAGCGTTGCCTAGCGACTGCCGCCTTGGAAATGACAACGCACAGAACTGCTGACATTGCACGTTCTTTTCGGTGGCGAATAGATCTAACCAAGGCTCTCCCCACTGCTGAAAGAGACCTTGCACCACCTCAGAGTGAAGACCCCATTCGTGATTCATGATGCACCGGCTGCTAAGTTCGTCGGCCCTGGCATTCAGATAACCTGCCAGGTGTTGAACCTCCAGGGACATGCCCTGATGTTCCAGCCATGTCTAAAGGCGAAGAGCCTCTTGACATACGGCCCACGACCCCACCGGCCCTGTTTGTTGCAGTACATGGCGGTGGTGTTGTCCATGAACACCTGCACTACTCTTCCTTTGACAGAAGGAAGGAATGCCTCCAGTGCAAGACAAATCGCCCGGAGCTCCAGAAGGTTGATGTGGAGCCTGGACTCTGCCGGAGACCAGAGGCCTCTGTTCTCCACCTCCCCCATGTGGCCGCCCCACCCCAGAAGTGATGCATCCATCACCACTGTGAACTCTGGTTGGGGAAGGGAGAGGGATCTGCCGTTGACCCAACCCTGGCTCGTTAGCCACCACTGCAATTGGTGTGCAGTGCCCTCCGAGATCTGGATGCAATCTGAAAGATTCCCCTGATGCTGTGCCCACTGGAACTTCAGGTCCCACTGCAGAGCCCGCATATGCCACTTGGCATAGTCCACCAGCAGGATGCAGGAGGCCATGAGGCCCAGTAGCGTCAGGGTCATTCTGACCGAAACCCGGAATAGATGCTGAAAGATTGGAATCATAGCCCAAATATCCCAGACTCGGTGCTCGGGAGGATAAGCCCGAAACTGAGCTGAGTCCAGAACAGCTCCGATGAACAGAAGCTTCTGAGAGGGAATCAGGTGTGACTACGGCACGTTGATGGTGAACGCCAGCGAATGCAAGAGGTCCGCCGTAGTCTGGAGGTGGGAGACGACAGCCTGGGGCGAGCCCGCCTTCAACAGCCAGTTGAGATAGGGGAAGACTGGAACCCCTGATCTGCGCAGATGAGCTGCAACCACCGCCATCACTTTCATGAACACCCGAGGGGCGCTGGTAAGGCCAAAGGGGAGCACGGTGAACTGAAAGTGCTCGTGGCCTACCGTGAACCGTAGGTAATGCCGGTGGGCCGGCAGGACCGGGATGTGAAAATAGGCGTCCTGCAAATCCAAAGCTACCATCCAGTCTCCAGGGTCGCGGGCAGACAGGACCTGAGCCAGCGTCAACATCTTGAACTTCTCCTTCCGGAGGAAGCGGTTGACATTCCTGAAATCAAAGATAGGATGCAGGCCCTTGTCCTTCTTGGGTACCAGAAAGTAGTGGGAATAACAACCACAACCTACTTCTGGGGCAGGAAGTCGCTCGATGGCTCCCTTGGCCAAGAGAGCCGTAACTTCCTGGCGGAGAAGGGCCAAATGATCCTCAGACAAGCGATGGAGTTGCGGTGGCATGGATGGAGGGGTAGTCTCGAAGGGGAGGGAGTAGCCCTTCGGACTATCTGCAAAACCCACCTGTCCGACGTGATGTCGAGCCAGTGGGGGAGAGGATGGCAAATCCTGCCGCCCACTGGCAACTGGTGGCCCTAAAAGGTCGGACTAGGAGGGCTTGGAGGCTGCTGCAGAGGGGGCAATGGTGGACTGGCCTGCCTGCTGGATCCCACGTCCCCGGTCGCGCAGAAGCTGGGGAGCTTGCGCAGGCCTGTGGCTCTGGACGGAAAGTGGCGGGGCAACCCTTCTGTAGCCACGAAAGGGGCGAAAAGCAGACTGCGCGGGGCGAGAGGTGGAAGCGAGGCCCAAGGATCTGGCTGTAGCCCTGGAATCCTTAACGCGCTTCGAGCGCGTTTTCTGCTTTGTCGCCAAAGAAGCGAACGCCATCAAAGGGCATGTCCAAGAGTGTTGATTGGACATCACCCGAAAAGCCAGTGGACCTCAGCCAGGTGTAGCGTCTCAAGGCTACCGACGTTGAAATCGTCCTGTCTAGCGAGTCTGCGGTGTCCTGTCCACATCGTATGGCGAACTTTGCTGCGTCTCTACCCTCGGCAATGGCACGGGAGAGCACGGCCCGGGCCTCCTCCAGGCACTGTGGCAGCACCTGAGCGACCGTATCCCACACAGAATAGGAGTACCGGCCCAAGAGACATGCAGTATTTACCGACCGCAGTCCTAAGCTGGTGGAAGAAAACATCTTCTTCCCAAGATGGTCTAGCTTCTTGGATTCCCTATCTGGGGGAGAAGTAGGGAATGTGGCCTTGGAAGTTGAGGCTTGGAACACAAGCTCTTGGGGGTAGGGTGTTGGGAGAGGAAAATAGGGTCGCCCAGAGCCGGGCGGTGGCGTCAGGCAATCATCCTATCCACAGGAGCCCCTGTGCTGGGCTTTGACCAAGCGCCCAGAAGGATGTCCGTGAGGGCCTCAATGAACGGCAGCAGGGGCTCCGAAGAGGCTGCTGCCGGTTGAAGCACCTCTGTCAGGAGGTTGGTCCTGACCGCCACCGTAGGAAGCTCAAGGCCCAAAGCCTCAGCCGCCCTACGCAACACCACTGCGTATGAGGCTCCCTCCTCCGTAGCCACGGAAGGGGGAGAAAGCATGCCAAGGTCTGGAGAAGTGTACAGACCACTGGCCTCACCCAACTCCTCTCTCCAGTCCGGTTCTTCTAACTGGTCTGCCAGAGGGTCCTCAGACCCCTCCCAGTCCTCCTCACCCTCCTCTGGTAGCCACTCAGGGCGGTAGGGAACACCAAGGGAGAACAGGGGTACAAAAGTACCGGTAGGCGCCGGTCCCGACATCGGTCGATGCCAGTACGGCTCCGTGTCCACGTCGAGGGGGAGGCTGGGGTCGACCTCGGTTGGGGACACAACCAGCGTTGTAGGGGGCGGGGCTGTCAATGGATTCAGCGCCGGTGGAGGTGTTGTAAGGTCGACCGGCACTGATCTGGATCCAGGCCTGGATCCCTGGGGGCCCTGCGGTGCCGGGACCGAAGCCACCGGCATCAAAGGCCTAGAGCCCCCAGCCGAGTCCGCAGGGCCCCAATGCGCGCCGGCGGAGTCAGGCTGCCCAAAGATGGAGTGGAGGGCTTCATAAAATCTACGAAGTTGGGCAGAGGTCACTCCGGCTCCCAGGAAGGGGGGGAGGCTCGGAGTCGACCCAACGGACAAGTTACTTACCTTCGGTAACGATATATCTGTAAGAAACATTAGTAGTGATAGATTTCTTACCTTAGAATATCCCCAGGCGTCAGACTGAATCCGGAAAGTTTTCGTCAGCAGTACCCCTGCGCGTCGGTAGGTGGCGTCGTGCGGCTCCGCGTCCGTCGTTGGCGTCGTGGTCACCGAGATGACGTCGCGGGCGCTACTTAGACGCCGCCCACGCGCCCTGACGTCAGTTCTGTACACGACTTTCCGCGCCAGGAACGCAGAGCCATGCAAGATACTGACCACTGGTGCATTGAAACTAGGGCCCTGAAAGGGATGACCTTAACCCTAGAAATCAGTTCGCAGAAAGGTGAGGATGGGTGGGGCGGTAAGGAATCTATCACTACTAATGTTTCTTACAGATATATCGTTACCGAAGGTAAGAAACTTGTCCATCTGAAAGAAACACATAGTGATAGATTCCTTACCTTAGAATAGATACCCCAGCAATACCAACCCCGGTGCTGGGCCTGCGAACTAAGATCACACCAGAAAGTCACAGAGAACAGAACGGCCAAAGAAGCCGTCTCTCCGGACTTGGCTGTCTAGGCAATAATGCTTGGTAAACGTGTGCAGCGAGGCCCACGTGGCTGCCTGACAGATGTCTTGCAGGGGGACACCACGTCCCAATGTAGTAGTGGCTGCAGTAGCTCTGGTGGAATGAGCACGCAGCCCACCGGAGGTTCTTTTTTAGCCAAAGAGTAACAGGCTTTGATACACAAGACAACCCAGCGGGAGATGGTTCTCTTATGGACCGCCCGACCTTTCTTGGTGCCAACGTAGCCAACAAAAAGCTGGTTGTTCACCCGGAACTGCTGTGTGCGGTTGAGATATAAAGAGAGCGCACGTTTTGGGTCCAGACGGTGGAGCCGCTCTTCCTCTCTGGAAGGATGCGGAGGCGGAAAGAAGGTGGGCAAGGTAATAGTCTGCCCAATGTGAAAGGCCGTAACCACTTTTGGCAAAAAGGAAGGACGGGGCCTGAGCACAACCTTGTCCGGATGGACTGAAAGGAAAGGAGGCTTACAAGAAAGAGCCTGGAGCTCACTCACCCCTGGCGGAAGTGATGGCCACCAGGAAGGCAGTCTTTAACGTCAAAAGACGAAGAGGACAGTTGTGAAGGGGCTCATAGGGAGCGCACATCAAGTATGTCCGAACCAGATTCCAGTCCCACTGAGGCATCACGAAAGGAATAGGAGGAAAAAGGTGTGTAATGCCTTTGAGAGATCTATTTACAACAGGGGACTTGAAAAGAGAGGGCTGATCAGGGAGCCTGAGAAAGGCCGAAATAGCAGAAAGGTAGCCCTTGATAGTGCCCAGAGCAGAGCACTGCTGGGCCAAAGAAAGAAGGAACAGTAGTACTTCAGGAAGACGGGCAGAAAGGGGATCCACAGCCTTTGCTGTGCACCATGCCACCATACCACTTTAGTAGAGGGACGCCTGGCTGCCAGAATAACGTCACAAATTTCAGGAGGCAAGTCGAAGGGAATCAACTGCCGCCGCTCAATCTCCACGCAAAGAGGTGGAGGCTGGACAGGTTCGGGTGGAGGACCGTCCCCTGCAGCTGCGACAGAAGATCCTCCCGAAGAGGCAGTCTGATCGGAGGATCGATGCTCATACTGAGTAGCTCGGGATACCATACTCGTCGAGCCCAGTCCGGAGCCACAAGAATGACTTGGGCCCGGTTGCGCCTGATCTTCAGCACTCTGGGCAGAAGTGGTATAGGCGGAAAGGCGCACAACAGACCGCAACTCCACTTGCGACGAAAAGCGTCGCCGAGCAAGTGCCGCCTTGGAAATTCCAACGCGCAGAATTTATGACATTGCGCGTTCTCTTCGGTGGCGAATAGATCTAACCAAGGCTCTCCCCACTGCTGAAAGAGAACTTGTGCCACCTCCGAGTGAAGACACCATTCGTGATCGAGCATGCACCTGCGGCTGAGTTCGTCCGCCCTGGCGTTCAGAGAACCTGCCAGGTGTTGAACCACCAGGGACATGCCCTGATGTTCCAGCCATGTCCAGAGACACAGAGCCTCCTGACAGAGGGTCCACGACCCCACCCCGCCTTGTTTGTTGCAGTACCACATGGCGGTGGTGTTGTCTGTGAACACCTGCACTACTCTCCCTTTGACAGAGGGAAGGAATGCCTTTAGTTCAAGCCTGATCGCCAGCAGCTCCAAAAGGTTGATATGGAGCCGGGACTCCGCCGGAGACCAGAGGCCTCTGATCTCCGCCTCTCCCATGTGGCCGCCCCATCCCAGGAGGGACGCATCCATCACCACTGTAAACTCCGGTTGGGGAAGGGAGAGGGATCTGCCGTCGACCCAATGCCGGTTCGTGAGTCACCACTGCAACTGTCGTGCAGTGCCCTCCGAGATCTGGACGTGATCGGACAGGTTCCCCTGATGCTGCGCCCACTGGAACTTCAGGTCCCACTGCAGAGCACGCATATGCCATCTGGCATGATTGACCAGCAGGATGCAGGAGGCCATGAGGCCCAGCAGCCTCAGAGTTACTCTGACCGAAACCCGGGACAAGGGCTGAAAGATGGGAATCAGAGCCCGAATATCCCGGACTCGCTGTTCGGGAGGATAGACCCGAAACTGCGCCGTGTCCAGAACCGCTCCGATAAAGAGGAGCTTCTGGGAGGGAATCTGGTGCGACTTCGGCACGTTGATGGAGAACCCCAGCAAGTGCAGGAGGTCGACCGTAGTCTGGAGGTGGGAGACGACTGTCTGGGGCGAGCCCGCCTTCAACAACCAATCGTCGAGATAGGGGAAGACTGAGACCCCTGACCTGCGCAGATGAGCTGCGACCACCGCCATCACCTTGGTGAACACCCGAGGGGCGCTGGTAAGGCCAAAGGGGAGCACGGTGAACTGAAAGTGCTCGTGGCCTACCGTGAACCGTAGGTAACGCCGGTGGGCTCGCAGGACTGGGATGTGGAAATAGGCGTCCTGCAAGTCCAGCGCTACCATCCAGTTTTGTGGGTCGAGAGCAGACAAGACCTGAGCTAGAGTGAGCATCTTGAACTTCTCTTTGCGGCAGAAGCGATTGACGTTCCGGAGGTCTAAGATAGGACGCAGGCCTTTGTCCTTCTTGGGCACCCCAAAGTAGTGGGAACAACAACCACGGCCTACTTCGTGCGTCGGAACGCGCTCGATGGCCCCCTTGGCCAAGAGGGCCGCAACTTCCTGCTGAAGAAGCACCAAGTGATCCCCCGACATGTGGTGGTATTGAGGTGGCATGGCTGGGGGGGCAGTCTCGAAGGGGAGGGAGTAGCCCCTATGGACTATCTCTAAAACCCACCTGTCCGAAGTGATGGTGCGCCAGTGGGGGAGGTGATGGCGGAGCCTGCCGCCCACTGGCGTTTGATGGGCCTGAAAGTTCGGACTAGGAAGGTTTGGAGGCAGTGGTGGCCGGGGTGGGGTGGACTGACCCGCCCGCTGGCCCCTTTGTCCGCCACGGCAGAACCCGCGTCCGCGCTGGGATGATTGCTGCGCCGGCCTGTGGCTCTGTTGCGAACGCTGCGGGCGCCCCTTCCTGTGCCACGAAAGGAGCGAAAGCGGAAGGCGGAGGAGGGCGGACTGCCGAGAGTCCCAAGGACTTGGCCGTAGCCCGTGAGTCCTTAAACCTCTCCAACGCGCTGTCCGCTTTGTCGCCGAAGAGGCGACGGCCATCAAAGGGCATGTCCATAAGGGTGTTTTGGACATCCCCCGAAAATCCAGTGGTCCTCAACCAGGCGTGATGGCAAACCGCCACCGTCGTTGCAATTGATCTGCCCAGTGAGTCGGCGGTGTCTAGGCCACAACGAATCATGAACTTTGCTGCGCCTCTCCCCTCTGCAACAGCCTGGGAGAGAGCAGGCCGGGCCTCCTCCGGACACTGGGGCAGCACGTTCGCCACCGTATCCCACAGAGAGTGGGAATAACGGCCCAAGAGGCATGCGGTGTTCACGGACCGCAGCGCAGAGCTGGTGGAAGAAAAAATCTTCTTCCCAAACTGATCCAGCTTCTTGGATTCCCTATCCGGTGGTGCGGAAGGGAAGGCGGTTGGGGAAGCAGAGGCTTGGATAACCAAGCTCTCGGGAGTGGGGTGTTGGGAGAGGAAAATGGGGTCACCCGGAGCCGGGTGATGGCGTCGGGCCACGTTCCTATCCACAGGAGCCCCTGTGGTGGGCCTTGACCAAGTGCCCAAAAGAACGTCAGAGAGGGCTTCATTGAAAGGAAGCAGCAGCTCTGCAGAAGTAGCTGCTGGCTGAAGCACCTCTGTCAGGAGGTTAGTCCTGACTGCCACAGTAGGGAGGTGGAGGGCCTCGGCCGCCCTACGCAACACCACTGCACAACTGGCGCCCTCCTCCGTAGCCACGGTAGGAGGAGACAGCATGCCAAGGTCTGGTGAGGTATCCAGACCACTGGCTCAGCCCAGTCCTGTTCAGACTCGCAGGCTGCAGCGAGAGGGTCCTCAGACCCCTCCCAGTCCTCCCCTTGCTCCTCAGGCTGTTCAACAGGTCGAAAATAAGGAGCAGGGACATGGGGATAGAAATCCCCAAGCAGGGTCGAGAACGGTATCGATCGACGCCGGCTCGGCGCCGTGTCCACTTTGGGGCTGAAACTGAGGTCGACGTCGTCAGGATCGGTGCCTGTGGAGTCGACGTCGGCGGAGGCGTAACAAGGTCAACCGGCGTCGACCGGGATCCAGGCCTGGATCCAAGGGTGTCCTGCGGTGCCGTGGCCGGAGCCGACAGCAACGCCGGAGCCGCCGGCGAGAAAACCCAAGGACACCCATGCGGGACCGCGGGGCCCGAAGGCGCACCGGCGGGACCCGACGGCCCAAAGAGGCGAGCCATGGCCGACAGGAACACCTGTATCTGGGCGGGAGACGCCGATCACCCCGGGAAGGGCGGGTAGTCGGGCGGCGACTCAATAGACTCCGCCGGAGCCGCGGGGGTGGCACCACCCATACCCTCAGCCACGTCGCGCGACCGGCGAGGGGAAGTCAGAGAACGATGGCGTTTCTTCGACTTCTTGTGCTTCGTCTTACCTGACCCCGAGTGCGAAGACTTGGATCCCGAAGATCGATGATGATGACTCTGCGCACGGTCCCTTGACCTCCCTCTGGACCGGGACTTGGAACGGCGCGGAGCCGACTGCCGGGCTGTCAGCAACTTTCGGGACCGCTCCCGCAAAGTCTTCGGCGCCATGGCCCGGCAGTCGGAGATCGACTTGGGGTCGTGGTCACGCCCCAGGCAGAAAAGACACACACGGTGCGGGTCCGTCACCAACATCATGCGGTGACAATCCCGCAGGACTTGAAACCAGGCATCCTACTGCACCAGGAGTCGAAGACTCAAAGAAAAAACAGACAAAAAACCTCAAAAAGTCAGTCAAAAATTGACTGTGGGTTCCTGCTCTTCCCGGATCTGCGCTTGCTGGCGCGGAAAAAGAAAGAACTGACGTCAGCGCGCGTGGGCGGCGTCTAAATAGCACCCGCGATGTCATCTCGGCGACCACGACGCCAACGACGGACGAGGAGCCGCACGACGCCACCTACCGACGCGCAGGGGTACTGCTGACGAAAACTTTCCGGATCCAGTCTGACGCCTGGGGATATTCTAAGGTAAGGAATCTATCACTATGTGTTTCTTTCAGATAGGCTACGTGGGCAGAGCCGGACCACTACCTTCCGCATCCTGTGTCGCCTCGGCCGACGGACGGGGAGAACGCGAAGAGCGACAGTGCTTCTTCGCCTTCTTTTTGTGCTTCGACTTACCCGAAGACGAATAGTTCTATGAGGAGTGGTGGCGATGGCTCCGCAACCGGTCCCGCGACCTCCCTCTCGACCGGGACCTCGAGCAGCACGGAGCCGACTGCCGGGCCTCCAGAAGCTATCAGGGCCGCTCCCACCAGAGGCACACGAGATGGGGGTCCGACACGACATCAGCTTGTGGCAGGAGCCACAAGTCTTGAAGCCGGTTCGCCGATGTGACATCCTTGTGCACCAGGAGTCAAACGACTCGAAAAGATGTCCACAAAAAGTCAAAAAAAGATAGTCAAAAAGTGACTAGAGGTACCGCTCTCTCCGGATCTGCGCTGGCTGGCGCGGAAAAAGAAAGAACTGACGTCAGCGCGCAGAGGCGGCGTCTAAGTAGATACCGCAACGTCATTCTGGCGATCACGACGTCAACGACAAATGCGGAGTCGGCCGACGCCACCTACCGACGCGCAGGGGTACTGCTGAAGAAAATTCTCTGGATCCAGTCTGACGCCTGGGGGTAATTCTAAGGTAAGGAATCCATAACTAATAGTCTATTTCAGATATTAGTATTTCCTACAATGAAAACATGATATTTTTTGCTGAATTTGAGAAGGTTAGCTTGTGTTCATTGTTTACAAAATCTGAGTGAAAATACAGTACTGTAAAATACTGGTTATGATTTACAGACATCGTGGAGAAGTTTCAACCACAGTAACGTTCTCCTGCACCAGATATGTACAGAAGACCAATAATTAGCATCTAATGTGCTTTGTTTGGAGGGGCATTGGATTACTTTATGACAAAAAACAATCTTCGCACATGTAACTGAAGATATACATGCACTCAATACATGAAAATACACCCATACACACCTTGGCTGCACTTTTGAGCTGGTACATGGATGGATCGTCAGCTGGTTTTCCAGCAGCGCACTTCGTTGCCCCAATTAGGTCACCAAGGGCCTTGGCGACATCCTTAATGGCATTGATCAACACAACCTGGAAGAGGTAATTTTCAGATTACTGTACAAAATCCTGTAAACAGAAACATCTGCAAGACTAAAGATGTGGGCATAGAATACTACTATGATACATAATAATATAGAATTTAGACAGGTCATCCTGCTTTGTCTTTCTTAACACTTCACTGTGGATAATAAAACACAAGGCTGCTGTATGCATTGGTGAAACAATCTGGAAATACAAGTGGGTCAGTCATGCAACAGAAAACCCAAAACTAAATAAACAGTAAGAGCACCTGCCTGATTCTTCCAAACACTAACAAAGTACAAACTATTCAACAATATAGCAGCCAAAAGAAGGATACACAGCTAATATAATTATATTGAAATGCAAACCCAAAGAGATGTGCCGAACGACAAGATAAGCAGAATAATGAGATGTCCTAAATCCAAAGACATCTCATCAGTACATAGTTTTCAAAGCAAAAGTGAAAGGCTATCAGTCCGAGGCGCATGCTAAATACAAGTTTCATCTTTCAACATGTTTATTAGATCCCATACCTCAGTCCTTTTCTCTCTAGCTATACCTATTGCAAGAGAGGGAAATGGAGAGCAAGTCGACTGCAGGAAAGTAAATGTGCCAGAAAGGTGAGTCTTTCTATTTGTTGGTACGACTAATTGCCCCCTTCTTAAGGGTTATGGGTAGAGTAAAAATCAAGTATAAAGAAGAGGGCACGACAACCTTATTAATATCTGCGCTCTAACCACACAGGTTTTTTTTAAAGTGGCTTGGTCAAAGAGAGCTTACGAGCAGAGATCCATGATGTAGCACAAATGGCTGCCTTGCAGATGTCAACCAAGGAGAGACAAGGCAGAAAAGCAATACATGTCACATTGGACCAGGCGATGTGTCAGTAATTCAGAAAGGAAACGACTAAACTAACAACTATCTAGAATGCAGGCGATCACACAACAAGCAATTAATGTCTTAGAGGAGCGCTCTCCATGACAGGGTCCATCATAGGTGATAAAGTACTGGAGGTCCAAAAGTTCTTAGTCCTAGCCCAGTAAACGTTAAGGTAATCCAGAGCTTTGGGTGGAATAAAAAAAAAAAAGTTAAGGAACATTTGTAAGAGGTGTGGACTAGGTAAAAAAGTATTGAGTCTAATATCTGTGATCTAAAATCCTGCACTTGATGTATTCCTAAATATAAATATCAAGATATTATTTGAAAAGTTTTTAAGCCATGTATGTCTAACATTCAGTTTCTGCAACTGTGTTCTCAGACGTCAGATCCTAACAGTCACCACCCGTTTTTAAATTGGCGTAAAGAAATTATCTGGAAGACAAAGAGAGGATTTTCAGACATTCACCACAGTGCATGGAAATGGATATATTTAGGGGGTATGGAAGTAGTCTGCAAGTGGGAAAGTGGGAAAATAAGCAGGGGAAGAGGTGGTATTAGACAGTACACTCAAAAGGGGGGTAGGTTGTTGGTATTTAACTTTTCCTTCTTTTGCTCTCAGGTTCACACTTTTGTTTTGTCTCTTTTTCCCCTAAAGGGCACTGGGGGCAACTCTTATTCATCCAGAGTAAAATATATGGGACCAATGGAACTAGAATAGAAGTCCTACATAGCACGTGTCAAATTGAATTTACAAAACTAAACAACATTAACGTTCAATAAAATCAGATCAACTTTAAATAACTGCTTTTTAAATCAGACAATCCTTTCTTTATTAAACTGTTTTATATGATGCTTCTTGACTCTAGAGTATTAAGGCACTTCATCTAGAACAAGAATTGACATTTAAAAAAGTGAAAAAAATGGTGTATTAAACACCTCTTAGGAATCACTTTAGCACAGTCCTCTTGGTTGCATTCCAATCAGTGCTGTATGAACTAGGCCAAAGCTCCCCTGACTAGGCTCTTTCATAACACATCCAGCTCAGGCCATGACCAATATTCTTGGTCATTAAGAGAGCCCCAGTTCCACAAGTCTCTTAGAAGGAAGCAGAGATAGTCCAAATGTGTGCTGCTTTAATGCATAATAAAATAAAACATGTGTGTTGTTCTTTCTCTGAAGATCAAGATTGTTTTCATCACAAAGAGGAGACGAGAAGGCGCTTAGGGCTTACAAGATTGCCTTCAGCTGCAGAATGTTGATGGTGAGGAGGAAAACTGCTGGGGACCAAAGGTTGTACAGCCAGAGAAACTATGAAGTGCCTCAAATGTATACCCAAAAACAGATGGTAACTGACAAAGGTTTGGGTGTATTGAAGGAGAGATCCACCAACAGATGAGCTTTAATACACCATCAAAAAAGAGGTTTCATAATCTCCTGCAAGATAGGGGGCAGGATTGGCAGAGAATGTATTTGTTATCCCAATGAAAAGCAAGATGCAACACTATCTTCCACATTCTCACACCACATGCCCCGGGCTCTACCACACAGTGATAGAAGGTTTGGTGAAAAAGTATTCTCTTATTTAATGACGGACCAGGACCCTTTCCTTAGGGCATCCACCCCGACGTGTCCAGCACTGCTATGATTAAAGAACTTGCAGGTGTTCGTGGAAGATTACTTTTCTAAATTCACAGATGGACTAAACTGGAAGAGCAGATGTACAAGGGCGGCAATAGCTGCTTTCTTCTAAATAAAAATTCAAGGCGAGGAGCTGCACCTGAAGGATAACATCTTTCACTGCCAGTCAATTTCTCATGTATGGAGACCACGCTGGGATCTTAAAGTATGCATCATTCAGGGTCATAACACACAGCCTATTGCCAACATGGAATCGATTCAGGTTGTTGCCCAGAGTTACCATCTTAAAAGGCTCCTTGAGAAGGAAGAAGAGGCTGTTTCTGGTTCCTGAAACCTCAATTCAGGCTGTGCACCATATATTCTGGTGCCAGATTTTGCAGCTTCACTGCATCACATCAATATAGAGGTAATTTGGAAAGACATGATAGTATAACACATACCTTTTCAATAATCTCATTCTGGAAGCTCAAGCTCCTCAGGGGTAGCATCTCTGTAAGAATAATTATATGTGCCCTGTGCATCGTAGTAAGGTAAGTAAAGTATGGTGATCATTAAAAACATGTGCATCTGCGGAGGGAGGTCACAAGCACATCCACAGCACTACACACAGATACTTATAGGGCAAGTAACATTTTCCCTTTGTAGCATGTATGGCTGTAGATACACATGCTTTGCATTGACTAGACAGGTAGCTTACTCCCAGCACTTGACACAGGCAGGTGTTTGAAATAAAGTTCTTAACACAGTTTGACCAGCTATAGGTTGCTGGCACAGTGGTATGTCCACACACTACTCTTTTGTACTGTGTGTGGTGTTGAGATTTTTCTGCCTTTCATGTATCACCTAAGAAGTGGTTGTGCAAGATTGCCATGATAGCCTCCTTTTTACATGAACAGTGTGCCCTGGGAGGTACAAAGTGCACACCCTTATTCTTACAGCAACAAGAGTGAATACATCTTACAATCCATCTTTCAATGCCTGTTTTTGAGACTGGTTGATCCTTGTATGGTCTAGCATAGCCAACAAAGAGCTTGTTAGTCTAACAGAAAGACTTTAACCTATAAGTTTTTAATACACAAGTGCCTGTTTAACATCTAGTGTGTGGAAGACTCACTTCGCAACCGAATCAGGTTGTGGAAAGAAAACGGGGAGGTCAATATTCTGATTCAAATGGAAAGGAGAAACAACTTTAGGTAAGAACTAGGGATTAGTAAGAAGGACCAGTCTGTCTCTATGTACTTGAATAAATGGCTCATGAAGAGTGAGTGCTTGTAACTCACTAATACACAAAGGAAGTTATAGTTACAAGAAAAGCTACATTCCATGAAAGGAACTTAAATTCTGGTTAATGGAGAGGTTCAACGGGTGGTACCTGCACCTAGTGAGAACCACATATATGTTCCAAGCAAATGCTGTGGGTGTACTAAGAGGCATGATGCTTTTAAGACCCTACATAAAACCTTTGACTATAGGAATCCTGAAAAGGGAACAGCATTCTGTATTCTGCATGTATGGGGCTACCGCAACTAAGTGAAGACGTATAGAAGTATACGCTAGCCCTGTGTTCTACAGAAGTAAGAGGTAGGAAATGATATCTTATGCCTTCACCCTAAAGGGATCCAATTGAATTACAAGGCAGTAAAGGATAAAATGCTTCCACTTGGGATTGTAGCATGCATGAGTGGCAAGTCTACGCACTTCACACAATGCACAAGTTACTAACTTGTGTAACGATATATCTGTAAGAGACAGTAGTTAGTGACAGATTCCTTACCTTAGAATATCCCCAGGCGTCAGGCTGGATCCGGAAAGTTTTTGCGTAGCAGTACCCTTGCGCGTCGGTAGGCGGCGTTGTGCGGCTCCGCGTCCGTCGTCGGCGTCGGGATCGCCGGGATGACGTCGCGGGCAGTACTTAGACGCCGCCCCTGCGCGCTGATGTCAGTTCTGTACACGACTTTCCGCGCCAGGAACGCAGAGCCATGCAAGAAGCGGACATAGGTGTCTGAAAAATACTAGGGCCCTGAAAGGGATATCCTTAACCCTAGAAATCAGTTCGCAGAACGGGGAGGATGGGTGGGGCGGTAAGGAATCTGTCACTAACTACTGTCTCTTACAGATATATCGTTACACAAGTTAGTAACTTGTGCATCTGAAAGAGACACGTTAGTGACAGATTCCTTACCTTAGAATAGATACCCCAGCAATACCAACCCCGGTGGTGGGTCTGCGAACAAAGATCAGACAAGGAAGTCCTGGAGGACAGAACGGCCAAAGAAGCCGTCCCTCCGGACCTGACTGTCAAGGCAGTAATGCTTTGTAAACGTGTGCAGCGAGGCCCACGTAGCTATCTGACAAATAACCGGCAGCGGAACACCGCGGCCCAAGGCCGTGGTAGCAGCCGTTGCCCTTGTGGAATGGGCACGCAGCCCAACAGGAGGCTCCTTCTTCGCCAAAGAATAGCAGGTCTTGATGCACAAGGTAACCCAGCGGGAGATGGTCCTCTTGTGCACCGCCCGACCTTTTTTGGCGCCCACGTAGCCAACAAAGAGCTGGTCATCCACCCGGAAGTGTTTTGTGCGGTCAATATAGAAGGAGAGCGCACGTTTTGGGTCCAGACGGTGGAGCCTCTCTTCCTCTCTGGAAGGATGCGGAGGCGGAAAGAAGGTGGGCAAAGTGATGGTCTGCCCAATATGGAAAGCAGTAACCACCTTTGGCAAGAAGGACGGACGCGTCCGAAGAACAACCTTGTCTGGATGAACAGACAGAAAGGGAGGTTTGCAAGATAGAGCCTGGAGCTCACTGACCCGCCGAGCGGAGGTGATGGCCACCAGAAAGGCTGTCTTCAGAGTCAGAAGACGAAGAGGACAGTTATGTAGAGGCTCAAAGGGAGCGCACATTAAAAAGGTAAGAACCAAGTTCAAGTCCCACTGAGGCATCACAAACGGAACAGGAGGAAAGAGGTGAGTAATGCCTTTTAAGAACCTGTTAACAACAGGGGACTTGAAAAGGGAGGGCTGATCAGGGAGCCTGAGGAAGGCCGAGATAGCACAAAGATAACCCTTGATGGTACCCAGGGCAGAACCCTGTTGGGCCAGAGAGAGAAGGAACAGAAGGACCTCAGAAAGAGGGGCAGAAAGGGGATTCACAGCCTTTGCTGTGCACCATGCCACAAATTTGTTCCACCTGCAGGCGTATACCACCTTAGTGGAGGGACGCCTGGCTGCCAGAATCACATCACAAACTTCGGGAGGCAAGTCGAAAGGAATCAACTGCCGCCGCTCAATCTCCACGCAAGCAGGTGTAGACTGGACAGGTTCGGGTGGAGGACCGTCCCTGCTGCTGCGACAGAAGATCCTCCCGAAGAGGCAGACGGATCGGGGGATCTACGCTCATATTGAGTAGCTCGGGATACCAAACTCTTCGAGCCCAGTCCGGAGCCACAAGAATGACTTGGGCCCGGTCGTGCCGAATCTTCTTCAACACTCTGGGTAGAAGTGGTATAGGCGGAAAGGCGTACAACAGACCGCAACTCCACTCGCGACGAAAAGCGTCGCCGGCGGAGTGCCGCCTTGGAAATTCCAACGCGTAGAACTGATGACATTGCGCGTTCTCTTCGGTGGCGAATAGATCTAACCAAGGCTCTCCCCACTGTAGAAAGAGTCCCTGCGCCACTTCTGAGTGAAGACGCCATTCGTGATCCATCATGCACCTGCGGCTGAGTTCGTCCGCCCTGGCGTTCAGGGTACCTGCCAGGTGTTGAACCATCAGGAACATGCCCTGATGTTCCAGCCATGTCCAGAGGCGCAGAGCCTCCTGACAAAGGGTCCAAGACCCCACCCCGCCCTGTTTGTTGCAGTACCACATGGCGGTGGTGTTGTCTGTGAACACCTGCACTACCTTCCCTTTGACAGAGGAAGGAATGCCTTGAGTGCAAGTCGGATCGCCCGGAGCTCCAGAATGTTGATATGGAGCCGGGACTCCGCCGGAGACCAGAGGCCTCTGATCTCCGCCTCTCCCATGTGACCGCCCCATCCCAGAAGGGACGCGTCCGTCACAACTGTGTGCTCTGGCTGGGGAAGGGAGAGGGATCTGCCCATGACCCATTGCCGGTTCGAGAGCCACCACTGCAACTGTCTTGCAGTCCCCTCCGAGATCTGGACGTGATCGGACAGGTTGCCCTGGTGCTGCGCCCACTGGAACTTCAGGTCCCACTGCAGAGCCCGCATATGCCACCTGGCATGATTGACCAGCAGGATGCAGGAGGCCATGAGGCCCAGCAGCCTCAGGGTCATCCGTACCGAAACCCAGGATAAAGGCTGAAAGATCGGAATCATAGCCTGAATATCCCGGACTCGCCGTTCGGGAGGATAGGCCCGAAACTGCGTCGTGTCCAGAACCGCTCCGATGAAAAGGAGCTGTGGAGAAGGAATCAGATGCGACTTCGGCACATTGATGGAGAACCCCAGCGAGTGCAGGAGTTCGGCCGTAGTCTGGAGGTGGGAGACGACTGCCTGGGACGAGCCCGCCTTCAGCAGCCAGTCGTCGAGGTAGGGGAAGACTGAAACCCCTGCCCGGCGCAGATGAGCTGCGACCACCGCCATCACTTTCGTGAACACCCGAGGGGCACTGGTAAGGCCAAAGGGGAGCACGGTGAACTGAAAATGCTCGGGGCCTACCGTGAACCGAAGGTAACGCCGGTGGGCCGGCAGGACGGGGATGTGGAAATATGCGTCCTGCAAGTCCAACGCTACCAACCAGTCTCCAGGGTCGAGGGCAGTCAAGACCTGAGCTAGGGTGAGCATCTTGAACTTCTCCTTCCGGAGGAAGCGATTGACGTTCCGGAGGTCCAAGATAGGACGCATGTCCTCCCTGTCCTTTTGGGCACCAGAAAGTAGTGGGAGTAGCAACCACGCCCTACTTCTGGGGTCGGAACACGCTCGATGGCCCTCTTGGTCAAGAGGGCTGTGACTTCCTTCTGTAGAAGCACCAAGTGATCCCCTGACATGCGGTGGAATTGAGGTGGCATGGCTGGGGGGTGGTCTCGAAGGGGAGGGAGTAGCCCTTCGGACAATGTCCAAGACCCACCTGTCCGAGGTGATGAGTACGCCAGTGGGGAAGGTGATGGCGGACCCTGCCCCCTACTGGCGTGCTGTGCACCTGAAAGGAGGGACTAGGAGGGCTTGGAGGCCGCGGACGGGTTGGAGGTGGTGGCCTGACCCGCACGCTGGTTGCCCGATCCGCCACGGCGGAATCCACGTCCTCGGCCACGCGAAGACGCCTGCTGCGCGGGCCGGTGGCTGGGCTGCTGACGTGAAGGGCGCCCCTACCGTGGCCACGATAGGGGCGAAAAGCAGAAGTCAGCGGAGGGCGTGTAGCAGAAAGGCCCAGGGACTTGGCAGTAGCCCGTGAGTCCTTAAAGCGCTCCAACGCATGGTCTGCTTTGGACCCAAAGAGCCGACTCCATCAAAGGGCATGTCCATGAGAGTATTCTGGACATCCCCTGAAAAACCAGTGGTTCTCAACCAGGCGTGGCGTCTGAGCGCCACCGTCGTTGCAATAGACCTGCCCAGCGAGTCGGCGGTGTCAAGGCCACAACGTATTGTGTATTTAGCCGCATCCCTTCCTTCCGCAATGGCGCGGGAAAGCAGTGTCTGGACCTCCTCAGGACACTGGGGCAAAACATCCGCCACCGAATCCCACAGGGAGTGGGTATATCGGCCCAAAAGACAAGCGGTGTTAACGGACCGCAAGCCAGCACTGGAGGAAGAAAAACCTTTCTTCCCAAACTGATCCAGGCGTTTGGATTCCCTATCCGGAGGAGCGGTAGGGAAAGGCGGTTTGGGAAGCGGAGGCTTGGACAACCAAGCTCTCAGGAGTGGGGTGGACAGAGAGAAACAGGGGGTCGCCCGGAGCTGGGCGATGGCGTCGTGACACGTTCCGATCCACAGGAGCCCCTGTGTTGGGCTTGGACCAGGCGCCCAAAGAACGTCAGTGAGGGCGTCGTTAAACGGCAGCACAGTCTCCGCAGAGGAGGCTGTCGGCTGAAGCACCTCTGTCAAGATGTTAGGCTTGACCGTCAAAGTAGGAAGTTGGAGACGTAAGGCCCCAGCTGCCCTACGCAACACCGTACCAAAATTGGCTCCCTCCTCCGTAGCCACGGGAGGAGACAGCATGCCAGTGTCAGGGAAGTATCCAGACCACTGGCCTCCCCTAGACTCTCTGTCCAGTCCTGATCGTACTGACAGTGTCGTGTCAGAGGGTCATCAGAACCCTCCCAGTCCAACTGGTCCTCCTCTGGTTAAAAATAAGGAGGAGGAGGTACAGTTGGGACCCAAGGTCCCATCGGCGCCGGAGCCGGCGTCGAGCGACGTCGGTCCGGATCCGGAAGGAACTGGGGACGACGCCGCCCGGAGCCCAGGGCGGCGCCGAGAACGGCACCGGAGACATCGGCGCCGGCGGAGGGTGTCGTTAGGTCGACCGGCGTCGATGGGGGTTGTGGAGCCGGGATCGAGGCCGGGGCCGAAGCCGGAGCCGGGATCGAGGCTGGAGGCACGGGCGACGCCGGGGCCGGAGCCGTCGGCGGCGCCGGAGCAACCCCATCAGGGCCCGCGGGGCCCGAAGGCGCACCGGAGGGGCCTGAAGGCCCGAAGAGGCGGGCCATGGCCGACAGGAATTCCTGCACTTTGGCCGGATCCGCCCCCGAACCCGGGAAGGGCGGGTATGGCGGGGGCGACTCCACAGGCATGTCCGGGGCCGCGGGGGCGGGGACGGTGCCGGGAGGGGCCTCAGCCGAGTCGCGAGACCGGCGGCGAAGTCCTAGAGCGATGATGCTTTTTGGACTTTTTGTGTTTCGACTTACCGGACGAAGAAGACTTCGACGCCGACGACCGGTGTGGACTCCGCGATCGACCCCTGGACCTCTCACGCGACCGGGGCTTCCGCGGAGCCGAATGCCGGGCCTCGAGGAGCTTTCGAGACCGCTCTCGCAAAGCTTTCGGGTGGAGGGCCTGGCAGTCGGTACAAGACTCCGTGTCGTGGCCTCGGCCGAGGCAGAAGAGACACTCCCAATGCGGGTCGGTGACGGACATCATCCGCGCACAGGCGCCGCATCGCTTGAAGCCGGGCATCCCTACGACACCTTGAAAGATGAAAAAAGTGAAAAAATTCACCAAAAAGTATGGTCAAAAAATGACCAGGGCACTGCTCTTCCCGGATCTGCGCTTGCTGGCGCGGAAAAAAGAAGAACTGACGTCAGCGCGCAGGGGCGGCGTCTAAGTACTGCCCGCGACGTCATCCCGGCGATCACGACGCCGACGACGGACGCGGAGCCGCACGACGCCGCCTACCGACGCGCAAGGGTACTGCTACGCAAAAACTTTCCGGATCCAGCCTGACGCCTGGGGATATTCTAAGGTAAGGAATCTGTCACTAACGTGTCTCTTTCAGATATAACTATACACTCCTCTGGGAGGTTTAAACCGGGAGCTGTCTACTCTTTGGAGGTGTTCTGCTAGGAGCTGTATTTTGTGACAAATCGCCCAGTGCCAAATCTGTTGTGCCAGGGTGGATAGTAGAAGGGAAAGGGTGCTTTCCTGTTTTTGTATGTAGTACATTGCCGTCACATAAGTCTTTATAATGACTACTTTGCCACAGACAAGTACAAGAAATGCTTTGAGCGCAAGGTAAATGGCTAGTGAATCCAGTTTGTTGATGTTCCTGCTCTGCTGAAGAGGGGACCAAATGCCTTTCACAGTTATGTCACCAAGATGTGCACCCCAGCCTATGAGCAATCCATCAGTATTAATGTCAATGTAATGGTCACCTGCCTAGTAACAGATTGTTGCAGTTTCACCAATGCAGAAAGCCCTGAGTGCTGACCTTTAACAACACTAGATCTTCCAATTGACCCTCCGCTTGGGAGTATTGACTGGCAAGGCACTGCTTTAAAAGTCACATGGGTAATTTGGCATAGGGCACAATTGCTATGCAAGATGTCATCATTCCGAGCTGTTTCATTCCAGTTCTTACTGTTAGTGGGTGTGCAGACTGAAAAAGAGGCAGCAACTGTTGAAATGCCATCACCTTCTGCTGGTTACGGTATGCCGTCCCCATGACCGCGCTTACGACTTACCCTAAAAACTATGGGATCTGCTGAGGTTGTAGGTGGGACATCTTTACATTTGCTGTAAACCCTAGGTGGTGTAGAAGACTGATGTGGAAGTCTACTCTTCTCAAAAGGATGGCCACGACAACCAGACACTCGGTAAAAACCTTTTTTTTTTTTTTTTTTAAACGTTGAAGGGCAGTATTGTCAACTGTATTGTGTACACTTACAACAAATGGAGGTACAGCTGATGGGCGGAAGAAGCCGTCCTTGAGGTCTAACGCCATCCATCATAAAGTCTTATTGTAGCAACGGGTTGACTTTCAGCAAAGCTGTCATGTTGAAGTGCTCAGACCCGATGAACTGGTTGAGCCACCTGAGATCCAGGATAGGCTGTAGGGTTCCATCCTTTCTGGGGCTGAGGAAGTACATTGGATATACATGCCCTTTTCCTATTGGTGTATGGTTACGGTCAGTATTGCACCCTTTTGAAGGAGGGCTTCAACTTCCCCCTTGTAAAAGAGTGAGTTGGTGACTGAAAACCTTGGAGTGGTGGTATGTTGGATCTGGTGGTGTGAAATTCAAGACAGCACCACTGTTGGACTACTGTGAGTATCCACTTGTCTAAGTGGTTTCCATCCTGTCAAAGTGTAAATCCCTTATCCCACCCTCAAACCCCCTGACAGGTAATCTGTTATCAGACAGAGTCTCCCTTTCCAAAGCCACCTCTACCCTCTACCCCTACCCATTGTTGCTTGCCTTCGTAGTTGTGCTTTGGATATACTTCCTGTTATTGTGGGGGTCAAGAACGGCCTGCTGCTGCCGCTGGTAGGTCTGTGGCTGGGTGCCTTGGGTGGTTTTTGCAGTCCCTCATGGCTGTAGCCTGAGCTAAGTTGTCCTTGAGGTGCTGGATTGTAGGGAGTCAATAGACTTAGTAATATCGGTATCTTTCTTTAAAACAAATTTCTAACATTTCATCCAACTGGGGACCAAAAAAATATTCTCCATTGAATGGAATGTTGAGGAGGTGTTGAACCTCTGTTTTAAAATACGATACACAAAGCCAAGTGTGTCTGTGGAACAAGACACTGGTGTTAACACTGTGTGAGGCAGTATCTGCAGCATCTAGGGTGGAGCAAGTTTGCGCTACAGATCGCTTTTTCCTCTGCAACCAGCTTGTCACCTCTTTCCAATAGGTATCAGGAAGATGCTACATGAATGTTTCCATCTTCTACCAATGAAATCTGTCATAACGTGACAGAAATTCCACAGAGCTGGCAACATGCAACTGCGTGGTTAGCGAAGAGGCTGATCACCAAACGGTGGAAAGCCCCTGACCCCCACACATCATAATGTGGAGACGCTCGATGCTCACCTGGGTGAAAGCAGAGAGCACCGAGCTCCACCGAGAAGACACGATGGGCCTCCACAAGATCCCTATAGCCAATAACTGGGATATGATCCTGTCTACCCTGACCCTCGTCCATAACAACAACGCGTCACCCCCAGACTCAGCAACAGCTGCGCCTTAAAAACATATTACACAAACAGATTAAGATGCTGAACAAGAAACATCGCCGAGCAAACACACAGCAAAGGCGGGCATGCCCACCTCGCAATCTATTGACCGCCATGGCCAAAATGCCAGCGAGACACACTAACCCACAGAACACAAAGACCAGGGTGCCCAAGTGACAATCTCATAGCTCAGACAACAGTTCCTGTGCACACACAAAACAGTAAATACAGCATCAAGGTAAACGTTATTTCAGAAATGATGACAGTATGTTCTTGCTTGGGGTGTCGATTTATTAGGGTACCACTTCACAGGCCAGCCAACACGTGTTTCGTCATTGGGTGTGTAACCCTAGACTTCTTCAGGGCTCAGGTGGAGTAAAGCAGGTCTTCAGACCTCTCGGCTGGTGATACTTCCGACCCAGTGGGTCCTAATATTCAGTCTGATGCGTGAGTTTTCTTTTTCTCTTTTCCCAAAACTTCGGTAAATCTCATAAGTAAGGTAATAATGTCTACACTTCTGTCGCTGGTTCTGGCTGTGTATGCCAACACTTATCAGTATCAGTATGCCTCTTAGGCAAGACAAGAGTAACGCGGCGCCATCCGCCGTGTAAAGAGCTATGGCGAGTACGTCCTGAAGCTCCTCACACCGTCACACTCTTGTCTTGCCTAAGAGGCATACTGATACTGATAAGTGTTGGCATACACAGCCAGAACCAGCGATAGAAGTGTAGACATTATTACCTTACTTATGAGATTTACCGAGTTTTGGGAAAAGAGAAAGAAAACTCACGCATCAGACTGAATATTAGGACCCACTGGGTCGGAAGTATCACCAGCCGAGAGGTCTGAAGACCTGCTTACTCCACCTGAGCCCTGAAGAAGTCTAGGGTTACACACCCAATGACGAAACACGTGTTGGCTGGCCTGTGAAGTGGTACCCTAATAAATCGACACCCCAAGCAAGAACATACTGTCATCATTTCTGAAATGACGTTTACCTTGATGCTGTATTTACTGTTTTGTGTGTGCACAGGAACTGTTGTCATAGTAAGACGGACTTTTGTCCTCAATTGAGGGTTTTGGGGTTTTTTCCTCACTTGTTGCACCACAATATTCTTATTTCCTCCATTATACTCACGACACTAGGTTGGCGCCGTAACATACCCTGTGATAATCAACACCCCCTTTTCGTTCTATCACAATCTCATAGCTCAGACCTAACCCTAGTATGTATTATTTTGTCATCATTCCATTATAACCCCCTTTCCACAGTTCAAGTGGTTTTGTACATCCTACCACTGAAAACACAGAAAAAGAGTGCACGTCCCAACAACTACAGACATGTTGTGCCACTTAATAAGCTGTGCGACAGTTAACCATAAGAAAATATTACATGATGGAAACTATAACCACGCACTAATTGGTGAACTGACGACATGCCTGACCTCTGTAGGCACAATGGTGTAATGGTAACCAGAAGATTTATGTGACAGGCAATTATGATAAGCACCAATTTGATGTATATGTAAAGCTCATTTATAACCTGCCAAAACAAGAAAACTAATAAAACAGATTTAAAAAAAAAAAAACATGCCACTGAGTGGTAGCAACTACTGTGACCCGCTGTCCGCAGCATTGATTCGCTTACTCTCTTTATCTGCGGCATCCTCCGAAACCTGGGCTGATACCCTCTTTATGGTAGTGTGAACCACCCGAGAGGCTGAAGGAACGTAGTCCCGATGTAAAGGGGATCACTGGGACTGACCTGGCCCTGACTGGGTCTCTAAAATTACCAGGTGCAGACTTTAGCATACCCTTCAGCATAGGTAAGAACTAAACACATCCATCTTGGAAAGAGTCTGTACCAAAAAGTAATCGCCTACTACTTTCTACCACATGCACCGCAACTTTATGGTGATGATCAAGGAATGTCCTTGCACTTTATCAGATGGTGCTCGTAAGCCTTTATCACCCCTTACTAGATTGTGCTAGTCCCTGCACTCTATACCAGACTATGCTACTGAGTTCCTCCACATGCAAATAATTGTGCAGCATGAAAATCTCCACTAGATTCTTTGACTTAAATGGACACCTCCCAATATTACCGAATCCCTCTATGAAACCTTACCAACCAGAAACAGAGAAAGGCATTTCATGATATATAGGATTCAAGTATGGAAATTAAAACAAACAAAACCACACAGTTGCAGTGTACCTTTTATTAGTACTTCACTCCAGGCATGCATTTATCTAAGCAGAGGAAGAAGACGGCAATGTCCTTCTAGAATGGATCTTGATTGGGCACGGCAGTGTGTTCTAGTTATTGGACGGTAGATTGAAGGATTGGACCAATGTAGATTATATGTCTATGGGTTGGGGGTAGTCGAGTGCAGATTGATACTATAGAACGTGTCTTCTGAGGTAGGACAGAACACATGAAAGTATCTGGAATGGAAGTCAGTGGAGCAGGGTCAATCTAACCCAGATGATTTTCTCAGCTAGAAGTACAAGGAACTGCTTTATCCTGGTGCAGAGCATCCTGATAAAAACAATATGGCAGGGCAGTCCAATGTTGAAAATGTCTGGATTGGCAATCCAGCAACACAAAGAGTCCATAATGCATTTCAAAAGATTTACTTTAAATATGTGAATGAGCACAAGCACGCACCTTTCCAAAGACAAGGAGGGCATGAAGGCTTTTAGATGCAGAATGAACATTGGGGCCTGTGAGGGAATGTGTTCCTTAAGCAATCGAAAACACTTTGTGACTGGGAGGAAAGGGTAATGCTGATGTGATTAGCAAGAAGATCTAATATGAGTTTTTTAAAAAGAAGTGCATTTGTGGAAGGTGAAGCAGGGAAAAGGGCTATGTGAAAAGATTTTAAGTCACTCAGCGGCGATTCAATGCGGTTCACGATTGAACTAGCCTGAATCCTTAAGGTAACGAGATCAACCTGGGCAGGAAAAAACACCAAATGGGCCTCAGAGTCTGTTTCCATTACCCAAATTCAAACTATCCATTTCTCTCCAAGCACATGAATGTTGGTCCTTTAATGAGGGCAATAGGAGGGTCAGGAAATGGTGAGGGAGATGTGACTGGCTAGTGTGTGGTAACCACGGTTTCTTTGGGTGGGCGACCTTTTCACCATTATTTGTGAAACGTTTTTATAAAATGACAGGATTGTCACCATTTTATTTTTTATTAAATTAAGTCTCTACAAAAATAAACTTATGGAAATCCTACAATGTACTGCATACAAATCTTCTTATGCCCAATGTGAACTTCATCCAACTAAAAAACTGATAGCTACTGAAGCATTTACATTGAGCACCCTAGTCCCTTGAAGACGACCAATTCTCCACCCACGAGTACTTTGGAAACTATTACCGATCAGAAAAAAGTTTTAACAATATGTGTATAAAAAGGTCTTTTTGAAGACACAATGAGGTTCCATCTCATAGACTGCCCACATGCAGCATCTTACAGAAATTCCAGGAGTCTGAAATTTTCATTGCTATGAAGAGAGACACTACTCATAAGAGAATCGAGAGATAATAAATGCCAACATGAGTTACCTTGTTGAGCACTATCTCTGAGAACAACACTTTAACAATCAGTGTTGAGACACTTGGTACAGTGGCAAAAGCCAAAGTGGGCAGTCCCACTGGCAACATGAGAAAGAGTCAAACCTTCAGGCAATGAAGAAACCTTTGATTGGTTGCAGGGTACATGTAACTTAGAGGATCAAGAACAAACTCAAGGAGACTTCTATACGCATGGGTTGCGGGCTGAAGTCACATTTGTGCAACTGCAAATAGAGCTTGAATTCACTTGCTTATATTTGTTTTCTAAGCAAAACGCCTGCTGTTTTGTTCAGGAATACTTCAATATTTTATGTGAACCTCTAAAGTTATAGCTTTAATCACAAAGACGGAGGCTCAATCACAAAAACGGAGGACCCAGAAGATCAGTTTAAAAGCGTTTGTTTTAATTCATAATACACTTTTACATACTTACAAACAGCATATTCAACCACCTAGGCAAACTTACTGCTTTGGGGATTATACCCGACTTTTCTTACTTGTAGCTGTGCATTTGGGACACAACTACGTATCAACTTGATTAAACTGCTTGAATATATTATCTTAAAAACAGAATCGCACTCCTATCAACACATCTACATAAGAACAGGACTGAACCTCTTTTAACAAACATCCACATATATGCCGTATACTGCTTCAAATACATACGCAGACAAATGAGAGTATACTCCTTTGAACATAGCTTCTTGCCAGAAGAATTAGGATTTTGTGTCATGACCCGCGGCTGTTTCCAGCATGGGCAGAAAAGTTCACAAGTTCAGGATAATGATGATAAAGGAACAGCCTTACCTTTCACCACGTCATCATTTCACAGTGCTTTGTCCAACTCTGTACAATAGAGAGGAAAGAGTTTCCTTGGGCAGAATGAGGTCCCATCTCTGTAGGGAATGCGTTTGTCCAGATGTTTGTCTTACCTTTGATACTCCATCAACCTGCAGACACCTCAACTCTTAAATTTTCTGCAGGCGCCAAACTGGATTTAGAAAAGTTCAAATAGCTCTCCTGCACCAGCAGTGGGTCTCATTGCTCGACTCTGGTGACTCCTCATGAGGACCTATATGGCACCACTCATCACTCACATCTTTTTTTCCATGCCCCTGGAGACATGCCCAAAGAAATCAATAGGAATTGAGTATACAAAACAAACTTGGGTGGGGAGGTCAGCAAGTGTGTGACAAATCTGCAGGAAGAGTAGCAATCATAAAGACTGTTAGCGAAGGTAAGTAACTTGATTTCTGATAGATTCTTCAACTTGCATGTTCTTCATCTTTTGAGTAAAATACACAAGCAGTACGTACCAGGAGGTGGAAGTGACAAATAAACCCAGAATTCTTTCAACACAGACCAGGCACATGGCAAACTCTGTGGACCTAAGAGTCACTGCAGTAATGCCTGGTTAAGGTGTGAATTGAAACCTGCCACTGTTATGAGCCCCAATGTACCCCTAAAATAGGCCTAGGTAGTTGCACGGCCTTTTACCTACGTGTCCTACCTTGCTTTACATAACGGCTCTGGCGCTGTCATTTTACCTAGTTAGGTGCCAAATAAATGTTGTGTGGTTTTCTTAGAAAACTATCCTCATTTATTATGAATGAGGATTCTTAGTATCACAGCAGGATTACCATCTTCTGTATAATAACTCTGTACAAAAGTCACCGCTATCGTCATCCTTAGATGACAGGCCCACAGTACCATGACACATCTAGGTAGAACCCCAGAGGGTAACATTCGGGTATATGAGCACCACATCTTCGCTGGGCAAACCAAAGGAGAAGCTTCCATGCTGACACGAGACGCTAAAGTGTCTGCACGCAGACACTTCAGCACGCAGTGGTCTGACATCCCTTGCGGGGTTTCCAACTCGCGACCAAGATGGGGTCCTATGTTCTCTCCCATCAGGCAATGGGGTTGGCTCTTTCCTAGGTGGATTCTTGGCTTTCCACCTACATACATGATAGGTACATTTAGGTACACTTAGCTAGGGTTAGCCTCTTAGGAGTGCGCATGAGTACTGCTGTGTATCTATATGCCTGCATATATTCACTGTTTTAGCACCATGGTAGAATTCTACCTTTTATTTACTCTATTGGTGCTTATAATCGTATATATCTGTTTCTGTCTAATGGTTCTTGCAGCACACGTATTTTATACTAGAATGACGCTGGTTCAATTAATACTTATTGAAAACGTCCCCACCGTTTATTCTGTGTATCTTTCTGAGACCAAGTGAGAACGAGTGACTGAGCGAAAAGTACTGTACTGTTTCCACGATCCCTGGGGGGTCAGGGTTGTTATGTTCGATAGTTGCCAGAAACCATTCGCTCCTGGGTAAGGTTGCGAGGCTTATGGTGGCATTGAGAGCTAGCTGGTCTACAGACTAACATATCATTTGGGGGTGTCTGGAATCAGTCTGGACAACAATACCTTAGTTTATATTGTCTAAACGCGCATATCCTAAATAGATTTGTAGGAACTACACAACACCACAATGACAAGAAGAATAACACCCCTAGATGGTGCTGAAGACGAGGCCTCCACCCTGGTGGAATCTGCCCAATTACCGTCCGAGGCACTTTTGTTTTAGTCAGAAGATCATATGAAGAGAATAACCTAGCAGGAAACTCACAGTTTTTTAACTGACTTGCAATTCTTTTACCCGGGATAGCCAAGGAAAAACTGATCATCAAGGCAATATTGTCGAGTCAATTTGAAACAGAGTCGTGCGAATAGCCAGATGGTGCAGCTCCCTTCCTTTTTGGCAGGATGTCAATGCAAATAGAATGATGGTAAGGTGAATGACTGACCAACATGGAAAGGGAAGAATACTTCCAGAAAAAAAAGGAAGCCTACATTCTGAGCATCAGCTTATCAGAAACATGCAAAGGGTGGATGAAGTAACAAAGTCTGCAGCTTGCAAACATGTCAAGCAGACATGACAGCAATTAAAATACAGTCTTAAAGGCAAATAGTTCCAAGGTGCAGCTGTGCATGGGCTTCAATGGCCAAGCTACCTGAAAAGTGCACACCAAATTAAGGTTGCACTGATGCATGACGAACTGCGAAGAAAGGAACAAGTGAGCCAACATTTTTAATACATCTAAACCATTCACTTAAACAAGGATGGTTGATCTGGCAAATAAGAAAGGGGCATCCCAGATAAGTACAGTTTACTGTGACCAGAGCAAAGCCCGTGGGACCAAAGTTAGTGTGGAGCATAACACATCTGATAACTTGCCTGAAGACGATGCACTCCTTCGCGATGCCAGAAATAAACCATGGGCAGTGAATGTCATACACAGCTTTGGTGGTATGACGGCACACAGCCAAATAAATCCTGAGCTCAGAATGCACCGTTCAATCTCTAGAAATTAAGGAATTGGCTCTGGAGGTCTAGATGAAGAACCTCCTCCTCTCATTGTGAGAGGAGATACACCATGAGCAGAAATGGAAGGGAAAGGCACAAAGGAAAGCGTATCAAATCTGCATACCATGCCCTCCTCGGCCGATTCAGCATAATCAAGATCATCTGCACTCAGTGTATTCTGAACTCAGGACCTGAGGGGCAAAGACAGCCATTAGCAGGATGCTCCATAAGGTTAATAATGACTGAATTACCTCTGCATAGACACACCACTCATGCTCGGCAAGACGAAGCAGACTGATGTTGTCTTCCCTCGCATTCGGAGAGGTTGACCAGGTGATCAATAGTCATCCAGACATAGTGAGTCTGGGTCCAACGCCAGAGCTCTGGGCTTCCAGGCCTAGGAAAGCGAGTCCATGTTACATCCGGGGCCTCTGATCCCTCCTGCAGTTGTGTCAGAGTTAGAGGAAATCTACTTTGAAAGCTCCTGCTTACGTCGGAACACACAGTTGTGTGTTGTGATGCAACCAGGAGCACTCACAGTAGTGCAGCAGTAGGACCGAGACAATGCTGAGCACTCACCTCATTAGGGGTATCAGTAGCTTGGCAGTGGGACAAACAATATACTGATATACTCCCCAGACAGACTCACATCACCCCTCACCTCAGGAAACTCCACTGGCTACCAGTCTCGAAGAGATGCCAGTCCAAGCTGCTCACCCACGCTTACAAAGCCCTACACAACGAAGGACTGGTGTACCTCAACAATCAAATTAATTTCCACCAACCTACCAAGAAACTCCGCTCCTAATCACTCTCCCTAGCAGCCACCCGACGCATCCGCCGGACGAACTGCTCCTGCTCCCACCTGGCGGCTAAGACCTAGAACAACCTCCCCCCTGCACCTCAGAGCCTCATCATCACTCCATCAGTTCAGGAATGACCGCAAGACCTGGATGTTCAATCAATAGAGGAATAGGCAGCTTGTTCTCCCAGAGCCTCGAGACCCTAACAGGTGATGCAGCCGTGCTCTACAAATCCTGATTGAGTGATTCATTGTGCATCTCTTTAGGGGTCCCTACTAGGGAGATGGGACATGATTAAGTCTACATGTGTCCTTCGCTCAAGTAACTGCAATCCCCAGAGTCCCACTGGACAACACCACAGACAGACGTCATGGTGATCAGTATCCAAAACATTACCTTCCCATCTCTTGCACTGCTTGAATCCCTTCATCTTATCAGAACGTATAAAGCTATCATTTTAGAATGATCAGATTCAGTGTACGTTACAAGTCCCGAGAGCCAGTCTCACTCGATTAAAAGGCGAATGAGCCAAAAGCCGAGTGACGCCTGGGGCACAAACTGCTCCGATTATACTACTATGAGTTCACGTCCAGTGATTTTGGCGCACACTCTGGGGCCTGTCTAATATTCAAGGTACTTCTGAAGCATATTTAAGGTTTTCTGAGATCAGACTGGAGAAGTTTCACAAAATAAGAATCTGTAGAACATATATTAAATGATCAAGATTGGACTGCTTTGTGAGAAAGAGAAAACACTGTCCCAAGCAAAGAGAAGGAATAGGAGTGCACTGCTTTGAGCACAGTTCAAGAATGGGAAATACACTGCATAGAACACTGCTGACGAGTGGAACTGAGTTTAAGAATGGGATACACTGTTTTAAGGACAGTTTTACACTGGGATAACACAGATTCGAACATGTTTTAATAAATGGATTATATATTGCTTTGAGCACTATTTCACAATAGGATTACACTGCTTTGGACACAGAGCCGGGGCTTACACTGCTTTAAGCACAGTTTAAGAGTGGGTTTATGCTAAATTTAACACGGTTTAAGAAGGGACTGCACTACTTGGAAAACAGAGAATGAGATTATGCTGGTTTGAGCAGGTTTAGAACAGAATTACTTTGTATTAAACACAGAGGATACATTTACACTGCTGTGAACACAAACAATGGCATTACAATGCTTTAAGCACAAAGAATGGGATTACACTGCTTTGCACATAGACCATGGGATTGCACTGCTTTGAGCATTTAGAGCATGGGATTTTAACACAGATATTTTGGCAGATATAAATGAATCAGCACAGTGAAGTGATTTTGTACTTTAAAATTATTTTTGCTACAAAATAAAAAGTGTACGATATTATAAGGTGATCTGGCAGGGTTGTTGTATGGACTTAAGTTGTATTCCCCGGCCCAAAAGGAAGATAAGGGGTACCTTTGACTATTTGTACAGAATACACTGCTTCGAACACAAAGAATGGATTTACACTGCTTTGAGCAGAGTTATGAACTGGATTAAACTACTGTAAACACACATTCATAGGAATGGTATAAGACTGCTAAGAATGCGCCAATACACTGACAGAATAGCTTTAGACTGACAGATGGCTTTAAAATATGATTTTACTCATTACATAGGAAAAAACAATTCACTTTCTCCACTGCTAAAAATATTAGAACACCCAAAAGCAATTAGTTCGACAGTATCTCTACTGAAGATTAAGTACAAAAGAAAACTCTTAGGCATAGGTAGCCACTTTCTGTACTGGGGAGCCACTGGAGACAAGGAAGGAAGATTGGACATCCAGTGTGAGCAGCCTGGGCATGTAGCTAAACTGCAGCTCCTCAGAAGAAACAAGAAGATAGACTATTATATTGCTGCTATTTATGTACTGAAAGACTGTCATGCAATGCCCTTGGCACTGGCCCTGTTGGCCAACATTGGGTAAATATTTGCTTGCAATCAAAGTCATATCAGTGAGTGTATTATGGACTTTGTATCAACAAGAAAAACTAGTCAAGACTGTGTGATGCAAGGCGCCCACCAGTGATTTCTAATTGTCTATGATTTCACTTTATGAGAGTCTAAGCTAGAGCCAGTTGCTATCGCCAAGACTATTGATGGGGACGGTCCCTACTAATGTTTTGTTGTGGGGTGAAATGTAATAGCATTATTTTCTTAGGGATTCTAATAGTTAACTATCAATGTTTATGAATACAGTCACAGTGTTCATCAAGCACAACACTTCTATCAAAACTGACCTGAAGATTCCTTCCTATGGTGGCTGGTGAGATTTGGGTTTTTAAGATTGTATAATATTCGCAAAGAAAAGAGTTTTATGACTTGTAAGTAGCATTATTTGCAGGTGTGAAGGGATTATCTGTTTTCGCTCCTTTGTTTTGCATGCCCTGACAAGTAAAGTTTTCATATTTTGAAGCCAGTTGGAGTTAGAGGAGGCTGCAATGTTGATGTGTGGGATTTTAAGGACAGTTTGGATACTGTACATGTGTCAATGTAGCAGAAGGTCATATTAAGCAAGATGAAAGAGAGGTGGGAGCAATTAACTCCATAGTGATGTACAGCAAATACGGAAAATCACTGGCCACCTTCTACTTAAAACTGGTAAGGAACACAATCAATCTGTAACTATTATTCTCTTGGAGGCGATCGTTTGTAATATTCTGCACACGGCAAACAGGTTTCAGCTGGGATCAATGGCAGATGCCAGTGTGAAGGAGAGGAGTTTGTGCATTGTATAGCCACTGTCATGCAAAAGATACAATCTTGGATGAACTCCTTGACCACCTCCTGAGTTAGTTAACCCAAAAACCGTACCAAAGTCATGTTGCAAGACTTATGTTGCACTGCAAAAAGATGAACACAAAGGTGATGCAGTCAGCAATGCCACACAACAGAGAGCCTGGCATTTTGGGGCTACAGGCTTCTGATGGTCATTGATCAAGTGAACGGGGCACTGTTAGCAACACCAACAAAGGAAAATGTTATTTAGGTTATTTGGTCAGGCAACCTCAAACCAACTTCTAACAGACTGGAAGCAGCGGGAATGGCATAGGGCTTAGGGAATAATTAGGTATGGCGTGGACAGCAGATCAAAGCAAAGTTTCATCACACTGTACCGGGCACGCCTCCGCCTCGTCTGGTAGTCCCTTGTCCGAGTTTGGACGCCTTATCTGAAGATAGATATAGAGCTATTTGAAAGGCACAAACAGAGTAATGTAAATGGTTAGAGGTTTGCCGGACCTGTGAAGAACAAACAGTTTGGGTAAATGTCAAAGAAAGATGCTAAATTAGTATTCAAGTTTCGAAAAACAAACAATTTCAAAAGTAAGAGTTCTGAACATCATTGGGAATGCACAATGAGACATTTGTGAAGGTGGTTAGGGTTTACAGTCCCTGTCAGAATAAGATGCCCAGTCTACCTTTCTTTATGTTTACTGTCTCTGAAAAACAGTGCGCTTTAATGCAATTGGCTGCACTTAATCTTTTTAATATCATTTCAGGTAGAACTGCAAGTGGTACTTGTATATTCTTGCAAAGCTTGGTAGAGCGACCAAAGGTTTGTTCAACATTTTACTGATGTCAGTTTCAAGTCACATACATTGAAGCTCAAAACACAAATTTAAATATACATACACACGCACATACGCATAAATATTCACAGAAAAAACACACTAAAAGTTAAAGTGACGTTTTAGTTAGGTGTTGAAGCGGGAAAAGATTTTTTTTTTAAAAACACTAAAATTCGCCATATATAGTTTAGTCAATTAACTAGAACTTGCGCCCCTACCAGGCACTGCTTATGACCGACCTCATATATTACCTTGGGGACTGCGGTACTCATTAGTAATTTGAGCAATATTGTTCTTTAAATCTAATGACTGATGGCATCAATGATGTCATTTAAAACGTTGAGTGATGTAATATGTGAGGTCATAAGCAGTGCATGATGGGGCGCATAAATACACATCAGCCAAAGCCAAGTCCTATACTAACACAATCAATGAAACAGAAGCAAAATGCTCTTCAGGATCATCACTCACTGCATCAATCTCCCTAGTCTGACCCTTCCATGCTACATTCCAAAAACAAGCGCAATGCCACCAACCTTATTCAGTGAAAATATATAACAAATTAAACATCAAATCAACATCATGCCTACTTCTCCCTTGCTTCCACCCCTCCATAACATCCTGCAGCGATCATCCTTCAAATCCCTGTCTCTTGCAGACCTACCTCCTGTAGCCACCTCCTTGTCTTACTCTTGCTTTTCTTCAAAGCCCTCTCTAGAGAAGCTCTCTCATACCTGCCCACAGTCATCACCACCTCCCTCACTCAAGTCATCTTCCCAGAATTTCTCAAGAAAGGCCAGATCTTCCCACTCCTGAAGAAGCGCACATTAGACCCTAATAAACATGACAACATCCACCTGGCAACATATAAAGGTGACCTTTCCTCTTGATATTGCTGGACCTCTCAGTCACCTTCAACAGCACTGATCATCACACCCTCCTCCACAACATGAAGTCTAGAATGAAATTCACTGTTAATGTTCTTCACTGGATCTGTTCCAAGTAATACAACTGATAGCAGTCTGCTCATATGGGCACCCCAAGTTCTTAAAAGCTGTGCAGTCCCCGGGGGTTCTATCTTGTCCACATCATCTTCTACTTCTACTTGGAGTCTTTAGGACTCTACTCACTGATAACAGCTACAAAATTCAATTCACCAACATGCTAAAGACATAAAACTCTACTTGAAAGTCTCCTCAACTTCAGTCGTCGAATGCCTCAAATACTGCCTGCTCTTCATCCATACCTGGATGTCTGGCAATTGCTTGCCGCTCAGCCATACCAAAATAGAATTCCTTCTATTTGTCCAGAACAACCTGCAACAACCAGTCAAAACCTAGATTAATAGAATGAACGTGTCTATTAAATACATATTGCCCTGCTCCTTCCTTCTCATCCAGCGATAATTTTAAGGTAGCTTTTAATGGAAAGCATTGAGATGGCTCCTGCTTTTAGAAACTATGCATCAGATACCAAATTAAGACAAACACCGTGACAGTCATCAATTTTTATATCCATCAACTTTAAGTAGAATTTTGACTTTCTTAAAAGCATGCATGTTTACAATTCTGCTATTGCTCTAAGCCTAATCTGTTCTAAACCTGAGTGCACGCACTCCACTGACAACAGCTTTCTGATCTCTTCCAGATTCACTCTCAATAATCTAAACTTCATGAAGTTGACAAATCTGAATGCCTGAGGACGTAAAGAAGTCCAGCAACATTTCCTTGGCAAATGGCATGTATGGAAAGGTACATTTGTGTGTTCTGGGGTAAGACCACATCAACTCAACAGCCGTTAATGCTTTAAATATTGGTCTAACTTTGCTCCGACCAGGCAGTTTGGTTACGATATCTTACAACAAATGCACACTGTCACTGTGTCAACAGAGATCTCACTAATGCACAAGTTACTAACTTGTGTAACGATATATCTGTAAGAGACAGTAGTTAGTGATAGATTCCTTACCTTAGAATATCCCCAGGCGTCAGGCTGGATCCGGAAAGTTTTGCGTAGCAGTACCCTTGCGCGTCGGTAGGCGGCGTCGTGCGGCTCCGCGTCCGTCGTCGGCGTCGTGATCGCCGGGATGACGTCGCGGGCAGTACTTAGGCGCCGCCCTGCGCGCTGACGTCAGTTCTGTACACGACTTTCCGCGCCAGGAACGCAGAGCCATGCAAGAAGCTGACACAGGTGTCTGAAAAATACTAGGGCCCTGAAAGGGATGTCCTTAACCCTAGAAATCAGTTCGCAGAACGGGGAGGATGGGTGGGCGGTAGGGAATCTATCACTAACTACTGTCTCTTACAGATATATCGTTACACAAGTTAGTAACTTGTGCATCTGAAAGAGACACGTTAGTGATAGATTCCTTACCTTAGAATAGATACCCCAGCAATACCAACCCCGGTGGTGGGTCTGCGAACAAAGATCAGACAAGGAAGTCCTGGAGGACAGAACGGCCAAAGAAGCCGTCCCTCCGGACCTGACTGTCAAGGCAGTAATGCTTAGTAAACGTGTGCAGCGAGGCCCACGTAGCTGCCTGACAGATAACCGGCAGCGGAACACCGCGGCCCAAGGCCGTGGTAGCAGCCGCTGCCCTGGTGGAATGGGCACGCAGCCCAACAGGAGGCTCCTTCTTAGCCAAAGAATAGCAGGTCTTGATGCACAAGGTAACCCAGCGGGAGATGGTCCTCTTGTGCACCGCCCGACCTTTTTGGCGCCCACGTAGCCAACAAAGAGCTGGTCATCCACCCGGAAGTGTTTCGTGCGGTCGATATAGAAGGAGAGCGCACGTTTTGGGTCCAGACGGTGGAGCCTCTCTTCCTCTCTGGAAGGATG
Organism: Calotriton arnoldi; assembly: GCA_963921515.1. NCBI lineage: Eukaryota > Metazoa > Chordata > Amphibia > Caudata > Salamandridae > Calotriton > Calotriton arnoldi. Next base: position 1,628,154 of record CAWUFW010000230.1, read on the forward strand.
CGGAGGCGGAAAGAAGGTGGGCAAAGTGATGGTCTGCCCAATGTGGAAAGCAGTAACCACCTTTGGCAAGAAGGACGGACGCGTCCGAAGAACAACCTTGTCTGGATGAACAGACAGAAAGGGAGGTTTGCAAGAAAGAGCCTGGAGCTCACTCACCCGCCGAGCGGAGGTGATGGCCACCAGAAAGGCTGCCTTTAGAGTCAGAAGACGAAGAGGACAGTTATGCAGAGGCTCAAAGGGAGCGCACATTAAAAGGTAAGAACCAAGTTCAAGTCCCACTGAGGCATTACAAACGGAACAGGAGGGAAGAGGTGAGTAATGCCTTTTAAGAACCTGTTAACAACAGGGGACTTGAAAAGGGAGGGCTGATCAGGGAGCCTGAGGAAGGCCGAGATAGCACAAAGATAACCCTTGATGGTACCCAGGGCAGAACCCTGTTGGGCCAGAGAGAGAAGGAACAGAAGGACCTCAGAAAGAGGGGCAGAAAGGGGATCCACAGCCTTTGCTGTGCACCATGCCACAAATTTGTTCCACCTGCAGGCGTATACCACCTTAGTGGAGGGACGCCTGGCTGCCAGAATCACATCACAAACTTCGGGAGGCAAGTCGAAAGGAATCAACTGCCGCCGCTCAATCTCCACGCAAGCAGGTGTAGACTGGACAGGTTCGGGTGGAGGACCGTCCCCTGCTGCTGCGACAGAAGATCCTCCCGAAGAGGCAGACGGATCGGGGATCTATGCTCATATTGAGTAGCTCGGGATACCAAACTCTTCGAGCCCAGTCCGGAGCCACAAGAATGACTCTGGGCCCGGTCGTGCCGAATTTTCTTCAACACTCTGGGTAGAAGTGGTATAGGCGGAAAGGCGTACAACAGACCGCAACTCCACTCGCGACGAAAAGCGTCGCCGAGCGAGTGCCGCCTTGGAAATTCCAACGCGCAGAACCGATGACATTGCGCGTTCTCTTCGGTGGCGAATAGATCTAACCAAGGCTCTCCCCACTGTAGAAAGAGTCCTTGCGCCACTTCCGAGTGAAGACGCCATTCGTGATCCATCATGCACCTGCGGCTGAGTTCGTCCGCCCTGGCGTTCAGAGAACCTGCCAGGTGTTGAACCATCAGGAACATGCCCTGATGTTCCAGCCATGTCCAGAGGCGCAGAGCCTCCTGACAAAGGGTCCAAGACCCCACCCCGCCCTGTTTGTTGCAGTACCACATGGCGGTGGTGTTGTCTGTGAACACCTGCACTACCTTCCCTTTGACAGAGGGAAGGAATGCCTTGAGTGCAAGCCGGATCGCCCGGAGCTCCAGAAGGTTGATATGGAGCCGGGACTCCGCCGGAGACCAGAGGCCTCTGATCTCCGCCTCTCCCATGTGACCGCCCCATCCCAGAAGGGACGCGTCCGTCACAACTGTATGCTCTGGCTGGGGAAGGGAGAGGGCTGAAACCCCTGCCCGGCGCAGATGAGCTGCGACCACCGCCATCACTTTCGTGAACACCCGAGGGGCACTCGTAAGGCCAAAGGGGAGCACGGTGAACTGAAAATGCTCGGGGCCTACCGTGAACCGAAGGTAACGCCGGTGGGCCGGCAGGACGGGGATGTGGAAATACGCGTCCTGCAAGTCCAACGCTACCAACCAGTCTCCAGGGTCGAGGGCAGTCAAGACCTGAGCTAGGGTGAGCATCTTGAACTTCTCCTTCCGGAGGAAGCGATTGACGTTCCGGAGGTCCAAGATAGGACGCATGTCCTCCTTGTCCTTTTTGGGCACCAGAAAGTAGTGGGAGTAGCAACCACGCCCTACTTCTGGGGTCGGAACATGCTCGATGGCCCTCTTGGTCAAGAGGGCCGTGACTTCCTTCTGTAGAAGCACCAAGTGATCCCCTGACATGCGGTGGAATTGAGGTGGCATGGCTGGGGGGTGGTCTCGAAGGGGAGGGAGTAGCCCCTTCGGACAATGTCCAAGACCCACCTGTCCGAGGTGATGGTGCGCCAGTGGGGAAGGTGATGGCGGACCCTGCCTCTACTGGCGTGCCGTGCACCTGAAAGGAGGGACTAGGAGGGCTTGGAGGCCGCGGACGGGCTGGAGGTGGTGGCCTGACCCGCACGCTGGTTGCCCGATCCGCCACGGCGGAATCCACGTCCTCGGCCACGCGAAGACGCCTGCTGCGCGGGCCGGTGGCTGGGCTGCTGACGTGAAGGGGCGCCCCTACCGTGGCCACGATAGGGGCGAAAAGCAGAAGGCAGCGGAGGGCGTGTAGCAGAAAGGCCCAGGGACTTGGCAGTAGCCCGTGAGTCCTTAAAGCGCTCCAACGCATGGTCTGCTTTGGACCCAAAAAGACCGACTTCCATCAAAGGGCATGTCCATGAGAGTATTCTGGACATCCCCTGAAAAACCAGTGGTTCTTAGCCAGGCGTGGCGTCGGAGCGCCACCGTCGTTGCAATCGACCTGCCCAGCGAGTCGGCGGTGTCAAGGCCACAACGGATAGTGTATTTGGCCGCATCCCTTCCTTCCGCAATGGCGCGGGAAAGCAGTGCCTGGACCTCCTCAGGGCACTGGGGCAAAACATCCGCCACCGAATCCCACAGAGAGTGGGTATATCGGCCCAAAAGACAAGCGGTGTTAACGGACCGCAAGCCAGCACTGGAGGAAGAAAAACCTTTCTTCCCAAACTGATCCAGGCGTTTGGATTCCCTATCCGGAGGAGCGGTAGGGAAGGCGGTTTGGGAAGCGGAGGCTTGGACAACCAAGCTCTCAGGAGTGGGGTGGACAGAAAGAAACAGGGGGTCGCCCGGAGCGGGGCGATGGCGTCGTGACACGTTCCGATCCACAGGAGCCCCTGTGTTGGGCTTGGACCAGGCGCCCAAAAGAACGTCCGTGAGGGCGTCGTTAAACGGCAGCACAGTCTCCGCAGAGGAGGCTGCCGGCTGAAGCACCTCTGTCAAGATGTTAGGCTTGACCGTCAAAGTAGGGAGCTGGAGACGTAAGGCCCCAGCAGCCCTACGCAACACCGTACCAAAATTGGCCCCCTCCTCCGTAGCCACGGGAGGAGACAGCATGCCAGTGTCAGGAGAAGTATCCAGACCACTGGCCTCCCCTAGACTCTCTGTCCAGTCCTCATCATACTGACAGTTGCGTGTCAGAGGGTCATCAGACCCCTCCCAGTCCTCCTGGTCCTCCTCTGGTTCAAAATAAGGAGGAGGAGGGACATTTGGGACCCAAGGTCCCATCGGCGCCGGAGCCGGCGTCGAGCGACGTCGCTCCGGGTCCAAGTCCGGAGCCGGAAGGAACTGGGGGACGACGCCGCCCGGAGCCCAGGGCGGCGCCGAGAACGGCACCGGAGACATCGGCGCCGGCGGAGGTGTGGTGAGGTCGACCGGCGTCGATGGGGGTTGTGGAGCCGGGATCGAGGCCGGGGCCGGAGCCGGAGCCGGGATCGAGGCTGGAGGCTCGGGCGACGCCGGGGCCGGAGCCGCCGGCGACGCCGGATCAACCCCATCAGGGCCCGCGGGGCCCGAAGGCGCACCGGAGGGGCCTGAAGGCCCGAAGAGGCGGGCCATGGCCGACAGGAACTCCTGTACCTTGGCCGGATCCGCCCGAACCCGGGAAGGGCGGGTATGACGGGGCGACTCCACAGGCAAGTCCGGGGCCGCGGGGGCGGGGACGGTGCCGGGAGGGGCCTCAGCCGAGTCGCGAGATCGGGCGAGGCGAAGTCCGAGAGCGACGATGCTTCTTGGACTTCTTGTGTCGAGACTTACCGGACGAAGAAGACTTCGACGCCGACGACCGGTGTGCACTCCGCGAGCGACCCCTGGACCTCTCACGCGACCGGGCTTCCGCGGAGCCGAATGCCGGGCCTCGAGGAGCTTTCGAGACCGCCTCGCAAAGCCTTCGGGTTGAGGGCCTGGCATTCGGGACAAGACTCGGTGTCGTGGCCTCGGCCGAGGCAGAAGAGACACTCCCAATGCGGGTCGGTGACGGACATCATCCGCGCACAGGCGCCGCATCGCTTGAAGCCGGGCATCCCTACGACACCTGAAGGCTGGAAAACACAGTGAAAAATCACCAAAAAGTATGGTCAAAAATTGACCAGGGCACTGCTCTTCCCGGATCTGCGCTTACTGGCGCGGAAAAAGAAGAACTGACGTCAGCGCGCAGGGCGGCGCCTAAGTACTGCCCGCGACGTCATCCCGGCGATCACGACGCCGACGACGGACGCGGAGCCGCACGACGCCGCCTACCGACGCGCAAGGGTACTGCTACGCAAAACTTTCCGGATCCAGCCTGACGCCTGGGGATATTCTAAGGTAAGGAATCTATCACTAACGTGTCTCTTTCAGATTTACTCAATTCAGATCCACAAGCATACAGTGCCCGTAAGGGTAGAGAATAAGGGGTTTAACTAACACAAATCTATCTCCAGGTTCCTATCTTCTCCATACATTGGAGGCTCCTTGTGACCAGCTCCCTTGTGACCTGCTCCCTAGAGCGAACAGTAGTTCGCTCCGCCCTGACATCCAGTGCTTTTGCTTGCAACTGCCAACTCCATCACCCGTTTTCTTGCTCACGGTTTATTAGTAAATTGTATCTGGCATTGTATCTTCTTGTATACTTTTTATTTGGAAATTGTATTTTTGTTGTTGTTGCTGTTTTTGTTGACCACCATTTGTTTTTCGTGACTGTTGTTGCGCCGCTCATTGCCGCTGTTTTTTCCCTCCCGCCGCCACGCCCACCATCTGCGCCCCTCTCTCCTCCCATCCTACTTAATGAAGGCCACAGCTCGGCTCCATTGAGCTTGCTCCTTGTGACCGGCTCGCAGAGTGAACAGCCATTCACTACACCCAACATCCAGGGCTTTTGTTTGCCACTGCACACTATTTTTAATTGTATCTGGTATTGTGTCTTCTTGTATACTGTTTATTTGGAAATTGTATGTTTGTTGTTGTTGCTGTTTCTGTTGAACGTCACTTATTTTTCGTGACTGTTGTTGTGCCGCTCATTGCTGCAGCTTTTCCTGCCATTTTTTGACTCCCACCGCTCAATCATCGCCCCTCCCTCCTCCTCCCATCCTACTTAATGGAGGCCGCAACAAGGCTGCACAGCGGACGCACTGCCGGTGTGCCAAAGGCAAGCCCGTCGGCGCCCATCCGCGCCTGAACCGTGCCCAGCACCAGGAACCCTGTCACTCCCACCATCCGAAGATACACTGCTTCCGAACTCTGGGCCCAGCAACAACAACTGGTACCTCACTGAGGCTTTACTCAACCCCGCCTCTGCACCAGACATTGCCTCAGCAGCACCCAATGGCTAAAAGATTGCACAACGAGACCGCATCAACAAAGCATCATCCACAAAGAAGCCTTCCTCTGCACCACCACAGTGGATGACGCCACCCCACTCATAGAACAACTCATAGATCCAACTCCAAACAGACGGCAAAACCACCATCAGAGGCATCCTCGCCTACAGACCACCAGGACCCCGCCACAGCTATTGACTTCAAGCACTACATTTTCCTTGGAGACCTCATCCTTTGACTCAAATATACCAACACAGCAAACCTCCTGAAGCGCATGAACAACATCGGCCTCACCCAGATTGTCACCTACCATACACACATCGCAGGACACACACTCAACCCCATATTCACGGCCAGAGACGGAGTCAAGTACGGCCATCTCACCGAACTCACCTGGACAGACCATGCCAAAGTCCACTTCACCATTAATGGATCCCCCGGCTCCACTACCAAGTCGCCTAGCACCCACCACTGCAGCTGGAGCAAAGTGTCTAAGACCAATAGGATCCACGCCCTCAGCGCCGCCCACCCTGACACCTCCACCAACCTAGAACAAGCCATCAAGAACCTCTATACCTCACCAATTGCGTTGACTAAGTTGCCTCTGTTAAGTCCACCAAACTCAATAAACCCACCGTACAAGCCAGCTGGTACACTGCAGAACTGATAACCACTAAACGCACAATGAGACTGTCTTGAAAGAAGATGGCGCACAACCAAGAAGCCCTCTAATCGAGCTACCTTCAAAACATCCCTCAACCAATACCACCAACTCCTGAAGAAGACGAAAAGGAACACACTCACCAACCTCATCAAAGCCAGCTATAACCACAGCAAGGAACTCTTCAACATCATCAGAGAGTTCTCCAACCCCTCAGCCACCGAAAACATCACCCCACCCCCTCCCAGGAACTCTGTGACACCTTGGCGAATTTCTTCCATGACAAGATCACCACCATCTACAAAAAATTTGAACCTTAACCCAACGCCGTTGACACCCTCCACCACCTCCCCACCACCAGTCCTAACCCAACCCATCGTCTTACCACCCAGGACCAGCCCACCACTCAAGACACCGCTGCCATCATGAACTACATCCACTCGGGAGCCCCCTTGGACTCCTGTCCGCACCACATCTTCAACCTCGGAAGCAAGATAATCAGCTATGAGCTCACCACCATCTTCAAAACTTCAATCTCCACGGCCATCTGTCCCAAAAAATGAAAAGACGCAGAATTCAAGCCCCTTCTTAAGAAGCCATCCACCGACCCCAGACTCGTCAAGAACTACCGTCCCATCTCTCTGCTCCCCTTTACAGACAAGGTCCTCGAAAAGGCCATCAACTACCAACTCAAGGAACACCTGGAGAACAACAGTCTCCTGGACACCTCCCAATCTGGATTCCGTACCAAGCGCACCACGTAAACCGCTTTGAATGCTGCAACCACCGACACCAGGACTCTCCTGGACTGGGGAGAAACAGCAGCCCTGACCCTCCTCGACCTCTCAGCTGCATTCAACACCGTATCCCACTACACCCTCATCTAGAGACTCCACCAAATTGGATTCCAAGGCAACACCCTCAAATGGATCACTTCCTTCCTTACCTGAAGAACACAGTGAGTTTGCTTACCTCCTTTCACCTCAGAACCCAAGAACATAATCTGCAGTGTCCCTCAAGGCTCGTTCCTCAGCCATACACTGTTACCGCATTTACCCCATTGGCCAACATCATGAAATCGCATGGAATAAACATCCTATCCTACGCTGACGACATCCAGCTCATCCTCACTCTATGGCAAACTTCCACAGATGCATCACAATCATTGCTGACTGGATGAAAGACAACTGCCTAAAACTGAACACTGACAAAATGAATGAATGAATGTCTTTTATATAGCATGCAGCTACTTGGAGAGTGTCTCGGCGCTCAGCATAGAAGAACAGGTGAGGAGGAGCAGAACACCCAAAAGTGTACCCAAGTCCTAAAGCTTAAAAAGATGGGTCTTCAGAACCTTCTTGAAGGGTGCTTCCTCAGTTATTAATCTCAAATGATCAGTCAACTGATTCCGCATACTTGCTGCTCTGACCATAAAGGACAGCCCCCCCTCTACGAAGTTTTCGGAAACGAGGGGTTGTTAACAGGCCAGTGCTACTAGAGCGTGCGTCTTCCTGGTCTGTACTCCTTGAGCCTCTCAAAACAGAAGTACTGATCTTCAGGAACAACCACTCATCGTGGAACGACTCCTGGTGGCCTTTCCAAACTGGACAGCAAGTTCACCATGAAGAACCAGATCAGCGCAATATCATCCACCTGCTTCCTCACCCTTTGCATGCTCTGAAAGATCTTCAAATGGCTGGCAGTCAAAACGAGAAGAACCGTCACTCACGCCCTATTCACCTGCTGACTGGACTATGGAAACGCACTCTATGCAGGAATCACCACTCACCTCCTGATAAGGCTGCAGACCATACAGAATTCAGTGGCCAGACTCATCCTCGACCTTGCCAGACGACCTTGCATCACCCCCCCCCCCCACCTTAGGAAACTTCCTTAGCCGCCTATTCAGTAGAGATGTCAATTCAAGATGCTGATCCACACTTACAAAGCCCTGCACAACCAAGGTCCAGCATTCATCAACCACCGCTTGAACTTCCACCAGCCCACCAGACACCTCCACTCCGCTTAACTCTTCCTTGCTCATATCCCCTGCATCTGCCGAAGCAGCAGTGGAGGCTTTTCCTTCTCCTACCTCACTGGCAAGTCCTGGAACGACCTCCCCCTTCACTTCTGAACATCATCCTCTGCTGGATTTCAGGAAAAAACTCAGGACCTGGCTGTTCAACTAAAACCCCTCTTCCGCTGGGTTGACAGCGCCTGGAGACCCTCAGGGGTGATTAGCCGCGCTTTGCAATTCCTGTGTGATTGATTGATTAGCTCACAAGCAGCAGGCCACACTCAGCCAATGAAGGGAAGAGATAGGTATAGGAAACTGGCTCTATATATACTACACCAAAGTGAGGTATAGTGTGTATAGAGTCCAGGTGACCCCAGAGGTAGGCAGAGGTTAAAGTTAGATAGAACCTTGCTCTCGATTTGTGGTAGAGTAAGCAGTAAGGCAGTATCAGAGGACAGTGTTAAGCATTTGATGTACACCCTCAGTCAGCAAATGAATTCACACACTCAAGAACTGAACTCTAGGCCAATTGTTTTTGTATAAAAAATATACTGTTGTTTTATTTTTAGAACCAAGCAAGCCTGGCACAGGTAAGCATTAATTACTTTACAGTAATAAGTTGCTGAATATAGAACAGTTTGAAAATGCAATAGGTATTGTACTTTGTTTGATTTACAGGGGATGCAGTAGGTTGCAATACTTAGCAAATACAGTACATTGAAATGAATAGGCTTTTTTCAGTAAATTACAGGTAAGTTACTTTTCACGTTACTTTTTCTAACTCAGTGCTGGATATCTAGATTCAGCACTGGGACATTTCCTGCAAACAGGTAAGTAAATGTGTTTTGGTTATTCGTGCGATTTTTAAAGAATATTTTTAGATTTCAAAACTCCACACTTAAAAACATTTTGGGAGAAAATTGTCAATGTTGTCCTATGGAGGAAAAACAGGTTATCGGTTCAAAGGTAAGTTATCGACTGTGGGAGTGAAGGTTCTGGGGTTAGACTCAGGGGTCCCCCAGGGTCAGTGATGCACTCTTGTTACACCCTGAGCGACACTAGGGCGGCCGGGTGCAGAGTGTTGAGGCCCAATGTTATCCTATGGAGGATAGGGGGTCTCCGGTTGGTGGCTGCTAGCAAGCAGGCCACACGGCTGTGGGAGCAAAGCTCCTAGGGTTTAGCTCAGGGCAATTGGGGTTGCAGGTCAGCACAAAAGGTGCACCCTCAGCGGCACTGGGGCGGCCGGGTGCAGAGTGCTGTTTTGGCGCCGGGTGCCCTGTTTGCTATGGAGAGACTCCGGTTGAAAGAAACACTGCAGGCTCGGGGACGAAGACCTTCTGGGTGCGACCACCACTTCGAGGGGTAAGTTGGGATGTCTTAGGTTGACTAGGCACCGTTGGTTGTGGCACACAAGGCCGTGGGGCGTCGGGTGCAGGGGTGCCTTTTGGCGTCGGAAAGTCTTAACCTCTCTTGGTCGCGGTAGAGGGGGTCCTCTGGATTGAGGCTGCAGGCGTCGGCTGGGGTCTTGAGGCTGGTCTGGGACCTCCGGATCTTGGGTCACAATCGCCGGGGGGGACCTCCTCGTCGTGTTTTTCCACTCGAGCTCGGGCCGGGTTCGGCGGGTGCAGAGTGGGCTGGATTCGCGGTCTCCGGCTGCTGCCAGAAGTTGCAAGTTGAACAGGTCCGCTGTTCTCGGGAGATACAGTCTTTTGAAGTGAAGGCAGGCAGGCCCTCCGGGTTTGTTGAGGTTGCTGGCTGCAGGACACACCGGGATTTCGCAGGAGCAGGTTCGAGGGGAGACAGGCCGGTAGGGCTGGGGCCAAGTCAATGAGCGTCGTCCTCTTGTTAGCTCTGCACGGCTCTTCGGTCCTTCTTCTTATCTTCTTTGTTGTCATTTCTGGATCTGAGGAAGCAAGGTTCAGGGTGCCCCCTAAATACTAGATTTTGAGGTGTTACAGGTAGGTAGAGGGCAGGGACCAATGGGTCCCTTCCTGGGGTGGGTACACCTCTATTGTGCCACCCTCCAGTGGGAGGGGGCAGGAGCCTGTCCCTAGTTTGTTGGGTCCCCCATCCTCAAGATGGCGGGGACTCTGAGTTGTGCTTCACCTCGACTCCCCCACCTGAGGGGTGGAGTTGGCAGAGGTGGGCACACCTCTCTCCCTCACTTGTTTTTCCCGCCGGGTCTCCCACCCAAAGTGAGGGGCAGAACCCGTGGGGACCAGTTGCTGAAAGAAGTGGTCTGGGGAAGCTCACAAAGGCGGCATGCCTTTGAAGCTTCCCCTTCGTGAACCCTGCCCATCCTGGGGAGGAGGCTTGGCACCTCATCCCAGGATGTGCATTGTTTCAGGCCCTCGAGAGCAGCAGGCTCTCGACCCAGGGGTCCAGAAACATGTCTGTTGATGGCAGCCTAATCAACCACTCAGTCGGGACACTAGAAGTTGATCGAGTTTCAGGGGGCATCTCTAAGATGCCCTCTGCCGTGCATTTTACATTAAATCCCACACTGGCATCAGTGTGGGTTTAATGTGCTGAGAAGTTTGATACCAAAATTTCCAGTTTTCAGTGTAGCCATTATGGTGCTGTGAAGTTCGTAATGACAAACTCCCAGCACCATATACTCTTAATGGCAGCACTGCACTTACAATGCCCAAGAATGGACTTGGGCATTGTAGGGGTACAGGGCTCATGCACCTGTACCCTCACCACTGGCATAGTGCACCCAGCTGGAGGGGTGGCTGACCTAGGCCAGGGCAGTGGGTTGTAGGCATGGCACACAGGGATGTGTGCCATGTCGACTCTTCACTTTTGTTCTGCAGCAAGACACGCAGCCTGCACAGGCAGTGTGTGGGTGAAAAGGTGCAGGGCCTCTGAGGGTGGCAGAATAAGTGTTGCAGCCCTTAGGGGCCATCCCTGGTCACAGTGCCCAGGGTACCTGTGGTACCATTTACCAGGGGCCTACCTGTGGCCAGGGATGCCAATTGGGTTTAGGCTTATATGCAATTTTAGGGAAGGAACATAGGTCCTGGGTACCTGATTAGCAGGAGCCCAGGGCACACTCAGTCAAAGAACATCAACAATTCAGCAAAAAGTGGGGGCATACCATGCAGAAAGAGGGCACTTTCTCACAATAGGGAACTTGGCATGGCAGAGCAGAAGCTATATTTCTGTCAATGCTGCTGTTACAAGAATTAACTTGCAGCTCAAAGCTAGCCACAGCTCCAGGTATTGATTCTGATGGTGAAGCTCTGCATGTGAGAAATCTCTGTAATATGGTCTCCTCTGCTCTTCCTCACACTACTTGGACTGAGCCATTAGCTGCAGAACAGCTGAAGCAAAGACACTATCAGTGATGTGGATGAAGGGAGCAGCATCAAGTAGATGAGCACTAAGCCATTATAGTGCTGTAAAAAAAAGAAGTGATACTGATGTGTTCCAACTATATGCATCATTAGTTTTACACCGTTAGAGAAAAGTGGTAAACCTGACAGGAGTGGATTCAGTGTAACTGGATCAAAGTGGTTATTTGATGACAGTAAGTGAAGGCAATTATGAATGAGACAAAAGCCATGCACAAGAATATTTGCTGTGGCTAGGAAAAGTACCAGGTTGAAGTTTAAACCTGGAAGATTAAGTCACAGGTGTGGGGAGATGCACAGGGTAGACAGCAGCTAAGCGGAATTGGGTCCCAGATTCAGACTTACTCCATCACCTGTTTAGATGGTCTGCAATCTATGAGTCTTTCTTGGCTCAAAGCTATACTTTGCACATCAAGTCGAAACAATGGCTAAATGAGCTATCTGCCACCTTTATGCCATGCCAAAAATTTGCTCTTTACGCTCTGCTGCTCACTGTAAACTTCTACTACAAACTGACGGTTTATCAAGACTCCAGTACTGCATGGAGATAAATTTAGGCTTCATAAAAAAGCAGTCCTCAAATTACAAGCTGATGGTTGAAAAACAAATTCAGCACCGAGGCCTCATTCTGATTTGGAAAGCAGTCACCTGTAAAGCTCTGCAGTACCTAGGGAACATTTTCCTCAACATGAACCAGCCAGAATCCTATGATTATACAAAATTGGGATTCTGTTAATCCCCAAATAGCGATACTCCAAGTTTGGAGCAAAATGCTGAAGGTGGCAGGTACCAAATTATGGAATGATTTACCACCAAGTATTCAACAAACAAAAACCTTGTCCACCCTCAAACAGAGATAAAATAGCACTTGTTAAGACTATAAACAAATCTACAAACTTGGCTGAGCCCTTACAAGCTACTTCTGTTATTTTACCAATGTTCATTTTGTTTTGGATTGTTTTATGTTATGATGTAAAGCTTGTCTGTGATTGTTCAGCACCTAAAAGCTGGGTTTCTGGCATTGATGGACAATACAAATAAAATACAAAGACAAATTTGAAAGCATTTCATCATTCTAAGCAACAGTAGAGTAAATGGAATATTAACAACTGGGGTTTCGGTATTTGCTTGCCATTAATCTCTATGACTGACTTTAATTATATCACAAGAACTAATATATTATCTAGAGTTTGTCTTTTTGCTGAATTTCGTAACAGTGGTGAAATGTAACTGTAGTTGCATCCTTAAGTACTTATGGAGGGCATATGTAGCATGACAGGTGTAAGATCAAGTATCACCTCACTGTCAGAGTACAAACATCTATTTACATAAATTCATTTAAACGCCTGCCCCTCATCCCTGACAGTATACACCCTGGTTCAACCGCATCCTGCCAAGTCACTAATGCATTTAGTAACAAATGCAAAGCTAAAACAATGCTCTTGCAGAAAATGAAAGTTTAACTTGAGTCTAAGTGTTCTGGTACAGCTAATTTAGAATTCCAATGACCCAAGTAAGGTCTCCCTATTAGCCATTTTGTTCTAAACCAGTTGCCTTTTAATCCTGTCAAAGTTTTAGGGAAAGTTAACAAACGCACCGTCCAATGGCTTGGACCACACAGTTCCTTGTCTTGGACTCCATGGCCAATGGCGCTGCATTGTCAAATGTGGACCTTCCGGGCCTGAATCTCCATCTGTATTATTGATATTATTGAGATCATTTTTTCACATTAAGCCCACTCCATGAAATTGTTACGGATCAATCTGGCAATACACAAGCTCATAAGCAGCACTGCAAGTAGAAGCCTCTAGTTACTGGGGTCCATCTTGCTGCTTTTTCAGTGGATAGCCGCTAGATATGATGGCACATTACATGTGTTACATGTTGGGGGGGTTGGTCCACTCCTCAAGATCTCAAACACATTTGCAGATATTGAGGCCCATCACCGGGGACATGAATCAAACTGAATTGCAGCAGAATTTTTGATTGCATTTATTAGTTTGACAATGCAGTCTATTGTAAGACGCTGTCCAGTACATCATGACTGGCGAAATTCATGCAGTTTAGAACAGAAACTTTTTCCACACTGCTGCTTAGTTGGACACACCTTATCCTATTCCATCTTGTTTCTAAGTACAAGAGCTACTGGGGCTCCAGAACCTTCTGTCAAGCCTCCATTCAGATATCTATGTAAAGTGTCCTCGAGAAACGGTAAAGTTATATCTATCTTAATTATCAATAAAAACACAAGGCAAATCACTGGTGATATAGTTGTATAGCTCCATCTTTTAACCCCAACATACATGAAAATAACTGGGAACTTCACAGAAAAATGGTCTTCATAGCTGAGCAAAGGAGCCCGAAGCGCACAAACCTGTGTTTCTGGGTCGTCTGAGCCTAAGCTGGCTGAGCCCAATTTCACGACTTCCGCAAGCTGCGTGATGGTGGTAGCTGATGACTGAGCTGCTTGGGCAAGTTTGTCCTGGCTCGAGGCTGCACCGGAAACCAACAGCTTTGTGTCTTCAACAAGAGCTTTTGCTGTTTTTAGGATGTTCTCTCTGGGGAAAGAGAATTAGGTATTTGTTCATCGTGTAATTGAAGACTCCTTGATGTCACACATATCAAGTTTACAACATTCAAGCATGATAGAGTAAACCTATGACAAGTATAGTACAGCAGGGACAAAAAGAGCCAATCTTAGTGTTACAGCAGCTTCCACAGACAACACTGCACCGGTAAGCACATCATGAGAATATATCAGAAAAGAAATCTCATGGCACATTCTTTCATCACATATTCATAGTCAGACAGACAAACTGACTCTACTGCCTACCGTCACTGCTTATCACTTCTTAACCATTAAGCAGAATGGGCCAATAACAATCTAGTGAGTTCAAATGCACTATTTTCTTCTACCCACCAAATATGTGAACCAGAATCAGTGACTGAACACAAATGTTTCCATTGTATAAAGAGCTTTTTCCAATGGGAGGACCTATTCCCCATGGCTACTTAGACACCCAATTGGCTAAAAGAACTGTTCTCGGTGAAGAGGTCGCTAAGAGATAATGTAACTAGAATTATTAGCACTGAAATCAATCAGACATGGAAGACATTGGGATTCTTAGGAAAGTGGAGTATTTAGATGCTGGGAACGAGTGTAGAGCATATCACAGGAACGCACAAAATGTATACAGATTAGTCTGATTGTTATGCAACTCCGTGAGACTGGAGATTTGCAACACAACCTAATAGTACAAAGGTCACACTACAAAATCAGAGACAGGATTCAAAAAGTCAGTGTACAATTTGTGACCACTTTTTGCAACTTGCCTCTTACAACAATGGGCCCTAACTTAGCATTCTCCAAATCGTATAAGCCTCTTAAAACCTGTCTCATTCTAGAAATGCCTTTGTGCAATCTTGATGCAATACTCAAATTACTTTAGGCCTGCTAATTTTATACTGTGCACGTAATTCCAATTTCAATTATGAGATGTATGTATATTCATATGTTTCATTAAGAGTTCTTTATAATTTCACACTGAAGACTGCTGCAGGCAGTTTGAAGGCCTACTAAAGACAAGCTTGTTAGAACGAGAATATACTGCTGAATTTAAAGCCAGTCCCGATAATCAGAAACACATTCCCTTTTTTCCTTTGCTAAAAGAACTATGCTATTAATTAATTGAAATAGTTGCTGTGCACACGAAAGCAAGTATTGATTTATCAACTGCAGAAATGCTGTTAACATTGACGCGGTCAGGTGTGCTAAGTTGCAGGATTCTATGAACCTGCCTCCTGGACCAGCTGTGTGCATCAGCATGCCAGTGAGTTGATGTTCTTTTTCCTGTTTCAGCGTACCTGAGCAAAGCCAACCAGTTATTCCTTATGTTCTACAGATGAATTCAGCGCCAGCATGATAAGGATGTTTGTCTGTCTGTAGTTTGTACATGTGTACATCCCTCTACAGCCTATGGGGTTCTGTGTTCTGCTTCAACCTACATGGCTTTGCTGTCAGCTACAGTCTCTGAAGCGTTGGTACTGGACGAGCCAGAAGAAAAGATGGCAGAGTCGTCAGCAGGGGCTGGAACTGTACCAATTCATGTGGTGCATACAAATACTGGGACTGGTTGGGTCAGGCCTCCCCCAGCTGGAATTGGCCCATTTGGCTTGCTAACAAGCTTGGAGTTCAATGGGGCATATGCTTTGGAGGGAAGCTTAAAGTAGTATAACTGCTGCCTTTTTTAACAGCATCCTGTATGTGTTGATCAGCCTCTTGCGTACATGATGCTGACCTGTGATAATAGTATTCCCAGAAGAGGACATCGACTGTGCCCCTCCACACCCCAGCCCCATACAAATGTAGTATAGTTGAAAGAACAGCATGTACTCAAGCGGTGATGGGGAATTTGTGCCTTAAGGAGTCAAAACTAAAATACGTATTTCCTAAGTTTGAGAATAACAGTCAGAGGGGACTGACCCAACTCATGTGGACTGCTGTAGGTGGCTGGAGGAGGAGACTCAGTGAACACTAAGTCCTCAAACTTATCTACACATCTTTCTACGCCTTCTAGGCAACAGTGAGCTGTGGCATAATGCTGGAGTCTTATAAGAACCTGGTCTCCTCTGCTTCTTGAAGTGCAGTCCCTCGCTTATTGACCAGGGTGAACTGCTCCTTTTTAACTACCTACTGTGGTTAATGGCAGCGAGACTCAACTGTAGGAGAGGGGGAAGAAGCGGAGTGATGACATGCATTGTTAACAATCTATCAACAAGAACACACTCACCACGGGACATGGCTTAATTTCTGATGCAACCCCTGCCAATTCACTAGCCTAGGGACCTGGTTTGAATTTTGGTGGGTGGCATACTGTCTAGCAGGGTGATGGAGGACATCTGCCATCCTGGCCGGACTATGCCTGTCATATTTAAAGATCACTGCTGGCCCAATGGTGATCTCTTTGCCTTCAGAGGAATTGTTGCATAGCAGTTACTCAGAAGGGATTGGCTGTTTGGTATGCACTCCGTCTTTCATGCAGCAACGCGCAAAACTTTCTTTTTCAAAAACAAACCCCAAAGCAGAAGTTTGTCATTGAAAAACAAAACACTAATGACCCTCAACACTCTGGGAGTTTTGTCATAGTGTGTTGGGGTAATTTTTCTTTTCTTTCTATTCAATACAGTCAAGCTTTTCCTGGTGGTGACAAACAGAAAAAAACCATCAGACTGTTTGCGTCTAAGTAGGGAAGGAGATCTGATGCCTATGATAGCCCAAACACGTTGTGGTGTGAACTTAGGCACCAAAGACCATCTTCATGAGGATCAGTGACCCTCACGTTCCCTGCAGGGCTTGAACCCAGACTTCCTTGGAGGAGACTTTTTTTTCTGCAATAAAGTTACGATTTCCTGGAAAAAAATGTTTCAAGACTCCTACACTATGGAGAGCCTAGGAAAAAAACGTTACCCATCGTAGGTGCGGAAAAAAGAGAACTGACGTCAGCACGCTGCCGATGGCCTCTTTTGGCTTTGATTACTTCATGCAGAGTTGAGTGCGGAGCCATGGGCATTATGACGTACTCGTCGAGGTGGGAGAGCT
Source organism: Calotriton arnoldi (assembly GCA_963921515.1). Classification (NCBI taxonomy): domain Eukaryota; kingdom Metazoa; phylum Chordata; class Amphibia; order Caudata; family Salamandridae; genus Calotriton; species Calotriton arnoldi. Next base: position 1,645,085 of record CAWUFW010000230.1, read on the forward strand.
GGCGCACTGGGATATTCAAAAGGTGAGGAATCCACAGGCAGATGTATCCATCAGAAAAGCCCCATTACTGAATAATTGGAGCCGACATGAGCGAGTCATCAGGTACCAGGGAAAATGGTTGTTCGTCCCACTGTTTTTACTTCAGTGGTTATTAACACACATTGAATTTGGCCACTGAGGGTCAGCTCTACACACAAGGGGGCGACCTCTGGGTAGGGACACTCACTTCTTCACTGACCAAAGAGGTGCTCGATACTGAGCCCAAACAGCCTGAGTGTCCATCATAACACGGATTCGGATTATTTTACTCTGCATGAATGCCATGTAGCTTTTCAGAGGTCCTGTCCTGATGGTGGGACACAGCGCGAAGGAAAGCTTAGGACAGTGGGTCCCAGTCTGGACTTAACAATGGAGCATGTAGGTCATCTGCTGCAGACTGCTTTACGCCACTTTTCACATGGCCTGAATTCAGAGCACGGCAGCACTGAGTGAGTTGAAGACGGGGAAAAAAATAACAAAATCAAAGAAAAATGTGAGGCACTGGCCTGCGGGTATTTATCGTTAAGACGCAGGTGTTAGACCGTAAAAAAGCTGGCGCGCAGATGACGGGACCAAGACCATGCGTGATCCTGTCCACATAAAGTTCGAACAGGTTTTAATAGCAGTTTTCACTGCTGCCACTAGGTGTCAGAGTACCCTTAGGTTGGGAACAAAAGAGACCTAAGATGTAGGAAAACCTTTATTTTATTTCTTAAGAAAAGTTTATATTTTCACATGAAACTATTTAGGTAAATATAAACGTTTGCGCTGGGGAAACAAATGCATACTTAATAAAAATGACTATCTGATATTAGGGTACTATGTTAGTGTATTTGAGATCACAAAAATCTGATATTGGGGACTAAATTGATGAATTGAAAAGGAGAAACTGATGTCAGTGACGGAATTGGTTGCCACAACAATAGTTAAGTGGAAATGCAATTTGTTAAAAAGTACAGGCCATGGTACTTCGAGGAAGGCTACATTGGGCTTTAAGTAATGCACTGTCGAAGCCTCCCCTTGTCGCCAGGGCTTTACGTGGGCCGGGTCCTAAAAATCAGGTGCTGAGACGGGTCCCTATCGGGCTCTCCATTTTTGCCCTCATCCTCAACATAAAAAAAAATCTTAACAGTGCCACCCTTTTCTGCCTTTGAGGTAACTTCAAAGAGACTCGTTATAGTTCCTTCAGTCTCATCATTTCACAACTGAAGCATTTTCAATGTTCTATACAACGAAGCCATAGCTTATTTATCTTAGGCAACTAACAACCATTGACAAAGCCAATAGTTCTGTCTTGTTCTAGGTGTAATGTTACTTGTTGCATTATACCCAGTTCCCCAGATTCAAGGTCGACCGCCCTAGCCGTTAGGCCAACTCCTCTCCCCATATATCTGGATGCAATGACAGAAGCAGCAAAATACCAGTCGGGCGGCACACTATGCTAGGCACAGATTTTTAACTCGGGTGTTTTTAAGCCACGCCCTTAATTAAATTGGCCACGCCCCTTGTAGCCCCCATATCCTCCCCCCGTTTTTTCATTCTACTTAAAAGCCCTGGTTGTCGCTCAGATAATTTTCACTCCACATTGCAAGGTGTGGTGACGGCCTGTGTAGTACCGAAACTTGAGGCCCACCACCTGCAAAGTATATGGAGCCACCACCTACCACTTTTGCTGAGGGGCTTAGGTTACCCTCACCACCCATCGCACCCCCCCCCCCCCGCTACTGGTTGCCATCGGTGCTTTCAAGTTGTTGGCTTCGCTACTGCTTATTGGAATAGATCACAAGCATTAAGCAGAGGCCGCCGTGTATGCCCACGGCGCCAAAACACACTAGCAACGCTAACAGGCGGAGGTCCAGTATACAAGTCCTATTGGCTTAAATCATGTTTGTTTATTCCTCCCTCTTTTTCAGAAGATTCTCTCATTGGATCTCCCTCTTTGTTTCTTGCTAAATTCCTATCACTGCACCCTTATATCGTAGTCTACTTTAGTTTCAGTTTTCAATTTCTTCTTCCTGAATTCTTCTGTATGCCCTCCTTGCCCCCACTGAGCCTCACTCACTGATGTTTTACAACCCCCTCCTACCTACCCCATTCTTCCCCTTACATGTTCCCTCCTAACATCAACTCCTCCTTGCAGCTGTCTCCTTCATTCACTAGCAATACTCCTATCATTTAAAAACAACAAATTAATGCCTTTAATCTCCGATCCCTGCTCCACCCTTTGCTCATGAGTCGATGTGTGCTCCTGCTCTTGGCTCACGGTCACAGTAGAATCAAAGACTATTGAAACCTTAGTCTCACCTATTTCCTTTGCTCTTTTTACTTCGTCATTTTGACCTATTTCAAGATGGGCTTCCGCTTACACTACATTTTTAATAATCATTTGAGATCTGTGAATTCCTAAATATAATTATTTCTTTTAGCCTCAAGATCCTGGAGTTGACACTGGGGCTGTGATATTGTTGACTTTGTCAGTTGGTATTTGGTAACAAAAAACATAACACAGCTTAGAAGAAGCAAGGATAAACTGCAGAGAAGAGTCTTAAAAATCTTTCTGAGCAAGGCTACGTTAGAGACCTTGTTTCCAGAAGAAGTTGGGAGTATAGTTTAGGAGGCGTGACAGAGAACGCCCCAACGGGAGTGCCTAGAGGTGGCTACTCCAAGCACTGCAAAAGTATCAGAGATGTACTGGAGGAGGAAGGAGAAAACCTCTCCAATTAAATAAGACACACAGAATCTGGACTTTTATTCTAGTGTGGATGGGTAGCCATTAGTGAGCTGGAAAAAAAGCGGAGCAAGAATGTAATGTTGTAAGGCAGTGAGTCTGCAGACATCAACATTCTTTACCCACCGGAGGCTGTTACGGTATTACTAATGGAGGTTGGAAAAGAGTGCACTGACGTACTCCATCCTGGAATACATACACAGCAGATAGGTCAAGAAGTCTGAGTACTGAGAGGGATTCCCCATCAGTATTGCAAATATCAATCAAGGACTTCGAAAGGGCACGGCTACTCCAAAGAGTGTCCAGGCGCTAATAGAGCAAACCCAGCATAGCCCCGCAAACTACCAGAAGCAGCTGGACCTAGTAAGCGATCCCGAACAACCAGGTTTTTAAGGACTTTTGAAATTGGCCTTCATTTCCTATCTTACGGAGCTGCATAGGGAGGCGATTCCAAGAAAGCAGCAAGGAAAGAAAAAAGAAGCCTGCCCACTTTTTATGTTCAGTTTTAGGGACACACGGTAGCCCTGCATCGGTGGATTGGAGAATCCTAGCAGGACAGTATCGAATTAGCCTATCTGAGACGTGAGGAGGGCCTATTCCACAGAACGATCTGTATGCTAGGACCAAAGTTTTGAATTGGATCCTCTCCTTGACTGGCAGCCAATGCAGCTCCTTCCAGTAAGGCAGGATTGACACTCGCAGAGGAATCTTACATAGTAGCCTACATGCTGCATTTTGTAGACTTGCAGCCGACAAGCCCAGGTATAGAACATTAGCACAATCCAAACGAGAAGTAATAAGCACATGAATGACCGCTCTCTGTGCCTGGGAAGGAGGCAGAAGCAGGAATATTTTGAGAGACCTCAGCAGAGCAAAGCAAGATCCAACGACTGGTGCACTCTGAGGGGCCGTGGTCAATTGATTGTCAATGTTCATTCCTAAATTACAAACAGCCATAGCATACCAATGCAAACACTTTCAATATCATGAGACGAGTAAAGGGTCAGATTAGATTCCAGAGAGTGTGGATGCAGTGACACTACAATCTTTTGGATATGTGGGACATTTAAGCAGAGAATTACTCAAGCAACAGCTCACTAGGACAGAAAAGGGGAGAGCACCTGCAGACCTAACTCTTGGCAAGGTGGCCCAAACAACTAGTCAACAGGGAGATGAAAACATGACGGAAAGCAATGTTTTTAATCTGAAATGAGTGAACGTGTTTGTCTTCATAGTGAAGATGAAAGATCATTCACAAAGAAGGGGCGGGGGGTCCTGCGAACATTCTCTTTATTGCATTGGACAGCTTGAATGAGGGCGCAATCAAAAGGCAAAGATCTCTGATGTGAGAGATCTCATAGGTACATTGCTGCATGTTTGAAGTCAAATATGGTGGGGCTTGAGTTGCCTGAATTTTAAAAATAAGTAATGTTACCTCTAAATCTTCCAAGCACTGCAAGTCCTGTTTCGCCTGGGAGAGATGACCATTTTGTGCTTTCTTTAGTGAGAATACCGATTTTTACAGAGACCGGATATTACTGAAGTCAAATTACAAGTTAGCAAAAGACCTACATTTCAACAGAAACAGAAATCAATTTGCCTCTGTTTCTGCAGTCTTTAATTAAAGCCAACTTTCCTACATCCACATCTTGATGAACTGAGGTTCAATAAATGGGGATGAGGTATTGAAAATTCTGTCTATTTAGAGGTATGTAGCTGGGTGTCAATCACACAAATTGCAACCTAGCCCTCTCCCACTAAACTAAGGGTGCACATAAATATAGACAACCGTGGTTAGTAGGACTCGGTGAGGAAGGGAAGAGAGGCTGAGAAGCTAAGCCTCATAATGTTACCTAGTAGCTTCTTTGACTGAGATAATATATAAAACATTACTGCTTCAGGAAAGACCTGCTGTGTGCACCAGACATGTCAGAAATACCCCATAGGCCTCTGCTGAATGCCAGCGAGAACTCCAACAGCACTACAATGCACGTTCTCAGGGTCAATTATGGTCAGAATATCATCCCATGTGAACAGCAGGGCAATCTTGGTCCACCATGCTAATGCCTGACACTAAGGAGCAAGCTGTGGAAGAACCCATGTGTCTGAACCTGGTCCACGACAACTCCCTTGGTTACCCTTCAGACAAGAGGTGAGATCATGGACATGAATTAGAGGTAGGACATGCTACTACTGCCTTGTACTGTGATATCTCGGCCAATTCCTCTGCTAGCGTGGTCCAGAGATCATGAAAGCAGCAGCATGAAAATAAAATAAACATGGCATTAGTTGTTCTGTTTATCCTGTAATTCCAACTCTTTACCCTTCCTCTGTTTCCTTAGGAGCACACTGAAGGCTTTCGGTGGGCTAAGTGCGTGGCTTGGTGTCACTCTGTCATTAGCGGTCAAACGGTGCATGAAGTCATTTTCCTACCCATAGAAGTTCTGAACAAGTGAGGGTTTTTAAAGGCAGAGAACATTTCTAAATTGGATATGAATAGGGAATCGGGAGGTGGATTGGATTGGTGTTGCTATGTCCAGTCACAGACTAGAAATGATGCTGAGGACATGGGAGGGGGACCGCATGGACAAATGAGACTGAGACAGTCAACTTCGCTGTGATAAGGAAAGATGAAATAAACCACGAGTAGAAAATGTGCCACATAACTAGAAAGTGCAGGAAGAGAAAGGATGTTTAAGTCAGAAAATTAACTGAGGTATATATATATATTGTTTATTAGCCAATTAAAACCATAAACACAGCACAATGAACAAGTTACTTACCTTCGGTAACAATATATCTGTAAGAGACATCTATTAGTTATGGACTCTTTACCTTAGAATTATCCCCAGGCGTCAGACTGGATCCGGAGAATATTTCTTCAGCAGTACCCCTGCGTGTCGTAGATGGTGTCGGTCGACTCTGTGTTTATCGTTGGCGTCGTGATCGCCGGAATGACATTGCGGTATCTACTTAGACACCGACCCTGCGCCCTAACGTCAGTTCTTACACGACATTCCACGCCAGAAGCGCAGAGCCATGCAAGACACTGACCACTGGTGCATAAAACTAGGGCCCTGAAAGGGAGTCCCTTACCCTAGAAGTCAGTTCGCAGAACGGGGAGGATGGGTGGGGCGATAAGGAATCCATAACTAATATATGTCTCTTACAGATATATCGTTACTGAAGGTTAGCAACTTGTTCATCTGAAAGAGACTATTAGTTATGGAGTCCTTACCTTAGAATAGATACCCCAGCAATACCAACCACGGAGGTGGGTCTGCGAACCAAGTTCACACCAGGATGTCCTGAAGAATGGAGCAGCCAAAGAAGCCTTCTCCCCAGACTTGGCTGTCCAGACAGTAATGTTTAGTGAAAGTGTGCAATGAAGCTCACGTGGCTGCCTGGCAGATGTCATGAAGGGGGACTCCACATCCCAAGGCAGTAGTGGCTGCAGTCGCCCAGGTGGAATGGGCGTGCAACCCTACTGGAGGTTCCTTTTTCGACAAGGAATAACAAATTTTAATGCAAAGAACGACCCATCGAGAAATGGTTTGCTTTTGCACAGCCAGACCTTTCTTGGTGCCCACATAGCCAACAAAGAGCTGATCATCCACCCGGAATTGTTTTGATCGATCCAGATAAAACGAGAGCGCACGTTTTGGATCCAGATGGTGGAGCCTCTCCTCCTCTTTAGAAGGATGTGGGGGCTGGAAGAAGGTGGGCAAAGTGATGGTCTGTCCTTTGTGGAACGAGGTAACCACTTTGGGAAGAAAAGAAGGTCGAGTTCGAAGGACAACCTTGTCCGGATGAACAGCAAGGAAAGGAGGCTTAGAAGAAAGAACCTGAAGCTCACTCACCCTGCATGCAGAGGTGATGGCAACCAGAAAAGCAGTCTTTAAGGTCAAGAGTCTGAGAGGACAATCATGTAGCGGCTCGAAGTGAGTGCACATAAGGTAAGTCAGAACAAGGTTCAAGGCCCTCTGGGGCATTACGAAAGGAATAGGAAGAAACAGGTGAGTAATGCCCTTAAGGAAACGATTTACAATAGGAGACTTGAAAAGAGAAGGCTGATCAGGAAGGCGAAGAACAGCCTAAATGGCCGAAAGATAGCCCTTGAGGGTGCCCAGAGCAGAGCCCTGCTGGGCCAAAGAAAGCAGGAAGAGGAGAACCTCAGAAATGGGGGCAGAAAGGGGATCCACAACCTTTGCTGCGCACCATGCCACAAATTTGTTCCATCTACAGGCGTATAATGTTTTGGTAGGAGGACGCCTGGTTGCCAAGATAACATTACAGACTTCAGGAGGAAGGTCGAAGGCTGTCAACTGTCGCCGCTCAATCTCCACGCAAGGAGGTGGATACTGGACAGGTTCGGGTGGACCGAAGATCCTCCCGAAAGGGCAGTCTGATCGGAGGATCGATGGACATGTTCAAGAGCTCAGGATACCAGATTCTTCGTGCCCAGTCCGGAGCCACAAGAATTACTTGGGCCCGGTCGCGCTTGATCTTCTTCAGCACTCTGGGCAGAAGTGGTATAGGCGGAAAGGCGTATAGAAGACCGCAACTCCACTCGCTACGAAAAGCGTCGCCTAGCGAGTGCTGCCTTGGAAGTTCCAATGCGCAGAACTGCTGATATTGCGCGTTCTCTTCGATGGTGAATAGATCTAACCAAGGCTCTCCCCACTGCTGAAAGAGACCTTGTACCACCTCCGAGTGAAGACGCCATTCGTGATCCATCAAGCACCGGCGGCTGAGTTCATCCGCCCTGGCGTTCAGGGAACCAGCAAGGTGTTGAACCACCAGGGACATGCTCTGATGTTCCAGCCATTTCCAGAGACGAAGGGCCTCCTGACAGAGGGTCCACGACACCACTCCGCCCTGTTTATTGCAATACCACATGGCAGAAGTGTTGTCTGTGAACACCTCCACTACTCTTCCTTTGACAGAAGTAAGGAATGCCTTTAGTGCTAGATGAATCGCCTGGAGCTCCAGAAGGTTGATGTGGAGCCCGGACTCCGCCGGAGACCAGAGGCCTCTGATCTCCGCCTCTCCCATGTGGCCTCCCCATCCCATGAGTGACATCTGTCACCACTGTGAAATCTGGTTGGGGAAGGGAGAGGGATCTGCCGTTGACCCAATCCTCGTTCGTGAGCCACCACTGCAACTGATGTGCAGTCCCCGCCGAGATCTGGACGACATTAGACAGATTCCCCTGATGCTGCGCCCACTGGAACTTCAGGTCCCACTGCAGAGCCCGCATATGCCACCTGGCATGATCCACCAGCAGGATGCAGGAGGCCATGAGGCCCAGCAGCCTCAGGGTCATTCTCACCAAAATCCGGAAGAGAGGCTGGAACATCAGTATCATGGCCCGAATATTCCGGACTCGCTGTTCAGGAGGATAGGCCCGAAACTGCGCTGTGTCCAGAACCGCTCCGATGAAAAGGAGCTTCTGAGAAGGTTGCAGGTGCGACTTCGGCACGTTGATAGTGAACCCCATAGAACGCAGTAGGTCCGCCGTAGTCTGGAGGTGGGCGACGACAGCCTGGGGCGAGCTCGCCTTCAACAACCAGTCGTCGTGATAAGGGAAGACTGGAACCCCTGATCTGCGCAGATGAGCTGCGACCACCGCCATCACTTTCGTGAACACCCGAGGGGCGCTGGTAAGGCCAAAGGGGAGCACAGTAAACTGAAAATGCTCATGGCCTACCGTGAACCGTAGGTAATGCCTGTGGGCCGGCAGGACGGAGATGTGGAAATAAGTGTCCTGGAAGTCCAACGCTGCCATCCAGTCTCCAGGGTGGAGGGCAGACAGGACCTGAGCCAATGTCAACATTTTAACCTTCTCCTTCCGGAGGAAGCGGTTGACGTCCCTGAGGTCTAAGATAGGACGCAGCCCTTTGTCCTCCTTGGGCACCAGAAAGTAGTGGGAGTAGCAGCCACGACCTACTTCTGGCACAGGGACTCGCTCAATGGCTCCCTTGGCCAAGAGAGCTGCAACTTCCTAACGGAGAAGGGCCAGGTGATCCTCCGACATGCGCTGGAATGCAGGTGGCATTAAGGGAGGAGTAGTCTCGAAGGGGAGGGAGTAGCCCCTTCGGACTATCTGCAAAGCCCACCTGTCCAACGTGATGTTGTGCCAGTGGGGGAGGTGATGGTGGATCCTGCCGCCCACTGGCGACTGGTGGCCCTGAAAGCTCGCACTAGGAAGGTTTGGAGGCTGCTGCAGAGGGGGCACTGGTGGACTGGCCCGCCTGCTGGTCCCCAGACCCACGGCGATGGGTTTCACGTCCCCGGCCCCGCAGAGGCTGGACAGCCTGCGCAGGCCTGTGGCTCTGGGCAGAACGAGGTGGGGCACCCCTTCCGTAGCCACAAAAGGGGCGAAAAGTAGACTGCGCGGGGCGAGAGGTGGTAGCGAGGCCCAAGGATCTGGCCTTAGCCCTAGAGTCCTTGAAGCGCTCCAGCGCAATGTCCGCCTTGCCACCAAACAAGCGGCGGCCATCAAAGGGCATGTCCAAAAGAGTCAATAGGACATCGCCCGAGAAGCCAGTGGACCTAAGCTAGGCGTGGCGTCTCAGGGCTACAGACGTTGAAATCGTCCTGCCTAGCGAGCCGGCGGTGTCCAGCCCACAGCGAATGGCGAACTTTGCTGCATCCCTCCCTTCAGCGACTGCATGGGAGAGTACGGCTCAGGCCTCCTCCGGGCACTGTGGTAGCATCTGCGCAACCGGATCCCACACAGAGTAGGTGTAACAGCCCAAGAGACATGCGCTGTTCACCGACCGCAGTCCTAAGCTGGCAGAAGAAAACATCTTCTTCCCAAAGTGATCTAGCTTCTTGGATTATCTATCTGGGGGAGCAGTAGGGAACGCGCCTTTGGATGTTGAGGCTTGGACCACCAAGCTCTCAGGGGTAGGGTGTTGGGAGAGGAAAATGGGGTCGCCTGGGGCCGGGCGGTGGCGGCGGGCAATCGTCCTATCCACAAGAGCCCCTTCTGCTGGACTTGGACCAGGTGCCCAGAAGGATGTCTCTGAGGGCCTCATTGAATTGCAGCAGGAGTTCCGTAGAGGCTGCTGCTGGTTGAAGCACCGCAGTCAGGAGGTTAGTCCGGACTGCCACTGTAGGTAGCTCAAGGCCCAAGGCCTCAGCCGCCCTACGCAACACCACAGCGTAGGAGGCTCCCTCCTCCATTGCCACGGTAGGAGGAGAAAGCATACCAAGGTCTGGGAATGTATCCAGACCACTGGCCTCACCCAGTTCCTCTCTCCAGTCCGGTTCTTCCAGCTGGTCTGCTAGAGGGTCAATAGACTCCTCCCAGTCCTCCTCACCCTCCTCTGGCTGCCACTGAGGGCGATAAGGAACGCCAGGATAGAACAGAGGTACAAAAGTATCAGTTGGCGCCAGTACCGGCGTTGGTCGACGCCGGTCCGTGTCGAGGGGGAGGCCGGGGTCGACGCCGGCTGAGGACACAACCGGCGTTGGAGGGGGCGGAGGTGTCGTCAATGGATTTGGCACCAGAGGAGGTGTTGTAAGGTCAACCGGCGGCGATCCGGATGCAGGCCTGGAGCCCTGGGGGCCAAGCGGCGCCAGAGCCGAAGACACCGGCATCGAAGGCCTAGAACCCCCAGCCGAGTCCACGGGGCCCGAAGGCGCGCAGGTAGAGTCGGGCTGCCCAAAGATGGAGTGGAGGGCTTCGTAAAAGCTACGAAGTTGGGCAGGGGCGCCCCGGCTCCCGGGAAGGGAGGGAAGCTCGGAACCAACCCAACAGGCTCCACAGGCAGAGCTGGACGTCAACCTTCCGCATCCCGTGTCGCGTCGGCCGACGGACGGGGAGAAGGCGAAGAGCGACGGTGCTTCTTCGCCTTCTTCTTGTGCTTCGATTTACCCGAAGACGAAGACCTCGAAGAGGAGTGATCCTGGTGACTCCGCAACCGGTCCGACGACCTCCCTCTCGACCGGGATCTCGAGCGGCGCGGAGCTGACTGCCGGGCCTTGAGAAGCTTTCGGGACCGTTCCCGCAAAGACTTCGGGTTCATGGCCCGGCAGTCAGAGCACGACTTTGGGTCGTAGTCGCGCTCCAGGCACCAGAGGCACACGAGATGTGGGTCCGTGACCGACATCAACTTGTGACAGGAGTCTCAAGGTTTGAAGCCGGTCCTTCGATGGGACATCCCTTGCACCAGGAGTCGAATGACTCGAAAAAAGAAGTCGACAAAAATTCGAAAAAACTCTAGTAAAAAACTCTCTTCGGAACTGCGCTGGCTGGCGCGGAAAAAGAAACTACTGACGTCAGCGCGCAGGGGCGGCGTCTAAGTAGATACCGCGACGTCATTACGGCGATCACAACGCCAACGACGAACGCGGAGTCGACGGACTCCACCTACCGACGCGCAGGGGTACTGCTGAAGAAAAATTATCCAGATCCAGTCTGACGCCTGGGGGTAATTCTAAGGTAAGGAATCCATAACTAATAGTCTCTTTCAGATACACAATACAATACTCAAATACACAAAACAAAAACATCATATATCTTCATCAACCATAAAACATCATAATAATTGATCTTTACCTTTTCTTTCAACCCTTCCTGTCTATAGGGATAAAAATGCCAAATACAGGTGATTAAAAATCTCAAGATGACTTGATCAAGCACCGACAATATCCCTAGTTAGAGTAAGGTAAAAAATTTGCGGATAGCCAATTGTCGTTCTCCTAAATACGCCACTATAGGTGTTAAAGTTCTTGTGTTCAAAGAGCGGGAATAGGTACTATGCTAAGTGCACAATGTTTTTCAGCCAGTGACAGGAATGAAATGAAGCAAGATGTGCACATGTCACCAGGAAGTGGTTGGAAATCAGGTGAAATATAAAGGGGTAAAAAAAAAAAAAAAGGACAGCAAAATGCCAATTTGACAAATTACACTGAGGAGGAGGAGATGGAAGTAAACATTGGAGCTGCGGAGGTGAGGGTAATGAGGGATCGAAGGTGAAGAGCATGTAAAGGGAAACAACAATGAGATAAACCAGTCTGTGGAGATGAATTTTCTTTAAGGAACTTTCCCTACTAGAAGAATGGATGACAGCACATGCCTGTGGAACCCAGAACATAGCATAGGCGACTGTAGTATATGGATTGCTAGAACGCATCCTGAATGCAGGTGACAGAAAAAAGCCTAATACAACAGGCAATCTAGATTTGTGTGTACAGTCATGCATTTTGACATTCTCTGGCATTATTCAGCACGACACCCAAGTGGGAAGTACCCAATATTACAGTTCTTGTGGGTTATTCAGCGCCAAGATACCCTTCTGGGTGAATGTGCGCTTTACAAATACACATGCTATGTTCTAATTTAATTGCCACATAGTAAACCTAAAAGGATTCAGGCCTGAGAATTCTAATGAATCAACCAGGCACATGTGCCAGCTCCCACAAGGGAAGATTTCCTAGCATGCAAGGGTCTTTTTCAGCAGGCCTTCCTAGTGCCACCATGTCCTCATCCTGCAGGCTGGCACTGTCATCTTGCCTGCTAACCATGAAACCCACCTTGAATGGATCCACATTGGAAGGGATGGCAAACAGTCATGTAGTAATACGGACTGGAACAGAAGTACGAGGTGCATGAAACAAAGGCAGATCTCAGCTGCAGATATCGTACATCATTTGTGTGTGAATTATTGTAATAGTTTTACCTCACAGCTTCTTGCCACAGAATTCTTATGTGGACTGTGCAGATGCTCACAGTGCACACTTGCTGCTACTACTCTACACCCCCTTCCCTTGGAATACATGGTAAACCCCTATGCAAAGACCAGCACCACAACTGTGGTGACACTGCAGACTGAAAACAATGCACCTCGGAGCATCTCAGCACAGCAGCTGCCACTTCCTTGTGAATATATTTTTAAGTATTAAGAATGAGAAGGAGGGGTGCAGCAGAAAATCAGCAGAGATGATCACATCAATACATCATTTATTTAGTTTAAACAACCTCCTATGTTGTATGTTAACCTATTAATGAAATTAGTCATTAGGTCAACCGAAGGTTTTCCTAACTCTTTCAGAAAGTTTGCTATGTTTGGAATGTACAAATATAGGCCTGACAGAACTGTTTGTGGTCCAAGCTCAAACACTCGAAAAAACTGGAGCTGCGGCATCTAAACCCCTCTCCGACCTAATCTGCTTAAGGAAAACAATAAGATCATGTATATCAATTTGGGGCCCTTGTGTGAGTAAGATGCACATATGTTACAAGATGATTGGTTGAGTGTGACACCAATATCACAGTTGAAACCCATCAACCACTAATGCCAACAACCGTGCAATGAGAAACCAATGCCGTTCTATTGATAGCAAACAACCCCTTGTGTATTATGATAACGGACCTGTGATCTGCAAATGATTCGTTGTTCTCTGCATTGAGCGTTCCAGCAGTAGCAAACATGATGGTAGTGTCCAGATCAGCAATAATCCCTGATACCGAACTCCCTGCAGTGATGCAAGCCTGTGTACCCTTGTTTCCAGCTTGAAGGGCAGACAACACCAATGAAACCTAAAAAGAAAGAAGAAAAAAGGATTATAACAGTATCTGCAGAGATCTATGTTATTGAAAAATATTGCTCAAGGCAGTGATGTGGTGACATTAGTTGATTTAATGGGATCTTCGGGTGCCTTATATTATTTTCATTAGATGTCACTAAACACTGTCCATGCCATTGTTTATGAACTGGATTAAAAAAAGCATGCACGACTAACCTCTAAATTCAGTTCAATGACCTACAATACCCTCTCATTTGGAAGTGCCATCTGTGAGATGTGTTTTGGTAGTGCCGGAAGGTGGCGTTGATGCTTTTCCACTCTAGAGGTGATCTTAGAGCCACATACAAGTGCCTCACCAGGCACCCTGAAGTCAGTTTCTTTCATGAACTCTTCTGCGCCCTTAGACGTGGAGCCCATCAGGTGATAGAACGAAACAGAATGCAGATTCCTAGATAAGAATCTTTTAGGATGAAAGAGAGCCTGCAACAGAAAGGGGAGAGGGTGGCGAGGAATCTGCATTTAGGTAGAGTATCCATCAGGAATTGTGTTACCGAAGGTAAGTAACTTGTTGCTCTAACCGCAGATTCCTCACCTTTAGAATAGATACTGAAGCAGTACTTCTGAAGGTGGAGGGTCTGTGGAATGGCTCAGACAAAGTCCCAGCAGACCAAGCGGGCTAAATGCCCATCTCGATGGACCGGACTGTTGAATCGGTAGTGCTTCATGAATGTGTGCTGTGAGGAGGCTGGTTAAAGAAGGTCCGAAGAGTTGTGGCTTGTCTAACATGAAAGGGCGTCACAACTTTTGGTAGGGACACAGCTCAAGTCCTTTACACCAGTTTGTTCAGAAAAAAGGTGGTATAGGGAGGGGTGAAATTCATTCACCCCTCCTACAGATGTTATTGCAACCAGGAAAACTGCTCTGAGGGTGAGTAGGCGCAATGGACATCAGTGCATTGGTTAAGCAGCAATACACACTAGAAACATTAGAACAGATTTAAGTCCTAGTGTGACATAACAAAGGGCCAAGGTGGAAACATGTCTAAAAAACATTTTAGAAGACGCATCATAACCGGTGTTTTGAATAAGGACGTTGGTCTGGCAAATTTAAAAAAGCCACCAGGTAACCTTTAACCGTGTCCATACCAAGGCCCAAAAGCCTCAGAGCCATCCTCACTGAGACCCATGACAGAAGATAAAATACCGAGATCATATCCTAATGTCCTGGATTCAGTAGACATTGGGGCACATCAAGATCTGCGCATGGCCTCAGTGGAGAAGACGCCAGCTCAGTCGGACTCCACAATGGTTGGCAGGAAGAACCACAGAGTGCTGTGATTGCACTTTTTTGCTTCAGAACGTGCTGCATTTCTAAACAAACGAGTTGGGACATTGAAGTTTTAATTATGAAATAAAAGGACTATCATCTGCCAAATAATGTAATGCAGTTTTCTCCAGCCTGTTTTTGACTGTTTTTGTATTCCCTGCTTAGCTCTGGTACAAGCCATTAATGATGGATATGTCACTGCAAGTAATTCATCTTAAGTGTTGTTACCACTTCCTTGTTGAATATGAATGGGAATTCCAGTTGTTTGTTTTCTGTTGTGTATATTTCTGAACATTACAATTTAAGTTGATCATTCAAATTTAATATTAAACTGTAAGGGGATAGTTCCCTCTTCTGGAAAGTGGTTAATAGGCCTTGCTTTGCGGAGGGTCTGGCCTGCATCTATGCCATCATATTTCCGAACAGCAATGGGTCGGCCATTTTGAAGCGGTTTATAACCAGGGGGACCGTGGGGGTGATATAATTCCTGCTGGAGAAGTCATAGCTTGCAACCCAGGGGTTTTTACTTTAGATGATGTTACACACGGTATCTTGGGCCTGTCGGCGATAAGGCCCCAGGGCCTGATAGTATCCCGCCAGATTTGTTTAAAGCCAATGTAGAGGTTTGGGCACCACTCTTGACCGGGGTCATGAATGCGGCCGCCCTGGAGGGAATACTGCCCTCCTGGTCTACAGCCGTGATTGTTCCTGTTTTCAAGAAGGGGGACAAGGACAATACACAATGTTACGGCCCAATATCTCTATTGGATGCGATGATTAAGGTCTTGGGGAGGGTGATTTTAAAAAGGCTAGGGAAGTGTGCACAGAAGAAGAATATTCTGAGTGATGCCCAATATGGTTTGAGGTCGGGGAGGTCTACTTCAGACCAGTGTCTGAACCTCCATTTAAATATTAATAAATATACAGTTGCCCGGTCTGAATCTTTACATCTAGCATTTATGGACTTGACGTCCGCATTTGACAGGTTGAACCGGGCGAAACTCTGGGCTTTGCTTAGGGATATGGAGGTTGACCTAGTATTATGGTCCTTTTAGCCCATCTTCACTTACAGATCTCTGATTCGGTGCGTTTTTCTCAGGGCGCTGCTTGGACTCGCTCATTTCCTACCAGCTACGGCGTTCATCAAGGATGCATTCTTGCCCCTTTATTGTTTACTTTTTATGTGAATGGGCTTGAGTCCGATATATTATCAGTCTTGGCAGACTCCAAAAGGTTGGTGATAGATCTCTTC
The DNA here is from genome assembly GCA_963921515.1 of Calotriton arnoldi. Taxonomy (NCBI): domain Eukaryota; kingdom Metazoa; phylum Chordata; class Amphibia; order Caudata; family Salamandridae; genus Calotriton; species Calotriton arnoldi. The sequence goes on from CAWUFW010000230.1 coordinate 1,660,969, forward strand.
CTGTTTATTATACGTGGATGACACGGACCACCAATGGGTTGGATCTACTCTTGGCCAGGTATGTGTCATTTATGGGAAAGCTTGATCTGTCGGTTAACGTCTCGAAGTCGTAGTGGGCCCAAAGAAGCAAGACCGTTAAGGTAGCTAATTCTACTTTGGGTAAAGTTATGGCGTATCCTTACTTAGGTGTTTTATTTGATGCTAAAAATTGTTGGAAGCCATTAGTTGAGGCAAAAAGATCTGAGCTTGTTAAAAATATTGGGGAGGTTTCTGGTTTTGCACATAGGTTAGGCTCCAGGGTGCCAAGGGACCTTTTAAAAATCTACCAGGCTAAAAGCATATCACAACTTCGATATGGCAGCAAGGTATGGGGTTATGCCAAGTTGGATAGGATTAAATTGTCTGAGAATACATTTCTACACCAGATGATATAGGTTCCACATACTACCCCAGCTTTTTCGGTGCAGGCGGAGATTGGGCTTGCACAAGTGTCGGACCGGATATTCCTAAACTCGCTTTTGTGTTAGATTAAGATCTGGAGTAGGGATGAATTGAAGTTAAATCAGTCGATCCTTGCAGACTGTAAGGCCCTCGATCAGGCTTATAAAATACAGTGGATAGCCTATGTTAAGGCAGCTTTTGCTTCCAAAGGTAGGCCCGACATTAATGAGTATCCCACTTATCTCTCCATGAGTGAGCTTGCGTGTGTTAATAGGTTGTTTTTATACCGCTCGGGTTTGAAGAGAGAGTATCTGGAGTTGCAGAAACCATCAATGTGGGGTCATATGTTGTTAACAACAGTGCAGGGGCTGGAGCCGTATCTTGCCAAGATTCGTTCACAACAAGATAGGTTCTTATTGGCCAAGTTTAGGTTTAATAACTGCATCATCTGTTGGCATCTCTATGTGGGTGGGCATGGTCTGAGGCAAGGTTGCCCTGCGGCGCAATAATAAGTCTCGCAGGACATTTTGCATTTTGCAATGTTTTGTTCGTATTTTAGCTGGCCGAGGAAGTGGTTCTTAATTCCTCTGCTGAAACCCCTGAATTTTAACCAAGTTAGGGCAACCTTGATGTATCTTTAGATGCTTCCCACTGACTGTGCTACTTTTACTCTTTTATCATTTTTGCGAGCTGCTATGGTGTCCAGGAGACGAGACCTGACCAAGGCAGACTCCAGTGGGGTAATAGAGGGCTGTGGCACATCTTGTTTTAAAATACTGCTGCTATTTGTTTTAGCTGTTGCAATTTGCCGCTTTTTCTACTTGTTTTATATTTAAACGGGCTAAAAAGCTTTTTATTAACTGTGTTAAACGTCGAGGGTGTAATCGGGGAGCTGAAGGTCTCTCTGCACTGCTGCGTGTTGCAGGGTGCAGTTAGGCTATCTCCAGACCTCTTTTCCCCGTTCCCTCTAACCTTAGAGAACGCGGTGGAGCTGGCTCCCTCCTTTCCTCCTGCTCAGCGTTTTTCCTCCTCGCCGACCCAAGCGATCTTGGGTCGGCGGTCTAGTTGTTGACCCGCCAGACTCGAAATTCCCCTACTTAATGGGAGCCGCGCAGTGGACCCGGGCAGCGGGCGTGCCGCTGGCGCGCCAAAGGAGCGCCTAAGGCAAGCCCGTCTGTGCCCGTCCGCTGCCAGCGCCAGCCATGCTGCCCGCTTTTACCTTCAGCCAAGATTCCCTGGGCCAGGGAGCAACTACTAGGTGTGAACAAACTGGCCTGTCCGGGGTCAGCCAGTAATAATCTGTCCACGGCTTGTCAGGAGTTGTGCTGTAGTTTTTGCTCCTTTTCATTAGGGAGGAGGGATGAGAGGACTAACAATGGTAATGTTGATGGTAATACTGATGTAAAGTCACCTACAACCCACCCTAGGGCCACTAGTTCTAACGCACAAGTTACTTACTTGTGTAACGATATATCTGTAAGAGACATTAGTTAGTGATAGATTCCTTACCGTAGAATATCCCCAGGTGTCAGACTGGATCCGGAAAGTTTTTCATCAGCAGTACCCCTGCGCGTCGGTAGGCGTCGTCGTAAGGCTCCGCGTACGTCGCTGGCGTCGTAGCCGCCGAGATGACGTCGTCGGAGCTACTTAGACGCGCCCACGCGTGCTGACGTCAGTTCTGTACACAACTTTTCCGCGCCAGGAGCGCAGAGCCATGCCAGAGACCGACTACTGGTGCAATAGAACTAGGGCGCTGAAAGGGATGACCTGAACCCTAGAGAACAGTTCGCAGAATGGGGAGGATGGGCGGGCGTGTAGGAATCTATCACTAACTAATGTCGCTTACAGATATATCGTTACACAAGCAAGTAACTTGTGCATCTGAAAGAGACACGTTAGTGATAGATTCCTTACCTTAGAATACATACCCAAGCAATACCAACCCCGGTGGTGAGTCTGCGAAGTGAGATCACACCAGAAAGTCACGGAGAACCGACCGGCCAAAGAAGCCGTCTCTCCGGACCTGACTGTCAAGGCAATAGTGCTTTGTGAAAGTATGCAGCGAGGCCCAAGTGGTCGCCTGACAGATGTCTTGCAGGGGACACCGCGTCCCAATGCTGTAGTAGCTGCTGTCGCCCTGGTAGAATGGGCACGCAGCCCAACCGGAGGTTCCTTTTTAGCCAGAGAGTAACAGGCTTTAATGCACAAGACAACCCATCGTGAGATAGTCCTTTTGTGCACAGCCCGGCCTTTCTTGGCGCCCACGTAGCCAACAAAGAGCTGGTCATCCACCCGGAACTGCTGTTTGCGGTTGAGATAGAACGAAAGCGCAAGTTTTGGGTCCAGACGTTGGAGCCTCTCCTCTTCTCTTGAAGGGTGCGGAGGCGGAAAGAAAGTGGGCAGAGGTACAGTTTGTCCAAGATGAAAGGCAGAGACTACTTTAGGTAAAAAGGAGGGACGCGGTCGAAGCACAACCTTGTCCGGATGAATTGCCAGGAAAGGAGGTTTACAGGAAAGAGCTTCAAGCTCACTCACCCACCGAGCGGAAGTGATGGCCACCAGGAAGACAGTTTTCAAAGTCAATAACCGCAAAGGACAGTTATGAAGAGGCTCAAAGGGAAGGGAGCGCACATTAATTATGTGAGAACCAGGTTCAAGTACCACTGAGGCATGACAAAAGGAACAGGAGGGAAAAGGTGAGTAATGCCTTTGAGAAATCTGTTAACAACAGGAGACTTGAAAAGAGAGGGCTGATCAGGCAGCCTAAGAAAGGCTGAAAGAGCAGAAAGGTAGCCCTTGATAGTGCCCAGAGCAGAGCCCTGCTGGGCCAAAGAAAGAAGGAACAGTAGGACCTCAGAAAGAGGGGCAGAAAGGGGATCCACAGCCTTTGCTGTGCACCATGCCACAAATGTTTTCCACCGACAGGCGTATACCGTTTTAGTGGAGGGACGCCTGGCTGCCAGAATCACATTACAAACTTCAGGAGGCAAGTCAAATGGAATCAGCTGTCGCCGCTCAATCTCCACGCAAGGAGGTGGAGGCTGGACAGGTTTGGGTGGAGGACCGTCCCCTGTTGCTGCGACAGGAGATCCTCCCGTAGAGGCAGTCGGATTTGGGGATCCACGCTCATACTGAGTAGCTCAGGATACCAAACTCTTCGAGCCCAGTCCGGCGCCACAAGAATGACTTGGGCCCGGTCGCGTCTGATCTTCTTCAGCACTCTGGGTAGAAGTGGTATAGGCGGAAAGGCGTACAACAGACCGGAACTCCACTCGTGCCGAATAGCGTCGCCGAGTGAGTGCCGCCTTGGAAACTCTAACGCACAGAACTGCGGACATTGCGCATTCTCTTTGGTGGCGAATAGATCTAACCAAGGCTCTCCCCACTGTTGAAAGAGACCTTGTGCCACCTCTGAGTGAAGACGCCATTCGTGATCCAACATGCACCTGCGGCTGAGTTCGTCCGCCCTGGCGTTTAGGGTACCTGCCAGGTGTTGAACCGCCAAGGAAATGCCTTGCCGTTTCCAGCCACGTCCAGAGACGTAGAGGCTCCTGACATAGGGTCCACGACCCCACCCCGCCCTGCTTGTTGCAGTACCACATGGCGGTGGTGTTGTCCGTGAACACCTGCACTACTCTCCCCTTGACAGAGGGAAGGAATGCTTTCAGTGCAAGTAGGATCGCCCTGAGCTCCAAAAGGTTGATATGGAGCTTGGACTCCGCCGGAGACCAGAGGCCTCTGATCTCCACCTCTCCCATGTGGCCGCCCCATCTCAGGAGGGAAGCATCCGTCACCACTGTGTGCTCCGGTTGGGGAAGGGAGCGGGATCTGCCGCTGACCCAACGCTGGTCCGTGAGCCACCACTGCAAGTCCTGTGCAGTGCCCTCCGAGATCTGGACGTAATCGGACAGATTTCCCCGATGCTGCGTCCACTGGAACTTCAGGTCCCACTGCAGAGCCCGCATATGCCATCTGGCATGATTGATCAGCAGGATGCAGGAGGCCATGAGGCCCAGCAGCCTCAGGGTCTTCCTGACCGAAACCCAGGACCAGGGCCGAAAGATCTGAATCATAGCCCGAATGTCCCGGACTCGCTGTTCGGGAGGATAAACCCAGAACTGCGCCGGAACCGCTCCGATGAAGAGGAGCATCTGAGAGGGAATCAGGTGTGACTTTGGCACGTTGATGAAAAACCCCAGCAAATGCAGGAGGTCAGCCGTAGTCTGGAGGTGGGAGACGACTGCCTGGGGCGATCCCGGCTTCAACAGCCAGTCGTCGAGATAGGGGAAGACTGAAACCCCTGATCTGCGCAGATGAGCTGCGACCACCGCCATCACTTTCGTGAACACCTGAGGGTCGCTGGTAAGGCCGAAAGGGAGCACAGTGAACTGAAAGTGCTTGTGGCCTACCGTGAACCGTATGTAACGCCGGTGGGCCGGCAGGATGGGAATATGAAAATAAGCATCCTGCAAGTCCAACGCTACCAGCCAGTCTTGCAGGTCTAGGGCAGACAAGACCTGAGCAAGCGTGAGCATCTTGAACTTCTCCTTCCGGAGGAAGCGATTGACGTTCCGGAGGTCTAAGATAGGACGCAGGCCCTTGTTCTTCTTTGGAACCAAGAAGTAGTGGGAATAACAACCACGACCGACTTCTGGTGTTGGAACGCGCTCGATGGCCCCCTTGGCCAAGAGGGCCGCAACTTCCTGCTGGAGAAGTGACAAGTGATCCCCCGACATGCAGTGGTACTGGCTGGAGGGGTAAACTCGAAGGGGAGGGAGTAGCCCCTTCGGACTATCTGTAGAACCCACCTGTTCGAGGTGATGGTGCGCCAGTGGGGAAGGTGATGGCGAATCCTGCCACCCACTGGCGTCCGGTGGGCCTGAAACACTGGACTAGGAAGGTTTTGAGGCAGCGGCGGCAGGGGCGGTGGTGGATTGACTCGCCCGCTGCCCTCGGGACCCACCACGGGGGGCCCCACGACCGCGGCTGCGCTGAGACTGCGGCTGCGCAGGCCTGCGTGTCTGAAAGGAACATGGCTTGGGCACCTGCTTGGGCGCCTCGACCCTGACCTCGAAAGGAGCGAAAAGCGGGCCACGAGGAAGTACGTGTGGTGGCGAGACCATAAGGACTGGGCCGTAGCCCGAGAGTCCTTAAAACGTTCCAGGGTGCTATCCGCCTTGTCACCAAAGAGGCGTGTGCCATCAAAGGGCATGTCCAACAAAGTGTTCTGGACATCCCCGAGAAGCCAGTAGTTCTGAACCAAGCGTAGCGGCGAGCGCCACCGTTGTGGAAAGTGCCCTGCCGAGGGAATCGGCCGTGTCAAGCCCACAACGGATAGTAAATTTAGCGGCATCCCTCCCTTCGGTAATGGCCTGGGAGAGTACCGCCCAAGCTTCCACAGGACACTGAGGCAGCACCTGTGCCACGGTGTCCCACACAGAGTGGGAATAACGGCCTAATAGGCACGCAGTATTCACTGCCCGCAACCCAGAACTGGCAGAAATGAAAATCTTTTTCCCAAACTGCTCCAGTTTCTTAGATTCCTTGTCTGGAGGAGCAGAAGGGAATGCGCTCGGAGAGGCAGAGGCCTGGACAACCAGACTCTCAGGTGTGGGGTGTTGTGTGAGAAAGCCTGGGTCGCCCGGCGCCGGGCGATGACGGCGTGCCACACCCTTATCCACAGGAACCCCTGTGTTAGGCTTGCTCCAGGTGCTCAATAGGATATCAGTGAGTGCATCGTTGAAGGGCAGCAGCGGCTCCACGGAGGACGACGCTGGCTGCAGCACCTCGGTCAGAAGATTGGTCCTGATAGGCACGGAAGGGAGCTCGAGGTTAAGAGCCTCAGCAGCCCTACGCAGCACCAATGAAAAAGTCCCAACCTCCTCCGTAGCCACGGAAGAAGGGGACAGCGTGCCAGGGTGTGGAGAGAAATCCAGATCCACCGGACCCTCCAGGTCTTCTTCCCATTCAGGCTCGTTCTCGCATTGAGCTGCAAGAGGGTCCTCAGACCCCTCCCAGTACTCCCCTTCATCCACCGGTTTCGGAAGAGGCCGGTAAGGACAAGGTTCCCGGGGAAATGGGACAAACTTCCCACCAAGAAATGGAATCAGGGGTTAAGAGACCAATTCTGGTACGGCGCAGTATGGCGTCCAGTAGCGCGCCGCGCCCGCCAGGGCGGTCCGAGGCTGCTCGGAGGCAGATCCGTGCCGGGCGACCAGCGCCGGCGCCGAGGCCGAGCGGCGCCGCCGCAGGGTATTTTGCCGGCGTAGCCGAGGCCAAAGGCGGCGGCACGGGGCAGACCCACCCAGGTCCGGGGTCCAGGCGCCCGGAGGACCCGATGGGCCAAACAAACGGCCCATGGCCGACAGGAAGGCCTGTATCTCGTCCGAAGTCGCGTGCGGGCCCAGAAAGGGCGGGTAGGCCGCAGGCAACAACGGAGGCTCCAGCGGAGCTGCGAAGGAGTGACCGCCCACCCCCTCCACCGCGTCCCGCGACCGGTGAGGGGTAGAAGACGAACGACGTCGCTTCTTTGACTTTTTATGGCGCCGTGACTTACCTGTCCCAGAGTCCGACGAGCGATGGTGACGGCTCCGCGACCGGTCCCTCGACCTCCCACGGGAGCGGGACCTTGATTGGCGTGGAACCGATTGCCCGGCCTCCAACAACTTTCGGGAACGCTCCCGCAAAGCTTTCGGCGCCATGGCCCGACAATCGGGGCACGCCTCGGGGTCATGGGCGTGCCCCAAGCAGAAGAGACACACGTCGTGCGGGTCCGCTACCGACATGTTCCTATGGCAGGCCCTACAGGACTTAAACCCGGGCGTCCCTACTGCACCAGAGTCGAGTACTCGACAAACAATTTCTTCAGAAAACCAAGTTAAAACTTTTAACTAGGGGTACCGCTCTCTCTCGGATCTGCGCTGCTGAAAAAGAAAGAACTGACGTCAGCGCGTGTGGGCGCGTCTAAGTAGCTCCGACGACGTCATCTCGGCGGCTACAACGCCAGCGACGTACACGGAGCCGTACGACGACGCCTACCGACGCGCAGGAGTACTGCTGACGAAAAACTTTCCGGAAACAGTCTGACGCCTGGGGATATTCTAAGGTAAGGAATCTATCACTAACGTGTCTCTTTCAGATATAAAGGCCTGTTTGATAAACTGCAGATCTCTTCCCAAACACTGCGACGATATCTGGCTCTCTCCGAAGTTAAACTCCTAGGACCTCATGTTTTTAACCGAAACCTGGTTGAAGGAAAGCTCCAACCTTGATATACTGCTGGCTGTACCTGGGGGTTTTCGGATCTCTGTTGTCAACCGGACTGGTCACAAGATTGGGGGCGGGCTTGCCATCATCATGAGGGATGGCTGGGAGATTTCGTGCAGGAGAATGGAGCGCATAGGGACGATTGAGGCACTGTTCTATTGTATTAAAACCTCCCCAGCATCATCAGTTCTTGGAAATCTGGTTTATAGATCCCCCCTCCCCCCGACACTCCATCTTGCCATTTGCTTGAATCATGTGATATCATCGCAGATCTGTCACTGAGGCATGCCAATTTCATCGTCCTTGGCGATTTTAATGTTTATATGAACAATGCCAACTGCTCCAAGGCCTCTCAGCTGGCAGATACGCTGAAGGGTCTAAATCTGATACAAATGGTGTGTGCCCCTACCCATGTAGCGGGCCATATGCTGGATCTTATTTTTACCAATTACCCCAATCTGAGAGTAGAAGCCCCGTTACCTCTTATCTGGTCCGACCACCTGTTAGTTCCTTTCAGTTTGATTGGTAGATTCTCTGGCATTAGAGCCAGTCCGTCATACGTGGAAAGGAGAAACTGGAGGAAGGTCTCCCCTGACACTGTGGGACCCGAGTTACTAAACAACCCCCCTCAGCAGACGGGAGACCCTAGCAGTGATGTATCTACCTTTAACTGCTGGGTCACCTCCACCCTAGACAGAGTAGCCCCCCTTAGAACAGCAAAATCAGCCAGGAAGAAACCCACTGCCCCCTGGTTTACTATGGAACTACAAGTGGAAAAAAACATATGCAAGAAGCTGGAACATCTTACAATCCTGCAGCCAAGTGCGCCTACAGAGCGGCTTTAAAAAAAATTCATGGGCTGAAACGTAACATCATTAGAGACTACTTTGCTAATCAGATCAACTTGTCTGATAACTCAGCCAAAGATCGTTCAAGGTTTTATTAGACCCAAGGCTCTGGGTAGCACCATAACCCCATCGGCCACCCTCTGTGAGAATTTATCAAACTTCTTCCAGGAGAAAATACAACTCATCTATTCCTCCTTCCTATCGGCTGAGTCTTCAGCCACGCTAAGCTCCACTTCGAATCCTCTTAGCATCTGGTCCGAATTTCGGCCGTTTTGCCCGGAGGTTTCTTTGATAGAACTATACAATTGTAAATCAGGATCTCCTGGTGACCCCTGCCCGGCTAAGTTCTTCAATGCGCTTGCCCCTTGTCTTAATTCGCAGTTGAATCCAATCTGGAACTCCTCTCTGACAACGGGTATCTATCCCGCGGCCTGGAAATTGGCTCATGTACTGCCTATTCTTAAGAAACCAGACTCGGATCCAGCATAACTCAAGAATTTTAGGCCTATCTCCTCCCTCTTACCAGCACCTGCCAAAATTCTTGAGAAAGAAGTCCAGAAGCAACTATCCAATTTCATGGAATCTAACAACTGCCTCCATGACTCCCAACCTGGTTTTAGATCAGGCTATAGCAAGGAGACAGCTCTGTTGGAAGTTGCAGAAACTGTACGCGAAGCATTAGACCAGGGCTGCTCCGCAATGCTTATGCTGTGTGATTTATCCGCAGCTTTTGATACAGTGTCTCATCAGATTCTGCTGGAGAGACTTAAGCACCTGGGAGTGAGGGGAACCACACTAGCCTGGTTCCACTCGTTTTTGGAGAACCGGTCCCGGCAGGTTTTTCTCCGTCCCCACGTTTCCTCACAGAAACCCCTTGTGTGTGGGGTCCCCAAGGGTTCGGCTTTGAGCCCTACGTTATTCAATGTCTATCTCGCCCCCTTGCGACTTTAGTCGAGCAATGGGGAGTAAAAGTTGTATCCTACCCCGATGATACTCAGTTGGTGTTCTCTTTTAGAGAACACTGAGGCTGCTTTTGTCAAATTTAAGCAGTGCCTGATTAACATCTCGGCTTGGATGACAGATAGCTGCTTGAAATTAAATACCGATAAAACATAGGTATTGTTTTTTAATCAATCGTCTCCTCTGCTATCCGAGCTCTGGTGGCCGTCAGTACTAAATCCCCCGCCGAACCTAGTAGACTCAGCTAGGAATCTGGGGTTCAAATTTGATATGAACCTTTCTTGCAAGGCTCAGATCTGCCAAGTCTCCTCGTCGTGCTTCTGGAAGCTGAGAGCCTTGCGGAGATTTCTGCATCTCCTGCCTATGGTTTGTAGGAAGACAGTGGTCCATGCTTTGGTTACGTCTAAACCTGGGTGGGTAACTCCGCTCCGCCAGCGGAGTTTGCGGAGATTTGCCTACTCCGCGCTCCGTGGCGAAGGCGGAAGTAGGCAAAACTTCGCCTCCGTGGTGGAGCGGAGATAGCCGCTCCCTCCCCCCTCCCAAATGCTTTAAAAAGGTATAAATAAGGCACTTACCTGCATGTCTGCAGCCTCCCGTGCCTCGCCGCTCTCCTTGCTGCTCCTCTCGCATCCTCGACGTCCTTCTTAAAAAAAAAAACACTACGTTGTACTTCTTGCAAGTGCGCATGCGCACGCCTTACAACGTAGTGGGTTTTTTTTCTAAGAAGGACGTCGAGGACATGAGAGGAGCAGGAAGGAGAGCGGCGAGGCACGGGAGGCTGCAGAAAAACAGGTAAGTGCCTTCTTTATACCTTTTTAAAGCATTTGGGAGCGGGGAGGGAGCGGAGCTACGCGTAGCTCCACGGAGAGTTTTCCAAACTACGTGGAGCTACGCGTAGAGGCACTACGCCAGCTCCGCCCAGGGCTAGTTACGTCCCAGCTAGACTACTCCAAAAGTCTCTATATTGGACTACCAGCGTATTTGATCCAAAGACTGCAAATTATTCAAAACGCGGCGGCCAGACTCATTACATTTCCCCCCACCTGCGGAGCCTCCACTGACTTCCTGTCAAAAGGAGAATCGAGTATAAGGCGCTTTCTATCACCTACAGAGCCACCAGAAATCGGGGCCCAGGCTACTTGAAACTGAGACTCCAGCACTATCACCATGATAGGGTTCTACGATCTAATCATCAGAATCTGCTCAGGATTCCTCGTTTCTCAAAGGCCAGGATAGGCGGTCGAGCTTTCTCAGTGAGAACTGCGTCTCTCTGGAACTCTATGTCGGTCCATCTTCATAAGTTAGAGTTAGAACAGGCATTTAGGAAAGCGCTGAAAACTTGGCTTTTCAGCCTCCCTTAGTCGTCCTCCTATTTTTCCTCACTGCCAATTCCGCCTTGGCACTGGGACACCTCCGCTGGAGGTAGCCGCGCGCTGTATAAATGTCTTATTATTATTATTTATTATTAATAGATGTAGTGTCTGAGGGGCGTGTGTTTTACTGTATAATTGCCTATCAACATTCTATGTCACTGTTTTATCATTTTAGCGAGCCGATATAGCTTCCTGTAGATCGAGATCTGACCAACAGATGTAGTGTGTTTTACTGTTTTATTGACTATCATCATTTTATGTTATTTATCAGTAATGTATTTGATATTGAAGATGCTGTTTGTATTGGTGATTTTATCAAACGAATAAAGATTTATGAGAGACTTATATTAAACTGTATTTTCTTTTGCAAAATTAAGACATTGGACATTTTAGAGTTTGGCAGACTGGATACTCTTTCACAAACGTGAAAGATAATCTGTATACCGTATTACAGATTCCACAGAATAGGAAGCACTGGTGGTATTTGTAATATGGTGGACGAGATATCCGGCACATCTGTAATGGAGGATCCCGTCCACCAAACTCAAAATAAGGCCCATAGTGTGGAAAGGAAGTAAGAACATGAACTTTAAAAGAAGGAAGCACCCTTGGTGTATGTTGTTTAACGTACAATGCATTTATTTTCAGTGTGTTCCATCAGAAAAAAGATTGTGCCCATATGTTTTGTGTTTGAGCTAGCACCAGGCTCAATGAAAAAAGGTTTGACCTTATATTTGACCTTTTTTTGTAGTTTGGTGGCTGTTGGCTTACATTTTAAATGTAATGGCCACAAACCAGACCTACTTAAATAGATGTGGCAAATGTGATCTGCAATAGCAGGTGAGATAAATGCAAGCTACAGAAGTATGTGATGACCTTACTCTGCCTCTTACCTTTTCAGTGACAGCTCGAGCACATTCGATCAGTTCCCTTTTTGTGTAGCTGTCAGTCGGACAGATCTGAAGAGCTCCAGCTTTCTGTACAAGGAAGATGCAGCCATGCCCCAGGTCCTGGACGCGGGTCTTTATCTGGAATCCAATCTGTAGGAAGAAAGTGAAACAAACTTGAATGATGTACAGACCAGACTTAAATATCACAGACAGGTGTAAGTACTCCCCTGAATGTACAGGGGAGAACCAAACTGGTACCACAGAACATAAAAAGATGGAGCATAATTGCACAATGACATACTTTTGCACAGATGCATATACCTGTGGTTGTGCTGATACCTTTCATTCAGATATCTCGAAAAAAACAGACACAGAATGGGAATTTTTATTAAAAGATGAAACAAAGGCAGCATTTTGTGAAAATACCATACATTTTATCCAGCCTAGTCTTGTGTTTGGATCAAAGACACGCGTTTAGTGGAATTCGGCTTGCTCGGTCTTTAAACCAGACGCCGAACTTCGCAGGTATTTTACCATGTCTGCAGCCACACAGCACCAATCGAAGTGCCAGGCATAGGGTGTACATTCCCCTATTTGAATTGAATATATGACCTTGATAACCCGTGATCCACACTCGGATGGATTTTTGAAAACCTTTTCCGTACAGTTTGCATCCAGTAATACTGCAGACTCAGACTCTGCATCGGAAATGGTGCACATGTAGCAAACTCTTTTTGATGACATGACTGGATTAATTTGATGCCAATATATTTCTGCCCTTAAGAAGTCCATTGTCGAGTGGACGAAATGCGTTGGCTGTTTTTATGAACATTTATATGAAGCACTAATAAATGAAGAATACCACTGGACTGTTCGAGAATCGCTGTTATTAACCACAAAATATCTATGTGCTTACTTTCTCTTTCGCTTGTATGTGGTGCATTTGTATCCACTTTATCCAGCCTAGTCTTGTGTATAGATCTTAAAATATCAATCCTGGACATTGTCAAAGGCACCTGCAAGGAGACTAGTTGTGCCACAATGGGCGGTCAAAAGCAAAACCCAGTGATAGCTAAACACACTCAGAGTAGAAGCCTACCAGAATGTTGCCATAATGCTCTACTGTGTAACTCTCAAAACAACCAGAACCTTAGCTGCAGTTTCTGGGGCATACATTGGTCAGTTTCAACTTGATGAATGTGAATTGTCTGTAAAGGAGAAATCTACATTTTTTGGGCTAGTGCAAAGTGAAAGTGTACAATTAATTTTCGTTCACATGGAACACATTTTTCATACTAACAAATTTCCACTACAGCACCTGAAATCAGGAGAGTGTAAGGGATACTTTTCAAAACTCACTGCCCCTTAAACCTTATGCATGTGTACTGGTTCTTGGAAACGCCTTTGGGAATATTTGTGAATACCCACATTGGTAAGGCTTTGTGGGTGTTCACCGCATTGACAATACTACTAAAAAAAGGTAACATCCACATATATGTATCCAAAATTCAAACAATTTAGCATGTTTTCTGCAGAAGTAAATGTCATCTGCATCCACAAAATTCCACAGATCTCAACTCGGTGAATCAAGGTCTATCATTTACAAGAGCACAGACGTTTTCTACACCATATAGAGTACAGGAGCAAAGACATTTGTAAGAATATGCCTTAATGAGACTATAATGGTGTCTGTTGCCATCCTACTAATTTCGAGGTCTCATCCCATCAAAGCTGTTCAGGTATCAGAACTAGTCCCGGGGAAAATATAAATTATGCTGGCGTAACCAGGTATGTAAATTTCGCACACCCCTAATCAGAACACAACCATCCTTTTACTTAGAATTTTCCTATCCCTCAAAATTGTCAACTTGTTTGTCTGATCCAGTGAGTAGCATCAATGCAAAAGGGACAGAAACATAGAGCAAGTACACATGCATAATAGTACAGCTACTTCAGGGAAAGGCAGGAGTATGTTTAGAAGCTCGATAGGCTGACACCGAAGAAACACAAACAGAGAAGGATTGAAAAAAAGACTGTGCACAGACAAAAAACTAAAATAGTTACTAAAGACCTAAGGGTGAATAACGATGAGAATACCCAGCACAGGAGAAATACAGAATATGAAAAAACATCAGCAGACCATACAAAAATCAAAAATAGAAATACATACCCAAAACAAAAATCTGCAGAGCCAAATAAGTGATGCAGAACATAAGTATATGTATAGAAAATGCTTTATGTACACTTATTTACTCTGTTTGCCTTACATTTTATTTTGTTATTTGTATAAGCACTGTTTGCTGTTACACTAGCAGGGTGATCATCACTTTAGGCCTCTACTTCTCTTGTGATCTTTGAGAAATCAAGGCTGCTTATCGGCACTCAGGCAAAGGAGACAGGTCAACAGGAGCCTGATGCTTCTCACACTGAGGAACAGAACAGAAATGACCCAAAACAATGACATATATGGGGGCCACAAGTTATAGCAGGGGCAACTCTTCCCGGGAGACAATTCCAGTTGACATACCAAAGGCACTGTAGCCCCTTGATCTATCCTCTAATGGGTGGTCTAACTGTGCCCAAGGGGAGGTAAGCCTTATATTGCAAACAAACCATAAAGTAACTAAAAATAGTGAAAAACACTCATCTAAATAACGTCGTATGGATAAAATACACTTCTCGATATGTCCCAGCGTCCAGACCTTGCAGGACGGCGCTAGTAAGGTGTGTAATGAAATTATGATACATGGGAGAATGTTTGATCTACATCTGTACCTCAACTTCTATTCCCACAAACCAAATTTAGTATTGTATCACTGTTTGAACTGTAGTTGACACTCAAGGATCAACTTAATACTGTATACGGGTATAACAAAACAATCGCACCTCAATGCTCCCAGTTACAATGTTAAAACCAAAAGGGCTGTGTTAGGGATTTCTTTGCTCCCAATTGCCAACATGTTTAATGCCCAACAATCTGTCCACTAAGAGAAAAAGGCATTCTTCAGGATCTATATCCAGATGGGTTAAACTAATTATCTGTATAAAAAAATTCATGCGTTCATCAATTGTTCCTTCTGCATTTGTCGCCCTAAGTGGGACAAGTATGCCCAGATGTGGGTCCTGTTCTCTCCATGCCACTGGAGTCAAGTCGGTCTGGCTGATGACGGGTGATACCCTGAAACAGGTCCAAAGATGCTTGTTTCCGCTCCAGGGAGGACCTGGCCTGACAGTTTGGGCTAGACTGTTCCCATGGGGAGCAGAGTCAAGACTGATTTGCATATGGCTGAGTCCAAACTGGAATGGCAAGCAAAAAAAACGATTGTTTTAGGCCAAAATCTCTGTACTAGGGATGAATATTTGACATTGTCCAGCATTCCGTCAATCAATTGTTCCTTTTGCATTTGTCGCCCTAAGTGGGATGGGTATGCCCAGACGTGGGTCCGTGCTCGCCATGCCACTGGAGTCAAGCTAGCCTGGCTGATGAGGGGTGAAACCCCGAAACCGGTCCCAGGATAATTGTTTCTGGTCCAGGAAGGACCTGACCTGGCAGTTTGGATTCGGCTGTCCTATGGGGAGCAGGGTCAAGACTGATTTGCATATGATTGAGTCCAAACTAGAATGGCATGGTGAGCAAAAAAACTATGGATTTAGGCCCAGACCTCTATACTGGAGGTGAATGTTTGACATTGTTCAGCATTCTGTCCATCAATTGTTCTTTTTGCATTAATATGAGAAACATCATTATAAAGGAGAGTTGAGAAATGCATGATGCATAGGAGTAAGTAGTGAACATTAATTAAGAGGATGGCTCACTAAGTTGCTTGTAATGATTTTTTTAAAACATTTAAATGCTTATTATACAGACTGCATGTAACTTGATAAAGTAATATTATACAGAGTGGATGCGTAATTTGATGAAAAAGAACTTGCTGAAAAGTTGTTAATAGCACAAACAATAAACAAAAGAGTGAGAATCCACTTCTGGTGTGTCAAGTGAAGCAGGTTCATATTCAATCTAAGGAGATGTACCTCATGCCTTGGACTGAAAGTGAGAGATAATACACAATGGAACCCAGGCAATTTACAAAATTGGTGTTTGATTGTTGAATTTGCTAAAGACAATTCCTGGCAAAGTGAAATAGGTGCTTAAATGTTTTGCAGGTGCCTAATAGCAACGAGGAGAATTCTGAAGTTAGCATTCCTTTTCAATGCTCTGCCTGCTTTCTTTGACCAGTCACTTTGATTACACACCACAATTATGTGTAAAAGACAGGACCACATATTCTGAAGTCCTTGGAAAAGAAAATATGTATGTTGATTAGTTTCACTGGACTGACCTCCACCGGCTCCGCTGTCGCTGCTGCCATCCGCCCTTGAACTGCCAAATTGCTATAATCACTGGTTACCAACGAGGCCAGACCTCCAAGCTCCTCTGGATTTGTAAAGGACTTGCTCATCTGAAAAACAACACAGTGAAAGAAGATATTTAATAAGATTAAAACGAACAGACATTTGAAGCCTTAGTGAAACTGTTAGCATGGAACGTACATTTAGAAAAAGATGGATTGGAAGAGGCTGGAGATTTTAAACAATGCCATGTTGATGGTTTACTAGACTAGTATGTCCACTACAGTGATCTGTTTAAAACTTGGAAAGACTCGGCTTTAAATCCCAGTGTATTCAACTCAGCCACACATCCTTTTGTGGTTGATTAAATGAGTACCAGTGAGTTGGATAATAATAACACTCAATCTGCAATTGTAAACAATTCATTGAGTAATATTACTTTAGGGAAACAAGCATGTGTCACATGCCATGGTCATATCACCTGTTACAAAAGTGCTTAAGGTACATTATAAGAGGCTGAAATAACTATGAAACTGCCACTCAATCAATCAAGGATTTATAGAGCGTGGCAAATCACCCTTGAGGGTTTCAAGTTGCTGGAGAATGTAGGATGCTATATAGTTATGCTGCTCATTCAAATAGCCAGGTCCTGAGTCCCTGCCTAAATTCATGGAGCGATGAGGTGGCCCTGAGGTGCAGGGGGAGGCTGTTCCAAGCCTTGGCCGTCAGGTGTGCGAAAGCGTCCTCTGCTGTTGCTACGCCGGATCCAGGGTGTGTTAACGATCAAGAAGGTGGTGAATCGAAGGTTTTCTGGTTGATCGGTGGAGGGTCATGTGTTTGTTGATGTATGCTCGCACTTTGTCGTGCAGGGCCCTGTATGCTTGAGGCACAAGTTACTAACTTGTGTAACGATATATCTGTAAGAGACAGTAGTTAGTGATAGATTCCTTACCTTAGAATATCCCCAGGCGTCAGGCTGGATCCGGAAAGTTTTGCGTAGCAGTACCCTTGCGCGTCGGTAGGCGGCGTCGTGCGGCTCCGCGTCCGTCGTCCGGCGTCGTGATCGCCGGGATGACGTCGCGGGCAGTACTTAGGCGCCGCCCTGCGCGCTGACGCCAGTTCTGTACACGACTTTCCGCGCCAGGAACGCAGAGCCATGCAAGAAGCTGACACAGGTGTCTGAAAAATACTAGGGCCCTGAAAGGGATGTCCTTAACCCTAGAAATCAGTTCGCAGAACGGGGAGGATGGTGGGCGGTAGGAATCTATCACTAACTACTGTCTCTTACAGATATATCGTTACACAAGTTAGTAACTTGTGCATCTGAAAGAGACACGTTAGTGATAGATTCCTTACCTTAGAATAGATACCCCAGCAATACCAACCCCGGTGGTGGGTCTGCGAACAAAGATCAGACAAGGAAGTCCTGGAGGACAGAACGGCCAAAGAAGCCGTCCCTCCGGACCTGACTGTCAAGGCAGTAATGCTTAGTAAACGTGTGCAGCGAGGCCCACGTAGCTGCCTGACAGATAACCGGCAGCGGAACACCGCGGCCCAAGGCCGTGGTAGCAGCCGTTGCCCTGGTGGAATGGGCACGCAGCCCAACAGGAGGCTCCTTCTTAGCCAAAGAATAGCAGGTCTTGATGCACAAGGTAACCCAGCGGGAGATGGTCCTCTTGTGCACCGCCCGACCTTTTTGGCGCCCACGTAGCCAACAAAGAGCTGGTCATCCACCCGGAAGTGTTTCGTGCGGTCGATATAGAAGGAGAGCGCACGTTTTGGGTCCAGACGGTGGAGCCTCTCTTCCTCTCTGGAAGGATGCGGAGGCGGAAAGAAGGTGGGCAAGGTGATGGTCTGCCCAATGTGGAAAGCAGTAACCACCTTTGGCAAGAAGGACGGACGCGTCCGAAGAACAACCTTGTCTGGATGAACAGACAGAAAGGGAGGTTTGCAAGAAAGAGCCTGGAGCTCACTCACCCGCCGAGCGGAGGTGATGGCCACCAGAAAGGCTGCCTTTAGAGTCAGAAGACGAAGAGGACAGTTATGCAGAGGCTCAAAGGGAGCGCACATTAAAAAGGTAAGAACCAAGTTCAAGTCCCACTGAGGCATTACAAACGGAACAGGAGGGAAGAGGTGAGTAATGCCTTTTAAGAACCTGTTAACAACAGGGGACTTGAAAAGGGAGGGCTGATCAGGAGCCTGAGGAAGGCCGAGATAGCACAAAGATAACCCTTGATGGTACCCAGGGCAGAACCCTGTTGGGCCAGAGAAAGAAGGAACAGAAGGACCTCAGAAAGAGGGGCAGAAAGGGGATTCACAGCCTTTGCTGTGCACCATGCCACAAATTTGTTCCACCTGCAGGCGTATACCACCTTAGTGGAGGGACGCCTGGCTGCCAGAATCACATCACAAACTTCGGGAGGCAAGTCGAAAGGAATCAACTGCCGCCG
This sequence comes from Calotriton arnoldi, assembly GCA_963921515.1. Taxonomy (NCBI): domain Eukaryota; kingdom Metazoa; phylum Chordata; class Amphibia; order Caudata; family Salamandridae; genus Calotriton; species Calotriton arnoldi. Next base: position 1,679,547 of record CAWUFW010000230.1, read on the forward strand.
CTCAATCTCCACGCAAGCAGGTGTAGACTGGACAGGTTCGGGTGGAGGACCGTCCCCTGCTGCTGCGACAGAAGATCCTCCCGAAGAGGCAGACGGATCGGGGGATCTATGCTCATATTGAGTAGCTCGGGATACCAAACTCTTCGAGCCCAGTCCGGAGCCACAAGAATGACTTGGGCCCGGTCGTGCCGAATCTTCTTCAACACTCTGGGTAGAAGTGGTATAGGCGGAAAGGCGTATAACAGACCGCAACTCCACTCGCGACGAAAAGCGTCGCCGAGCGAGTGCCGCCTTGGAAATTCCAACGCGCAGAACTGATGACATTGCGCGTTCTCTTCGGTGGCGAATAGATCTAACCAAGGCTCTCCCCACTGTAGAAAGAGTCCTTGCGCCACTTCCGAGTGAAGACGCCATTCGTGATCCATCATGCACCTGCGGCTGAGTTCGTCCGCCCTGGCGTTCAGAGAACCTGCCAGGTGTTGAACCATCAGGAACATGCCCTGATGTTCCAGCCATGTCCAGAGGCGCAGAGCCTCCTGACAAAGGGTCCAAGACCCCACCCCGCCCTGTTTGTTGCAGTACCACATGGCGGTGGTGTTGTCTGTGAACACCTGCACTACCTTCCCTTTGACAGAGGGAAGGAATGCCTTGAGTGCAAGCCGGATCGCCCGGAGCTCCAGAAGGTTGATATGGAGCCGGGACTCCGCCGGAGACCAGAGGCCTCTGATCTCCGCCTCTCCCATGTGACCGCCCCATCCCAGAAGGGACGCGTCCGTCACAACTGTATGCTCTGGCTGGGGAAGGGAGAGGATCTGCCCATGACCCATTGCCGGTTCGAGAGCCACCACTGCAACTGTTTTGCAGTCCCCTCCGAGATCTGGACGTGATCGGACAGGTTGCCCTGGTGCTGCGCCCACTGGAACTTCAGGTCCCACTGCAGAGCCCGCATATGCCATCTGGCATGATTGACCAGCAGGATGCAGGAGGCCATGAGGCCCAGCAGCCTCAGGGTCATCCTTACCGAAACCCAGGATAAAGGCCGAAAGATCGGAATCATAGCCTGAATATCCCGGACTCGCCGTTCGGGAGGATAGGCCCGAAACCGCGTCGTGTCCAGAACTGCTCCGATGAAAGGAGCTGTGGAGAAGGAATCAGATGCGACTTCGGCACATTGATGGAGAACCCCAGCGAGTGCAGGAGTTCGGCCGTAGTCTGGAGGTGGGAGACGACTGCCTGGGACGAGCCCGCCTTCAGCAGCCAGTCGTCGAGGTAGGGGAAGACTGAAACCCCTGCCCGGCGCAGATGAGCTGCGACCACCGCCATCACTTTCGTGAACACCCGAGGGGCACTGGTAAGGCCAAAGGGGAGCACGGTGAACTGAAAATGCTCGGGGCCTACCGTGAACCGAAGGTAACGCCGGTGGGCCGGCAGGACGGGGATGTGGAAATACGCGTCCTGCAAGTCCAACGCTACCAACCAGTCTCCAGGGTCGAGGGCAGTCAAGACCTGAGCTAGGGTGAGCATCTTGAACTTCTCCTTCCGGAGGAAGCGATTGACGTTCCGGAGGTCCAAGATAGGACGCATGTCCTCCTTGTCCTTTTTGGGCACCAGAAAGTAGTGGGAGTAGCAACCACGCCCTACTTCTGGGGTCGGAACATGCTCGATGGCCCTCTTGGTCAAGAGGGCCGTGACTTCCTTCTGTAGAAGCACCAAGTGATCCCCTGACATGCGGTGGAATTGAGGTGGCATGGCTGGGGGGTGGTCTCGAAGGGGAGGGAGTAGCCCCTTCGGACAATGTCCAAGACCCACCTGTCCGAGGTGATGGTGCGCCAGTGGGGAAGGTGATGGCGGACCCTGCCCCCTACTGGCGTGCCGTGCACCTGAAAGGAGGGACTAGGAGGGCTTGGAGGCCGCGGACGGGTTGGAGGTGGTGGCCTGACCCGCACGCTGGTTGCCCGATCCGCCACGGCGGAATCCACGTCCTCGGCCACGCGAAGACGCCTGCTGCGCGGGCCGGTGGCTGGGCTGCTGACGTGAAGGGGCGCCCCTACCGTGGCCACGATAGGGGCGAAAAGCAGAAGGCAGCGGAGGGCGTGTAGCAGAAAGGCCCAGGGACTTGGCAGTAGCCCGTGAGTCCTTAAAGCGCTCCAACGCATGGTCTGCTTTGGACCCAAAAAGACCGACTCCATCAAAGGGCATGTCCATGAGAGTATTCTGGACATCCCCTGAAAACCAGTGGTTCTCAGCCAGGCGTGGCGTCGGAGCGCCACCGTCGTTGCAATCGACCTGCCCAGCGAGTCGGCGGTGTCAAGGCCACAACGGATAGTGTATTTGGCCGCATCCCTTCCTTCCGCAATGGCGCGGGAAAGCAGTGCCTGGACCTCCTCAGGGCACTGGGGCAAAACATCCGCCACCGAATCCCACAGAGAGTGGGTATATCGGCCCAAAAGACAAGCGGTGTTAACGGACCGCAAGCCAGCACTGGAGGAAGAAAAACCTTTCTTCCCAAACTGATCCAGGCGTTTGGATTCCCTATCCGGAGGAGCGGTAGGGAAGGCGGTTTGGGAAGCGGAGGCTTGGACAACCAAGCTCTCAGGAGTGGGGTGGACAGAAAGAAACAGGGGTCGCCCGGAGCGGGGCGATGGCGTCGTGACACGTTCCGATCCACAGGAGCCCCTGTGTTGGGCTTGGACCAGGCGCCCAAAAGAACGTCCGTGAGGGCGTCGTTAAACGGCAGCACAGTCTCCGCAGAGGAGGCTGCCGGCTGAAGCACCTCTGTCAAGATGTTAGGCTTGACCGTCAAAGTAGGGAGCTGGAGACGTAAGGCCCCAGCAGCCCTACGCAACACCGTACCAAAATTGGCCCCCTCCTCCGTAGCCACGGGAGGAGACAGCATGCCAGTGTCAGGAGAAGTATCCAGACCACTGGCCTCCCTAGACTCTCTGTCCAGTCCTCATCATACTGACAGTTGCGTGTCAGAGGGTCATCAGACCCTCCCAGTCCTCCTGGTCCTCCTCTGGTTCAAAATAAGGAGGAGGAGGGACATTTGGGACCCAAGGTCCCATCGGCGCCGGAGCCGGCGTCGAGCGACGTCGCTCCGGGTCCAAGTCCGGAGCCGGAAGGAACTGGGGACGACGCCGCCCGGAGCCCAGGGCGGCGTCGAGAACGGCACCGGAGACATCGGCGCCGGCGGAGGTGTCGTGAGGTCGACCGGCGTCGATGGGGGTTGTGGAGCCGGGATCGAGGCCGGGGCCGGAGCCGGAGCCGGGATCGAGGCTGGAGGCTCGGGCGACGCCGGGCCGGAGCCGCCGGCGACGCCGGATCAACCCCATCAGGGCCCGCGGGGCCCGAAGGCGCACCGGAGGGGCCTGAAGGCCCGAAGAGGCGGGCCATGGCCGACAGGAACTCCTGTACCTTGGCCGGATCCGCCCCGAACCCGGGAAGGGCGGGTATGACGGGGGCGACTCCACAGGCAAGTCCGGGGCCGCGGGGCGGGGACGGTGCCGGGAGGGGCCTCAGCCGAGTCGCGAGACCGGCGAGGCGAAGTCCGAGAGCGACGATGCTTCTTGGACTTCTTGTGTCGAGACTTACCGGACGAAGAAGACTTCGACGCCGACGACCGGTGTGCACTCCGCGAGCGACCCCTGGACCTCTCACGCGACCGGGGCTTCCGCGGAGCCGAATGCCGGGCCTCGAGGAGCTTTCGAGACCGCTCTCGCAAAGCCTTCGGGTTGAGGGCCTGGCATTCGGGACAAGACTCGGTGTCGTGGCCTCGGCCGAGGCAGAAGAGACACTCCCAATGCGGGTCGGTGACGGACATCATCCGCGCACAGGCGCCGCATCGCTTGAAGCCGGGCATCCCTACGACACCTGAAGGCTGGAAAAAAACAGTGAAAAATCACCAAAAAGTATGGTCAAAAATTGACCAGGGCACTGCTCTTCCCGGATCTGCGCTTACTGGCGCGGAAAAAGAAGAACTGACGTCAGCGCGCAGGGGCGGCGCCTGAGTACTGCCCGCGACGTCATCCCGGCGATCACGACGCCGACGACGGACGCGGAGCCGCACGACGCCGCCTACCGACGCGCAAGGGTACTGCTACGCAAAACTTTTCCGGATCCAGCCTGACGCCTGGGGATATTCTAAGGTAAGGAATCTATCACTAACGTGTCTCTTTCAGATTCAGCATCTTCAACTGGCATCTCTTCTGAATCGGGAGCCAGTGAAGTTTCTTGAGGTGTGGTGTGATGTTGGTCCGTTTGGGGAGGTCGAGGATGAGTCAAGCCACTGTGTTCCATATTCTTTGCAGTCTTTTCAGGAGGCGTGCAGTGGTTCTTAAGTAGAGTGTGTTCCCGTAGTCCAGTCTGCTGGGGACGAGAGCTTGTGTGATGGTCCTTCTGGTGTGGATTGGGAGCCACCTGAAGATCTTGCAAAGCACACGTAGGGTGTAGAAGTAGGCGAATGAGACTGCGTTGACTTGATTCTTCAAAGAGAGCTTGCTGTCCAGTATGAAGGCGAGGTTGTGGGCATGATCTGTGGGGTGGCAGTGGGCCGAGCTCAGTGGGCCACCAATTGTCGTTCCATGGCGAGGTGTTGTTCTGAAGATGAGGAATTCCATCTGGTGGTGGAGGGGTCTTCTGACAGTGAGAGGATGAGCTGGGTGTCGTCAGTGTAGGATAAGATGTTGAGTCCGTGTCTTCTGACGGTGTTGACCAAGAGGGGTCATGTACGTGTTGAAGAGGGTGTGGCTGAGAAACAATCCTTGGGGGACACCACAGATGATGTTCTTAGGTTCCAAGGTGTACGGTGGGAGACGGATTCTCTGGGTTCTTCCGGCAAGGTATGAGGTGATTCATTTGAGGGCATCTCTCTGGAATCTGATGGGGTGGAGTCTGTTGGTCAGGATGTGGTGGAATATAGTGTCGAAAGCGGCTAAAAGTCCATGAGGGCTGCTGTTTATCCATGGTGCAAGAGGGCCCAGATCTCATTGGTGGCTGCGATAAGGGCTATTTTGGTGCTGTGGTTGGCCTGGAATCCTGACAGAGGGGTCCAGGTTGGAGATTGTTGTGTTCCAGGTGTGCAGTGAGTTGCTGGTTGATTGCCTTCTCAAGAACCTTCGCTGGGAAGGGGAGCAGGGAGATAGGCATGTAGCTCTTCAGATCTGCTGGGTCAGCCGAGGGTTTCACTGGTAAAGAAAGATCTACTCTTTAAACTCTGCCCTGGTGTGTTACATAACGTAAGCATGTATGTGCTCTATGCTCTTAAGTCCTGCAGTGCTGTCAGAGTTCAGGTACCTTCACGCCCTGGTCTTGAGCGTTCTGTCACAGACAGGAGTATAATTTCGGATTGTTTTAGTTAGATCATGAATAGTGTAGCTGTGGGTAATATGCTGATTCTGTGTAACTGTTTAGTTGTATGTGTGTTGCAGTGGTTGGTGTTGTTTGGTTTGTTTACACAGCCATCTTTAACAATTTCAATACGTGCTATCTGGGAGTACGGGTATGTAGGCCGGGGCAGTGAACTCCGCTTCGTCCAAGGAGTTTTCTGCACTCCGTGCTCCGCGGAGCTCACGGAGTGCAGAAAACTCCACTCCGCATAGCGGAGTTTTTTACCCGCTCGCGAACGGTAAGTTCACAAGCATGAGCTGCCACTTGGGTAGAATTTCTACCCGAGTGGCAGGAAGACCAGCACGAACGGAAGATCGCACTGCACTCCCCCACTTGCGGAACTCCGCAGAGTTTTTTTTGCCACTTAGCAGAGTTCAGCGTAGCAAAACCCCGCGAACTACGCCCAGGCCTGCTGGTATGTTCACAGCCTGGTTTGAAGTATATGTCAGAATTAATGGACTGTATGGCATCTTGTTAGGGTCTGTAGATCCTTTAAAACCATATTAGCTGTCTGGTGTTAGCGGGCGCTGTGTTGGTATTGTTTAGGGGTGATATATTACTTTCTGATCTCTTCTTAACTGGATGACATGGTACTTACATATTTTCGAAAAAAAGGAGCTCTGATTTCTGTGTTTTGTTTTGACATTTATACAATTGTGACAGGATGACCAGAGATGTATAACAGGGGATTTAACTAGCCAAATAATCACACCACAGATTACGTGGAAGCTGCGACAGTGCTAGAATGCTTATGTTAAATTAGCAGTAACATAGATATATTAGCCAATATACAAGGTAAAAATACATAAGATATATTACCACACCACCTTTTGCTCATTGATTTGTACACAGCAATATAGAAAAACTCTGTCTGTGTGTATAAAGATGTGTTTTCTTGCCGAACTGTAGGCAACACTAAGCATCTTGGACAACCTAAGAAAAGGACTCGGAAAAAACATCTCCTGCTGCATTACACATTCTAAGTTTAAAAAAAAAAACAATCCCACTATATAAAGGTGTGTAGAACAAGGCCCTAGGGTAGTCAAAGGGTTAAAAAATAAAGACCAAATTGAATGATTAGGGTACCCATGGTTACTGTCCCACAGCGGTAAACACTCAAGCAGGATTTGTTTTGCAAGACACCATTAAGGGTAAAACTTTCTGAAATGGAAAAAATGTCCTGCAGTGCTCTCACAAATCAGGCTCTAAGAGCAAGTAATTAGTCATGTGTGTGTAGGACTCTAGGCTATTCACTGCATGACCTTCCAGGTGTGCTGGGGTGTATGACCATAGAAATGTTATGTGATCCGAGGATCCGGCAGAATCCCCATTGAGGGGAGTCATGTAGCTTTATGTATATTAATGTCTGCGTGTGACCATTTTTTGCCCTTAAGTTTACCTTGCTGGTGCATGCCACCCATAGAGGGGGCTAGTCTAAGAATCATCTACAGCCAGGACACAGCATAAGAGTACAGGATGAAAGAGTATACAGAAAGAAGTGGCCCTAAAGCAGAACATGCTAGTCCTGCAAACTGGTGTGAGTTGTTAGATGTTCTAGCACTAGATGAAAGCTGGCAAAGGCACAAACTGTGGCAACCGGCAGTTGGCTCTATTTTAAATGACAATCAACATTGGAGCCCACTGTAGGAAAAATACAGCAAAAAAAAATCAATACATCTTAATGAAGAAGTATAACATACATCATGGCAGCACAAATCAACTTCGTTGGAGTACAGCTTGCACTACATGCATTTTGCACCGGCTGCATTTGCACTACTGCAAGCAATTCCCACTGTAAGACACATTGCTATATGAAAAGGAGGGTCATTCAGTGTCTAAAACAAAGGCACTACTGCACTGGTCTTAGAATGATCAAAACCAACACCCAACTAGTTTTCACAAGTGAAACTTTGGAGTATAGCTTTCTGCAGAGTAGCACTGGGGTAACCACACCACTCTATTTCAGCACACACATACAAACCTTTACACACCTACACTACAAATGTTTTGGTGCAACATATTCCACATACATTGAAATGTACAGAGCCCTGTTAACACCCTCCATATAATTATGCACCGAATATAATGCATGTGCTTTCACAAAACAATGAACAAGGTTTACTCACCATCTCATGGGCAGTCACAGCAATCGCTTTTGAGTATTTGACCACAGTGGTCTGGTAATCCACAAATGATCCTTTGGGCTCTGGAGGGGTTCCTTCATCCAACTGAAATAGGAGGAGACTGTCAAATGTGAACCCCGAAGCACTGCTAGAACACAAGACTAAATAAAGGAATTGCAAAGCATTACAAGATGCACGTCCTCTGCCATGGGACCATGTCCTTGTTGGATTGACTTTGTCTAAAGCACTTTCGTCACCTGGCATGGTCATAGCTACATAACAGCAATACATGTTTTTCATTACATAATGTGAGAATGACAATACGATAACCACAAGCGTGATTACATTTTTATGGTACTATCTGTCAGACTCTCTACCTGTTACCAGGGTTAGGCAGCAGGGATTGGCATTTCAAGAATCAGAAGTTAATGCCATTGCTTTTCAAAAGCATACATCTGCAACTGATGGCATACAGCATAGGCAGAACAAAAGCTACATTCTTCATTTATGATGATGTGATGTTAGAAACAATACATCTCAGGAATCCTGATGCGGTGATGATAGAAACACTGAAGCCAGAAACTACTCTCCCTCAGATTTTTATGGTTATACTGTGCCAGCTTCCAATTAGACCAGCAAAGGTGCTATAGCAAAATTTTAGTTTATCACGTAGTGGAGAATACATTTATTTTCTCCAAATCAATCTTGAGTAAAATTACAAGGTGTATGAGGGGCTACTAAAAACACAAATCTACTATCCCAAACCCACCAAAGGCATTCATATGCAATGTAATACACTAAGTTAGTAAGGGTAAAAATACATAAAGGCAATCATTATTAAGAAGGAAAAGGTTTGCCTCACAGGAGCAGAAGATGCCCATTCCCAGGGAGGATAAAAAAAACACTGAGTACAGCAAAAGGCGCCACATAATAGGTAACACTCAAGAAGTAATTACATTTACTGGCACAGAGGAGTTGCCTGACCACAAACCACTGCACTCTGTTGTAGCACGCTCTGATGTGCAAGATGCTATATTTACACTTGTGAAAATGTCAGCTACTTCAAAGGATTATTCATCGGGCATCATCCAATTATCCTATAGAGAACTGATCAATGTTTGGAACTTTAACACTAAGAGTTACAGTACACATCACTTCTAAAATAACTGAAAAACAAAAAATAGTAGGCATTAAAACAGACTTTAGACTTCTGGATGTGGATCTATAAAGAGATTTAAAAATGTCACAGAGGGTAAAAGGTTGGATGGGCATTTCATAATGAAAAGGTCCGACATTTAGTTTTGTTTAAAACGCATTGTTTTGAGTTAGATGTCACTCCTTTATATTTAAGAGAGCTTTTATGAGCATTGAGCACATTATAAGGCTCTGTGTTTTCGGTTTTTGCGGATTTTAAAAGATAAATACAGACAGAAAACAATGTGTTTTATGTCTGCATTTATTTTTAAAAGTGGATAAATACAAAAATGTTTACTTCTTTTAAGTGACTCTCCGTACTATCTTTCATGAATTGTAGCCTAACAGCTGAGTAGATGGACAGCATGGGAAATTAAAAAGCAGGATGAAATTTCTTTAAATAATGGCATGTCAACATACATTTGTGGTATAATGCTAATATTTAATGGATGTATTGTTACTTAATATTTGGCAGCTTAAATAGCTAAATCACTACAGAGATCAAAGGATAAGTACACGTCTATCAGTTAAATATATGTGGAAATGTACAGTTTTACAACTTCATTTATACGCAAAACACAAAATAAATATCCATAAATACAGATAAAATGGCCAAAAAATAAATATGGATAAACACAGACGGAAATGTTAATAAAATGAATACCATAAAACCGGAAGCCCTAACTATAAGCATCATGTATATTTATTTATTGCAACAATAATGGTGAAGCTAATCAATTATACTTTATAATGTTCATAAACAAAAAAAGAATATCAGGCAAAAAAAAGCATTTATTTAAAACCTCACCTTATTCATCGCTTCAGCGATGGAGTCCACCATACCTCCCACCATGCCCACCTCACTGGCCGCTTCGTTCAGAGTCACCATAAGATCATCCACCGCCTCCTTCATTAACTGGGCTGCCTCCGTTATTGCGTCATGAGTGTGGGAAGCCTACGAGTTGGGAAATGCAAAAAATAATTAATAAGTCTGTGATTCAGTTCAGCAGACAACTTTCCATGGCGGTAAGGAGGGAGCTAGGAGCCTGAGACGGTGGCTCGATTCACTCCTTCCACTATATTTTATCACAGTCTCCAAATGTTCAACAAGTAGGGACTTAAAACTATAAACCATATGATACAATGGTCTGTACCTTAACTGTATTCCAGCATCTTTCGATTAGTAAATAATGTTATTCATGGGACCTCATTCCTGACAACACCAAATGCAATGAATGATTATGGCTAGAAATTATAGTTTACTTGTGCATCCACCTGCCTTTAATTAAATGATCAGTCAGTGATAAAGTGTGATACAAGACACAAATATATCTTTTGACAAATACAAAGAAACTTTATTCAATCTTGTTATCAACAAAGATTTATTACTTGTTGAAATCCATCTTTTATAAGTGAATATTTTACTATCAAAATCACACAAAAGTACAAACTACATTCATAAACTACACGCATACCTCGAACAAACACGAAAACATTTTTTTAAACTAACACAAAATGTATTATTGTGTGATGTTTTTATCTTTTCTTCAAACAAGTTATTGAAACTACATTACGCTACACTTAATTCATAGCCCTCCAGGTGGATGCTAAAATCCTTTGAGCTGCATATTATAAACAAGAAATCTTTCATAAATATATTCAAACAAGGGGGTCAATTTTCACAAAATATATATGCCTCAAAGATTTGTGTATATCTGTTTAAAGCTTTAAACAAGCCACTCTCAGCCATAAGACTTACGAGAGCCTAATGGGAAGGCACATCACTCTTCCTACTACCCCTCGAGTGTCTCCACCTTTGCTAGATTTGCATTTGAATGATTACGTGACTTTAGAATATTGAAAAAAAACGATTTGCTGTCTCAACAGCTTCTCTTTTTATGTCCATGCCTCACTACCACCAGCCTCATGGACGTCTGTCGCAATCTGCAGCCTGGAGATTGGGTCCATATGAAGTTCCACCAGCCAAAGTCAGCATTCCAACCCAGGTGGTGATGCACAAAGCACAGCCTGCTTATCACGGGCTGCAGGCTGCCTGCCTGGAGCCACATATCCAACTGAAAGCGGACTGAAGGATATCGGATCCAAGGACCAAAGTGTACCAGTTTCTGCTGATTTATTACACTTTACAAAACTTTTCAAGTCTCCAAGAAGTTTCTTAGCTACAGTGACTGCATCCACCCAGACGCGTGGGTAGAAGTCAGTCACTGAAGACATCATACACACTAATACAGAGTGATAAGATGTCACCTCAGGTCGTGCAATACCCTGTGGGGATAACAACTCCCATTCTGGAGAGGTATCCAGACCACTTGCCACATCCAGCCCTTCACAATTAGGATCCAAGGCCACAATTTCGACTTCTTCCAAATCCTGAGCTTCTCCATACAAATATTGCTCCTCCTCAAAAATCATCTGAGCCTCTCTATTAGATCTTATCTTCGGTACCGGCGTTGGTGGCACCAATACCAGTGTTGGTGTCTTCGGTAACGATGCCGGCAGCTGCTCAGAAGTCGGCGGAACTAAATCCGAGCGACACAGCGCTGGTTCAGATCCAGACGGAGCCGAAGAGGGGTCATTCGGCGCCGGAGATTCTCGCCTCAATCCTTCCACTGGCAACGACACCATCTGTCTTGGCGTCGTCGGAGGCCAGTTCACCGGAGTCATAGGCATAAAAGGAGCCAGGTGGTAGTGTGCCGGAAAGCCTCCTAAGGAATAAGAGAGAGGACCCATGGGGCCAGCCAGCACACCAGATGAGTCGCAGCCCTTGCAAAAATGCTGAACATAGCATTCAAGAAGGTTGACAGATCGGAGCCGGGTACACCGGATACTCCTCTTGTATGGGAGGCACAGGCGACGGCGGAGGGTGCGGAACAAGCGGATCCAAACCTGGCTCAGGGTATCCAGGAGGAGTCACAGCCCTTGGAGTAGAGGACACTGACTTTAGTGAAACATCTCTTGAAGAGCGACGCCGAGAGCCATGACATCACTTCTTCTTGTGCTTCTTTGTGGACGACTTTGAAGAGTGGGGAGACTGCGACTCCGACTGAGGTCAGGATCGTCAACGACCTCTCTTCCTCTTATTTACCCTTGCCATAAAGAGCTGTGCCTCCCGTTCCTTCAAGGCCTTCGAGTTCTTCTTTTGACATGACAAACAGGCCTTGACATTGTGATAAGAACTCAGGCACCAAAGGCATTCGTCCGTAATTGGCATTTGTCCATCGCATTCCCTGCACGGCTGGAATCCGGACTTCTTTGGAGAAGACATCTTCATTTGCAACAATGCTGCACCTGTATAAAAGGAAGACATCTCCTACAATATGGAGAGCACAGAAAAAACGTTATGCGTCGAAGGTGCGGAAAAAAGGGAACTGACGTCAGCATGCCGACGAGGTCTTCTTATGCTCCGATGAGGTCACACGGAGTCGCGTGCGGCGCTTTGGCATTATGAGGTCCTCGTCGATGTGGGAGAGCTGTAAAGAAAAGTTTCAGTGGAATACTGGCGCATTGGGATATTCAAATGGTGAGGAATCCACAGGTAAATGTATCCATCAGAAATTTCTATGCAAATACAGAATCAAGTAGATAAAATATGTGAAAGTGTCAAAAACATACATACCATAGATGATGTTATGGGTCTTGATGGATCAAGTATATGGTCATGATTGAATGGTATCTTTGGAGGTTAGACAATTAAGATTCTCAAGATTATTATGGTAATTTGTCATTCTCTCGTTGATTCCAATTCTTGTGGCATCTTTGAAGGTTAGTTCTGCAGTATCTCAATTTCAAGTCTTACCAGAAACAACAGCACTTCCTCATCCTACTCAATGGCAATGCTAGATGACGAGGATTATGATGACTGGAGGTTTGATTAGAGGGCTTTGGTATGGCATGAAAGAAACAGAACAGGAAATAAAGAGATTAAGGAAAACTAAAGCGCTTTAATTTACTCTAATAGATTGCTAAAAAAGGGAGGCGGAGTAAAATAGAAAAAATATTTATTTGCTTCACTGTAACAAGTAACTTGCTCCAGCCATGTTTATGTAAATGCGCCTTTACAAATTAGATACCAGATTCCCAAAAGTGTTCCCGAAAGGGAACTTAAATATTTCTTTTTAATGTTTTTCCATGAGGTCATTTATGATGCAAGCCTGCCTACTCATTTGGTACATGAGGATTCCAAAAGTCTCTGCCACCCTTTTGATAAGAGCTTGAAATTTTTGAATATCCTCGGTTTATGGTTTGAGATGGGGAGAATTAATATTATCCAAAGATAAAGTTCTCCCATCTTCATCAACACTGTAATTTCTGTAATTGCGGTAACTCTCACTGTACACCACCCTTCTCTCCTCCGAACTATACTGTGATGATTCACATGGTATAAAGAAACACAATAGGCAGAGGTGACACTATTACATTAATGGTAATAGAAAGCTTAAGAGTTGAAGTGGAGAAATAGGAGGCCATTGCTCCTTTTCTTCCTCCTTAACTTCATTTTCTCAGTTACATCTTATGCTTCCATTGGTCGGATGGTTCTTAACTATGATGAAGGTCCTGTGGTCAAGTGCCTCAACATCACTGAGGTTAGTGTTGCAGGCAAAGACAAAAAAGCAACTCTTTAAGGTTGGGGAAAAGACAACAAGGCAACAAGGGTCTTGATATAGTGGATATTGATTAGGGGAAGGTATTAGTAGAAGCAGAAAAGGTCAATGATGAAGCCCAGGAAGTTGAAAGAATCAAACTGCAACAGAGTCCAGATACACACACAGGTAAATGTATCCCCATTGGAAAGAGGAAAGTTTATTTTCTGTGTGATGTGAAAATTCTGGAAAGCAATTCTCAAACTTGAAAGCGGCGAAGACATAACTTGCTCTTTCTCACCAGACAAAGCATATTTTCCCTCTCTAAATAAGGACAGTAGTTTCCTAGCCCCAAATTTGTTAATTCTGGCTTAAAATAGCTCACAAATCCAATAACCATCATCTACTAAGTTTTCATGTGGCATCCCCACAGCTTGAATAATTGATACATGGTCACAAGGTCACAACAACAGATGTAATGACCCACTGTACCTTCTTGAAAATCATTTAATTGCCACAAGACGTACAACATTAAAAAAAGAATTGGAACAAACAATTTGGGGGTTCTGGGGCAAGACAGTGGCCTCCACTAGAGAACTTTGGCTACAGAGGACATGACAGTTGATAGCTAATGAGAAGACTGCACACGATTTAAAGGACGAAACTGTGGACCTGGCCATTCAATATCTAAACGACAACATCAGGACCAACCTATCCACTAAAACTGCGTGCACTGGGACTCCTGCATCCAAATAGGAACCCCTGCGAATCTGACTAACACAATGTGTTTCCGATGTACCCAGAAGGTTTCTCAATGCCCTTTGTGCTGAGAGCTGATCCATGGGATGTGGGAGGGGTGTGTGACGGGGATTTTGTTACTGTCTTATTCACTGTGGGTATGCCCGCCAAGTTGGTTTAACAACAAAAACACTAAATACTATTGAAAATAAATTTTAAAAGAATTCGTTTTCTTAGAGTCTACCTGGGAAAGCTGGCACTATGCTGGAGAATGGCTGTATTGAGACAACCTACCTCAGTGGACACATCTTTAAAACAGGAATACATTTATTGCATTGTATTGTGTGCAGCTTCTAATCTAAAAACCTCATGGTGCGGTCAAGCGCCTGCTGAGACCTCTCTAGAAGAAGCCTGGCTAACACTGGAAACATGTCACAGCACACGGATTAAGTGTGGTGAGGCTGATTAAGCGGCAAGAGGCAAGCGGTTGTCTCGAGCGCAGTAGGCTAGTGTGTATTTCTCGTTGCTGGTGACTGTTGGCTGTGGCGTTGTATGCGCATGAGCGCGCTGTCAGAAGCAGCCTTAGTGACGAGCCAGACAGGCGCCAGCTTTGGGACAAGGCCAGGCTGCTCTATGTTTCTGCATTTCTGACACATAGTGCCCTGAGTGTGGGAGTTCTACCAGGCAACATACCGGCGTGGAGGAGAAGCAACGTGTATTATCTGGGTTGGTGGGTTTGCTTTCCCGTGCAACATCGATCTAGGAGAGCTTTTACATGCAGCGTCTGGGCATAGCGGAGAGTTCTGACTTGAAACATATGGAAGTGGGAGAGTTCTGACATGCAATATTCTTTTGCTCTATTGTAAAGCACTCTGGTAATGTCCGCACTATATAAAAACTCATAAATAAATACATTTTGAGGCTTTACGGAGGGCGCGGCTCAGGGCTGAAAGCGAGGCTTGGAGCAAAACGCGTTCCAGGCTTTGTCTAATAATAAATGAAAGAAAATAAAAACGGAGCCGACAAGCATGCTTAAAATGCATGCAGCCTGAATGAAAATGATTATGTAAATGTGTTGTGCAGGGGAGATTAGGTAAACAAGCACTGCACAAGCGCTGTGCATGGAAAACATTTTTTAAAAAGTGTCCCAAAAGCGGATGGAAATTACTTTGGCGCTGGGAAACTGATAAGAGAAGCACACAAGAGGAACAACACAAGAAAACAGGAAACTGTGTGCTACAGTCAATAGAAATGGAGGAAAAGTAAGTGTCAAGCACAGGAATGAAAAGCAATGTAAGCAAGGGGGCGGTATGTAAGCCCCTTTTAAGATATATTTAATACAAAAGATGATTCCCTCACTCAATGAAAGAATCCAGTGTTTCTCTGGTGGTTGAGGAGGATGGGAAGGGGGAAGAAGAGAAATATTTAAAGGTAGGTATATCAATAAGAATACAGTTTTGAGGGGAAAAAAGACATTTCTGACACCCCACCTCCTTATAGATTTGGATTATTCATGACACTTTAGTCTACTTAAGTATTTTTTAAGGTTTAAGGAGGGAGTTGTAAAAATCAACTCAGTCATTCTTATTATTAATTTTCAACCCCAAACATCTGAAAGACAATCAGTTCCTTCCTCCACACCCTCAATGAATACAATCCTTAAAGGATCTCTCGATTCTCAGAATTCTGACGGTGACCTACTTTAGGGTTTCCGCCACCTTCCTTAGCCGCGTACAGCATCTGCAGAGCAGATTCCGCCAGCGTCTTGGTCTGGTCCAGAACAGTCATCTGCTGTTGATGATCGATAATCTTAGAAACTACACCAACGGCAGCCAAAATCAGGGGTTCAAAGTACTGTGCCAGCTGAGTGACCTGGGGTAAAAAGACAGATAAACATTTTTACTAATTTCATGGTACAAGGCACAATGGCAAACTCCTGAAACAATCACTTTGTCCTATTTTGTCTCAGCATAAATGTGTTGGTTACTGCCATGTACCTTCGTCACAAAAGGGCCCTGAGCTTCTCCTGAGAACACACTCAATAATTAGCAGCAGGCAAATACAGCCCCATGTCATCTAAGACAAGAAGTGTTACTAATATCTGAAGATTGGACATACAATATATTGTTCCTCCGACCTCTTTCTGTGGTACTGATAGATCTCTCTGCCCCGACAGTCACTGGTAGCAATAAACTACACTGTTTATAGATTGGAGCCATAAATAGCTACTTTTATAAACCATAAGAAAACCAATCAAATGCTTTGCTGCAAATATGCTCATCATGAATACAATGCATGTGCTAATATGAGCGCTCAATTTAACATACTTACTAAATATAGTTTAGAAAACAAGTGTCTTGTGTGGATATTTAAATAAAACAGTGGAGTGGCAGCTCCCACTATGACCCGCCTATCATCACCATCCCAGTGTCCTAATATATCCTCGGCCAGACCATTTCAAGGGAGTGAGGGAAGCAAAGGCCGTAGTCTTGAGAAAATAAATGTAGCATCCCCAACTTCCGGCTCCTGCTTTCACAGCCATGCAGTGAAAAGGGGAGCTATGGGAGGAGGGAAGGGAAAACTCTGTATCTCCTGCAGCTCAATACGACTTTCAAATTGTGGAAGCAAAGTAGTTTGATAAAGCAAAGAGAGTAGCAGAGGCTGCAGAGACTTTGACCTCCCTCCATCCACAGTTCCCCGGACAACGAATGGTAGCGGCTGCCACACCTACATGGTTATGACATTTGAAGTGAGCAGGGACAGAACCCCGCTCCTTGACCACCTTAAAACACTACCTCACCGCCACATTTTCTGCTTTACCATCACAGAACGTGCCATGAACGTCCTCCAGATTTTATTATAATGACTCTGACTTACACTAACCAACACCCATTCACTACACTGCCGCACCACAGACTGGATAATCCTTTATATTCTATGTTTTACAGGGCCATTTGCATAGTACTTCCGGTATGCAGGTTCACACATCACGAAATACCAATGGGACACCATCTGTATCTTTATTCCTTTTACCTTGTGGCCCAACTGGGCTGCTTCGCCTCTTGCAGCTGTTGCCGTGGGATCAATGACGTGTCCAATTTCTTGGACTACAGATGTCAACTGCTCCTGCAATGCCTGGAAAATACAAAAAAATCCATTGATAAAGTAGCCGTTTTGTACCAAAAAAGTTTGTATATTTATAAAAGAAAATGTTCATTAGAAAAAGGTTGATATGTTGAAGCAGCAACAACGGTTTTAATGATGCGTCACTGAACATGTTTTTGACCTATGGCAGGTTTACGGGGCTAAAAATAAAACTTCTGGGATGAAATTTCCAATATCACTTATGAACATGTTAATGTGTGGCTTGGAGATGCGTTTGATCGCATCACCCCCTATAAGAACCTCAGCTAGTAAAAGATTTACACTGTCTGCTCCCTGGTTCTTAGCGGATTAAAACAAAAAGGAATCTCTGTGTAAAAGGCTAGAACGGATTTGGAGGAAATCTTATGATGTTGAGGCCAAATGCACTGAAATCCCATCGTAGAGCTATTATCAGAGCCCATAAGGAGTATATCTCCTCTTTCGTTGCCAAGGCAACCAAAATACCTTGGGAGATCTTCAAAATAGTGAACTTCTTCCTCTCTTTGAGCGCCCTTCAAAATAAGCCCACGGTGTACGTTAATGCTTGTGTAGAGCTGTCAGAGTTTTTCCACAATAAGATTAGAACTATCTATGACCAATTCCTCAAGAATTCGGGATCCATGCCTGGCATGGAGGGCAACTGTCCCTCTGGGCCAATCCTTGCAAATTTTTGTCCTATATCTCTGGAGGACTATCTACTAGAACTGGATAAATGCAAGTCTAGATCTCCCCTGGACTAGTGTCCTCCTGATATTCTTAAAAAGGTCTCTTCTACAGTGAACCCTATCTTGAATAAGGTGATGAATTCTTCCATTGATTCGGCTCTAGTTTCTAAGTGCTGGAAACAGGCTTTCCTGCATCCATTACTCAAAAAACCTAATGCTGACCCCAAGATTTTAAGCAACTACAGACCAATTTTTGTTTGTTGGCTAGGGGCTAAAATGTTGGAGATTCTTGTTAATAGACAACTGACAAATTTCTTAGAGTCTAACTGCCGCTTACACAACTCCCAATCCGGCTTTAGGACTGGATATACCATTGAGTAGGCCCTGCTGGAAGTCTCGGAATATATTAAAGAGAACCTTGATCAAAACTCTGTGGCCATGATGGTGGTACTAGATTTATCCTCAGCTTTCTACAAGGTCTCTCATGATACTCTTCTGGACCGGCTTAGCAACATAGGGATAGAAAGGACAGACCCGCCTGTGGTATAAGTCTTTCCTGGAGGATAGGACACAAGCTGTCCTGCTATCTCGTTTTTCCTTTTCAGCTAAACCACTGGATTGTGGTGTGCCGCAGGGCTCTGCCCTAATCCCCACTCTTTTTTAAACATTTACCTGGAGCTGCCAGCCAGCCTAGAAGAAACTTGGGATCTTAGGGTGATTTCTTATGCCAATGACACTCAATTGCTTTTAACCTTTCAGGAGAAAGACACACTGGTCCTTAACTCTTTTAAAGTAGGTCTAAAGTCTGTTGGATATTGGATGAGCGACAATTTCCTCAGGCTTAACTCTGATAAAACTGAGGTCCTCTTTTTTGGTATTAGTTGCTATCCGGACATGAGCAATTGGTGGCCTTTGGAACTGGGTACTCCCTCTTCCCCAGCACTAAGTGCTAGGAATCTTGGAGTCATCTAAGAAGAAAAATTGAAGTCTACTCTCAGTCCCATTCTCGGAAACGCAGCAGTCAACAGCTACTTCAAGCGCGCAAAGCAAGGACAGGCAGAAGATCACTCGCGTTCCTCACTGCTGGACTCTGAAATGCCCTTCCTAGGCTAGCTCCCTCTGAAGCAATTTTTTTTTAAAAACTTGAAAACCTTTCATTTTTACTCCGCAGTCTAACTTTGTTCTCGTCTGACCCAAGCTGCAAGCGCAGGGACACCTCTTCGGAGGCAGCTGTGCACTTTAGAAATTGTTTTGTATTTGTATGCCAATATTTCACATCAGCTCATGTTCATTATTGCCAGTTAACCTACCTGAAACTGTACACAGAGTATCACACAATAACTACCCAAGTAAACAAAATAGTAACCCAAATTATTTGATTCCATCAGAAGCAACCTCAGGATTTGATGCTGAAGGTGCAACTGGTGCTGTTACAAAGGTGTACAGATATGTGCCATGGATATATCCTAGTTGTATCTACAGGATGCGAAACAAAACACACATGCAGCATTACAAGACAATTACAGACTGTCAAACTTTGGATTTTTTACTATACTAATTTTACAGATTTCACTCTGTCAAGTATCACTACTACTGGTTAATTTAAATAGTCGAGAAAGTTTGTCAGACTCCAGCATCGATCAAACAGAATCATTTATGTTAGGAAGCCAAGATACTGGACAGGCTCATTGGTAGTGAAGAGCTACAAAATATTGATACTTACATGATTAGGAAAAACATAACCTTTCTGACATCGAGCATTGGTAAATGTCTACAATGAAATTATGTCTATTGTAGAATATTCTCTCATTGAATTTAAATAACTCACTACAAGAGCAGATGTTCAACAAAGCTAACAAATACTATCACAGTACCCCAAAGCGTATTCATTCACTGACCGTGGAACACCTTAGCCATCATATCATTCTGAGGTCTCCTCATGGCATGCTGATAAATCAGCTGATAAATGTTGTCTTGCTTTCTTACACCACAGATAAGACCTAGGCTTTACCCTAAAAGTGCTAGATTATTCGAGAGAACCACAGTGACTTAACATGAAATTGCACATATCACAATATCAATGAAGTCAAGCGACTGGAAAATGAATATAAGCATCTACGCACCCACACGCAGTGGCCACATATGCTACCAAGCCTGCACAGATGCTCAAAGCTGCCAGTTTAATGAAAAGCAACAACTGAAAGCTTATCTCACACATATCTGCATCCAACACACTGTTAAGCACAGCATCCCATAACGCGATGACTGCACCTTGAAGGTCCTCAAGCATGACTAGGAAACACTTCCTAAATAGGATGAAAAACAAAGGTAAGACCCTTTGTACCACACACTCTACAGTGTAGAATGCTGTCCATGTAGGCAAGTGTTTCAGTGTCCTATAAAGGGGTAGTAAACACTATATACATGTTGCACTATAATTCAAACAGCTGATGAATGTTAAAGGCATGCCCACAAAATATCGCACTGGCTTGAACATGTTTACCAGATCTTCGTTGAAGGGTTATCAACAGGTGAACATGGACATGGCCAAACTAATGGACACTAATGGAGGCTGCTAAAATTTTCTCTCACATTGTGGTTTGGATACAGTTTTGCTAGTGCCTATTGGAACCAGTTTCTGTCTTCCCCTTACAGGACCACCTGACATCCCCTAACTCCTTAAAAGAATTATCTGTCCAGCCTCGGACCTTTGTAGTTAGCAGCAAACCACTGGAGGATACTATAATCTTCCTGTTGTTAGGCTTTCCTTAGCTTAGTGCATTACAAGCAGGAGGATGGGTAACACCCAAAGGAGGAAAAAAGGGCAAGAAACCGTACTGATTTATTGCTACCATTGAAGGTATCCACTCTGTTGCATAAAATGTTAAAAGAAAATTTGGGGTGATAAGATAACTGTTGCATTCATTTCTTTTCATTTTCTGTGGTGGTCTCCTTTAAATTAGGGCAATTACTATAGCTGGCATTTAATATTTGTCCTTACCTCAATAGAGATGTCATCCCTTGTGGCCAGGTTCTGGCTGACTGTTGCAAGAGATGCATGTTCAATATCCCTGATGCATTTATTGATACTGTCAATTGACTGATCACACTCCCTCTGGCCTGGAGCCTTGTCCCTGTAGTAAAGAAAAAGAGAATACAATGGAGCGTGCATTTCCTAAAGTAGCCTTCCCTCATCTGTTAACGGACTCAGATACATAATAATCTGTCAGTACACTTTTAGGCTGAAAAACTGAGATTAACTGAGATTAAGTCAAGAAAATCCAGGAATTTAAAAGCTTGCATTACTGTGGACAACCTAATCTCATGTTTATGAGGTTGGAGAATAATAGAAATGAATATGCTATCAACCGGCATCAACCTCAAGCCACTATACACACTTACTAGTGCCCCAGATCCTACTATCCATCCCACAAGCTTAAAAAGCTCCTCAACTCCATCCATGAATGAATGTGTACACTGATCCATCCTCGCTCTCCTACTAATTGTCTATTTAGCGATCAGCCAAGGGGAGGAGGAGGGGTGGGGGGGAGTGAAGAGTGTCACACTGTGGTAAAGCACAAGTTACTAACTTGTGTAACGATATATCTGTAAGAGACAGTAGTTAGTGATAGATTCCTTACCTTAGAATATCCCCAGGCGTCAGGCTGGATCCGGAAAGTTTTGCGTAGCAGTACCCTTGCGCGTCGGTAGGCGGCGTCGTGCGGCTCCGCGTCCGTCGTCGGCGTCGTGATCGCCGGGATGACGTCGCGGGCAGTACTTAGGCGCCGCCCCTGCGCGCTGACGTCAGTTCTGTACACGACTTTCCGCGCCAGGAACGCAGAGCCATGCAAGAAGCTGACACAGGTGTCTGAAAAATACTAGGGCCCTGAAAGGGATGTCCTTAACCCTAGAAATCAGTTCGCAGAACGGGGAGGATGGGTGGGGCGGTAGGAATCTATCACTAACTACTGTCTCTTACAGATATATCGTTACACGAGCTAGTAACTTGTGCATCTGAAAGAGACACGTTAGTGATAGATTCCTTACCTTAGAATAGATACCCCAGCAATACCAACCCCGGTGGTGGGTCTGCGAACAAAGATCAGACAAGGAAGTCCTGGAGGACAGAACGGCCAAGAAGCCGTCCCTCCGGACCTGACTGTCAAGGCAGTAATGCTTAGTAAACGTGTGCAGCGAGGCCCACGTAGCTGCCTGACAGATAACCGGCAGCGGAACACCGCGGCCCAAGGCCGTGGTAGCAGCCGTTGCCCTGGTGGAATGGGCACGCAGCCCAACAGGAGGCTCCTTCTTAGCCAAAGAATAGCAGGTCTTGATGCACAAGGTAACCCAGCGGGAGATGGTCCTCTTGTGCACCGCCCGACCTTTTTGGCGCCCACGTAGCCAACAAAGAGCTGGTCATCCACCCGGAAGTGTTTCGTGCGGTCGATATAGAAGGAGAGCGCACGTTTTGGGTCCAGACGGTGGAGCCTCTCTTCCTCTCTGGAAGGATGCGGAGGCGGAAAGAAGGTGGGCAAAGTGATGGTCTGCCCAATGTGGAAAGCAGTAACCACCTTTGGCAAGAAGGACGGACGCGTCCGAAGAACAACCTTGTCTGGATGAACAGACAGAAAGGGAGGTTTGCAAGAAAGAGCCTGGAGCTCACTCACCCGCCGAGCGGAGGTGATGGCCACCAGAAAGGCTGCCTTTAGAGTCAGAAGACGAAGAGGACAGTTATGCAGAGGCTCAAAGGGAGCGCACATTAAAAGGTAAGAACCAAGTTCAAGTCCCACTGAGGGCATTACAAACGGAACAGGAGGGAAGAGGTGAGTAATGCCTTTTAAGAACCTGTTAACAACAGGGGACTTGAAAAGGGAGGGCTGATCAGGGAGCCTGAGGAAGGCCGAGATAGCACAAAGATAACCCTTGATGGTACCCAGGGCAGAACCCTGTTGGGCCAGAGAAAGAAGGAACAGAAGGACCTCAGAAAGAGGGGCAGAAAGGGGATTCACAGCCTTTGCTGTGCACCATGCCACAAATTTGTTCCACCTGCAGGCGTATACCACCTTAGTGGAGGGACGCCTGGCTGCCAGAATCACATCACAAACTTCGGGAGGCAAGTCGAAAGGAATCAACTGCCGCCGCTCAATCTCCACGCAAGCAGGTGTAGACTGGACAGGTTCGGGTGGAGGACCGTCCCCTGCTGCTGCGACAGAAGATCCTCCCGAAGAGGCAGACGGATCGGGGATCTATGCTCATATTGAGTAGCTCGGGATACCAAACTCTTCGAGCCCAGTCCGGAGCCACAAGAATGACTTGGGCCCGGTCGTGCCGAATCTTCTTCAACACTCTGGGTAGAAGTGGTATAGGCGGAAAGGCGTATAACAGACCGCAACTCCACTCGCGACGAAACGCGTCGCCGAGCGAGTGCCGCCTTGGAAATTCCAACGCGCAGAACTGATGACATTGCGCGTTCTCTTCGGTGGCGAATAGATCTAACCAAGGCTCTCCCACTGTAGAAAGAGTCCTTGCGCCACTTCCGAGTGAAGACGCCATTCGTGATCCATCATGCACCTGCGGCTGAGTTCGTCCGCCCTGGCGTTCAGAGAACCTGCCAGGTGTTGAACCATCAGGAACATGCCCTGATGTTCCAGCCATGTCCAGAGGCGCAGAGCCTCCTGACAAAGGGTCCAAGACCCCACCCCGCCCTGTTTGTTGCAGTACCACATGGCGGTGGTGTTGTCTGTGAACACCTGCACTACCTTCCCTTTGACAGAGGGAAGGAATGCCTTGAGTGCAAGCCGGATCGCCCGGAGCTCCAGAAGGTTGATATGGAGCCGGGACTCCGCCGGAGACCAGAGGCCTCTGATCTCCGCCTCTCCCATGTGACCGCCCCATCCCAGAAGGGACGCGTCCGTCACAACTGAATGCTCTGGCTGGGGAAGGGAGAGGATCTGCCCATGACCCATTGCCGGTTCGAGAGCCACCACTGCAACTGTTTTGCAGTCCCCTCCGAGATCTGGACGTGATCGGACAGGTTGCCCTGGTGCTGCGCCCACTGGAACTTCAGGTCCCACTGCAGAGCCCGCATATGCCATCTGGCATGATTGACCAGCAGGATGCAGGAGGCCATGAGGCCCAGCAGCCTCAGGGTCATCCTTACCGAAACCCAGGATAAAGGCCGAAAGATCGGAATCATAGCCTGAATATCCCGGACTCGCCGTTCGGGAGGATAGGCCCGAAACTGCGTCGTGTCCAGAACTGCTCCGATGAAAAGGAGCTGTGGAGAAGGAATCAGATGCGACTTCGGCACATTGATGGAGAACCCCAGCGAGTGCAGGAGTTCGGCCGTAGTCTGGAGGTGGGAGACGACTGCCTGGGACGAGCCCGCCTTCAGCAGCCAGTCGTCGAGGTAGGGGAAGACTGAAACCCCTGCCCGGCGCAGATGAGCTGCGACCACCGCCATCACTTTCGTGAACACCCGAGGGGCACTGGTAAGGCCAAAGGGAGCACGGTGAACTGAAAATGCTCGGGGCCTACCGTGAACCGAAGGTAACGCCGGTGGGCCGGCAGGACGAGGATGTGGAAATACGCGTCCTGCAAGTCCAACGCTACCAACCAGTCTCCAGGGTCGAGGGCAGTCAAGACCTGAGCTAGGGTGAGCATCTTGAACTTCTCCTTCCGGAGGAAGCGATTGACGTTCCGGAGGTCCAAGATAGGACGCATGTCCTCTTTGTCCTTTTGGGCACCAGAAAGTAGTGGGAGTAGCAACCACGCCCTACTTCTGGGGTCGGAACATGCTCGATGGCCCTCTTGGTCAAGAGGGCCGTGACTTCCTTCTGTAGAAGCACCAAGTGATCCCCTGACATGCGGTGGAATTGAGGTGGCATGGCTGGGGGTGGTCTCGAAGGGGAGGGAGTAGCCCCTTCGGACAATGTCCAAGACCCACCTGTCCGAGGTGATGGTGCGCCAGTGGGGAAGGTGATGGCGGACCCTGCCCCTACTGGCGTGCCGTGCACCTGAAAGGAGGGACTAGGAGGGCTTGGAGGCCGCGGGACGGGTTGGAGGTGGTGGCCTGACCCGCACGCTGGTTGCCCGATCCGCCACGGCGGAATCCACGTCCTCGGCCACGCGAAGACGCCTGCTGCGCGGGCCGGTGGCTGGGCTGCTGACGTGAAGGGCGCCCCTACCGTGGCCACGATAGGGGCGAAAAGCAGAAGGCAGCGGAGGGCGTGTAGCAGAAAGGCCCAGGGACTTGGCAGTAGCCCGTGAGTCCTTAAAGCGCTCCAACGCATGGTCTGCTTTGGACCCAAAAAGACCGACTCCATCAAAGGGCATGTCCATGAGAGTATTCTGGACATCCCCTGAAAAACCAGTGGTTCTCAGCCAGGCGTGGCGTCGGAGCGCCACCGTCGTTGCAATCGACCTGCCCAGCGAGTCGGCGGTGTCAAGGCCACAACGGATAGTGTATTTGGCCGCATCCCTTCCTTCCGCAATGGCGCGGGAAAGCAGTGCCTGGACCTCCTCAGGGCACTGGGGCAAAACATCCGCCACCGAATCCCACAGAGAGTGGGTATATCGGCCCAAAAGACAAGCGGTGTTAACGGACCGCAAGCCAGCACTGGAGGAAGAAAAACCTTTCTTCCCAAACTGATCCAGGCGTTTGGATTCCCTATCCGGAGGAGCGGTAGGGAAGGCGGTTTGGGAAGCGGAGGCTTGGACAACCAAGCTCTCAGGAGTGGGGTGGACAGAAAGAAACAGGGGTCGCCCGGAGCGGGGCGATGGCGTCGTGACACGTTCCGATCCACAGGAGCCCCTGTGTTGGGCTTGGACCAGGCGCCCAAAAGAACGTCCGTGAGGGCGTCGTTAAACGGCAGCACAGTCTCCGCAGAGGAGGCTGCCGGCTGAAGCACCTCTGTCAAGATGTTAGGCTTGACCGTCAAAGTAGGGAGCTGGAGACGTAAGGCCCCAGCAGCCCTCACGCAACACCGTACCAAAGTTGGCCCCCTCCTCCGTAGCCACGGGAGGAGACAGCATGCCAGTGTCAGGAGAAGTATCCAGACCACTGGCCTCCCTAGACTCTCTGTCCAGTCCTCATCATACTGACAGTTGCGAGTCAGAGGGTCATCAGACCCCTCCCAGTCCTCCTGGTCCTCCTCTGGTTCAAAATAAGGAGGAGGAGGGACATTTGGGACCCAAGGGCCCATCGGCGCCGGAGCCGGCGTCGAGCGGCGTCGCTCCGGGTCCATGTCCGGAGCCGGAAGGAACTGGGGGACGACGCCGCCCGGAGCCCAGGGCGGCGTCGAGAACGGCACCGGAGACATCGGCGCCGGCGGAGGTGTCGTGAGGTCGACCGGCGTCGATGGGGGTTGTGGAGCCGGGATCGAGGCCGGGGCCGAAGCCGGAGCCGGGATCGAGGCTGGAGTCCCGGGCGACGCCGGGGCCGGAGCCGCCGGCGGCGCCGGAGCAACCCCATCAGGGCCCGCGGGGCCCGAAGGCGCACCGGAGGGCCTGAAGGCCCGAAGAGGCGGGCCATGGCCGACAGGAACTCCTGTACCTTGGCCGGATCCGCCCCCGAACCCGGGAAGGGCGGGTATGACGGGGCGACTCCACAGGCAAGTCCGGGGCCGCGGGGCGGGGACGGTGCCGGGAGGGGCCTCAGCCGAGTCGCGAGACCGGCGAGGCGAAGTCCGAGAGCGACGATGCTTCTTGGACTTCTTGTGCTTAGACTTACCGGACGAAGAAGACTTCGACGCCGACGACCGGTGTGCACTCCGCGAGCGACCCCTGGACCTCTCACGCGACCGGGGCCTCCGTGGAGCCGAATGCCGGGCCTCGAGGAGCTTTCGAGACCGCTCTCGCAAAGCTTTCGGGTTGAGGGCCTGGCATTCGGGACAAGACTCGGTGTCGTGGCCTCGGCCGAGGCAGAAGAGACACTCCCAATGCGGGTCGGTGACGGACATCATCCGCGCACAGGCGCCGCATCGCTTGAAGCCGGGCATCCCTACGACACCTTAAAGATGGAAAAAACAGTGAAAAAATCACCAAAAAGTATGGTCAAAAATTGACCAGGGCACTGCTCTTCCCGGATCTGCGCTTGCTGGCGCGGAAAAGAAGAACTGACGTCAGCGCGCAGGGCGGCGTCTAAGTACTGCCCGCGACGTCATCCCGGCGATCACGACGCCGGCCGACGGACGCGGAGCCGCACGACGCCGCCTACCGACGCGCAAGGGTACTGCTACGCAAAACTTTCCGGATCCAGCCTGACGCCTGGGGATATTCTAAGGTAAGGAATCTATCACTAACGTGTCTCTTTCAGATGCACAAGTTACTAACTTGTGTAGCGATATATCTGTAAGAGACAGTAGTTAGTGACAGATTCCTTACCTTAGAATATCCCCAGGCGCCAGGCTGGATCCGGAAAGTTTTAGCGTAGCAGTACCCTTGACGCGTCGGTAGGCGGCGTCGTGCGGCTCCGCGTCCGTCGCGTCGCGTCGTGATCACCGGGATGACGTCGCGGGCAGTATCAGGCGCCGCCTCTGCGCTGACGTCAGTTCTGTACACGACTTTCCGCGCCAGGAGCGCATGAGCCATGCAAGAAGCTGACACAGGTGTCTGAAAAATACTAGGGCCCTGAAAGGGATGTCCTTAACCCTAGAAATCAGTTCGCAGAACGGGGAGGATGGGTGGGCGGTAAGGAATCTGTCACTAACTACTGTCTCTTACAGATATATCGTTACACAAGTTAGTAACTTGTGCATCTGAAAGAGACACGTTAGTGACAGATTCCTACACCTTAGAATAGATACCCCAGCAATACCAACCCCGGTGGTGGGTCTGCGAACAAAGATCAGACAAGGAAGTCCTGGAGGACAGAACGGCCAAAGAAGCCGTCCCTCCGGACCTGACTGTCAAGGCAGTAATGCTTTGTAAACGTGTGCAGCGAGGCCCACGTAGCTGCCTGACAGATAACCGGCAGCGGAACACCGCGGCCCAAGGCCGTGGTAGCAGCCGTTGCCCTGGTGGAATGGGCACGCAGCCCAACAGGAGGCTCCTTCTTAGCTAAAGAATAGCAGGTCTTGATGCACAAGGTAACCCAGCGGGAGATGGTCCTCTTGTGCACCGCCCGACCTTTTTGGCGCCCACGTAGCCAACAAAGAGCTGGTCATCCACCCGGAAGTGTTTTGTGCGGTCAATATAGAAGGAGAGCGCACGTTTTGGGTCCAGACGGTGGAGCCTCTCTTCCTCTCTGGAAGGATGCGGAGGCGGAAAGAAGGTGGGCAAAGTGATGGTCTGCCCAATGTGGAAAGCAGTAACCACCTTTGGCAAGAAGGACGGACGCGTCCGAAGAACAACCTTGTCTGGATGAACAGACAGAAAGAGAGGTTTGCAAGATAGAGCCTGGAGCTCACTCACCCGCCGAGCGGAGGTGATGGCCACCAGAAAGGCTGTCTTCAGAGTCAGAAGACGAAGAGGACAGTTATGCAGAGGCTCAAAGGGAGCGCACATTAAAAGGTAAGAACCAAGTTCAAGTCCCACTGAGGCATTACAAACGGAACAGGAGGGAAGAGGTGAGTAATGCCTTTTAAGAACCTGTGAACAACAGGGGACTTGAAAAGGGAGGGCTGATCAGGGAGCCTGAGGAAGGCCGAGATAGCACAAAGATAACCCTTGATGGTACCCAGGGCAGAACCCTGTTGGGCCAGAGAGAGAAGGAACAGAAGGACCTCAGAAAGAGGGGCAGAAAGGGGATCCACAGCCTTTGCTGTGCACCATGCCACAAATTTGTTCCACCTGCAGGCGTATACCACCTTAGTGGAGGGACGCCTGGCTGCCAGAATCACATCACAAACTTCGGGAGGCAAG
Source organism: Calotriton arnoldi (assembly GCA_963921515.1). NCBI lineage: Eukaryota > Metazoa > Chordata > Amphibia > Caudata > Salamandridae > Calotriton > Calotriton arnoldi. The sequence continues at coordinate 1,708,260 of CAWUFW010000230.1, forward strand.
TCGAAAGGAATCAACTGCCGCCGCTCAATCTCCACGCAAGCAGGTGTAGACTGGACAGGTTCGGGTGGAGGACCGTCCCCTGCTGCTGCGACAGAAGATCCTCCCGAAGAGGCAGACGGATCGGGGGATCTATGCTCATATTGAGTAGCTCGGGATACCAAACTCTTCGAGCCCAGTCCGGAGCCACAAGAATGACTTGGGCCCGGTCGTGCCGAATCTTCTTCAACACTCTGGGTAGAAGTGGTATAGGCGGAAAGGCGTACAACAGACCGCAACTCCACTCGCGACGAAAAGCGTCGCCGAGCGAGTGCCGCCTTGGAAATTCCAACGCGCAGAACTGATGACATTGCGCGTTCTCTTCGGTGGCGAATAGATCTAACCAAGGCTCTCCCCACTGTAGAAAGAGTCCTTGCGCCACTTCCGAGTGAAGACGCCATTCGTGATCCATCATGCACCTGCGGCTGAGGTTCGTCCGCCCTGGCGTTGAGAGAACCTGCCAGGTGTTGAACCATCAGGAACATGCCCTGATGTTCCAGCCATGTCCAGAGGCGCAGAGCCTCCTGACAAAGGGTCCAAGACCCCACCCCGCCCTGTTTGTTGCAGTACCACATGGCGGTGGTGTTGTCTGTGAACACCTGCACCACCTTCCCTTTGACAGAGGGAAGGAATGCCTTGAGTGCAAGCCGGATCGCCCGGAGCTCCAGAAAGTTGATATGGAGCCGGGACTCCGCCGGAGACCAGAGGCCTCTGATCTCCGCCTCTCCCATGTGACCGCCCCATCCCAGAAGGGACGCGTCCGTCACAACTGTATGCTCTGGCTGGGGAAGGGAGAGGGATCTGCCCATGACCCATTGCCGGTTCGAGAGCCACCACTGCAACTGTTTTGCAGTCCCCTCCGAGATCTGGACGTGATCGGACAGGTTGCCCTGGTGCTGCGCCCACTGGAACTTCAGGTCCCACTGCAGAGCCCGCATATGCCATCTGGCATGAGTGACCAGCAGGATGCAGGAGGCCATGAGGCCCAGCAGCCTCAGGGTCATCCGTACCGAAACCCAGGATAAAGGCCGAAAGATCGGAATCATAGCCTGAATATCCCGGACTCGCCGTTCGGGAGGATAGGCCCGAAACTGCGTCGTGTCCAGAACTGCTCCGATGAAAAGGAGCTGTGGAGAAGGAATCAGATGCGACTTCGGCACATTGATGGAGAACCCCAGCGAGTGCAGGAGTTCGGCCGTAGTCTGGAGGTGGGAGACGACTGCCTGGGACGAGCCCGCCTTCAGCAGCCAGTCGTCGAGGTAGGGGAAGACTGAAACCCGTGCCCGGCGCAGATGAGCTGCGACCACCGCCATCACTTTCGTGAACACCCGAGGGGCACTGGTAAGGCCAAAGGGGAGCACGGTGAACTGAAAATGCTCGGGGCCTACCGTGAACCGAAGGTAACGCCGGTGGGCCGGCAGGACGGGGATGTGGAAATACGCGTCCTGCAAGTCCAACGCTACCAACCAGTCTCCAGGGTCGAGGGCAGTCAAGACCTGAGCTAGGGTGAGCATCTTGAACTTCTCCTTCCGGAGGAAGCGATTGACGTTCCGGAGGTCCAAGATAGGACGCATGTCCTCCTTGTCCTTTTTGGGCACCAGAAAGTAGTGGGAGTAGCAACCACGCCCTACTTCTGGGGTCGGAACATGCTCGATGGCCCTCTTGGTCAAGAGGGCCGTGACTTCCTTCTGTAGAAGCACCAAGTGATCCCCTGACATGCGGTGGAATTGAGGTGGCATGGCTGGGGGTGGTCTCGAAGGGGAGGGAGTAGCCCCTTCGGACAATGTCCAAGACCCACCTGTCCGAGGTGATGGTGCGCCAGTGGGGAAGGTGATGGCGGACCCTGCCCCTACTGGCGTGCCGTGCACCTGAAAGGAGGGACTAGGAGGGCTTGGAGGCCGCGGACGGGTTGGAGGTGGTGGCCTGACCCGCACGCTGGTTGCCCGATCCGCCACGGCGGAATCCACGTCCTCGGCCACGCGAAGACGCCTGCTGCGCGGGCCGGTGGCTGGGCTGCTGACGTGAAGGGCGCCCCTACCGTGGCCACGATAGGGGCGAAAAGCAGAAGTCAGCGGAGGGCGTGTAGCAGAAAGGCCCAGGGACTTGGCAGTAGCCCGTGAGTCCTTAAAGCGCTCCAACGCATGGTCTGCTTTGGACCCAAAAAGACCGACTCCATCAAAGGGCATGTCCATGAGAGTATTCTGGACATCCCCTGAAAAACCAGTGGTTCTCAGCCAGGCGTGGCGTCGGAGCGCCACCGTCGTTGCAATCGACCTGCCCAGCGAGTCGGCGGTGTCAAGGCCACAACGGATAGTGTATTTGGCCGCATCCCTTCCTTCCGCAATGGCGCGGGAAAGCAGTGCCTGGACCTCCTCAGGGCACTGGGGCAAAACATCCGCCACCGAATCCCACAGGGAGTGGGTATATCGGCCCAAAAGACAAGCGGTGTTAACGGACCGCAAGCCAGCACTGGAGGAAGAAAATCCTTTCTTCCCAAACTGATCCAGGCGTTTGGATTCCCTATCCGGAGGAGCGGTAGGGAAGGCGGTTTGGGAAGCGGAGGCTTGGACAACCAAGCTCTCAGGAGTGGGGTGGACAGAAAGAAACAGGGGTCGCCCGGAGCAGGGCGATGGCGTCGTGACACGTTCCGATCCACAGGAGCCCCTGTGTTGGGCTTGGACCAGGCGCCCAAAGAACGTCAGTGAGGGCGTCGTTAAACGGCAGCACAGTCTCCGCAGAGGAGGCTGCCGGCTGAAGCACCTCTGTCAAGATGTTAGGCTTGACCGTCAAAGTAGGGAGCTGGAGACGTAAGGCCCCAGCAGCCCTACGCAACACCGTACCAAAATTGGCCCCCTCCTCCGTAGCCACGGGAGGAGACAGCATGCCAGTGTCAGGGGAAGTATCCAGACCACTGGCCTCCCTAGACTCTCTGTCCAGTCCTCATCATACTGACAGTTGCGCGTCAGAGGGTCATCAGACCCCTCCCAGTCCTCCTGGTCCTCCTCTGGTTCAAAATAAGGAGGAGGAGGGACATTTGGGACCCAAGGTCCCATCGGCGCCGGAGCCGGCGTCGAGCGACGTCGCTCCGGGTCCATGTCCGGAGCCGGAAGGAACTGGGGGACGACGCCGCCCGGAGCCCAGGGCGGCGTCGAGAACGGCACCGGAGACATCGGCGCCGGCGGAGGTGTCGTGAGGTCGACCGGCGTCGATGGGGGTTGTGGAGCCGGGATCGAGGCCGGGGCCGAAGCCGGAGCCGGGATCGAGGCTGGAGGCACGGGCGACGCCGGGGCCGGAGCCGCCGGCGACGCCGGAGCAACCCCATCAGGGCCCGCGGGGCCCGAAGAGCGCACCGGAGGGCCTGAAGGCCCGAGAGGCGGGCCATGGCCGACAGGAACTCCTGTACCTTGGCCGGGATCCGCCCCGAACCCGGGAAGGGCGGGTATGGCGGGGGCGACTCCACAGGCAAGTCCGGGGCCGCGGGGTGGGGACGGTGCCGGGAGGGGCCTCAGCCGAGTCGCGAGACCGGCGAGGCGAAGTCCGAGAGCGACGATGCTTCTTGGACTTCTTGTGCTTAGACTTACCGGACGAGAGACTTCGACGCCGGCGACCGGTGTGCACTCCGCGAGCGACCCCTGGACCTCTCACGCGACCGGGGCCTCCGTGGAGCCGAATGCCGGGCCTCGAGGAGCTTTCGAGACCGCTCTCGCAAAGCTTTCGGGTTGAGGGCCTGGCATTCGGGACAAGACTCGGTGTCGTGGCCTCGGCCGAGGCAGAAGAGACACTCCCAATGCGGGTCGGTGACGGACATCATCCGCGCACAGGCGCCGCATCGCTTGAAGCCGGGCATCCCTACGACACCTTCAAGTTGGAAAAACAGTGAAAAAATCACCAAAAAGTATGGTCAAAAATTGACCAGGGCACTGCTCTTCCCGGATCTGCGCTTGCTGGCGCGGAAAAGAAGAACTGACGTCAGCGCGCAGGGCGGCGCCTAAGTACTGCCCGCGACGTCATCCCGGCGATCACGACGCCGGCGACGGACGCGGAGCCGCATGACGCCGCCTACCGACGCGCAAGAGGTGCTGCTACGCAAAACTTTCCGGATCCAGCCTGACGCCTGGGGATATTCTAAGGTAAGGAATCTGTCACTAACGTGTCTCTTTCAGATAGACCAAAGATCTTGTTCCCTCAGTACAAAATACTCTCCCTCAATTACAGCCCTGTTTCTCTCATCCGCAGACAGAGACCCTGAAGTTAGTGAGACCAATAACAACCTCTACCATGCCTCCAAATGCCTACCACCTCTCAAACTGCTCCCCTTGCTGTTTACCAGCCTTGAATACTTCAAGTAAACTGTTCTAAAGCAAGGGAGCATGAAACAACTTGAGCGCAAACTGTGAAAATGACACTGCCCATACACCTAAATCCATACACTTTGAGAATTGTCCTAGTCTAGGCAGATTCATTGATAAACCTTGTTGCTACCACCTTCACCAAGTTTGTACCACAGTATCTACCCTCCTTTATAGCCATCCCCAGTTCCTCCTCTGAAGTTATATGCAACAAGCATCTCATTTTCTTTTTTGGTCAAAATCAATAACATAGCATCAAAAAAGCTCAACTCTATTCAGACGTCATCCTGACCCTCATGGGCCGTCTTCCACCCCATGCTGATCTCACTCTTCATGTACCCCAGCCCCTTCCCCACCTACTACCTTGATTAAACTATCAATGGAATGGAAGGCGGCACAAGTGCTATCGATTCGGAAAAAAGCACAGGTACCCGCTGAAATGTTGGCTAATTACCGCCCTACCTCGCTCCTACCACTCATGAGTAAACTGATGGAAGGGTACATCAATACTAAGCGTATGGGATATCTTGAATCTCAAGGCATCCTTGATCCTTCTCACTCTGGTTTCAGACCTAACCATTCTACTGAAACCACCATTATAGGCGTCACAGACCACATCAAATCGGCCCTGGATAACAACAAGGCAATGCTGCTTGTTTTGCTGGATTGGACAGCTGCCTTTGATACTATCCCTCACCAGAAGCTAATTCACAGACTGAGAGAGACTGGTATACGGGGACAGACGCTAAAGTGGCTCGCAAGCTTTCTGGACCAGCACAGTCAACCTGGGTCCCTTTCGTTCTCGCACCCTGAAGTTCACTAAGGGGGTACCCCAGGGCTCCTGCCTTAGCCCCACCCCTTGCTAAAATCATCAGAGAACATGGGTTCACTCCCTATTCCTATGCAGACGATACCCAAATGCTCCTATCTTTCAATAATGACAAAGACTCGACCAAACGTCTCTTTGCTGAGGGCATGCAAGCAATATCTGGTTGGATGACGAAAAATTTCCTCCAGCTGAATGCTGCCAAAACCGAGATCTTGCTATTTGGCACCGCTCAAACGAATTGGTCCCCCGACTGGTGGCCTGCTATGCTGGGTCCAGCTCCCATCCCGAAGCCTATGGCTAAAAACCTGGGTGTCCGAGTGGACCTCTCTCTATCTATGAAAGACAAAGTCATGGCCACCTCAGGCACCTGCTATCACACCCTGAGCCTTCTCCGTAGAGTGTTCCAGATGCTTCCCTTATCAGTCGGCAGAACCCTGATCCAAGCCTTGGTCATTAGCCGGCTCGATTACTGTAACGCTCTCCTTGCATCCGCCAATGAATCCCTTCTAACTATAATGCAGGTGATTCAGAATGTTGCAGCTCGCCTGTCTCTTAATGCACAAGTTACTACTTGTGTAACAATATATCTGTAAGAGACATTAGTTAGTGATAGATTCCTTACCTTAGAATATCCCCAGGCGTCAGACTGGATACGGAAAGGTTTTCGTCAGCAGTACCCCTGCGCGTCGGTAGGTGGCGTCGTGCGGCTCCACGTCCGTTGCTGGCGTCGTAAGCGCCGAGATGACGTCACGGAGACTACTTAGGCGCCACCCATGCGCGATGACGTCAGTTCTGCACACGACTTTCCGCGCCAGGAATGCAGAGCCATGCCAGAAACTGACCACTGGTGCCATGAAACTAGGGCCCTGAATGGGCTGACCTTAACCCTAGAATCAGTTCGCAGAACGGGGAGGATGGGTGGGGCGGTAAGGAATCTATCACTAACTAATGTCTCTTACAGATATATCGTTACACAAGCAGTAACTTGTGCATCTGAAAGAGACACGTTAGTGATAGATTCCTTACCTTAGAATAGATACCCCAGCAATACCAACCACGGTGGTGGGTCTGCGAATAGATTACACCAGAAAGTCACTGAGAACAGAACGGCCAAAGAAGCCGTCTCTCCGGATTTGGCTGTCAAGGCAGTAATGCTTGGTAAACGTGTGCAGCGAGGCCCACGTAGCTGCCTGACAAATATCCTGCAAGGGAACGCCGCGTCCCAAGGCAGTAGTGGCTGCCGTCGCCCTGGTAGAATGGGCACGCAGGAGGCTCCTTCTTAGCCAACGAGTAACACGTTTTGATGCACAGAACGACCCACCGAGAGATGGTCCGTTTGTGCACGGCCCGGCCTTTTTTGGCACCCACGTAGCCAACAAAGAGCTGGTCATCCACCCGGAACTGTTGTGTGCGCTTCAGATAGAACGAGAGCGCACGTTTTGGGTCCAGACGGTGGAGCCTCTCTTCCTCTTTTGAAGGATGCGGAGGCGGAAAGAAGGTGGGCAAAGTGATGGTCTGCCCGATGTGGAAGGGCGTGACAACCTTTGGCAAGAAAGAAGGACGGGTCCGTAAAACCACCTTGCCCGGATGAACAGAAAGGAAAGGAGGTTTAGAAGAAAGAGCCTGGAGCTCACTCACTCTTCTGGCAGAGGTGATAGCTACCAAGAAAGCTGTCTTTAGAGTAAGACGACGTAAAGGACAGTTATGAAGGGGCTCAAAAGGAGCGCACATCAGATAGGTCAAGACAAGATTTAAGTCCCATTGAGGCATTATGAAAGGCACGGGAGGAAACGTGTGTGTAATGCCTTTCAGGAAACGGTTAACAACCGGGGACTTAAAGGGAGAAGGCTGATCTGGAAGCCTGAGAAAGGCGGAGATGGCCGAAAGATATCCTTTGATAGTACCCAGAGCAGAACCCTGCTGGGCCAAGGATAGTAGGAACAGAAGGACCTCAGAAAGAGGGGCAGAAAGGGGATCCACAGACTTTGCTGTGCACCATACCACAAACTTGTTGCATCTGCAGGCATATACCGTTTTAGTGGAGGGACGCCTGGCTGCCAGAATGACATCACAGACTTCGGGAGGAAGATCGAAAGCTGTCAACTGTCGCCGCTCAATCTCCACGCATGGAGGTGGAGGCTGGACTGGTTCGGGTGGAAGACCGTCCCCTGCTGCTGCGACAGAAGATCCTCCCGAAGAGGCAGTCGGATCGGGGGATCGATTGCCATGTTGAGTAGCTTGGGATACCAGTATCTTCGTGCCCAATCCGGAGCCACAAGGATGACTTGGGCCCGGTCGCGCCGAATCTTCTTCAGCACTCTGGGCAGAAGTGGCATAGGCGGAAAGGCGTACAACAGGCCGCAGCTCCACTGACGACGAAAAGCGTCACCTAGCGAGTGCCGCCTTGGAAATTCCAACGCGCAGAACTGATGACATTGCGCGTTCTCTTCGGTGGCGAATAGATCTAACCAAGGCTCTCCCCACTGCAGAAAGAGACCTTGGGCCGCGTCCGAGTTCAGACGCCATTCGTGATCCATCAAGCTCCGGCGGCTGAGTTCGTCCGCTCTGGCGTTTAGAGAACCTGCCAGGTGTTGAACCACCAAGGTAATGCCTTGATGTTCCAACCATGTCCAGAGGCGCAGAGCCTCCTGACATAGGGTTGTCCGTGAATACCTGCACTACACTTCCCCGGACAGAGGGAAGGAATGCCTTCAGTGCAAGTCGGATCGCCCGAAGCTCCAAAAGATTGATATGGAGCCGGGACTCCGCCGGAGACCAGAGGCCTCTGATCTCCGCCTCTCCCAAGTGACCGCCCCATCCCAGGAGGGACGCGTCCGTCACCACTGTGTGCTCCGGTTGGGGAAGGGAGAGGGATCTGCCATTGACCCAATCGCGATTCGTGAGCCACCACTGCAATTGTCGTACAGTGCCCTCCGAGATCTGGACATGATCGGACAGGTTGTCCTGATGCTGTGCCCACTGGAATTTCAGGTCCCACTGCAGAGCCCGCATATGCCACCTGGCATGTTGCACTAGCAGAATGCAGGAGGCCATCAGGCCCAGGAGCCGGAGGGTCATCCTGACTGAAACCCGGGATAGAGGCTGAAAGATCGGAATCATAGCCTGAATATCCCGGACTCGCTGCTCGGGAGGATAAACCCGAAACTGCGTCGAATCCAGAACCGCTCCGATGAAGGGGAGCTTCTGAGAAGGACTCAGGTGCGACTTCGGCACGTTGATGGAGAACCCCAGCAAATGCAGGAGGTTGGCCGTAGTCTGAAGGTGGGTGACGACTGCCTGGGGCGAGCCCGCCTTCAACAACCAGTCGTCGAGGTAGGGGAAGACTGACACCCCTGACCTGCGCAGATGAGCTGCGACCACCGCCATCACTTTCGTGAACACCCGAGGGGCGCTGGTAAGGCCGAAGGGGAGCACGCCAAAGTGAAATTGCTCCTGGCCTACCATGAACCGCAGGTAACGCCGGTGGGCCTGCAGGACGGGAATGTGAAAATATGCATCCTGCAAGTCCAACGCTACCATCCAGTCTCCAGGGTCGAGGGCAGCCAAGACCTGAGCCAGAGTCAACATCTTGAACTTCTCCTTCCGGAGGAAGCGATTGACGTTCCTGAGGTCCAAGATGGGGCGCAGGTCCTCTTTCTCCTTCTTGGGGAACAGAAAGTAGTGGGAATAACAACCATGTCCTACTTCTGGCCCAGGAACGCGCTCGATGGCCCCCTTGGCCAAGAGGGCCGTGACTTCCTGTCGGAGAAGCGCCAAGTGATCCCCCGACATGCGGTGGAACTGAGGTGGCATGGCCGGGGGGCAGACTCGAAGGGGAGGGAGTAGTCCCTTCGGACGATTTGCAGCACCCACCTGTCCGAAGTGACAAAGCGCCAGTGGGGGAGGTGATGTTGAACCCTGCTGCCCACCGGCGTGGGGTGCACCCCAAAGCTCGGACTAGGAAGGCTTTGAGGCGGATGCTGCGGGGGTGGACTGCCCCGCACGCTGGCCCCCTGTGCCGCCATGGCGGCCACCACGCCCGCGCTGAGGTTGGTTCTGCGCAGGCCTCTGGCAGAACGAACGAGTAGGGGCGCCCCTTCCGTGGCCACGAAAGGAACGAAAGGTAGACGTGGCCGGGCGTGTGGTGGAGAGACCCAAGGACTTGGCTGTAGCCCGAGAGTCCTTAAAACGCTCTAGCGCACTGTCTGCCTTATCGCCAAACAGGCGAGTACCATCAAAAGGCATGTCCATGAGGGAACTCTGGACATCCCCCGAAAACCCCGTGGACCGCAGCCAGGCGTGTCGACGCAAGGCCACCGTCGTGGAGATGGCTCTCCCCAAAGAGTCCGCGGTGTCCAATCCACACCGAATGGTGAACTTCGAGGCATCCTTCCCCTCCGCAACAGCTTGGGAAAGTACAGCCCGAACCTCCTCCGGGCACTGGGGCAGAGTTTGCGCCACTGTGTCCCACACAGCGTGAGAATAGCGGCCCAAGAGGCATGCGGTGTTGACTGACCGCAGCCCCAGGCTGGCAGAGGAAAACAACTTCTTGCCAAACTGCTCCATCTTTTTCGATTCCTTATCCGGCAGAGCGGTAGGGAATGCAGTTTGGGAAGTGGATGCCTGAATGACCAGGCTCTCCGGTGTCGGATGAGTTATCAAGAAGGCAGGGTCACCCGGTGCCGGGCGGTGACGCCTGGCCACGTTTTTATCCACAGGAACCCCTGTGGCTGGCCTAGACCAGGTGCCCATCAAAACATCCGTCAAGGCCTCATTGAACGGAAGCAGAGGTTCCATGGAACTTGCAGCCGGCTGAAGCACTTCAGTAAGGAGGTTAGTCTTGGGGGTAACAGTAGGCAGGTCAAGGTCAAGAGCCTCAGCTGCTCTACGGAGCACCACAGTGTATGTGGCGCCTTCCTCCATGACAGTGGGAGGAGACACAAACCCAGGCTCAGAGGAGAGGTCAAGGCCACCTGCATCCTCTGAGTCCTCTGCCCACTCCTGTTCGGACTCGCACTGCCATGCAAGAGGGTCCTCCGACCCCTCCCAGTTATCCCCCTCCACTACGGCCCGTGGCACAGGCTGCAGCGGCGGGGCAGGCACAGGGGAAAACAAATGCTCCATGTCCCAGTTAGGGTCCCAAGCCGGAGCAAAATTGCCCGGAAACTCGGGCAAGGGCGGAGGTGGGACGAACGGAACCCAGGGCGGCGCCGGGAAGGGAGCCGCAGGGGGCGCCGGGGCCGGAGCCGCCGGCGGAGGACCCTGCGGAGCCGGGGCCAGAGCTGCCGGCAGTGGACCTTGCGGCGGCGGAGCCGGTGGCAAGCAAGGGCCCTCAATGCACAAGTTACTAACTTGTGTAACGATATATCTGTAAGAGACAGTAGTTAGTGATAGATTCCTTACCTTAGAATATCCCCAGGCGTCAGGCTGGATCCGGAAAGTTTTGCGTAGCAGTACCCTTGCGCGTCGGTAGGCGGCGTCGTGCGGCTCCGCGTCCGTCGTCGGCGTCGTGATCGCCGGGATGACGTCGCGGGCAGTACTTAGACGCCGCCCCTGCGCGCTGACGTCAGTTCTGTACACGACTTTCCGCGCCAGGAACGCAGAGCCATGCAAGAAGCTGACACAGGTGTCTGAAAAATACTAGGGCCCTGAAAGGGATGTCCTTAACCCTAGAAATCAGTTCGCAGAACGGGGAGGATGGGTGGGCGGTAAGGAATCTATCACTAACTACTATCTCTTACAGATATATCGTTACACAAGTTAGTAACTTGTGCATCTGAAAGAGACACGTTAGTGATAGATTCCTTACCTTAGAATAGATACCCCAGCAATACCAACCCCGGTGGTGGGTCTGCGAACAAAGATCAGACAAGGAAGTCCTGAAGGACAGAACGGCCAAAGAAGCCGTCCCTCCGGACCTGACTGTCAAGGCAGTAATGCTTAGTAAACGTATGCAGCGAGGCCCACGTAGCTGCCTGACAGATAACCGGCAGCGGAACACCACGGCCCAAGGCCGTGGTAGCAGCCGTTGCCCTGGTGGAATGGGCACGCAGCCCAACAGGAGGCTCCCTCTTGGCCAAAGAATAGCAGGTCTTGATGCACAAGGTAACCCAGCGGGAGACGGTCCTCTTGTGCACCGCCCGACCTTTTTTGGCGCCCACGTAGCCAACAAAGAGCTGGTCATCCACCCGGAAGTGTTTTGTGCGGTCGATATAGAAGGAGAGCGCACGTTTTGGGTCCAGACGGTGGAGCCTCTCTTCCTCTCTGGAAGGATGCGGAGGCGGAAGAAGGTGGGCAAAGTGATGGTCTGCCCAATGTGGAAAGCAGTAACCACCTTTGGCAAGAAGGACGGACGCGTCCGAAGAACAACCTTGTCTGGATGAACAGACAGAAAGGGAGGTTTGCAAGATAGAGCCTGGAGCTCACTCACCCGCCGAGCGGAGGTGATGGCCACCAGAAAGGCAGTCTTCAGAGTCAGAAGATGAAGAGGACAGTTATGCAGAGGCTCAAAGGGAGCGCACATTAAAAGGTAAGAACCAAGTTCAAGTCCCACTGAGGCATTACAAACGGAACAGGAGGGAAGAGGTGAGTAATGCCTTTTAAGAACCTGTTAACAACAGGGGACTTGAAAAGGGAGGGCTGATCAGGGAGCCTGAGGAAGGCCGAGATAGCACAAAGATAACCCTTGATGGTACCCAGGGCAGAACCCTGTTGGGCCAGAGAGAGAAGGAACAGAAGGACCTCAGAAAGAGGGGCAGAAAGGGGATCCACAGCCTTTGCTGTGCACCATGCCACAAATTTGTTCCACCTGCAGGCGTATACCACCTTAGTGGAGGGACGCCTGGCTGCCAGAATCACATCACAAACTTCGGGAGGCAAGTCGAAAGGAATCAACTGCCGCCGCTCAATCTCCACGCAAGCAGGTGTAGACTGGACAGGTTCGGGTGGAGGACCGTCCCCTGCTGCTGCGACAGAAGATCCTCCCGAAGAGGCAGACGGATCGGGGGATCTATGCTCATACTGAGTAGCTCGGGATACCAAACTCTTCGAGCCCAGTCCGGAGCCACAAGAATGACTTGGGCCCGGTCGTGCCGAATCTTCTTCAACACTCTGGGTAGAAGTGGTATAGGCGGAAAGGCGTACAACAGACCGCAACTCCACTCGCGACGAAAAGCGTCGCCGAGCGAGTGCCGCCTTGGAAATTCCAACGCGCAGAACTGATGACATTGCGCGTTCTCTTCGGTGGCGAATAGATCTAACCAAGGCTCTCCCCACTGTAGAAAGAGTCCTTGCGCCACTTCCGAGTGAAGACGCCATTCGTGATCCATCATGCACCTGCGGCTGAGGTTCGTCCGCCCTGGCGTTCAGAGAACCTGCCAGGTGTTGAACCATCAGGAACATGCCCTGATGTTCCAGCCATGTCCAGAGGCGCAGAGCCTCCTGACAAAGGGTCCAAGACCCCACCCCGCCCTGTTTGTTGCAGTACCACATGGCGGTGGTGTTGTCTGTGAACACCTGCACTACCCTCCCTTTGACAGAGGGAAGGAATGCCTTGAGTGCAAGCCGGATCGCCCGGAGCTCCAGAAGGTTGATATGGAGCCGGGACTCCGCCGGAGACCAGAGGCCTCTGATCTCCGCCTCTCCCATGTGACCGCCCCATCCCAGAAGGGACGCGTCCGTCACAACTGTATGCTCTGGCTGGGGAAGGGAGAGGGATCTGCCCATGACCCATTGCCGGTTCGAGAGCCACCACTGCAACTGTTTTGCAGTCCCCTCCGAGATCTGGACGTGATCGGACAGGTTGCCCTGGTGCTGCGCCCACTGGAACTTCAGGTCCCACTGCAGAGCCCGCATATGCCATCTGGCATGATTGACCAGCAGGATGCAGGAGGCCATGAGGCCCAGCAGCCTCAGGGTCATCCGTACCGAAACCCAGGATAAAGGCCGAAAGATCGGAATCATAGCCTGAATATCCCGGACTCGCCGTTCGGGAGGATAGGCCCGAAACTGCGTCGTGTCCAGAACTGCTCCGATGAAAAGGAGCTGTGGAGAAGGAATTAGATGCGACTTCGGCACATTGATGGAGAACCCCAGCGAGTGCAGGAGTTCGGCCGTAGTCTGGAGGTGGGAGACGACTGCCTGGGACGAGCCCGCCTTCAGCAGCCAGTCGTCGAGGTAGGGGAAGACTGAAACCCCTGCCCGGCGCAGATGAGCTGCGACCACCGCCATCACTTTCGTGAACACCCGAGGGGCACTGGTAAGGCCAAAGGGGAGCACGGTGAACTGAAAATGCTCGGGCCTACCGTGAACCGAAGGTAACGCCGGTGGGCCGGCAGGACGGGATGTGGAAATACGCGTCCTGCAAGTCCAACGCTACCAACCAGTCTCCAGGGTCGAGGGCAGTCAAGACCTGAGCTAGGGTGAGCATCTTGAACTTCTCCTTCCGGAGGAAGCGATTGACGTTCCGGAGGTCCAAGATAGGACGCATGTCCTCCTTGTCCTTTTGGGCACCAGAAAGTAGTGGGAGTAGCAACCACGCCCTACTTCTGGGGTCGGAACATGCTCGATGGCCCTCTTGGTCAAGAGGGCCGTGACTTCCTTCTGTAGAAGCACTCAAGTGATCCCCTGACATGCGGTGGAATTGAGGTGGCATGGCTGGGGGGTGGTCTCGAAGGGGAGGGAGTAGCCCCTTCGGACAATGTCCAAGACCCACCTGTCCGAGGTGATGGTGCGCCAGTGGGGAAGGTGATGGCGGACCCTGCCCCCTACTGGCGTGCCGTGCACCTGAAAGGAGGGACTAGGAGGGCTTGGAGGCCGCGGACGGGTTGGAGGTGGTGGCCTGACCCGCACGCTGGTTGCCCGATCCGCCACGGCGGAATCCACGTCCTCGGCCACGCGAAGACGCCTGCTGCGCGGGCCGGTGGCTGGGCTGCTGACGTGAAGGGGCGCCCCTACTGTGGCCACGATAGGGGCGAAAAGCAGAAGGCAGCGGAGGGCGTGTAGCAGAAAGGCCCAGGGACTTGGCAGTAGCCCGTGAGTCCTTAAAGCGCTCCAACGCATGGTCTGCTTTGGACCCAAAAAGACCGACTCCATCAAAGGGCATGTCCATGAGAGTATTCTGGACATCCCCTGAAAAACCAGTGGTTCTCAGCCAGGCGTGGCGGTCGGAGCGCCACCGTCGTTGCAATGGACCTGCCCAGCGAGTCGGCGGTGTCAAGGCCACAACGGATAGTGTATTTGGCCGCATCCCTTCCTTCCGCAATGGCGCGGGAAAGCAGTGCCTGGACCTCCTCAGGGCACTGGGGCAAAACATCCGCCACCGAATCCCACAGGGAGTGGGTATATCGGCCCAAAAGACAAGCGGTGTTAACGGACCGCAAGCCAGCACTGGAGGAAGAAAAACCTTTCTTCCCAAACTGATCCAGGCGTTTGGATTCCCTATCCGGAGGAGCGGTAGGGAAGGCGGTTTGGGGAAGCGGAGGCTTGGACAACCAAGCTCTCAGGAGTGGGGTGGACAGAAAGAAACAGGGGGTCGCCCGGAGCGGGGCGATGGCGTCGTGACACGTTCCGATCCACAGCAGCCCCTGTGTTGGGCTTGGACCAGGCGCCCAAAAGAATGTCAGTGAGGGCGTCGTTAAACGGCAGCACAGTCTCCGCAGAGGAGGCTGCCGGCTGAAGCACCTCTGTCAAGATGTTAGGCTTGACCGTCAAAGTAGGGAGCTGGAGACGTAAGGCCCCAGCAGCCCTACGCAACACCGTACCAGAATTGGCCCCCTCCTCCGTAGCCACGGGAGGAGACAGCATGCCAGTGTCAGGGGAAGTATCCAGACCACTGGCCTCCCCTAGACTCTCTGTCCAGTCCTCATCATACTGACAGTTGCGCGTCAGAGGGTCATCAGACCCCTCCCAGTCCTCCTGGTCCTCCTCTGGTTCAAAATAAGGAGGAGGAGGGACATTTGGGACCCAAGGTCCCATCGGCGCCGGAGCCGGCGTCGAGCGACGTCGCTCCGGGTCCATGTCCGGAGCCGGAAGGAACTAGGGGACGACGCCGCCCGGAGCCCAGGGCGGCGTCGAGAACGGCACCGGAGACATCGGCGCCGGCGGAGGTGTTGTGAGGTCGACCGGCGTCGATGGGAGTTGTGGAGCCGGGATCGAGGCCGGGGCCGAAGCCGGAGCCGGGATCGAGGCTGGAGGCACGGGCGACGCCGGGGCCGGAGCCGCCGGCGACGCCGGAGCAACCCCATCAGGGCCCGCGGGGCCCGAAGGCGCACCGGAGGGGCCTGAAGGCCCGAAGAGGCGGGCCATGGCCGACAGGAACTCCTGTACCTTGACCGGATCCGCCCCGAACCCGGGAAGGGCGGGTATGGCGGGGGCGACTCCACAGGCAAGTCCGGGGCCGCGGGGACGGTGCCGGGAGGGGCCTCAGCCGAGTCGCGAGATCGGCGAGGCGAAGTCCGAGAGCGACGATGCTTCTTGGACTTCTTGTGCTTAGACTTACCGGACGAAGAAGACTTCGACGCCGACGACCGGTGTGCACTCCGCGAGCGACCCCTGGACCTCTCACGCGACCGGGGCCTCCGTGGAGCCGAATGCGGGCCTCGAGGAGCTTTCGAGACCGCTCTCGCAAAGCTTTCGGGTTGAGGGCCTGGCATTCGGGACAAGACTCTGTGTCGTGGCCTCGGCCGAGGCAGAAGAGACACTCCCAATGCGGGTCGGTGACGGACATCATCCGCGCACAGGCGCCGCATCGCTTGAAGCCGGGCATCCCTACGACACCTTAAAGTTGGAAAAAACAGTGAAAAAATCACCAAAAATTATGGTCAAAAATTGACCAGGGCACTGCTCTTCCCGGATCTGCGCTTGCTGGCGCGGAAAAAGAAGAACTGACGTCAGCGCGCAGGGGCGGCGCCTAAGTACTGCCCGCGACGTCATCCCGGCGATCACGACGCCGACGACGGACGCGGAGCCGCACGACGCCGCCTACCGACGCGCAAGGGTACTGCTACGCAAAACTTTCCGGATCCAGCCTGACGCCTGGGGATATTCTAAGGTAAGGAATCTATCACTAACGTGTCTCTTTCAGATAGGGACCGCGGGGCCCGAAGGCGCGCCGGCAGGAGCCCTAGGCCTGAAAAGGCGGTCCATGGCGGCAAGAAACTCTTGCACCTGGGCCGGAGTCGCCGACGGACCCGGGTATGGTGGGTAGGCCGCGGGACTGACAGGCTCCAACGGAGCCGCGGGGGAGGTACCCCGGGCCCCCTCGTCCGCGTCCGGAGACCGACGGGGGGAGGTCGGAGAGCGTTCGCGCTTCTTCGACTTTTTCTTGTGACGTCTCTTACCCGATTCCGAGGGTGAAGACTTGTGCCCCGAGGAGTGATGATGATGATGAAGATGACTCCGTGGTCGGTCCCTCGAGCGACCCCTGGACCTCGAACGGCGCTGAGACAACTGTCGGGCCTCCAGCAGCTTTCGGGACCGCTCCCGCAAAGCCTTCGGAGCCATGGCCAGACAGTCGGAACATGACCGGGAGTCATGGTCGCGCTCCAGACAGTAGAGACAGACACCATGGGGGTCGGCCACCGAATTCGTACAGCGGCAGGCCCCGCAGGATTTAAACCCAGGCATCCCTACGTGGCACCAGGAGTCAAGACTCAAAGAAGTAGAGACAAAAGTCCCCCAAAAAAATAGTCAAAAAGTGACTAAGGTACGTGCTCTAACCAGATCTGCGCTTACTGGCGCGGAAAAAGAAAGAACTGACGTCAGCGCGCATGGGTGGCGCCTAAGTAGTCTCCGTGACGCCATCTCAGCGCTTACGACGCCAGCAACGGACGCGGAGCCGCACGACGCCACCTACCAACGCGCAGGGGTACTGCTGACGAAAAACTTTCCGGATCCAGTCTGACGCCTGGGGATATTCTAAGGTAAGGAATCTATCACTAACGTGTCTCTTTCAGATATGCCTCCCAGAACCTCTTCCCAGCCATTGCTGAGGCAGCTTCACTGGCTTCCAATCCGCCAGAGAATTAAGTTTAAAATTTGATGCCTAGCCCACAAGGCACTTCATGGTGGTAGTCCAAGATATCTGGCGGAAAAACTTAACTTCTACCTTCCGGGCAGATTGCTTCGTTCAGAAGGTAAAGGGCTGCTTGCTGTCCCCCGCTATAGAAAACTCTGACCAGGATGCAAAACTTTTGCCTATCTGGCGCCGAAATATTGGAACTTATTGCCCGTTGAGCTGCGTAAGTGCACCAATCTCCTCCTCATTAGGGAACTCCTTAAGACTGAACTTTTCCGTTACTGATTACTCTGACCTGGCCATACTCCTCTTCTGCAGCGCAGAGATACCCCTTCGGGGGCGATTACGGCGCTTTACAAATCCCATACAAATCCAAATACAAATGGGCCATCTTCCAACCCATGCTGGTCTCACTCTTCATGTACCCCACCCCCTTCCCCACCTACTACCTTGATTAAACTATCACTTTAATCTCTTTCAAGAAAACCAAACCTTGTGCCCTCAGTCCCAAGAACACTCATTTAAGCAAGGCTGCCCTAAATAACCTTCTGCCCAGATCTATTCTAACCCAATCAGCTTGTTAATCCTAGGTAATTCTCACGCCCCTATACATTTAATCAAGTTATCATAATCTCAGCTTTCAGAATAACAAACCTTATCCAATACAATGTAAGCACCTGCAGAGGAGGTCTGAGCTGTTTTTTCATAAAGGAGCTACCCAGCAAATTAATTTACACATCTTTCACCACAAACATCAACAACAGGTCAATCCGATATCTGACACATCCACAGCACAGAGTTAGATTCGCTCTCAGTCTGGATCAGTGATCCCTATAACATCATAGGACCCATTCTCCTGAACTGCTCTGCCACTTTTGTCAACAATTACTGCTTCTTCCTGTGAATGCCCTAGCATATATAAATTTATATAAGCCCATCTTACAGAAGGCTTTCTTGCTTCTTTTACTGTGCTATCTGTTGCGTTCGTTTATTTTTTAGCTACAAAAACAGTGGAGGCGACAAATATGGCATTGCACTGCCAGATTAAGGCTGGAGTATTTCCAATGATTCAGTACTTAGTATCTAACATAACTGCACTGATCAGCCATGGACACTTTCTCCACCACACCTAAGAACTACAGAATAACTTATAATGTGCCAACTCCTGAACCATTTAGGGGTGTGTCCTGCTTGATGAGGTCTTGGATTCAAAGTTCCAATACTGAAGCACACAACAGGTGAAGAGTTAAAATGCTTTGCACATGGCATATAAATGATGTGAACAGAACGAAACAAATATGTTAGGCATACACAGATACTAAATTGATTCTTACGGACAAATTTCAATACTCTAACATGCTATAAAACGAGCACATTGCTTAAGTAGCTCATTTCCCTTTAGCAAAGAAGTTTGGCTCTGCAATGATCTAGATATCTCTGCTGTCAACACTAGTAAATTAGTTACACTTTAAAATTGAATGTTCTGGCCACATCAATTGACAGTCTCCTGTTGTCACCCAGTGAGGACCTGACACACAGTTTTGAAAACGGACAGTAAGCATGAAAACAAACATGCTTGTTCAGAAAAGTAATTTATTTCAGATTCGCAATTATGGCTTCACCTGTCAATTAACCAAATTCTTCACCCCTTTGTAACAGATTAACACCAAATTATTAACGTCCATGAAAGTGAAGTTTAATAGAGCCAGAGGAATAAAACTAACCGAAGTTGTATACGTAGATTTGACACCTTGTATCAGTTGACAAACAACACAGTTCCCAATTACTAGTTCCCTAATCCCTCCGTAGGGAGATACCAAGGCTGGATTTATTGATCAGGACGGCCTCTTTGTGAGATAAGGAGGAATACAACTTAAAGTCTCCAAAATGAGAAATAATCAGTTGGACTAACCAGGTACGTATGTGCAGGTTAACGCTGAGTACGGGGACTTTGATGCAGCTATTTACCACCTGCTCTGAGCACGTGGTAAATGTCTTTTGGGCGCCAGCAGGAGTCAGGGAGAGGTTGTCATGCGGGTGGGAAGGCATTTGGATAACCACTGTCTGCTCCTCCCCAGAATGCCTGTTGGTGAGGACAGGGGCCCACGGGTCATGTCTTTCTAGATGTGGATCTGCAACATTTAAAACTGGTCCAGTTTTTCTGGATCTGGAAACATCTGACTGATTGGAGCTGCCCAGAGAAGTATTCCTGTGGGCAGCTCCAAGCAACTTGTAATGGTAACCATAGAATGTAAGAAAAAGAAACACAAATAAAACCCCTTGCCATTGTAAATAACATTTAGCGTTATGGGTAGAAATAATTCCCAGGAAGATGGGAACTTTTGGAAAATTGGGCATTTAGAACACAACTCAGATTATCAGAGTTTTGTTAAATGCTTGTGAAGGACTTTAAAAGGCCAAGAAGTGGCAGTGTTCAAACCCGCGGGGGGAGACTGTCGCAGAAGAGTGAGTTTGAGCAAGAGCACAGACACGTTTTAAATGTTTCACAGTCGGAGTTACTTGAGACAGAGAAGTCAAAGTCACTAGTGATATCAGCAACAATTAACACGATTGTAAGAGCCAAAGTGACACATTTAACCAAAAAAGAACTGAAGCACATACCAAATGTAGCAACACACTTACTAGTTTGAGCAGATTGCAGGGGACTATCTCAATGGACAAATTTCACAGATCTGTTTGTGGACCTTAGTTTAAATCCTTAATGGCCCGCTTAACCTCTATCCGTCTGAGGTTATTTAAGTTAGGCAAAATAACACCTTTTAATGGAGGCAAAATCAAGCCACACACAGAGGGTGCATGAAAACAAGCTGTAAATCTTTACTGACATCAAGTGAATTACACAATTCATTTCAAATCTCCATGCGTAGTCCCCTGTGCCTTTCACGGAAAAGGCAACCAGGTTCTTCCTTTGATATCAGTTTTTAAGTCCAACTTTTAGGAAAACCACACTAAGAGAAATTGGCTTCTCCACTCTGGTGGCAAACCTGTGGCAAGGTTTATTTCCCTGTCAATCCACTCTTTTGATGACCATTACAGAAAGGCGCTAAAACCCTATATTTTCAGCCAAGAGCAGCTCTGCCCCTAGCACTTCCTATCATTTCAGCATATTCAGCCTGCACCCAAGAGCCCTTTGGTAACGTCTCCACCAAATATTATGAACTATGTTCACATTTAACATTTACTATGAAGTTGCCAGCCAGAACCCTTAGAAGCTGCTTTTTGAACCAGCAGCATGTGTTTACTCTTGTGAAAAGCATCCTCTGACACTCTCAGCAGAGATTATTCCTAGAATGTGCATGGTGGTAAACGGTCTCCCCTTCCACTGCACCCAAATCTTACCAATTAATGTGGGACTAAGAGCATCCTCTGACACTCCCAGCTAGGAGGCTAAGAAATTAAATATTTCTAGGATGTGCATGGTGGTAAATGGTCTCCCCTTCCACTACACCCAGATATTCCCAATGAATGTGGAGACTACCAGAAAGTACTGCAAGTCGTCTTCTACTCAAACAAGGTAGTCACCTATCTGCAACCCAGATTACCAAAGAAAGGAACTGAGGCAATATTGTGCTTATACATTTCAAGAAAGGGAGCCACACAATAGTATGAATAACCACAACTATTAAATGCCTCTCTTTCATCTACAGTATATGATGCTTGAAGATAGCATAAACTCTAATGGAAAGGTTATTAGACAAGAGATTACCACATTTACTACCCGGAATACATTATGCATCAGTCTTCTTAGGAAATCTGTAAATCTTAGATGCTGAAAGAACATAGTCTGTCACTAACTCTTTCTGTGGTGATAAACTGAGACCAATTAAATTCTGACAGACGAATGCTGGAAAACTGAAAATATAATCTGTATCATAAGTACATGATGTATAGCACTCCTCTCACAGCAGCAGGTTTTTAATTTTCTGAAGTACTTTGGTTGCTAAACCAAATTGGAACTGTGCAAATATTTTCATGCAATTGCAAGGGAGATATACATTTCCGAATTCTAGTAACCTAGGAGCAAGCATGTTGGATTGAAACCGATAAAAGTGTGAAAAATGCATTTGTCTGTGTAATTGGAAATTTTCTAGCTTCAGTTTTGAGAGGCCTACAACATTTGCCCGAAATATGCAGTAGGTATGAGTAATTTGTTTATCTTTTTCGGTTGAGAAGAACAAGTTACTTACCTTTGGTAACGCTTTTTCTGGTGGATACAGTATCTGCCTGTGGATTCCTCACCTTATGAATATCCCCCTGCGCCAGCATTCCGCTGAAACTTTTTCCTAGATCTCCACGCCGACGAGGTCGTCACAATGCCATGGCTCCGCACGCGGCTCCGCATGACGTCACCGGAGCCATAAGAGGACCACGTCGGCGTGATGACGTCAGTTCCACCCATTTTTTCTGTGCCTCCGAGGCGAACGGGCGGACCGACCATAGAGACAATGCATACATAGTATACAATATTCACACAAATACACACAGAGTAAAGTGAAAAAGGAAAGCAAAAGAAAGGCAAATAGAGGCAATACAAAATGACAATATGAAACAACCATATTAACCAATACCTCTTTTAAGGTATAAGAGGGTGGACAACGGGGAGGCGGGTGGGTCAGTGAGGAATCCACAGGCTGATACTGTATCCACCAGAAAAAGCGTTACCGAAGGTAAGTAACTTGTTCTTGTGATGGATACATCTGCCTGTGGATTCCTCACCTTATGAATAGAATCCCACAGCAGTCCCACTCCCGGAGGAGGGTGTCCACCCTTCTATACCAAAATGTCCTGCAGGACAGAGCGCGCAAAGTGGCCCTCCCTCCTCATTTCAGAGTCCAAGCAATAATGCATTGCGAAAGTATGGAGGGAGGCCCAAGTTGCGGCCTTGCAGATGTCCAGCACAGGAACACCTCTGGACAAGGCAGACGTAGATGACTTAGCCCTGGTGGAATGAGCTCTAATGCCTTCAGGAGGCTCCTTACCAGCCAAAGCGTAGCAGATTTTGATGCACAAGATGATCCACCTGGATAGAGTGTGCTTGTGCACCGCCTTGCCCTTCATGCGTCCAACGTAGCCCACAAAGAGCTGATCGTCCACTTGCAGGTCCTTCGTTCTATCCAGATAGAAACTAACCGCCCTCTTAGGATCCAAGCGGTGTAGCCTCTCCTCCTCCTTAGAAGGGTGAGGGGGAGGATAGAAAGTAGGGAGGGTAATGGACTGCCCTAGATGGAAGGGAGTTACCACCTTAGGCAGAAAAGCAGCCCTGGTCCTGAGAACCAACCTTACAGCATGAATAGTAAGAAAAGGAGGCTTTGAACTCAAAGCCTGGAGCTCACTCACCCTCCTAGCCGAGGTGATAGCCACAAGGAAGACCGTCTTGAATGACAGCAGTCTCAGAGGACAACTATGCATAGGTTCAAATGGGGAACCCATTAAGAAAGTTAAAACCAGATTTAGATCCCATTGGGGCATAATGAAGGGAGTGGGCGGAAACATATTAGTAAGCCCCTTAATAAACCTTAAAACAATCGGAGACTTAAAAAGAGATGGCTGATCAGGCAAACAAAGAAATGCCGATAAAGCCGACAAATAACCTTTAACAGTAGCCACAGCACAACCCTGCTGGGCCAAACGCAATGAAAAACAAAGGACATCAGAAAGATGAGCTTTTAAGGGATCAATAGATCTCTCTCCACACCATTTAACAAATCTTGACCACCTATATGAATAAATAGACTTGGTGGAGTGTCGCCTGGCCGATAAGATAACATCCACCACGTCAGGCGGGAGAGAGAAAGAATTCAGGTTGCCCCGTTCAATCTCCAGGCATGAAGGTGCAGGCTCTGGAGGTGGGGGTGCAGAACCTGCCCCTCCGACTTCGAGAGGAGGTCTACCCTGAAAGGGAGACGGAGCGGAGGGTGCGATGAGAGGTGAAGAAGATCTGTGTAGCACACCCTTCTTGGCCAATCCGGGGCGATCAATATGACTTGGGCCCGGTCTTGGCGAATCTTCCTCAGAACCCGAGGAATCAAGGGTATGGGAGGAACGCGTAGAGGAGTTGAGAGCTCCAACTCAACTGAAACGCGTCCCCAACGCTCCCTGCCTCGGAAACTGGAGACTGCAGAATGACGGGCAGTGCGCGTTCTCGAGAGTGGCAAACAGGTCCACCCGAGGAGTTCCCCACGTCCGGAAGATGCGTCGAACTACCTCTGGATGAAGCCTCCACTCGTGGTCGGCGGAGAACTGCCGACTGAGGCTGTCCGCACGTACATTCAGCACCCCGGCCAGGTGATTTGCCATCAAGCAAATACGATGGTCCTAAACCCAGGACCAAAGCCGCAACGCCTCCCTGCAGAGACGGTACGACCCTACTCCTCCCTGCTTGCTGACATACCACATCGCGGCAGTGTTGTCCGTTAGGACTTGAACCGACTGACCGCGAAGGGAAGGGAGAAAGGCCTTGAGCGCCAAACATATCGCCCGCAATTCCAGAAGATTGATATGAAGCAATCTTTCCTCTGGAGACCAAAGACCCTTGATCTCCAGATCCCCCAGATGAGCACCCACCCTAGGGTAGAGGCATCCGTTATCACTGTGGCCACCGATGGAGGAAGATGAAAGGGCTTTCCTTGAGACAGATTGCCCTCCACACTCCACCAAGACAGACCCGCTGCAGCTTCTCTGGAGATCCTGACTGACTCCCTGAGATCTCCGTTGTGCTGATACCACTGCCTGCGGAGACACCACTGGAGCGCCATCATGTGCCAGCGTGCATGATTGACAAACAGAATGCAGGAAGCGAACAGACCGAGCAGGCGAAGGACCTTCAGAACTGGAACAACCGCTCCATTGTGAAACAAAGGGACCATTTCCTGAATGTCGAGAATCCTCTGCGGAGGAGGAAAAGCTTGACACACAGTGGTATCCAGTACAGCCCCTATGAACAGGTTGCGCTGAGAGGGCACCAGGTGAGATTTGGGCACATTTATCGAAAAACCAATTTGAACAACAGCTGGGTTGTTACCTGCAGATGACGACGCACCATCTCTGGTGACTCTGCTTTCAGAAGCCAGTCGTCCAGGTAGGGAAAAACCGGGATCCCCGACCTCCTGAGATGGGCAGCCAACACCTTGGTGAAGACTCGAGGTGCAGTAGTAAGACCAAATGGAAGGACCGCAAATTGGTAATGTTGCGAACCAACCGTAAATCGGAGATACTTCCTGTGCGACTTCAGGATTGGGATGTGAAAGTACGCATTCTGCAAGTCGATGGACACCATCCAGTCTTCTTGTTGCAGCGCCTGAAGAACCTGCACTAGGGTGAGCATCTTGAACCTCTCCTGCTTGAGGAACAGATTCAAGACCCTGAGATCCAGGATGGGTCGTAACCTGCCATCCTTCTTGGGAATCAGGAAATACCGGGAGTAGCACCCCTGACCCCTTTCCTGCTCCGGAACCACCTCTATCGCACCTTTTTGTAACAGGACAAGAACCTCCTTCTGAAGAAGTAAATGATCCTCCGTGCAGAACCCTTGGCAAGGAGGGTAAGGGGGGGGGAATTCCCTGAAGGGAAGGGCGTACCCATTTTCTACCAGATCTAAAACCCAAAGGTCCGAAGTGACCGATTTCCAATCCTGTAGAAAATGAGTAAGCCGGCCTCCCACAGGACCTGCATGATCCAGGATGGCGGATCTAGGACTGCTTTCCTGCATTACCAGCAGGGGTTGGGAGGTAGAGGAGGAGGAGGAAGAGGGCTGACGACCCGTTCCACGAAGACGACCTCTGCCTTTACCCCTGTAGGACTTGTACAAGGGGTTTTGCTACTGTTGCTGCTGCTGTCGGAAACCACGAAAGGAAGATTTCCCAAAGCCACGGTATCTTCTATAGCCATAGCCCCTTGCCTGAGTCTGCAGACCCAAGGATTTCGCTGTCTTTGAAACGTTGCAGGGCAGTATCAGCTTTTTCACCAAAAAGTTTAGTCCCATCAAAAGGAAGATCAAGTAGGGCAGCCTGTACGTCAGGTGAAAACCCAGAAGACCTTAGCCATGCATGTCTTCTCGTAGCAATGGATGAGCCCATCACCCTAGCAACGGAATCCGCTGTATCCAGGCCAGACTGGATGACCTGGCGAACCGCAGCCTGTGAGTCTGCCAACACCTCACTGAGATTTCCTCGATCTTCTTCAGACAATTTTGGAAGAAGCTGTTTGGCAGAGTCCATAAGGGCATGAATGTATCTGCCCAACAAACAGGTAGCATTTGTGGACTTCAAAGCCATACTCGCTGAAGAGAAGACCTTTTTTGCAGATTGTTCCAACTTCTTGGAATCCCTATCAGCAGGAGCCTGCGGAAAGGCGCCCGTGGACTGCTTCGAACAAGACGCCTGCACCACCAAACTCTCAGGCGAAGGATGCGACGAAAGGAACACAGGATCCCCTGGAGCAGGCCTGTACCTTCTGGACACCGACCTTGAAACTGCAGGAGCAGTAAGAGGATGGCGCCACACATCAAGGATTGGCTCAAACAAGGCATCATTGAATGGCAGAAGTGGTTCAACCACAGAGGACGGAGAATGAAGCACCTCTGTAAGCAAGTTAGGCTTATACTCAGCCACAGGTAGCTGAAGATCTAAGAGCTCTGCAGCCTTCCTTATCACCGCATGGTAAGGTGAAACTTCCTTCGAGGGAGAAGCCTTCTGTGAAGCAAAGTCCCACTCCGGGGAGGTATCAAGTCCACTTGCCTCACACAGACCCTCAAACATATCTTCAGTTTCATAAATTTCACCTTCCTCCATCTCTTCAGCCTGGTATTGCTCCTCCTCAATCAACCTCTGCGCTTCTCTCCTCGAGCGCAACTTCGGCCGCGGCGTCGGTGGCGCCACACGCGGCGTCGATAGATCCGGGAGCGGCGTCGAAGGAGGATCCTCAGCAGCAACCGGCGTCGAACGAATCCGAGAAGAAGGTTCAAGGGATGGAGCCGAGGACTGCACATACGGCGTCGACATCCTCGATGCCGGAAATTGCCAGGACGGCGTCGTCGGCATAAATGGCACAAAGGGTGCCTGAGGATATTGGTGAGGCACACCCAAATTAAATGCCAAAGGACCCATGGGACCCGAAGGTGCACCAGAAGGGTATGAGGCCCTGGCAAAAACGCCATACATTGCATTTAAAAAATGCGAGGGATCGGATCCCGGTGCCGGAAATTGAGGATACTGAGCAGGCTCGAGATCCACTCGAGGCACCTCCGGAGTCGGACCCGCTGGAACCACAGGCGGAGCCGCTGGAATCGAGGAATCCTCAGCATCAGCCGGATTCGACAAATCTTCCGGAGTCTGAGAAAATCTCGGCATCGGTAACCGCGCCGGAGTCCCCTTGAACGAAGGAGAATGGGTCGGAGTCGCTTCAGGACACACAGAAGGTGAAGGAGAGACAAAGTCCTTTTCACAACGCCGAGGAGCCGGAGAAGGCGACCTCGAAACCATAGCCTTTGAAGAACGGCGCCGAGATCCATGTCTCTTCTTCTTCTTGTGCTTCCTCTTCGAGTCACGCGAAGTCGACGACCTCGACTTCAAATGTTTTCGACCCCTTTTTTCTTTTCTCACCTTAGACATGTACAGCTTGGCTTCTCGCTCCTTCAGGGCCTTAGGGTTCATTTTCCTACAAACAGCCTTCGACATCGTGATCTGATGATAAACACCACAGACAGTCATCATGGGGGGGTCAGTGATCGACATATGACCCCCGCACTCTTTACAGGGCTTAAAACCTGACTTCCTCGGAACAGACATGGCAAAACCACAGATACAAACAATCCAGAATACAAAGTATCTAGCAGAAAGTATGGAGAGTCCCAGAAAAACCCTTAGCGTCGACAGCACGGAAAAAAGGGAACTGATGTCATCGTGCCGACGTGGTCCTCTTATGGCTCCGGTGACGTCATGCGGAGCTGCGTGCGGAGCCATGGCATTGTGACGACCTTGTCGGCGTGGAGAGCTAGGAATGCTGGCGCAGGGGGATATTCATAAGGTGAGGAATCCACAGGCAGATGTATCCATCAGAACTGTCAAGCTCATCTGAAAGGAAGATTTTCATTTTAATCCCAGAATAGACAGGAAGCATTAGGGAAATTCTCAGTTTCAATTCGGCTTCCCTCCCTCTATCCCATGGATAAATGGAGAGGATTTGCATTTCTTGTATTTACAAGTTGTATGAAGCTTTATGAATGGCAAAGCGGACATTCAGAAGATGTAATCCAGCATGTTGTGTTGACTCTCAGACCTGCTGGCGGTTTGCAGTGTTCTGGCTATTATCCCTGAAGCAGAATATTTAATATAACACACTAATCTAAGTTCTCACTGAATGCTTGGATGTTTGATTGGTTATCTTCTAGAAGGCAAAGGACAGTTTTTTCCTCACCATTCACTCTAGAGGATCCAGCGATGAGTGTAACAGTGGCACTCATTCGGCGAAATTAATGTCAGCAATTTCTGGCCCCTAGCTGTCAACACACATTCTTCAGAAGTACTAATACAACATTTATGTGTTAATAAAGTCTTCCAGCTGCAGCTACTAGAAATTAATAATATTGTGGCATAATGTGCAAAAAGCACAGAGTATCATGAAGACTTCTATTTGTTTTTATTGGGTGTAAGGGCTGTTAGCAGACTGCAAAACCTGAGTCTAAAATAACCCGATATTTTTCCCCCTATTTGTATTCCACCAAATGCTAAAGTGATACTTTGCACTAGCGACACATAGGAGATGTGTACACAGAGAGACAGAGGTTCTGTGGTGTATTAACCTGGCACCATTCACAGACAAGTTATCATTGCAGAAATCAGTTTCTCCTTGGGGCAACTGGCAGTGGTGCTCATTGATATGTCGTACTCTCGGTTTCTGTTCATCAAACTTGTATTTACAGTCATACGAAGGATCTTCATAAAAAGGATAATCTTCCTTTACATATAGGAAAAGTTCTTCCATATATACTTCAAAACACAGGTTAAGGTTCATTTCTGCCATGCCACTGTAAGATCAATAAGATGGAAACGATGTCTTCTGATAATATGTGGTCTGATGGAAATGTGGTGTGTATATTCCTCCCTTTCATGCTCAGTTTCTCTACAGGATTATGTGTTTACTTTCCCTGAAAATTTTATTTCCATTTCCTAAGCCTCTGTTCTTTTTCTCTATTTTTCTCGGTTATCATTGATCTTTTTTTGATTAGCAATCTGTTTACTATGTCTGATGGGATTAAATCTTGATACAGAAAATATGGAGAGCAACATCAACTTTGGATGTGACACTGGAAATGCTGACAGATGCAGTAAAATAGAGGCCCCAGGAGTTGTGTGGACAGTCAAATGATGCTTGGACTGAGGGTGTTTTGCATTCTACATGCCATAGAGAAAATTTCTTTTAATGCAATAGAAGAAACTGATGTGGAAACTCACTAGACCAAGGACCTATGGCAGCACTAAACAAACCCTTTAGCAAAGGCTGTATAAATATTGGCCTTGGACAGCACATATAGTTGGAAAGCACAAATGATAGAAGATATTCCTGTGGTGGAATTCCAAAATCAAACGAGTGGTACAGAACCCGGCTTTAATAATGGATACCTAATCGCTAGGTGCAGAGAAGGAGTTAAAAAACCTTCTACTGCCCACATAAAATAGCCAATTACTAAGGCATTCAAAATTGACAGTTTGCTTTAATTTTACCAAGGATTCGCAGTCTGATGTGGAAGATATTCAAATAAGCATGCAACTCTATTAAAGATTCATAACAGTAGAAATGGATTTTTATCTATTATGCAAAAATATAATTGATTTGAGTCCATTTTATGGCAACTGGAAAATCTATTTCAAGCTGAGATGCCTAGACACCACCACCACAAGCAATTTCTGCTGCGATTGCAAAATACTTCTTGTGCCATCACTGGGCATCCAGAGTAACATTACCACCCCACGGCATCACCAGAGAGAGATGTCACTTATCCCATTCAAATTAGGGTTGAGTAGAAAACAATCTGCAGCATCTGTCATTTTCTTAAGGGACTGAGTTGCAACAGTCAAACGTATTGCAATATGTGAGTACCCCGAGTGATAGTAATTTCAGGATGTAAGTCATCAGAAAAGACAGAGTAGCTTTTCTAAGCAATCTACTGTAATGACAATTTGGATTAGATTATATGTGCAACAGGATCTCCACATGTCAAGTTTCATAAAAGGATTGACCCTTCTCACCAACACTCCTAGCTCTAGCTAATAAAAATCTTTGCTTGTTTGTTGTGGTAAAAGGGATTCACTAAAGGGATACATTTATGAAAATCACATCATTGCATATCACTATATGTGGCTTATCTGCTGTTAACTTTCTGTGAAGAATAAACACAAGCTGCAACTAACATGCAACTCCTAAACGGTTTTGAATGCATGTCTAGTTTATGAGTAAATCTAGGGAAATTCTGCATTTTCTCCCTAAAATACCCGAGAAACGAGAATGTGTTAGCCTGGCCATCCATAGATATACACTGGGAAATGGCCACATCCAAATATTTGAGGATTTAGATATATGACAGTGATGAACATATAATACCGAAGACTGTACTTAAATCCATGAAGACTCTAAGCAGATAAATCATGTTACTGCAACTACCTTATTTTTTCCCATTACACTAGGTATTATGCCTCTCAGGTTATTTAAGGACTTGTACTCAATGCAAACAGTCATAATATAAAGTGACATCAGGAGGAGAGTTGCCCTCATCAAAGTTCAACTGCTCATCTTGGAGAGGGATCTGAGAACATCTGATAACGAGCTATACTTTTGAATTGAGAAGGCACAGCTAAACAGATGGATGAGAATGGACGCAAGAAAACGATACCATAAGACTTTGACATCAGCAGACTTCTACAGATAGGAGACATACACAAGGAAGACAAAATAAATTTAAAAAACTTCCAACAAACAAACAGCATCCCTAACAGGTCTGAAGGGCATTAGCACAAAATAGGTAATGGTCGAAGGGAAAGTTTTCACAGACTGACAATAGGGAAGAATATTTAAGCACACTGCATTTGTAACTAGGAAATGTGCGTTTTTACTTGATTTTAAGTTGTTTACACATACCTATTTAACCCATAAGTACAAGTTACTTACCTTCGGTAACGATGTATCTGGTAGAGACGATTCTAGCCGCAGATTCCTTAACGTAGAATTATCCCCAGGCGTGAGACTGGACCTGGAAAACTTTCTTTGCCCCAGCATCTCTGCGCGCCGGGCGGTGCCACGCGACTCCGCCCTGGCGTTGTCCGCGGGCGTGACGTCCAGCGAGGTCACATAGGCCCCGTCCCGGCACGCTGACATCAGTTTTCTTCGGAGAACTTTTCCACGCGCAACTGGCAGGAGCCATCACAAACAAAACTGTGGAGAGTATGGGAACAGTGTGCGAAAAATCAGTGATAAAGAGAAGAGAGAAACGAAAGGTGAGGAACAGCACCAATTGGAAAAGTGGCAAGCACTAAGGTACCAAAAAGTTATAGCAGCGAAAGCCATAGCAGGGAAAGTGCAGAGCACCGCCCCGAGGAGCAACCTTGCAAGCTAAGGCAACATCCCCCCTGGAGGCAGAACACATGTGAAAAAACGCTATACCAGAGAAAGAGAGAATCTGCAATCACAATCCACAACAGTGAAGGGGCAACAAGCCCGAAACAGAGGAGGAACAGCAATTCACCCCCAGATGACACCATCAAGGAGGGCCGTATCCCCTGAAAGGAGCGAAAGGGCCGAGGTACAAGCAAAAAAAAAACAACACAGAGAACTGCAAGGGAATCAGAAACCCCAAGCCAGTAAAAGGAGAAGAGTCAAGGAGGCCCCTACACTTGGAGAAAAAACCAAGTGGAGGGAGGCAGAAGCACCCTTGAACCAACCGACCTCCGATCAGAAAGGAAGGGGTGGAACAATCAAAATTGATTTTCCCCAGCTGGGGTTGGAACCCTGGTCAGAAAGCACTGATAGCCCCTGTTAGCTACCACTGTACCATCTGTTTTTCTAGCAGAACGAAGCATCCTGTCCGGGAGGAGGCGAAGCATACCCCCACAGAAGACAAGCCACCCGGAGGGAGGCGAGCCTAGAAGACCAAACAGAAGATCCTCGCAGAACGGGGAGGAAGGGCGGGTCGTGAAGGAATCTGCGGCTAGAATCGTCTCTACCAGATACATCGTTACCGAAGGTAAGTAACTTGTACATCTGATAGAGACTACTAGCCACAGATTCCTTAACGTAGAATAGATACCCTAGCCATACCCAGAGGGGAGGAGGGTCTGCGAGAGGATCTCACCAGCTTGGAAGAACACAGGGCCCCAGCAGGGGATGTGTCACAGAGACAAGAAGGGCGGCCCAGCCCTCACCAAGCAGAAGTAAGCAAGAACGAGGCGAAGGGAAGGCCAGGAAAACCCAAGCCCATCCAAGGTGCAACCGCCAGAAAACCCCGTAGGGGCAGACAGCGCCAGAGGAGCACCAAGGAAGAAAGAACCACCCCAAACTCCAGGGAGAAGAGGTAGAACCGGAGGCAGAGCCTGCCGTAGGAAAACACAGACACAGCGACAGGGGGCAGCTGAACAGGCATCAGCCTTAAGGTAGCGAACAAGGCAGGAGCGGCTCCACAGCCAAAAGGCGCAGGCGAAGAAGAAACGCACAGGTGCGCAAAGCCCCAGCAGAACAAAAGGCAGGGGCACAAGGGAACACACCAAGGGCCACGGCGGTGGACCATAAGGAGCAGGCATGCGCAGCCGGCAACACCATGGAGCAGTGCACCCAGAACAAGCCAGGCGCAAGCCGAGGACAGCAGCCAGGGAAATCCAGAACAATCCCCAAAGGGGGGCCGTGCCAGAGACACACACCGGCCCGCGGACAACGTCAGGGAGGAGTCGCGTGGTACCGCCCCCCGGCACGCAGAGATGCTTGGGCAAAGAAAGTTTTCCGGGTCCAGTCTCACGCCTGGGGATAATTCTACGTTAAGGAATCTGCGGCTAATAGTCTCTATCAGATGGGCCTAAGTAAAATGTGACAGGTAGCTGCCAGAAGTGAAAAGCTGATTTTTACTAGATGATGTGAGACTACCCAAGATGTAGGGACACTCGGAGTAAGTGATGGAGATGGTGCTGATGCTCACTAGGAAAAGTTACATGCATGGAGAAGAGACATATTTATTAGACCTAATGCTCAGACACAAAAAGAAACATGCAAAGAATACATTCTCCAAAGCAGCATTTCTGTTTATGGAAAAAATAGCCTTATCCCGGAAATCAACCGGGTCCTCAATACGACTTTTTGGATGATTGAAATGGGCAAAAGTTGAGAACCATGTGATCTCAAACCAACTGCAGAGTCTTAAGAATAACAATGCTGCTACAACTGTGGAGTAATTTTATTAAGATTAGCTTTGAAATTAGATAGTAAATGTCTATGAGCAATATCATACCTCTAGAAGAGTTACTAGAACATGGCACTGAGAGTGTGAAATAGCCACCGTGCACACCAAACACCTACAACCTAAGATGATAATGGCACACCCTCCTGATGATAATCATCAACAACATATAATTCAGGGACCTCGGGTCAATAACTGACACACTGACATTCGAACAAACCTTGACATAGCTGTGATCCAACACAAAACAAATGTTTTTCACATCAACTGGCATTTAGGGACCAAGATTACTCATATAAATTCAAAGCTGAAACAGAATCTTAAATGATGATGGGATGTTTGTTAGACCCACCTAATATTTTGTTGATTGTTTGAAACCTTATAGCAAGTGAACTAATCTCATTCTAGACAAGGTGTAAAGAATAGCAGGCTGCTCCTAGAAATCCAAATATACATTGTTTACCGAGAAAACGAATAAAGCATTATAGCCCGCTGCCGGGTGTGAAGGGCCAGAACCAGAGTTATAGGCCCGAGCTGCTGGTGAGGACCTATTATGAGGGAGAGAGCCTTTAACAACTGGTATATCCCGAAGCATAAGGGCTATAAGGCTATAGAACATTCCACCCACTAATGGTATAATGTTCTAAATTAAAAAGGGAGAAACATGAAGATAACATTGAAATGTTGGAGCTCCAGGCTTATACCAGCCATTATAAGCCCAGAGCTACACCATTCTCTTCAACAGAGCTCTCAACATTCCAATGTTTTAATATAGCCTTAGAGCCTGACATAGCGGGCTATACCAGCCATTAAAGGCCCGCTCAAGGACCGAGCCGAAGGCGAGAGTTTTTAACAAGGGAGCGGGCTTTTAATGGCTGGGAGAGCCCGCTACGGAGGGCTCTAAGGCTATTAGAACATTCCGCCACTAGAGGGCAGAATGTTCTAACAAATAAAACAAAGGCCTAACTGAGCCCTAGGGGGTTGAAATCCCCATTGAAACATTGAAATGTTGGAGCTTGTGCTTATACCAGCCACTATAAGCCCAGAGCTACTCTGTTGTCTTTAAGGAGCTCTCAACATTCCAATGTTCTAATAAAGGATGACCCTTAGTATAGGGGAATGCTTAACTGACTAATTTGTACATAGCAGGCCACTTATGAGCTTGTATTGCTTCTTTTGATCAGTCCCCTTGTTTAGGGAAAGGAAAAAAGGGAAACTCATATTTGTTCTGTATTAAGTAATGGCAAAACCTGTGTAAATGCTTGTTTTCCTTATGTATAACATTTCGATAAATATTGAAAACGTAAATGCTAAAAACAAAAATAATGCAGGGTACGAATTTCATACATCTCATACCGACATACAAATCTACACTACTATTTTACATAATCTAAAAACGTTTCACACTTCAATAAAAAGTCCATGCACAAGGCACTTACCGAATAGAAGTTATAAGACTCTTTATGGAATCGGAAACAACGCGGGAGTGTCCAGCTAGGACAGACCAGGTAGGTGGATCCTTTGGGTTGATAGCCAAGGAGCGAGCAGTTTTGATGAGGGAGGAGGAACCCTCCAGCATTGTCCTGGCAGAAACCAAAATAGGCTCCTGGGCTCGAGCTCCCTGAAAAAGAAGGAACTCTTCACATTTTTTATAAACTGAAACACAAATATATATCAATATCATTTTGTATCTACCACTAACTTTTCTTTGTGCGTCAATCATGAGAAACTCGTTAGGAAGATGTAAAAGAGATTGTGTGTACTTGTCCCCATCCAAAAGTATTTCCTAATTTCTTAGCACATTTCTTTCCTTACATACCACTTCTATGCAAATCAGTCAAACCTTGCTACTGCAGACAGGGATAACCTGTAATCTCGCAAAGAAGTTGAAAAATGAATAAATGATTCTCGCAAAGGAGTTGAAGAAGGAATAAATGACCATCTGCAGGCATGAAAATCGCTCCGACTTTTTCTCTACACATGCTAGTGATACCCAAAACCCAGACACCAAACCTCATCAATCCCTTGAGCCAGACGAATGCATCATTGCATTAAAGCACATTTATTTGCTTTTTTAATGTAATAGAGAAGCCACTGACAAACATGATATTGTAATGAGACATACTTTTTGTAATACATAGCCTGAGTGTAATTGAAAAACAAAGACCTTTAGTTCTGAAAAACACTTCTTATATGTGATGTGGGTACTATACAATACCCCTATTCAAACTATTTTCCATAAGCCAAGTATAGATTATTTTCATACGCTACAGTCCTGAATTTCATGCCAGCAGGGCAATTTCTGATGAAAATATTTTCACTCAATTCATTGAGAAAAGCTTTCTATGTGTATCTAACAACCACAACCCCAGGGTACATGGAGAAATCGCTTCCTTACCTCATTGCTGATCTGAGCTGGAATGCTGACAAACTCTGGGTTGGAAGCAAAGGCAGTGAGGTTCTCGACTGCCTCAATCAAAGGCTCAGTTGCAGTCCGACACTTTGACCGATTTTCTTCTGAGAAATCTCCATCAAGGGTCTACAAGGACAAGATGAGTTTAAAGAAAAGAAAAGCTTTATGGAATTGCCAGGTACATTATCTGGCTCTAAAGAACTTCTAGTTTGCCCTGAGGCAAAGATAAGAAACAGGCCTGCCAAGCAAGGTAAGACTTTTTGACTACACTAACCTACTGCTAATGCATGTCTCCATACAATGGAATCACTACATACAAGTACAACCTGGTTGGATCAACAGTGAGAAGGAAGGAGTGAAATAATACTTGACATAGGAATTTAACTTTCAGCAACTCCTCTTGCACGGTGATGGCTGAGCTAACACAAAACAAAGCTCTAGTGGGCAATGTCAAGAGGGTAATTAAGCTGATGGGCTTAGGTGTAGTTCTGTGTAGTTTATGGTTTACTGTAGCTGGGTTTTGTGTTAACATGCTGATCATCTATGTTCTAGTTTCTACAGCTGCAGGACTGGCTAATGATGAGGTGACCTCAAGATACCACTCTAATACTCTACCTAAAGTTAATTAAGCAGACCTGCATTCAGAGGGGTGGCTTGTAGTTGTTCTGGGCAAATGGTGGAGTGCTCTCTAGGTTGTTCCCATGGAGATCCATCAAAGGTATGCCTGGGCATAAATGCTATCTAGATGCATGGAGAAAAGACTAGATGCAATCATGCAAAGCACTGAGATACAACAGTTTCCAAGCAGAGCACCAAATAAACACAGGCTTGCAGTGTTAACGTTATAAAGAGGGCAGGAGCCCACAAGACCTGAGAGAGGTTACCATTCCAGTAGTCATGGCCAAAACAAGAGAAGTCACCAGATGAAGAAGAATAATGTAAGCCTCGCTACACAGACATGTTTGTCTCTATCAGGAATATTGGAAAACTATAGGGATCAGTTCCTATGATCCTGGCTACGGTGGGGGAGCTTGCCAGGCACTTCACCCTGTGAAATAACTAACATGTCTTTTTTTTTAGTCGGGTGTAGGGTGTGTAGAAGATTGCTAACTTAGCGTGGAAAATTACACATTTAAATAACTGTTATTGATGGCCAATATAAACTAGGACTGCTTTATGGAATGAAACCGAAATGGTCCACTGACAACCTCTAAGTGGAACACTGGAAAAAGTAGAGATAACCACTGTTGCTATTGAGCAGCGCAAACGATTACTCCTGAGATCTGTATATGTGCTCCAGCATACACCATTCAAGGTTTCGAAGACATACTTTAGCAGACTTGAAGGGCAGGAGGTAGAGGAAATAAGGAGATTTTCTTGGAGTAACAAACCATATAAAACAGTTATTACCAAGAGGTACAGGACTGCATAGGATGGAAAGCGTGCTACCTCTCAGGTCACAGTAGCTTTGGGGCCTCCCAACTGGCAGTAAATAAACATTGACTGCACATGTCTGTAACCAAAAATTATCTTGGTCTTAAAAACCTAATGATGAATAGCTCAAGTCACCTCAATGATGGGAACGTAAAGAACGCTAACTTTGGAAATACCAATATCAATAGAGAGGGGGATAAAGGGGAATACACACATTATAATGATTCAAAAATGGAACCTCATTATGAGAACAGAATTCGGAAGTAATCTAGCTGGGGCAGGTCTGAAATCCTGTGAGGAACCTAAACAGGAATTCTAACTAACGAGTAAAAAGAATATCTGCAAATAAGGCATGCACTAGAGTCAATTAAAGAGTAACTCATAAGCGTTCAATATATATTCACCACTTGAAGCACAGTTCAAGGTAGGCAGAAAGACTACAAACCCATCTAAAATGTATTAATGCACTTCTATATTCCACATGTGACAACCTAGGGAATCTGAGAAAGAAGTGGTCAAAAGGTGAAGTCTAGGAGATGCAGGGTGGAAGGAATCAATAATGTACCAAACAGAAGGGTCTGTTAAGACCACCCTACGTGCATTGAAACTTGGCCTGTTTACAATGGGGTGCATAAACCCCAAAATGTGCCTTTGATACAGAAGTGAAATGGACCTGATCAAAGATGTTAGAACTAGCTATAAAGCGTATCCTTAAGGAGGAGGAGGGGGTACTGGTGGAAGTTATGGCTTTATCAACCTGAGGCAGAAAAAGGCATGCTGTAAATTTGGAGAGCGCGCGTATGTGTAAACTTTGAGATGTGTGAAACGTTCTAGGTGTAAGGCTTAATTATCGAAGAAAAGCAAAGCCATAAAACCTTCGGTAACACACTTTCTGGTGGATACTCCGCAGATTCCTTACATTAGAATACTCTCCAGGCACCAGACTGGATTCGGAAAGCCTTTGCAAACAATGAGCCCGCGTGCCGCTAGGTGGCGCCACGCAGCTTGGCGTTGACTCCACACCACCCAAGTTGTGATGGAGTGGAGGAGCATATATGTGCCACCTCTGTGCGTCGACATCAGAAGTGAGGAATCTGCTGTGAGCAGTAGCCATCAAAATATTTGGTTAAGAAGGAGGACTACTGCATACAGACAGAGAGGCTAATACATAATAGCAGAGAATTCCCCAAGAAGTACCAGACAATGTGTAGTGTAAGAAGATGGTACTGTCACAACTGAGTCCTCATCTTTCTCAGGAAAGTGTCAAACGTGCTGAAATCCTCATCTGTCCAGCTGCAAACTGCACTCACTGGACTTGGGGGAAGATTATAGTAATGGATTCAGATAGGACATATACTTGGTACATTGCAGAAGGCACAAAGTCCACAGGTATGTATCTGATGTTACAGAAAATACTCCTAAAATGCTACTTGTCAAGCAACACTGCATCAAAGTCTGACAGCTAGATGACCTACTTCTGAAACATGGCCCGCCTCCACACTTCCGAAAAATGGCCCTGCCTCCACACAATTCTTGGGTCACTTCATCAGCAGTTGTCTTGATAATATAGATCATGCTGAGTAGCACTTCTATCTGCCCAGGAAACGTTAAAAAGTCTACTCGATGACCCCTTAGGATCAATTTCCCTGTAAGCTGCCCTCCATGTGTGAGGGGCCTTGATTCAGCCAATGGGGAAGGGGAGCAATAACAGCCGCTAACTTCATTTCAATGCTGCTGTATCTGAAGTCCAAGGATGGTCAGGCAGTACAGCAATCCCTTGCCTTCACAGCTGTACACTGCTGCCAATCTCTATCTCTGTGTCACTGTTGCTACCATAGCTTAAAATGAAGATTTGACAGGTGCTTCGTCATGGCACAGGGTTCAGGGACCAGATCTTATTTACCACTGTCCACTCTTCTAGGTAAGTGTTCACACATATGCACACACACACAAAAGAGGACGCTCAGGTGGATACCTTAAAATGATATTTACAGATGTAACCCTTTGCCTGTGTCCTGTGTAACCACACAATGCATTAATAATTCCGTTTAGAAAGTAATGACCAAAAGTTTCAAACCAAATTTAATTAAAAGGGCAACACATTTCTAAGCAAAATAATGTAAAAGAAATTAGATAAATGGGTTTAAGGGAACAAAACAAGTAAATGTGGAAGAATTAAGCAACAAAAAAAATAGTTCTTCTACCCAAATCATCCACTAAGTCGCAGTAGTGCTTTGAGACTGTTCTTTAAACTCTCCTTTGATATGGGCATTACAGAAGTTCAAACTAGTAGTAATGTACAGAAAGTTCAGGGCGATCCCCTCACATCAAGGCTATCCTGGAAAAATAGTTTGGGGAGTGTTTAACAACCTCATAAGTCTCCTCGTTTCTGCCTACCAATCACAAGCCAGTAAGGGATTTTACAGTGCAACAGAACTCATGTCGCTGTACAGATCGAAACTTGAACATATTCAGGACTGGAGTTTAAGCATGAAGTTCTCCATGGTCAGCGCTTCGCTGAGGGTTTGGGACCTTGGCAGCTTCCCAGCAATGAGATCCTGAAGCAGGCAGCGTTCCTAGCAGTAATAGATACTGTTTCCATGACAGGCAATATAAAGTCTCCCCAAGATGAACTTTCAGAGCTCCATACCAACAATCTTCAAAAGCTCCATTTCACTGGGTTCTACATCAATATCACCTTTAGCCTTGGAGCTCACGACATGCAGACTGCTTGACGTCAAATAGCTCTGCTGCACAAAGTGAAGGTGTCCCCACCAGAAGGAGACTTCAAAGCTGGTGTAAAGGGTCTGATCATTTCCAGTCTGGACAGAGGCAATGCGTTGCAGTCAGTCAACCCTAACACCCTCTTGACTTCATTAAACAGGGCGCTTCATGCAAAAGCAAGCTTCATATAATTTTGAAAGTACAACAAGGTCACTCCGTTGTCCACCCACATCACATTTAAGACTTACTGTACTATCTACAAGGCAGCCAAAATCTGGCACACACTATATATGACCACAAAACTAAAGCAAGCTATAACATTTAGCATTACTGCCAGACTATAAATAAGGAAACGCAGGGAAGAGAAGCCACGAGGCCAGGCATTCTACTGCTATGCTCAGGCTCCGGAAAACCAACTCTTTCATATCCACATATCCATTGCAGCAAAAGCTAAAAACAATGTCCTTGAAAACATGTTGTCAAAAGGCACCTACCCAGATAACAGACCAATCCTTCCTTAGCCACCCACACACCTCAGCATCTCTGCTGCTCTCCTGCTACCAGGACCCTCCCTGCAAGCCTCACCCTACCAACAAACCATTCCCACACCTGATTCTGTATCCCCTTATCCATCTGCCCCTTCATTTGCACTATAGATAGTAAAACCTGCATTACACCCCACTGATTTTTTTTAAATATAGGGTTGCACTATATAAAACCCATTCATACAGAGAGGCATTCTCTTCTTTAGTTCCAGGCACAATCAAGACTGGGGGCCCTCGTCAGCAACTGTGTTTGCTAATGCCTTTGGACCTCTGGAATGTATGCTTCCCCAGCACCTTCCTGGAAAAGGAATGCACTCTTGGTCCTGAAAGCTTCTGCTATGGATGTACACAGACAATATTCTACTGGATGTTAGGGATCCGGCTACCAAAATGCCTCATGTGATTAGTGAAATTATGATCTGTGGTGTGCTATCAGGCCTTTCAAAAAATCATGGAAAGCCAATTTTCTCAATGACATATGGAGTTAAAAAGAAATGTGAGTCAGAATAACCTTTAAACTGGCATGAGCCATCTATAAAATTGTGTAGTTAAATTTATCAGTAGCCAGACCAAGACTACAATTAAGTAGCATGGGCAAAGATGGCTGAGCAAGTAGAGTGAAAGATCAGCATACTGCTATCACTGGGAGGCAGAGCGGTTTTGATGAAAATGGCAGTGCTCCCCAAGCTCCTACCTGTGATCCTTAATACCCCCATCCACTAGCTCAATTGGCAACCTTTATAATTAAATTTGCTTTGGCACATAAACAACACTACATCAAGTGGGATAGACGGACTCTAAGCTACAAAGAAGGCAGATTTTCAAAGAATGAGTGTGAGCGATACTTTCTGTGTGCAAAGGCACACTTGCTTACTAATATCTCCACCCACTGCGCTCACTCCAGCACTTGGATGCAGATATTGTGCGCCCTTGCTGCTTGACCATGATTTTATGTTAACCTGGGGTCCAACCTTGAATTATTTTAATTTGGAGGCGTGTACGGGCTGGGCCGGAAGGAGACTGAACAAGAAAGCAGGCATTAAAGTGCTAACAAGAAAGTTTCTAACTACTAGATGTAATGTATTGCTCCCACTCATGCTGCCAAACAAA
Organism: Calotriton arnoldi; assembly: GCA_963921515.1. Taxonomy (NCBI): domain Eukaryota; kingdom Metazoa; phylum Chordata; class Amphibia; order Caudata; family Salamandridae; genus Calotriton; species Calotriton arnoldi. The sequence goes on from CAWUFW010000230.1 coordinate 1,749,170, forward strand.
GTTAAAACTAATTCAAACTGGAGTTAAGTTTGTTGGGCAACACTTTCCCCAAAGGCAGGTTTTTATCCTTAGCGTATATATTTTATCGCTAAATATATTTTTGCCCACTGCTGCCACTGAGCTACATGTTAAGCCCATGAATCCATCATTTCTGCAGGCATCCCCTCAGTTTCTTACTCCTTCATTGCTGATAACAAGCACTGATCATACACGCCTGGTCTCTAGATTATACAGCTCTATGCAGGATAAAACCGGCCCAGGTTAGAACTCTGCCAAGGGCAAGTGGTTTACGAACCCACAATTACCGGTGTAATGCTTTGCTCAAACTGGAGCTCTTTCTCTCAACAATAGGCAGAGGTTTATACACTATAAATTTATTCACAGAAACTATTATACTCCCAATGCACTAGCTGAAAAGCTGAAAGAGGTCTAAGGGAGAGAACATAAGATGCCAGCGATGCAGCGCTCCATACCCCTAGTTCTGTCATTTTGACTGGTGATACTCACCTGAGGTTAGGACACAATCTTACGTTTTTTGTCTCTTATGGCGCTATGGTCATACCCAATGACAGCTCTGTTGGGGAATGTGTGAGATAGCTTTGGCACTGCGCAAGCATACAGCTACCACATTAATTCTAGAGAAGAAATGTGTGGCAATGGGTTGGAGAAGAAGTACTAGCAAAAAAGATCCAAGACTGGCTGGAAGACTTGACTGCTTTCAGTTACGTTGGTTGAAACCTATGCATCCTTTCTTCCACAGGTGACTAGACTAAAAGGCATTTGGGCCCCTTTACAAACATACACAGTGAACCAGGATGCTGCCTCTTCTGTACAGGATATCAATGTGTAGCCAATGCTGAAAAGGTACTGTATTCAATTCCTTTTTGAGGAATGATATTAAAAGCACAGGGCAGATGGTTTCCAATATATTGACTAGATCAGTGAGGTTTTTTAAATCTTTGTTGTTAACTCAAACAAATTCTCTGCACTCTGTTCATCAGGCTTGATCACTACAGATGGACCAAAAAGCTGTCAAGTACTGATATGAAGAAAAGTGTGACTACTTGCATTATATTATGTCTTTACTACATAAAATGTACAAAAATACATTAAAAAAACAGTTTTTTAAAGATGGGAAACAACTTTAAAAAGCAGAACTGACTACCAAGGGGCTCATTTTGAGCTTAGCAGGACATATGCTGTAGAAGTCTTTAAAGTGCCTGTAGCATCTGTTAACAGCTGGAGATAGTAAACAAAAGACTGGCAAAAAGGGTACTAAAATGGAAAACATCTGGGAAACACTCATGAATGTGACTTGACATCAGCCCTCCGACAGCATGCTGCAGTTTCTACAGATGAATTATTACCTTGATGGTTTTCACTAGATTGGCAGTGCTGTTTGCAACTTCCTTGGCGGACTGCACAAAGTGTCTCTTGGCTACCGGGTTGGCTGTCTTTGAGGATGCTATTCTGCAGGCGTTACACAGGGCGGAGGTGTGCTTGGCAACTATTGTAGCTGCTGACAAAACCTACAAAATAAGTCAATTAATGCAATCAATGAGACTTGTGAGTGCTATGGGAAGGCCACCAGTGGGGTTTCAGGAAATGAAGAGGATGAAATATTAGTCACAAAAAGGGAGCTGTGAAGGAAAAAGCAGGATTGGCACACGGTATGAGAGCAGAGGAAAGCAGCAAGAGTGAAGCATGCAGGAAATAAACATGGAGGATGAAGGCATCCAACATGTATGAGAAATGGAACACCAGAGAGTGGAGAAAGGAAGAAAAAACGCACAGGAGTTGGAGCAAAGTGCCTTGCAGGATGGGAAGATTCAGTGTTGAAAGACATGGACAGTGAAGCATAGAAAAAGTTGGAGGAAATTGAGGATACAGACAGCAGTGTTGGAGGGGAAACAAAGGGATTTTCACTGGGGATATTGGCACTTGAATGAGTGGAAGGAGAATGTTACTTACCCAGTAAGCATCTGTTCTTGGCATGTAGAGCTGTAGATTCACATGCTTTGCATACTCCTGCCATCTAGTATTGGGTTTGGATGTTTTTCTTCTAAGAAGTCTTTCCTAGTCACGAGATAAGGTGACTCCTCCTTTCGGTGATAGTGCGCATGGGCATTGACTCCATTGTTAAAGTGTTTTCCCGCAAGAGGGTGAGAATGAAGTAAGAAAGTGTAGTATATAGATGTCCATGCGTATAAATGTATAATGAAGAACTGCAACAACTATAGGTACCCGGGGAGGCGGGTGGGCGCATGTGAATCTACAGCTCTACATGCCAAGAACGGATGCTTACTGGGTAAGTAAAATTATCCGTTCAAGGCATGTGTGCTGTAGATACACATGCTTTGCATTGACTATACAGCAGTAAACTCCCAAAGCAGTGGCTAACCTGTAGCTGTTGCAGTTGTTTTGAACAGTGTTTTAAGTACTGCTTGGCCTACATTAGCTTGACATACTAACACATCTACGCAATAGTGTTTGGTAAATGTGTGTGGTGTAGACCATGTAGCTGCCTTACATATGTCAGCTAGCGGAATGTTACCTAAAAAGGCCACAGAAGCCCCTATTTTGCTAGGGGAATGCGCTCAAGGGGGAATAGTTAAAGTTCTTTTAGCTTTAGCATAGCATATTTGAATGCATTTAACAATCCATCTGGCAATACCAGATTTAGAGATAGGATTGCCTTTGTGAGGTGGAGCAAATGCAACAAACAGTTGTTTTGTTTTGCGAAAATCTTTTGTCCCATCTATGTAGTACAGTAAAGCTCTTTTAACGTCAAGCGTGTGAAGAGCGCGTTCTGCTACAGAATCAGGTTGAGGTAAGAAAACTGGTAACTTAACCGATTGGTTTATGTGAAAGGCAGAAACAACTTTGGGAAGGAATTTAGGGTTGGTGCGGAGAACTATCCTGTCTTTGTGTAGCTGAAAGAAGGGTTCTTCTAAAGTTAATGCCTGTAGCTCACAAACTCTCCTCAGTGATGTGATGGCAATGAGGAAAGCAACTGTCCATGAGAGGAATTGCAGAGGGCACCTGTGCAGTGGTTCAAAAGGTGGACCCATGAGCCTTGTGAGAACAATGTTGAGATTCCACACTGGGGCAGGATGAATCCGTGGTGGTATTACTCTTTTTAATCCTTCCATGAAAGCTTTAATTACTGGAACTCTAAATAGTGATAGATGTTGCCTATTTTGCAAGTAGGCAGCTACTGCTGCAAGGTGCAAACTAATAGACGTATACGCCAGTCCTGTTCGCTGTAAATGTAACAGGTAACAGATAATGTTTTGTATGGAAGCATCTTAAGGATTGATTTTGTTGTTATTGTAGTATAAAACATATCTTTACCATTTTGCTGCATAGCAAGCTCTGGTGGTAGGCCTTCTTGCTTCTTTTAGAATATTCATACAGTTTGGTGGTAAATTTAAATAACCAAACTCTATGACGTCAGGAGCCAGATCACTAGATTTAGTTCCTTGGCAATTGGATGTCTGATTTCTGCATGGTTCTGTGTGAGGAGAGTGGAGGTGAGGTGTAACTTTTGATGTGGAACTATTGACAGCTCCAACAGGGTGGTGTACCATGGTTGATGGGCCCATGTGGGAGCTACTAGAATTAGTGTAAGGGATGTTTGCCCGAGTTTCCGAACCACACACGGAATGAGCGGGAGAGGTGGAAAAGCATAGGCAAATATCCCTGACCAGTTCATCCATAGGGCATTGCCCTTTGAGAGCGTGTGTGGGAACCTAGGGCTGAAGCTTGGGCATTTTGTGTTTTCGACTGTGGCGAACAGGTCTATTTGTGGAAAACCCCATTGTTGAAAGAAAGGAGAACTTGGGGATGAAGTTCCCACTCGTGACTTTGCTGTCTCCTTCTGCTGAGGAGGTCGGCAATTTGATTGTTTACTCCTGGAAGATGTTCTGCCAGAAGATTCATTTTGTGATGGATTGCCCACTTCCAGATGGCTTGAGCAAGTGTTGACAGTTGGAGAGAGTGTCCCCCCCTGCTTTTTCACATAATACATTGCTGTCATGTTGTCCGTTCGGACTAGGACAGTGTTGGCGTAAGGTGAGTTTGAAAAGCTTTGAGTGCCCGATAAATTGCTAAAAGCTCTAGGTAACTGATGTGGGGAGCCTTGTGCTTGTTGCTCCACAGGCCTTGTATTGTGTAACCCTTGAGGTGAGCCCCCAACCTGTTAGAGATGCGTCTGCTGTGAGCACAATCTGTGGAATAGGGTCGATGAAAGGCCGGCCTGCTGATACGTTTTGTGGGTTCCACCACTGCAGAGAGCGAAGGGTATGGCCATCTACCAACACTAGATCGGTTAATTGACCCTGTGACCTCTTGTTTCAGTAAGTGTATGTGTTCTGGAGACAACTTGTGAGACCGAGGTGGAATGTTTGGGGGAATTGCTGGTAAGTTCCAGGCAAGAACCATGTTGGATAATTCCAAGCACCCATTTGTCTGATGTTATAGACTGCCAAACAGGGAGAAATTGTTGAAGTCGTCCCCCGACAGGTGTGGTGTAATCGGGGGAAGCGTGGGCAAATCAGTGTTTGTTGGGGGGAAGGGGAGTTACGAGGTGTGTTGCCCTTACTTTGAAGTTGTTGCCTCTATAACCTCCTCAAAAAAATCCTCTGGAGGGAGAGGACTGGTTGTTACCTTTGTAAGTGGAGGTATGGTGTTTTTGACCCTCCTCTGTAAACGGAGCGACGAAAGGAGCCTCTGCTGGAGGTAGTCTGGAGTGCTCCCATAGATTTAGCTAACTCGGTGTCTTTCTTCATTTTCTCTAATGCCTGGTCGACGTTAGGACCAAATAGGTGTTCCTTATCAAAGGGTGTGTTAAGGATTGATTGTTGGACTTCAGGTTTAAACCCTGAAATCCTTAACTAAGCGTGTCTCCTGATGAGAATGCTGGTGTTAACTTCTCTAGCTGCGGTGTCCACAGCATCCATAGCGTAGCGTATAGAGTAATTAGAAATGAGCTTACCTTCATTTACTAAGTCCTGTGCCTTAGCCTTATCCTCAGCTGGGAGATATTTGAGCAATTGCTCCATTTCGTCCCAGTGTGCTCTGTCATACCTGGCAAAGAGGCCATGTGTATTTGCAATGCGCCATTGATTTGCAGCTTGAGCAGCTATGCGCTTGCCAGAAGCATCAATTAATTTTGACTCTTTATCTGGCGGAGGAGCATCTCCTGATGTTTGAGAATTCGCCCGCTTACGAGCATTAGATACGACTAGGGAATCTAACTGTATTTGTCCCTTTATAAATATAGGATCTGTAGGAGAGGCCTTATATTTTTTGTCCACCCTAGGAGTCAAGATGCACGCTCTGACTGGGTCTTTGAAAATCTCATCAGCATGTCGCATCATACCTTTAAGCATGGGAAGTGTCTGTGATGACCTATGTGTAGAAGCTAAAGTCTCAAACAAAAAATCTTGTTCTAGTGATTCTTTGTGCAGCTCAAACCCATGGTAATGTGCAGCCCTGGCAATGAGTTCTTGGTGTGATGCATTGTCGTCTGGAGGAGATGGTTTGGCTGGGGAAAGGTCTGGATCAGTATCACCTGGGGGATCAATTGTGTAATCTGTCCATAGATCTATTGGAATATTCAAACCCCTCCCCCCCCCGTCATCTGCATCGTCATGGTGTGATTTTAGGGAATCCTGAGATGTAATATGCAAAGGATTCTGAGGTGGAGACGGAGGAGCTGGAGGAGGGGATGGAAGATGGAAAGGATTTGTAGCTACGGATTTTTTCTTCAAGGGGATCTTGAAGCTTGCATTTTTGAGGTGGTTTCGCGTAAATATGACCCAGTCTCGGGGTTAATGTGTAGCCTCTTCTGCACTGGATCTGGTGTTAACGGAATAGTGTGCACTTTCGGATCCGAAGGGGGCTCTTTGTGCTTTGGTGCCGGTGTTTACGGTGCGACGGAGGCTGGCCTTTCGACGTGAAAGGTTTTGGCTCCGAAGGTTGCTTGGGTTTCGACACGGAGGATTTCGGCTCCGAGCCTGATTTATGCTTGGAACCAGAGGGTTTCGGCTACGAGGAAGACTTTTGGCGAGTGGGTACGGAGCCGGAAGGCTTGACTGGCTGTTTGGGAGCCGGGCCCAAAGGCGGGGCGTCGGAAACGTTGTCTCGGTGCCATCCTTGGCCAGAAGGCAAAGGTGGTGCTGAAGCCTTGTTTTTTCGGTGTTTGTGGGGGCAAGGGGTCTTTGGTACTCACGTCACCTTGTCCCTGTGGCAGTTCTTCGGTGTTGAGGTCTATCTCAAGCTCCGAGTTCGAGTCTTGTTCGGAGAAGGCTTCCTCCTCTTCTGCTGCTGATGCCTCGATGTCTTCTTGGCCAGAGTCTTCACCGAATATGTTCGGTGTGTCTTCGATGCTTTGACGCTGCATGTCTCGACGTCGAGCCCGACGGTCGCGGAGAGTCTTTTTTGACCAGAACAATTTGCAAGCGTCGCAGTTTTCTTCTTTGTGCTCGGGAGATAAGCACAAGTTGCACACTTCGTGTGAGTCGGTGCACGGATACTTCGCGTGGCACTGAGGACAGAATTTAAATGGAGTCCGATCCATCGACTGAGAGCTGACCGGCTCGGTTAGGCCTTGAAGGCCGTCCACGAAGCGTTCCGATGGAAGGTTGATTCCGATGTCGAAACGATACGTGGAGAAGTGGAAACGCGTACGGAAACGAAACCGTCAAGGGTAGAGAAGCTTGCGCGCTGAGGGAGACCTAGGAACGGTTTTGAACCGGATCACATCAATACACGTCCGAACCCGATGGCGGAAAAAAACAATCTAACAATGGAGTCGATGCCCATGCACGCTATCACCTAAAGGAGGATTAGGAAAGACTTCCTCGAAGAAAAACAACTTGCAAACATCTGGACTTAACACTAGATGGCAGGAGGTTGCAAAGCATGTTTATCTACAGCACACATGCCTCGAACAATGATACTCAAAGCTGTGGCAATGAGGCTACGGGACGTGTGGCTTTGAGTTGGGCACAGTGAGGCTTGAAGGAAGGGAGATTTAAAGAAATGGACAATAAGGTCTGGAAAATGGGTTTATGTTGGGGGCTAGAAGTTCAGAGCTCTGAAATTTCCCAGGTTCATGTGTGAGTAACTCATTCTGTCCAGGTTTCGCCTTTACATTCCTGGAAATGTAGTCCTGATTTTATACTTGTATCAATAAGACTACGAATTCCAAAATGCAAAAGAAAAGGTCTAGACTACATGAACTATTCTCTTATGGAACTGGAACACTTGAGAGCTCTGTGAGTTCTGGAGTCAGGGAAGGCTCCACAATGGGTCAGGAAAGATCTGAAGCAAGGCAGTGATATTTGGTGGGGGAAACAGTGAGACTTCGAAGAATCATGGGGGGGGGGTGGTACCTAAGAGAGTCAAAAGAGGTTAGAGGATTGGGAACATACAGTTTGGGACTCTGGGTACAATATCCTCGTTTGGTCAAAAGAGTATATGGATATAGGAAAGGGTACAGCAACACTAGGATTAAACATTAGAGAAAGAGCATAAGACAGAAAACTATAAGCAGGTGGCACTCTAAAAAGACATGACAACTCAGTGGAAAGTAATACACGTTTAAACATACACATTATCTTCCAATGTCATCTTCAAACATTACCTGTGATGGGCTACTAGCTGGGTCCACCAGATTCTGACAAGCCATCTGAATTGCTTGGTTTGCTCGGGCAAACTGGATAGGGTCCACCAACCCTTGGTGACCAGCCTGGCTGTTGGGATCAGAGATGCCAACAAGGTATGCAGCCTGAAAAAAAGGAAATAGATAGTGAAATGCCATATCCACGTAAGCAAATGTACAAGCTATTCATATAGAGGTTAGCTAAGAGCGCTGTGGCGGAGAACTGTCAGACTATGCGCTCAGAGCGTACAGAGTGATTTGCACAAACATAGTATACACTAGATTGGCAGCAAAGCCAGTGGCTCAGAATACTATGGTTACAGTTGCAAGAACTTCGGATTACAGGGCAATGAAGAAACCAGGCCGATCCTAAGAAACTACCTAGCACCTGATTCTTGATTACAATTTCACCATTACACTGATCTGCATTCACGACAGAAACCAAATTAAAACACTAGTAAGTAGCACAATACGCTACAACAACACAAGTCTAGTGACGCCTCATAAGGAACTATGATTTACAGATCAGTTGTTTTTTATGAACGCTTTGGTCTTTCAAACTCAAACCAGTTTAATCACATATTCTATGCACTACTAATTTGCATAGAACTCTAGTATAAGGTGCGGCACCTTACCTTGCCAAAGAAATCAGTGTCCTCTGACACCTAATTTGATTAATTATGGTCTGTTTGTGGTTGCCTTCAAATATTGGGATTGTTGCACAAGTTACTAACTTGTGTAACGATATATCTGTAAGAGACAGTAGTTAGTGACAGATTCCTTACCTTAGAATATCCCCAGGCGTCAGGCTGGATCCGGAAAGTTTTGCGTAGCAGTACCCTTGCGCGTCGGTTGGTGGCGTCGTGCGGCTCCGTGTCCGTCGTCGGCATCGCCGGGATGACGTCGCGGGCAGTACTTAGACGCCGCCCCTGCGCGCTGACGTCAGTTCTGTACACGACTTTCCGCGCCAGGAACGCAGAGCCATGCAAGAAGCTGACATAGGTGTCTGAAAAAAGTCTAGGGCCCTGAAAGGGAGGTCCTTAACCCTAGAAATCAGGTCGCAGAACGGGGAGGATGGGTGGGGCGGTAAGGAATCTGTCACTAACTACTGTCTCTTACAGATATATCGTTACACAAGTTAGTAACTTGTGCATCTGAAAGAGACACGTTAGTGACAGATTCCTTACCTTAGAATAGATACCACAGCAATACCAACCCCGGTGGTGGGTCTGCGAACAGATTCAGACAAGGAAGTCCCGGAGGACAGAGCGGCCAAAGAAGCCGTCCCTCCGGACCTGGCTGTCAAGGCAGTAATGTTTGGTAAACGTGTGCAGCGAGGCCCACGTAGCTGCCTGACATATATCCTGTAACGGAACACCGCGGCCTAAAGCCGTAGTAGCAGCCGTTGCCCTAGTGGAATGGGCACGCAACCCAACAGGAGGCTCCTTCTTAGCCAAAGAATAGCAGGCCTTGATACACAAGATGACCCAGCGGGAGATGGTCCTATTGTGTACCGCCCGACCTTTTTTGGCACCCACGTAGCCAACAAAGAGCTGGTCATCCACCCGGAACGGTTGTGTGCGGTTGATGTAAAAGGCAAGCGCACGTTTTGGGTCCAGACGGTGGAGCCTCTCTTCCTCTCTGGAAGGATGCGGAGGCGGAAAGAAGACGGGCAAAGTGATGGTCTGCCCAATGTGGAAGGCAGTAACCACCTTTGGCAAGAAGGACAGACGCGTCCGAAGAACAACCTTGTCTGGATGAACAGACAGAAAGGGGGGTTTGCATGAAAGAGCCTGGAGCTCACTCACCCGCCGAGCGGAGGTGATGGCTACCAGAAAGGCTGTCTTCAGAGTAAGAAGACGAAGAGGACAGTTATGCAGAGGCTCAAAGGGAGCGCACATTAAAAAAGTAAGAACCAAGTTTAAGTCCCACTGAGGCATTATAAACAGAACAGGAGGAAAGAGGTGTGTAATGCCTTTAAGAAACCTGTTAACAACAGGGGACTTAAAAAGAGAGGGCTGATCAGGAAGCCTGAGGAAGGCCAAGATTGCACAAAGATAGCCCTTGATGGTACCCAGGGCAGAACCCTGTTGGGCCAGAGAAAGAAGGAACAAAAGAACCTCAGAAAGAGGGGCAGAGAGGGGATTCACAGCCTTTGCTGTGCACCATGCCACAAACTTGTTCCACCTGCAGGCGTATACCACCTTAGTGGAGGGACGCCTGGCTGCCAGAATCACATCACAAACTTCGGAAGGCAAGACGAAAGGAATCAACTGCCGCCGCTCAATCTCCACGCAAGCAGGTGTAGACTGGACAGGTTCGGTTGGAGGACCGTCCCCTGCTGCTGTGACAGAAGATCCTCCCGAAGAGGTAGACGGATCGGGGGATCGACGCTCATACTGAGTAGCTCGGGATACCAAACTCTTCGAGCCCAGTCCGGAGCCACAAGGATGACTTGGGCCCGGTCGCGCCGAATCTTCTTCAACACTCTGGGTAGAAGTGGTATAGGCGGAAAGGCGTACAACAAACCGCAACTCCACTCGCGACGAAAAGCGTCGCCGAGCGAGTGCCGCCTTGGAAATTCCAACGCGCAGAACTGCTGACATTGCGCGTTCTCTTCGGTGGCGAACAGATCTAACCAAAGCTCTCCCCACTGCTGAAAAAGACCTTGCGCCACCTCCGAGTGAAGATGCCATTCGTGATCCATCATGCACCTGCGGCTGAGTTCGTCCGCCCTGGCGTTCAGAGAACCTGCCAGGTGTTGAACCATCAGGAAAATGCCCTGATGTTCCAGCCATGTCCAGAGGCGCAGAGCCTCCTGACATAGGGTCCACGACCCCACCCCGCCCTGTTTGTTGCAGTACCACATGGCGGTGGTGTTGTCTGTGAACACCTGCACTACCTTCCCTTTGACAGAGGGAAGGAATGCCTTGAGTGCAAGTCGGATCGCCCGGAGCTCCAGAAGGTTGATATGGAGCCGGGACTCCGCCGGAGACCAGAGGCCTCTGATCTCCGCCTCTCCCATGTGACCGCCCCATCCCAGAAGGGACGCGTCCGTCACGACTGTGTGCTCTGGCTGGGGAAGAGAGAGGGATCTGCCCATGACCCATTGCCGGTTCGAGAGCCACCACTGCAACTGTTTTGCAGTCCTCTCCGAGATCTGGACGTGATCGGACAGGTTGCCCTGGTGCTGCGCCCACTGGAACTTCAGGTCCCACTGCAGAGCCCGCATATGCCATTGGGCATGATCGACCAGCAGGATGCAGGAGGCCATGAGGCCCAGCAGCCTCAGGGTCATCCGTACCGAAACCCAGGATAGAGGCTGAAAGATCGGAATCATAGCCTGAATATCCCGGACTCGCCGTTCGGGAGGATAGGCCCGAAACTGCGTCGTGTCCAGAACTGCTCCGATGAAAAGGAGCTGTGGAGAAGGAATCAGGTGCGACTTTGGCACATTGATGGAGAACCCCAGCGAGTGCAGGAGTTCGGCCGTAGTCTGGAGGTGGGAGACGACTGCCTGGGACGAGCCCGCCTTCAGCAGCCAGTCGTTGAGGTAGGGGAAGACTGGAACCCCTGCCCGGCGCACATGAGCTGCGACCACCGCCATCACTTTCGTGAACACCCGAGGGGCACTTGTGAGGCCAAGGGGAGCACAGTGAATTGAAAATGCTCGAGGCCCACCATGAACCGCAGGTAACGCCGGTGGGCCGGCAGGACGAGGATGTGGAAATAAGCGTCCTGCAAGTCCAACGCTACCATCCAGTCTCCAGGGTTGAGGGCAGTCAAGACCTGAGCTAAGGTGAGCATCTTGAACTTCTCCTTCCGGAGGAAGCGATTGACGTTCCGGAGGTCCAAGATAGGACGCATGTCCTCCTTGTCCTTTTTGGGCACCAGAAAGTAGTGGGAGTAGCAACCACGTCCTACTTCTGGGGTCGGAACGCGCTCGATGGCCCTCTTGGCCAAGAGGGCCGCAACTTCCTTCTGAAGAAGCACCAAGTGATCCCCTGACATGCAGTGGAATTGAGGTGGCAAGGCTGGGGGGATGGTCTCGAAGGGGAGGGAGTAGCCCCTTCGGACAATGTCCAAGACCCACTTGTCCGAGGTGATGGCGCGCCAGTGGTGAAGGTGATGGCGGACCCTGCCCCCTACTGGCGTGCTGTGCACCTCAAAGGAAGGACTAGGAGGGCTTGGAGGCCGCGGACGGGGCTGGGTTGGTGGCCTGACCCGCACGCTGGTTGCCTGACCAGCCATGGCGGGAGCCACGTCCTCGGCCACGCGAAGACGCTTGCTGCGCGGGCCGGTGGCTGGGCAGCGGACGTGACTTGGCGCCCCTTCCGTGGCCACGAAAGGGGCGAAAAGCAGACGGTAGCGGAGGGCGTACAGCAGAAAGGCCCAGGGACTTGGCTGTTGCCCATGAGTCCTTAAAGCGCTCCAGCGCATGGTCTGCTGTTTCCAAAAAGACCGACCCCAAAGGGCATGTCCATAAGGGTGTTTTGGACATCACCCGAGAAACCAGTGGTTCTCAGCCAGGCGTGACGGCGCAGCGCCACTGTCGTCGCAAGCAATCTGCCCAGCGAGTCGGCGGTATCAAGGCCACATCTGATGGTGTATTTAGCCGCATCTCTTCCGTCCGCAATGGCGCGGGAAAGCAGTGTCTGGACCTCCTCAGGACACTGGGGCAGAACCTGCGCCACCGAGTCCCACAGAGAGTGGGAATATCGGCCCAAAAGGCAAGCGTTGTTGACGGACCGCAAGCCAGCACTGGAGGAAGAAAAGACCTTCTTCCCAAATTGATCCAGGCGTTTGGATTCCCTATCCGGAGGAGCGGTAGGGAAGGCGGTTTGGGAAGCAGAGGCTTGGACAACCAAGCTCTCAGGAGAGGGGTGTTGGGAGAGGAACAGGGGGTCGCCCGGAGCGGGGCGATGGCGTCGGGCCACGTTCCTATCCACAGGAGCCCCTGTGGCGGGCTTGGACCAGGTGCCCAAAAGAACGTCGGAAAGTGCGTCATTAAACGGCAGCAGTGGCTCCGAGGAGGTAGCCGCCGGCTGAAGCACTTCCGTCAGGAGGTTAGTCCTGACAGCCACTGTAGACAATTTGAGGTGTAAGGCCCCAGCTGCTCTACGAAACACCGTTGCAAAATTTGCTCCCTCCTCCGTTGCCACGGAAGGAGGAGACAGCATGCCAGTGTCAGGGGAGGTGTCCAGACCACTGGCATCCCCAAGTTCCTCAGCCCAGTCCTGATCGAACTCACACTGCTGTGTGAGAGGGTCACCCGACCCCTCCCAGTTCTCTTCGTCCTCCACAGGTTCAAAATAAGGAGGCGGAGGGACATGCGGGACCCAAGGTCTCATCGGCGTCGGAGCCGGCGTCGAGCGACGCCGGTCCGGCGCCGTGTCCGGATCCGGAGAGAACCGGGGAACAACGCCACCCGGAGCCCCGGGCGGCGTCGGGAACGGCACCGGAGACATCGGCGCCGGTGTTGTTAGGTCAACCGGCGTCGATGGGGGTTGTGGCAGCACCGGAGCCGGGATCGAGGCCGTGGCCGGGACCGAGGCTGGTGTGACAGGCGGCGCCGGGACCGGAGTCGCCGGCGGCGCCGGGGAAACCCCATCAGGGCACGCGGGGCCCGAAGGCGCACCGGGGGGACCTTGAGGCCCGAAGAGGCGGGCCATGGCCGACAGGAACTCCTGTATCTCGGCCGGAGTCGCCCCCGAAGCCGGGAAGGACGGGTAATGCGGGGGCGGCTCCACAGGCACTCCCGGAGCCGCGGGGGCGGGGACAATGCCGACAGGACCCTCAGCCGAGTCGCGAGACCGGCCAGGCGTAGTCGTCGAGCGATGACGCTTCTTAGACTTCTTATGCTTCGACTTACCAGAGGAGTGCGAAGACTTGGACCCCGACGACCGATGAGAACTCCACGACCGGCCCCTCGACCTCTCACGTGACCGGGGCTTGGTGCGGCGCGGAGCCGACTGCCGGACCTTGAGGAGCTTTCGAGACCGCTCTCGCAAAGCCTTCGGATGCAAGGCCCGACAGTCGGGGCACGACTTGGGGTCGTGGTCGCGCCCGAGGCAGTAGACACAATCCTGATGCGGTCCGTGATCGACATCATTCGACCACAGGCGTCGCATGGCTTGAAGCCGGGCATCCCTACCGACACCTTTGAAGTTGAGCGACTCGTGAAAAATCACCAAAAAACGTAGTCAAAAAATGACTAGGGAACTGCTCTTCCCGGATCTGCGCTTAGTGGCGCGGAAAAAGAAGAACTGACGTCAGCGCGCAGGGGCGGCATCTAAGTACTGCCCGCGACGTCATCCCGGCGATCCCGACGCCGGACGCGGAGCCGCACGACGCCGCCTACCGACGCACAAGGGTACTGCTACGCAAAACTTTCCGGATCCAGCCTGACGCCTGGGGATATTCTAAGGTAAGGAATCTGTCACTAACGTGTCTCTTTCAGATATAACTATTCGAATCCTGAGCACACACTTGCCTTGTAGAGCATACATGATGGCTGCCTGGGATCGTGTACAAAGAAGAGGGTTCTTGGGATACATTAGTAGAGAGGGACAAGAGTATTTTTTTAATTTTTTTTAATTAAAGAGTAACCAACATATATACAAGTCAACATGTACCTGTCACTGGACAACAACTGGACAATACGACATTAGCGAGGACAAGATCTATTTTGATCTTCAGAATTAACCATTTAACTCCCTCCAGCCTCTTACCTCCCATCCTACAATGAAGTAATACATTCAATTGGGGTGGCTCACATTGAAGCGTATGCTCAGGTTATCCTGGGAGTATCTCGCCAGTCTGCTTCATGCACCCTCGCTGAGGTTGTCATCAGCGTTCCCCAGTAAGCGGGACAGTGCAATTGTACATCAATATAAGCCTTCAACCTCAGGTGCGCCCACTCCCCCTGTAGAGCCAGCTATGTTCTGAATGGGCCCGAGCCAGCATCCAGAATGCATCCAGGTGTTCCTAGCAATGTGTGACCTCCTGTAACTAGTCTTTAACAGCAGACGAGAGGCCAAGACCCCAGTGTCTCACCAATCTGTTCTTAGCCAGCAGAAGTAAGATGGCAGTGAGTTTTCATACTCGGATATCTTTAGCACAACCTTGTAAGGCAATAAGGGGTGTCCTAGGGGTATGGGTACTCGTCACCTTGTCCATGATGCAATGCACCTATGACAGAATTCTGCTATTCCCGGGCACTGCCAGGCTAGGTGCAGGAAGTCTACATCCTCGAGCCTGCAAAGAGTACAATCACAATATTCCCTTAAACCCATTTCATGTACGGATAGCGGTGTGTGGTATATCTCCTGTCAGAATTTGAGTTGCATAAGACATGGTCTGTAGTTGGGGGGCGAGCATACCTGTCTGAGCAAGAGTGGAGCCAGAGTTATCAGTTTATAGAATTCACAGAGACAACACTGTATGTAAACTACATGCTCTGATTATAAGCAACAGCTTTCAAAGTGGGGTAAAGAGAGACTAAATGGAAAAATGTGAGCATATGACTGACAGAAGGCAATAGATACTATTTCTTAACTTCCTATACTTGCGATGAATTAAAAAAATGTCTGATGCCATAATTGACGAGGTTGTTAATATGTATTGTCAACTAAGGACTGGAAGTTTAATCACCAGATGGTATTCTCCCACCTTTACCCCCAAGTTATCTAGTTTGGTCTCTTCTGCTCTTTTCTGCCCTCTTCTCTAAAATCTGGAAACCTTTAATGCAAACTTCTTTGATGTGTTTCAGTGTGATGAGCGTTGACAAGCTTTCATATAACTGCAATTATAGTTATTTCACAAAGTAGGAATGACAAAACAAGTATGCATTTGGTAAACTCTACATATCGACGGTAAGATGGCTCAGTGGCTTATTGCTCTTTGCAGACATCTGCTGAGGATTTAAGTCACCTATACGACTGGGCAAGACAAACTTCACTTTCTACCTTTCCTTCAGTCGGTAAAATGAGTACCATTAAACTGGATGTCAACACTGGTTGTTTACAGTCCTCATGACAAGTACTCCACTACTGAGCAATGTATAAAAAACAAGTAATTATACATTATTTTATAGACTGTATTTCAGCTGTCACCCCTTGTGTTCTATATGGAGAAAGTTTTTCTTTTTAAATCTAAAGAAAGCATGCCACAATACATCCTGGGTTTGTGCACTTACAGCTACAAACATATTACCCACTTCAAATCAGCGCTTTGAGGCTTTTATGAATGTTTGGAAAGTGCTATAGAAATACTACAGTTTACTACAAAATGCACTTGAATCTTAATGTAGACTGCATGAGACCACAGTGTGTCTTGTAGCCATAATTTAACGGAAACCCAATGAAGCAGTCATGAATACTGTATAACGATCTTCTCTTTGCTGGATTTTTTATTAGATATTAAATAAACTGATATAGTTTCTTCAAAAATGTCAAAGAAGAGTTGATTTAATTTTTGAGGTCAAAGATGAGATATGCTTAATTTCAAGATGAAAGTGAAATGATAAAGCCATTAACTGCCAGACTTTTGAGAAAAAGACTGCTCTGTTCCTGCTCAAATGGCTTAACTGCAAACTGCCTTAATTAAAGAAAATTAAAATTCCTGTCCATTGATCAATGAAACGAGTGAGTGAGACACTGTTTTGTAAACATACAGCGTGATAAAGTACTGTTTGTTGCACTGAGTTCAAGACATTTAGCTGGTTGATGAGATGTATCCTAATCAAGTGGAAAATATTTACACACACACACACACACACACATATATACACACACACACACACACAACCACACACACACACACACACACACACACACGGCGTGACGTAAACCCAGAGCCTTGTTAAACTTACAAAACATCCAGTGCGCGAAAAGAGATCAGCACACAAAAGTGGAAGAGGCGATCGTTTGAACAATGATCATGTGCCTATTCTCACTGCACTACAGTTATGATTTTGGCTGACTCTTCTAAAGATGGATGAAGTGTAAAGGATTTCTGCCGTCCAAGGAGTCACTAAGAGCGTGTCGACCATCGTAGGTCACGGAGAGTAGAGTAATCTCTTCAAAGAGGTTCAATCAGAAGAAGCAAAGACCGAATCCATGTGCAACCCTGACAGCGAATCAGGTCAGCATCACTATAAAGGCTTCATAAAACATAAATTATTACCAAAAAGAAAGGAAAAATGTTTAACAGCCAGGCACTAAACCAGCTTTTACCCAACCCCCAAGCTGACCACGATGGAATCTCGAATCAGAAGAGATTTCCTCCTCCTGCTAACAGCAAATCCTTCTAACTAATACTTGCTCCTTGATGCAAACTGGGATATGATAACATGTTCGGAGAAACAGGATTACTGAAAAAATAAAATTATGGACAAGTGGCTCAGGAATGGAAGGGCTTTTTGAAACCAGTCTCTTGGAGAAAATACCTTCTAGCAGACATCAGTCACTAGTAGAAGAAAGACATCTAATTAAATGTTCACTGCCATTCCTAATAAAATCCCTTCATAATCTGCCTGAACAAAACTTGTGTACGGTGGAGTCCCGACTTGTGCCACAAACTGCAAGGAGCAGATGAGAGGAGCCGCCTTCTGAATGGCAAATTTATTGAGGGTTTTATCAAGAGTGTCTTGCAGCTATGTAGTTAACTTCAGAGCACACATGTACCAGACTCAGCCGTGGGGCATATTTCTGTTGCCCTAGGCACCAGAACACATATTTGGAGAGGCTGTCAGTCTTCGCCTTGAATGTAAACATCAATATCAACCACAGATATCGGGTAATTCATCAGTCTCAAAAAGCCAGCGAAGAAATTACTCTTTAGGCAATAACCATGAGTCGCTGATCTCTTCTACCAGCTTGTCTACAATTTGGTATTGTTGGAATGCCACAGAGACCCTCTATAAAAGATTAGAATATTAAACAACTATGTTGAAAATGAGTGACAAGGTTGGTCACCTATTCTAAAGAATGTAGTACAGACGGGACTATGCCAACAAGGCCACACTTCAAATGATGCGTCCAAGCTGGAGTCAGGGGAAGGGATCCCAAAATGAGTAGTACATATAATCACATTCAGAACCATGAAAGAATGTTTAACTGCAGTGGTGGCTGGGGAAGCAGGCAATAGCTACTCATGAACAAATAATCACCCAGGGAAATTTTACAGCCAGAAACAATCTGCTCTAGAGCACAAAAGAGTAAAGAGAAGTACTTAAACTGGAAGAAGCTGGCTTCACTACAAATCAAATGAAAAAAGAAAGTTGAGAAGAATGCTTTGAGGCAAGAGTACACACTGAAGAGTCAGAGCGCCTGCAGAACAGGAGGAGCAAGTACAGACAAAAAACAAGATGCAGAGAACTGACATGTCTACTTTCAAAATCTTTAGTCACTTGGTTACAGAACGAATCCTCACCACATAATGATGAGCATTATTGCTTTAGGGATATGGTTGGTGTATATTAAGAGTACAGAGGTTAGGCAATATCACTGATGCACTTTCATCGAAAAGAAGGCAACGAGTGAAGTTATTCAATAATTGCTAGTAAAGAAAGAGTATGGGAAGAATTACAACATGAATTGTGAGCAGTTTGGTCTGAACAGGATGCAAGGAACTCAAAATGGCTGTCTGCTTTTGATTTAGCATCTTAATCTTACCCATCAGTTCTCACCTCAGAATTTCATTTAGGGTATGGGAACCCACCAGTCATTTCTTTTAAAGAGGCACCTACAACCTATCAGATAATGAATGATTGTTGATAATTTTTGCCACTGGAGTGCTACAGTCAGCTGCAATGGGCGGCCCATACACCAAATGTGCAGTTTAGTGCTAATCATGGTTGTTTTAGTAGAATTCCGTCTTCTGGGCGTTTCATGAAGCAAAGGTGGTTTGATTCAGATGTCAGAATCAGATGACGGGTATACTATAATCTGGGACCTGGAACTCTAAGGAAATTGTCCTTGTGATTCTGCCATTTGAATTTTGATAAATTACTTTCAAGTTTCATGTTTGGAGAGCTTTTGGTGGTATGCAGTGAAGGCCCGGTTTCTGGAGATAACTTGGGTCTCCACTAAGTAAGCCTTGTGCACAGAACTTTGAATTTAATCATTGCCTCCCCTAGAGCCAGTTAAGGGCTTGAGTCAAGTTTGGCATGGGCCAGTCATTTTATGTTGCGTCTCATTTGGCAGCCTTTCGGGTAGTAAAAATCATGAACTCAATGGGTGTTCCCAGAAGCCCCCCAGTATCTTATTACATCTTCTGTCCAGTTTACCCCCACCTTTGCTCAAAATGACACCTCCTCTCCCCTCATTCACTTTCCTCTCCTCCCCATGCAGATAATGTTTCGATACACCCCAATACTCCATCTGTCTTTTTCTTACTATGGCACCACTTTATTCATATTTTCCTCCTTACCTATTCTCTTATGTTTGGCCTATTCACCCTCCATCTCTGTCAATAGTTTCTTTCCCTGTTCTCATGTTCCCAAGAAAATGAACTACCACCACCATCAACTGCTTTCTTTCTTTTTTTTTTCTGGTCTTTAATGACTATTTGATTAATTGTGGAAAAGGGTCATTAACGAAATGGATAATCAACAGAAATGATTTTTTTATTGCTAGTTTCGCTAAAATAATACTCCTGCCAACACCTACTTAAACTGTTGTGACAACTCTTTATTTGGGAGTTTGGTGAGACAGAAGTATTACCTTTATAGTGGATGCATACTTGAACTACACTGTTACAACAATCCAAAGGTACAAATAAGAAATGTGAATGTGTTTGTTAAAACTGAACTATACGAGCAGAATAGCAAGAATATACAATGTATGTGTGTACCTGGGCGGCAGCCTCCGTGAGGCCACAGAGGGCCTTTGATGCAACTCCAACACATTCCCCAAAGACAGGCAAGTCTCCAGTCTTGGCATTCTGAGAAATTCCAGCCATCGACTCTCCCAAGACCTAGAACAGAAGACGCATCATATGCATATGTCAAACATACCCTACACAATGTTACAGAAATAAAGAAAATAAAGGCCACATCTAAATAAAAAGCAGACATGTGATTGGGTATTTCTAACTTGCCAATTACTCTTCAAATGCTCAACGTTTACTTTATCTTGTACTACAAATTCTTGTGAAGGGATATCACAATAATATCTTGTCACAGTCTTCTGTAAGCAACATCACCACCTCCATGCCTTGGGCCTGGAGCATGTGAGTGTAATATTGCTGCACCCATAGGATAGATGGCAAGCATAAAAAGGAAGAAAGCAAAAAGGATTCAATCACAGAATTGTTTACCGCTTTCTCAATCAAAACCTTCCAAATACATCTCAGAGAGGAGGCACACCACCCATTGGATGATATTTTCAGTCTTCTTTCAGGTATCATACATTATGAGCTTTTAATTCCTGAGCACTTGATTCAACAAGTTGTTCATCCATTGTTAGTGGGATAATCATGGACAGTAGTCACACTCAGTCCACTAGGCCACTACTCTGTATCCATAGAGTTAGGTTCCAGCCATCCTTGGAACGTGTCCCATGTACTGGTTCTCAAGACAGCCCTCTGCTGTGTGTCCATAAGCATACAGTGACACTCAATTAATCCATTTATCAGGTGAAGTAAGAGTACCTCAATGCACTAAATATGTATTTGTACTTAGCAAAAACACTAAATAAAACAGCATATCATCTGATAGGTCCAATGCTTCCCAGATGTTGGCGAGAAATAGATTGACCTGAACTTTGAACTCCAGAACAATAGGCCAAATGTGTGCGTCGGGAAGGATGATGGAAAGGGAGGGCGTGTGTAGTAAAACTAGATTGAAGAAGTGAGGATGTGATGGGGAGAAAAAGTAGGAATAAGTAAATGGTAACATACTAAAGAGCACAGTAATTTTTACACCACGCGCTAACAAACTTGGAGAAGCCCTCTGAAAAACAACATACGGTAAATGCTTGAACATTAATATTTTCTTTGTGAAAGTGTAAATGCAATTTTTGTGGTTTACATTCATTCTTTTGCTTCACAAATAATTACATTGAAAAACTGAAAACATGCATTCTGAATCCATTTTTTACATTTCGCACAACATACAAGTAATCTTGGGATGGCAATTAATTATCACAAGGGATCAGTTCTCACCTTTGAGTTCTCCATTACGCTCTCAATGCAGTCAAAGTACGAAAGATCACTCACTGGCTCGTTAGGGTTGTCGAGCATCCCTTTCACGGTCTGCAATGGAATACCACAGGTTACATTTGTAATTTACATAATAAGTGCACTGAATTTAGGAAACAAACACCACAACAAGAAAGTCACTTGTAAAAGCTGTGGACTCAATAATTACCCAAGATGGGGAACATTCTTGCTATGTTATGGAAAAATTGTCGCCACTCTAGAATTATCATCGGCCAAGTGTCATGCCATGTTCAAATACTTCAATAAAAAAAAATCACAAATTGCCTGTATTGCACACACACTTTCAACAAATTTGTGTATGTAAGAAACTCAGAAGCACAAATGTACTCTTGCATAAGCTAATCTGAGCATAATCATGAACAACCATGCATTTACCCGACGACACTTAAAGGAACTCCAAATCATGGCATGCAGTAGGGCACAGAGTAGTACTGAGATAACACTATTAAGCCTGAGGACTGCTGAAGCGATCAGGCCATTATTATTACCAACTGTACAATATGGTATATACCACAGCAATTATATACAAAAAGAAGCGAAAGCCAGTGTCTAACTAACCATAAAATATGTATGTTAGATTATAAACCTCTCAAGAACCCAAATTCAATGAAAACATCCAGAATAGGCCAGGAAATGTTGTATTAAAAGACTCTCCCTGAAAATCAAAGCAAAGCAGTCTAGTCTGCAGTTACTCTATGTCAGAGACACTATATTTTGCCAGGTAAGGCAACGCGTTCATGAGCAGCCCTTTGGAAGGGGTTGATAGTAGTAGACTGGTAGAAGAAAATTAACTTGGCAGCTGAACAGGAACAATGATAAAGTTAAATAATGTGTAAAATAATGTGAAAGTGGCCTTGTTTTAACATATGCTATGAACAAGGGAGAGAGCAAGGAAGATAAGGGGGTGCGTCCTCTTCCCTACAATAGGAATGAATACAACAACATGGACGGGCCCGTAGGTCCATAGAAACTTCCGATTTAGTATGAATTACTAGAGTGCAGAAAAATTGTTAAGGTTATTAGAAGAACCCTCACCCACCAACCTGGTTGGTGGCATGCTTCATCATAGGGTTCCCAGCTGGGCTGCCGAATGCAACCCAGCTGTGCTACAACGCCTGATTACAGCGGAGCGGGATTTTGTGAAAGTGAAAAAAGTGTGAGGTTAAAAATGCCTCTAAGGTGCCCAAACGGGTAATGATTTAATTATAGGGCCTTAGGACACATTAAAATCAAAGTGAGATGTAATGATGATGAAAATGATCTCCTATATCTCTGTCTAAAAATGGGTCGACATGTTTCAGCCTCTTGATTCTGTAGGGAGGCTTTCTTCAGGACCGTGATCGTAAGAAAAGTGCTGTGGCTTAAAAAAAATTTGGATGCCACATGAGTGAATGGGTGATATTCAGCACACATGCTAAGGTGTGCTGTGCATGTTGTGAAATGACCGTACTTACGGACCCACAAGCTGGTAACGATATTTTTCGTTACAAAACGTGATCAAACGGATCCCAGAAGCGGGGGCCTCCTGTAGTCAAACATTCGTCAAGGAGAACCTCCCGTGTGCAAACCTACTTGGGGCTTCAAAAGGATCGGCATCGGAGGGATCCTTCTGAAGCCCCAAGTAGGTTTGCACACTGGAGGTTCTCCTTGACGAATGTTTGACTACAGGAGGCCCCCGCTCTGGGATCCGTTTGATCACGTTTTGTAACGAAAAACATCGTTACCAGCTTGTGGGTCTGTAAGTACGGTCAATTCACAACATGCACAGCACACCTTAGCGAGTGTGCTGAATATCACCCATTCACTCATGTGGCATCAAAAGATTTTAAGCCACAGCACTTTTCTTACTATCACGGTCCTGAAGAAAGCCTCCCTACACAATCAAGAGGCTGAAACAAGTCGACCCCTTTTTAGACAGAGATATAGGGGATCATTTTCATCTTCATTATATCTCACTTTGATTTTAATGTGTCTTAAGGCCCTATAATTAAATCATTACCCGTTTGGGCACCTTAGAGGTATTTTTAACTACACACTTTTTTCACTTTCACAAAATCCCGCTCCGCTGTAATCAGGCGTTGTAGCACAGCTGGGTTGCATTCGGCAGCCCAGCTGGGAACCCTATGATGAAGCATGCCACCAACCAGGTTGGTGGGTGAGGGTTCTTCTAATAACCTTAATGGTTTTTCTGCACTCAAGTAATTCATACTAAATCGGAAGTTTCTAAGGACCTATGGGCCCGTCCATGTTGTTGTATTCACTTGTTTTAACATAGCCAGTGTAGCCTACCGAATACCTCGGAGCTGGGATAAAGAAATGGTACCTAATATTTTTCCAATGTCTTCCTAGGAGATGGACATACGCCATCACGAAATGTTAGCAATGACTGTGCTAGCAGTGCTTATTTTTGGAGTACGTGGAATAGTGCTGCTGGGACCGAGACAGTTGCTCTAAGAGAACTCTTCCTCTTCTGCTTGGCTGCTTGTCCTGTGGAAGAAAGCCTTGGATTGCAGATCAGCACTGTGCCAGGCAGACCGAGAACAGCTCTCCACCCATCGTGAAGGCCGGTAAACATGCTAGAATCCTCCCATTTATAAACAGGAGAGCATAAATAGCCATAAATAGCCATGAGGAGCTGGCTTTGTTTTTGTGACGACAGGGGCTCACATGCAGTGCATCTACGGATTCATCAGGGACATCTGTTTCACAAAATAAGCACTTGGTTCAAAATAAGATATCTCCGGGTGAAACCCTACCCCAACTAAGACATCAGCCACCAAATGTCAAACATAAATTTTACGTAAAAGAACATAGTGTTTTTTGGCATTTTAAAATATTATTTAGAAAAGGTCTGTGTATACACTGTCGAGAGTGGAAACTTCTGGTTATTAGCTGTCACTTTTGTCATGGAGACAAGGCCACTGGTGACATTGCAAAATCCCTTTTCGACTATAAAAATTTTTGGGAAGCAATCTTCACTGTATGACAATTCAAAAGATGAGGAATCTGAGGGGAGATTATCAATTGTTTTACCATCTGAAAAGGCCAATCCACAAGCTAACCTCTGAACATCAACTGTAGGGCGGATTCTCCCTTACAGAAACCAGAACTTTACATGCCTATGAAAACATATTTTCTATCATAAGAAAAAAATGTGATTTCTCCTGTGGGTTTTTGGTAGTTGCTCATCATCAAATTCTATAATAGCTATGCCCAGCTTCTACAACAGCTATGCCAAGCTCTTAGCCTTGCTAGAGAACCACTGAACTGAAGGGACCAGAACCTGTTCCCTAAAAGAAGTTGGAGAGCAAATGACTATTGTCAGGTGCTTCCTACTAGTTGATTTCCAACTATTAATCGTGCGCATTCTGGCCTTTCAGGTACTTGGCTTATCTTAACAAACTATTTTAACACAAGTGGATCGGCTTGGTGATATTTTGGTGACTATAATAAGAGCGCCCATGGTGTAGAGCATGCTGGGAGGACTTAATCATAAATCTCAATAAAAGCTCTAGAAGGCAGCAAATTTGAAAGCAAAATGCAACTATCTTAGTACAAGTATTGCTAATGCACAGAATGTACCACAAAAGCTATTTTTCTGTATTCAAATCGTTTCACAGCCCGATGGCGTTGCTAGTTTGGTGACAACCTTTATATGGGCTTTTTGAAGATATAGCCTCTTCTTAAATTTGAAAGGTATACACAGCTGTTCGATTTGCACAGGATTCTTCAGAGTCACATTTTCACAACTCCAAAAAACATGATTCTTTTTGGTTGGCCTTCTTGGCTGCAACTAGGCCAGAAGGTGAAAGTCTTCTCATGTGCATCAAATCAGGCTCCATCGATGATTCCTATCCGGCAGCTATCTGTAAAGCACTTCCTCCACCCATTCTTGATAATCAAGCTCTAGCAATGTAGTCTGGTGTAGGGTTTCTTCTCTTTAAAAAAGCCTGTTCAGAGACATTGATGACTCTCATATTTCATTCCAGACCAAAATACCTACAATCTTTGATCTCAGGCACAATGGATTCAAAAGCTACCATGGACAAAGGTGGTGCGGTGGGAGTAATGCTCTGGATATCTCCCTGATGCACTCAATAGGGTGGACCACTCCGTCCTATTACAATTCCTGAAGGAGTTTAGCATTGAACAGTGCTTTAATTGTACCACAGCCTGCCAGAGCTGTCCCATTTCAAATATAAATGCACCCCAGTCTCTATAGGGGTCTTCTTGATCCCTTATGCTCTTCAAAGTTTATGGTGGGCCTCTGTCAAGTGCTGAAGCAAAGCACTCCTAAATTACTGGTACACATGTCAAATCGGGATACAAGAATGAATGGGGCATAAATTAAACTAAATCCCAATAAAAAGGGTATCTTGATTCTGGGCAGGATCAAGGAATACTGGGTTAGTTCCCTCTGGCCAGTCAGCATGATCAATACTCTTACCACAGTCTCAAGAACAAAATATCTGGGCGTCCTGCTCGACTAGGAACCTATCCTAGTCTTGCAAACCAATGGTGAATCTTCTTAGACAAGCTCTGTCCATTAGCCCTCAAGAGCTCCATGCTCCTGTCAAGAATGCCCAAGTTTTGTCAAGGAACAATTATTGTTAACATCTCTGCACTACATGACAGATTGCTCCTAGGCATAACTGCATCAGGTGCAGAACGAGGCAGTACATTTCATCTATCACCTGAAAAAGAGCAAATACATTTCTTTCGCACACAGACATCCCCTTTGGCTGGCCGTGAAACAAAGAATCAATTCAACTGTGTCTGCTTAGTTCACAAAGCGTTCTATAAACATGCTCCTCAAGGGCTCAACACTCTATTCTGCCCTTTTCCACCAACGCAGTGTCCAGAAAACATGTTGCTCCTGCGGGTTCCAAGAGAAAAGTGAAAGGTTTAGAAACAAATTGAAGATACAGATATGCTATTAGCTCTCATTATTATGTATTATTATTATGTATTATTATTATTTATATAGCGCACTACTACCCGAGGGCGTCTAGGCGCTTGCAGTTCCACACATATGCAACCGAGAGCAGTTAGCGAAGTTGTTATAGGGTATACAGCCAGGTTTTAAGTCCTTTCCTGAAGGAGAGTAGATCAGGGGAGATTTTTTTTAACTTTATAGGCATCTCATTCCACCATCTGGATGTGATACATGTAAAGCTTTTACCTCCCCATCTTTTGAGGAGAACTATGAAGACATTTTTATTCTGGTAGATCTTTTGTCACATGACTAGTACCTGCCTCCTGATTTGGTTTTGTTCTTTAAAGCCAAGGTGCCCCTGGTACCCGTGTACAAGAACTTAACATTCTTTAAAAAATAAGGAAAATCGAAATCCGTACTTGCAACTGGCTCTGTACTGGGCTAAACCAGAGGTTCGGTATTATTCTGAGAGGTGCAAGATCTTACAGTGTGCTTGCTGTAGTTAGAATAGGCAGTAGGTCTTTTGATGCCATTAACTAAGCACCACCATACATTGGTCTGCCAAATCCCTCTAGCATATAGAAGTGATTTAAGCTTAAAAAGTAAGGAAAAGGGGGCGTGGCCAAGATGGCGGCCGAGTAGGACGTGCCTGCTCGCTTCTCCGCTGTGCCATTTGGGTCCCGAAGTTTAAACTCTGCTAAGCACCGGGAGCACTTTTGGATTCTGCTCTCCCGCCCCCCCCCCCTGTGTCTTCTAGTTCCAGTGAGCGGACCGGGCCAGGAACGTGCCCTGGGAAGCGCGCCCGGACCTGTCTGTGAGAGGTCGCGGTGCACCATTCCCCAGCTGCTGCAGCACCGAGAGAGGGAGACGGCCCGGGAGCAAGGGGCCAGCTAGGAGGTGAGCGTGCCTGCGGCGATCGGTCCCGGCGATCGGACCCGGCGATCACTTTAGGAGTCTGGTTCCCCCCTGTGTCTCCTAGCACCAGAGAGCAGATCGGGCTGGGAACGGGCCCTGGGATCCGCGGCCGGACCCGGCTGTGAGGGGTCGTGGTGCCCGCGCGCCATTTCTCAGCTGTGACAGTACCGAGAGAGGGAGACGGCCCGGGCGCGAGGGGCCTGTCAGGAAGTGAGCGTGCCCGTGGCGATCGGTTCTGGCGACTGGAGCCAGCGACCGACTTCCCTGTACCGACCCTGCAGCGCTTGAAGGCCTTGACACGAGGAGGCCCGGCTGAGCTCCTTTCTGTGCGGGTGCGGGGGAGATCGTACAGCGCAGCTCCTCGAGGCGGTGAGTCGTGCTGCTGGGGCTGGTTAGCGGGGGAGGTCGGGACAGTGGGTGAAGCCCGGCGGAGGGTGCTGGAACGGCCGCCCCCCCCTCCCAACCCCCTGGCTGCACGTTGAGATCACATTGAGCCCCAAGGAGATTAGATTGCTGGACCCACGCGGGGGCTGCAAGTGTGGAGACGCCCATACACGAGGGGGGCGAAGCGGGCTCTGGACCTGGGCCTAGGCGCTGCAGAGGAGCCTCCCTTGGAGCCAGCGTTGATAGCGGGGGGTTGGGCCTACCGCCGCGGCCTGGTTCAGTGCTGGTGGGGCTGCGGTGGACCGGCCCCCGCCTTTTCAGAGTGGAGGCAAGAGGAACCGAGGACTGGCCTGGCCGGGGTGGGCTGAGAGGAGGGGGGCGCTGGTGAGGAGAGTGATGTGTGCATAGCCCCCTTCCCATATTGCAAACCTACAACATGTGACGCCGAGACCCAGGAGAGAGGGGTCTCCAGCTTCCCACGAGGCCTGCGGCTGCTGGCTCCAGTCCTCTTGGTCACAATCTGATGCCCTGAAGAGGTGCACAGCCCCATACCCTGCGCTTGGGTGGCAGCCAAGACACATAGGCTGACAGTTGTGCCGCCACGTGTGGTGCCTGGGATCGTGCTGCAACCCCCAGCTGGAAGTGAAGGGAGCTGATCTTCTGCGGCGGTGAGCCTTTGACGCCGTGTGCTTGCCGTGGAAAGACCGCACAACCCCTAGTGAAGGAGGCTTTAGAGCACTGGTGACAAGGGAATAGGAGGTGTAAAGGTGGCCATTCCTCACGCCGGGCAGGGCCTCACGGTGTACCCTCCTGGAGCTGTGAGCAGCATCAAACGAGATGGCCTCCGCAAAAACTAAGAAGGCAGGTCGGTCAAGGACCCTCTCCTCAGATCTGGTGCTGGAAGCGCCGAGACCCACCCTCCAGCGGCTGGAACCCCGGCAGACACCGAGATGGGGGAGGCAGATAGCCCCATCACACGAGCCTTCTTGGAGTCCCTATTTGCCTAACTGAAAGAGGATATCCATACTATGAAAAAAGAAATGACTCAGGAGCTGCGGGAGACGAGGAGAGACCTGGATTCACTGGGCGAGAGGGTCGATACATTGGAGACGCAGACTACAATGCGGGACGAGGAGATAGAACAGCTCCAACAGGAGGTGATTCGCCTGCAAGAGCAACAACTGGATCTCCAGGCCCACGCTGAAGATCTCGAAAACCGTTCCAGGAGGAACAACATACGGATCCGCTCTGTTCCACAGGGGTCCGAAGGGCAGGATATTGAAGCCTTTGTGGAAGAGCTCTTCCGCTTCATCTTGGGTTCCCCTCCAGAGCAACGGATCAAGCTCGACAGAACTCATCGGGTAGGCCCGAAGAGAGCAACAACGGCTCCCCCTCCTGACATACTCACGTGTGTCCATGACTTTCAACTTAAAGAGAAGATCCTCCGAGAAGCCCGAGCCAAGCATCCCATAGAATTGAGAGCCACGAAGCCCCTGCTCTTCCACGAAATGACAGCAAATACTTTGCAAAAAAGGAAGGAGTTCGGGCCGATCACCTCTCACTTGCGCTCCAAGGACATATCCTATTCATGGGGGCACCCCTTTCGCTTAATCTTCCTGTGGGAGGGTTCGCTGGTCCAGACTCGCTCCCTGCAGGATGCCAAGAAGATACTTGGCTTGTCTGATGCAGACTTGACCGTATCTACGCAATCAGGGTCCAGACGGCGCCAACCCCGCTCTGATGGCTGGAAAAGGGTCGGCCGCTCCATATCGTGTCTCCATCCGGACTCTGAGACCATCGCCTAGGAGAGACAGGCAGTCATTGCTTCTCTGTGAGAGGAGACTGTTCATGCGGACTAAGAAGGGTCTGGCCACACTGCACTGAATGGGGGGGGGGGGAGAGCTGCGATAGCTCCCAACTGTATGCTCCTGGGTCGAAACGCATGGGGCCGGGGAGGCGGGATGGATCCTGCTGACATCTCATGCCTTTCCATGGGATTGACCACCCAGGACTTTGAAAATGTTCGAGGTTATGTGATTCTCTGTTGGGGGTTTATTTTGGTCTTTGGGTTTTGCTGGTTCCCTCCTCCCTCTGCCACCAGTCATTTGTACCGAGGCTACCACACTGGGAACGTTCCCCGCTTATCGGTCAGGCTTCTACCCTCCAGTGGCCATTGCCCTTGTAACGACCATAGTTGTACGCTCACGATAGGCGTTCCTGTGTACCTTTTCAATGACTACGCCCCTTAAAATAATCTTGATCAATGTAAAAGGTCTTAACAGCCCTTCCAAGAGGCGAGCCGTCCTTTCCTTCCTTGAGCACTCAGCTGCACACATATGCCTCCTACAGGAGACACACTTACTACCCCGAGACACTCACAGGCTGCGAGCCCGAGCGTTTCCGCATCAGCTATTCTCTTCCCATTTGGCCAAAACTGCCGGTGTTGCCATCTTAGTTTCGTCGACCTTCCACGGCAAGGTAGGTCCCAAGCAGACCGAAATCAAGGGTAGGCTTTTAGCGCATACGTTCACCGTGGGCCCACACACGCTGACCATTGCCACAGTTTACTCCCCGAATTCAGGACAGGAGGAGTTTCTTTACGAGGTGGTAAAGGGGGTGGCCGAATCTCCAGATAGATCACTAATCATAGGGGGGGATCTCAACCTGGTTATAGCATGGATAGATAGGCCCAGAGGTATGGCCAGACGGGGGCTCTTTCTGAGAAAGGGAGACAGATGCTACTAGAGATGGGACTGACAGATATTTGGAGGGCCCGACACCAGACATCAAGGGAGTACACGTTTTACTCTCCCCCCCACAAGACATACACGAGAATAGATTACATACTGACTACGGACGCGATCTCCCAACAGACCCAACAGGTCGAGATTCATCCCTGCGCGCTGTCGGGACCACTCGGCAGTGCACATATCTCTAGCCCTTTTTTGTCCACGCCCCACCCGTCGGCTGTGGAGGTTAAGAGAGACGATGCTACAGCGCCACACGATAGTTCAGCGCGTCACAGGGGTTATAGAGGATTACCTGTCCAATAATGATACGCCTGACACTCCCATTGCCATGTTGTGGGACACTCCGAAGGCGGTAGTTAGGGGGGAGTTTTTAGCAATTGCTGCGCAGGATAACCAAGCACAGAGGGAAAAAAGGGAGCAACTCTCGGATGCGGTGGTGGAACTGGAGCGTATACATCAAAGAACTGGCGCTCCCAGGGTCTGGAAACAATTGGCAGCAGCGAGAGCTCAGCTTGCTGGCCTGGACATTGACCGGGTTGAACACGCCGCACTAAGACTTCAGCATGCCTTTTATTCTAAGGGAGATAGGTGTGGGAGGCTGCTGGCCAACAAATTGCGGTCGCAGAGGCAATCGGCCAATGTCCCACTGATTATAGACCACTCCGGGTAGGAGCAGGCTACCGACCATGGCATTGCAGACAGCTTTCGTCAATTCTATGCAGCCCTGTACAAAACACAGGATCTTCCTGAAACTGCTCCTGTGCAATATCTGCAGGGGGTTAACACTGCCATGCTGGTTCCTAGCCAGGTGAAGGACCTTGAAGCACCGTTTAGGATAGAGGAAGTTGTCTCGACCATTTCAAGATTAAAACTACTTAAATCTCCAGGCCCGGATGGGTTCTCCTCTCTCTTCTACAAGGCATTTTGTAATACCCTGGCCCCACTGCTAACAAGAGTATTCAACTCAATTGGTTCGTCCTCCCCTATCCCACCATCGATGCTAGAGGCGCTAGTCACGGTCATCCCTAAACCGGGAAAAGATAAGCAGTACTGCGCGTCATACCGTCCTATTTCTCTCCTCAACGTCGACCTCAAAATATTTACAGGGATTCTGGCGCAGAGACTCTCTTCTTGCCTTCCTGGGCTACTCGACCCGGATCAGTCGGGCTTTGTGCCGGGACGCCAGTGCTCGGACAACACGAAACGAATACTGCATATAATCGATAAAGCAGAGCGCTTCCCGGACGAGAGTATGGTTCTCTCAATAGACGCCGAAAAGGCATTTGATAGGGTGCACTGGCCCTATCTCAAAGCCACCCTGCAGCACTTTGGTCTGCCGGAGCGCTTTGTCCAGTGGGTCTTCGCCAGCTATACCATCCCTACTGCGTCGGTCCGAGTAAAAGGAGTGGTCTCGACCCATTTTCCGATCCAACAAGGGACGAGACAGGGGTGCCCTCTCTCACCGCTCCTATCCGCTTTATACATGGAGCCCATGGCGCAGAGAGTGCGGGACGACCCCTTAATCTCCGGGGTAAAGTTTGGCGGGGAGGATCACAAAATTAGACTGTACGCTGACGATGTGGTGGCCACTCTGGAGCGACCGGAACAGTCACTGCCTGCTGTGCTGGCAGAGCTTACTCGTTTCTCGCACGCATCGGGATTCAAGAGGAACGTCAGCAAGTCCCTAGCTCTGGGTTTGACTCTCAGACCGGCTACGTTGGACTCCCTCAAGCGCTCTCATCGTCTTCAGTGGGCTTCGGACTCTATCCCATACCTGGGTCTGCAACTGGCGAGCAACATCCGAAATACTGTCTCCCTGAATTACACGGCACTGCTGGGGCAGATTCGTGATTGCCTTCGTCGATAGCGACCGTACTCTCAGTCCTGGTTGGGCCGGATGGCGGCCATTAAAATGACAGCATTACCTAAAATCATATATATATTCCAGGCCCTCCCTGTGGCCCTTCCTTCGGGAGTGCTGCGGTCGCTGCAGACAGACATAGAACGCTTCATCTGGCGTGATCAACGGCCCAGGATGCGTAGAGACTTAAGTTACAGAGCTCCAACAGAGGGGGGATTGGCGATCCCAAATCTGCAGGAGTATTACTGGGCAGTGCAACTGCGGGCTCTGGTCGAATGGTCTCGGCCGGAGTCCGAGAAACACTGGCTGTTCATGGACAGGGCGCTGGCTAAGCAATCACTTTGGGGGGTTCCCTTCCTGTCCAGGGCAGCTCGACCGTGTAATCTGTACTTATCCAAAGTAACACACTCCACCATGGCGGCTTGGGACAGGGTAGCCGTCTCACGGGGTCTCACGACATTCCCGTCCCCCATCACGCCGATAGTCAACAATCCCGACTTTTCTCCGGGAATGGATGAAACTAGCTTTGCGCAGTGGTCACAAACAGGCTGTCGCTCAGTGGGCCACTTCTTTGATGTGGATGGGCCGCTGTCTTTTCACCGACGTACGGACGCAGCACAATCTGTCTGAGAATGAACGCTATCGTTACTATCAGATTAGGCACTGGGCACTGCAGACAGAGGTACGAAAGGGGGCAGAAAGACAGCTCACGACCTTTGAAAAATGGCTACTTACTAGACACACGGATGCTCGGTTGACCACGGACCTTTACAAACTAATCCGTAGCGGTCCTAGTCCTGAGAAAACACCTAGTCAGCTGAGATGGGAAGAGGCGCTGGGCAGGGAGTTAACGCAGAAGGAATGGCAGGACGCACAAGTTACTACTTGTGTAACGATATATCTGTAAGAGACATTAGTTAGTGATAGATTCCTTACCTTAGAATATCCCCAGGCGTCAGACTGGATCCGGAAAGTTTTTCGTCACTAGTACCCCTGCGCGTTGGTAGGTGGCGTTGTGCGGCTCCGCGTCCGTCGCTGGCGTTGTAAGCGCCGAGATGACTTCACGGAGACTACTTAGGCGCCACCCATGCGCGCTGACGTCAGTTCTGCACACGACTTTCCGCGCCAGGAACGCAGAGCCATGCAAGAAACTGACCACTGGTGTCATGAAACTAGGGCCCTGAAAGGGATGACCTTAACCCTAGAATCAGTTCGCAGAACGGGGAGGATGGGTGGGGCGGTAAGGAATCTATCACTAACTAATGTCTCTTACAGATATATCGTTACACAAGTAGTAACTTGTGCATCTGAAAGAGACACGTTAGTGATAGATTCCTTACCTTAGAATAGATACCCCAGCAATACCAACCCCGGTACGGGTCTGCGAATAGATTACACCAAAAAGTCATGGAGAACAGAACGGCCAAAGAAGACGTCTCTCCGGACTTGGCTGTCAAGGCAGTAATGCTTGGTAAACGTGTGCAGCGAGGCCCACGTCGTGCCTGACAAATATCCTGCAAGGGAACGCCGCATCCCAAGGCAGTAGTGGCTGCCGTTGCCCTGGTAGAAAGGGCACGCAGCCCCACAGGAGGCTCCTTAGCCAACGAGGAACATGCTTTGATGCACAGATCGACCCACCGAGAGAGGGTTCGTTTGTGCACGGCCCGACCTTTTTTTTTTGGTAGCCAACAAAGAGCTAGTCATCCACCCGGAACTGTTGTGTGCGCTTCAGATAGAACGAGAGCACACGTTTTGGGTCCAGACGATGGAGCCTCTCTTCCTCTTTTGAAGGATGCGGAAGCGGAAAGAAAGTGGGCAATGTGATGGTCTGCCCGATGTGGAAGGGCGTGACAACCTTTGGCAAGAAAGAAGGACAGGTCCTTAAAACCACCTTGTCCGGATGAACAGAAAGGAAAGGAGGTTTAGAAGAAAGAGCCTGGAGCTCACTCACTTTTCTGGCAGAGGTGATAGCTACCAGGAATGCAGTCTTTAGAGTAAGAAGACGTAAAGGACAGTTATGAAGTGGCTCAAAAGGAGCGCACATCAGATAGGTCAAGACAAGATTTAAGTCCCATTGAGGCATTATGAAAGGCACAGGAGGAAACGTGTGTGTAATGCCTTTCAGGAAACGGTTAACAACCGGGGACTTAAAGAGAGAAGGCTGATCTGGAAGCCTGAGAAAGGCAGAGATGGCCGAAAGATAACCTTTGATAGTGCCCAGAACAGAGCCCTGCTGGGCCAAGGATAGTAGGAACACAAGGACCTCAGAAAGAGGGGCAGAAAGGGGATCCACAGACTTTGCTGTGCACCATGTCACAAACTTGTTCCACCTGCAGGCGTATACCGTCTTAGTGGAGGGACGCCTGGCTGCCAGAATGACATCACAGACTTCGGGAGGAAGATCGAAAGCTGTCAACTGTCGCCGCTCAATCTCCACGCATGGAGGTGGAGGCTGGACAGGTTCGGGTGGAGGACCGTCCCCTGCTGCTGCGACAGAAGATCCTCCCGAAGAGGCAGTCGGATCGGGGGATCGATCGTCATGTTGAGTAGCTCGGGATACCAGTATCTTCGTGCCCAATCCGGAGCCACAAGGATGACTTGGGCCCGGTCGCGCCGAATCTTCTTCAGCACTCTGGGCAGAAGTGGTATAGGCGGAAAGACGTACAACAGACCGCAGCTCCACTCGCGATGAAAAGCGTCGCCGAGCGAGTGCCGCCTTGGAAATTCCAACACGCAGAACTGATGACATTGCGCGTTCTCTTCGGTGGCGAACAGATCTAACCATGGCTCTCCCCACTGCAGAAACGGACCTTGCGCCACGTCCAACGCCATTCGTGATCCATCAAGCACCGGCGGCTGAGTTTGTCCGCCCTGGCGTTCAGAGAACCTGCCAGGTGTTGAACCACCAAGGTAATGCCTTGATGTTCCAGCCATGTCCAGAGGCGCAGAGCCTCCTGACATAGGGTCCACGTCCCCACCCCGCCCTGTTTGTTGCAATACCACATGGCGGTGGTGTTGTCCATGAACACCTGCACTACACTTCCCCGGACAGAGGGAAGGAATGCCTTTAGTGCAAGTCGGATCGCCCGAAGCTACAAAAGATTGATATGGAGCCGGGACTCCGCCGGAGACCAGAGGCCTCTGATCTCCGCCTCTCCCAAGTGGCCGCCCCATCCCAGGAGGGACGCATCCGGCACCACTGTGTGCTCCGGTTGGGGAAGGGAGAGGGATCTGCCATTGACCCAATCGCGATTCGTGAGCCACCACTGCAATTGTCGTGCAGTGCCCTCCGAGATCTGGACATGATCGGACAGGTTGCCCTGATGCTGTGCCCACTGGAACTTCAGGTCCCCCTGCAGAGCCCGCATATGCCATCTGGCATGTTGCACCAGCAGGATGCAGGAGGCCATCAGGCCCAGGAGCCGGAGGGTCATCCTGACTGAAACCCGGGATAGAGGCTGAAAGATCGGAATCATAGCCTGAATATCCCGGACTCGCTGCTCGGGAGAATAAACCCGACACTGCGTCGAATCCAGAACCGCTACGATGAAGGGGAGCTTCTGAGAAGGACTCAGGTGCGACCCTTGACCTTGCCAGGTAGGTCGCTCCCCCACCACACAGATCCGCCTGTGCTGGCCACCCGCTGCTGCTGCTGGTAAGATTGCCCTTCCGTTTGTGGCCTCGGTGCCCGTATTGCTTGCTTGTCTCCCCTTTTCCCTTTTGCGCCCCCGCTGCCCCCATTTGAACTGTGCCCGTATTTGTGTCCGCTTTCTCTCCCCTTTTCCTTCTGTACCCCTCGCTGCCCCATTTTGAATTGTGCCCGTATTTGTGTCCGCTTTCTCTCCCCTTTTCCTTCTGTACCCCTCGCTGCCCCATTTTGAATTGTGCCCGTATTTGTGTCCGCTTTCTCTCCCCTTTTCCTTCTGTACCCCTCGCTGCCCCATTTTGAATTGTGCCCGTATTTGTGTCCGCTTTCTCTCCACTTTTCCTTCTGTACCCCTCGCTGCCCCATTTTGAATTGTGCCCGTATTTGTGTCCGCTTTTTCTCCACTTTTCCTTCTGTACCCCTCGCTGCCCCATTTTGAATTGTGCCCGTATTTGTGTCCGCTTTTTCTCCACTTTTCCTTCTGTACCCCTCGCTGCCCCATTTTGAATTGTGCCCGTATTTGTGTCCGCTTTTTCTCCACTTTTCCTTCTGTACCCCTCGCTGCCCCATTTTGAATTGTGCCCGTATTTGTGTCCGCTTTCTCTCCCCTTTTCCTTCTGTACCCCTCGCTGCCCCATTTTGAATTGTGCCCGTATTTGTGTCCGCTTTTTCTCCACTTTCCCTTCTGTACCCCTCGCTGCCCCATTTTGAATTGTGCCCGTATTTGTGTCCGCTTTTTCTCCACTTTTCCTTCTGTACCCCTCGCTGCCCCATTTTGAATTGAGCCCGTATTTGTGTCCGCTTTTTCTCCACTTTTCCTTCTGTACCCCTCGCTGCCCCATTTTGAATTGTGCCCGTATTTGTGTCCGCTTTTTCTCCACTTTCCCTTCTGTACCCCTCGCTGCCCCATTTTGAATTGTGCCCGTATTTGTGTCCGCTTTCTCTCCACTTTTCCTTCTGAATCCCTCGCTGCCCCATTTTGAATTGTGCCCGTATTTGTGTCCGCTTTCTCTCCACTTTTCCTTCTGTACCCCTCGCTGCCCCATTTTGAATTGTGCCCGTATTTGTGTCCGCTTTCTCTCCACTTTTCCTTCTGTACCCCTCGCTGCCCCATTTTGAATTGTGCCCGTATTTGTGTCCGCTTTCTCTCCACTTTTCCTTCTGTACCCCTCGCTGCCCCATTTTGAATTGTGCCCGTATTTGTGTCCGCTTTCTCTCACTTTTCCTTCTGTACCCCTCGCTGCCCCATTTTGAATTGTGCCCGTATTTGTGTCCGCTTTCTCTCCACTTTTCCTTCTGTACCCCTCGCTGCCCCATTTTGAATTGTGCCCGTATTTGTGTCCGCTTTCTCTCCACTTTTCCTTCTGTACCCCTCGCTGCCCCATTTTGAATTGTGCCCGTATTTGTGTCCGCTTTCTCTCCACTTTTCCTTCTGTACCCCTCGCTGCCCCATTTTGAATTGTGCCCGTATTTGTGTCCGCTTTCTCTCCACTTTTCCTTCTGTACCCCTCGCTGCCTCTCGCCATTCCCGCCGCTGCGTCCCCTGCGGCCCCGCCCCCTGACTGCCCATTCGCTGCCCCTGCCTCCCGCCTCCCAGCTGCTCCTCCCTCCCACCTCCCCATAAATGGCGGCCGCTGCGCGTGAGGTGAGCGACCCTTGACCTTGCCAGGTAGGTCGCTCCCCCACCACACAGATCCGCCTGTGCTGGCCGCCCGCTGCTGCTGCTGGTAAGATCGCCCTTCCGTTTGTGGCCTCGGTGCCCGTATTGCTTGCTTGTCTCCCCTTTTCCCTTTTGCGCCCCCGCTGCCCCCATTTGAACTGTGCCCGTATTTGTGTCCGCTTTCTCTCCCTTTTCCTTCTGTACCCCTCGCTGCCCCATTTTGAATTGTGCCCGTATTTGTGTCCGCTTTCTCTCCCCTTTTCCTTCTGTACCCCTCGCTGCCCCATTTTGAATTGTGCCCGTATTTGTGTCCGCTTTTTCTCCACTTTTCCTTCTGTACCCCTCGCTGCCCCATTTTGAATTGTGCCCGTATTTGTGTCCGCTTTTTCTCCACTTTTCCTTCTGTACCCCTCGCTGCCCCATTTTGAATTGTGCCCGTATTTGTGTCCGCTTTTTCTCCACTTTCCCTTCTGTACCCCTCGCTGCCCCATTTTGAATTGTGCCCGTATTTGTGTCCGCTTTCTCTCCACTTTTCCTTCTGTACCCCTCGCTGCCCCATTTTGAATTGTGCCCGTATTTGTGTCCGCTTTCTCTCCACTTTTCCTTCTGTACCCCTCGCTGCCCCATTTTGAATTGTGCCCGTATTTGTGTCCGCTTTCTCTCCACTTTTCCTTCTGTACCCCTCGCTGCCCCATTTTGAATTGTGCCCGTATTTGTGTCCGCTTTCTCTCCACTTTTCCTTCTGTACCCCTCGCTGCCCCATTTTGAATTGTGCCCGTATTTGTGTCCGCTTTCTCTCCACTTTTCCTTCTGTACCCCTCGCTGCCTCTCGCCATTCCCGCCGCTGCGTCCCCTGCGGCCCCGCCCCCTGACTGCCCATTCGCTGCCCCTGCCTCCCGCCTCCCAGCTGCTCCTCCCTCCCACCTCCCCATAAATGGCGGCCGCTGCGCGTGGGGTGAGCGACCCTTGACCTTGCCAGGTAGGTCGCTCCCCCACCACACAGATCCGCCTGTGCTGGCCGCCCGCTGCTGCTGCTGGTAAGATCGCCCTTCCGTTTGTGGCCTCGGTGCCCGTATTGCTTGCTTGTCTCCCCTTTTCCCTTTTGCGCCCCCGCTGCCCCCATTTGAACTGTGCCCGTATTTGTGTCCGCTTTCTCTCCCCTTTTCCTTCTGTACCCCTCGCTGCCCCATTTTGAATTGTGCCCGTATTTGTGTCCGCTTTCTCTCCCCTTTTCCTTCTGTACCCCTCGCTGCCCCATTTTGAATTGTGCCCGTATTTGTGTCCGCTTTCTCTCCACTTTTCCTTCTGTACCCCTCGCTGCCCCATTTTGAATTGTGCCCGTATTTGTGTCCGCTTTCTCTCCACTTTTCCTTCTGTACCCCTCGCTGCCTCTCGCCATTCCCGCCGCTGCGTCCCTGCGGCCCCGCCCCCTGACTGCCCATTCGCTGCCCCTGCCTCCCGCCTCCCAGCTGCTCCTCCCTCCCACCTCCCCATAAATGGCAGCCGCTGCGCGGCCGCGCCGCTGGCGCGCCTAAGGCAAGCCCGTCTGCGCCCGTCCGCGCCTGGACCGCGCCCAGCGCCAAACCCCCTGGCCCCCGCAGCAGCCAACCCACCCACAAGACCTGGCTGTTCGAACAGTAGCGGACCCCCCTCCCCCAAGCGCCTTGAGACCCTCCGGGTGAGTAGCGCGCTATACAAATGCTTGATTGATTGATTGATTGATTGATTGATTGAGGTGCGACTTCGGCACGTTGATGGAGAACCCCAGAAAATGCAGGAGGGCGGCCGTAGTCTGTAGGTGGGTGACGACTGCCTGGGGCGAGCCCGCCTTCAACAACCAGTCGTCGAGGTAGGAGAAGACTGACACCCCAGACCTGCGCAGATGAGCTGCGACCACCGCCATCACTTTCGTGAACACCCGAGGGGCGCTGGTAAGGCCGAAGGGGAGCACGGCAAACTGAAAATGCTCCTGGCCTACCGTGAACCGCAGGTAACGCCTGTGGGCCAGCAGGACGGGTATGTGAAAATATGCGTCCTGCAAGTCCAACGCTAGCATCCAGTCTCCAGGGTCGAGGGCAGCCAAGACCTGAGCCATAGTCAACATCTTGAACTTCTCCTTCCGGAGGAAGCGATTGACGTTCCTGAGGTCCAAGATGGGGCGGAGGCCCCCTTTCTCCTTCTTGGGGACCAGAAAGTAGTGTGAATAACTACCATGTCCTACTTCTGGCCCAGGAACGCGCTTGATGGCCCCCTTGGCCAAGAGGGCCGTGACTTCCTGTCGGAGAAGCGCCAAGTGATCCCCCGACATGCGGTGGGACTGAGGTGGCATGGCCGGGGGGGGGGGGGGTAGACTCGAAGGGGAGGGAGTAGCCCCTTTGGACGATTTGCAGCACCCACCTGTCCGAAGTGACAGAGCGCCAGTGGGGGAGGTGATGTTGAACCCTGCCGCCCACCGGCGTGGGGTGCACCCCAAAGCTCGGACTAGGAAGGCCTTGAGGCGGATGCTGCGGGAGCGGAGGTGGACTGACCCGCACGCTGGCCCCCTGTGCCGCCACGGCGGCCACCACGCCCGCGGCCGCGCTGAGGTTGGTTCTGCGCAGGCCTCTGGCTGAACGAACGTGTCGGGGCGCCCCTTCTGTGGCCACGAAAGGAACGAAAGGTAGACGTGGCCGGGCGTGTGGTGGAGAGACCCAAGGACTTGGCTGTAGCCCGAGAGTCCTTAAAATGCTCCCGCGCACTGTCTGCCTTATCGCCAAACAGGCGAGTACCATCAAAAGGCATGTCCATGAGGGAACTCTGGACATCCCCCAAAAACCCTGTGGACCGCAGCCAGGCGTGGCGACGCAAGGCCACCGTCGTGGAGATGGCTCTCCCCAAAGAGTCTGCGGTGTCCAACCCACACCGAATGGCGAACTTCGCGGCATCCTTCCCCTCCACAACAGCTTGGGAAAGTACAGCCCGAACCTCCTCCAGGCACTGGGGCAGAGTTTGCGCCACCGTGTCCCACACAGCGTGAGAGTAGCGGCCCAAGAGGCATGCGGTGTTGACTGACTGCAGCCCCAGGCTGGCAGAGGAAATCAACTTCTTGCTAAACTGCTCCAGCTTTTTCGATTCCTTATACGGCGGAGCGGTAAGGAATGCCGATTGGCAAGTGGAGGCCTGAATGACCAGGCTCTCCGGTGTCGGATGATTTATCAAAAAGGCAGGGTCACCCGGTGCCGGGCGGTGACGCCTGGCCACGTTTTTATCCACAGGAACCCCTGTGGCTGGCCTAGACCAGGTGCCCATCAAAACATCCGTCAAGGCCTCATTGAACGGAAGCAGAGGTTCCATAGAACTTGCCGCCGGCTGAAGCACTTCAGTAAGGATGTTGGTCTTGAGGGTAACAGTACGCAGGTCAAGAGCCTCAGCTGCTCTACGGAGCACCACAGTGTATGTGGCGCCTTCCTCCATGACAGCGGGAGGAGACACAAACCCAGGCTCAGAGGAGAGGTCAAGGCCACCTGCATCCTCCGAGTCCTCCGCCCACTCCTGTTCGGACTCGCACTGCCGTGCAAGAGGATCCTGCGAACCCTCCCAGTCATCCCCCTCCACCACGGCCCGAGGCACAGGCTGCAGCGGCGGGGGAGGCACAGGGGAAAACAAATGCTCCAACGGCGCCGGGAACGGCGCCGGTCGGCGCCGATCCGGCTCCATGTCCCAATTAGGGTCCCAAGCCGGAGCAAAATTGCCCGGAAACTCGGGCAAGGGCGGAGGTGGGACGAACGGAACCCAGTGCGGCGCCGGGAACGGACCTGCAGGGGGCGCCGGGGCCAGGGCCGCCGGCGGAGGACCCTGCGGCGCCGGGGCCAGGGCCGCCGGCGGAGGACCCTGCGGCGCCGGGGCCGGTGCCGCCGGTGGAGGACCTTGCGGCGCCGGGGCCGGAGCCGCCGGCGGCGCCGGAGGCAAGCAAGGGCCCTCAATAGGGACCGCGGGGCCCGAAGGCGCGCCGGTGGGAGCCCTAGGCCTGAAAAGGCGGTCCATGGCGGCAAGAAACTCTTGCACCTGGGCCGGAGTCGCCGACGGACCCGGGTAGGGCGGGTAGGCCGCGGGACTCTCAGGCTCCAATGGAGCCGGGGGGGGAAGGACCCCTGGCCCCCTCGTCCGGGTACCGACGGGGGGAGGTCGGAGAGCGTATGCGCTTCTTCGACTTTTTCTTGTGACGTCTCTTACCCGATTCCGAGGGTGAAGACTTGGACCACGAGGAGCGATGATGATGGCTCCGCGGTCGGTCCCTCGAGCGACCCCTGGACCTCGAACGGCGCGGAGACAACTGTCGGGCCTCCAGCAGCTTTCGGGACCGCTCCCGCAAAGCCTTTGGAGCCATGGCCAGACAGTCGGAACATGACCGGGAGTCATGGTCGCGCTCCAGACAGTAGAGACAGACGCCATGGGGGTCGGCCACCGACATCGTACGGTGGCAGGCCCCGCAGGATTTAAACCCAGGCATCCCTACGTGGCACCAGGAGTCAAAGACTCAAAAGAAGTAGAGACAAAGTCCCCCAAAAAAAAAGTTAGTCAAAAAGTGACTAGGGTACGTGCTCTAACCGGATCTGCGCTTGCTGGCGCGGAAAAAGAAAGAACTGACGTCAGCGCGCATGGGTGGCGCCTAAGTAGTCTCCGTGACGTCATCTCGGCGCTTACGACGCCAGCGACGGACGCGGAGCCGCACGACGCCACCTACCGACGCGCAGGGGTACTGCTGACGAAAAACTTTCCGGATCCAGTCTGACGCCTGGGGATATTCTAAGGTAAGGAATCTATCACTAACGTGTCTCGTTCAGATATCTATTTCAGGGAACGACATTCCACACGCAGTGTTGCTAATGTAGAGACGGCGACTAAAATTGTAACATATTGGTACCTGACCCCTCCACGACTCCACAGAGGCAACCCTACACGTAGCCCTTTATGCTGGAGGGCTTGCGACTCGGTGGGCACTTTGACTCATCTACTATGGGACTGCCCCCACCTTTCCCACTACTGGCAACAAGTTTTGGACGACATTGATTCCCACTTCCAGACCCA
This sequence comes from Calotriton arnoldi, assembly GCA_963921515.1. Lineage (NCBI taxonomy): Eukaryota > Metazoa > Chordata > Amphibia > Caudata > Salamandridae > Calotriton > Calotriton arnoldi. The sequence goes on from CAWUFW010000230.1 coordinate 1,791,282, forward strand.
AATACCTCGCTTTCCAGCTTACATTCTCTTAGGCCTTCCCAATCCCATTGAAATCAAGAAGGGGAAAACAGATGGCATTAGCATTGGGGGCAGCTCTACAAAACAGCCTATCCCACTGGGGGAAAACAACAGCGCCCACCTACGTAGGATGGCTACACAGACTGTGGGAGATAATTGGAATGGAGAAAATCTCCCTTTCGTTGACCAACCCAGGAGCCTCCTTTCATGATCTGTGGGGACCTATTCTGTCGCTATTGACTTCCGAATTCAAGGAACTCACATATCCCAAATACCTGAGGCTTCTTCGTTTAGCAGACCAGCCTAAGAGTGAATCTTCAACTGAGAGGCCGACATAGGGCACACATGGTCAGACGTCCTGGAGTAGGGGGGAGGGGGGGGGGAGCTTGGTAACGCCTTTGCGATGCACCCCAAGTCTTCAAGTGGCGGGGAGGGGGGAACTGGGGAGAGGGGGGAAAGTTTTTTGCTGTTTAAATTTTTGTCCTTTTGCATGGTGGCTCTTGTCTTAGCTTCCGATTCGCAGATCCTACCGCAGGTTTACCGAATGTATTCCATTCTTATGTGTGACATGTCTATCTTAAAATCAATAAAGAAATTTAAACAAAAAAGTAAGGAAAATACAGAATGTTCGAAAAGGTATCATTGTCTTTAAGATGTATTTCCCCAAGGAAGATGCACATGTTGAGGAGATGTGTTGAACACTTATAGGTAAACTGAAGAGACTGGTAGAGTGACTGAGAGCAAAAAACTCAAGTGGCCAAATGAAATGAGAGTACGGCAAGGACCATCCACACATTAATTTATAGAATATTACCTCAAGTTCCCTTAGAGAATTATCACATTCCTTCTGGCCAGGAGCTTGCTGTGTACAAAGTGTGATGAGTTGATTAATACTCTCCGTCACAGCTCTGGGGGAAAAGAAGACATTGTATGGGAATTTAATGGAATTAATTTTCATCAAATGTCCAAAAATCATATTACCATAGCAGATTAAGCAAAAGATATCTACAGAAAAGAACTGGTGACAAAATGCTGCTTGATCTTTGGCTGAATAGAGTGGCAGTGATCAGTAAGAACGTCCTGATTTTGGAGTACCCAGACCCTAATATTGTTAAGGGGTGTAGAACAAGAATATCTGGTATTCTGGTTGACTATGGGGCATCAGCTACAGATACAATGGTAAAGATAAATGCATCAGTCATTGGGAAGCAGGAATCTGCATTTTGGGTCATTGAAAATTGTAGAGATTTACTGAGGGCTCTTGTAGTCACTGTGGAGGGGGCGTGTCTTAGTGTTTCGATCACGTTGTCCACTTTGGGAACTGGTCAGAATGAATTATACAATAAGTTTCTTTATGTAATGGAACCCATGACATAAATAATAAAGGACAAGTCCATATAAGATCCTGGACAGTTTATTTGCTAGGGTGGGCGCACTCGTGAGGACCCTGCTCTGGGCAGGGAGGCAGCCCTGTATTGTATTGAGGGTCTTGCAGAGATCTAAGTATAAAGCAGGCATAGCCCTACCACATGCCCGGAGATACTAAAAAGCAGCGCAGGTGAGCATAGTGAATGACTGGGCATACGCGGATTGGGAGGACCTGGCATTCAATCAGGACAGGTTAGGATTGGGGAAAGGAGCTACCTTCATGAGCTGTACGGGGGCAAACTGCTGCCTGAGGCTAGCCGGGTAACGGTGGAAGAAATATGGAAAATATTGACCAGAGAGATGGGGTGGGGCCGCAGACTGACCCTGGGGGTGCCGTAGTGCGAGTAAGGATTAGTTACTTACCTGTAATCCTAGTTCTCTTCCAGGGGTATACTCATCAAAGTCATAAGCACTGAATTATCCCCGCCCATCTGCGGGATCCCGGAGCATATAGAAATATACATATATATATGAGTATGTTGGGGGATCACAAGTGCATAGCACTTCCGCGACATACATATATACATGTATATAAATACATAAATATGCAGCCTAACAAATTCCAATAAGGCAAAATGCCAAAATTACAAAGGTTTTCCCTGTACAGACAATCTCCTATATACACTCTGTAATAGAGAACATACACTGTAATAGTGTTATGCAAGAAAAACCTTTATTTTCAGAAAAGAAAACATGTAATAGCAGGCAGTTGGCCCATAGGCTGCATAGCTGAATAAATATCACCGTACAGTAAAACACTGGCACCTTGCCTTTAAGGCTTCCAAGAACTTGGACACTTTGCCTTTAAGGCCTCCAGGAGACCCTCTGCTCCCATCATGCACCACAGGTGACAGTTAGGTCAGTTCTTTTTGCACGGTGTACTAACTTTTAACAATTACTAAAAAATGCTCGTCCGGGGAGGCGGGAGGGTTGCTTATGACTTTGATGAGTATACCCCTGGAAGAGAACTAGGATTACAGGTAAGTAACTAATCCTTCTCTTCCAGGGGATACTCATCAATAGTCATAAGCACTGAATAGAGTAGCAAGCCCATACCCACTACCTCGCGGACGAGCAAATAGTATTAAAAACAGATCATCTTAACATGACATTAAGCAAATAAATTCCTCAGTGAGGCTTGTCCCACTTGGGCATCCTCCTGAGCATCTGAATCTAAACAGTAATGGCGAGAGAAAGTATGAACAGACCGCCATGTAGCTGCTTTGCAGATTTCTGCTATAGGGACGTTCCTGAGGAGGGCCGTAGTAGAGGCCTTTCCTCTGGTTGAATGCGCTTTAGGCCTTCCCTGAAGAGACTTATTAGCTAATTGATAGGCTAGAGATATGCAGGAGACTATCCATCTTGAAATAGACCTTTTAGAGGATGCCAATCCTGTATTAATGGGGCCGTAGTTGACAAACAAGCGGTCCGTCTTTCTTATTACCTTGGTCTTATCCAGATAAAACTTCAACACCCTCTTAAGGTCTAACGAGTGTAAGGCCCTTTCAGGAGGTGTAGAAGGATTAGAGAAGAAGGTAGGCAAAGTGATAACCTGATTAATGTGGAAATCTGAAACCACTTTTGGCAGAAAACTTGGATGAGTTCTGAGAACTACCCTATTTGAGTGAAAAACAGTGTAGGGTTCCTTACAACATAATGCTTGTATCTCGCTGACTCTACGAGCCGACGTGATAGCAACCAAAAAAGCCACTTTCCAAGACAAGTGCTGCAAAGAGGACTTGTGTATTGGTTCAAAAGGTGCGCCCATCAGTTTGGTAAGGACCACATTGAGCTCCCAAGGAGGAGAAGGGGCTCGTACTGGTGGGTATACCTTTTTTAACCCTTCAAGAAAATCTTTCACCACTGGCATTTTGAAAAAAGAAACCTGTGAAGGTGATTTTCTATATGCCGTTATTGCTGCTAAGTGTACCTTGATAGATGTAAACTGCAGGCCCGACTTAGCCAGGTGTAAGAGATACGGCAAAATGACCTGTTCCTGCCCTCTAACTGGGTCATGACCATTATTCAAACACCATAAGTAAAACGTTTCCACTTGAAAGCGTAGGAAACCCTGGTAGAAGGTCTTTTAGCTTCCTTAAGTATGTTCATACAGTCCGCTGGCAAGTCTAAGTGACCATACTGCAAGACTTCAGGAGCCATGCTGTCAGCCTGAGGGAAGGAAGGTTGGGGTGAAACACTCTCCCCTGGCTCTTGGATAGTAGGTCCGGACGACAAGGCAATCTCTGTTGCGGAACTCGGAAAGTTGTAGAAGATCCGGATACCACCACTGGCGTGGCCACTCCGGAGCGATCAGAATCATCCTGGTGTTGGACTTGTAGAACTTCGTGATCACTGCTGGAATGAGAGGCAGTGGAGGAAAAGCGTAGAGTAAGCTCTGAGACCATTTTATCAACAGAGCATTCCCGCTTGAACCTGGTTGGTGATACCTGAACGCGTAGACGGGGCATTTGGCGTTTGTTGCATCTGCGAACAAGTCTATGTCCGGCACACCCCATCTTTGAAAGATATCCTGAGCCACTTCGGTGTTTAGCACCCAGTCGTGCGCTTCTACGAACTCTCTGCTTAGGAAGTCCGCCTGTACATTTAGGACGCCCGGCACATGGACAGCCGTGATGGTGAGATGCCGTGCCAGAAGCCACTTCCAAATGGCTTGTGCCTCCTGAGACAGAATTCTGGACCTGGTGCCTCCCTGCTTGTTCAGATAAAACATCGTCGTGGTGTTGTCTGTCTGAATCAAGAGGGAGTTGGACTGAAGAGAAGGAAAAAAGGATTTTAGGGCTAGTTGGACAGCCCTCAACTCCAGAAAATTGATATGGTATCCCTTTTCTTTGTCCGACCATAGCCCTTGCACTTGAAGGTGATTCATATGAGAGCCCCAACCTTGCAGGGAGGCGTCTGTCACTATAGTTTGAGTCGGAGTCTCTTGATGGAAGGGAACACCTTTCATTAGATGTGATCGCCTTGTCCACCACACAATGGAGTCCCTGGCAGACTGGGGCAGAGTGATCCGATCCTCCCAGCTGCCCGAAGCTTGCACCCACTGGTCCTCCAGAGCTTGCTGCAGGGGACGCATGTGCAATCTGGCATTGGGAACTATGAAGATGCAGGAAGCCATCGAACCCAGGAGAGAGGACACTTGTCGGACTGTTGGGTGGCGAATCCGCAGGAGTTCTCTGCATTTGATCCTGATTGATGAAAACCTCTCCGCCGAAGGACACACGCTTGCTTCCGCGGTGTCCAGCGACGACCCTAGGTAGTGAATGTTCTGGGTCGGATTGAGAATCGATTTTTGAAATTGACTCGTAGACCCAACTTGTTCATTAACTGGAGACTGTAGGAGAGATGAGACTGAAGCAGGGAAGGAGTTGCACTCTTCAGAAGCCAGTCGTCCAGATACGGGTAAACAAATATTTTGTGTCTGCGGAGAAAAGCTGCCACCACTGCCATGCACTTTGAAAAAGTCCGTGGGGCTGACTTCAGTCCGAAAGGTAGGACTCGGAACTGGAAGTGACGTAGAGCAACCTGAAAACGGAGAAATTTTCGATGTTTTCTGGACACTGGAATGTGGAAATAAGCGTCCTGCAGATCTATGGAGCACATCCAGTCTCCTTGATGTAGATGGGGAAAGATCTGGTGAAGGGCAAGCATTCGAAATTTCTCTTTGCGGATGTATTTGTTCAAGATGCGCAAGTCCAGAATTGGTCTGAATTCTACTGTCGGACCTTTTTTTTTCTGACCAGGAAATATCAGAGTATATTCCCTGGCGCCTCTGATGAACAGGGACGTATTCTATGGCTTTTTTCTGTAGAAGGCCGTTTACCTCCTCGTGTAAAATGTGATGACACAAGCGGACTCGTCCTTCTGGAGGAACCGAAGGAGGTGGGATCTTGAACCGTAGCAAGTATCCATCTTGAACAATGTTCAACACCCATTTGTCGATGGTTATGTTTCTCCACTCCTCCAGATGTAATGCGATACTTCCTCCTACCGGAGTGGAACACGTGTCTAGAGGAAGCACTCCCTCATTGTTTTGATGGTTGCTTTGAGGTAGAGGCCTGCTGTCTATTGGTCCCTCTTCCTCTTCCTGGTCTCCGTTGGTGGAAGTGAGACCTCTGCTGCTGCTGACCCTGAGCCGACCATTGAGGGGTTTGAACCCTCTGTTGGAGCAGGCGTTTATCATAGGGACGGGAGCGCCTACGGAATTCCTTCCGTTTTTCGAGACCCACAGCTTTCACCGTGTCCAGCTCTGCTTTCATCTTTGCCATTTCTTCGTCCGCATGTGGCCCGAAGAGAGAAGACCCGTTGAAAGGCAGGTTGGTTATCTTCCGCTGGACATCGGGTTTGAGGCCAGTCAATCGTAACCAAGCAGAACGCCTCGAACAGATACCATGGGAGTATCCGTGGGCAGCCAGATCAGATGAGTCAGCGGAAGCACTAATCACCTGATTAGCCACTAGACCTCCCTCTTGTAGAATTTCTCTAAAGTCTTGCTGGTCCTCTTTTGGGAGTTTGTCTGCAAAACGTCCCAGTGAATCCCACAAGGATCTATCATACCTCCCCAGCAGAGCGGAGGAACTGGAGACCTTCATGATAGAAGCTGAAGTGTTGCACATCCTTCTACCTAAAGAATCCATCAGTTTACTATCCTTATCCGGAGGCGCTGAGGAGGAAGACATAGCTGAGTGCGTCTTTCTAGCCGCCGCCACAATGATGGAATCCGGAGGAGGATCCGATCTAAGGAACAACGGATCTTGGTCCGGAGCCTTGTACTTTTGGCTATTCGGGAAGGAACAGCTCCCACCGTTGCCGGTGTCAAAAAAGTTTGCATAGCAGGTTCGAGAAGGCCTGGGACAAGAGGAAGCAAAGGCCGAGTCGAGGAGCGATGATGAAGAGTCTCAAAAATCACTGAGGAGGTAACAGTCGGGACATACATAGAAATGTTCAGCTTATTCGCTCCTCTACAGAGAACTTCACTAAAAGTGCTGATGTCATCGATTGGAGAAACTCTTGACGGAGGTGTAGCTGTCAAAGTTGGAGAATAGTCTCTGATAGAGGACCTGGTGGAAGAAGACCGGGTGGGAGACCTATGCCGCCTCCTCTTCGGAGAAGAATGATAAGAGCGAGATCTGTCCCTTGATCTAGCATGCAGAGCATGTGAAGATCGTGATCTGCTTGGAGTCCTCCTTCTGGAAGAAAACACAGTCGGTGATCTTGATCTTCTAGGCGTTTTAGGGGATGACAAGCGTGAAGGAGAATAGGTACGGGAAAAATCAGACCCCGGGCTACTGAGGGCCCTAGGCTTCCTGCGCCGTGCATCTTCACCAACCACCGGAGAGCCTTCCGGGGAGATCTGGACAATATGCAGTCCTGGAGAAGATCCCGATTTTGATGATAGAGATGCAGCTCTAACCTCATCCGAGGCAACAGCAGGCTCTTTAGCTCTCGACGTCGAGCGCCTCGACGTCGACCTTTGGTTTTCCCTCGACGTCGACTTCTCCCTTGACGTGGGATGATGTCTAGGAGGAGTTAAGGACTTCGCTGCCCTCGACGGCGACCTCACCTCCCTCAAAGGTGTCCTCGACGTCGACCGTCTACTCAGGGACTTCGACGTCGAACGTACTCGCCTCCTCGACGTCAATAGCTTCGCCGTCTTCGACGCCGACTGGTCTCGCGGCACCCTTGCCGTCGGCAAACTTCTCGGCGTCGACCTACGGGGAGGTGACGGAGAGTGCCTTGGCGTCGACGGATGTCTCGGCGTCGATGGATGTTTTGACGTCGATCGGTCTTTGCCATGGCTATACCTCGAGCCCGAGGTAGCATGCTTCGACGTCAATACCTTTCTCGGCGACGGAGACTCACGCCCGTCTCGGCGTCGGAGATTGTGTCGTTTTCTTCTTCGACAGGCGGCAACGACGTCGGCGGTGAACAGTCCGGAATCTGCCGTTTCCTCGATGTTGAAGAGGCAGAATGATGTTGGCGTCGATGTTCTTGAAGAGAGGAGGGCTCTTGACACGCAAGGCCACTTCCCAGCCGGGTTTTTCCTCTCTCGATCACAGCCTGAAGGCGAATCCTCTCCCTGTCGCGAAGAGTCCTCGTAGAAAACTTACTACAATGGTAACAAGTGTCAGGCTTGTGACTGGAAGGAAGACAAGCGATACACACAGAGTGTGGATCAGAGATGGCCATCTTCTTTCCACAGGATGGACATTTTCGAAAAAGAGCTGGCATTCTGACAGAAAAAGTTTTGTCAGAGAATGATAATAAAACACTGCCAGCACAGGAAAATCGCAAAAAACTAAAGAAAACAATTCCTGACAGAAAAGTCAGAAAAAACTGTCGAGCTCAAGCTCCAGGATCCTCATAGAAGGAGCCGGAAAAAAGAACTGACCTAACTGTCACCTGTGGTGCATGATGGGAGCAGAGGGTCTCCTGGAGGCCTTAAAGGCAAAGTGTCCAAGTTCTTGGAAGCCTTAAAGGCAAGGTGCCAGTGTTTTACTGTACGGTGATATTTATTCAGCTATGCAGCCTATGGGCCAACTGCCTGCTATTACATGTTTTCTTTTCTGAAAATAAAGGTTTTTCTTGCATAACACTATTACAGTGTATGTTCTCTATTACAGAGTGTATATAGGAGATTGTCTGTACAGGGAAAACCTTTGTAATTTTGGCATTTTGCCTTATTGGAATTTGTTAGGCTGCATATTTATGTATTTATATACATGTATATATGTATGTCGCGGAAGTGCTATGCACTTGTGATCCCCCAACATACTCATATATATATGTATATTTCTATATGCTCCGGGATCCCGCAGATGGGCGGGGATAATTCAGTGCTTATGACTATTGATGAGTATCCCCTGGAAGAGAATCTAGGTTGCGCCCAGTGAGGACTTTGTGGGACTTTCAGGGATGGGACAATATTGGCCTGTCCATATTGGCAGACATATGGGACGCATACAGGGTTGTTCCCTTTGCCTTCTTAAGAAAGGAATATTGGATTCCAGAGACGCAATGGCTGAGGTATGGCCAATTAAGACACACCCTCAGAGAATGTGTATCTCTGGAAGAGGAGACTCAGTAGGACTCCCCACTAGAAGGACGGTTACTGGAGGGGCGGGTCGACCGGAAACTGATTTCGCTGACATACGGAACGGTGATGAGAAATAATCAATTCCGTTTGTTGAGATTGCGGGACAACTGAGAACAAGAACTGGGAGAAACAGATGAGGAAGACTGGAGGGAGGCTCTCGAGTTTCCGGCGGTGGTGGCAAAAAAAGCGAGTTTTCGCCTAATGCACCTTGCTCTGTAAGATAGGCAGGGTGGTTGACGCAACTTGCCTCAGAGGCTGCAGGTCTGAAGGCAAGCTTATGCACACGCTCTGGAGCTGCCCCCGCACACGAGACTACTGGGAGCAGCTAGGGGCTCATTGGAGGAGGTTACAGGGTTACCCCATGAACTACGGCCAGGATTGGCATTGCTTGGTATCTGGGGACCGGCAGATCACTCCTGATATCTGAAGCTGTTGGTGAATTTAGACTGCATGGTGGCAAAGCGAGACATCGCTCAGAAATGGGGCTCTGGAATTTCCCCTAGCCACAAGACCGGGGAGCTAGGAGTGGAGTATTATAAAACTATGGAAAAGGAAGTATACAAAAGAAGGTGAAAGGGGAAATTTGAAAAGATTTGGGGAGGATGGGACACAGGAGCAGGTTGAGGGGGGCGAGAACGGATACACATCATTGATGCGAGTAAAAAGGATCGGATTGATTGGTCCAAAAGCCCATAGACATAAAGGATACGAACCTAGGGAAACACAGGAGGTGATGAGGTGAACAGCAATCCTCTGACTATTTTGATCATATTGTGCCTGATTACGGGGTGACCGGGTGTTAAAGGAATACTGTGATTAGTGTGAAATGTTGTTATGTATGAAATAATAAACAAATCCCCCAAAAATATTTGTTAAAAAAAAAGAAAATATTCCAACAGGCTCCTTGAGATGAGCCACAGTTTTATGGTCAGAGGGCAACTCCAGGCAGGTGCCATAACAAATATGATAGTGGTGGAGTGAGCTAAAGAATGATGATGGATTAAACCCAGATCAGTTGACTGGGGGTGAGTGTTTGATTTGCTCTAGCGCTCCGTCCATCATCCCCTTTGGTATCGCTTTGTTCGCCCTAAGTTGGCAGGGTATGCCCAGACGTGGGTCCCTTGCTCACTTTGCCACTAGATTCAAGATAGCCTGGCTGATGAGGGTTTTGAACCCGAAACCGGTCCCAGGATGCTTGTTTCCGGTCCAGGGAAGACATGGCTTGGCAGTTCGGGCTGGACTGTTCCCATGAGGCACAGGGTCAGACTGATTTGCATATGGCCATGTCTGAACTGGGGTGGTGGAGTGAGCTAAAGAATGATGATGGATTAAACCCAGATCAGTTGACTGGGGGTGAGTGTTTGATTTGCTCTAGCGCTCCGTCCATCATCCCCTTTGGTATCGCTTTGTTCGCCCTAAGTTGGCAGGGTATGCCCAGACGTGGGTCCCTTGCTCACTTTGCCACTGGATTCAAGATAGCCTGGCTGATGAGGGTTTTGAACCCGAAACCGGTCCCAGGATGCTTGTTTCCGGTCCAGGGAAGACATGGCTTGGCAGTTCGGGCTGGACTGTTCCCATGAGGCACAGGGTCAGACTGATTTGCATATGGCCATGTCTGAACTGGGGTGGTGGAGTGAGCTAAAGAATGATGATGGATTAAACCCAGATCAGTTGACTGGGGGTGAGTGGTTGATTTGCTCTAGCGCTCCGTCCATCATCCCCTTTGGTATCGCTTTGTTCGCCCTAAGTTGGCAGGGTATGCCCAGACGTGGGTCCCTTGCTCACTTTGCCACTGGATTCAAGATAGCCTGGCTGATGAGGGTTTTGAAACCGAAACCGGTCCCAGGATGCTTGTTTCCGGTCCAGGGAAGACATGGCTTGGCAGTTCGGGCTGGACTGTTCCCATGAGGCACAGGGTCAGACTGATTTGCATATGGCCATGTCTGAACTGGGGTGGTGGAGTGAGCTAAAGAATGATGATGGATTAAACCCAGATCACTTGACTGGGGGTGAGTGTTTGATTTGCTCTAGCGCTCCGTCCATCATCCCCTTTGGTATCGCTTTGTTCGCCCTAAGTTGGCAGGGTATGCCCAGACGTGTGTCCCTTGCTCACTTTGCCACTGGATTCAAGATAGCCTGGCTGATGAGGGTTTTGAACCCAAAACCGGTCCCAGGATGCTTGTTTCCGATCCAGAGAAGACATGGCTTGGCAGTTCGGGCTGGACTGTTCCCATGAGGCACAGGGTCAGACTGATTTGCATATGGCCATGTCTGAATTGGGGTGGTGGAGTGAGCTAAAGAATGATGATGGATTAAACCCAGATCAGTTGACTGGGGGTGAGTGTTTGATTTGCTCTAGCGCTCCGTCCATCATCCCCTTTGGTATCGCTTTGTTCACCCTAAGTTGGCAGGGTATGCCCAGACGTGGGTCCCTTGCTCACTTTGCCACTGGATTCAAGATAGCCTGGCTGATGAGGGTTTTGAACCCGAAACCGGTCCCAGGATGCTTGTTTCCGGTCCAGGGAAGACATGGCTTGGCAGTTCGGGCTGGACTGTTCCCATGAGGCACAGGGTCAGACTGATTTGCATATGGCCATGTCTGAACTGGGGTGGTGGAGTGAGCTAAAGAATGATGATGGATTAAACCCAGATCACTTGACTGGGGGTGAGTGTTTGATTTGCTCTAGCGCTCCGTCCATCATCCCCTTTGGTATAACAAATATGATAGGCAGCTAGCTCCCTGCTGGTTTTGGAACTGATAATAGAGATGTTGTGCAAGTACAAGGACTCAGTCCTGGGAGGCTAGAATTAGGAATTGAATCACTTACTTTCCCCATTAGTGCCAAGAAATCCTCATCATTTCGGGATCTTATTAACAATGTTATCATTCCAGCAGGGTACACAGGGTTAGGGGTTACTGAATAAAAATAAGGCACAAAGGCAACACTTCTATACCTGAAGAATTCTGCCTAAGCCAATGAGTGAGTAGCTGTGTCAATATGAGGTAATAACAGGCAATCGATGAGACCCCTATCTTGAAACCCTGACTCAAACACCACAGGCACTCTACTAGGGCTGTGGATGAGGCCAGAGATGCACGGTCTATTAACTCAACAAGGACAATACTAGATGGACTGGCTTCCCTGCTGTTTCAGGACCACTTCAGTACAGGTGTCCCCATCCCTGTTTTTTTAGCATCTTTCAATGGAAAACTGCGTTCTTATTAGCATCTTCCAATCTAGATATGCATTCCTAGCTGCTTTACGAGGACACATGCTGCAACTCTTCAGAACTCATGTTCATAGTGTGCAGGGATGCTAAAAGGATGACCAAAATAGGTTATTCGAGCAGCAGAGCATCATCAGAAAAAAAACATTTATCAAAGATTCTCTCAGAAGGGTTACTGAAAACCAACTTGTGCAAAAGGTAAGAGGGCTGGGTGTGCAGAATGAGTACTGAGTGTGTTGTTGGTGGGCTTGTTTCTAAATAGTAAACCAAGATCCGGCCTTCTTTTTTCTTGAAGTAAAAGATCATCTGCTTCAATACAGCTCAGCATTAAGGGATGTGCTACACATAGGATCAAAGGGGTTGGAATATTGGTCCTTCCAATTCAGCGGATTTGACCTTCAAAGGAGTCCTGTATGTGAAATGATAGGTGCAAATTATATCCTTACATGCTCAAACCATCCTGTAACACTGCCCTGGGCACTATGACTATCAGCCAAAGATTGATCTTAATGTTTAACTTGTCCATTGAAATTAACAATTTTACATGAATTTCTCCCAAGCACACAAAAAAACACATCCTGTTTCTCTATTTTAGGCAGTACAATAATGATTCTAAGTTGGCTTTCATTTATGCATCATTCTGTGTTCCTTCTTAAGTGCCATTGTGGCCATCCCATTTCATCAAAACTGGAATTGGTTTACAGCTCAAATAAGAATTAACATACTTGCTGATATACATGAATTATACTAGTCATCAGTGGTGTTGCCTTACTTTACAGTTTCACGTGTGCAAACTTTGCATGAGCTTCATTTACAGCTAAAGATGCTTGGAGTGTAATGACTGAGTAGTACGGCTTTCCAAGGTGTGTGGCGTAAGTAAGAGGGCCTCACCATGCAGCTTCTCAGGGACATGAGGTGGTTTCATGGATGTGAACAGAGTGGTCTACCCTGCTGCTGCTTATGTGCTTTCAGTGTGCTGGCTTCTAATTGGTCTTTCAGTTTAGGAAATGGTTGAAGATTTACCTCTTTGAATCACAATACATTAGGAGTCCACAAACCACATACATAACGTGAGATGGTTGTAACAAAGCCTTACTGTCCAGTTTCCATGGCATGCAATGGTTGTGAGCGGCCTGGTATCACAGAGAAGCTTGACGTGCACATGGTGTGATCTGGTTGTTTGCAGCACAGCCTTACAGAGAAACATTTCATGCACATGTTGTGAGCTGATTGGGAGCAAGCTGGCTTTACAGTGCAGCTCTTCATTTGCGACGAGTGAGCTGCTCCTGAGTAGCAGGCCGAATCCTGCTTCTGAGGATGCACATGAGTTGTACTAATTATAAGTAGGAATGTATCAGTCTACAGCTGTTGATGCATCAGGTGTGCAGGTTGTAAATAACAGGTCTTTAATATTACACCCTTACCTTGCAGCTGCTGCCAAGAGGTTCTTTGCATTTGGAGCCCCAGAATCCACAGACAGCGATTTTGCAGCTAGCAGCAGCTTACTGGATGCCATCGATATTGTCTTCAGGTTCCCAATGACCTGGATCTGGTCCTCTTTAGTCTAAGGGAGAACAGGAAGAGGCCTTCAGGAAGCAACACTGAAGTTGCACATTGAATTCCAGATCACTGGAACACTAGATCACTGGAACACCAGATCAGTGGATTCTCACCCTGGTTCTGAAAGATACACTTGGCAATTCGTATCACTGTGAACCACGTAAAAGGCGTTTGGTTTGAACAAATACACTCTGAGCAGCGGGAGGATAATGTGCCTCTATGGAACAAGGCCTTGATTGTAATGTTGTACTTCCCCATGCCTGGCACACACGAGAAGAAAAGGTTCACGCTGGCCCAACTTGTGCAGCAGAGATGCACAGTGACATATTATGAGGGATCCCAGTAACACAGGGCACATTATTCAAAGCATTACAAGGACAGTGCTTAGAAGTTAAGGAATTCTGTTAGAGTGTTGTGTATAATGCATTCATGAAAATGCAAACTTTGCCCCTATTAAAAACTGAGTAAAAGACATTCTCCACATTAATTATTGATTCAATTATAGTGCTTGCATAAACAATTTATACCACGAGGCAGAGGTTACCAGGCATTAATGAAAACAAGATGAAGATTTTGAAACAAAACAAGTTATCAGGACAATGTATAAATGTGTTTCTGCAACCGCACTATAAGGAAATGAGGCAAGGTTAGTACTTAATACCACCTTACTGTGGGAGCTATACTGGGTTAGCACAATTTCTTACTAATGCAAACAATCATTCTATGTTTTGTAGAATCAGCAACATTTCCTCATAGAAATATGAAAATGGAACCTCACCAACAGAAAAAAGCTTCTAAGACCAAGATTATGAGTGAGCTGGAACTTTTTTTGACCCCTCCATACTAACCCTGGGCAAAGCACTACGCTACGCTCGCGTAGTTTGCGAAGTTTGCGCTACTTCGCACAACGCGAATTACACGTAGCACAGTGCAAACACGCGTAGCGTAGTGCAGCGGTCATTTTTTGCTTGCTCGCGGTCCTCAACGTCAAGTTGGCGACCGCGAGCAAGCAAAATGACATCCCGGCGAGACTTTTTCCTCGTTCGCGATCAGCAACATCAAGTTGCCGATCGCGAGCGTGGAAAATAAACCTCCCGGCGAGATTCTCAACGCGAGGTGGTCAGGTTTCTCATTGCGAGTGGTCGCGTATGCTCGCGACCGCCGCGATGAGAAACTACCAGTCCGCGTTGAGAAGCTGCCGCTCGAGTAAAAATCTACTCGAGCGGCAGTAAAAGACAGCTCGCACTGTGCAAGATGCCGTTTTCAATGATTGCACAGTGCGGACAAGCATCCGGCACTGTGCAATCATTGCGAACAGCATTTCCTACCGCACTACGCAGTTCGCGTAGTGCTACGCGTAGCTCGCGTGGTGCGAACTGCACTTTGCGTAGCTTCGCGTAGCGCTACTTCGCGAAGTACGCCCAGGCTTACTCCATACACCCGTATCTGCATGGTCGAAATTTCAAGTTTATTGCACTCTGTTCAAATTTGGCTGGTCAAACATGCTGGAATTTAACAGGAGAAAAAGAGTACAGTATTTACAGGAACATGCAGATTTTGGTGTAGGAAGAACCAAAACGTGCATGTTATTCCCCAATGGCTTGGAATGGGGCAGTTTATTGCATGTAATAAATTCCATACCCAGGACAGTCGAATTTTAACAGGAGGGACAAATAGCACCTTCCTCTCTGGGCTACAAGTAATCAAGGCTTAAATATTAACAAGCATTGGTACTGCCAATAGGTCTGGCTTTAAAGAAATGTTCTATGGTAATGTGAAGCATTACAAGTACATAGCATGGGAATGGATACGTATTTGCGTGGAAGCAAAGAACTGTAGAAGAATATTGGTGTAGGTAAAAAGGTAAGTGTAAAGTTGCACTGTAAAGCCAGACCTAAAACTCCATGTAAGTTAATGACTGCCTTCCTCCCATCTTTACTTCTGCCAGATAAAAAGACCATATATTATCTAGTTGTGTAAGACACTTTTAACACATTACAATGTGTGTGTCCCTTAAACTTCAATCTCAGGCAGCTGGATGAATAGGCAAAATGATCACAGCTGTTTGGTGGGCAAGCTTTTTTTGGAAGCACACAACTTCTGCTCAATCAAAACAGGTACTACTGGCACCCAACATGTGGCCGGAGCCAAAGTCTCTCTATAGGGATGCTCACATAATTGTCTGGCGACAGTCTTGCTGTCAAGTCAGGCTGTTAAAATGCACAAATGGTAATCGGAAGCCAACAGTAAATTTGTAATTTGCACTATGTAACACATCATTTAACTAGGCAGACCATTGTTTGAACTTGTGCTTCTTGAATTCCATCTAATTGCATATCACAGGTTTAGATAAGAATTATAAACCTCCTGGAGGACGGAATGAAAGCATGTCACCCTTCTGATATGAGTAAAGTAGAGAAAGTAGGAGCCATTTCTTGCGTTTTTCAGAGAATCTAATTAGATCGTATACAAGGTGTAAGTCTATCAGCAGAACACTGGGGAGCTGGAAGACAAACGTGCCTATTGTGATGTTGTTTTAACCACGAGCTGGCACCAATGAAAGAAGAGCTCACCTCTTTGGGATGGAACTCAGACGAGGATGTGAGGCAATATTTGAACATGAGTCACATTGAGGTCTAGAAATTCTGCACAGAGGAAGTCGTCTCTTTGGGAGAAACACAGGGGCTGATTCACAAAGGTAAACTTACACTTCTGTGTACACTTCTGTGTAAGTTTACGATGGTTTGCTATTCATAAAGGTATTTTACTAGGAGTATCTTTACGACTAGAGTCTCCGAATATAAAGATAGGACTGTCCTATCTTTTTATCTATGGAGACTCTGCAGTCAACAAGATACTACTAGTAAAATACCTTTGTGAATAGCAAACAATCGTAAACGTACACAACAGTTTATGTTTCCCTTTGTGAATCAGGGCCTCAGGGTCCAATTTCCTGAACAGGGGCCATAGAGAGTGGGTAAGAATATCTAAAACGCGAGAGCTTTGTGAAGTAAATTTTGGATCTCGTATGACTAAGAGCAGGGATTACATTTCTGCGCAACAAGATTCCTATTAATTAATGTGTGAAATGGCACAGAGGAAGGTGGCCATTTTGTGGCACATCCAGTTTTTAGAGCTCAGGCCTAATTGTCACAGAGTAGAAATATGCATACAGCTTTAGTAATCACTCCGCAGATTAAAAGTAACATTATTTCACAAGGGCATATAAGACTTTCAATGCATACCAATGGGAATCCCTGTATTGTTATAGTTAAAGAACAAACTCTGAGACTGGGTATGCTGAGAATGTGTGCCACCAGACCTAGCAGATAATGACAGACTGCCCGTCACGGTAACCCAGGCTTCCTCTGTGAACGTGTCCAGGCTTTATGAGGATTTAGGACTCTCTACCAGCAAAGAGTTTAGTTGCCATTCATTTTTTAGAGACTTCACTAAACAAGTAGTTCTTGCTGGGCCCCTTAGACTGACTACAAAGGCCCATTTAAATCTGCACTATTTATAGCATCAAAAAAGACCTTGCCAGAGATAAATGAATACTTTGTTACACACTGCTTCTATGTTATTACTTTAAAAAAAAAAATTATCTGCATCTTTTAAATGTAATGCTTTTAAGTCTGCCTAGTCTATCGCCCTTCTCGACCCACATTAGAGACGTGCAGTGTCATGAGCCTCGAGCCTATTTCTGGAACTCCACTGCTTGGCAGGCTGCAGCGAATGTTTAGACCTGGATGTGGGGCAATGACAAGAATCTTTCAGTGTCTGTAAATGGTAGAGCCACTTCTGTTTGGTGGTTGGAGGGACTGTCTGCTTCTTATGTCGCGATTAAGTCACAACACGGATCAGTTATGAAAGAAACCAGAATAGTCGCACGAAACCAAATGGCCTGTCAGCATGGTGAAATCAGGTTAGAGGTCAAACATGGCTTGGCTGGCATCTTCAGTGGCCTGGACAACCTTTAGGGCTTTCCAGAATGGAAGGTAGATTACACTTCAAGGTTTCCCCCTCTTCACCGTAAATAAGTTACACCGGTACCAAATTGTAAAGGTGTTTTAAAAAACAATCCTTTTAATTACTTAGTATTAATAGTCTACAATTTACCAACAAACCTGCTCTCTGTTGAAGGATATTGGATTCTCACCTGAGCTTGCCCAGCCATTTCTACACCAGCATCCAAAAACTCGTCGAAATCTTCACTGAACTTCCCCGAGGCTGCAGCAAGCTCCCCGCTCTGACCCCGGGAAGCATGCACCACTTCTCCCGCAGACTGGTTCAGATCTTCTGCCGCCTGGTTCAGCTCGCTCTGGGCCTCTTGGAAGGACTTGGTACTTGGAGGCAGCTTCAAAAGAGCAATACATGAGTCACGATCACAGCTCGTTAAGCACTAATCACTCTTAATTCAGACTCTTTCATTTCTAACTAGGAAACATGACCCTAGAGATTACAGCATCAAGCGAAGTTCATGACTGCACAGAAGTACCTGAAAAGAGGTAATACCGAGAGCACAGCAGATCTAACAAGTTACTGTCTTTGGATGCATTCAAGAAAGGTCTCCGGAGCAGTCTGTGCCTGTGAACATTACTAAACAACCTGCAAATCCGTTTTGAAAATGTTTGAAGGAAAATACAAATGCTGCATTTTAGTAAGAATGTGTTGTAAAAAGTACAGTGACATGTACTCATTATAGCCTGCTGCCAAAGGCCCTGAATGTGAGTTATAGGCCCTTGCCACAGGCGATGGCCTATAATGAGGGAGAGGGCCTTTAACAACTGGTATAGCCTGAGACAGAATGGCTAAAGGGCTATTTGAACAGTCCATCTTCTGAGGGCAGAATGCTTTAAATGAAAAAGGACGAAACACAAAGACAAACATTGAAACGTTGGAGCAGAAGGCCTATAACACCCATTATTAGCCCCTGTGTCAATCCACTGTCTTCAAAGGAGCTCTATATATTACAATGCACTGTAGGAAACAAACATTTTGGCTTCCAATGTTTAAAAACGCCTGAACTTTAGTCATAAACCCGATATTTTGCTCCGACTGAATACTTTGTCATTTACCTCATTAACACAAGCCACACAAAGTTAACATGGGTTTAATTACTGCAGTAAAGAAAAACAAAAATAAATAAAACAACAAGTAGAGAAATTAGAAATTGTCTGAATTACAGGAGGTGTACTTTAAACTGCAAATTAGATAAAGAAACAAAAGACAAAATTATGAGCATTTTTGTATTGCTTCATCTACAAAGGATGCATATGGTGTGGAATCGTAGTATTTTTTTTTTTTTTTTTTAACATGGCAGGAGATGGTTAAATGGGGAAGCCACAAGGATTAAAAAGAAATACAAAACAGGTTTATGCAAATACTATGGTGTTTATTTAGGGCCCTGAAGCAGATGGTGGAGTTTATTTCTTTCAGTCAAAACTTTTTGACAAGTATCTGGATTGAAAAGAAAAAAAAAAAATCAAGTCACTCTTTGATTGTATATTTGAGGTCCTACAAGGAGCAACCTTGCTCGCCCCAAAAATAAGGCCTCATCGGTTGCATGTGCTGCAGTGAGCGGACAATCTGTTGATCTTTGATCATACCAAAGTGGGCCTTCAAAGAGGATTGCAAGCACTGAATACCTACAAATATGCGAATGAGCTAGTAGCAAACACCAGTTAAACTAAAGTGGTGGTCTTCAGCCATCATGCAAGAAAAGCTCTTCTCAGATGGAGGTTAGGTAGCCGGACCATAGCCACAGTAAGATCATATAACTACTTGGGGGCATGGTTAAGTGACACAGGGAAGGTAACTGTACACCAGACCAAGATGAAGGCAAAAATAGAAGCAACCATCGATGCGATGAAATGAAATGAAAAATACATTTATATAGCGCGTGGCTACCCGGGAGCATCCCAGCGCTGGGCCGAACACGAGAGAGGAAGTGGAACTTACGGGAACAGAAGTGTCTTTAGTTGTTTTCGAAAGACAAGATGACTGGGTTCCCTGCGAAGATACAGCGGCAGGGAGTTCAAGAGTTTAGCAGCGTTATAGGAGAAAAGCCGTCCACCGCTTCTGGCCTTCTTAATCCTGGGGACTTCAGCCAGATGCAGCTCGTCCGAGCGTAGTTTCCTATTGGCCTTATAGGGACGGATCATGGCCGAATTTATTGGCGGCCCGTTCCCTTGCATGGATTTATGGGCAACGCACAAAGCCTTAAATCTGATTCTTTCCTGCACCGGTAATCAGTGAAGGGAATGAAGTGCAGGTTTAGCCGAGTGACGATTAGAAACTCCCATCAACAATCTGGCTGCACAGTTTTGTACAGTCTGGAGTTTCATGACTACTGCACTTGGAGCACCCAGATACAAGGCGTTGCCATAGTCTATTCTGGAGAGTATGAGCGATTGGACTAATATTTTTTGGGCTTGGAAGGGGAGGAGAGGGAGCACTTTATGGGCCATTCTGAGCAGTCCATAGCAGATAGCTACCGTCTTCCTGGCCTGCGTCCTGAAGGTCAAGTCCTGATCTAACCAAATGCCTAAGCTCTTGATCTCGGTCTTAGGGAACGGTATGGGGCCCATACAAGCTGGCCACATGGTGCTGGATTTAAAGCTTAGGGGATTGCCCAATATCATGAGCTCCGTTTTTCCCCCATTAAGCTTAAGGTGAGATGCGTCCATCCAGTTAGATATTTCCTCAAGACAAGAGTAGAGGCCATTCGCCCACTGATCTGCTTGGTTAAGCGCTACCACCAATTGAGTATCATTGGCGTAGGTCACCATGCGGATCCCGAAGGGGGCTACAATAGCCGCCAACGGGGCCATATACACATTAAAAAGAGTCGGGCTAAGCGACGAGCCCCGAGGGACTCCACACAGTAAAGAAATGGGTTTAGAGGCAGTGTCATCCTCGAAAACCTGAAAAAATCTTCTCTCCAAGAAGGAACACAGCCATTGCAGCACAGTGCCAGTTACTCCTATGCTCCTGAGACGGTGAACCAGGATGCCATGATTCACCGTGTCAAACGCTGCACTCAGGTCGAAGAGTATAATGGCTGAGGACCCTCCTGAATATAGGATCTTTCTGCTTTCTTCCACCACAGCTAACAGAGCAGTTTCAGTGCTCTGTTGCGGGCGGAAACCTGTTTGTGAGGGGTGAAGCAGGTTATAAGACTCAAGGAAATTGGAGAGGGTGCGATTTACGTATTTCTCTGCGATCTTGCCTATTCCTGGCAGAAGGGAGATAGGGCGGTAGTTGCCCAAGTCCGCAGGATCCAGATTAGGTTTTTTTAGTAATGTTTTCACCATAGCCCCTTTCCACTTGGTAGGGACTATTCCTGTGGAAAGTGAAGCATTAATCAGGTCCAGGATGGTGGGAGCGATTATCGGAGCTACCCGTTTCAGGATATTTAAAGGTGCAGGGTCCCTGGGCAACCCACTTTTTACCGAGGACAGCAAAGTAAAGAGTGATTCCTGGGGTAACGATGTGCCACTTACAGGGCAAATTATATAGCCCAACCACGCACCAATAAGGAAAGTCATAAAATCCAAATTGCTAGCGGTGGCAGGGTACGCTCAGCAAGCATTTCCAGAAAAGATGGAGACAACACTGGCAAAAGAACTTTCTAGATGCCGTGCGAAAATGAATTTGGCCATAGCGAAATGGTCACTGGAGGAAGTAAACTATGCAGCAATAAATAATGGCTAAATTAACAAATCTTTCAGCTATCGAGAGATGAAGACTTGGCCTGATATAAGGACTTAGGAGGGCTGTCAGGCCTAATTACATCATATGCCATACTTGAACAATGCCTTGAGAAAGAAATGTCTGAAAGATATTCAATGGGCCCGGATGGCGTTACTCCCTATCAAGGAATTAAATCCAGGAAGGAAATCTTTAATGAAGATTGTTAATTGCAGGCTGTGCAATTACAGAGTACAGTCCTTGATACATATTATATGTTGCTGCCCCGCCCTGCTCTGTCGGGAGCTGTTAAAACCAATGTTCATAAGGTATGGGGTCAGGACTTGCGCAGAGGCAAATTCATGGCTCGAGACCTGTACAGTGCCCTTGGAGTTGACCAAATTTGGAAAACACATGAGAGCAACTCAAATGGAGCGGAACAACGCAGAGCCTGATGTAATTTACCTTGATGAAGTCGGAACAGTCTTAGCCCCGATAAGCGGGATGGAAGACAGAACATCGGAATAAGCCGGGAAACCCATGAGAGTCGTCTGAACTGAGTGGTTTTATGTTGTAGGGCGTATTCGGCAAAGAACACCCTAAGTGACATTTCAGCCCTAGTACAAACAGATTATAGGCCTACTTTGTACAGTATTCCTTGTATTTTTATCAAGCTAATTGGACGTATTGAAACTAGCATGTTGGTATTTTTGCACAGAGTCATTGTTTACAAAGGCGGGATGAATTGTTTACAGTCTAGTTGAATTATTTTGCACTTGAACTTTGTTAGGTCCATCAGCAAGGGGGAAGTAATGGGTTGGATCCCAATACTGTGCTTTTATTTATATGTACAGGGATGGGGCTCCCACATTTAGGTCAAGACATCAAGAACAACTATTTTAATCGTGAGGACTAACAGTATGTATGGAGGGGCTCTCCTGGTGTTGTATTCCGCTTTAGGTGTCCGTACATAGGCTTTCCTGAAACATGTCCTTATATAGGCACAATTCGTATTGCCCTTATATAGGCATAAAATCCCAGTCCTTATTTAGGCATTAGCCATGCACTCCAAATACAGGCATGGTCACCGACATCCGTCCACCCTAACGTCACAACGAGTTCTTAGAAACCAGACCCTTAAGCTCTTGGGAGTTCCCTAGCACAGGATTATTGATTTCTCCAAGAACTCATCTATTATGCATGAACCGCTATTCCTGAAGGGTTCATTCCTGACGTCTTCCTCTGTCCGACTTCACGTCAATGCTAACATTCCAAGGCACCTACCAGGTATAAATATACCTTTCCTTGCCCAAGCAAGTTAGGAGGAGACCTCGACTTTAGAGGAGCCCGTGTCCCGGCCTGACGCACTGAGAAGAGACGCTGTCATCCCTGCTCGCAGAGAATCCAGCTCCCAGTGTTCTGACTCCCTTCGCGGGGTGTTAGAGTTCGAGACCCGGAAGGAGATTCCCACCTCTCTCATTCTCAAGGTATGGAGCTGACTAGAACCTAGAGGGCATACCAGACTCTTAGTATATCATACTATAGAATACTTCACCTACTTCTTACCTTGTCCTACACCTAGGCTAGGTTCGGTACACTGGGGTAAAACTAGCTTAGAGAAGCATCTTATGAGTACTCGCATTTTTAGCTTATGTTATTTATGTATATGAATATATGTGTCATAGCTAAAAGATAATGCTAGCGCAGTATTATTTCTTTCTACTGCTTACGCTGTACATTATATATCTTGCATATTGTCTTGTGATCATAACAGCTCATATCTCTTACACGAGAAACAAGACTGTTCAATAAATCCTTTTTATTGAAACGCCTGTCTATTCTTTCTGTGTAACTCTGAAGAAACTAAGCATGCACGATTAGCTGAGTGAAACTGTTATCTATTGTTTCCACAATTCTGAGAGTGTTCCGATTCTAAAAGGAAACAAAGTTGTCATGTTTATGCGGTTGCCAGAAACTACTCCCTTCTTGTTTACAAGGAGTTTCTAGTGGCCTCTGAGCTAGCTGGCACAAAGTAATTAAGTTTAATATACTCGATAGGGACATACTGACCTCAGTCCTATGTCAAACCTATAGGGTATATTATTCCAATGCGCAGAGTCTATTAGGGAAATAGGAACTACACCACATGGCGCCCAACCGTTTGGTAAGGCAGTAATTTAATACCAGATACCGAGTAACTCAGTCGTGCTTTTATCTCAGAGACCCCTACTCACATACTCCATAAGACGTCTGGAGTGGGTAGGGTTAAGTATCCGCCAAAGCTAAATAGGACAAAAAAACCTTATATATTAGCTGCTTGGTTTGTTCAACGTTGAAGGATACAGTGTTCCAAAATATTGTGCACCTTATCTTTTGTTTCCTTGAAACTTGTTCTACATTTTTCAAAAAACAAATGTCCATACATGGGGACAATTACACAGAGAACGGTGTAGCTGCGGCTGACCCAGTCGTAACAGCTTTTAATTTTACAGGTTTAAATGAAACCGAGGAGGGTGTTATAGACATCGCTCCAAATTTAAGGAGAGCCATCACTCAAACTTATAAAACACGGCCTACCACCAAGAGGGGGTAGAGCAGTTTTCGTGATAGAGGCACACGAATCCTTTCAGACAGAGGTATTCTATTCATGGATAGTATTCCCAGAATCAAATCCAGTCAGAAGAGTGTTTCACTTCTACAAAGAAGATGAACCACCAGAGGAATATATTCCTTTCGAGGATATTGAAATTCCACTCACATACCAGGAGCATCATCTCTGGTTTAAAAGCGCCCTAAAACATAACAAAAACATTACCAGGCTCGGTCCACTAGGTAGACCAGGAGCAACATGGCCGATTCTAGCCGGCTACACACCTCATCCTGACATCGATGTAATGTCAGACGAGAAATTACTTACTCAACTACAAGAGTTAATAAAAATTTACAGACAATTAGTCCAATATGTCATGCGGACTTTCACAGTCCAACCACCATTGACCATTCCAAATCAAACCCCTCAACATGGGAATACACTAAAAATTACTCCACAGACTTTACACGCAGTCATGGGTAAAATGCCCACAAAACGTGAGCAAATTCCATTCTGGATAGCTCAAAAAATTACTCAAATTGAAGCAGTATTTCCAAATACTAGCCCTTATGAGAAACACAGAATCCTAACAATCAGTTTACCAATGGGGATCACACCACAACTGGAAGATTGCACCACTTGGGGCGCAGTCTTTGCTGCCATCTATACTAAAACACATGGTGTTCCATCAATTGCAGTAATACCAGATGTCCTGAAACAAATTCAAAACGAATACGGGGCAGAGCCTGCTCTGAATTTAGGTATGAAATTACTGAAACACTTCGACCAGGTCTCAACAATATTATCTAATATTAAAGGGGAGGCAGCATCAGTGGCGATCCGCCAACGCTTAAGGGAATTTGATGTAACAGAACATCAACATGAGCTACCCAGAATAATAGAACAATATTATGCAGAATTAGGCAGAGATAGTTTGGGTGGAAAACCTTTGAAGCCAAAACTATCTGAAAGTCCTGAGAAGGACTCTATTAAACAAACTCCTACATCTTCTAAAAGAAGTGGGAAACTAATAAACAAAATTCAAACGAGAAACGTTCTCAATCCCGAGGTAGGTCTCCTCAAAAGGAGCCCTCTGAAAGGAGGTATAACCTCAGGAATAGGGATAATTTAAGAAAACATGACTGGTATCAAGATACTGATACACGTTCCTCTCGTACCTTTCAGATATCGTCACAGACATCGGAAAGAAGAGGACGGTCAGAACATAGAGAAGAACGCGTGAAATCCAAAGACGACAAACCCGTTCAGAAAAATAAATCAAAACCTCAATTCTCAAAAAAGAAGGTAGCAGGTCTGAAGATCAGACATGCAGAGAATACTGAGAACACAGCTCAAGAACGGAGAATGGGCTCAGACAATGCTGGACAGTGCAGCAGAAGTCACAATAGCTCGCCAGAACCTGAAGGAACTTCTGGAGATAGTGGACATGAATGAGTACATCACAGTAGAAACTGTAGACACCAGGGTTAGTACTCCACAAAAGTTATATGAAATAACACTCCGAATGGAGGGAGACATACCAAGAAAGGTGAAAACACTCTTTGGGAGAAACTTTCAAGGGGTTATGATATACTTCTAGCAGAAAAAGACTGGCCACCACACTTTGTCAGGGAGTGCCCACATGGCGAGGACATTATTATGCCTGCCTTCTCCAACCATATTCCAATTCACCTAAAATATACTTATGCCAGGAAATGGCCAGTTGCCCAGGCCCCAGCATTATATAAAAATCATGTAGGCTGGGATGAGGACTCACCTCACCATAAAATACAGTTAAATGAACCTACTCCACAAAGGCAGTATCCAATAAAGGAAGAAGCTAAAAAACAGGTCAGGGAGATCTTAGATCAACTTGAATAC
This sequence comes from Calotriton arnoldi, assembly GCA_963921515.1. Taxonomy (NCBI): domain Eukaryota; kingdom Metazoa; phylum Chordata; class Amphibia; order Caudata; family Salamandridae; genus Calotriton; species Calotriton arnoldi. Next base: position 1,816,793 of record CAWUFW010000230.1, read on the forward strand.
CAAGGGGTGATTGAAACATGCACCTCCTCAATGAACAATCCTTTGTTTCCTGTATCCAAACCAGACAATACATATCGTCTAGTTTTGGATTACAGCCATTTGAACACTTGTTCCAAAACATTTGCAGGGCAAAATGCACATAGTACAGCATTAATGAATAACATTGTGCGTAAAAAATATAAAACCACATTGGACATTTCAAATGGTTTCTTTTGTCAAAACATAGCACCTGAAAGCAGGTACTTAACAGCTTTCTCAATAATGGGGACACCGCGTCAATTTTGTAGACTCCCACAAGGGTTCAAAAACAGCCCGGGGTTATTCTCAGCAAGGGTAACAGAGTTACTACAAATTTATGATAATGAGTCATTGTCATATGTCGATGACATCTATCTGACAGACGATGACCTGGATAGGCACTTGAACAGGGTGAGTACCATTATATTGGGCTTCGCCTCAGAGGGCTATAAATTCAACTTTAAAAAATCCAGAATTGCCCATCTCAATGTCCTTTTCCTAGGATATGAGCTTTTAAGTGAAGGCAAGAGCTTGGCAGCTAACTTTTTAGAAAAGTGCGCGCTGCTCCAACCTCCAAAAACGCTGAAAAATTTACAATCCATCTTGGGTTTCCTAAATTTTGGAAGAACTTACATTCTAAATTACGCAGAAAGGGTTAAACCTCTCTACGAATTAATCAAACCTGATTTTTCAATCAAACATTGGCACAGGAACACAAAGAAATCCTGCGTTCACTCCAAGCTAACATGTTAGCAACAAATCACTTACAAACACGCGTAAATACACGCAATTTAGTGATCCGAATAATTTCGGGTCAATGCGGATTCACCTATTTAACATGTAATGAGGGTGAAAAAGTACCAATAGCATACAAATCACATTTGTATACACAAGCAGAAATGCGCTTCACTTCAACAGAAAAATTACTGACAGCAGTTCAAACCACTGTAGCAAAAGAAAGAGCTCTAGCTCAAGGGAAACGCATTATTGTCGTGACCCCAGTACCAGCCTTAGAGGCGGTTACAAAAGCGAGCATTCCAAATGCAAAAGCTTTACATCCTAGATGGATACAATGGGTTAATTCTCTTGCTGCAACAGATGTTGACTATGTTTTTGATCCCGATTTAAAAACACAAGCGTTCCTGCAATATGAACATGAATGTCCTCTGCCCACTGAAATTTTGCCTCTCGATCAGTACGAATTTATAATTTATACTGACGGATCAGCACAACCCGCTACAGGGAGTAAGCAAGCTTACAGTGCAGCGTGCGCAATCGTTAAAGGTCACATGCAAGTTGGTAACTTCAGACCAATGGTCACTAAAACTCAATCTCTAGGAGATTGTACAGCTCAGCGAGCTGAACTACAAGCATTTAAACTGGCACTTGAAAATACAGATCGCGAATTCCCCAAACTCAGTGTGCGATTCTTTTTACTGTGTTCAGTCGTATAATGAATATATACAAAATTGGCTTGAAAACGGGTTCAAAGATGCAAAAGGTGGCACAATAAAGCATAAAACGCTTTGGGAACAAGTAGTTCAGTTGAAAAACGAACTACCAAAAGCTCACGTGATACACACGCTGAGTTATCAACGTGATGGCGTTCACGTTGCAGGGAATTCATTGGCTGACGAAGCCGCAAAGGGGGCTGTTCAGATGGCTTCCGTAGCTGCGATCACTCGTTCAAAAACGAGAATAGACAGTGAGATATTGTTGGCTGTCAATGCTTCAAGCAAAGGCAGTGGTGCAGCGTTACCAAAGAAATTTCCACTCAAGTACTCTTATGTAATTGATGCGAACAACGTTCCTTTTGCTCTAATCCCTGGAGTGGGGGATAGGGTAATTCCAAACATGGAACGTAGAGCAGCTTTGATTTATGAAGCACATCTGGGGGAGGGTCTGTCACATCAAGGGATCTCTAAAACAATATTGACATTAAAAGAGATGTACTGGTGGCCTGGAATGAATACACAGATTCACATCTTCATCGATGACTGCATAGACTGCAATAAACAGCGTGGTGCAGAAAGCCATCAGACACCAGACTACGAAGTAGCCTGCCCAGTACAGACACCATTGTTAGACAGCATTAGACTATCTACGCGCAGGCGTCCTTTTGGACAAATACAATTCCACAAATACTAAGTCAAGGTTCCTATGGATATGGTTTCAGCGCTCGGCTGACGCTCGAACTGTTATAAAAGATTTGCGAGTCTTAACGCACAAGTTACTAACTTGTGTAACGATATATCTGTAAGAGACAGTAGTTAGTGACAGATTCCTTACCTTAGAATATCCCCAGGCGTCAGGCTGGATCCGGAAAGTTTTTGCGTAGCAGTACCCTTGCGCGTCGGTAGGCGGCGTCGTGCGGCTCCGCGTCCGTCGTCGGCATCGTGATCGCCGGGATGACGTCGCGGGCAGTACTTAGGCGCCGCCCCTGCGCGCTGACGTCAGTTCTGTACACGACTTTCCGCGCCAGGAACGCAGAGCCATGCAACAAGCTGACATAGGTGTCTGAAAAATACTAGGGCCCTGAAAGGGATGTCCTTAACCCTAGAAATCAGTTCGCAGAACGGGGAGGATGGGTGGGGCGGTAGGAATCTGTCACTAACTACGGTCTCTTACAGATATATCGTTACACAAGTTAGTAACTTGTGCATCTGAAAGAGACACGTTAGTGACAGATTCCTTACCTTAGAATAGATACCCCAGCAATACCAACCCCGGTGGTGGGTCTGCGAACAAAGATCAGACAAGGAAGTCCTGGAGGACAGAACGGCCAAAGAAGCCGTCCCTCCGGACCTGACTGTCAAGGCAGTAATGCTTTGTAAACGTGTGCAGCGAGGCCCACGTAGCTGCCTGACAAATAACCGGCAGGGGAACACCGCGGCCCAAGGCCGTGGTAGCAGCCGTTGCCCTGGTGGAATGGGCACGCAGCCCAACAGGAGGCTCCTTTTAGCCAAAGAATAGCAGGTCTTGATGCACAAGGTAACCCAGCGGGAGATGGTTCGTTTGTGCACCGCCCGACCTTTTTGGCGCCCACGTAGCCAACAAAGAGCTGGTCATCCACCCGGAAGTGTTTTGTGCGGTCGATATAGAAGGAGAGCGCACGTTTTGGGTCCAGACGGTGGAGCCTCTCTTCCTCTCTGGAAGGATGCGGAGGCGGAAAGAAGGTAGGCAAAGTGATGGTCTGCCCAATGTGAAAGGCAGTAACCACCTTTGGCAAGAAGGACGGACGCGTCCGAAGAACAACCTTGTCTGGATGAACAGACAGAAAGGGAGGTTTGCAAGATAAAGCCTGGAGCTCACTCACCCGCCGAGCGGAGGTGATGGCCACCAGAAAGGCTGTCTTTAGAGTCAGAAGACGAAGAGGACAGTTATGCAGAGGCTCAAAGGGAGCGCACATTAAAAAGGTAAGAACCAAGTTCAAGTCCCACTGAGGCATCACAAATGGAACAGGAGGAAAGAGGTGTGTAATGCCTTTTAAGAACCTGTTAACAACAGGGGACTTGAAAAGGAGGGCTGATCAGGGAGCCTGAGGAAGGCCGAGATAGCACAGAGATAACCCTTGATGGTACCCAGGGCAGAACCCTGTTGGGCCAGAGAAAGAAGGAACAGAAGGACCTCAGAAAGAGGGGCAGAAAGGGGGTTAACAGCCTTTGCTGTGCACCATGCCACAAATTTGTTCCACCTGCAGGCGTATACCACCTTAGTGGAGGGACGCCTGGCTGCCAGAATCACATCACAAACTTCGGGAGGCAAGTCGAAAGGAATCAACTGCCGCCGCTCAATCTCCACGCAAGCAGGTGTAGACTGGACAGGTTCGGGTGGAGGACCGTCCCCTGCTGCTGCGACAGAAGATCCTCCCGAAGAGGCAGACGGATCGGGGATCTACGCTCATACTGAGTAGCTCGGGATACCAAACTCTTCGAGCCCAGTCCGGAGCCACAAGAATGACTTGGGCCCGGTCGTGCCGAATCTTCTTCAACACTCTGGGTAGAAGTGGTATAGGCGGAAAGGCGTACAATAGACCGCAACTCCACTCGTGACGAAAAGCGTCGCCGAGCGAGTGCCGCCTTGGAAATTCCAACGCGCAGAACTGATGACATTGCGCGCTCTCTTCGGTGGCGAATAGATCTAACCAAGGCTCTCCCCACTGTAGAAAGAGTCCTTGCGCCACTTCCGAGTGAAGACGCCATTCGTGATCCATCATGCACCTGCGGCTGAGTTCGTCCGCCCTGGCGTTCAGGGAACCTGCCAGGTGTTGAACCATCAGGAACATGCCCTGATGTTCCAGCCATGTCCAGAGGCGCAGAGCCTCCTGACAAAGGGTCCACGACCCCACCCCGCCCCTGTTTGTTGCAGTACCACATGGCGGTGGTGTTGTCGGTGAACACCTGCACTACCTTCCCTTTGACAGAGGGAAGGAATGCCTTCAGTGCAAGTCGGATCGCCCGGAGCTCCAGAAGGTTGATATGGAGCCGGGACTCCGCCGGAGACCAGAGGCCTCTGATCTCCGCCTCTCCCATGTGACCGCCCCATCCCAGAAGGGACGCGTCCGTCATAACTGTGTGCTCTGGCTGGGGAAGGGAGAGGGATCTGCCCATGACCCATTGCCGGTTCGAGAGCCACCACTGCAACTGTGTTGCAGTCCCCTCCGAGATCTGGACGTGATCGGACAGGTTGCCCTGGTGCTGCGCCCACTGGAACTTCAGGTCCCACTGCAGAGCCCGCATATGCCATCTGGCATGATTGACCAGCAGGATGCAGGAGGCCATGAGGCCCAGCAGCCTCAGGGTCATCCGTACCGAAACCCAGGATAAAGGCTGAAAGATCGGAATCATAGCCTGAATATCCCGGACTCGCCGTTCGGGAGGATAGGCCCGAAACTGCGTCGTGTCCAGAACTGCTCCGATGAAAAGGAGCTGTGGAGAAGGAATCAGATGCGACTTCGGCACATTGATGGAGAACCCCAGCGAGTGCAGGAGTTCGGCCGTAGTCTGGAGGTGGGAGACGACTGCCTGGGACGAGCCCGCCTTCAGCAGCCAGTCGTCGAGGTAGGGGAAGACTGAAACCCCTGCCCGGCGCAGATGAGCTGCGACCACCGCCATCACTTTCGTGAACACCCGAGGGGCACTGGTAAGGCCAAAGGGAGCACGGTGAACTGAAAATGCTCGAGGCCTACCGTGAACCGAAGGTAACGCCGGTGGGCCGGCAGGATGGGGATGTGGAAATAGGCGTCCTGCAAGTCCAACGCTACCAACCAGTCTCCGGGGTCGAGGGCAGTCAAGACCTGAGCTAGGGTGAGCATCTTGAACTTCTCCTTCCGGAGGAAGCGATTGACGTTCCGGAGGTCCAAGATAGGACGCATGTCCTCCTTGTCCTTTTTGGGCACCAGAAAGTAGTGGGAGTAGCAACCACGCCCTACTTCTGGGGTCGGAACATGCTCGATGGCCCTCTTGGCCAAGAGGGCCGTGACTTCCTTCTGTAGAAGCACCAAGTGATCCCCTGACATGCGGTGGAATTGAGGTGGCATGGCTGGGGGTGGTCTCGAAGGGGAGGGAGTAGCCCCTTCGGACAATGTCCAAGACCCACCTGTCCGAGGTGATGGGACGCCAGTGGTGAAGGTGATGGCGGACCCTGCCCCAAACTGGCGTGCTGTGCACCTGAAAGGAGGGACTAGGAGGGCTTGGAGGCCGCGGACGGGTTGGAGGTGGTGGCCTGACCCGCACGCTGGTTGCCCGAACCGCCACGGCGGTATCCACGTCCTCGGCCACGCGAAGGCGCTTGCTGCGCGGGCCGTTGGCCGGGCTGTGGACGTGACTGGGCGCCCCTTCCGTGGCCACGAAAGGGGCGAAAAGCAGACGTGAGCGGAGGGCGCACAACAGCAAGGCCCAGGGACTTAGCAGTAGCCCGTGAGTCCTTGAAACGCTCCAGCGCATGGTCTGCCTTCGAACCAAAAAGACCGACTCCATCAAAGGGTATGTCCATGAGTGTATTCTGGACATCCCCTGAAAAACCAGTGGTTCGCAGCCAGGCGTGGCGACGCAGCGCCACCGTCGTTGCAAGCGATCTGCCCAGCGAGTCGGCGGTATCAAGGCCACAGCGGATGGTATATTTAGCCGCATCACGCCCTTCCGCAATGGCGCGGGTAAGCAGTGTCTGGACCTCCTCAGAACACTGCGGCAAAACAGTCGCCACCGAATCCCACAGGGAGTGGGTGTATCGGCCCAAGAGGCAAGCGGTATTAACAGACCGCAAGCCAGCACTGGAGGAAGAGAAAGCCTTCTTCCCAAAGTGATCCAGGCGCTTGGATTCCCTATCCGGAGGGGCGGTAGGGAAGGCGGTTTGGGAGGCAGAGGCTTGGACAACCAAGCTCTCAGGGGTGGGGTGTTGGGAGAGAAACAGGGGGTCGCCCGGAGCAGGGCGATGGCGTCGGGCCACGTTCCTATCCACAGGAGCCCCTGTAGTGGGTTTGGACCAGGCACCCAAAAGAACGTCAGTCAGTGCATCGTTGAACGGCAGCACAGTCTCCAAAGAGGAGGCCGCCGGCTGAAGCACTTCAGTCAGGATGTTAGTCCTGACGGCCACCGTAGGCAACTGGAGATTCAAGGCTCCAGCAGCTCTACGCAACACCGTTGCAAAATTAGCCCCCTCCTCCGTTGCCACGGGAGGAGACAGCATGCCAGAGTCAGGGGAGGTATCCAGACCACTGGCATCCCCAAGTTCCTCAACCCAGTCCGGGTCAAACTCGCACTGTTGTGTGAGAGGGTCCTCAGACCCCTCCCAGCTCTCCTGGTCCTCCTCAGGTTGAAAATATGGAGGAGGAGGGACATCAGGGACCCAAGGTCTCATCGGCGCCGGAACCGGCGTCGGGCGACGCCGGTCGGGCTCCATGTCCGGACCTGGAGAGAACCGGGGAACGACGCCGTCCGGAGCCCCGGACGGCGTCGGAAACGGCACCGGGAACATCGGCGTCGGCGGAGGCGTGGTTAGGTCAACCGGCGTCGATGGGGGTTGCGGCACCACCGGAGCCGGGGTCGAGGCCGGGGCCGGAGCCGAGGCGAAGGCCGGTGGGACAGGCGACGCCGGGACCGGAGTCGACGGCGACGCCGGAGCAACCCCATCAGGGCCTGCGGGGCCCGAAGGCGCACCGGAGGGACCTTGAGGCCCGAAGAGGCGGGCCATGGCCGACAGGAATTCCTGTATATCGGCCGGAGTCGCCCCCGAACCCGGGTAGGGTGGGTAATGCGGGGGTAACTCGACAGGCACGTCCGGGGCCGCGGGGACGGTGCCGACAGGGACCTCAGCCGAGTCGCGAGACCGGCGAGGCGAAGTCTTAGAGCGATGACGCCGCTTAGACTTCTTGTGCTTCGACTTACCGGAGGAGCGCGAAGACTTGGATTCCGACGAACGGCGGGGACTCCGTGTCCGGCCCCTCGACCTCTCCCGGGACCGGGGCTTGGTGCGGCGCGGAGCCGAATGCCGGACTTCGAGGAGCTTTCGAGACCGCTCTCGCAAAGCCTTCGGATGAAGTTTCCGGCAGTCAGGACACGACTTCGTGTCGTGGTCTCGGCCGAGACAAAAGAGACACTCGAGGTGCGGATCCGTGATCGACATCATGCGACCACATTCCTCGCAGGGCTTAAAGCCGGGCATCCCTACGACACCTTAGGAGTCGTGAAGACTCGTTGAAGAAACAGTGAAAAAATTCACCAAAAAAGATAGTCAAAAAGTGACTAGGGCACTGCTCTTCCCGGATCTGCGCTTACTGGCGCGGAAAAGAAGAACTGACGTCAGCGCGCAGGGGCGGCGCCTAAGTACTGCCCGCGACGTCATCCCGGCGATCACGATGCCGACGACGGACGCGGAGCCGCACGACGCCGCCTACCGATGCGCAAGGGTACTGCTACGCAAAAACTTTCCGGATCCAGCCTGACGCCTGGGGATATTCTAAGGTAAGGAATCTGTCACTAACGTGTCTCTTTCAGATGGCACATACGCAATAGACACACTACATTCTGACCAGGGCCCTGCGTTTAGCTCTCGGGCTTACAAAGAAGCCAAGGCCAGTTTGGGCGTTGCATTGCGGTACTCCTCTCCGTTTCATCCTGAGGGAAATTCTGTTGTGGAAAGGGAAAACCGGGACATAAAGCAGTCTATAACAGCTAGAGTATTAGGTTCGGGTGATGGGTGGGTCAAACATCTTTATGGGGTCCAACGCTCATTAAATAATTTGCCAAGAAGTTCTCTAGGGGGTCACTCCATATGAGGTCCTATTTGGGACAAGAATGTGGGTTCCTGATCTCGAATGTAAAGGCACAGTGGTGGAAAATAAACCCTTTGATATCAAAGATCATTTGGCTGTTTTACAGGATCTAAATGAACTAAGATCGAAACAAAGCAACGTGTTCCTGAAGCCAACCACCACTGGGGAAACACCGGCAGTCCCAGCAAGGCCTGTCTGGATCCCAAAAGTTGGGGATCCAGTCAGAGAGAAGATTGCGGACAAGAAGGAATTTGGACCTTCTTACAGACAACCAGTACCTGTCCTAGCCATACACGGAACAAGAACAGTACTTCTGCCGCCCCTTGCTGGAAAAAAGGAGAAAAGATTTGTGTCAATCGACCTCATCAAACCACAGTATGTGGCCAATACTAAATAGTAGGCCTCGTGGACTCCGACCTAGTAGCAGACGCACTCCTCTCGCTACTATCCAAGAGGTTCAGACTGAAAGACTCATAACCATCGAGAATTCAGCAGTAACAGATGAAGGACTAAGCAACAACGCTATGGAACTCATCCCTCTTGAAACTCAAGTAACAGTTCGTCCAAATACACCTGTCTACACCAACGTAACAAGTGATCAACTGGTTCCAGCGATTTCAACAAATCCTGATGCAATTCCAACAATTGACCGAACTGCTTCTAGCTATTTCATTATCTTTGATACGTTTTCTGAGGATCCGAGTGAACCGGAAACGACGCCAGCATCAAAAACTTTCAAGCAACAAGTACAAGACCTTTTTCATTTCCTGAAAGAGACTTATCTGGTTTCACCATGGATTGAACTATGGATTATTTCTGGAATATTTTTCTTTCTGCTTTGCCTAGCTTTGGTTATGACTCTTAGCGTGCTTATAAATGACAAATACATCCGTATGGACACTGAAAGTAAAAATGTGAACTTACTTTTAAAACCACACAAATCTTCCCATCGTGAAACAAGAGACTTGTCAGCAGTGAACATCACAGCCGTTCCTATACAGGATGGTATAGTGTGGGACAAAACCGATTGACATATTTGGCCCGACGGAAGTTTTGAACATTCCACATTTATTTAAACTTTCATTAAGTGATTTTATTACCTCCAGTACCTATTCTGATGATTGGGACTTTGAGACTGTAAATGATATGATGTCTGATCTAGAAAGGTCTGCTGCGTTCTCTAACAATGAATATTTAGAGGGTTCATCAGACTATGAACCGCTTTATTGTTATAACCACTATGGTCATCATTTTTTGCATAAATCTGCAACACCTAGAAATGTGTTTATGTTTAACCAATGGGAACATTGTCCTACACCACCAAAAGGTAGTTCAAAAACGTTTGCTAAAAAGTTTCCCTATTTTTCAGGGTGCAATACATCTGATCCAGAAACATTTTTCTATAAAAATGTAAACAAAATAGGCCAGAAAATTATGTTAACCAATACAAAACAGATTTATTCTGCAGCCTTTATTACTCAACTGTCTAGACAAGGATTTGACTTTTGGAAAGACACAATCGACACAAAAACTGTCTGGGGTTCTAAAGATTGGCAAGTGCCGGGGGTTGAAGCTTTGTTTAGAGCATGTATCATCCCACGTCAAATAATGTTTTTGAATGACACTATGCAACAAACGTCTTGCCTTGGTTTAGCCAAGATCAAAGACATGAACACACCTTCTGTACCAACACCTGCAAGTAATAGCACTAAACAGGGAGCGGTCACAGTAGACACAATACTACAAAACAACAGATCAGATCCTGATTGGAAAAAATGGTTACTCTGGCCCACAGACACAAACATCTGTCAAGAAAGATTCCTGAATAGAATACAGGACTTTACTATCCATAGGCCAGACCCACGATATGTTCAACGACAACATCCAGGGGTAGTAACAACATACAGTGTAGGAAAATTGTGCCTTGACTGGTTACAAAAATCTACACTCGAGGATGTGAAACAACACTTATCTTTACTTAAAGAAGACGCAGACCTTAGGGAATTCTTGCTAGGACCGAGAAAACCGTGTCAAAAACATTTCATATATGCCGGCATTTATGCTGCTTATAATAAGATATGGAAGGTTTCACAGGCAGAGGCCGCAGAAAGAATACGTGAACTTGATCGTATTAACTTAGAGAAATCTCTCACTGTGGTCGACAATGGGTTAACAACTTTGTCATCCAGAATTTATTCATTGGACAACATTGTATCCTCTGCTATTGACATACTGGAACAAGATTTAGCCATGTTACAACAAGGTCAATCTCAGTTACGTTCTATTATGTTATTAAGCTGGGCGCTGCAATCTTTGCGTGCGGGCTATGTACCTTGGCGTTTTATCAACACGTCGTCTCTGTTTTCGGAATACAATCTAACAGATAAAAAGATCGAACTGGCACAAAGGGGAGCAAAGTATACAGTGCTGAGCATTGAAAAACTGGAAAAATTACCATTCACAGTGGCAGAAAAACCAGCTACAGAATGGCTTATTCATGGCAAAATAACTCTGCCTGTCACTACTTTTCAGTTTCAGTATTGCCTCAAACAAATGCAAGCAGGCAAATATGAAAGGTTGGGTGAAGAATACATTAAGACATCCTGGGATTTACCTTACGAATACAGATGTTGGAGTGGGGATCGTGAAGTGTTTCTAAGCGGTACAAACTGTGAAAAGGCATTAAGCGGTTCTCTCATATGTCAGGACATTTCTTTACACAGGGCTTGTAATGGTTCTGTGGCAAACTTGTCCTGCCACCTGCAAGGTACACCGGCTGCTGTGATTAATCCAACGTTTGGCCAACTTTCTAATGGGAGTTACCTCATGTTGAATGATCAGAGTTGCTGTGGCATGTTGCCAGGAATCCCATATCTGGTAACGGTCGACTCCAGGGTTACTTGCTGTATGCAAGTATTGTTCCCCCAAACAGAGACAGTCAGGGAGTCGCCTTTATGGCCTTCATTGAATGTTTCTTTTATACGTTTTGATACTTTAAGCAGAATGAAAGCCATGCTTTTGCAACAGACCGTGCCTTTGACCTCGGCCAAAGAAACCTATGATTTACAAATTGCAAGGACTTCGGCTGAGATACAGGCTTTAATTCGTACAAACTGCCCTATACATTTCGTAGAAATGATGGGACGTATCTTAAACATGTCTGATACGAGCGGAATTGGACATGTATTTAAGACCATCTGTTCAGGACTGTTAGCACCCTTCCAGGCAGTCCTCGGAATCATCCCAAACTTCGCACATTCGGTGTTTGGTGGTGTGCCATTAATTCTAGCACTTGTTGCAGGAATCCTGTTTCTATTCCTACTACTACGCTATGGCAAGCCTATTCACCGGCATCACTCCGAGCGATGTGGAGAAAGCTCTCCTAGAACGGAAGTGCTGTGAGCGCATAGTGCAACTTTTGGGCATACCTCGTCTACGGGAACTTAATACAACATGGTTTCTGTCATTTAGACCAATCTGGCAAGATTGCATCTTACCTGTTCTACGCTGCCTGCGTTGCGGTGAAGAATGCGTGCTAGACACCTGTCTAACACTCCCATCAGTCATGCCAACGGATATCGATACTCTGCTGGACCCGATAACGGCCCATGCTCTGTGTTGTCCCCAAAGGCTACCAATCCTGATGACGGCATTCATTGAGATCTCACAGACACTTCCTGCTGCTGCTGAGGTACGAGATGGATCAACAGGCACACAGGTAACAACGGACGCGAACATTGCTGCGGCATCCTATGCTGAGGTCGATGCTTCACATCTCTGTGCAGTTAACCTTCTAAATGAGGTATTCCAACTGTCACCGACATCGGTAGACGATCTTTTGTCTACAGAAATAGATGATTTCATGTTTACACCAGACCCATACACTGACTTTGATTCGGCTCACAGTGTACCAGGGACGCAATGAAATTTGGCCTCCATATTTTCAAAACAGAACAAAACTTGGAACTCTTCCTAAAAATTGAACTTTTTCTTTTTCTCTATTTTTTGAAAATACATGGCAACTCAATCTGCTTACAGTAGAACTATTCATATAAAACGGACTTCTTTGAATACTTCCAGGGACACATTGTCACCTTATTTTACTATAATTTAATTTAAGTACCATGTTATGAAATGGCTTTGATTTTTGAAAACTTGTCAACCATTTTGTCAAATGTATATATTTCTGTTTATTCATTCATGTTGCATTTATTTCCGATATAGGCTTAGAATGAAAAAATGCTTTACAATGTACAGTATCTATTGCATTACATGTTTTAGCAACAGTTTCTTTTAAAAACTTCTTTTTATATGCTTTTAGAAATGTTTTTAGCAACATGTGGTACTCAATTTAATGTTTAGCATTTAATGTTTAGCATTTAGTATTATCGTTCATTCGAAAGTGGAGTGGGTGTTGTATTCCGCTTTAGGTGTCCGTATATAGGCTTTCCTGAAACATGTCCTTATATAGGCACAATTCGTATTGCCCTTATATAGGCATAAAATCCCAGTCCTTATTTAGGCATTAGCCATGCACTCCAAATACAGGCATGGTAACCGACATCCGTCCACACTAACGTCACAACGAGTTCTTAGAAACCAGACCCTTAAGCTCTTGGGAGTTCCCCTAGCACAGGATTATTGATTTCTCCAAGAACTCATCTATTATGCATGAACCGCTATTCCTTAAGGGTTCATTCCTGACGTCTTCCTCTGTCCAACTTCACGTCAATGCTAACATTCCAAGGCACCTACCAGGTATAAATATACCTTCCCTTGCCCAAGCAAGTTAGGAGGAGACCTCGACTTTAGAGGAGCCTGTGTCCCGGCCTGACGCACTGAGAAGAGACGCTGTCATCCCTGCTCGCAGAGAATCCAGCTCCCAGTGTTCTGACTCCCTTCGCGGGGTGTTAGAGTTCGAGACCCGGAAGGAGATTCCCACCTCTCTCATTCTCAAGGTATGGAGCTGACTAGAGCCTAGAGGGACTCTTGGCATACCAGACTCTTAGTATATCATACTATAGAATACTTCACCTACTTCTTACCTTGTCCTACACCTAGGCTAGGTTAGGTACACTGAGGTAAAACTAGCTTAGAGAAGCATCTTATGAGTACTCGCATTTTTAGCTTATGTTATTTATGTATATGAATATATGTGTCATAGCTAAAAGATAATGCTAGCGCAGTATTATTTCTTTCTACTGCTTACGCTGTACATTATATATCTTGCATATTGTCTTGTGATCATAACAGCTCATATCTCTTACAAGAGAAACAAGACTGTTCAATAAATCCTTTTTATTGAAACGCCCGTCTATTCTTTCTGTGTAACTCTAAAGAAACTAAGCATGCACGATTAGCTGAGTGACACTTATCTATTGTTTCCACGATTCTGAGAGTGTTCCGATTCTAAAGGGAAACAAAGTTGTCATGTTTATGCGGTTGCCAGAAACTACTCCCTTCTTGTTTACAAGGAGTTTCTAGTGGCCTCTGAGCTAGCTGGCACAAAGTAATTAAGTTTAATATACTCGATAGGGACATACTGACCTCAGTCCTATGTCAAACCTATAGGGTATATTATTCCAATGAGCAGAGCCTATTGGGGAAATAGGAACTACACTACACTGGTTGGATTATTATCCATATTTAGAGAGATGGGGAGATAGCGGCAAGTTACATGGTAATGACTCTCCGGCAGGTTCACTCTCGCCAGTTTGGTATTGTTTTAATAGTAGAATTTCTAAGGTCTATTGACGTAACACGTGTATTTACAATGATTCTAAGTAATTATGCAAAAAATTATTTAATTCATTCTTTTATTCATATTTAAGCATCTAGTTGTTATTTGGCAAAATACATAAATATAGAAATTCACGTATTAATTGATATTAAAAAGGCAATAAGAGAAGGTCAGACATAATCAAGATTTAAGCAAACATCATCAACATCTGAGTAAAGTTTTGCATTATTGACATTGCAACTTTGTTTAAATCAACTTGTGAATACTGTGACACTGAGCATCAGCTCTGAGCTTGAAGCTGATGATTTGGCTGGATTTCAAATACTATTTTGACTGTTGAAAGCGGTCTTAAGAACAAGTCTATTGTTTATCTGACTGGTTAACAGATAAGCTTATTGTTTTTAAGTATATGTGCAAGACGATTAGTTCACATTTATTAACTCGAGTTGGGAGGAATCTGAGCTTTATAATTTATTTTAAGATCAATATATAGCTATTAAAGGGTCTTGCAAAAATGCAGATGTGGAAAAAGTGCTACTTTTAAACTAAATAAATCATCCTAATGAGGCTTACAGGCAACTATCAAATACCGACTTTTACAACAGATTATCCAGTGAGCCAACTTTACGGTTTCAGAGGAAATTACAGACACTCCTAAATGAATGGTTGGAGGATGGATTGACAAATCAAGATGAATTTGTATTCCTGGATTCCAATGACTTCCAACTGGCTGGTACTTCACATAGCCTATAATTCATTTATAAATCTAACAGGCAAACCCAGATGGCCAAATATTAGTTGATCAATTCAATTTCTTATTGTTTTTGTAGACATGTTTTTATTAAATATTCATGAAATTATTATGTTCAATTAAGTAAAAGTTTTCTGTGAAACATCTTCCCCATGAGGAGAATGATCTAATGGTTACATTTGATGTGCATTTCTTGCACATATCCATCAGACACTTAAATATCACTAGGGATACAGAATACTTACCTCAGTAAAAAATATGCTCCACTATTTTCTCACAAATGACTCTCAATATGGCACATTTCATTTTGTATTTGATGGTAATTGTAACTTCAAAAACAAGATACAACGATTTGGTCATGTTTACTCCCATTGTATGCAAATTTACTTAGAAGGCTTGAGGGCATATGGTTGAATAATTGAGCCACCATGTAATTTTATGGCTTCACTATATAGGATTCTAATTTATTTGACAATCATTGAATGGAATGCTACTTTGGAAAAATCAACAGACCAAATTTGACTTACACCTATCACTTTAGTGAAGTGGAGATAGCATTTTTGGACATTAGGATTTTAAATTAATTAGATACTACTATTTCTCAAACACATATCTCCAACACATTATTTCACGCAAAGCCAGCATATGACTACAATTTGATCAGAAGCATTTCAAACTGCAAATTTCAAGCCACGTAGGTACAAGTACACAAAACAAATTTAAAAGATATTATTTTCAGAGACAATGGTAGAAAACAAGCTTCAAGCAGATATGGAGAACCAGAGAGAATAATTTACTGAGACAAGAAAGGACTGATGAATTGTCAATGACTGCCAGAAAGAGTCAAGTCAGTCTTTTCTGAAATAGAAGTCCAGGTTCTCAGGGCAAGAAAGGAAATAATATGTGTCAGTGTGTCTTTGCTTTTTTAGCTGTTCCTTTTCTTCTTTTTAAAAATATGTGATTTGTTTCTAATTACTCTGCTTGGAGATCTCATGTGATAGATATGTCTTTCAGTTATGATGGCTGAATGATGTGAATGCCTCAGACGATCAAAAAGAGACCTCAAGTGTTATGCAATCTTCCGTGGGGAAACGTTGCCGATCAGTTAAGATTGGTGTGATGTGCTCCAAAGTTAAGGTTCCAGTGACTAGTCCTGCAGATGCATTAAGAACGGCTTTTACCAGAGTGAGGGGAGCAGTGTTTCCTCCATCAATCAACTAAGATTTGAATGGTTGTTCTTGAGGGAAGAGGGTTTTGTTCTTTGAGAAGATTTGCTAGGTAAGGTAGAGGTATTCGGTTCGAGGGCCTAACATAGGTTGAATACCAAGGGGGAGGTGTAGTAAGCCAATGTTGGCTAAATGTAGTGATATCCAGTGTTCAAGAGGTTTTAAAATAGATCCTCGAGGAAGACTGTAAGTTACGGGTAATGTCAAAGATTTTTATTTCACAAACTGTCAATTTCACCAGTTCATAAACACTCCATTGAAACAGCATGAGTGACAGGATAATCTAAAGTGTTGAAAACTACAACAAGATCCGTCAGAATGAATAAGTAATAATCCCTATTATCCAGGGCTCAAAAGGTGACATGAGTTACCTGAAGACAACAGTTTCAGTGCTACAACTCAGTCTGTCGTTTAACTGCAAGGGATTTAAAATATTGTAGGTAAGTAATATCAGTTGTCAATTGAAGGGAGAAAACATTTCCATGTTTTATTTTAGAAAGGGTAGTTTAGAAACAGGTCTGAGAGTAGCACGGTCCAAAGGGTCTATATGAAAAACTTACATTTTTCAAATCCTTTTTCTGGTGGCTTCTTCATCTGCCTGAAAATTCCTCAAATTTCGAATCTTTCCATGCACCAAACTGGATTCAGAAAAACTTGCTATAGATTATGCACGTCAGCAGATGGTACGATTTGTCACATATAGGTGCTATTCCTGAGCTCTGATGTCAGTCCATGTCCTTAGCTGCAGAAATGTGACTGAAAAGATTGATGTGATAACTAGCAGGGAGCAATTCTAACTTGAACATTATGTTATGTTGCCTGTATTTTTATAGCGTGCTATCACCCATGAGGGTATCCTGGTACTGTAGCAGGTAAGTGAGGCTGGCCTCAGAATTCAAGAAGGGAGGAGGAAGCTCCGATTTGTAGTGGGAGGTTGTTACAGGCTTTAGGAGCAATGTATGAAAAGGCACAACCTCCTGATCTGCTTTTTTGTATGCGTAGGGTGTGTGCTAGTGCGAGTCTGGCAGAGCGGAGGTGCCAGGAGTGGTGGTGGAATTGTACGTGGTTTTTCAAATAGGCAGAAACTGTGTTGTGAAGTTCTTTGTATGTGTGGGTGAGGATTTTCAAGTGTGCACACTTGTGCATCAGGAGCCACTGGAAATCCTTTAGGTGGGGCTGTGATGTGGGCCTGGCATGAGAGATTGAGGACTGGACTGGCTGCTGTGGAGCAGTCCATTAAGTGTCACATGCTTTTCTCTCCCATATACGCATCCATCAAGGTGGATGATCTGCACTGGTGAAACCTATGCCGTGTCCTTAGATTCTAGACTGATAGGACTTGTAGAGCACTACACTGAAGAACAGCAGTTCATTAGCTTCAGCTGTGTGAAGGCAATGGCAGTCCAGAAGAAAATCTTAGTCCTTTGGTTTGCCTTTTGCATTAAGATGTGTTGTGGTCTTGCCAAAAAGGATTCTTTTGAAGCCTCAGAGGTCACTCGTTTAGAGCAAAAGCACCAACTATGGCTCCAACTTAGGCTGTTCCTGTTTTGGACATCCGCTACAGCACCACAAAGGTTTCTGTCAATACTTTGACCAAGAACCTTGGTGTTAACTCTAAATTCCACAGGAATAGCCCTTTTGTCTGTAAGATGTCCTGGTGTAAGTCTATTACTCATACCCACCTCCTTTGGGGAAGGCGTAGAGAGGGTATGGGTATTGAGTTAAAAGGTGAGGAGTCTGCAGGTAGAATAGTTTTTATCATAAGTACCAGTATTTGTGGGCAAATATCACTGCTCTACGTAGGTAATAATTTGCTATGGGATTCAAAACCGCTAAGGCATAATGAAATCTTTTTAGTGATGTGGCTCGAATAAAATTTCCAAAAAATGATGGTGGCAAAACTTAGCTAGTCATGTCCTTATCATGCAGTGGGGCAGATGAAAACGAGATGGTCATCTTTCAGTGGCTGTGATAGGTAAGTAAGATAGGTGTTGCAAAAGGTGGATAATGTAGGAGAATATCAGCATATATATCTTTGAAAAGAATAAGGTAGCAGTGAATGCTATTCCCTCATATGGTGGAAGTGGCTAGGAGATCTATACAGTGTTAGATGATAGATAAGAGAAGTCTAAGACATCTGGTCACCAAGGTTATTTGAGATTGACCATAGTGAAATTTAGCTAAGGATGAAGGACTAAGTATTATCGCTTTTTCTGTGAATCTTTAGAGTTTATAACTGGTCTTTGGTAAATTTATTTTCACTATATTCATGAAAATGTTTTTGTAAGGAGTTTCTTCTCATGTTTTAGCTCTTTGGTATGGCAGGTTTCAGTAGCTTTGTTTTTAGACAATTTCATTTTCATGGTGAGGGCTTTTCCACTGGAAGAGTTCAGTAACAAACCCACTCAATTGAGCAACTGTGGAATAGAACCTGAAGCACAAAGGAATCTTTGGCTAACTCTTACCGCCTCTTTCACCACATGATGGACCAGTGAATGATCTGGCCAATCTAACTGTGCAGGATTGGCTGCAGTAGGAGTGCTGTCAAAAGACAACTCAATTACAGATATTAGATATTTGTGAGCCAGAGGAACAGGATACTTGAGAAACACTGAGATCTCTGCAGTGGTTGTAGGGTATTTATCAAAGCATTCTTTGGTGGTACCAATGACTATGTACTTTTTGGAGGAAAATATTCCGGGGACATTGGAATGCACAGTTGGTTCTACGTGATTTGGATATTCTAAGAATGTTTCAGCACGGTGAAGGAAGTGATACGGATATGGAGCTGCATAGATTAGAAAGATAGAAATGTGAGCTCTGAAGTTTACTCAGTAAAGTCCATGGGGATGGCAGTAAGGTGAGGGAGTTAATTAGTGAGTATAGGCAGGTTGATCTGTGTATAGGTGCAATGAGACCATCATGCTTTGCTACATTGGCTTATCCTGGAATATAGCCCATGTACAAATACATCAAAGAAGCGCAGAGGAAGGGGAGAACTGAAAAGCTTCTGAGAGTGGGCGAGGCGGAGACTGGCATTTTCAGCTGCATGTATTTAGGTTGTATTTAGAGCCTACATTTGAGAAAGAAGAGGCTTCTGTCAGCACAGGGCAAAAAAAAGAGTGAAGAAAACAGAGCTACTTCTAATATGTTGTATATGAATTACAAAAAGCGCTCAAGTAAGTAAGAGTTAAGTAGCGTAAAGTGAGGGGTGGCAGTCAGCCCTTAGATAGCAAGTAGTCTCAGTTTAATGTATAAGCAGGGAATTAGTAATGCTACTGGGGCAAGATGTAAAGGTCTGAAAAATTAGACTGGGCTGATACAGAACCTTTCATGAATGAGATGATCCATTTATGTTCAACAGTTACGGTTAAAGTAGTCTGTAATAATGTATTTGATTAACTTTCTAAGTGGCAGAATGTTTCCATGGGATGTCTGAGGTTAGCCACAGACCAGGATCCCTATTTTGTTGTAGGTTGTATTGGAGGTAAATGCCTCTGCATTTGCTGCCAAAATAAGTATATAACAGGGGAGGATCAGAGATAAGAAGACACTCAAAAATTGCAGCAACTGTTGAACAAGTTACTTACCTTCATGAACCCCTTATCTGGTAGAGACTATCTAGCCGTAGGTTCAGTCCCTTAGAATAAACCCCAGGCATCACACTGGATCTGGAAATTTAAGCAGTACGCCTGTGTGCCTGTAGGTGGCGTCATCAGCTGCACACTGGCATCGTCTGCATCGGAAGTGACGTACGTGGTACATTCTTAGGTGCCATCTCGGAGCACCACGTCAATTCATTTTCGCAACTTTCCACACCAAGAGCACGGAGCCATGATGAGAACTGCCCACGGGTGTGCGTTTCTGGGGTCCTTTTCAAGGGGAAGCTTTCATCCTTTAATCAGGTCACAGAGCGGAAAGGATGGGAGGGTCGCAGTTTCCTTACCTTGGAAAAGATACCCATCCAATGCCTCTCCAGAGGCGGGTCTGTGAACCCGATTTAGACCAGAAAGTCCTGCAGGACCGAACAGGCAAAATGCCCTTCCTCCCAAGCCTGAATGTTCAGGCAGTAGTGCTTAGCAAACATGTGCAAAGAAGCCCACGATGCAGCCTGACAGACGTCCAGGACTGGAACTACGCAAGCTAAATCAATGGTTGCAGCTTTGGCAGTATGAGCGTGCAAGCACTCAGGTGGCTGCTTCTTGGCAAATGTGTAGCACATCTTTATGCAGAGCACTATCAATTGGCAGACGGTTAGTTTCTGCACAGCCTTCCCTTTCTTGGTCCTGATGTAGCCTACATATGTTATGTTAGGAAAATTTTAAAGCGCGCGTATACCCGAGGGTGTCTTGGAGCTGTCTGAGAGAGTGGGCTAGAAACAGTTTCGTAGGTTAAATAGTCACGTTTTTATCTCCTTCCTAAATGCCAGCAGAGAAGGGATGGCTCTGATATGAGGTGGCAGACTGTTCCATAGTTTGGCTGTACTGTAAATAATACTTCTGCCACCCCAGTGCGCCTTTTTGATTTTTGGGATGGCTAGGATGTTAGAATTAGCAGAGCGGAGATCTCTGTTGGGAATGTATCGTTTAAAAGCTGATCTAAGAAATTCCGGCCCAGTGTTGTGCAATCCTATCAATTTTGCACAGCTGCGAATAGGCAGCCAGTGTAGCTTGCGAAGTCCCTGAGAAATAGAATGATACTTAGGCAGCTTAAGGATCACTCTAGCCGCGGCATTTTGAACCAGTTGCAGCCGTCTCATGTGTTTTTCTTGGATTTTTAGGTAGAGACTGTTGCAATAGTCCAATTTAGATAGGTCTAGTGCAGTAATCAGGTTTTTCCTATAGCTGTCGGGAATGAAGGGCAGGATTTTCCTGATCGATTTTAAGATGTAATAGGCTGAAAGGGTCACAGCCGATGCATGGGCATCCATGTTAAGGTTGTCATCAATGATGACTCCCAAGTTTTTGGCTTTGGTGACAGGAAGGGGGAGTGAAGGAGATGCTCCGGCCACCAGTTAAGGGACCAAGCTAGGGAGGGCTTCCAGAAAACAATAATCTCGGTTTTACCTGAATTGAGCTTCAGGCAGTGTTGACTCATTCAACTACTGACTGCCTCGATACAGTTTCGACATCTTTGAGGGCCAGACGTGTCATTGTTAGCAGCGGCAATTATCAATTGGGTATCATCAGCGTATGATGTTACCTCCAGGTTGAAACTTTTAATAAACGGGGCCAGCTTAGCTACATAAGCATTAAAAAGCATGGGGCGCAAAGATGATCCTTGGGGGACTCCGCACGGTAAGGAGTAAGGGGTAGATTTGTACTTCCCTAGCGATACCGTTTGAATTCTATCTCTAAGGAAAGAGGTAAGCAGATCCAGTGCTTTGCCCTTCACTCCAATTTCTGCTAGGCAGTGGATGAGGGTTGTGTGGTCTACCGTGTCGAACGCAGCCGATAGGTCCAAAAGGATCATGACTGCGGAACCTCGCTTGTCCACTGCCATACTTACCTCTTCCGTTGCTTTGACCAGGGCAGTTTTCGTGCTGTGTCCTGGTCTAAAGCCAACCTGGGTGGCGTCTAAAAGCTGATTATCCTGAATATATTTAGATAATTCAGTATTCATGATTTTTTCACAGATTTTAGCGGGGAGAGGCAGGCGCACAATCAGGCGATAGTCGGAGGTATCGGTGCAGCTCAAGTTAGATTTTTTTAAGAGAGGGAGGATGAAAGCCTGTTTCCAGATAAGTGGAAAAATGCCTGTGGAGAACAATGTTAAAGGTGTTCGACATGGAGCCAATTTCAATATCTTTACTTGACAGGGGGCATGGGGGAACCAGATTTGCTTTGCAGAAGCAGGGATATCACTTGTTCTAGTGTGGTGGCCGAAAAGCTGTGAAATGAGTGGTCACCCTGTTCCTTTAAATTGGATTGTTCTGAGAGCAGCGAGCTGTGGTTATCAAAATCTTTAAAAATTCTGTTAACTTGTTCTTTAAATAAGTTTGCCAATGCATTACAGAACATTTGACTACGGGATGAGTTATTGTTATTGGAGGTTGTCGTAAGTTTCTTGACGACCTGAAATAGTTCCTTGGAAGAGTTAGAAGCATTGTCTATTAAGAGGGTATAATAATTACTTCTTTCCTTAATGATAAGGTCTTTGTATGTAGCTAGTGCGCTCTTATACGCCTGTCTTTCTTGCTCTTCATACTTCCTCCTCCAGGTCCTTTCTTTCCTTCTACAGGCTTGTTTTTTCGAGCCTCAGAGCTTCAGTGAACCAAGGAGCTGTAAGCTCCTTTCTATGAGAGCACTGATTTTTTGTGGGGACTAGATCACGGAAAGTATCTGATAGCCAATTAGAGTAGCTGATAGCGGCAGACTCTGCATCGAGAGAAGGTGAAGGTTGGTTGTCCTCAAGAGTCTGAGCTAGGGTGGCGGGGTTGAGTTTGCCCTAGGCCTTATACACCATGGACACCGTAGATTTGGCCGAATGAGAATGCCCTCTAGGGCTTTCGGTGGTAAAAGAGATAGTGAAGTGATCAGACACAACCGGGGCTATATTGTGAATTTTCAGAGAAGGATCGTTAGAGTTGGTCGTCCACCCAGAATTATTTTTTGCGGTCAAGGTATAACGACAACACTCTTTTTGGGCTCAGACACTGGAGTCTCTCCTCTTCCTTGGAAGGATCAGACAGGGTGCAGGAAACTGGAATTGTGTAGCAATTGTCCCGCCACTTGATCTACTAGGTGCTGGTTTTCAGCTCTGACAGTGCACGGAAGCCTGCCAACCAGGCTCCAGTGCCACTTCTCTTTCCTTAAATCAAAGTAACTGTTCAATTTCACCCCAGTTAGCAAAGACTTTAGCACCCCTACAAGTACCTAGTGAATGGCACCCCTGATACCTAGGGCATGGGTACTCAAGAGGGTCAATAAGGGCTGCAGCATGTATTATGCCACCCTAAAGGTCTCCCATACAAATTACATGCAGGCTGCCATTGCAGGCTGCTTGACATGGTGCAAACCATGTGTGAAAACACGAAATGGCACACTCACTGTGTGCCATGCTAAAGTCACTGCATATAATGTATGTAAGTCACCCCTGCAGCAGGCCTTGCAGCCCTAAAGCAGGGTGCATTTTATTACATGTGAGGACACAGCTGCATGAGCAGCTATGCCCGTGTTGTCTAGTTCAATTACTAGGTGGTACAAGTGAGCAAGGAAGCCATCTTAGGTGTATGTACTGGGCACTGGTCATTACAAGTCCCCCAGCTACATGATGGCTTTACTGAAACCTATGGTGTTTGGTATCAAACATCTTGTCTTAATAAATCTGTACTGTTACCAGTACTAGATTTATTATGACATGCACCCGGGACACTCCCAGGAGTAGCCGTGCGCTCTACAAATACCCCATAACATAACATAACACCCACAGGGCCGCAGGTGCCCCCTGAAAAACCTACCATTATCTAGTCTGACAGGTATCATCCAGCCTGCCACCACAGACACGTTTCTGACCTCCTGCAGGTGAGAGCCTGAGGTCAGAAACAATTCCTGTTCCGGAGGAAGGTGTTCACACCTCCTCCAGCAGGATGGATAGTGATTTTGCACCCTCCGAGAACCATTTGGCACCAGGACAGGTGGGAAATTAGCTATGCAGTAGGCGTGTTGCGCCTCCAGGCTAGTCACACCTCTAAGGTGGGCTACCTGATGTGCTTCACAAAAGAAGGGCTCCATCATCTTGTTTTTGGTGGAATTAGGAACTCTGAGACAGGGTTATGCCCAAACCCCACAGGAAGTGGTCATATAGGGGGTATAGTGACCCAAAGGTTAAATAGCCCATTGGCTACAACCCTTCACTCCCTTTAATGCCCCTAAATTTAGTACTTAGGTGGCCCCCTGACACCATGAACTCCAATTCGTCTTCCTGAAAGAAGAAGGACAAAGAAGAGCTGAAGATGTGAGAACTGTGGCCCAGCACCTAACTTGGCGCAAATCCCTGCCTGGCTGCTTCTCTCTCGACAATCACCAACACCGACTCGTCCAGAACCTGAACAGCCTACCCAAACCCTTGGAGGTCTGCCCAGCAACATCTCCACTGGAGTGGAGGAGTCACTTCCCTGCACTAGCAGACACCAACAGCATCTGCTTGGTACAGTGTTTTGTCAACCCCCGGAAGGCACCCCCAAAAGAATGTCTTCATTGCTCCAGGAGGTCAGGTCCTTCTCCCTACCAAGTTTGGAGATGCCTGGACCCCCAGGAGCCACCCAGCACCAATACCCGAGGTACTGGAGCCAGTTGCAAGCACCAAGGTTCCTCAAAAACTTAAGACCCATCTCCCTCCTCTCCTTCCCAGCCAAGGTCATTTGAGAAGGCCATCAACGCCCAACTCTCCGAGTTCATCGAAGAGAACCTTGTCCTGGACACCTCCCAATCCAGTTTCCGAAGCAACCACAGCACCGAGACCGCACTCCTCGCCGCCACCGACATCTGCTCTCTCTTCAACTGGGGCAAAACCACAGCCCTCAGCCTACTGGACCTCTCGGCCGCCTTCGACACAGTCTTCCATCGCACCCTAGCCACGAGACTCCACGACAAGGCAGTGGACTGAGGCAGTGGACTGGATCCACTTCTTCGTGACCGGCTGAACACAGCGAGTCAGACTACTCCTGTTTCTCTCAGAATCTATAGATATCAGCTGCGGAGTGCCCCAGGGCTCCTCCATGAGCCCCACGCTCTTCAACATCCACATGGCTCCCCTCACAGCCATCGTCAGAAGCCACGGACTCGACATTGTCTCCTACGCCGACACCCAGCTGATCATCTCCCTCACCAACGAACCCTCAGCCGCCAGAATCAACTTTCAAAAAGGAACGAAGGCAGTTGCTACCTGGATGCAAGACAGCTGCCTCAAGCTCAAATCGGACAAGACCGAAGTACTCATCCTGGGACCCACCCCCTTAGCCTGGGATGACTCCTGGTGGCCCGCCGCACTGGGAACCCCTCCCACCCCTACGGACCACGCACGTAACCTCAGCATCATACTAGACTCCTTGCTCTCAATGAACCACCAAATCAACTTAGCATCCTCATCCTGTTTCCACACGCTCCGCCTGCTTCGAAAGACATTCAGATGGCTCTCCACAGAATCCAGAAAGACGGTCACTCATGCACTCATCACCAGCAGACTTGACTACGGCAAAGCACTCTTCGCCAGCATCGCCCACAAACAGCCAGGCAACTACAGAGTGTCCAGAACGCCGCAGCCACACTGGTCCTGGACATCCCCTGCCGCAGCCACATAACACAACACCTCCAACATCTCCACTGGCTCCCTATCAACAACAGAATCACCTTGAAGCTCCTCACACATGCCTACACGGCCCTTCATGGACCAGAATATCTGAACCCCCGCCTCACTTTCCACACACCCGCCAGACAACTCTGCTCCCCCTGGGTTCTGCCAGACAGGTCCCCCAGTTCCCTATGCAGCCTTTTTCTTACAGGTACTTTTCTCATTGACTTTAGTGGTTAACGTTCATGGCTACCTCCGCGTAAAGCACCTCTGCACCCGGACACCCCAGGGGAGGTAAACTTGAACTGTTGGTGCTTTCTTGGACCTTAGCCCTACTTACCTCAAGTCCAGAAGTGTCTAAGTGTGTCTACACACTGAATGTTTCTCCTATAGAAAAACATTACCGCGTTCGAGGCTCATGACTCAAATCTGACAGCTATCATTTTCTACTGTTATTATTGTAAAAATTGATAACATCCAAAGTACTTACCTAATTCCGATAATCTTGGTGTTAAAATGTATATAAAAATCTGTATTATTTTTCTATACTGGTCTTGAGTTTCTTCTTAAGTGTGTGTCTCATTTATTGACTGTGTGTGTACAACAAATGCTTAACACTAACCTATGATAAGCTTAAACTGCTCGCCCACACTACCACAAAGAGAGCATTTAGGACTATTAGTTTAAGACCTGTAAGCCAATAAGGATAGTCTGGACTTTCTGCATAGTGTATCTCATTTAGGTACACTACATTCCTACTTGGGGCAAAAAAGGTAGACATGGTGATAGTCCGGCCTACGTGAAAAGGAGTGACTACCTTCGAAAGAAAGTAGGCAGGTATACGGAGTACCAGTTTGCCAGGATAGAAAGTAGTTTACGGAGGAGGCACAGAGAGTGCCTGCAACTCAATGACCCTCCTGGACGCTGTAAGGGCCACCAGAAAGATGGTCTTGATGGTCAATAACCGAAGAGGGAAGTTGCGCAATGGCTCAAAAGATGCGCACATCAGGAATGTGAGCACCAGGTTCAAATCCCACGGAGGCATAATGAATGGCCTGAGGGGGTGGGAGAACGTGTTGCAACCTTTTAAGAAATACTGACACAATAGGTGACTTAAATAAAGAAGGTTGTTCCGGCAACCACAAAAATGCAGAAATAGCTGAAAGGTAGCCTATAACTGTGCCCAGAGCAGAGCCCTGCTAGGCCAAAGAAAGAACGAATATTAAGAGCTGAGAAAAGGGAGCAGATAAGGGATCAATGTTTCTCGATACTCACCATGCCAGAAATGTGTCCCAGTGGCAGGCTTATACCATCTTGGTGGATGGACGCCTGGCTGCCAGAATAACATCACAGATTTCGGGAGGAAGGTCAAAGGCTGTCAACTGTCGCCGCTCAATCTCCACGCATGAAGGCGGAGGGAGTGCAGGTTGGGGTGCAGGACCCTTCCTTCCATGTTGGTGTGACAGAAGATATTCCCGAAGAGTCAGCTTGACCAGATGACCGAAGTTCATCCTCAATAGCTCGGGATAACAGAGTCTCCGTGTCCAATCCGGAGCAACAAGAATAACTTGGGCCGGTTGCTCCTTATGTTCTTGAGATCTCTGGGCAGGACCGGCCATAGTTCCACTCAAGACAAAAAGCGTCTCCGAGTGAGAGCCATCTTGGAAACTCCAGTGTGCAGAACTGCTGCCATTACGCATTCTCAGCGGTGGTGAACATATCTAACCAAGGCTCTCTCCACTCTTGAAAGAGGCCTTTCACCATCTCCGGATGGAGATGCCATTCGTAATTTGCTAGACATCGACAGCTGAATTTGTCCGCTCTAACATTCAGAGAGCCTGCCAGGTGTGGACCCACCAGGGAGATGCCCTGGTGTTCCAACCATGTCCAGAGATGCAGAGCCTCTGAACCAAGGAGCCCCGCCCTCACCCCGGCCTGCTTGCTGCAGTACCACATGGCGGTGGTGTTGTCCGTGAACACCTGCACTAGATTTCCCTTGATGGAGGGTTGAAAGGTCTTCAATGCAAAGCAAATCGCACAAGTTTATGTGGAGCCCGGACTCCGCCAGAGACTAGAGTCCTCTGATCTCCACCTCCCCCCTGATGGCCAGCCCAGCCCAGGGGTGACGCTGTCACTACAGTCAGCTCTGGCTGGGAAAGGGGACAGGGGTCTGCCGCTGACCAAATCGCGGCTCGTCAGCCACCACAGCAAATCTGATGCAGTTCCATCTGAGATCTGGACCCTGTCGGAGAGACTGCTCGGATGCTGCGCCCATTGGAACTTCAAGCCCCACTGCAGATCCGGCATATGCCAGCAGGCATGCTTCACTAGCAGGATGCAGGAGGCTATGAGGTCCAACAGCCTCAGAGTCTGTCTAACAGTACTGAAACCCAGGAAAGATGCTGAAACATAGGTATAATACCCTGAATATTCTGGACTTGCCATTCAGGAGGATAAACCCGAAACTGAAATGTGTCTAAAACAGCTTCGACGAAAGGGAGAGTCTGAGAGGGAGTCAGGTGTGATTTTGGCATGTTGATAGTTCACCATAGTCTGGATGTGGGAGACAACTGCATGGGGCAAACTCGCCTTCAACAGTCATTCATTGAGGTAGGGGACCTCCATAGGTGTGCTACACAGCTGCCAACACCTTGGTAAACACCTGAGGGGTGCTGGGGAGACCAAAGGGGAGCACAGTGTATTGAAAGTGCTCCTGGCCCACTGTGAACTGCAGGTAATGTCTGTGGGCGGGCAGGACGGGGAGGTGAAAATAGCCTTCCTGTCTCCCGTATCTAGGCCAGACAGAACTTGAGCGAGTGTGACCCTTTTGAATTTCTCCTGTTTGAGGAAGAGATTGAGAAGGTCAGGCTGAGTTTAGCAGGAAGGCCTCTGTCCTTCTTGGGCACCAGAAAGTAGCGGGAATAGCAAACACGACCTATGTCTGATACCGGCACTTTCTCTATTTCTCCCTTGGCCAAGAGACCCGACACTTTCTGGTGGAGTAAGGAAAGATGGTCCTCCGTCAACCATTCTTAAGTGGATGGCATGGGTGGAGGGGTTGCCACAAATGGGATGGAGTAGCCCTTGTACAATTCCTAATACCAAACGGTCTGATTTTATTGACCTCCAGTGGAGCAGGAGATGGTGAATCGTGCCCCCCACTGCATCTCCGTGATGGAAGGAGGGCAAACTAAAGGGGCTTGGAGGCTATGGCTGCTGTGGGAGTGGTGGATTGGCCCGACCGCTATTGGCCTGACCGCTGGCTTTCTGTCCCATGTGGTCTGTGTTAACCACGTCCTCGGACATGAAAAGGAATGGAAGCTTGCTGGCCTTGGTGGCTGGGAGGAAACTGACGTGGTTGGAAACCCCTTCTGTGGCCACAAAAGGGCGGAAGGTGGGGTGGGGTGACAAGGGGCCATAGACAGACCCAAGGACCTGGCTGTAGCCCTTTAGTACTTGAAGTGCTCTGGCGCCGAGTCTTCATTCTCTCCGAAGACACGGGAGCCATCAAGGGACATCTTTTTGAGCGACGCTTGGACATCCCTTGAAAAACCTGGTGTTATCAGCCAGGCGTGGAGCCAAAGGGCCACTGGCGAGCAAATCGCTCTGCCCAGCGAGTCGGTCAAGTCCAGCACATACTGAATGGTGAACTTTGCGTCATCCCTCCAGTCGGCATAAGCCACATGGCTTGAAACCAGCCAGTTTGTTGGGGAACATCCTGTCACACCAGGAGAAAGAATGTCTCAAAAAAGTGGTCAACAAAGAGTTGAAAAAAGCCAGTCAAAAAATGACACTGAGTGTAAGGTAGCTTTTCACGGATCAGTGCTATCTGGCGTGGAAAGGAATGAACGGACATCAGCATGCCGAGGTGGCGCCTATTTGGTACCGCGTACATTACTACTGGTGCGGACAACGCCAACACGGAGCCGAACGATGCCACCCACCAGCACGCAGGTGTACTGCTCGAACATTTCCAGATCCAGTCTCGGTATTTGATCTGCGGCTAGAAGTCTCTATCAGATTTCGCAGATTAGCACTGCATCTAGTCAGTCTGGTATGGCAGCCGTACTTGGCAGAAATTAAGAGAATGCATTTCTTGTGAGATGGCGAAGCTGGGGCCTGAGTTCCTAAATAGTGTAAGTATCTGAACAGATACACACAGCAATACTGGGTGGTTGAGTAATGGTAATTTGCTCCATTTGCCGATGACCATTAAAAGTAGGGAGCAGAGGGCTATGCTTGCAGATAAGATAATCTAAAGTCTATGCGCACTGGCTAAATCTGCCACTATAAGTACAGGCAGAAAATCCCTGCATCAATGCTCCTGATGTATGAGAATCACAGTAGGTTCAATGATAGCAGCGAATAGGTAGGGGAGACTTGGCTGGATTTTTTTCAGCTGAAACCTCAGAAGGTGAAAATATAGTTGAGAGACGAGCAGTCTGAATGACTAAGATATTTGCCAGGCCCACTTTTAACTGTTGTAGACAGGAAAATGAGAAGAATACGGATCGAGATTTGAGGGCTTTTATATGAGTAAGAAGGAAGTCTGGCTAATTAGATGACAAAATCCAGGCCTGAAGGCAGTGTTTATCCTCTCAGGTACTTCATGTACTTATTACATATTGCATCGCAGCAAGAAACAGACTCCCAGGATTGATACGTTTTCCAGTATCAGTTCTTAAAGTTTCTTGCCTTGTAATATCCTTGTCTTTTTGGAATCTTTCTTGCAGTACTCTTGTACATCACCTTGTTGAATGAGCGTTACTCTGCAAAGGGGTGACTGTACTGATTGGCTACTGTACATGCTAAAGATTATCTATCCCTTGTGACGATTGTGAGACGCTTTCTGGTAAACGTGCGTGGAAATACGATGTGTTTGAGTACATGCCCAAGAGATTTGTTTGATTGTTGAGAGAGAGCCAAGTGTGCTTTCAGACTGAGTTGTTGAAAGTAGAAGAACATACAATACCTTAATAAAGCTTAATGGTAGGGATGTTTTAATAGCCTATGTCAACTTGTTTCTATTTGAAAAACCATTAAGGATGTTATGCTAATTGTGACAGCATAGTGGACTAATGCATTTAGTGCAGGAATCTGTGACAACAAGACCACTAAGCCTTTTATCCTCTTGAATTTAACAAAATGAGTATCATGAAGAAAGGTGACAAACATCTGTTATTCATTCAGCATCAAGAAACTTTTTAGATTCAATATAGGCTTTGCAACTAGACATGTTATGTTAAAGGTAATAATGGTAGAACATCTGAGGCGTCATAAGAAAATTATCAAATGTATCCTGTTACTATTGATTTTAATGAACATCATTCTGCTGATGCATTTTTGTTACAGGCAGCTATATGTACCAACGTACAGATCTACAGCTGAGACAGAGTGCGGACAGAATTATGTCTCATTCACATATGGATGTCCCTGGCGGTTTATACTGCTCTTATAGCCATAAGTCCTCTTTTACATGAAGAGATCGTTGATTATGGAATTAAACATTTTCTTAGGATCTATTTTTTGGTCTTTTTTTACACGATGATTAAATAAGCTGGTGTTAATGAAGTTAGCCTAAATGGATAATCGGTTTCTAAAAAAAATATATATATATATATATATATATATATATATATATATATATATATATGTTTTACCCTTTCAAATATAATTCACATTATTCTGTATGCATAATGTAAACTAAGGTGACAAATGTTTAAGGTCATCCTCAAATTGAAATATATTCAGTTAAAATATGAATCAGAAATTAATCAAAATGAGATCAGATGTTAATGAATTTATAGAGCACTGCGATGATACAAATAGTGTGCTGGCGCTGGAAAGTGTTAGAACTGTCGGGTTTGATCAAAGAAAGGCTGTAGTTAATTACTTGAAAGATCAGGTTTTTAAGGCTTTACTACATACAATGTTGTGATACAAGTATATCATTGATAAAGGTAAATTAATCAATTGTTAACCCACCCACAACACAAAAAAGAGAAGCCACCTAGTGTGGAATGTTTAACAGCGCTCCTGTAGATTTATGGTGGAATGTAAAGATCTGTTGGGAAAGTAAAGCTTAACTTTCTCCTGTATGTAAAGAGTTTCTTGCTTGTAAACATTCTGGTGAATAAGACATTACTCTAAACTGAACAAACTTGTGAACTTCAAGCCAAAGCAATTCTGGGTCTGTCTATGTAATCCTAACATATTGCAAGGTGCCAGTTTGTGAAGAAGTTGTAGTTTACTGAAAATAGAGAAAGTATAATGGATTGAAATACTCTTTCTTTTCATTCTGGAGGAAGAAAAAGGCTGATCCTTTTCGGTATATTCAAATAATGATATATAGAGGACGCAATCTTACAAATATGTTGTGGCAAAGATAAATTATTGTTAACAGCGGCACATACATTTATTTCCTGCCATTGAGACAGGAGTCGTGGGAGTGACTTAATTGCGACACCCACCACTCCTACAACAAACTGCCTTGTTAACTCCCAAAGATTAGGATATCCATCTTCGCTGAATTAAGGTTTATGCTACTGGCTGGTACCCACTGAGCAGAGCTGATAATGCTGCTTTAAAATTAGTTTTAAAGTAGGTAGCCTGTAGGACCAACTCTGTATCATCGACGTATGTCATAAATGTAAGACCAAAAGATGCAAACAGCCGTGGAAGGTTAGTGACATAAATGAAGAGCAGCATGGGGCTAAGTGGAGAGCCCTGTGGCACACCTTGCTTTACTGATCTGAATGCAGAAAGAAAATAAGATAATTTACCATTTGACACCTGGCCTGGACATAAAAGCGAAGCCATTCTCTGGCCATGCTACAAATCCCAATGTGAGGCAATCTAGGACTCAAGATATTGCGATATGGTTTCAAAGGCAGCAGAGAGATCGAGTAAAATCAGAGCTACTCTACCACCCTCGTCTAACATGCAACAAATGGCATTCAAAATAGAGAAAAGTTGTGGTTAGTGAGGTAATTATATACAGCTTCATCTTTGGAAAATTGATAATGTTTTTATAAAAATGGTAACCTTATTTCATTCATGAGGAGGATGGTAACTATGATATATTCACAATCTTGGGAGTGCAATTATTTCCAGAAGGGTTTTAATAAAGTATGTTCAAATGGTAAATGGGGAACTATGGAGGAGAATGACGCAAAACAGACAATACCAGACAGACAGAGAGATTAATTGTCAAACCCCCCCCTCTGAAGGGCACAGATGTGGAAGATTTTACGTAACGTTTGCTAACACCCACTATCAGTCTTATTTTTGTTTGAAAAAATACACAAGTGCCCAAAATATGTCTCTGTCATCCACAATGCAGGACAGTGAGCCACTCTCTGGACAAGAAGCAGCACAATCGCATGAATGGCGGTAGGAGAGGCACGCAATCTATGCGGCCCTGTAGACACAATATAGAAAATGTTATAAGGTTAGGAGGGGAATAAGCACTTAGCATAAACAAGTTGCTTAATTTAAAAGAAATATATATTTTTATCAAACAAAATAAGGGTGAAGTTAAAAGTATTAAATTTATCAAGGTTGTGAGTTAACATATCGAGATGCAGGTGAAGAGGAAACAATTAGCTTAGTTATAGACTGTAGAAATACTCCAGTGAATAAATAAGAAGGGCGCGTTTATAGTGTAGAGGTTCCTCTGCACAAGAAGAGAGGAGAATGCCTGAAACAAAAAAAGCAAATCCCTACCGAGTCTACAAGGAGCTTCTTGCTGGACTCGCCAATGCTTTTCAAAGCCATATCCACATCCTTCTGTCCAGGTAAACAATTCACGCAGTTGTTCAAGGAGTGCGACACTGCTTTGGCCACCTTAAAAACAGAGAAAAAGAGCATACAGAACATTATGTAAGCATATAAGATGCACCATCTCACAACTACAGTACACAATTCTGCATACATGGTATGATTGTTTGTGTAAATGCATGACATAGCATCACCTATTGTTTATTGTATAAAATAACTTGTTTCAAAGCAGAATTAATTATAAATGTTATCAAATGTGTAACATAATGCTTCAGCATTGCACAACAGAAATGCTGAGACGCACCTTTAATTAAAAAGATCAGTCGTAGTACTGTAATGATGTTAATCTGGTAGAGGTGTTCCTAACACTGACATTATCAAGTCTGTCAGGATTCAAGCTTTTTTTACAATGAAACTATTACCACAAATTCGCCTCAGAAAGGGATGCTATCTGTTTACCCTGGCAGACACGGAGGTGGTTTACTTGACTTTGATTATTTCCTTTATTGACCTGGCTGTCTTAACGTGTAGGCCTTGAAACCTGAGCTGACTAAGATTCTTTGACACCTCGCGTGACAATAGAATAACCCAGTGGTTAGCTTTCATTACAAAATTTACATCACTCAACGTTGTCATGCATTCAGCATGGTACAATTTTACTGTACATCTAGCACCATTATCAGGACTATTAGGGCACCCTCAAAGGGTGAAGAGGATACTTCTAGATTACAGTTATCTCCTTTGCAGACTTCTCTGTGAGAAAGGGCATATTTGCAGGTTCACCCAGGATCTCAGCTGGGAAACAGAAGGGGTGTTAACACAGAGAGAGCAGCAAGAACAATGGCCATTATCATAAAAAGCTTCAGTAGTGGGAGTGACTCACTGTACATAAGATCTCATCCCACCATGTGCTTTCATAACTAAATTGCTAGAGTGAGAAATAAGAAGTAGCCTTACACTGTAACTGTTCTGAGATGACATATGCACTTCCCTTACTGGATGCTGGCCTCAGTGAAATGAGGATGGAAGGTGCTTAACCAGGCCGTTTTTTTACCGCCAAAGCAGCAGCCTTTCTCCTTTTTCAATGTAGCATTCTGCCTTTGTGTTTATCTATATCTCTACCCCTTCTCTTTATATAGGAGTTAATACTTCACTGATTTGCAGTAAGGGAATACATTATGCATAAAGCTCATACATAGTTAACAGTGGACTTTCAAAGGGCTAAGAGACCTTATGTGGCAAATACTTATGAATATATATATATATATACATATATATATATATGTATAGTATATATGCAGACAAACAAAGTGTAATATGCTATTTTTTCCCAACGTTGAGAGCGGGTAGGGAACGCGACTCATGCAGGCAAAGCCTAAAGTGGGTCGTGATACCCCTCCCCTCCCGCAATAATGACAATAAATAGCTTATTACATTCTGCACAGCTGCATACATTGTTTATGCCATGGCATTTTTTCATGTTCATGTGTTTTGTTTTTTGTTTAAAAATAAAAAAAAAAAGATATTTCACCAAAACCACGGTACATGGGGTTAAATGTATGCAGTGCAATACAAACATATTTAAGAGGCCCTTGTGACCATTATGAGAATTGTTTCCATGTATAAAGCAATTTTAATATGCATTGTGTTAGGCTTTAAACAATGATTTTCTTATGTGGAGTTTGTACTACTGCGTTAATAAACTGCAATTTGACCGCTGCGTTTATTAGTACAGTTGCTCTAAGTAACCTATTATTGGGGCACTTTTTACACTTACACACACACACTTATAACTCGCCCCTCTACCATGTACACTCACCTCATAAATTATGTATTTGCAGATGGCATGAGTGTTGCTATGAATACTATGATTTAAAGTAGTACAAGTCATGTAATATGAAAGAATATAAGCTGTGCGTGGAGAAGACGTGAGTTATAGTTAATGTAATCTGCCTAACGAGTTTATAACACTGTGTAAGCGGGTCTGCGACTTGCAGTCAGTTTTGACCAGGCATAAATTACAACTTTAAGTTAGAACTATAACTTTTGAATTTCTAATGTTTATGTAGTTTTTGTTTTGCATAGAAATAATAAATTAAGATTTCCTTACTAGAACAAATACAGTGGAGTAGAGTGTCCTAGAGTGGAGTGGCATGTAATGGAGTGGAGTGTCAGAGTGGTGTGTCGTACACTGTCTTAAAGTTCAGTGGAGTGATGAAGAGTGGAGTAGACTAGAGAGGCATAGAGTGGAGTGGTGTTAACATTCATCAACACGATTTCGATATATACCATGATATGTGTATGTATAATAACGAACTTGCATCGGCAATGCTGAATTCACCCAATATGACCTCTCCCCCAACCCAGAGTCAGCAATACGTGGTCAGGCACGCCCCGCGACCCAGGCCCAAAGCAACTGATTGACAGATCACAGGTAGGGGGACAAGTAACCCTTAGACAAATACGCAAACAGGAAAATCCAGACTGATCCCACAGATTTGTAGCGACACCACAATGCTTTCAGGAGACTGGCCACCAATAAAACACGTTTGGCCGGAGGGGCACGCGTTCCCAAAACACCCTAAAATCAGATGCCTCACTAAGTTAGGAACACTCAGCGAATCAGAACACAGCATGCGCACTACAAGCAGTGATCATGTGCGCCCCATGTCGGACATCTGGACACGTATCCACTAGCTCCACATTGCATCCACGCAGAGTCGAGACCCACCTGTGTTTCTTATCAAGTGACCAGATTTATGACTCAGTGACTAGGCCCAGATTCCTGTTCTAAAATGAATACATAAATCGCTTTAATGCACTTTATGAAATGTATAAAAAGACGGCCAAAACCAATGTACTTTGAGAGAGTCTTCAGATCTCGACTCTGTTACCTGCTCTCCTGGCCGCTGGGTTTAATTAAACCATCTGTTCCTGTTTTTCCAAACGACTCTAGTCTTTCATTTTTTCAAGTTAAATTCATACTCAAGCAACATTTTGGCGAGCCAGCCAGGACAGATTGGTTCTTCGAGCCCAACTGCAGCCGAAGGAACAGGACCCCACCCATACGAATTCACATCCGCGCAGCAAGAACAGTGAGAAGACATCACAATTGATTGGAGGTTCTGCTGAATCCCCCGGGGTCGAGGCCCATCCTGAAGCCGCCATCAGTGGGTAAGAGACTACATCTGATTCTTAGTCCCAACATTTGGTGCATGGCAAACTAGGACGGATATCACCTTTCTTTGATAGTCAGCACGTTAGGAAAGGTGACAGTTGTATTAGTCGCTTGGACCACTGGGCATGACACAGAGGGTACGCTTGTCTCTGGATGTGACACAGGGCCACGTGGACCACTGGACGTGACAGAGGGTACGCACAGGCTCTGGGTATGATATAGAGCCAGCAGCTTGATCTTCATTTTTTAGTCTAAATGAGTTCTCTTAGTGCTATTGGTTTCTTAACACTGCCAGTATCAGAAAGAAGTAAGAGGTGTTACTCGCTTGGACCACTGGGCGTGACACAGACGGTACGCATAACCCCTGGGTGTGACATAGGTTGTAATTCGAACATTAGGGAAACATTTGGACCTTAGAGAGTAAGGTGCAGCTTGTGTTTGGCCAAGGAGGGCCTGTAGTTGTCAAGCCGCTCTCTCTTCTCCGTGTAAATTGTTGCCATCTTGGTCACCCGAGCCAATATTGACAGACTATCAGGCTCACTTAGTTTCATGTACGGCGCAGAGCGACAGGTGCTAGGAGTGGGCTAAGGTTTTTTTGGACTAAGTCATAATTTTTCCATCTGTCATTTTTCTCCTCTATTTTCATTGTGGTTTTCAATTGATGCATTTTTCTTGAACTTGTGGTGCTGATAAAATTAATGCAGACTGCGTTTTATGTTATGTCCAGTTAATGATTCTATATGCATATGAAAAAGTCGTCATTTGTTAACAGCTTGCTATTCTGCTGCTAAAAGTACAGTTCTTAACGTTTTTGAGTTAACCAATGCACTTTCTTACAGGTTATTTTTCATATGTGTTGTTTTATGTATTGTGAAATTTTGTTTGATACATCCTTGTCCTAAGCTGAGCTCATAGTAAAAGTAGATATTGCCGGTATAATTCCTTGTACATATTTTCCCCACGATCAGAGTAGTATTTAACTTTGTTTTAAAGACATGTTATGTTAGAAGTGTACTAGCCTTTAAAAAGTTCCCAACCCATCATGGAGTCACCGTAAAATCACATGCAAACTAGGTTCCTCATGCATGCTAAGAAGATAGATAAATTCTGCCATGAATGGCAAGCACACACTAAGATGCATGCATTCCCCTGGCCAGAGGGGAGAACCTTCGACACCATAATAATAGAACACACAAGGACACACATTCGGACCAAGTACGTAGGGCAAAAGAAGGCTAGAAGAGAGGCACTGTAGAACTTTGGGCTGTCTTCAAGTTAGACCAGACCTACAACTCTGCCCCATACACCGCAAGCAAGGCGTTCGCAACTCCCCCACAGAAGTGCTCTCTCTAATGCCAGTCATCCCTGTCATTCCTGCACTGGGTTACACCAATCCACTGGTCGAGGGGGCCGAAGGGCCCCCACGGGCAGCAAGCAACTAGATCTAGGGCAGGGAGGTAGCCAGATCAGCAAACCAGGAGATTCAGGTCTCATCCCAGTTCAGCGCTGAAATTCCCCGAAACTTGACCCCCTGTCCGTCGCGTTTAGCCCACAAAACATACATTCCACGAGTGGCCGGGTACTTCATTGCGGGTCTAAAAAGTGACACGACAAGCAATAGCGAGGAAGGGGACACCAGTC
Organism: Calotriton arnoldi; assembly: GCA_963921515.1. Classification (NCBI taxonomy): domain Eukaryota; kingdom Metazoa; phylum Chordata; class Amphibia; order Caudata; family Salamandridae; genus Calotriton; species Calotriton arnoldi. Next base: position 1,854,689 of record CAWUFW010000230.1, read on the forward strand.
CCCTAGGGTCCGACAGCGAGGATGGGGATGCAGGAATAGTCACGCCTGAAATGGTCTGGACATCCTAAGACACACACCCACTACTGTCCGCCCTAGGCTGCCCTGAAGAGGACATTGTGGTCATGATGCTGATAAACTGGACACCTCACCACTTCCTACTACACAGGGGCAACAAGGTTGTGCCTACTGGAGGGGGTAGTCCCCCTATCAAAGAGCACTGCAACCATACAAGGGGTCTCAGACATGGTGATAAGGATTCCCTTCATAGAACCCCTCGAGCTGGAGATAGTTGGGAAAAGAGTGAGGGAACAATTGTTATACTTTCCTTCTTCCCCGACTAGTATCTTGGGTCAGGATCGAATGACCTAACTGAAAATGACAATCCAGTTTGCTGAGAACGGAGCTACAGCCTGCTCCTCCTCCGGAGTTCCCCGGCAAGGAACCAACCAGCAATACACTCCAGCTCCACATGGATGCCAGCGAGGGTGGCCCCGGCAAGGCAGACTCCCTTCACGGGGGTGGTGCTGGAGTATTTGGGAAACCTCCTTGAGCTATGTGAAATAGCCAGGCGGAGGGCATGCGCGCAGACCACCTCTTAGTGGAAACCGCAAGAAGGACAAAAATGTTAGGCAGTAAGGTACACAAGGAGCACGAGATCAGGGACCTTGACTTGTGCATGCCTGTTGAGTCCCCCGAGGCTAGGAGGGGAGCCTGCCCAAGGCCCATAGGGGCAATGACAGTGACAAACAAACCGCACCTACCCCGGGGATTACCAAGCTCAGCCTCTGTCGCCACTCTGGAACTCTCCCCGAGAGAGGAAGTGGAGCAGACAAGTTTGCCCAGCAATATGTGGTGCGTCCCCCGCGCCAGACACCCCCTACTTGCTTACAAATGCGGAGCCCAAGTGAGTGACCATTGGAGGGAACTATGCACACCTAGCAGATGATACAACACCCCAAGGAAGTGCCCCTGCCAGCTGCATGGAGAGAGTCCCAGAGCTGGAGGGGTGCTGACCACCACGCATACATCCCACACAATGGCCCACAAAGAAGGGCCACAACCGGGAGCAAGTCCAAAAAAGTCCGCTAAGCAGGGCCAACACAAACTGAGTAAAGCCACCCCCAAGCGGCCGCACTGGCTGCAAGCGTGCCAGCACCAGGCCTGACAGGGACGCCACCGCAGCACTCCAGAGGGTTCCAACCAAGATATGGCGGCAGGGGTCAGGAAGGCTGGCGGCAGCCAGGCCTTAAGAGAATGTTTCTACTGCCTCAGGATGGGCCACCTGACCGGCCATTACCGCCTGAAGGTGTACCATTAGCAAAGATTGATAGGCCTGGGCAAGTCCCTGAAAAATACCCACAAAACCATCAACAATCCAGAAAACCAAACCCAGATCAACCCGAGCGCTCAGCCCGTTCAGCCACAAGAAAATCAGTCAGCAAACACACTACGGCAAGAAGGACCAAGTGGTTGGCCAAATGCATGTCAACCATGGCGGGCAGGGAACCCGGCCCACCAAGCATCGGGGTCAAAGCCACGGCAGGGAGGGGCGACTGTCTGGGGAGGCAATCCCTTCACGCAGGCGCCCAATCCAAATACGCAGTAAAACCAAAACCCCAATATGACCCATCCACTTCACACCAACACTCACCACAACAGTAGATTCTAGTGACAAAGAATTAGAAGAAAACTCAAGCCTTTACTTGCATTTAGGAAAAACTCAGGGCTGCGGTTTGTTCGGTTGATCGGGAATTTGGGTGCCTGCAGGGGCCTAGAACCCACTCTGCTACTAGTCCCTCAGGGTGGGGTTGGCTGACCACGCCCCTGGGGGAGGGCAGTCTGACAAGGGGGCAGGGCGGCCCGACCAGCACATAAAAGGAAGCACCCAGGTCCCCACATCTAAGTCCAATAGGTACGGGCTCCTATCACTAGATCAAAAGGACCCTATTTTCCAACATTTTTAGGCCTCCAGCTAGTGGAGGCCCACTCAGTTCCAAAACGAGGCGATGCCCCGGTGCCAGAAGCCAGGTTTTCTGTGCACATGGGATGATGGTGTCCCCCATAGAACTGCGTAGTCCACGCACAAGTAAGCAAAAATTTGGCACCAAGTCAGTAGGGCAATCAGCCATCTAAATTCATTACTCACAGTACGACAAGTCCCAGCCGCCCAGCTGACTCCCGTCGCAAGCAAGATATTTTGCCTCCTCCTCTCCCCTAATGCTTCCAACATCCAAAGTCTGCTCACGGGATCGCGTACCTCTAAAACAGCGAGAGTAGTGTGCCACCGGGTAAGAAGTCCCTGATCCCCACCGAGGGTGACAGGCCCGATACATCTTGGATCCGAGGGAGAGAGGGGCGCCGGGAGGGAAAGGGGGTTCTGTAGATGACCATCTCAGCCCCAACACCAGGTGCACGGATAAGCACATCACGGCACCCTGCTTGCCGAAGCAACTAGCACAGGGCCTAGCGAACATCGTCCAAGGGAGCAATAGGCCCAATCCTAGTCATTGCCACATCCGAATCCCACAGGAATCTTAGAGCAGCTTCTCAACCCCAACCAGTATGCCACAATACAACCACCACCATATGAGACTTTAGGAAGGCGCACAATGACCTGCAGGAAGCAGCCCAAAAGTAGCCCAAAACCAAAGCTTCCAGAAACAGGGTGTGGTTAAGCCACCCAACTCCATTAGGGAAACCACGTTACACGCCACATGCAGGGACCAGAGGGGCATACACGTGTCCTCAGGACATGTTGCAATTGCCCACAACCATCAAAATTGCGATACGCCCCCTTCCTTTCATGGCACCTTGCGCATGTTCAGGTCAAAAGATACCATCCGCATTGATAAAGCCACACACATCCACACGACAGGGAAGGATAATGTTACTTACCCAGTAAGCATCTGTTCTTGGCATGTAGAGCTGGAGATTCACAGGCTTTGCATACTCCTGCCATCTAGTGTTGGGTCCGGATGTTTGAAAGTTGTTTTTCTTCGAAGAAGTCTTTCCAGTCACAAGGTAGGTGACTCCTCCTTTCGGTGATAGTGCACATGGGTATCGACTCCATTGTTAGATTGTTTTCCAGCAGAGGGTGAGAATGGAGTAAGTAAAGGTAGAATAGAGATAATCCATGCGTATGTATGTAAAGTAAGAAAACTGCAACAGGTATAGGTACCCGGGGAGGCGGGTGGGCGCATGTGAATCTACAGCTCAACATGCCAAGAACAGATGCTTACTGGGTAAGTAACATTATCCGTTCGAGACATGTGAGTTGTACATCACATGCTTTGCATAGACTATACAGCAGTAAACTCCCAAAGCGGTGGCTAACCTGTAGCTGTTGCAGTTGTTTGAAAAAGTGTTTTAAGTACTGCCTGGCCTACATTAGCTTGTTGCCTCGTTAACACATCTACACAATAGTGTTTGGTGAATGTCTGCGGTGTAGACCAGATTGCTGCCTTACAGATGTCAGATAGGGGAATATTCCCTAAGAAAGAGCTGTTTTGTCTTATGAAAATCTTTTGTTCTGTCCACATAATATAGTAGAGCTCTTCTAACATCTAGTGTGTATAGAGCTCGTTCTGCTACAGAATCAGGTTGAGGAAAGAACACGGGTAACTCAACTGATTGATTGATGTGAAAAGCAGAAACCACTTTAGGAAGAAATTTGAGATTGGTTCGAAGAACCACTTTGTCTTTGTGAATTGAAAGAAAGGCTCTTGTATAGTTAGTGCCTGGAGTTCACCAACTCTCCGTAAGGAAGTGATTGCAATAAGAAAAGCAACCTTCCATGAGAGAAATTGTAGTTGACACTTGTGCATTGGTTCAAAGGTGAACCCATTAGCCTCGTAAGGACTATGTTCAAGTTCCATACTGGTGCAGGTGGAGCTCTTGGTGGTACTACTCTTTTTAGTCCTTCCATAAAGGCTTTAATCACTGGTACTCTGAATAGAGATGTGTTGTCTGTTTTGTAAGTATGCAACTACTGCTGCTAAATGCAATCTAATGGATGTGTAGGCTAATCCAGATTGCTGAAAGTGTAAGAGATGACAGATGATGTTTTGCACCGAAGCATCAAGGGGATTGATATTGTTACAGTATATAACAAATCGTTTCCACTTTGCTGCATAACATGCCCTAGTAGTTGGTTTCCTAGCCTTCTTTAGGATATTCATACAGTCTGGTGGTAATTGTAAATAACCAAATTCTATGACTTCAGGAGCCAAATCGCTAGGTTGAGTTCCTTGGGATTTGGATGCTTGATTTCTCCAGGGCTCTGAGTGAGGAGACTGGAGTTGAGATGCAGCTTTTGGTGTGGAACTACTGAGAGCTCCAGCAGGGTGTGAACCTGGGTTGACATGCCCATGTGGAAGCTATGAGAATGAGTTTGAGGGATGATTGTCTGAGCTTCCGAACTACCAGTTCATCCATAGGGTATTGCCAGTCCATCCATAGGGTATTGCCTTTGGAGAGCGGGTGTGGGAACCTGGAGGCAAAGCTTGGGCATTTTGCGTTTTGAGCTGTGGTGAACAGGTCTATGTGAGGAAATCCCCATTCCTGAAAGTAGGGAAGAAGAATCTGGGGATGAAGTTCCCACTCGTGGATTTGCTGTCTCTGTCTGCTGAGAAGGTCTGCAATTTGATTGTTTATTCCTGGAAGATGTTCTGCTAGGAGATACATTTTGTGATGTATGGCCCATTTCCAAATGGCTTGTGCTAGGCGTGACAGTTGGAGAGAGTGTGTCCCCCCCCCGTTTTTGTATATAGTACATAGCTGTCATGTTGTCTGTGCGGACTAAGACAGTTTCGCCTATTAGGTGAGTTTGAAAGGCTTTGAGCGCTAGAAACACTGCTAGTAGCTCTAGGTGATTTATATGGAGGCTCTTGTACTTTAGAGTTCATAATCCTTGCATTGTGTGACTTTGTAGGTGAGCGCCCAAACCAGTGAGCGATGAGTCTGCTGTTAGCACTGTCTGTAGAAAAGGGTCGAGAGAGGGCCGCCCTTTGGATAAATTTTGTAGGTTCCACCGCTGCAGAGAGCGATGGGTGCGGCCATCTACCATCACTAGATCGGTCAAATGACCCTGCGACTGGTTCCACTGACTTGATAAGCATTCTTGAAGGGGACGCATGTGAAGTATTGCATGGGGAACAATTATAATGCAAGACGCCATCATCCCTAGCAGTTGCATGAATACTTTTGCTGGTAATGATTGGTTGGGCTGAAATTGAGTGAGAAGGGACTGAATACTGTGAATCCTGGCTGTATCGGGAGAGGCTAGAGCTTTCTGAGCATCTATCGTGGCCCCCAGATAAGTTTGTGTGTTGAAAGGCTGTAGATGAGACTTCAACGCATTTAGTGTAAACCCTAGTTGGTGAAGTAAGTGAATAGTGGTTTGAGTGTGTTGGAGACACATTTGGTAAGTGCTGGCTTTGATGAGCCAGTCGTCCAGGTATGGGAAGACATGGATGTGTTGTCTTCTCAGATGTGCTGCGACTACTGCCAGACATTTGGTAAATACGGTGGGAGCAGTGGTGACTCCAAACGGTAGTACTTTGAATTGGTAATGATGACCCGCTATCATGAATCTGAGGCATTGCTCGAACGGGGGGCTGCTCTCTTTCCTTCAAGGCGGCCAAGGCTTGGAATGCCCTCCCATATGAACTGCGAAACACTCAGGATCTCAGGCTGTTTAAAAAGCAGCTAAAGACCTTGCTTTTCAACTAAAAGCTCAGCTCCTCCTACCGCAGTTTCTACCGTCTCCTGTAGTTGGCTCTCGCGCCGGGACACTCCTGAGTATCAGTGCGCGCTACAAGTGCTGAATAACATAACATAACAATAACATTTGCGATGAGCGGGATGAATTGGAATGTGGAAATATGCGTCTTTTAAGTCTAGAGTAGACATAAAATCGCCCTGCTGTAGAAGTGGGAGCACTTGTTGAAGTGTCACCATGTGGAAATGCTCTGAAAGTATGTAGAGGTTTAGTTTTCTGAGGTCTAGAATAGGTCTCAAGGAGCCGTCCTTTTTGGGGATGAGAAAGTACAGGGAGTACACGCCTGTCTCTTGATGTTGTAACAGCACAGGTTTTATGGCTCCTTTGGACAGGAGAGACTGGACCTCTTGCTGAAGCAGATGTAAATGTTCTGGTGACATTTTGTGAGAGCGTGTTGGAATGCTTGGAGGAATATGGGTAAGCTCCAGGCAATAACCATGTTGGATAATTCCTAACACCCATTTGTCTGTGGTGATAGATTGCCAAATGAGGAGGAATTGTAGAAGACGTCCCCCGACAGGTGACGTCCCCCGACAGGTGTTAAATGATCGGAGGGAAGTGTAGGCAAGTCATTGCTAGTTGCGGGAGGGGGAATTATGTGGTGTGGAACCCCTGCCTCGACCTTTGTTGTTGTTGCCTCTGTATCCTCCTCTAAAGAAGCCCCTTGTAGAGGAAGATTGACTGTTGCCTTTGTAGGAGGAGGCAGTATTGTCTGAGGACATGGTTTTCGACCCTCCACGGTAGAAAGAGCGACGAAAGGAGCCCCGATTAGAGGGAGACTGCAGAGCTCCCATAGACTTGGCTACTTCTGTGTCTTTTTTCATTTTTGTCTAATGACTTATCTACTTTGGGCCCGAAGAGATGTTCCTTGTCAAAAGGAGTATTTAAAATAGACTGTTGTACTTCGGGTTTGAAACCAGATATCCTAAACCATGCATGTCTCCTTAATAACACACTAGTGTTGATCTCTCTAGCTGCGGTGTCTACAGCATCTAATTGAGGAAGTGGATATGAGCTTCCCTTCCTTGACTAAATCCTGGGCTTTTGCTTTGTGCTCATCTGGGAGGTGTTGTAGCAGTGTTTGTCCCAGTGTGCCCTATCATATCTGGCTAGTAGGGCCTGGATGTTGGCAATGCGCCAATGATTTGCTGCTTGGGCGGCTACTCATTTACTGGAGTCGTCTAATAGTTTTGTCTCTGTCTGGAGGGGGAGCACCCCCTGTAATCTGTGAATTGGCCCGTTTACGGGCATTAGAGACCACCAAGAAGTCTAGTGGTAACTGTCCTTTAATAAAGACTGGATCTGAGAGAGCAGGCTTATATTTTTTATCAATTCTGGGGGTGAGAATGCGAGCACGCACGGGATCTTTAAAGATATCATCGGCACGTCTCATCATACCTTTAAGTATAGGTAGAGTGTGGCTAGCCCTTTTGTGCTACTCAGTGTTTTAAATAGGAAAACTTCCTCTAGCGATTCCTTGTTTAACTGTACCCCATGATATTCTGCAGCTCTAGCAAGTAATTCCAGATATCCTACATTGTAGTCAGGAGGGGAAGGCTTTGCAGGGTAAAGATCTGGGTCGTTATCTGTAGGTGAATCCGTGTTATAATCCTTCCAGGGGTCTACTGGTAAAATATTGTCCCCTCCATCTCCATCATCTTCATCATCAGTAAATGCTGCAAAGGTGGAGAAGTTGGTGTAGGGGAATGTGGTGGAGGAGGGGAGAGGTTAGTACCTACATTCTTCCTCTATCCCCAAGTTTTTCCGCGCTCGAATAGGCGGACGCTCCTTCCAGGTGCAAGCCGCCCAACTCTGGAATAGTCTGCCTCTGGCTCTCAAACAGATGCAGGACCTTTTCACTTTCAGAAAGGCACTGAAAACTTGGTTATTCCAGCAATAGTACATAAATCAAACCCTGGTCAGCACTTTGTCAGTCCCGCCAAGAGGTCTTCAGCGTCGGGACACTCGATCGAGTAGCTGCGCGCTTTATAAGTACCTAGAAAACATAACATAGATAACATAACAAAGGAATATGGTAAAGGGTGTCCTCTGACTCAGGTTTGCGTTTCTGAGGAGATTTAGTAAGAACACGTCCTCTATCTGGATTTATATAAAGTTCCTTTTGTTTTGGGTCCGATTTGGGTGTTGGGGCGTTGAAAATCGGATCCTGCAGCTTCCGAGGAACAGTTTTAGGTTTCGGCACCGAAGATTTCGGTGCCGGGGTAGATTGACTTTTCGGCGCCAAAGTTTTCTGTGCCGAAGGGGGCTTCGTTTTTGGTGTCAATGATTTCGACTCCGAAGCGGTTTTCGGCTTCGAGTCTGAAGGTTTTGGCTTGGTGCCAGACTTTGGCCGACTCGATCCCGAGCCGGAAGGCTTAGTGATGTGTTTCGGTTCCGAGCCGGAGGGCGGGGCATCAGAAACATCTTGTCGTTGCGACCGTGGCTCGAAGGAGGGGGTGGGACCGAAGCCTTTTGTTTCGGCTGAGTTGGAGTTTGGGACAAGGACCGTTTGGTACTCACGGGACGTTGACCTAGTGGCAAGTCTTCTTCCATCTCGGAGTCCGATTCTGGAATGGAGGCAAGTTCTTGTTCTTCCTCGGACCCCTATGCGCCGAATTCGTGCTCGGATCCTTTGCCGAAGATGTCCGGCATGTATTTGACGTTTTGACTCTGCATTTCGGGATGACGAGCCCGATGATCACGGAGCTTTTTCGTCGATCGGAATGATCTGCACGCGTCGCAGTCCTGTTCGTTGTGCTCCGGAGACAAGCACAAGTTGCACACTTCGTGCAAGTCGGTGCGCGGATACTTGGCGTGGCACTGAGGGCAGATTTTGAATGGAGTCCGTTCCATCGACAGCAAAGTGGACCGACGCGATTAGACCGGACGGCCTTCCCGAAGATCTTCGATCGAAATAGAGGTTTTCCTCGATGGATACGATCCGCAGAGAAGTGGGATATGCGTTTGAAACGATACTTGCGCACCGAGGGGGACCCAAAGAAACTGTTTCGGAGCATAGCAATACACGTCCGAAACAGAAGGCGGAAAAAAAAATCCAACAATGGAGTCGATGCCCATGCGCACTATCATCGAAAGGAGGAGTCACCTACCTCTTGACTGGAAAGACTTCTTCGAAGAAAAACAACATGCAAACATCCGGACCCAACACTAGATGGCAGGAGTATGCAAAGCATGTGATCTACAGCTCACATGCCTCGAACAGTAGGTTATTAGAGGGACAACAATGCCCATAAAACGATAGGTAAAAAGAGGCATCCACACAACAATGAGACTGCTCCACTAAAACACTCATCTCCGTCATGGCGAGGGGTAAGACTAAATGACCCACAAAATGAAATTCAGGCGACCCATGTCCAGAACTCACAGATTCCTAAAAATGATGCCCAAACTGGGGTCACCCATCAAAGACTGCGCAAAATGGACGCTCAGACAAGCCCCAAAAAGGACAGGCACAGGTATTCCGAGACCAAGTAACGATGCATGTCTCTCTAACAAGCTAACCCACAGCTCTAACAACAGCTCTGCAATCAAGCCACAAGTGCACCACCTTTACTGGGGCCCACAACCTATTCAGTAGCAACCTTACGAAGTACAAACGAGGCCCGAAGGTTCAAGCCAACAAAGACTGCGGACTATTTTTTACGGACATTTTTTACAAACAGACTCTTTACACAGTGCCAAGCAAAGACAGGCCAGAAAGCTGCAGACGATCCATCCAGACACCATTCCAAGACCGGCAATGTTCCAAAAGTTATGTAATATTGCATGTTTGTACATCATCTGCTTAGCATGAGTATGGTCGCATCCATCTGTAGCAAGAATTCTGCCTAGTCAGATGGAGCATAGGTTGACATTTCTTCAGCGCTTGCCTAGGGACCTCTCTCCCCTCACTTACACTTACTCTGAACCAAATGCTAGTACCCCAGACGCACTACACAGCGCACTTCTACACAACACATGGTACCAGCACATGACCGCCGTGGGCGGCAGACTTTAGCTGAATCATGCTATGTCTGCTTGCTGATACCCCATGCCCTGGGCGCAGCTTTACTTATCCCTAGAAATAGCCCCATAGAAAGCAAAATGTCTCATTCACCTGTACCGATTAGGGCCAAGATACAACCCAGAAGAGTAGAACCCCATAGAGTAGTGGTAAACATCGCCCGGTATTAAAACAACTCCACAGTGTTACACCTTTACACTAAGCCTAGCGACATTCAACCTGAGATAGACAGGATGTGCCAGTAGGGCACCATAGGGGAGGACACTGTTTAGCCCAGAGATTTCCCAGAAAAGAGGTTCTTGGAGGTAGCAAGACCACCGCACCAATGCACAAACCTATCCGCTCCCGTCTCTGTCAGTGGTCCCAGGTTGGCCCTTACCGTATTTGGGTCAGTATTCTGTAATAACAAATGAACCCCTGACATGGAGTTCCAGTCGAGTGACATTCACCTCGATGATACCAGGGGAAATGAGTCTAAAAGGGAAGGGTTGAATGCCAGCATAGATACCGCATGTCAGATATACTGGGACATTAATATAGATAGATGCACGTGGGTCGAAGGGAAGGGGAAAACCCTAATTGTACGGAAACTTGCACTGTATTCCTTGTGCTTCAGAGGCAAAGAAACGATACTGCTTGGCACCAATGAACATTGTGAAGCAATACTGTACGTACCAGATATGCAATGGGGTACCTCTGTGTTGACGGATCCCTATTGGCAATGTGGAAAGTTTGCCTACACTCAGCTCATCCATGGATGGCGGGGGCTCTGCACCCTCGTAACCATACATACCCGACCCTGGCCATACCTGGAGTAGAGCTATCCGAGTTGTACCAACATGCGCTACAGAAGAAAACAACTCTATTGCACCAGGCTCCAGAAAAAGGAACTGCCGATTTCGTTGGCTGGGCTCAGTACAAGGACATTCCAGAAGAATTCAGACTGTTTTCTGATACTCAAGTAACAGCAGGAGGGGCCATATCTTTCTACACCTTGCAAACGAAGGCGAACGCCCACTGGTTACAAATAAACAGGTGAATGCTACTTTAAATGATCAACAATACTAAGCTTGGCCTAAATGCTATCAAGGAAGAATAAGAGCCATCCGCCTCATGGTGATGCAACAGTATGTGCTGGACTTGATGACCGAGATGAAGGGTGGGGTGTGTGCCAAAATTGGTACGTCCCATTGCACTTTCATCCCCAGAAACAACCTAGAAAACGGGACACTGACTCTAGCCATCCACCAACTGTATCTTCTACAAGCTGGCATGAAGAAGGAGGGAGGTGTCCCTGAGCAGAACTGGTTTATAGACTTATTTTCCTGGATCCCCCCGATGGGTGACCAGATTGTGCCTGCATTGCTTCCCATTGTTCTTTTTCTGCTATTTTTGTGTGGTTTCCTACAAGTGGGGGTTTCCTGCTGTAAAAACGCAGTCCTCAAGTTAGGTAGAATGCCAGTAACTATGGAATAAGTAATAGACACAACAGACATACAACAAACCTCGAATAATGTGACTGTCATGAAGTATGGGGTGAAGGATGTAGTTGAAAATTCAACTAGAGGGCGGAATGTTAATATTGATAAATACGATGTCGATATACACCATGATATATGTACGTGTAATATTGAACTCGCATTGCGGTTGTTTAATTCACTCGATATAACCTCCCCCTCAACCCCGAGTCAGAAATACGTGGTCAGGCAGTCCCTGCGACCCAGACCCAAAGCAAATGATTGACAGATCACCGGTGGGACGGCACTTAACCCTTAGACAAATGTGCGAACAGAAAATCAAGAGGCTGCAGGAGGATCTGAAGGCCCTCCAACTAATCCAAATGGTTCCAACACCCACTAACGACAAAGGACACATTTTAGACCTTATATTTTCAAAAAACAACTCTCACATCATAGTACACGACATAACCCCAGTTCCCTGGTCTGACCACCACCTTATCCTCTTTGGACTACCTAAATACGCCAAACTGGATAAGATTAAGGACGCGCCCTCGGCCTCCAGGTGCTGGTCGAAGCTCAAACCTGAAACCTGGTCAACCATCCTGAAGAACTCTACCCCCAGTTTTGCTGGCTGTCCAGAGGAAGACTACCAGCAGTGGGAAAGATGGATTGACCAGTCACTGGATGCATGTGCCCCACTGGAACAAAGATCTAAGCAAAAACATCAGACTAAGAAAGCTCCATGGTATAACAACCATCTGCTAACTCTGAAAAAACAATGCAAAAGATTGGAAAGGAACTGGAGAAAGGAGTTCAATCCAGACCTTAAAGTGAAATATAAAACCTCTATTAGATTCTATCACAGCGAATTAAAAAAGGCACAGGCTAAATTCTATGAGGATAAAATCTCTCAGGCTCTTAATTCTCCGAAGGAATTATTTAGAGTAGTTAAAACTCTGACCTCCCCTCCTGAAAATAATGGTTCTTCTCAGGCCTCCAAAGAAAGATGCAACGAAATAGCATCCTTCTTTCAAAAGAAAGTGACTGACATTTATAGCCTTTTTGAGAACATCACTGTACCAACACTTGAAGACTTAGATAAGGTCATTGATTCAGCCACAGCCCCAAGCCTATCACATTTCCCTAAACTCAAGGAAGACGCTATCCTCAATCTATTAAAGTCTACTAAATCAGGATCGCCGTTAGACTCCGCACCCCCTCAGGCTCTTCTTAAGGTGACAGAGGTCATACTTCCTCCACTAATGGTGCTACTTAATAAGTCACTAGAATCTGGCATGGTTCCACAACTCTGGAAACATGCTGTAATCAGACCTATTCTGAAAAAACCCCTCCTGGATCCAGACATTCTTAGTAATCTGCGACCTATATCCCTACTCCCCCTCCTCGGTAAACTTGTGGAGAAACATGTCAATCAAACATTAGTCCACTATCTGGAGGAGAATAAACTTCTCCATCCAACGCAGATGGGCTTCCGCGCCCACCATAGCACGGAAACAGCCCTCCTGACTGTTACAGAGGAACTCAAAGCTCTATTAGACAACGGAGGGTCGGCCGCCATTATTTTGCTAGACCTCAGTGCGACCTTTCGATACTGTAAAACATGCCATCCTAATTAATAGATTCAGGGAAATAGGAATCCGAGATATAGCGCTGGACTGGCTTATCTCTTTTTTGGAAGATCTAACCAAGTGATGGAAAAGGACTGCTTTCTGAGCACCTGCCAATCAACTGTGGGGTACCACAGGGTTCTTCCCTTAGCCCTACGTTATTTAATATATATGTGAGACAGCTTGCCAATACCGTGCAGGAGTTTGGCATTTCGGTGGTATCCTACGCTGATGACACCCAGTTAATTGTATCTCTGTCCGACGGTCCCAGCCAGGGAAACCAACAATTGGCTCCCTGCTTGGACAAATTGTCTCACTGGATGTCGAATTGTTGCCTAAAACTGAACGGAGAGAAGACAGAACTAATGATACTAGGGAACACGGCCATACCTAGGCCACGGTATAGTTGGCCTTCTTGTATGGATAATCCACCAGACCCTAAACCAGTTATAAAGAATTTAGGAATTTGGATGGATAGCACCCTTACAATGAACCACCAGGTAAACAAACAGTCGGGAATATGCTTCGGGCTCCTAAGAATAATTAGGAAGATATTGGCCCTCATCCCAGAACAGCTAAGAAAAACTGTCATGCAGTTGATGGAGCAAGGTAAATAAGAAACATTTTGAACCCCCTAATATTAATACTAATAATTAATTCTATTAATTGTTTGAAGACTAATCAACATTTTACGTCTTTATAGACATCTTTTATAAAGGATAACCGCCAATACCTGTTCAAAAGATAACCTACTAACGCTTGTCTACGTGATATAAATAACAACATAATGGTTTGCGTATTAATTAAAATAATGTTGCATGATTTGTGCTATGTAGTAAATCGTATTGTGGCAAAAGTATGCGGATGGTAAGTAAGCATAGCTTTATATGTCGCTTTTGCTAGGTAACACCTAAATGGGGTACGTAGAAAGACGGGTGGGAAACGAAAAGGCTTATTTTCTTTGTTTTAATTATGATTGTGTTTGTTTTCATAATAGTTCTTACGGGCCTGCTAGGCCGAACTGTAAAAATGGCCGCCGAGGCAGATGAGCTAACATGCGCAAGTGCAAAATGGCTTCCAATTGGGAGAAAGCTGTTGCCAATGACACGTGATCCGAAAGTAGAGCCCAGAATGAAAAAGATCAAGGTCACCATGACCTAACACCAAAATGGGTGCCAAAAAAGGGACAGCGAGAGAGCACATGGGAACCAAAAGATGCAACCGTGAATTAACAATGAACTGTTTTAATAAAGATACAAAAGAAGTTACAAATGATGAACTATCAGTCGGATTGGTAATGTCCTAAAACCGTGTGAAAGGACGAAATTAGAAACATTTTCGGAACGGGTTTGAACAAGGAGGGCAATGAGGAGATGCTTGCCACCCCTCCAATGGACCAATTAGCGTGAATCTCGCCCCAAAGATTGAAACATTCCTGTTTAGTAAGCTAGTTTTAGGGTATAAGAGGACCTACTCTTAAGTAGGAGGAGCGCTATTCATACATAATTTTTGAGCACAGAACTTTGACGCTGGAGAATCGCTGCTATTTTCCTTTAGGCCATATTTTTCTTTAAATTTAATTAATTGTTTTTGCTTTTAATTCTGACTGGGAAGGAAGGAGATCGATGCGGACACCTGTATAGGTGGTCCGTCGAGGAGGCCTATTTAGCGAGACAGTCAGTCAGATTTTGGGAATGCTATGCTGTGATCTGCTGTGACGAACTTTAATTTTCCATCTAAAAGGGTATGCATAAATTCTCTGAACTTTATTCTTCTAATCATAATAAATGTATTAAAATGATTAATAAAATGGAGATTTCTCTATGTATTTAATTAATTAGATAAACTTTATTATAATTAAAATTTCGAGTCTGTGATTCTTTAGCTCAATGATTTGGACAAAATATACTCAGAATGATGGAGTACTGGCTTTTCCAGAGAATGGATCGTTTAGCATGGCGATACTTCGAAATTTGAGGGAAAAGATGACCAAGCTTGAGCCAAGACCTAGACCGACACAGTTTGAAGCGTTAGGTGAATGGGAAGACGAGATGTATGAACGAGAAAGGTACAGAGGTGCAAAGAATCATGGTTTTGTTCCTAGAACGTTGTGGGGAGTGCTTCATGAGGACAGAATGAAGCGTTGGAGATATGCTAACATGACAGAAGGGTTGTTTCCAGCTTTCACAGTTGAAGAGAGTACAGGAAAGAAGTGTGTAGAGAAAAAGAAACATGCAGTTACAGAAAGGTACAGGTATGGAGGTAGCGAGACAGAGGATGAATTGCTGGATGATATTTTAAACAGAAACCCACCTCCATATCAACAGAATTCTGCGGTGGTGACACCCAATGCACCGCCAACGGAAACTGGGAGGAATAAAAGTCCAGACCGAAGATACGAGATAAATAGGTCAAATGAACAGCTAAAAACTCCACAAAGTGAAAAATGTGACAGCGATAATGCAGCCGAGTTAGCAAAAACTACAAAAGAATTGACTGAGAAAATAAGAGAGTTAACAATGAACATGGAAGCTGTGACTGTGCCAGTAACAATAGGACCAATAATACCAGTTTTTGAGAATCAGAAAATAGATGAACATTCCTTAGTGATTCCCATGAACTCAAATTTGCAAAGAATGAGAGAAGGGATGGAACTAGAAAATGAAAGGGCAAGAAATTTGGTCAGTTCATATAGACCGAGCCCACCTACTAATCTGACAGTAAACGAGAGCGAGATGAGGAGGACTCCTATGGGAACCGAATCTGCATCAGAAACACCTGAGAGGAATAAAAACTGGATATAAATGAGTAGTACACCTGTAGGTCCCACTCCAGACGAATTAAATGAATGGATGAGAATTCTGCAGAAGAAAGAGACAGAACCAAAACCATTAGATGTAATTAGGCTTAAAATAGATATGGAGGAATTAATTCTAGGGACTATTGGGACGGAAAAACTAAAAACGTACCAAGACGACGAGATAATGTTCTTATGCAAGAGCATTACTTGGAGGGCTAGAAATCTGCATGACAAATGGGAAGAGACAGCGAATGAACTAGGAGTGGAATTTGTGAAGGTCAGGAGTTTACAGAAACCGTATAGGGTAGATTTTTGTGAAAAGGATATAGAAAATCTGAACACATCAGGACGTTTAACACAGATAAAAGAATTTATTGTTTTGCTAAGAAAATGGGGTGATGTGGACAGATGGAGAAGCAGGTGGACTAAAAGGAATGAGAAAACTGACAAGGCGTCTTTAGCTTTTGCGGTGACAGACAAGGAGTCGGTTGTAAGGGAGTATCCCATGAGAGAAACTCCAGGAGGCAGTTATGTACATGTCCCTTGGACCAGACAGGATATATTGTCATTTACAAATGACTTTCCAAAATTGAGAGAAAAACCTGTAGAATGGTACAGACAAGTGGAAAGATTTGTCAAAGTTTCGAAGGTGTTGTGGGTAGATTTGGATGGGTTATTTGACATTGTAGTACCAGCCGATTTATGGACAGAATGCAAAATCACCATTGATTGGCCAACTGTAGAATATCCTAGGGATGCAAAAACAGGAGCGGCAGGACCCGAGGTGATGAGGAAATATGAGCAGGTTATTACTTTCCTGAAAAACAAAATTCCGCCCAAAGAAAATGATTGGGTAAAAATTGACAGAACTACGCAAGAGAGTAAGGAATCTGTACATGCCTACTATGAGAGGCTGCTTTTGGTCTTCAAACAGTACAGCGGTTATGAGACGCTGAATGAGAAGGACATGAGTCATTTTGTATATAGATTTGTTTATGGGTTGAAATCAGAAATAAGCTAAATGATTAAGCAGCATATGATATGCTGGCAGAATAGTACAGTGGACGAGGTGTTGAGGTATGCTAAGTATTGTAGTGATGACATTGAGAGTAGACAGCGTAAATTAAAGGAAAAAGCAATGTGGGCACAAGTGAAAGTTGCAGAAAAACAAGAAGCTCAACTGAATAACCAGGTTAACGAGACCGGACAAAATAAATTCAAACCAAATATAGGTAAAAGAAAAGGCCAAATGAGTATAGAAGAAGCAAAGAAAAAGTGGCCATGCCACAACTGTGGAAAATTAGGGCATTGGAGAAACGAGTGTAAATTTCCTCTAAAAGCTAATGCAGAAAATCAATCATTAAACCCACAGGTGCAGAGTGAGGTGATCCTGGTAACAACAACTGCAGTCAAATGTGCAGGAGTGAAAAACTGGGTGCATGCCAGCCATACTATCAGAGTTCCAGATCCTGAAGCTCGACCTGTAAGTCGACATCTGGAGATATCTGATACCAGTTCAGCATCCGATGCAGAAGAAGAAAGAAACAGGGTTCCAGAACTTGAAGATCGACCTGTAAGTCGACATCTAGAAATATCAGACACCAATTCAGCATCTGATACAGATCTATCAGATTATGGTGAAAAGATAAAGAATAAATGGAAAATTGACATCATAAACGAAGAAACTGAACGAAAAGACAGTGACAGTGAACAGCCAAGCACAAGTTATGGTAAAAATCCTACAGAAATTGTCAAAGCAGACAAGGCAGGGATAGGTTCAAATAGAGAGATAGAAAAATCGGAAGACACTCGAGGAGTAATAGGGACAGATACACAAACAAATTAACAGGGAAATATAGAACCAGATAGAGAGATCAACGAGAATCCGGAAGAACCTCGAGGAGGGATAGAAACAGGTGATCAAAAAGAAAAGACACAGGAAGAAAAGGAGCAAGTCAAAGAAAGTGAAATTATAAAATTCAAAATAAGAGGAAATGAAGTAAGGTCTGAAACAGAATCAGAAGAAAGTGAAGGAGAGAGAAAACAGACTAGGACTAAGAAAAAGAACTTGGAGAGCTGAACCAGAAGAAAATGAAAGTGAACCGAAAAGGCCGAGAAAAGGAGATAATTGGCCCCACGAAGTCAAAAGGTTGAGATACAAAATCATAAAGATAAACAAAGATAATGCAGAACAAGTAAATGAAATAAGTCAAAAGGAACAAGAAAAACAAGGTGGAAAACAATTACAGGAAACAAAAAGAGTAAAGAAAGCTAATTTGAAATATAAGTCACCTGAATGGCTATACATTGCACTGACTGATATCAAAGAAGAAGAAATCACTCACGATAACACCGAAGGAAGCTACAAACAAATGGGTGAAAGAGGAGTGCAACAAGTTGGAAGAAATTAAAAAGAAAAGCCGGACTGGACAATAAAAACCTGAAAAAGACAAGAAAGAGTTCTGAGAAGAACTAAAGAGAGTACCAAACGAGACAAAGTGAGAAAGTAGAGTGGCTGAAACGTCATTCAGAGATGTGGTGACACAATTTTCTGTGCAAATTATACATAGGTAGTAAAACAAGATGGTAGACATAGAGAATAGATGTGCGTTTCTACGTAGATGGTGTAGAATGTGTTTCTTTTGTACAGGTTTATTAATGTTTGTATGGCTCATCTTAGCAATCACCATTCCAATTAGATTAGCTGTAGAAGAAAAGTCCATAGTAGAGAACAAAACAAAGAAGGATAGCATACAGAACACAGCAACACTAGTAGATAGTGCAGAATTACATAAGGATAGATCTATAACAGATTTTTCAAAGAACGTTTTTACAAAATTATTATATGAATATGTAGAAACCATGGATGTAAGAGATTGTTATGTTTGTATGCAATTACCTGCGTCCGTTTCCGAAGGTGTGACCTATCATCACCTTCCTTTGACATATGGAATAACATGTAGTGTCTTAGCTAGTTTATTTTATAAAACAGGTAGATTAGAATATTATTGTACTGACATAAATAAGATTTTTGCAGAAATTCCTATAATTCCTGAATTGAACAAGGTGAAAGTGGCAAAAATGTTTGGTGAATTTTTCTTAGAGAACAAAGAATTGACATTAGATGATGTAGTTAAACATAACCTTACTTGTGAGTTAAAGAAAGAGGAAAAGGTGTTCTTAGAAATGGTAGAAAGCAGAAGAGTAAAATTTCAAAGGAAAGTAGTAGAGGAAGAGATGAAAACACCACTATGGACATTTGAAAGAGAAAGTGATGATAAGAAAAAGACAAATGCAGCTATGACTTTAGATTGGCCCCAACAGGGAAAGTTGTGCATTAGTAGAAATAAAACTAGGTATGACAACTATTTCGTGGGTTCCAGCGGTTGTCGAGACAATTATAAAATTTTAGGAGGATGGGGATTCAAAGGAGGAAAAGATCCAATATTTCCAGGGATCTATTATATTTGTGGGAACAGGGCTTACTACAGGTTGCCGGACCATTGGTATGGGTCTTGCTACTTAGGCCTGGTCTTTCCAAAAATCTTTCATGTAGATAGAGAAGAAAAAGGAACACACGAGATGGGTGCAACATTCACACGTAGAAAAAGGGAAAGTTTTTCAGAAATAGTGGGTGACATTTTTGGAGCAATAATACCAGCAGTGGGAATATCTTTGAATGCATTTAAAATTCGGAAATTATCCACAGTAGTAGATCGTTTATCAACGAATACTGCTGGAGGGTTCTTGATGGTAAATACCGAGATGGTTGCCATGAGAACTATGGTAATGCAAAATCGATTTGCCCTTGACATTCTTTTGGCAAAAGAGGGAGGAGTCTGTGGAATGCTGAAAGTCCAACATTGTTGTACTTACATTCCAGATAAAAGTGAAAATATACAAAAGTATATAAATAATATTACAAATTTGCACAAAGAACTTGTTCCACTGGAGGTTGAAATGCTTGGGAGAAACTTGGTAAGAGTTTTTCCTCAATACCAAAATGGTTCACTGAAATAGGTAGTTCTATTGTAGGGAAAGTTTTGATATCAGCAACATTAGTAATTTTAGGAGTGTTATTATTGAAATTTGTTATCATATGTATTAAAAGGAGAAAAAGACAAAACAAAATGAAAAGAGAAAATAAGATAAATAAAGAGAACGAGAATTAGGTGAAATAGAACTAGAAGAACTAAAAGGCAGTATGTATGAAAGAACAAAGACAAGATGAAAGGGATACAGATGTGTGAAAACTAACAAGAAGCAAATGGACAAGAAACAATGCTATCAGTAAAATTGAGTAACATGGGTTTTGTGGTGATATTAAAAATCACCAGAGGGGGAGTTGATGGAGCAAGGTAAATAAGAAAAATGTTGAACCCTCTAATATTAATACTAATAATTAATTCTATTAATTGTTTGAAGACTAATCAACATTTTACGTCTTTATAGACATCTTTTATAAAGGATAACCACCAATACCTGTTCAAAAGATAACCTAGTCACGCTTGTCTACGTGATATAAATAATAACAATGGTTTGCGTATTAATTAAAATAATGTTGCATGATTTGTGCTATGTAGTAAATCGTATTGTGGCAAAAGTATGCGGATGGTAAGTAAGCATAGCTTTATATGTCGCTTTTGCTAGGTAACACCTAAATGGGGTACGTAGAAAGACGGGTGGGAAACGAAAAGGCTTATTTTCTTTGTTTTAATTATGATTGTGTTTGTTTTCATAATAGTTCGTACGGGCCTGCTAGGCTGCACTGTAAAAATGGCCGCCGAGGCAGATGAGCTAAAATGCGCAAGTGCAAAATGGCTTCCAATTAGGAGAAAGCTGTTGCCAATGACACGTGATCCGAAAGTAGAGCCCAGAATGAAAAAGATCAAGGTCACCATGACCCAACACCAGAATGGGTGCCAAAAAAGGGACAGCGAGAGAGCACATGGGAACCAAAAGATGCAACCGTGAATTAACAATGAACTGTTTTAATAAAGATACAAAAGAAGTTACAAATGATGAACTATCAGTCGGATTGGTAATGTCCTAAAACTGTGTGAAAGGACGAAATTATAAACATTTTCGGAACTGGTTTGAACAAGGAGGGCAATGAGGAGATGCTTGCCACCCTCCAATGGACCAATTAGCGTGAATCTCGCCCCAAAGATTGAAACATTCCTGTTTAGTAAGCTAGTTTTAGGGTATAAGAGGACCTACTCTTAAGTAGGAGGAGCGCTATTCATACATAATTTTTGAGCACAGAACTTTGACGCTGGAGAATCGCTGCTATTTTCCTTTAGGCTATATTTTTCTTTAAATTTAATTAATTGTTTTTGCTTTTAATTCTGACTGGGAAGGAAGGAGGTCGATGCGGAAACCTGTATAGGTGGTCCGTCGAGGAGGCCTGTTTAGCGAGACAGTGAGTCAGATTTTGGGAATGCTATGCTGTGATCTGCTGTGACGAACTTTATTTTTCAATCTAAAAGGGTATGCATAAATTCTCTGAACTTTATTCTTCTAATGATAATAAATGTATTAAAATGATTAATAAAATGAAGATTTCTCTATGCATTTAATTAATTAGATAAACTTTATTATAATTAAAATTTCGAGTCTGTAATTCTTTAGCTCAATGATAAATGCAAATGTTTAATAGGTTAAAGTGATTGAGCTGGTCTTAATCACCATCAACTGATTCCTACTAGTTGGTCCATCGACCAATGAACGGAATACCTTTTGGTGTTTTGGAATTTGACAGGATTAAAATCTAATTATGTATGATGTTTAAACAGTTATCTTGTCAACAGTAAAAAGGTATCCCGTTCCCTTCCAGCATTCATCATAGCTTTCTCTCCTAGGTAGTAGTGGATGAGATCCAGGGAATATTTGAGTGAGTGAATGTATATGCGGTGTTATGGGCCCCGTTGTCATATTGGTATAGTTGTGGAAAAAGGAGTGTTTCCGACCTGGATGTTATGTCCATAGGAGAGGAAAATATATTAGTCGCGCTGGATCACAGTCACTTATAGTCTTGCACCTGGACTATGGCAACTCTCTTTACCTAGGCTCTCCAAAGTATGTGATAAAGAGACTTCAGGTGGTGCAGGACAGCAAGGGTCCTGCTCAAGCTTCCTTGCCATGTCTCTGCCAGAGAATCTCTTAAACAACTCCACTGGCGGCCAATCGCCGCAAGAGTCAGGTTCAAATCCCTATGCATCACTCACAGGGCAATAAATAACAAAGGCCCGGAAAAACTCAGAAACTTGATATCCACCTACGCGCCCTCTAGATTACTAAGATCCTCCCATCTACACCTCCTCCGCACTACCTGAGTCAAAAGAACTAGATGGGGATGAAGATCCTTCGCACACTTGATTCCAAAGTTGTGGAACAAGCTACCATCCGAGTTAAGAGCACTGGAAAATGAACTTACATTCAGGAAAAACTCAAAACCTGGCTGTTTTCCATCAGTCACTGATGGCTACCAACCGCAATCCAGCACTCCTCACTAGCGCTGGGAAGCCCCCGGGCAGCCATGCGCTCTCTAAGTCCTGAAACTAGAAACTAAAACCCAGATCAATCCCACAGATAGGTAGCGACACCACAATGGTCTAAAGAGATTGGCCCCCAATAAAACATGTTTGGCCTGAGGGCGTGTGTTCCGAAAACACCATAAAGTCAGATGCCACAATAAGTTAGGAACACTCAGCCAATCAGAACACAGCATGCACACTGCAAGCAGTGATCACGCGCTCCTCATGTCGGACAACTGGAAACAGTCCTACTAGCTCCGCATTGTGTCTACGCAGGGTCGAGACCCACCTGTGTTTCTTATGAAGTGACCAGATTTTTTACTCCGTGACTAGGCCCAGATTCCTGTTCTAAAAGGAATGCATAAATCGCTTTATTACACTTTGTGAAATGTATAAAAAGATGGCCAAAACCAATGTACTTTGAGACAGTCTTCAGACCCCGACTCTGTTGCCTTCTCTCCCGGCCAGTGCGTTTAATTAAACCAACTGTTCCTGTTTTGCCAAACGCCTCTTGGCTTTAATTTTTTCATGGTAAATTCATATTTGGGAAACAGTGGTGTGTGTTAGAGTGGCGTGTCAGAGTGTCTTCTGGCCTTCATAGACTTATCCAGTGTGTTTGATACTGTCTATCGTGACAGATTGTGGAGTATGATGGGTGATATGGGGGTGGAGAAACCCCTAGTTGTCCTGCTGCGAAGGTTACACTCTAACACCATGGTTAAAATATGCTATGGCACTGATGACAAGAGGTCGAAATCACAGGAGGGTAACTGTTCCTGTAGAAGGATGCTAACCTAATAGGCAGCGGAAGGTGTAGATGAAACAGGATGTTGGTAGTGATTCATCTAAAATAGATGAATATTACGTTGGATGGAAAAGAATGTATATAGCGGGGTAATTCCTCAAACCTGAAGAGTTGCCCTCACACACCCGTTAAGGTGTCATGCTTCATCATAGGGCGTTTTTGCTCGCCGTGGGGTTGGCGCTGCAGTCTTCCACGGGCCCCGCGAGAGGGCTCTTTGACGGAGATCTTTTAAAAAGGGACGCCGTAGTGGGGAGTGCGGGTGTGTGGGGTAAATGTGTAGGTGAATTAAAAATATCGTAACGGTACCCCTAACAGTATTTATTCTTGGATCCGTTCGGTATGATTAAAAGCAGGAAAAAGAACTCGGCTCCCTTCCTCCAGTGAGGAGGGTCAGTTCAATTTTCAAAGAGTATGTAGTGACAAAGGTCATGGGTCGACATGTTTCACGCCCTAATGGACCCTGCTGGATCCTTGGCGTTTCATCAGGACCGAAAAAAAGTGAAAAGTGCAGAATTAAAATTCAAATCAGACAAGGGTGAAGCAGACGAGGGTAGGTGCAAATGCCATACCTCCGAAGGTCAATGTAACCTTTTGGGACGCCTGCTTCCCCCTTTGAGGCATCCCCGTGTACTGTTTGGGGTTGGATTAATACGTTGGAGTGGTTCTGAACGACTGTTCCCATCAACAAAGACCACTCACCTGACTCAGGTTTATATAACAGGGTGTATTATTCCCTTTGACCCCTGTTTGATTTGAATTTTAATACTGCACTTTTCACTTTTTTTGGGTCCTGATGAAACACCAAGGATCCAGCAGGGTCCATTAGGGCGTGAAACATGTCGACCCCATGACCTTTATCACTACTCACTCTTTGAAAATTGAACTGACTCTTCTCACTGGAGGAAGGGCGCCAGAGTTCTTTTTCCTGCTTTTAATCATACCGAACATATCCAAGAATAAATACTGTTAGGGGTACCGTTACGATATTTTTAATTACCTGCACACTTACCCCACACACCCACACTCATCACTACGGCGTTCCTCTTAAAAGATCTCCGTCAAAGAGCCCTCTCGCGGGGCCCGTGGGGGACTGCAGCGCCAACCCCACGAGGAGCAAAAACACCCTATGATGAAGTATGACACATTAACGGGTGTGTGAGGGCAACTCTTCAAATTTGAGGAATTTCCCCGCTATATACATTCTTTTCCATCCAACCTAATATTCATCTATTTTAGATGAATCACTACCAACCTCCTGTTTCATCTACACCTTCCGCTGCCTATTAGGTTAGCATCCTTCTGCAGGAACAGTTACCCTCCAGTGATTTCGACTTTTTGTCTTGGGAGCACGGGTACTGGACCTCCTTTCTTAGCTCCCCGTCCCTCTCTCTGTGCATTCGACTGATGGCAAGAGAACAAATTCAATTTTTTCGATGGAGGGGGTCCGTCAAGGCTGTATATTGGACCCTTTTGTTATTTCTTGTTTACACAAATGGCTTAGAGGTGCATTTACCGCAAAAGGAACTGGATTACGCGAAGATCGGTAAAAACTTAGTTACAATACTACTCTACGCAAACGATGCTGTCCTTCTTGCAAGGACAGCTATGAGCCTCCAGAGATCTTTAGATGCCTTTGTAGATTTTATGTCATCCATTGATTTAAAGTGAATTACAAAAAGTCTTACGTCATGGTGTGTGGTCCCAAGCTAATAAAGTCGAAATCTTTTGTTGTGCAGGGCAATTGGATCAATAAATGTCCAAAAATGCTCTTATCTAGGGCTCCTTTTCAACACACAGCTATTGTGGGATCCTCTGTTGACTCTAAGGCCACAGCAGACGATCAGAGCAATGGAGGAACTCTTACGTTTTGCAGCTAAATTGGGCCAGATGGCTGGTAAAGAAATGACCACACTTTACAAAGCAAAATGCCTCTCAAACGTTACCTATGGGGCTGGAGTGTGGGGCTAGAGCACCTGCAGAAAGCTTCAAACAGTGGAGAACAAATTTATTAGAAAGCTCTGGATGGTTCCCAAGAGTGCATCAACGCCTTTTTGTCACTCGGAACTGGGCTTGGAGTGCATTGAGGATCGCATTGGTCTCACCCCTCTGTTGCTATGGGCCAAAATCTGGCTTTCACCAGAGCTAGACTTTTCAAGATCTATTATTATGGACTGTCTTTCCATGTCCACTGCTGAGAGGATCCCGTGGCTTGGCTATCTGAAACGCGTTTTCAGTGAACTGGGTTTAACAGAGTTTTTTGATGATCGTCTTAAAATGACTTCAAGTGAACCTCTAATCAGGTACACATATTTTTCCAAGGGCAATCGCATACCATCAGCAGCTATTGAACCAGCAAATCCTCCGAGTATGGGGTATGGGCAATGCTAGCTCCTCCACAAATCAGCTGCAACCTTATCTATCCTTTTTTTTTTTTTTTTGGAGTCGCAATATAGATTTTTATCTTACGAGGTTCCACTTGGGTACGGTGCATTTCCAGGTAGCTTTCCCAACCAAGGTGGATGGTCTGATAATTTCTCGCCTTGTCCTTGTGATAATGTGGCGAAACAATCTACTCTGCATCTTGTCCTGTTTTGTGCATTTTATAAAATTTTGAGATACAAATTTTTGCTTCCGATATTGAGGCCTCGCCATCCCTGTTCTTATAGAGAAGGTTTTAGCTATTTATATTTGCTTGACTCCATTGATATCTGCGCTGCCATTTTAAATTTTATAAGAGGAGCACTTAAAATATGAAAGTGATAGGGATAAATGAGCTCATCAAAAAGTAGCATATGTAGTTACTATTTTCTGTTTTTAAACAAAAAAGAAAAAAAAGAAAACTTTAAATCTGCACATTCACTTTATCTATTCTGCAGCGTGTTAACTGATGCACTTGTATTTATGAGAGAAATGATGAGAAATGAACGTTGGAACTGACTTATTCTGGGCCGCCAGCTCTGCTTTTCATTTACCTATTTGCATTATCTATTGCTCCTATTGATTTAGTTATGTTTTAACGAAATTATGTATTTTTGTTCTTTATATTCTTATTGAATGTTAATTGTCTGCTTTTATGATTTGTCTGCCAAATCATGTAAAGTTTTATGATGATGGTGTCTTACAGTGAAGGGGCGTAAAGTGGACTGTCAGAGTGGAGTAGTGTGTCGCAGAGGTGCATAGAGTGGAGTACAGTGTTGTATAGTGGAGTGGCGTAGAGGGGCGCAGAGTGTCATACATTGGAGTGGCATAGAGTGGAGTCATAGAGTGTTGTGTCATAGTGGGCAGTAAAGTGGAATGTCATGGAGTGGCGTGTCGTAGAGTGGAGTGGCATGTCGGGGAGTGGAGTGGCATGTCGGGGAGTGGAGTGGCATGTCGGGGAGTGGAGTGGCATGTCGGGGAGTGGAGTGGCATGTCGGGAGTGGAGTGGCATGTCGGGGAGTGGAGTGGCATGTCGGGCAGTGGAGTGGCATGTCGGGGAGTGGAGTGGCATGTCGGAGAGCGGAGTGGCATGTCGGAGAGTGGAGTGGCATGTCGGAGAGTGGAGTGGCATGTCGGAGAGAGGAGTGGCATGTCGGAGAGAGGAGTGGCATGTCGGAGAGAGGAGTGGCATGTCGGAGAGAGAAGTGGCATGTCGGAGAGAGGAGTGGAACGTCATGGAGTGGAGTGGAACGTCATGGAGTGGAGTGGCATGTCATGGAGTGGAGTGGCAAGTCGTGGAGTGGCATGTTGTGTAGTGGAGTGGCGTGGAGCACTGTAGACTTGATTTGCTCGTCATAGAGTGAGTGGTGTGTCAGTGTGGTTTAGCGGGGAGCATACAGTGGAGTGGACTGTTCTAGAGGAGAGTGGCATGGAGCAAAGTTGAGTGAGTGGCGTGGAGTGGCGTAGAGAAGCATAGAACGGAGTAGATGAAAGGAGTGGAGTGACATGTCGTAGAGTAGAATGGAGTGGCAGAGTGGCGTGTTGTGCAGTGTCTTGGAGTGGAGTGATGTGACGTGGAGTGGCGTGGTGTCAAGAGAAGTAGATGAGAGGAGTGGAGTGGCGTAGAGAGGAGTGGCTTGTCAGTAAAGTGGAACTGCGTGTCAGAGTAAAGTGGGTTGGTGTGTCAGAGTACAGTGGAGTAGCATGTCAGAGTAGAGTGGAGTGGCATAGAATGGAGTGGCATTGAGTATAGTGGAGTGGCGTGTTGTGGAGCAGCGTGTTAGAGTGGCGTGTTGCACTGTGTCTTAAGAGTGGATGGGCGTAAAGCGAGTGTTGTAGAGTAGAGTGGCATGTCGTAGAGTGGAGTGGCGCATCATAGAGTGAAGAAGCGTGTCAGAGTGGAGTGGCATACAGTGCAGTGGGATGCTGTATAGTGGAGTGGCGTGTCATAGGGTGGAGTGACGTGTAGCTCAATGGAGGACAGTGGAGTGGCATAGAGTTTAGTGGCATAGAGTGGAGTGTCATACAGTGTTGTGTCGTCCAGTGTTGTGCTGAGTGTTGTGCCGTTGAGTGTCATGGCATCGAGTATTGTGTCGTTGAGTGCTTTGTCAGAGTGTTGTGGGGTACACTGGAGTGGGGTAGAGTGGAGCTGCGTGTCGTAGAGTGGAGTGGCGTGTCATACAGTGGAGTAGAGCGTTGTAGAGTGAAGTGTTGTGGAGTAGAGTGTAGTAGCAAAGTGGAGTAAAGTGGAGTGTCAGAGTGGAATGTGATATACGGTGTGTTACAGTGGAGTGGCATAGAGTGGAATAAAGTGGTGAAGGGGGACTTGCGTAGAATGTCGTACAGTGGAGTACAATGTTATAGAGTGGTATACAGTGGAGTAGAGCCGAGGAGAATGGAGTAGAGTAAGTGGCATAGAGTGGAGTAGAATGGAGTGGCATGTCAGAGTGGAGTGGTGTGTCATAGAGTGGCATGTTGTACAGTGTCTTGGAGTGGAAGGGCATAGAGTGGAGTGGCGTACAATGAAATGCCATGTCTTAGAGTGGAATGGTGTGTCGTAGAGTGGAATAGAATGGATTAGAGTGCAGGGGTAAAGAGTAGAGTGTTGTAGCGTGGAGTAGAGCGTAGTGCTATAGAATAGAATGGAGCGGCATGTCAGAGTGAAGTGTCAGAGTGGAGTACATTGGGGTAGAGTGGAGGGATACACAGTAGAGTGTTGTAGAGGGGGGTGGTATATTGTGTCATGGAGTAGAGTGGAATGGCGTGTCATAGAGTGGCATGTTGTACAGTGTGTTAGAGTGGAGTTGTGGGGAGTGGCAAGTGCTAGAGTGGAGTGTCGCTGAGCGTCTTTTGTCATATATACTTTTTTGGGTTTGACTTCAATAGGTAATGGGGATTTGAGTGGCGTGTCGTACTGTAGAACAGAATACTGTGGCATAGAGTGGCATTTTGTAGTCTTTTAGAGTGGAGGAGCGTCGAGTGGAGTGGCTTACAGCCGAGTGGCATGTTGTTAAGTGGAGTGGCATGTTGTACAGGGCAGTGGCGTATCGAGAGTGGAGTGACCTAGAGCAAAGTGGAGTGAGCAAGAGCAGAGTGGCATGTCAGAGTGGTGTCACGTACAGCAGAGTGGTGTGTCATAGAGTGAAGTGGTGTGCTGTAGAGTGGAATGGTGTGTCGAACAGTGGAGTGGTGTAGTGTGTCGTGGAGTGTCATTTGCCTTTTCCATCAACTTTTAAGACAGACTTGGCAGCAAAATGACTGAGTTCTTGGTTTTCTATACATGATATACCTAATTACTTTGTTTTTAAGCTACAGGAAGAAATAAGAGACTTTTACCAAAGTGTGAATAGTTAGGGAAAAATATTTTGATTGTTGTATATATTTTTTAGAAAAGGTAACAGAGTACTACGGTAGTATCTTGGAAGTACCGGGGTACTTCTTAAAAGAGAAAAAAGATTTATGACAAACAATAAAATAATTTGTTATTGTTGTTTATTACAGTTTTATAGTTTGTCATAGATCCTTTGTTTTTTTGAAACCTCAAAAGGTACTGCAGTACTTTCTAGATTGGACTGCGGTACTCCGTTACCTTTTTAAAAAATATGTAGAGCAATAAAAATACTATTCACACTTTTGCCATGTGCCTCTTGTCTTCCTATAAGTGAAAAAACATAGTATTAATGTATATCTGTCGTACAAACCCAAAACACAGCCAAAAAGTGTTAGACAGATGTAGGGGAAAAATGGCTGAGTTCTTGGTTTCAACGTAAGATAAAGCTTATTACTATTTTTTTTAACCTATAGTAAGAAATGAGGCACTTTACCAAAGTTGGAATAGTTAGGGAATTTATTTTAATTGTTTTTTATATTTTTTAAAAGGTAAAGGAGTATTGCGGTACTATCTAGGGGTACCGTTGTATGTATTAAAATCATTTTTATTTTTTTTAAAGGTTTAACAGAAACAAAAAAAAATTTTTATTGATGTTTATGATTTTTTATTGTTTGTCATAAATCCCTTCATTTCAAAACATCCCGCCGTATTTCCTATATAGTACCGCGGTACTCCACAACCTTTTTAGAAATATATAGCACAATAAAAATAATTTTCCTTAACTATTCACACTTTTGTAAAGTGCCTCATACATATTAGGACCATCATTACCCTGTAGTGAGACACTTCTCCAAAGAACAATTTTTTTATGCTATTGACACAATACCATCTGTGACAAGGGGAGGGGATCGAGAAGAGTCCCTTCGCAGGTTGAAATCTAAATACATTATTAAATTAGAAACTAAGATTCTGTATGGATTGAACACGGAGGAGGAGCTCAATGTCCATCTAGGATGATCTTGCAATAAATTTAGAGTGACTTTTCAATGTATGATATTTACATTTTTTTATTCTGACAGTATGGTTGTGATTTTAATGGTTTCACGTTTTTACACAGGTGGTTGCTGGGGACCCATGATGGATATCAAGGATCTGCATAAGTTAAGCTTCCCATTGATTTTGTTTGTCTCACACTTATGGCCAATAATATACCCACTTTGGCCTTATTGTTTTATTTTGTACAAGTTTGGTTTGCAATCATAAAATATGCTATATGAATTGTTATGACTAAGTATATATTCAGCATTAATTTGACATTGTGGTTGTCATTACACTGAGGTTTACCTACCTGAGTGGAACCATTCAGATCATCTAATCACATAATTCATGTATGAAGTGTTGAGAGAAGAACAAGTTCATATACCAAGTAGATGCTACAATACTTGGATGTAGCCTGTGGTGATAGACACATATTTCCAGCTTATCAGATGCATGATATCTGGTATGGACGATGAGGAGGCTATTTTCAGTCCACCAACAGCGATACATATATGTTTATATGTGTTCTTTTGTCCAATCGGTGTCAGCAGTTGGTATATAGTGGTCTATATGCACACATAATGTGTGATGACAAATGTATTCTGAATGGCAACGATATACCTGTTTGCATAATGAGTACTTATTTATGCTCCTCTTTGAAACTAGGATCACTATAATGGATTGTAATAATTAATTTAATATAATCTAGGTAAAAGTTACTCATTATGAACTTATTACTTTTAGACTATAGAGAGCATATAGATATAAAGCAGTCAAAGATGGCGCTGATTTTACTGCCTGAATGACACTGTTATTGTGACTGTTATTTCTTTCTATAGACTTTGTTCTTAAAATGTACTTGTACACTATGGTGGTTACTCGTGAACAAGACTGAGACGTGGCTGAAACGAGTTGAGATACTGACGGACTAAATCTTGTGACACAATCAGTTATGGAATGCATATATTATGCTTCTACGAAGGGTGGATGCTTTTGTGTGCGTATATATATATATATATATATATATATATATATATATATGTATATATATATTCCTCCAAAAACTGCTCAAAATTAAGAGAACAGGGCCAGCACAGCAGAGGATCCCATAGCATCTGTTTATTTACACAGCATGGTTTGCAGGTAATGCATTTCGGCCGCGAAACCGGCTTTTTTCACTCAAAACGGGCGCTGTATGAAATTCACCATATATATATTCTCTGAAGTAGTACATGTGATGTATAAACACAGAAGAATGCTACCAGTGTAGCTGCCCTCCGTATGGACACATGAATGACTATTAAACTCCATTATCGCTATTACACAAGCAGAACATTATGCAAGTGCATTAAGGGCCAGATGTATCAATGATTTGACCCATTCTCTGTCTATTGGGAATATATATATATATATATATATATATATATACACACACATACATACATACACACACACACTAACATATATACATACATATCTTTGTGAGATCTGCACTGCAAATCCAGAACTG
The DNA here is from genome assembly GCA_963921515.1 of Calotriton arnoldi. Lineage (NCBI taxonomy): Eukaryota > Metazoa > Chordata > Amphibia > Caudata > Salamandridae > Calotriton > Calotriton arnoldi. The sequence goes on from CAWUFW010000230.1 coordinate 1,886,018, forward strand.
CTGTAAATAATATAGTTCCACATTGGCTCTGTAGATCCAACAAGTCTTGGAGGGTATTGTATTTGCTCAGCAGCTTAAAAAAAGATAGAAGGCTTAGTGCTGAAATGCGAATGGTATCTAAGCGCATGGAGACTGCAAGGAGGGCCTGGCATTCCCCCAGGTTCTTCTGCAAATGGTGAAAGGTTATATGCAGCAGCTTCAGGAGGTAAGTGTGTTCAGCATTAGGCTTGTTTAAAGGCCTTGCCTTGCAAATAGAGCCAGATCAGCAAGTCAGAATTGTGTTTCAAAATGACTTGGTGCATGATGTGATAAAAGTCCACACTGTGTTCATCTTCAGGCCATGCAGAGAAAATTCAGGGAGCATCGGGGTCAGTGTATATAATTTAAAAAAACCTAAAATAAAATATTTGTTGCAGGGAAAAAATAATGTTTGTTATAAAAAGAAAATAAAGAGAATACCTTACAAAATGTCAATCAGATGTGGTAGGTCATGAGTAGTGCAAAGGGTGGGGTGTAGATGGTTACAATGCAAAATCAAAAAAAAGGGGGGGGAAAAGCACCTTTTGGGGTAAGCAACATAACCACAGTGTCAACAAAGACTAATTCTAGGCTACTCAGATGATGTCACAGGTGACATCACAAATCATGTTACAGATTACATCACAAATGACATCCTCAATGATATTACATCACAAGTCTTTCCCCTTATAGTCAAATTAGCAATCTTACCACAATGGATTTGTAAAGCTGTAATGAAAATAGATACATTGGCTGGAACATAGAGAACACCCTCAACAAGACCTGGGAGTCTTTACAGAAACATATGGCCAACAGAAAACAAAAATCTGTAAAATAGCCCCATCACAAAAGTACATTGATCTTTCACATAGTGCAACCACTTTTTGTTTACCTATTTTCTCTCATTTCTATAAAGTATCAGTCAACATAACTGATTGCTAAGTATTAATGATGGACCACTTTTACATTAAATAGACAGGAAGAATAAGTTACTTACCTTTGGTAATGCTCTTTCTGGTGGATACTATATCTAACTGCAAATTCCTCACCCTTAAAATATCCCCAGCAGCCAGACTGGATCAGCATAGCCCCTGTACACCAGTAGGTGACGCTGTGTGCTGCACATAGACTCTGCTACACTGCAGAAGAGATGCCTGTGGGCAGCATTTAGGGGCCACCCTAGCATGGTGATGCCAGTTTCTGTAGGCACCTTAACACACAGAGCCCAAACAACCAATCAGTTGTGCCAGTGCGCAGAGCTCTAATTTGGGATCTTTTAAATGGAATTGATTCCATTCCACCGAAAGGGGAATATGGGAGGGTCAGTGCAGGATCTACGGTTAGACAGAGTCTCTACCTGAAAGAGTGTTTCCGAAGGTAAGTGACTTGTTCTTTTGCTGGTTACTTTTAACTGCAGATTCTCGACCTTTAGAATAGATACCAAAGCTGTATTACCCTCAGTAGTGGGTCTGTGAAATGACTCAGTCCAAAACGTCCTGCAGGACTGAAAGGCCTAAATGTCCTTCCCATTGGTCCTGGTTGTCAAGGCAGTAGTGCTAGGTGAATGTGTGCATTGATGCCCACGTTGCAGCTAGACAAATATTTAGGATGGGCACTCTGAGTGCAAAAGCAGTGGTAGCAGCCTTTGCCCTGGTGAAATGGGCCCTCCATTCTGAAGGTTGCTCTTTGGCCATTGCATATCAGATATTGGTGCAGGGGAATACTCACATGGACAAAGTTCTTTTCTGTACTGACTTCTTCTTTGCCTCAGAGAACCCAAAAAGATTGTCCACCTGATGGTCTTTGGTATGATTGATGTAAAAACGAAGTGCTCCACAATAGTTCCGATCGCTGTGCCTGACCGTATGACCTGGCTATTTTAAATGATTTGTGCCAAATTGTTACGGAGGTTCTCTCGGACTGCTCGCTAGATTTCTGAGACCATGTCCCATAATGCAGAGGAGTATCTACCCAGCAAGCAGCTTGCATTGGTGGGGAAAGAATTCAGGTTAATTCTACTAGTGGAGGCCAGTTCTACCAGGCTCTCAGGGGTGGGATGGTGTTTTAGAAAAGCAGGGTCACTCAGAGCTGGTTTGTGACAACATGCCATCTGTCGTTTTACGGGTGGGCAGGAGCAAGGCTTGGCCCAAGTGCCCAGGAGGGTATTAGTTAGGGCTTCATTGAATGGCAGTGGGATTGTCTGGGTTGCAGCACCTCTGTGAGTACATTTGTCTTTAAGTCAACAGAAGGCAAGTGTAGATCTAAGACCTTGGCTACCCGCATAATTACCATGGCGAATGAAGCAGACACTTCTGTGGAAGGACCAGGGGGAGAGGCCAGTCCTTTGTCAGGGGATGTGTCCTGCCCACTCACCTCTTGCAGGTTCAGATACATTTTGTTATCATATCGTGGGGAGAATGCGTCCCCACCATCGCCATCATCCCAAAGACTGGTTGGCTCTGGTTAGAGTCCTAGGCGAATAGGTGTTGGAGTACTGGGGTAAGGGGAGCTGCTAGGTAACGGCACTGTTTTATCAGAGTGCATGAGGGCCAGAAGTGAAAGTATAGAGCTCAAGAGCAGCTGAGGTCAAGACGAACTCCGCTAAGAGTCGGACAGGACAATGTGATCGCCGTCTATCAGCGACGTTGGTGCTAGAGTCGACGGCACAGGAAACAGCATGGATCATGGTGCTGGTCAAGAAGGCTGATCTGAAGCTGAAGCAGGATCTTTACAGAGGGTGCAAAGGGCAGACCCGCTAGCGGTAACCTGAATGGTGGCCTCTGCGAATCAATGAGGTCCGAATGCATCCAAGAGGAAACAGGTAGGGAACCGAAGATGCAGAGCATGGCCTCGACCTGTTGCAGCGTTGTCGACAGACCAGGGTGATTGGGGTGCATCCAGATCAGTTGCAGAATCGGTGCATCAGTTAGGGACCATAAGTGAGACTGTGGGACATCGGGACATCCTCGCAAGGTGGAAAATAGCGAGGCTGGGATGAGGCCCACTTAGAATTTTTGCACTTTTTCTTTGATTTTGGCTTGTCTGAAGACTTGGCCTTGATGACAACCCGTTGCAGGACCAGCCCCAGGTCCGTGTCCTTGACTCCGAATGGGATCAAGCTTTACACAACTTCTGACAGGGCTTAGCAACGTAGAGTTAGGCTTCATGTTCCCGAATTGACTAGGGTGCCTTAGGGCACACTGCTCACACGACTGAGTCAAAGCCCAATCCCAAACACCAAAGACGCATTTATTAGGGATCTGTCACAGACATTTGTTTGCGACAGTCTCTAAAGGTTTAAACCCTGTAGTAGGAGGAGATATGTTCCCTTGCACAATTGTAGGAAATTTAGAAAAAAGTGCCCGCAAAAGACAAGAAAAAAGTATGGGCTAGCCCTTGGTCTGCGTACAAAGGCGCAAAAAAGAAAGGATCTAACTTCAGTGTGCTTTGGTGGTGCCTATATGTGGCTCCAGTCATCACTTGTGGGGTGGAGCAGAGTTGACCCAGAGTCACACAACGCAACATAATGGTTCCAGCCTGGTGCCTGAGGGATATTCTAAAGGTGAGGAATCTGATGTTAGAAGCATCATTCAGAAACATAAAATAGATGTTCATTTTACCAAACGATATTCAATACCACCAACAAGTCAGTAAAAAGGTGGCATAACACTAATGAAGATGAATGTAAAATGCATGACGTTTACTAGCACCACTAAAAGAAAGTATCAGTTATCTCTTCAGTGAGAATTTGCTCTACCTGGGCCAGCCGCTGCTGGCTCTCTGCATCTCCGGGGGCCACCAGGGCTTGCTTGGCCTCATGTATAAGCATGGCAGAGCCCTCCATTACATCTCTTGCTGAGTCTAACATGGCGTTGGCAGCCTGTGGGTCATCTGTGGAGGCTGCCACTCCTCGAGCTGCTTGAGCCAGGGTCTTCAGAGCTTGAGCTGTCTCTCGAGCTGCAACACCTATGACAACAGACATTTTTTGTACTTTCAATCAGTGCAGAGTTTGTACTCAATTCTGAAAATCGATATTCAGGTGTGGTTCCAAAGAGGGTAGATCCCCATGTATATTATGCTGCAAGAAATATAAGTCCAGACCTGTGTTAAAGAAAATCATATCAAGATCATTTCCAGTGATCGTGGCCAAGAGAAGGAAGAATAGATATTTCTTTAGCAACTACTGAGGTAGAAGTGTAACTATGTGATATGTATGATGTTGGTTGAATTCTATGTAATGAAAACATGTTAAAAACAACCTTCTCACCAGGCTTCATCTCCACTGTAAGCTAACACCGTTTACCTGTATAGTGTTCATTGCCTTGGGCTGCACATGTTAGCAACTGGGCCATTGATGAGCCAACAGCTTTGGAGGTACTACCCAGATCTTGAGCACATTTCTCTAGCTGTAAAGAGATAAAACGTACATTAACCCTACAAGAATAAACAAAAGTACATTACATAAATGATGGTGTTGAAAGGGTTATGATTTTCCCTAACTCCTATATTTCCGATTTGTCCATGAAGCATTTACAGATGTTTTATTTTTTTATTTAGAAGTGTGTTCAGCAGAAAGCCCTTTTGGCATTTTAGTGGTGTTCTTGCGCAATGCAGGTTTGTGTGAACCATAGGCTAACATGTGCAATTAATGGTCCACTCCGATTCAGTATTGGTATCAGTAGGTTCATGCATCCTTGGAGAAACATGCCTTTGAAGTTAGTGAAAAAGGGATTGAGATCACGTTTCTTAAGTTCAGCCCCCTTGTTCCCCAAGGAATGGGGAACATTTAAGCATGTGAATCTATAAAAGGTCCAATGCTTGGCAAGCTACAGCACCTTCAGAAACTGCTCTATCACTACTGGGCATGGTAGGTGACGAGACTGTGATGCATCAAAGATCACTTGCCATAAATGCTTTCTTTTGTATCTGTTATTTCTAAAGCGCGACTATCACTCCGGCTGAGTATCTTGGCGCTATGTAGAAATAGATGGGAGGTACAGAAAGGTACAAATTGCCTTGGAGAGTAATGAAGGATTAAATAAGAGAGAAGCATAGAGAGTCCGAAGCTCCAAAAATCCAGGTTTTTTTAGATTTCCTGAAACAGGCTTCCGATTGGATGAGTTGAAGATGGGTGGGGAGTATATTCTGAGAAAAAGAACCAGCAACAGCCCCTAGAAAGAAAGGGGGCTTCAGTAACAGAGAGGTGAATGTAGTGTAGTCACACTGCCTAAATACAGTAGATGGACTAGAAGACTAATTGTATGAAACAGCAGCTCTAAGGAAGATCTTTCACATTAGCATGATTTAAACTAATAATGCAATAAAGGGGATTACTACGGACTACAAAGGTCCTCTTTGGCAATATATGTGTTTGCTTATGCAATCCTTGATTAAAGCAATATTGATTTTAACTTAAACTAGTTATTAGTGGCTGCACAAATACATATCTAGTAAACTATAACCCTCATGTTTGCTGACTCTGGGTTGTATCAAGCAGATGGGGAATGTTATAGCTAGAGCATGAATGAAAGCAGCGCCGTTTGGCATCTCAATTACCATTACCACATGATAAATGACCAGAACCCTCAGTGATTTAGAATGGGAGTTAGGCTCTGATGGCTAAGGGCTCTGGGCAGCTTTCTGAAACACAAGGCAGACTGCCGTACATATGGTGAATGAACATGAATCTCTGGAGGAAATGTCAGCATGCTCAACGAGGCAACAGGTCTGAGCACAAAGATGTGTTTTGGTTGAGTAGGATTAGCACATAAATTATCAGAACATTTGTGCAGCTTCTATTTTTGTATCCAAATGGAGCAGATGTCCTGAATCAACAAACAGGAGGCAGTGGAGGAAACGCAAGTAGCATGGAATACTCATGCAAGTCATGCGAAGGAGCACAAAGCACTGGCGCTGCATCAGCTCACGCATCACCACACCACGCACTCATCATACATTTGCCCCAAACAGGTATAGCTGAAGATCACACTCAACCACTTACAAACAATAAATACTGTCAGTCTCACAATGGGGTTAGCCAGTCTCAGGAGATATTCTACCAACTTCTTATATGTGGTACAGCTGAAGAACACACTCAACCACTCACACACAAAAAATACTGCCAGTCTCTTAATGGGGTTTAGCCTGTCTCAGGCGATATTCTGCCAACGTATAGTACTAGCAGTCTCACACATGTGACAAATTGCCAAGCAAGAAGAAAAAGGAGAGAGAAAGAGGGAAAGAAGCCATAAGACAAAGAGAGACATGTATAGAGGCATTTGGATGAAGGATGGGGTGGCTAGAGAGAGAGAAAGAGGAAAACAGAAAAGGTGATGATGTTTAGGAGAAGCTGTACTAGAAACCTAGTTGATAGTGCTAATGTGTAGCACTTATTTGAAAAGACAAATACTGTTAAACAGGTGGCTGCATAACAGACAAAATAATATTATGTTTGATGTGTTGCAGCAGACAGGCAAATGTGAGGACTGTGTGGCTGGTGGGCTATCTTTGCTATCACTCTCTATTAAACTTTATGTTGCAAATATACTACGGTTTTTTAACAAATCTTCACTCAAATGAGGTATTTCAAATGGATTCCTGCCCTTTAGATAAAAAATTTCTGATAGATTGCGCTGCATGAATTTGATTTGTATTCTCTATAAAATAAATCATTCTAAACAGATATAAAACTCGTGATAGGGAGATAGATGTCAAACAAACAGAAAAACACAGATAAAATGCAGCTGTAATTGTCAGACTCAACGGAATTTTCTTTATTGAAATATGTTTTTAAACCCCCGGTTTAGAAAGCTGTAAAGGATGCAAGACGTGGCGACATAACATATTTAAGAAATGCTTTGATCTAAAAACATTTTGCCATATTTTATTTATAAGTGTTTTGTAAACTGAATAAAACTATAGTTACAAACCCAAGGTCTGGAAGCCATTGTCAACCATAACTGGCCAACATATGTCTATAACTATTACATTAGAACCTACATACCAAATTTTCATGTCTGGAAAACGAGCAAAAATAATCTGAATCCACACTACTTTTAGTTTGGACTGGAGGAAATTACTACTGTACCCAGCCCTAGAAGCATGTTAGTGGCAGAAAAACAAGTAACCTCATCAACACTTGCCCTCTCATTTGCATGTGCTTCAAACAATCACACATATTCTCACACAATTAAAGCCTAACCAAATTACATGATCATCATATTTTGGCTTTGCCCTAGGACTTTAGTCACTTGCTCATTTGCCTCCAACCACGTTCTATTGAATGACCTCCTGTTCTTAGAGGTTGAGAAGAAGGTACAGCATCCTGATCAGCTTTTGAGTGTGGACATGGAGAAAGAAGAAAAATTGTATGCTAGAGGGTTGAGGTTTGAGTGTTGAAAGGCAGCTTGTTTGCCAAAGATGCTCCAGAAATGGTCTTTCACTATTTGCGAAGCATACAATGAATGTGTTTTTGATGTGCATGGATCGTGGGGATGAGAATGGACTACAGCAGGGCCTTAGCGGGTGCTTTCGAGATAGGTGGGGAGTGACTCAAGAGCAAACAAGCATTTTGAGAATGAGGTTTAGCTATAGAAGCGAAAGAAAGAGGTAGAGGAGACAAGGATGGAAATCTGGAGATGGGGTGGGCAGAAGAGATGAAGTGATAGGTGGGGGTCATTTAGCAACAAGAGGAGAATCAGGTCAAGATGCTTACTATTGGAGCCTGTGGACAATGAACACAATTTTGCAGTAGGCCTGCAGGAGCCTGGTACTTAGCAAAGGGGGACGATATTTAGTGCGGATAGGAGATTTGGGATGGATAGTGAGGTGCTTGAGCAAAGATGGGATGACCTTAAGTAAATAAATTAAGTGTTACAGAGGGTTTTGGGGATAATGAGAAGCTATTTGCCAATGAGGCAGGATATGTGTGGTGCTTCAATGAATATTTGAGCTGGTCATGGGAATTCTAGAAGTGGTCTGAAGCAGCATTTTCATCAGTACAACTAGATGCAGAGATGAGGAGTCAATATTTTGTGACAATTTAAGCTGTATTCCATTTCAATGTGATATGGTGATCCTTGATGGTGGTGATGGATCACCAGATGTGGCATGGGAAGAGAGAGAGAGGGAACTGGGTGTTGTGGTGACAAAGCAGGTGTGAAGGAAGCAAGGAGAGTGAATAAAATAACCTCACTGACCATAGAGGATCCAAACTCATGTAAGTCAAAGGGAGAGTTTGCTGGACGAAACATGCTACTAAGAGGGAATACAGAAGTCCTGGTAAAGGAATGGAGGGTAGAATAAAACGGAGAGCTGGTGAGGAGCAGTATAATTACTGTCCCGGGCACGGTAATGGGCAGGAGCTGCTGTAGGTGACGGACAGACCTTGGGTAACTGTGCAGCAAGTAGGAAAAGAAAGGCCACTGGTGGCGTACAGAGGATCACGCCAAAGGAGTCTTAAAGGATAATAGCACATTAGGTGAGGCTTGAGTCCTTAATGTCAAGCATGAAATACCGAGTTCTGCTATGGGTAAAAGAATACACCATCTATTATCTTAGACACTTACTGTTTCTCCAGGAAGTGGTTTCAGTTGACTGTCTGTGGCGGCCATTTTAGCATCCTGAAGTTCGTTTTTTAGTGTCTCGACAGTGTGCAGAGCAGAGTCAATTTCCATGGGCCCGCAAGCTTCATGAGCCTTTCAAGAAACAATAAAAGGAAAAAGACATTAGGACAAAAAGGTCAATCACCTCTCCCTATGAATTACAAATATTACAGCATATGACATCCGGTTTCTTTCTTGTGCTGAGGTCCCTCTAGACAAACAATAGTTTAACATGAGTAGGCAGACAGGATACAGCACCGATGACATCATTTAACCGATTGTTTTCATGATCTTTTAAGAAACACTGAAATTCAAATAAAACACAGTTCTAAGCGTGGCCCTAGTCAACTCTCTTAGAGATACTAACGCTCTTAGTGTGGCATGCTGCTCATCACAGTGCGCACTATGCTCAATCTCTAAAAAAGGGCAAAGACGAATGTAATGTTTCCAACAAACAGTTCGAAAGCATGGAATATGCCTTACTAAATATTTGCTCAGTTTCTTTTTCATACTTTTGAACTAACACTCTGGAAAAATACACTTTGTAAACTGAAATAAATTTAACACTGCAAGTAGTCATTCTACATTTTTTGAATCTTTGATGGAGAACTGTAGAACAAGTTACTTTCATTCGCTAATGACCTTTTCTGGCAGAGACTCTATCTAGTCGCAGATTCAGGAATCTAGTCGCAGATTCCTGAACTTAGAATTATCCCCAGACATTAGACTGATTCAGGAATTTTTTTTGAGCTGTACCCTTGCACACCGGTAGGTGGCATCATTCGGCTCTGCGTGCCAGCGGCATCCGTGCCAGAAGTGATGTGCGCAGTGCCTATATAGGCGCCACCCCAGCGAGCTGACGTCAGTTTCTTTTCATGGCTTCCCACACCAGGAGCACAAAGCCATGAAGAACACTGACCACTGGTGTGGAAAACTAGCATGCTGAAAGGTAAAGCCCAGTCCCTAGAAATCCGTTCGCAGAGCGAGGTAGATAGGTGGGTCGGTGTGGCTAGATAGAGTCGCTACCAGATAAGGCGTTACCAAACCTTGCTTATCTTATAGAGACTTCTAGCTGCAAATTCCTTATCTTAAATAGATACCCAGGCTATACCTCCCCGGAGATGGGTCTGCGAAACAATTTCACATCAAAAAGTCCTGCAGGACTGAACAGGCAAAGTGCCCATCCATAAGGACCCAACTGTCCAGGCAGTAGTGGTTTGTGAATGTGTGCAGAGAGGCCTACGTTGCCGCCTCACAGATGTCCAGGACCGAGACTCTGTGTACTAAAGCAGTGGTCGCAGCCTTGGCTCTGGTGTTATGAGCACGCAAACCTCAGGGGGTTGCTCCTCAGGGGGTTGCTTCTTAGCAAATGCATAGCAGATTTTAATGCAGAGCACGATTCATCGGGAGATGGTCCCTTTCTGCACAGCCTTTCCATTCTTCGCTCTGACATACCCCACGAAGATTTGGTCGTCCACCCGGAACTCTTTCGTGCAGTCAAGGTAGAACGACAACGCTCTTTTTGGGTCCAGTCGGTGGAGTTGCTCCTTCTCCTTAGAGGGATGTGGTAGAGCATAAAAAGTAGGCATGGTGATGGACTGGTCTACATGAAAGAGAGTGACAACTTTTGGCAGAAAGGAAACTAGTGCAAAGAACCAGCTTGTCTGGAAAGATGGATAGATATGGAAGCTTGGATGACAAAATCTGAAGCTCGTTGACCCTCCGGGCAGATGTTATCGCCACTAGGAAGGCCGTCTAGATGGTAAGGTGCCTGAGAGAACAGTTATGGAGTGGCTCAAAGGGAGCACACATCAGAAATGTAAGCACAAGACTGAGGCATCATAAAGGGTGACGATGGAAACATATGTTGGAGACCTTTCAAAAATCTATTTACAACAGGGTATTTGAATAGGGATGGCTGATATGGCGACCACAGAAAGGCTGAGATGGCAGACAGATAACCCTTCAACGAGCCCAATGCAGAGCCCTGCTGCACCAGGGTTAAGATAAACAGAATAACTTGGGAAACGGGTACAGATAAGGGGTCAACCTGTTTGGCTGTACACCATGCCACAAACTTGTTCCAACTGCCGGCATATACCATCTTGGTGGAGGCCTGCATGCCTGCCAAGATATCATTGCAGACGTCCGGCAGAAGGTCGAAAGCTGTCAACAGTCACCGCTCAATCTCCATGGAAGAAGTTAGACCGTTGACAGGTTTGGGTGAAGAACATTTCCCTGCAACTGTGCCAGAAGATCCTTCAGAAGGGGCAGCCTGATCAGAGGACCGATGGCCATTCTCAACAGCTATGGAAAACCAAACTCTCAAAGCCCTGTCCGAAGCTACAAGGATGACTTGGGCCTGGTTGTTCCTGATCTTCTTGAGAACTCTGGGACGGAGGGGTATGAGCAGAAAGGTGTACAGGAGGGCCTGAGCTTCACTCGAGAAGAAAAGGGTCTCCGAGCGAGAGCCGCCATGAAAAACCAGGGTCGCAAAACTGCTGACATCACACATTCTCGGCGGTGGAGAACAGATATAACCAAGCCTCTCCCCATTGCTGAAAGACCCATTGAACCACATCCAAATGGAGACGTCACTCATGATCCGCTAGGCATCTTCGGAAGAGTTGTCTGCCCTGACGTTCAGAGAGCCCGCCAGGTGTTGAACCACCAGGGATATGCCCTGACTTTCCAGACATGCCCAGAGGTGCAGGGCCTCTTGACAAAGGGTTCATGCCCACCTCCCCCCATTTGTTGCAGTACCACATGGTGGTGGTATTGTCCGTGAACACCTGCATTAGCCCCCCATTGATGAATGGTAGAAAGGCTTTTACTGCCAGTCAGATCACCCGGAGCTCCAGTAGGTTGATGTTCAGTCCGGATTCCACCGGAGACCAGGGGCCACTGATCTCCACCTCTCCCAGATGGCCACCCCATCCCAGGAGTGACGCATCTGTCACAACTATCGATCTGGTAGGGGAAGGGAGAAGGGTCTGCCACTGACCTAATCACGGTAACCACCACTGAAGATCTTGTGCAGTTCCCTCCGAGATCTGGACCATGTCGGAGAGATTTCCCTGATGCTGCGCCCACTGGAAATTCAGGTCCCACTGCAGAGCCTGCATATGCCAGTGAGCATGTGTCACAAGAAGGATGCTGGAGGCCAGGAGGCCTAGCAGCCTCAGTCAGTCTCACTCAAATCCAGTATAGAGTCTGAAACATCAGTATAATAGCCTGAATATTCTGGTCTCACCGTTCGGGGGGATAGGCCCAAAACTGCACCATGTCCAGAACAGCTACGATGAAACAGAGCATCTGAGAGGATGTCTGATGTGACTTTGGCATGTTGATAGTGAACCCCAGCGAGTGCAAGAGGTCCGCCGTAGTCTGGAGGTGAGAGACGACAGCCTGGGACGAGCCTGCCTTCAACAGCCAGTCATCGAGAGAGGGGCAGACTGGCACTCCTGATCGCCACAGATGAGCTGCAACCACTGCCATCACCTTGGTAAACACCCGATGGGTACTGGTAAGGCCAAAAAAGAGCACAGTAAACTGAAAGTGCTTGTGGCCCACCATGAACTACAGGTAACGCCTGTGGGCAGGCAGGACGGGAATGTGGAATTATGCATCCAGCAAGGCCAATGCTACCATACAGTACCCCCGGTCCAGGGCAGACACAAGGCCTGACTTGCCATACCGGGTGTAGGAGGTTGGCTTAGTTTATAGTGCACCTTTTATTTAAGTGAAGCACCTTGCACTAATCCAGACAACCCTTATGGTCATTTTAGTGGTCTTAGACAACCACAGAAAGCTCCATAAGTGGTAACTGTCGAGAGCAGCCTTCAGGCTTGGTCCAGGAGTGTAAAGCAGCTTGTTTTATCAGTACTAATCATATAGTGTAGGTTAAGTGAAAAAGAACCACACAGTGTAGGTATATAAAATATGTATTTATTATACACTCACTAATACATTAGTATATCTCCATCCCAGAGATATAATCACAATACACACAATACTTCAATAGTAGGACAGCTAAGTAGCACAAATACATAGTGGTCTCCAGGGACCAAACCATATACTAAGAAAGTGGAATGCGAACGGCGGCCGAAGTCAGGACTGGAGCCAGAAGACTTAGAAGAGCTGGGGACCCAAGGAACCTCCCAAGGTAAGTACCCAGGAACTCCACGGAGGCCATGTGCAGAGTGGAAACACGACAGCGTGCTCAATACAAGTCAATGGGGAAGCCGCGGTTGCAGTTTTCAAGAAGAAGGACCCTTCCCAGAGGACTCTGAAGAATGTCTCGTAGAAGATGGAAGGTTGGAGAGTCACCCCACTCATGGATCCCCCAGAAACCAGGATACCTACACCAGGGAAGCCGGGTACATAGGTGTAATGTGACGTCGAAAACCGCCGTTAACCACAATGGAGGACTTCAGTGAAGATGCCGCTGGCGAAGAAGGTGAAAGAGTCCGGTGAAATCCAAGGGTGGATTCTTGAAGAGGAGATCCTGCAAGCAGAGGGGACAGAGTCTATGCCACTCAGGAGTGACATGGAGGAACGAAAGACCCATGACCACCGATGAACGAAGATGCCAGAGAGTTGACGGTGACCTTGTCGCTGCAGCTGTGCGGACCAGGCGATGCTGTGGAAGACCAGGAGCCATTCGCGAGCTGTCCCACTTCGGAAGTCAAGAGCCAGGGGGTCAGTGTCCGGCGGTAGCACCAACAAGCCTTGGCAGCAGCAAAAGACGAGGAAAACGAAAAAGGTGTAGTGTCGGGACCAGCAAGGTCAAGGGACTCACCAAGTGCAGGAGAGTCAGAGCAGGCTCCGAGCAAACAGGGGAGCCCATTGGAGCCAAAGAAGACCCTCAAGAGGACCCACAGGCAGAAGGCACAGGAGTCTCTAGAGGACCTCAAGCAGCTCGCCGAGAAGGCAGGCCCTCGGTGCAGAGGGTGCGGTGAGGACGAAGATCTTGGTAGCAGGAGATGCTGGAGGCTGGAGCTTCCTGGAGCCTGAAAATCTCTGGGGAAGAAAGTCAAGCCTTGGCAATGGCAAGTCGATACGTGGCACAGGGGTACTGCTCCACCAGTTCGGACGAGATATACTGTTTTCAAACTTGCTGAGAAGACAGTGCAGGCCTTGAGGGACGTCGGAAGCAGCAGACCGGTCAGCTTAGTTGCGGTGACTCCTTCACTTCAAGGGAGATTCCTTCAGGTGTCTTTGATGCTCAGAGGCCTGGAGAAGAACTGGATGGAGTACAGGCACAGATGATGCAGAAGACTGGCAGGGCGAAAAGACCAGGAGCAGCAGGAGTCTTCCAGATGCAGTCTCGGTTCCCAAAGCGAAGTCCAACGAAGTCCAGAGTAACCAGATGGTTGAAGATGAAGTGGTTCCAGATCTGAATCTTGTCCCACGATGAATCTGAAGAGCCAATCATAGATAAGCCCTTAAGTACCCAAAGGAAAGGGTTGGGACGATTCAGGGGTCCCTCACAGAGGAGGGGCTGGACAGAGGGGAGGATACTCCCTTGTCCTTTGTCCAGTTTCGTGCCAGAGCGGGAGCGAACGGCACCCTGAACTGGTTCCAACTGGAGTATGCAAGGAGGCCACCAAATGTGCCCTTCAAAGCAGTGTGGTGTTGCTGGCAAGCGACCCCACCCCAGCCCAATACACTAAGTCCTGTCTGGGAGGTGGTCACACCTCCCTGTGACAGGAAACCTATTGTTCTACCTTCAGCTGCTCGAGCCTGGCTCAGCAGCAGGATGGCAGAATCATGTCTGTGGTCGGCAGCAGCCCTAGCTTGCTGTTAGACCCTGAAAGGCTGGTACCAGGAATATGGGGGGGCTCCCTAGGGGAGCCCCCAAGTACATGGGATCCTACATCTAACACTGGAATCGGTGTTGGGGTAAGGTTTCACCATGTTTGATACCAAACATGACCTGTTTCGGTGCAGCCAATATATAGTTAGACATCTCATAACTAACTTGATTTCCACAATGTATAAAATGGCTGACCGCACTTACAAAGCCAGGAGAATCGACTCCTAGGTTTGTAGGGGGTGTCCTGCTCATGCAGGGCACCCTCACACTTATAACCAAGCACCCGGCCTTCAGGATTGAAAGGCCTACTTCAGGGGTGAGACAGATTTTTAAGTGCAGTGACCTCAGATATAAGGAAACTTATATCTGTGGTGAGTGGTGCTACCACTAGCTCATACAGGCTGCAATGGCAGGCCTGTAGTCACAGTTTGAGAGGTCTCCCATGGGTGGCATAATACATGCTGCAGAACATGAAAGACCCCTGGTGTGCCGGTGTGCCTACGCCCAGTAGCATATACTAGGGACTTAGAAGGGTACACCATTAGCCAATTAGGAAGGTACCAAAGTACTTACCATAGTCAAATTTAGGGAGAGAGCACAGTGACTGTGGTCATGATTAGCAGGATCCCAGTCAGACTAGTCAGACAACAGAATGACACAAGGAAAAAGTGGGGGTAACCATGAAAGCAGATCCTGCTTTCCTACACCGGGCATCAGGCATTTCCCCAGGAGGCGGGTAGGGGGTTGTTTTGGTAGTCGGGCCAGTTTTGTAGCAGTGCAGCAGTTTTCAAAGCACTGCAAAGTTCTGTGTATATTAAGCAGTTTTCGGGCAACAATAAAAGTGACAGGTTAACTTTGGTGATTAAAGTACGTGCTGGAGAGAGATGGGAGTTTTGTCTAGTGGCAGTTTTGACTTATCTAAGGTAGTGCACAGGTTTAATATGCATGCTGCAAAGAACATGTACCATCCATATCAAAGAACAATATTTTATGTGCATAGCTCAGTGGGTTACAGCTTTTGTCACAGAGATTGTTTTGTTACTGTGCAGTTCACAAGATACAATTGTAATCTAGCACAGTGAGCTATGAACTGCCATCAAAGAGATGCATGTAAGCTGCATGGTAACGGTCATACATTTGTTTTTTTCCAGTCTTTCTAAAAAGTTTTGTTTGGGTAGAAATAAATTCTTATTATTCAAGTCAACCCTAACCACTGTATTATGTTCTGAATCTTGAGTTTGTGCTTTTTCTAGACCAAGCAGTAAAAAGTGCCTCCCAGTATGACTGCCATGTGAATCCTACATCTTGTAGTCCCCTTTGTCTTATGTAACATTTATTTTCTGTACACTGATTTACACATGTATGATTCTATGTCTCTGTTTGTGTGTGTGAAGTAAAGTGCTCAGGCACCAAACACTGGTATGAGAGTGCTATAAAATATAAAACAAATACAATACATGTAAGAGAGGGGCTATGGAGAGATGAGAGGCAATGTTAGAGGGTGATAGTGAGGGAATCATTGAAGAGCCCCAATAAAGATTGTTGTATCATGGTGCACAGTGAGGTAATCATTTCCTATGCTTTAAAAGCTAATACAATTGAATATATAGTGATAAATGTGTTGTAGAATGCACCATTTTCCCCCAAATTTTCTTGGGGGAGAAACCCCCCAAAACCCTCTTTTGAAGTTGTCAGGCTCGTTCGTTGCACTCACTATGAATCGTAAGGTGGCTGGTCTGACAAAACTTGCCAGGGATGCTTTGGGTTCCCAGTCTGGACTTGGGCAGACAGGACTTCCAGCGAGCATGAGCATTTTGAATTTCTCCTTTTTCAGGAAGAAATTAGGAGGGCACAGGTCTAGGCTAGGACGAAGGCCACCATCCTTTTTGGGCACCAGAAAGTAGTGGGAATAACAACCACGACCTACTTCTGGCATCGGCACTCTCTCTATGGCTTCCTTGGCCAAGAGAGCTGTCATTTCTTGGTGGAGCAAGGAAAGATGGTCCTACGTCAGCCTGACGCAAGAGGGTGGCGTGGGTGAAGGGGAAGTCATGAAGGGGAGGGAGTAGCCCCTTCGGACAATCTGAAGAACCAAGTGGTCTGATGTTATACACTTCCTGTAGGGCAGGTGATGGCATACCGTCTCCCACTGAGTGCCCATGATGGTACGAGGGCAAACTATAGGGGCTTAGAGGCTGCGGCTGCCGGGGGAAAGGTAGACTGACACGACCTATGGCTGCCCGACCCACAGGTTCTATAAGTACCGAGTCCTCGGCCACATAGAGGCTGGGAAGCTTGCGCGCCATGGTGGCTGGGAGGGAAAAGGAACAGCTGTAAACCCCTTCTAGGGCCACGAAAGGTGCGGAAGGCAGACTGGGATTGGCGAGGGGCTGTGGAAAGGCCCAAAGACCTGGCTGTAACTCTGCTATCCTTGAAGCGCTCCAGCGCCGAGTCAGCCTTGTCACCGAAGAGACGTGAGCCATCAAAGGGCATGTCCATAAGGGACACTTGTTCATTCCCAGGTAAGCCAGTTTTTCTCAGCCTGGCGTGGCGCCGTAAGGCCACCAACAAAGAAACTGATCTACCTAGTGAGTCCATCGTATTCAGCCCAAATTGAACCGTGAACTTTGCTGCATCTCTACCGTCAGACATAGCTTGGTAGAGTATGGCCCAGGCCTCCCCCAGGACCATGGGCAGCAGCTGCGCAACCGAATCCCACAGGACATGGGAGTAACAACTCAAAAGACACACTGTGTTCATGGACTGCAGTGCCGAGCTGGTGGAAGAAAACATTTTCTTTCCTGAGGTGCCCAGCTTCTTGGATTCCCTATCCGGTGGAGTGGTAGGAAATGCAATAGGATTTACATGGGAGGTGCAGGCTTGGATCACTTGGTAGGGTGGTGAGGAAGTTGGGGGTCCCCTGGGGTAGGGTGGGGCGGTGGCAATCGTCCTGTTCACAGGAGCCCCTGTGCAGGGTTTGGACCAAGTCCTAAGCAGGACGTCCATGAGAGCTTCATTAAATGGGAGAAGCAGTTATGGGGGGTCACTCCCAGCTGAAGCATCTCTGTCAAGACATTAGTCTTGACTGCCACTGAGGGCAGGCTAAGGTCTAGGACCTCGGCTGCCCTTCTCACCACCATAGCAAAAGAAGTCCCCTCTTCCGAAGCCAGGGTAGGAGGAGAGAGCATGCCAGTATCTGAAGAGGTGTCCAGTCCACTGGTGTCCGCCAATTCCTCACACCAATCCACGTTGGGATCTAGGGGCTGGTATTCTTCTTGGTCCAGAGACCCCTCCAAATCCTTTCCAAGTCCCAGCCCACAAGAATAGGGCTCGGGCTCTGTCCAGTCGGCATCGAAGTCAACATCGGACAATGCCGCTCCGGCTCCGTGTCATAGTCGGGAATGAGGCCAACGGAGTGTGCTGGGAGCATCTGCATCGGGACCGACGCTGAGAAAGATTGAGGTGGTATGACCGGCGCAGTCCGGATCCATCCGTGGATCCAAAGGATCCGACTGGAGCCAGGGACGGAACCCCAGCGGAGAGCCAGTGGGGGCCCCTCCCGAACCCACTGGACCCGAATGCTTGCCAGCAGGAATGGGCCACCCAAATATAAGGTGTGTGGCCTCATAGAACTTGCACAGTTGGGCGGGGGTAGCTCTGGCCCAGGTGCCAGCTCATCCGCGGAGGCAGGCCTTGAATGACAACGCTCTCTCGCCTCGTCGGATGACTATGACAGACAGGGCGAAGTCGAAGACCTCTTCGACTTCTTACGCTTAGGTCACTTACCCGAAGACAACTTGGAGTGCGACTAGGATCTTGGGCTCCGCAACCGATCCTGGGGACCTTTCTTTCGACAGGGATCAAGATCGTCTCGGCAGGGATTGCATGGCGTAGCAGTTGACGCAGATCTTCGCATAGTGGTCGCGCTTGAGGAATCAAAGGCAAACAAGGTGTGGGTCCGTCACCGAAATCTGGCGGTGACAGGCGCCGCAGGACTTGATGCCGGCATTGCAAGTTGACATCCTGCCACACCAGGAGAAAAATCTCAAAAAGACTTTGACGAAGAGCTGAAAAAGCCAGTCAAAAATTGACTGGGGGTAGCTCTCTATGGATCTGTGCTGCCTGCGCAGAAAGAAAAGAACTGATGTCAGTGCTCTGGGGTGGCGCCTACATAGGCACAGCAAGCATCACTACCAGCGCGGACGACTCCGATGACGCCACGAGGGGCCGAACGACGCCACCTACCGGCACACAGGGTTACTGCTCATGAAAAATGTACGGATCCAGTCTGATGCCTGGAGATAATTCTAAGATAAGGAGTCTGCGGCTAGAAGTCTCTATCAGATAAAGATAATACTCAGGAGTGTTGCTAACTAGTATGAAAAATACAATAATCAAAATGGGTGAGGAGGAGGATGCTCTGCTCCAAGACACTGACAGAAAAAGCTATCAGAATGTATAGTGAGCTTGTAAAAGCATAGCACTAAAACAATCTGAAAGATCACATGTCCATAAACCAGCAAGGCTGGCTTGGACATTCATTCTTACAAGGTCAGCAAACTGCTTATCATTAAATTGGATTACAGCAACGCCTACTATTTATAGCACTTAAAAACGACAGATGTAGGGAATATGATTTAAAAAACTCATTATCTTGTGAAAGAGATTTTCCATTACAAGCCCTAGCCGGCACAGATATACCAAGAGATCGTAATGTCGCAACTTAGACATTAGCTATTGTTAGCTCTCTAGCTTCACAGGTGGAAAAAGTTCATAGAGCGAGGCGACAACCAGTAATGTGGAGAAAGCTGATGTTTAATGCCATGCTACAGAAGAACCTACCTTTTGGGTCGCAGTTCTCAGCTCTGCTAAGCTGGTAGCCAGATTTTTGGCACACTGACTCAGTTGCATTGCAGCTGCTTGGTCACTGACAGTGGGTACAGCCGCTTTAGCAGAAACCACCATTTTACTTCCAGGCTAAATAAAAAAAGCATTTCAAAATAAGAATTTATTTTTATGGCAACTATGCCAAGTTATATTCACAATCAAGATATGTTTACACAACACAAAAACTGAATTAAGTGTTTATCACACAAAAAAGTGTTTGAATATTATCTACTGGGGGAAACACTGCATGGACTGGAAATTGTAGGAGCAGTAGCATATACCTTTAATTAAATATTAACATTATAATGAATTGCTGATTTGTGTTTTTCTCTCCAACATGTCAATTTACACAGTTTTAAAATTGTGTGTTACATCTAGTGTAATATGTATTTTTGGACTGCAACATTGCTTGGAGGTTCAGGCATTGTATCTACGTTACACGCATTTAAAGGAAAATGTAAAAAATAAGTCTGCAAAGAGATTTATTCTAAAGAACTATGGAGCTAGCTAATGTATAGATTTTTTTAAACCTACGCCTACAGAAAATGCGTTTGGGAATATACAGAGGCCACCACCAATGCCAGCTCATGATGAGATGAATTTCCCTGCGCTGCACACTTCGCCTTCGATCGGGGAGTTGTTCTAGTTCCTCTTCTGGTATGGAAGCTGCTATCACAACCGACCTTCGGCAGAGACCATTTTTCCCTGCCCCCTTTTTGTCTCCTTATGCAGTAGGGACCCCCTGCTTCCGCCCATTTCCACAATTCTTTTTGCCACGTATAGTGACTAGGTTCTCTGGGACTCTCCCAATTCCTAGCAATCTGCCACTCTGCCAACAACAGGGCCAATTTATGAATCTGGCTGTTGCTTGTTTGGTCCCTGGTTTGGCTTACAGGCCCCATAAGTTTGCTTCTGGAGTTGTGGGTATATTCCTATCTACTGACACCTCTAGCACTTCTCTCACCTTCTCCCAATATCCTGTTAAGTCATGGCATTTCTGGACTACATGGTAAAACACTACATCTAGTTCTGTACATCTAGGGCATTTAGCCTATCCCTCGGATTAAATCTATTGATCCTTGCAGGCGTTAAGCATGTAGTGCAATTGAATTAACCGAAATCATGGATTTCCAGATATTTTGAGGATATTTCTGAAAACTTTGCTCCACTCCATCTCTTTCATAGCTCTATTAATATCTTTTTCCCAGGTTTCTCCAAGTACATCTAACAAGCATTTAATCTGTTTGAGTAATGCTTGATACGTTAATGTCCGACTTCTAATAAACATTAGTTCACACTCAAGCTAATCTTCAGTTAATTGATGACATTTACAAGAAGAGTCCTTTATCCATCTAACCTGGAGGAAGTTTTGACTGGAAATGATCAATGCAAGCTGAGCACTGAGGTCTTCTGCTTGAGCTTGACTTCCTCTCACACCTTGAACCAGATAAGGTATGTGATCAGCAACTACCTGTTTAGCAAAGAAAAAGAAAAAGAAAAAATTGAAGTTTAACTCAAGTATAAATTACTAAACATATTACTTCCTTTGGGTAAATGAATGATGCATCTGACGGATTTTGGTTGGACCAGGTGCAAACAGGTTTACAGAAATCTCTACACAGGTATCGAACTCAACCATGAGTTGTGATTGGCTGGCCAGAATTTGAAGGAAAGGTTGCTGCTTTTAGGACTCAGTCTTAAGTCCTAAAGAATAGAACAAAATAACATATTAAAAGGACAAGGTAGGGGTCCCCTGGCCCACATGGGCCCTGTAGGGGATCCAGAGGGACTCCCCGCCCCAAACTAGGTCAAATGAAAAAAAAAAAGTTTGGGGGGGAGGGGAGTTCCTTGGATTCTGGGATCCACTGCAACACCTAGCGGATCTGGAATGAATCCCTAGGTATGCCGCTCTGTGGGTCACAGTGGATCTGCGAAACCCTAAAAAAAAATTTAGAAAAAGGGAGTTGGGCACCTGCAGGGGGTCTGGGTGCAGGGCCTGGCTGCAGGCCAGACCGTGCATCCAACCCCATGCCGCACACGGTGATGCATATCTTACATTACGTTAAAACAAACATGGCAAATTCACTGAAAAAACACAAAGGTTACAGTGATGTTATAATTCGGAATTGTAATAATATCTTACTTTATAGTAAAAACTAAAACTTTATGAAATTTACTTGGAAAATAAAAAAAGGTTAACAGGACATTACAGTTAGGTGAAAATGTCTGTTAAAACATGCTGTTTTAAACCAGCAAAACCACAGAAATTCACCAGTTATAGTTGTCTTACATAACTAAAACTCGCACCCTCGCCATGCACTGCTTCTAACCTCGCATATTACATCCCTCTTGACATGTTCAATGACTGACTGATAACATCCCTCTTGACATTTGAAATTGCATCATTGATTACAACACTGTGCGTGGTGGGGGCACAGGATATGGTTACTTTAGGGCACTAGCTATAGTAATCCCTCATTTATTGATACATCAACTAAATTGTTCTCCTACCTGGTCGAGTGACAGCAAACGAAAAACCATGTTGAATAAATCTCAAGCAGCACTGTATGGTTTCTTTGCACTGGGGGAGTGAACCTACTTTTAGTCCTCTTAATAATGGATCGCTGTGGCACTGTTGGTCTCTATTTGCACCACACTCGGATAAGAAAAATATAGCCTTTAACAGGTGAACTCCCCCATCGATGCAGTTGGGCATCTGCCAACAAGTCACTGTACCTGCTGCTGATGAAGTGGCTTGTTATGAAGCACAGTGTGTCGTGTATGGACAACTGCTCAGGTTTTGAGATGATGCTTGAAAAATGAAAACAAATGTTATCCATATAGAGGAGTATAAAGATTATGTCTAAGCCCTTTGTGAAAACTTTAAAGCCAATGTAAGGCTGAAAGGTAATGTCTTAAATTGGTTAGCCCCCACAACCATGAGGAAGACAGCTAGAGAAAGCACCTATGTTCCATCTCAATAGAAAAATGGAAGTGCGTGTCATGGAACTCAAAAACAATCATTTAGTCATCCTCTGAGAATGTGCGTAAATGTGCACAAAAGTCAGCATCCTGAATTTGTCTTTCCACAATAAATTACTCAACTTGTTGAGGTTCAGCATAGTATGTAAACAACTCACATGGTGAGCAGGAAGTACCTGAAATACTCGCCCTTCCCTCTTTCTCTTGATGGGACCTTACTTGTAGCTCATGAGTACGCAAATCCCAACAATCCTAGGGCTTCATCTCAACAGCTCGACAAGAGTTTGGAATTCATTTCGCCCTCACGGTGTTCGTAATTTCCATATTAAATTTAAGGGAAGAATAAAACACTGACTTATTTTCTGCAGGTACTTTGTTAACTTCTTACATCGACTCTTCAAGATGGTATGCTTGGTTAACTGGCAGTTGGGACCTTACAGTTAGAGCCAACAGTTGGCATAATCGTTTCTTATTTATTTAATTTAGTACATTTTGGTTAACTAAATGCTTTCTTAGAGTGGCATGTCTAGCACTAATCATAATATCAAGAATATAAGTATTAAAAGCAGTCATTGGTGGTAATTTAAAAAAATACCGACACTATAAAATCATTAGCAGCATTAAAAAGCACAAAAAAAAAAAAAAAATCGGAATCGCCATTAGAGAGAAAAAAACTAAACCCATTTGTTCACTGACAAAAACACACCAGCCCTTACAACAAACAAATTGTAAACAGGAAACTAACCATTGATCAGCTAACAACATCTAAAAAGAGGAAGTAGTTGATACGCAAAGGGGAAGGGGACCCCTTGGTGTAACGTCCCCCTTTGAAAATGATGTCTTTCATTGGTTCTCCTCCTACCTTTCCAATCGACACCAGTTTATTTACATGGGCACCTCCGGGTCCCAAAAGATCCCTACCAGTTGCAGAGTACCCGAGGGTTCCATACTGCCCCCTGTCATCTTCAATCTTTACATGGAACCGATTGGCCCCTACTCACAAAAAACAGCATCAACATTCATCAACAGGCTGATGATATATAACTCCACTTGAAAGTCTCATCTGCTTCAGATATCCAACGTCCCAACCACTGCTCGCACATCATCCAGATCTGGATGTATAGTGCCTATCTGAAGCTCAACCCAACCAAGACAGAATTACTGTTCTTCTGCAAGAACAACAAGCAAGAAAAGTAGCTTCAAACCCCAACTTTCATTGAATGCCAAAATCACTTGGATTCACCCTGGAAATCAAACTCAGCCTGAAGGAACACATTGCCAAAACAAAACCCAGATAGCCTGGAAAAAACTCTCTCTTCCAAAGAAAGTAAAAGACTTTCTGGCAGAAAGCAACTTCATAACTGTTGTTCAAGCCTCAGATACGCTTGTATCTGGATGGAGGGAATATATTGCTCCATGGCCTCCCAGACTCCACATTGGCACCTCCTAGTTGCATCCTAATTGTCGCAGCAAATCTCATCCAAGGCCTGAAGAAATATGATCACATCACACCCATCATAATTATGGAACTCCATGGTCTTCGCTCGCACCATCTTCAAAACCAGCAGCATAATTTACAAAGCCATGACGACTAGCGCTCCCGCTTATCTTGCAGACAAGCTCATCATCTCTGTGGCTCATGGTCCACACACCTGCATCCAGGACACCATCAGACTACAGACTAATATGTATAAAAAATAAAAAACAAGACAGCAGGCTTTTTTCATCTAAGCACCCAGGATGTGAAACAACATTCTTATATCCATAAGGACGACCCCAATGCTGCTCCAGTTTGGGGATCAGTCAAATACACACCTCTTTAAAGAACAATATATCACAATGCATGAACAGCCCAGAAACCAGCTACCTCGCCTATCACTTATTGATTTAAGCTTGTCTTTGAGCCTTTACAGCACTCCGCTGCCTTTCGGCTAGGTTTGCGCTATAGAAATAACAGATAGTGATATAATACCCAGAATATTAGGAACTACCCTTTATTCAAATTATTTTCTTCTTCAATTCGGATTTGGTTGAACTTTAACCACAAAAAACAAAACCATAATCTTTATATATCATTAGAAAGAAATCATGGATTTCTTTATGTTTCTATGTGGGAGAAATGTACTTGAAAGTGCATGTAATTTCTCCATCATCATGACTCAAAGCATACCTAGCATATCCTTTTTCGCATTAGTGCTGTTTTTAGGAGTGCCAACTATTTAAATTAAATACTTTAAAAAAGGGTACTAGGAAATTAGAAACAAGGCAATCAATAGCCAAAGAGGCAAAATCTGCTTGAATTTCTAAGCAACAGGAGCAATCTCCCTGATATGTTAGTCACAGCAGAGCGATGGTTAGGATGTGGGAGAATGGAGAATAGCACTGAGGTGTGGTTGGAGGTCAGACATCATGTGGAAGAGTGGCAGCAGGAATCCTGCAGTACTCGAACAATTCTTGCACACACATAAAAAGAAAAACATCAACAGTTGCTGTCAAGGGCATTCAGCTGGATTACAAACTTTGGCCAGGAGCAACCAGCCTCCATCTTGAATCTCCTCTACACTCTCCATTAGCCTATAATATGTTATGGTTTTGTCTGTGTGTTACAAGTAAATAACACAATCCATTTACTTTTCTTAAGATTCCAAGATGTAACCTCAATGAAGAATGCTGTGGAAAAGAGTCTAATAATGCTGAAGAATAATCTTCTTGTTGCGGATGACTAAGGAATCCATCCAGGATAGCAATCCTGGGTACCCTTGAGGAAGGGTTTCAAGGAACAACTATTGATTTAGCCCATTTGCCTCAGTACATTTCAGGGACGGATCATATGAATCTGCCCAAGCTTTGAAAGGCACAGAAGACTTCTGTCACAGCTCGATAACACCCCTAAGTGCATCATCTTAGCTATAAACACAAAAGTAATAAAATGTAAAAAAAATAAAAATAGTTTTTGTAAAACATTAAAATAACCATTTAAGAGCCCACAGTATAAAAAGTGGCACTAGTTGATAAAGTCTGAAACACTGAATATCAATCTCTTAATATCAATAAAAAGATTTCCGAATAATGAGCTATTGAAAAGTAAAGAAAAAGAAAATGGGGGTGAATGAATGTAGTCCAAGTGACAGACCTGGCAGGGCACGTTACCTTGCAGCTCTGGACTAATTGTTGGTGCGCGTTGGTGTTCTTGTTGGAAAGCGCTGCATTTTGAGAGGCCGCAATAGTCTGCGTTGCAGCCGCTGCTGCCTGCTTTGCAGCCGCCTTTGAGGAAAAACAAAACCATTATGAGTAAGAAAAACGTTCCAGGGCATAAAAGGCGTCAATACCACTTCTTAACCCAATTTTTATATAAATAAAAACAAAACCATTATTATCATAATAAGAGAAGGTACAATCTATAAGAAAAACCTGGCCAAAAAGAACATCTAAAACAACGTGAAAAGGAGATTAGTGTCGTACACTATGCCAAATATTTTACTTTCTTCTGCAAAAACAGGGAAAAAGAAAACATTATTTTGCAGAAAAAACTGCTTCAGAATCTCTATGCAGCCTCAGTGGCAAGGACAGGAGAGCAGCGCTTACACCACACTTATGCCCGAAAAATGTATCTATTAGTAAACCACACATTTATACATCAAATACATGGATGTCATTTAACAGATATAAAAAAAATGGATGGGGATACTCTGAACTATGCTTGCTTTATAATTGTCTATTAATACTGCTAGGCTCGAAACAAAATGTTCCCATCGCCACCACTGAAAGGTATTTTAAATAACAATTGCTATTAAAGTTTTTTTAGATTCTTTATAATTTGGCAATTAATAGTGCATCCTAGCATTTTACCACTTTGCTATCACTTACTTTGAATGAGCTGTTTCCCAAAACTCAGCTTTTTCACATTTGCTCTTTTCCTTGTAATAGAGATGTCAAATTCCCCATGTTACAGTGATTTCCTGGTACAAACAGGGGTAACTAATGTCATTTAAACTATACAAGAGAACCTTCTATGCAAACCCTGCTGCGACACATTTAGAGATGGCCTGTTAAACAGTCAGAACTGTTGATTTTTATTATTTTTATTTAAAAGGTGTTTTATCACATTTACATTAAACATGGCCTGTACAATCAACTAAAGGTTGGGTAACAACTTTATCCATGGCATGGTCCAATCAACAAATAGATTCAGCAGCTATTATAGTCAACCTACTAGATGCCAAGTAATTACGTCATTAAAGTCCAGATCCAAGCAATGCCATATTGAGTAACTCTCACGTCAACTAAAGATCAAGCAACTACTACACTAATGGCATGATTCAGCTAACAATATATTCAGAGACTATTACATTCAATTATCTAAACACCTAGCCTTTACCCCAGTAATGGCATGATCCAATCAAAAGTAGATTCAGTGGCGATTACATTTAATCATGTAGCTAGACACTGAGTCGCTACTCCACTAGTGGCATGATACAATCAACAATAGATTTAGAAACTATCACATTCAATCAAATAGGAAGCTAGTAACTATTCCACTAATGGCATGATCCAATGTGCAGTGAGTAGTTAGTACATTCAATCAAATAGATGCAAAGTCAATTAACACTATAATTAATTCAAATGGAGAACGAATAAAACTCTTCAATGAAGCATAACTATCAATTCTTGGTATTTTGTTGTTTATTTAAATCACTTTTTTATATGAGCATCACTATTTTTCTACGATCAACTGGATACTGGGTAACTTTAAACTTAATGTCATTATCCAACCAACTGGATACCAGATAACTATTTCATTTAATCTATACAAAACAACTGTCTACTCCATTAGCTATATAAATGAATAAACTGGAGATCCAGTTATTATTATGCTGGTAACTATACAACCATTGGCACGAGTCACCCACCTAGAGATAACCTAACTAGAGCCTGGATGCTACATATAATCAAGAGTACACTAGACACTGTTCCGTCATTACCGCGAATCAATCACCTGGGGGCAGGTAACTATTCCAGAGACGACTCAATGCCCTAAAAACCGAAGTCTAATAGCAGAATGGGATGGTTCTACCAGCACAATGACGTGAACATGCTTCTTGGTCACTGAAGCTCAAATCGTAACCGGCACAGCAAAGATAAGTGTCAAACAAGTCAACCCATGGATGCCTTTAACACTTTCAGTCATGCCTTTCCTAGCCCTGGGTTTATGATATACTAAAAGAAACTATGGACTTTTCTTTCCATGGCTTCAGTAATGTTGATACGAATCTGAAGTAGACAATGACGTTTTAAGTAACTGGTAAACAATCACCTTTGTCATTATCTGGAAATAGATATACACAGCTTTCATAAAAGCATGCAACTCTAGCCCACATACTCAACTGGAAAATATTCAGTTACGCTTGTGGGTGATCAGTCAGAAACAATACTAAAATTGCCAATTAAAAGTCACCAGTTTAGGTTCAGATTCAACTGTAGCTTCCAGGAAATGTGAAAGACTGACTGAATGAGTGAGTGAGTGATGACAGTGTTGTTGACTCTGGGTTTGACTCATTGAGTGACTAGATTCACTGAGATGATTATGAAGTGACTCAGTAATTGAGCAATAATTTGAAAGTGAGTTTAATTGTTGGTAGACTAAAGCTAGTAAAAAATGACTGCTCCTAAAGGCAGCAAAACATTAAAGGGCTTATTCACAAGGGCATTTTGGAGTACATATAGTAGCCTTTTTCACGCACTCTTACATGCCTTTGTAATTTGGCTCCTAACCATCTAAAATAGGACTCTTCGGTGATTAGAACTCATCGAAAAACTGTGTCCACTTGGACGTTTTCAGAATAGAGAGTTGGATGCTTCTGGGCCAGCTCACAGAGACATGTAAGAGTATGTAAAAGAGTACTCTTGCAGTATTACTTTCTGTGCTTACTAAAGCTTTTGTGAATTGGCCCCTGTACGTTTAAGACTGATTCTTCTGTGAGAATGCTATATTTATGAATCTTTAAAAGTATAATCCAGCCTGAAGAGCATGTTCTGCGGGGTGTCCTTACGGTGCTATCAAGCCTGTGTTTGTATTCTCTACAATGCTCCACTTGTGACTCCATAATGAGCCCCAACAAGCTACTTATAATCTAATAACAACGGAACACTCTAGGGCTCTCAGTTAAACAGCTCAATTAAAGTCTTCGCAGCCGAGTGAAATTTCTCAGAAATTCAAACTTGTGCTTTACAATGCTAAAGCGAGATCAAATTGGCCATTTATAAAAAGATAAGTGCAGGTCCCCAAAAATGAGTGTCAGTGGCCCCCAGCAGAAACCACAGGCTCAAATTCGGCCACGATAGGCACCCAAGAGAAATCAGTCTCTGATTCTTTACTACAGGTGAGAGTTATTTTCAACCTATTGCTTATGGGAGGAGGGACAGTTTATTCTGTGTCTGTAGCTGGCATATACCCCTTGAGATGGAAGGACAGAATCATTTTGCCCTTCCATCGAAACTGTATTTTAGGTGCTACAGATCTTGATAGCAGTGGTCATGGAGCAACCCTGTCAAGTAATGAAATGTGACCTTGTGTCTGTTCCTTTCCACCCAAAGTCGGAAGACCCAGGGATACGGGGAACCTATGAACAAGGACATCATTAGAGGCGTTGGCCGTCTTTGTCCAGAATAAGGATTCACTTCCCGGGGGGCCTAGAATACGCATTAACTCACTTATTTTGATGTATTTTACTGTGACACTGAACAATCATTGGGTGATCCATCTTGCATACCCCGATTTGCGCAAACTTATTTTCCCCAGTAGGAGCTGCTTACATCTCACCTCCATGATCGTTTTAAAAGGAAAGTGTCAGTCTTGCCCATCCCTGAACTGTTGTTTAATGTAGTGCTGGCACCAAGGGTAGCCATCTCTTTCACAGGTTACACTACAAAAGCCACGTCCATCCACCTTTTAGCTCTTGAAAATCTGTAGCCAACA
The DNA here is from genome assembly GCA_963921515.1 of Calotriton arnoldi. Taxonomy (NCBI): domain Eukaryota; kingdom Metazoa; phylum Chordata; class Amphibia; order Caudata; family Salamandridae; genus Calotriton; species Calotriton arnoldi. Next base: position 1,915,302 of record CAWUFW010000230.1, read on the forward strand.
GGTGAGGAACACTTGCTGCTCAGTCACATACCAGGAGTGGATTCCTTTCTATGCACCACTATCTCACACCTCCACTCTCAGCTGTAGGACTGTGATCACCTATGCCTATAAGGGCCCGTTCTCTCTGTGGCTCCGGATTACTTCACAGAAGTGAGATAACTTCTTTAACATGTGCCATTTAGGAAAATCTGTTGGTCACCACCAAAGCAACAGTGCATCCATTTTAAGTGGTCATCTCGATTCTTGACTTGAGCTGCATTTGAATGATAAAAACATTGTCCTGTCCCTAAGTATTGACGATGGACCACCTCATACGTAGTTTTCCAAGGTTCCACATCAGGTATCATAAATCCATGAGTATTCGGCACCTCAATTTGAAACAGGGCATGGTACCCCCTGCTGCTATGAACAGGCAGGGCAGGCACTCCATTGGCTAAATACCTGGCGCCCACATATGGACCTTAGTTTTAAGACTAGATGTTGTTCATGGAAAAGGGATTGTGGACACTGGAGTGTAAACCCACACTATGACGGCACTTCTTCTCATACATAGGTGAAAATCTCTTGATAGTGGTCTTTGGTACAGGAGATTAACATCAATAAATGGGCTAGGTGCACACTTCTGACCAAGCGCACATTCTCTAACATCTTCTCATGATGATAAAAGTGAATGGCAAGCACCTTTAAATGTTTTTTCAAAAAAGCAGTAATACTTTTTTTTAGCATAGGATTTAAAAAAAAGTTTGAAACACTTTATATTTGTGTTTTTGTTTTCTTTATCAGACCTTTTATCACTTTCAACTATGTGTTTTTAGATTTCATTTCAGCACCGCAGACAAACCATGCACTTGGCCAATGTGACACCAAGCTCTAGTTTTTGTGTGACATTAGGAAGTTTTCTGTATCCAGAAAAGACTAAACCAGTCTTTATGGCCAGGTATGTGCTTCAGGCTTTATTGGGGAAACTAGTAAGGTATGACCTGATCCATATTCTCTCTTCTTCTCGTTGGGTACTTGAGAGCTGCTTACCGATTTTTACTATTTCTCCAGCTATACCCTGGCGGGTTGAACACCTGGACATTTCTGACCCTTCATACTATTTGGATTCAGTAAGAGTTTTCGCACCTTATATTTATAATTTTTGACACCTTTTGACAATCTGCCGGCCACACAGTGAATACTCTTCTCCTTTTTAAGAATGGCCACCACAGTCTTTCTTAGAAGCCTATTCTCTCTTCTGTAGTTAACAATGACACTGGATATGTCTGAACCTCACTTTTTTTTTCTTTTTTTTTTATAAAACGTTTTTATTAACATTTTTGCATAATAACAATTGTTACAATGGTGTTTACTTATTGATACATTCATTGTTTGTCCTTTTTCACACTTAGTTACATCATTCCTCTTCAATCCATATATACTACCCTTTTCTTCGTTTGTGTCTGATAAGTTTTTTATTGCCAATTTTTACCTGTCCTACAGCTCCCGCCTCCCGTGTTTAGTCCCTCTTTATTGATACGTGTTCTTCTTGCGGGGGCTCACAAATATTCCCACGAAATGTATTCCATTTCCCCCATATCCTCTCCCACTTCTTGGGGCATCCCCGATGAATATAGACCGATTTTTCAGTGGTCATAGTGTGGTCTAGGTCTTGGCACCATTGCGTATAAGTAGGAGTTACCTGTGATCCCCAATGCTGTGCTATATTGCGTTTTGCCAGCGCCATTCCCAGTGTAGCCCACCCCTGATCTGCGTGATTGAGGTCTGTGGGTTCCCAGATGTTTAACAAACATCTCTTTGGTTCCAGCGGCACCATGACTCCTGTCACCTGTGAAACTGTGCGCATAATCTTCTCCCAATACTTCGTTATTGACGGACAGTCCCAAATTGTGTGCCAGAATGTCCCCAGTGCGCCACAGTGGCGGAGGCAGAGTGGGGTGTCAGTCCTGCCTAATTTGTGCAGTAGTGGTCGTGTATAGTACGTGCGATGTAGGATTTTTAGCTGCACTAATCTGAGTTTGGAAGGTATTGCGATCTCCTTGGTGATGCCGTCGCCTCCATCCAGTCATCTTCCTCCAGTACTCCCAGATCTATCTCCCATCTGCCCTTAAGTACCACTGTGGGATCAGGTTGATTGTTAATTATTTTACGGTATGTTTGGGATATGGCTTTTTTGTGTAGATGGTCTGTTAACAGTCTGTCCTCTAGTGGTGAGGCCTCCGGTAAATGCGTGTTTGGTGGTATCACTGCCATCAGGGCGTGTCTTATTTGTGAACCTCACATTTTTAATAGTACCTCTTCTGTGATTCCAAATTATGGAAATTCATTATTCTCTCTTTCAGCTCTTGTTCTCCCTGTCTCTGGCTCTTTTATTCAGCGAGTCCTGATGATGATTCTCCCACCCTCTCAGGGGATCGAAACGTCGAACACAACCACAGACCCTTTTTAGAATGTACATAAAAATGGGCTGTGTGGTTCTTGTTTCATGATACACATCTTTGATCACTGATTTTTTCACATGTGTATCACGTTTATGATAGCACCGAGCATGTTTATCACCACGCACCCAATACACTGTCACTTGATTTTGTTTATAACTATAGTATCTACTGATTAAAGCAAACACGTGGTTTATTTGAGTTGATTGCGATATTATTACCTGTGGGACCAGTGTTTTTGCAAATAAGCTTACCCAAGGTCCCAGGTGACTCTCGGGTTCCCTTGTTAACTGTAACTCCAGCAGCAACCTTACACTGTGGTCAGAAATCCTTAAAAGAGGTATGGGCTTTATATTGGACTGCACAACAACAGGAAAACATACTAGGAGTAAAAACAAAATCCATAACTTTTTTTTGTTTTTAAATGCAAAGCCTGAGATTCTCTGACCTCCAATCTATTGATGATCTTTTTCTTGATGGCATCCTGAGCCGCGGCGTTTGTTGCGACGCGGAGACCCTCCGCAGCCTCTCGCAATCTCTGCTGTTGTTCTTCATTTTCAGGGTTTGCAGCAGCCCCCTGAAGAAGAGAGTGCATTATAAAAAGACTGTTAATAAAGAACTTTTCAAAGAAACAGAGGCACAAGGTTTCAAAGAAACGTTAAACTTTTTCAAAGGTGTAACACGGAAATATTACCAGCCACAAGGGGCTTCCGAGAGGGCAGAAGATGCCCAACAAGCACAACGCTAGCCACCGTAGGGAGTAAGTATTCAAAAGGACAGTTCTAACTACTTACGAGTGAAATGACAATGAACAAATGTCATGAGATCAGCAATAACCTTTCTAAGGACTGACCATCCTTCAGAAGGCACAGATTATTCACAAACCTGGATTAAAAAAATAATAATAATTAAAGCATTGATATGAACTAAAGACAAATGAACTAGTAAGAGATGACAGGATTATAAGCAAATGCCCACAGCCTCTTACACTTCGATAAAGAACAAAACAACAGTTGTGACACAACCCACTAGATGGTGAAAAGGTTTTATTTTTATTTTTTAGAAGTAGAATTTTCACAGAGAGGAAACGTCACCAGTACAGGTCTTTGGGGGCCTATGTAGCGCACACGCACGTATGCAATTCACGTGACAATCATTGTCGCTGTCCTTGAAAACAAAGGTAACACTACTGGAGCTCAATGAACTGGCTTGTGCCTTCTGTATAGGCTCTCACTTTTAGGGGACAGAGAAGTCATGTAGCGTGGTATGGGGTAACAAGCTTACTATAGGTAGCACATGTATCACAGTAATATTTGATGTTCAAGCACTCGGGTACAAAGCCTCCTTTATATTAAAATAAAAATGCTCAGTAGATAGCAGCCTTTTATCTTGCGTGCTCTCAGTGTCAGCTCGGACGAACTGGGAGTGAGCAGCGTTGGTGGTGGCAGCGACATGAATGGTCACTTACAATGGGCGGGGAAGCCTTAAAAAGCAATGCATGACATCGGTCACTAAAGAATTGAGTTCACAATGATGAGGTGAACACGGGCCTCACATGGGCACCCTGGTCGCTAAAGGAAAGTTTGTAAAGTTGATGCAGCATGAGGAATATGGCCACATATAGTTTTGCTCAGGAAAGTGTGCAACAAGGTTATAATATGATAGAAACATGGGCATCAGATTAACATCGGTCCCTTTAGAAAGGTGTGTAGCAATGACACTGTGAGAGGCACAGGAGGTCACAAGGGCACTGGGTCTCCGGTGCAGTCTGGCTCACTGAGGCGTGGTGGGAGATAGCAAAAAAACTCTCACACTGCATGAGTGCCACTACCACCAGAGATGCAGCTAAAATCGGGGCAGCCATTGCAAGTTTGTGGTTTTAGTTTAGATGGTTACGCTTAAAGGGGCAGCTTATATCCAGACTTGGGGCAGTCAACCTGAATCAAACGGTCCACTCAGTTTCAAAGAAAGTTAGCAACAAACGTTAAAGTGGAACAAACACGTCAAAGAACATTTTGTTTCTCAAGTGTGCCCCAGATCCATGGCAGTTAGTTACGGGATAGCGGTCACTCTCAGACGCGTTTTTGCTTCCAGGTCTTCTCTATACAGCTCAACATATCACAGGACATGGGTGACGTTCAGACCACTGGTGTGGCTAAGGCCCCCTGACCAGCAACAGAACCCTTCTGCTTCTTTCTTGATACAAATTCCTGCCAGGCAGGTGCATTTGACTTGACATGAACTATACAGAGATGGAGGGAATCTTAGGAGCAATGCAGGGGGAAATACAAGAAAGTGCGGACAGAGCAGCACTAGACACCACTAAACCCAAATCGTATGAAGCATGTTGACAACATAGGGGCTACTAACATCCAAAGGGACACCACCATTGGCACCTCACCTCCCATACATACAACCTACGATCAGGGAGAGCCAGTCATGACATACTATACAGAATTAATTACCTGGGAAAGCCAGAGAGTAGTTTCTCCACTGGCGTGCATGCACCCTACTACTACAAACACTATGACCTGTAATTGGGGGAAATAGTATTTATGGGTTTTTAAAAAACAAAAAGGAGGGGTTGGTTCAACTCTGCATTGGGCTGTGCCCTCCACCCACTCCCCAAATGGGCATAACAGCCTCTCAGCCATCGTGGGGAGGAGGTGGGAGCAGGTTGGAGGGTTTACACCAGAGAGCACACTAGGCACCAGGGATTTCGTTTTGGCTGGGGAGTGGGCCACCCTGGCCTTCCGCAATTGTTCCTTTCCCATTAATTAATAAGCAGTCTTTCTTATCCTGAAGTTAGAGATGGGGGTGGGGTGGATTCAAAAGACCACTGGATGCCAGGGAGTATTTAATTGTTTTTATTTAAACAACAACAACAACAAAAAAGTGTGGTGGCTTGGCCTTGGGCCATTCCTCCATCCCAAAATGGGCACAACAGTTTTTGTGCCCCTACTCAGGGGGTAAATTGGGAGCAGTTACAGGTAAAACATTGTCACCCATTCCTTTTTTCCTCCACATATGTTCATTATGTTTTTTAAGTCCACAATTCAATTCTTTCGGAAAGCTATCAGCGATCTGCACAAAAGTTATAAGCGATCTGCACAAAAGTTAACAGCGATCTGCACAAAAGCTCCCATGCTCAGTTCTGAATTGTGTCTACTTTTCAGAAATATATAGCTTTCTGAATTCACATCCGTTTCCACCACAAACTGCAAGTAGGTAGAAACCACAAAAAAACAGGAAAAATCGTCGAACACTCAGAAAAGTGTAAAAACTGTGGTGGAAAAATGTATTGTTTTTTTTTTAAACTCTACTTGTTCCAGATAGCTGGAAAGATGCGATCTCAGCACATGACATATTTTGTTGTTGACATCTGTCAGAAACATTTGCTTTCTTTCACAGCACTATTTTCCCATTTTTTGTTTTAAAATTGCTATATTTCGCCTATTTTCTCGGTTTCCTGCAGAGGAATCTACAAACCATGGGTAACCTGCGAATCCACAAAAAGTGGGGGGAAAAAGGGCACAAATTTGGCCTGGATACCGTTTTGTGGGGAAAAAAAGAGACGAAGGCTTATGTGGGAAGTGCTCCAAACATCAACAAACTGCTCAGAGGGAGTGGAGAGGGGACAGGGGAGCGGAGGACAACCTCAGCAATACAGGGTTTATTCTCAATTCATCAATATTATTTTTCCTGAAGATAATTACAAACAACCGAATATTCTGTTATTATGCATCAGAAAACCTGCATTTCATCCCGCTAGGCCTTCCAGGGGGTCGCCTGCACCCAACGTCAGAGGCATCTCACCCTACACATCAGAGGCATCTCACCCGACACGTCAGAGGCATCTCACCAGACAGGTCAGGGGCATCTCACAGTACAGGGTAGATGCATCTCTCAGTACATGGTAGAGGCATCTCACCCGACACTTCAGAGGCATCTCACCCGACACTTCAGAGGCATCTCACCCGACACTTCAGAGGCATCTCACCCGACACTTCAGAGGCATCTCACCCGACACTTCAGAGGCATCTCACCCGACACTTCAGAGGCATCTCACCCGACACTTCAGAGGCATCTCACCCGACACTTCAGAGGCATCTCACCCGACACGTCAGAGGCATCTCACCCGACACGTCAGAGGCATCTCACCCGACACGTCAGAGGCATCTCACCCGACACGTCAGAGGCATCTCACCCGACACGTCAGAGGTATCTTACCCGACACGTCAGAGGTATCTCACAGTACAGGGTAGAGGCATCTCACCCGACACGTCAGAGGCATCTCACCGACACGTCAGAGGCATCTCACAGTACAGGGTAGAGACATCTCACCCGACACATCAGAGGCATCTCACCCGACACGTAATAGAGGCATCTCACCCGACACGTAATAGAGGCATCTCACCCGACACGTCAGAGGCATCTCACCCGACACATCAGAGGCATCTCACCCGACACGTCAGAGGCATCTCACCCGACACGTCAGAGGCATCTCACCCGACACGTCAGAGGCATCTCACCCGACACGTCAGAGGCATCTCACCCGACACGTCAGAGGCATCTCACCCGACACGTCAGAGGCATCTCACCCGACACGTCAGAGGCATCTCACCCGACACTCACACACATTTGCCCACCGGTAGCATTCTGAGCTCAATTCAATTAGCTACCAGAGAAACTATAATGTTTCGCATAACTGAATGTTCAATGACAGGATGAACATATGTGTTTTATCCACCTTTTATTCCACCTTCCCAAGCTATTATAGGCCGTCTGTGAAAAGGACACAAATTAAATACTCTGAACTGTGCGTCAACATCTGATGGTCATAGGTAAAGGGTAACACAAGGCCACCTCTCCTATGTGTAAATTCCCTACACCTTCTAATATCGCTAATTACATTTACGCCTTTCGCCATGGCAATATCGCTACACTGAGGTGCTCTGAGAGCGCCGTCAGCACCAACCTATCGACTGAGTGATTTTATCAGACTTCTGAGGTATTTTCTTTTTTAAATATAGTCCAAGAAATGCTTAAGCTTTGGGCAGTCCTGATTCATATGTATCACTATACCCCAATTCCCTGCACAGCTGTCTATGCACACACGAGGGTATCACAGGCACCGTGTAAGATGGGGATTCCATTGTATGATCACATTTCTAGATCTACTCGTCATAAGAAAGACCCCGGAATACTTGTCTAAAGCCCATCTAGTACATGGCCATAAACAAGGGTTAACTAAAAGCAGTCCTGAGTATTAAAACTTCATACTACTTCATTTTTTTTCTTTCCAATCTACGAAAATGACTCCACACTCCATACACCGCTTTATGAGACTCATGTGATGAGTGGCAGTACAAGTGCTGCTTGTTGTGTTGATGGCACATTCACTTTACCGCCTGACGCACTGTAGGTAACAACGCTGGCTTCTGGGAGGCTTTCAACCTGCCTACTATCCCAGGCCCAAAAAATGTCCATATACAAAATGAGTTGGAGCAAATAAATAAAAAAACCTTCTTCCACTCTTTCTGTTACGTTCTGGCACACTGAGAGTTAAATATACTCAGTAGTTTTGGAAAGTACATATAAAAATCTGGGTCAAAGACACATACTGTGCTGCATAGACACAATTTAATAGGCATGCATAACACTCTAAAGAAATGCTTACTCCAGAGATCCGTGTGTTAATTGCAAGACCGAATTCCAGTAGGGCAAACTCAGCCTTTCATCATACCAAGATCAAAAGCACGAGTACCACTGAGCTAGGGAATAGTAAGAGCTGTTAATTACAGCGCCCTAGCACAGTACAAACTGAGGTAGTAAAACCTCTTTAAAAAAGAAATGTTAGTATTTTGTGAATGAGTTTCACAGAGTAAGGAGTGACGTACCTAAATATGGGTCCTATGCAATCATTTTCAGGCCTATGTAGGGTAATCTTGGAGATTTAAAAGACATGGGCTTCCCCATTTTTAATCAGAGGTCCATCAATAACATCTTAATTGGAAGGGCCGATTGGGCTTGTTGTAACTGAAGATTTCCGAGTTTCAGCCAGGTTTTAGAATTGTTTTTTACTGAAGGTCAGTAGATGAGCTGCAGGGGGAGCTGTGCATGGGGGCAATCACATTCTCTGAGAGTCACCCAAGAACGCTTGCCCTTGTGTCGAGGGGCCTTGTCTTTCAGTTATAGTTTGTTTAGTTTGTCTGCCCAGTGGATCAGTGTCAGATACTAAGTGTAGCAGAGAGATTAAAGGACATCCTGCCTGAAGGTGGCTCAGTGCACGATACTGGTTTATGCGGAAGCGTAGAAGAGTGGGTCCAGGAAGGCGGGTACTTAGCATTGGGCTGCACACCCCATAGCTGTCCATGGAACCCTAAGCTGCTCAGTATCAGACCTATGACCTTATGCATCAGGGGGTTCACCCACTATGCGTCTATGTGGAGATGCCTTGGTACAGAAGCGCCCTGGGGTCTTGGTAGAGAGGGCATCTGTCCTAACAATTCCTTCTGGTCAGTGTGCGCATACCTACATGTCTGTTTAGTCGGTGGGGTTCTCTCTATTCCATGTAGCTATCCGTGCACTCACGCCTCACCACAGCGTAAAGAGGCGTACAGGGCAGGATGTTCCCCATCCCACTAGGCCACACAAGGTGGGTCAATTTCTGCACTGATTGTGAGAGGCCAAGCTCATCTCCTGGCAGAGCGAATGGCGAAGAGGGATAGAAGAGGAAGTGAGTGTGAGTTTGCCACATCCCATGCTCCTGCTGCTACACCTGGGTTTGGACAGACTGATACCACCGCTTCCCCATGGTTACTGGGGAAACACACTGTAGGCATGTGCTGTACTTCCATTGACACAAATATAGAGGTCCCTTGGATTGAAATCCACCCCCACCTTCAGGAATCAATTATGGGCTGTACACATACATGCTACTACAGGGACACAAACTACAGGCACCAGAGCACCTTCAACTATGGGTAGCGAATAGTGAGGCAAAGCCCACCTTCTGCGTTCCTTGGTTCACATCAGTCGACGTAAACTATTGTGCCCCTTGTCCTAGAGATGTTTCCAAAAGGACCTTCCCTGGAATAGGGAGAAAAACGTAGCTGCATTGTGTGCTAGGAGAGGGATGTATTGTAAGTCTACCTTCAGGGTGAACTGTAAAGGTGAATTCCCCTCTCCTTCATCCATAACTAGGGAAATAAACAGAAGTGGGCAGCCCTGACTCCTGAGCTAGGACCTGCGCAGGTTAAACTGTTGCAGACTGCCACAGCTGTGAGCTGAGCCGCAAAGTAAGTGACTGTATCTGCCCGTGCATTGGATGTCCTTGTGTGCGGGTGGGTGCACGGACAGTACTGAACAGCTACACAAGCAGGTTCTGGTCCCACTGCTTGGTGGTGGGAGTATCCACAATCACAGAAGGAAGGAACCAGGGAAGACGAGTAATACACTGGAAACCAGAAAAAAAGAGAAGCAAATTGAACCAGCACCAAACAGATCCACCCTTAGCAGACCACCAGGACTGACGATATGCCCCAACAAACATGGTGGTGAGAAGTTATTGTGCACTCTAACCTCCAAAGATTAAACTATAGGCAAAGTCAACAAGATAACAGCTATACTTGTCAAGCTTAATCTCTTAAGTGGGTAAGCATGAGTGCATGCACACTTACGAAGAAAAGCCAAAACAATATTCCTTGCCCAAGCCCGGGAGCGGCTAGATAAAACAATTATGCACAGCAGCATGCGGATGAATGTGACGTGGCAGTGCACTTTTCATATGAGCACTATTTAGGTCTTGCCTATCAGACAGTTTGTGGATCATAACGAAAACTTACACGTGGCTTTGAACCCACCTACTTCTTTCCAGTGGTTGGCTTTACTGTCACTCTCATTTGCTTGCTTCCTACTCAATAGCTTGCCCTTTTCTTCTTAAAGATGAGACCTAGTGACGTTGTCAATGCCTGTTTTAGAACGAAGACTAGATTACTTAACATAAAAAGCACTGGTAAGACGTGCATACTTTAAAGAGTCCTGACTGTCTTATAGCTGTGTTTCTGCTCTTTGAGATAAAATGACATTTCCTTGGGGATAGATGACCAGATAAAAGAGCACCCACACCAAAGGTGGGGAAGAGATACCAGACTGCGTCACCTCCTGCTCACCTCAATGTACCTCTGAGCATGATTTTGCATGAGAGAAAACTAAGGACGACCTACACATGCCAGATAAGTAGTTACTTCCTATTTAAGGCCCCTCTGGTTGATTGTGACATCACGGTCTAATGGCTTGCAGACCAGATGTGATTTATAGATGAGTAAAGAGGTCTGGGAGTTGGGAATAAGCCTCCCTGGTTTGGAAAGTGAGAAGCAATGACTTAGAACAGCATTAATGTCACAATAGGGATTTGGCAGGGATAGAATCAGGGCCAAAACTGAGCAGCCGTCAAGCTTAGAGCTGCTGGTGAAAAGTATCTTGAGGCAATTAACGACCACAAAGTGGAACGCAACCACTATAAACAAACAGGATCTTGTTTCCCGTCCTCTCTCACAGACGTGAAACAGGATACAACCTGGCTGCCTTTGGAACCCATGCAGTCCTCTGAGACTTCAAGAGTCAGGCAGAAAGCCACCTTGCAATTGATTCCTATTTTGAAAAGCTTTAGGCACTACAGATAATCTAGGGCGTGGATGACAGCGACTCTTGTGCAATCAAATGCCTTCTGGACTGAGTTCAACTCAACCCTTCCTCACTTTCCTCCAGAGAATCCAGCATATCTTCAATCTGCTACAACATCAACAGTAGACTGTGCTAGCTCAGAAACTCCAGATGACCACAAAAGGCCCATGCGAGTAGCCCTTGCACCTCTGTACAAATGCACAACACCTGCTCGGATGCAATTCTGTCTTGTTCAGTCTGCTGTTATCAGTGCCTGATTCCAGACCAAAGTGTTGCTTTTAATTGGGGTGCCCGTTTGCAGTGGCAGTGCCCCCTTACAATGGGGTATAGCATCTGAAGGGATGTCCCTTTCAACTCTGAATGTTACTTTCACAGGGATAGCCTGTTTTGCTAGTGGTGCCCTTCTTCAGTATCCTCTTGTGCTTGCAGGTGTCCCCTTTTCCTAGGAAGTATAAAGCTACCTATACTAGTTTGATCTTTGAATTATTTGTGCTTTGCTTGCCCATTGTCCTTTAAAGAAAAAGGACTAGGAGTTGTGTTAAGTGAAGACATGGAGATGCAGAGAACAGAAGCAGAGACAACGGGGAATGTAAACACAAACAGCAGTGGTATGAAGGGGGTTGCACGACACAAGCAGGGTGCTGCATAGCGCAAAGAGGCAAAAGGATTATTTGCTCTCAAATTAAATAATAAAAATATTTTTATTACCAGAAAAAGAGGCAAGAGGTCCAAAGAGGACAGTGCAGCATTTAACAAATTCAAGAGTTGATTCTTGACTTGGTGACATCAGAGAATGCAAGAGGATTTTCCTGCCCTCCACTCCCACGCCAATCCTTGTACATGCCATGGAGGGTGTACATTGGCCAATTGTCTTCAGCATAAAGAATTCAAGGCCCCATTCCAAGGTTACATTTCATTCTAAAGATCATTCCACAAATATGGTCACTCTCCTCACACCATTCTCTCTTCTTACACCTTTCTGCCTCTTCCTTGAAGTTCACTGCCAGTGCTTTCCGATCTATTCCAAGCTGTGTTGGACCGAATTTAACAAGCATTAATAAGGTGAAGATGTTTGGCGTTTGCACATAAATGCTGAAAAAGCTAGAGAAAAAAAAAAGCCTAGTACATTGGACCTTGTTTTATTTATTAATTGGACTGTACCAATACAAAGGCATGCAGACATAAGGGGGATACATTAAAGGTTACAAACAGAGGACCCACAGCAGTGGAGCTGAGCTGGATTCAGTGGATTTGGTCCGATGCTCGTTTTCCAGAGGAACTTGAGGTGTTGTAGGAGGAGACATGGGCACCTGAAGTAGGAAATCCTAAATTTCAGGCCATGGACAGTGTATTTTGAAACCTGAACAATATACACAATTCAAAGCTGGACGTAAGGGTGTCAGCTTTCATTTTTATCTGTGGAAAAAGTCACAGCTTTAGCAGCAGGTCTTCTTGTTTTTTTAACTCATGTGAGGAAATTCATACTTCTGTAAGAGCTTATTTTCAATATGGCAGGTCTGCAGACACTTACATACTCCCCTGCATAAACACTGCACTACAGACAATCAGAATGGAGCATTCCAAAATGGCTTCCCAAGTCCGTTTACAACAGGAGACCGAAAGGACTTAACTGAGGTAATCCTTTCTATGAAGACATTTTTGCATTTCTTACCTATTTTTACCTACACGGTAAGACACGGTTCTCTTTGGGCCTACAGGCAGTTGGGAGTGTGTAGTTTGCCTCAGTGATGACCCATCAAAGGCCTAAAAAGCCTCTGGTGGTGTAAGTCTCTATTTATTTCTGTAGAACTGGGGCACACTTAGAAGTATTGATTTGGAATGCTAGTTCATTACACTTCGTTCATTAGTGTAAATACCTTTGCTGCTTCCACCATGCGTGCTGTAGAATCTGCCAGTAGTTTTGCTGCAGCCAACAGTTTCTTAGAATTGTCCATGTCAATTTCTGCCTCCGCATCAGAGCGCATTGCATTCACCAGATCCGACGTAGCTTGGGCCAGGACTCTGGCCTGTCGCACCATTTCACCTGCAAAGAAAAACAAAATCAGAATTACACTATCCAATTTATATTTCCATATGATTTTCCCCAGTTCTTTGCAAAACTTTCAAAACAATCATTTTGCACCAAAATATCTCAGTCATAGTGGCTTTCCTTCATTCAAAGCTATATTATATTTGGGCCCAATGAGCGACCCAAGACAAAAGATGTATCCATTGGACTTACCCAAAACTGTGTGCAACAGCCAATACCAAGCGCAATTTAATCTCATTTAATGACAAAAAATTGATTCTACTGTAACCTTTTTTCATTTTCGGATGATTGTTACTTTGAGGCAACCACTCTAGTTTCAGAAATACCCATTTATAATTTGTGAATTCATTTCGTAATCTGAACAACTCTATATCTTATTGCCCTGGACGTGCTTACACATTTGTGCACAAGTCTATACTGCAAAAGATTTATTCCCCTAAGGATCGCATTTTATCATCTTTTCTAGTCACAGTTCATGCATAGAAAAGCAGAGTCCTTCATAATACCCTTTTGACTTCACATACTCATCAAAAAAGACAATCAACATGTTTCGGCCAGAACTCATCCCAAGGCCTACTCAGGACAAGTTTCAAGAACTCAAATTTACAACAATCACAGCTGGAACAAATGTTATGGAAACTTATTTCTTTTGGAGAACAAATCTGCCTCCTCAGCCGATGAGCGAGGGAGGGGAAGGAATGACACCTTATACATTTGTGTTTGTGTGCCACTGCTCAAAGTAAATAAATCAGTTGAAAGAATGATGCTTGCAAAGTCTGTGCTTCATCGTTCCAAAGCAGATGAACTGCACACCATTAAATTGGAAAATAGAGACTAAAACTATTTACAGCTTCTGAAAACAGAAAACACTGTGGTATAAAGATCTATCTAAAAAGAAAAATCAATACTGGCTCCCATTCATAGACAGCCAGGCAGTCATCCAGCATGTCTTGCAGTAGGGCATATTTAGCATCATATTTTGAGTCAGCCCCAATTTCAAAGGGCCTTTTATAGACTTGACAGGTTCAAACACAGTTTTGATTTTCCACCTCCCATTCAAAAAGTGTGATGGTGTTGAAGTACCTGTACTTCTAACCAAAAATCAATACCACCTTTGCCTTTGTTTGAGGATCCTCTCTAATGCAGAAACTCATAAGATGTCCTATTGTTTGTCTTATCTTGCTTACTGGATCAACTGCTTACTGGATCAACCAACCTTGTTCAAATAACCCGTTGTGATGAGAGTAGTGAAATGTTTGATTCATGTATTTCCTCCAAAACTCTTTGTACTGCTGCAGTGGAATCTTAATTTGGTCCTCACTTTCCTCACGTGTACGCCTTTTGAACCCATGTACAGTAACCCTTTACTTCTTCGAACTTTGAAGACTGTGCTTCTAGTCGCAGTGACTTCTGCCCACCACATGAGCAAACTACAGGCTCGCCGGTGCAGCTTCCTTTTACTTCCTTCTTTCTGGACAAAGTAGTACTGCAGACCAAGGCGGTCCTCTTGCCTTAAGTTGTTACAGCTTTTCACACTGGACAATTCAACACTCTTCCCATGCTCTTTGCCCCCTCCCCCGCATCCCTCAAAAGAGGAGGAAAGACTCAACCAGTTGGATCCTAAATGAGCTTTGAGTTTCTATATCGATCACACCAAGTAATTACACTCCGCATCTACAATTGGTCGGGTAAATCTTAATAGACAGTGCATCTATTCGAAATTAAATCAGCATAAACTACCAGAGGTTCAAAGCATGGAATGCAGAGTCAGACCTGTCAGGCTGACACATAAAATCACATGTTCTGAAGCAGGTACTGGCACTATATTCCATTACCTGTAAAACTGGTCAACACACATGGTTCCCATATTATTCTCAAATACAGTTCTAGAGACTAAAGTAAATTTTTGTCTGGGAAATGCATTTTTCAAGAGTGCATTTATTTAGTTGCTAGCAGGATGCGATCATCTAAAGAGTGTGCTTTTTCTTATCCATCGCATTTGTTTAGACCATTGAAACAATTATCAATTTTTTGGTCCTCCAAGTTACAGTTGGCCCTGTGTAATGGAATTCACACTCGACATATAATATTCTAAGTAAAACCTAAAACCCAAAATGTACAGGTTGCGCTTCAGGAGCATTATTTTTCTGAAAGTTGTTTTTCACTAATGTGACTCTACAAGTTTGAATAATCACCGCCAATTAGCTTGTTGCATCCTACTTTAACAAGTATTGCCACTGGATGTTAACACAAAATTTGTTTTTGTACTTTAAATTTTCTTTTAGAGCAAGCTAGAATAGCCATATTATTCAATTTCTATTAAGTAAATACAAAGCGCTGTCTTATGAAGAAATCCACCACTGAATTAAGTTAGAAAACACGTTTTCACCTGTATTTTATAGACAGCTGCAGCCTCTAAAGCCAGCAATTGTTTTGTGCCTGAGTGTTATAAGAGATCATAGAATTTATGAAGTGGGGACCAGGGTAATTACCATATGATAGTTTTTGACAAGTCTCTGAAACTCCCCATAGTGAAGCAGGAGGGAAAAACAGGACAATGAACCTCAGCAGACAGAGGTGGGTCTGCCAGGCTCACCGCTATCAGGTAAGCCTTTAGAAAATGAGTATTTAAGATTTCAGATGATACTTTCTGGAAGCTTGCTTGCAAAAACCAAGGTAGAAGACAGCTCCTGCTGGACAGTGAGAATAGGCTCAGTAGTTTCACTTAACAGAAGAATTAAGTCTCTCTGCTAAGGGACAGGCTGCGTAATTCTGAGAGCTGGTTTATCTTCACTCTAGTGCTTGTGGGCCGAAGTTCAATGTAAAGGCTAGCACCACTGTCCATGTGGAAGGACATTTTGTTTTTTCTACTTTCTATCCTACCGGGATTCAGAAAGGAAACCTCCTCTAAATCAGTCCCAGACAGCAATCAATTAGTCCTAGCATTCTTCCAGAGGGATTACTGATGGTCCCACATCAGAAAAGCTTGTCTGGGCCCGTTCTACCTTTCCAGAATCAAGTCTGCGCCTGTGAGGCAAACAGTATAAGAGACCAACAGTTGCTCTATGTAACTTGACTCGTATTAGAGGGATTTGTAAGTTATATAATGGGCAAGGAGCACCGACAGAAAACTATGGAAAAATAAAACACAGTCTTTTAGAATGATCGTGAGCGAAGAGGACCATCCTGAACAGTTAAAAAAACATCCTGAAATAGTTGAACATTTTGTAAATGAAAAAGACAAAAAAGACCCAAAACTAAGAAACTGAACCGCTTACCTGCATCTCCCATTGAGCTGAATATGCTCTCAGTGACAGACATAATGGTATCAGTAGCCTGGTCATAGCGCCCAATTGGCTCTCCACGACTAGCAAACTGCCGGACATGCTGTAGGAGATCGTTCAGTGCTTGGCTGACGACACTGGCAGCTGCGCTGACCTGCTTCAGGAGTTCAGTGTCATCAGTAGCTGACTGGCACGCTTTCACACAGTTCTCCACCGAGCGGTCCACAAGTTTTCCGGCCTCTATTAGCTGTTCCTGGCACACAGGAGAGCTAATGGTGGGACTCACGACCTGTAGTGGAGAAGGAGCAGACACAGGATGTTTCTGATCCCACTAATCAAAGGTCAATGTTTGCATATTTCACCCATGAATCTTAATGCTGAGCCATTTATTAAAAAAGTCATGAGAAGATCTACCTCAGCTTCCAACTAAGAAATCATACCATAAGTCAGACAATCCTGATTATTCTCTTACCGCACACTAGATTCCATGCAACTGAAAGGACTTTCCTCAAAACTTTGCTGGAAACATTGTCAACCAAATTGTCAAGACCAGAAACTGATTTATCAGTTCATAGCTTGGAACATAAAAACTTAGCAGCCGCATAACAATATATCTTGGTTTGTGAAATTAGATTTTGTTGGGAAAATTCAATATTAATAGAATGGTGTCATTTCAAATTTTGTAATAAGATTATTAATATGATTGTAGTTATATTACAATACTGCAACAATCTATTGCTTTATAAGGCTTCCCGTCTTTCTAATGAAATAGATAATAAATAAGGGAGTAGGTATAAAACAGCATAGAAGCATATCTTTGCTCCACCATAACCACCCTTCCAAGAAAAATTATGTGGCCTCATCCACGATAATGAACCTGACATAGGAAGTGGATTTAGTTATGAAAAACAAAATCATTAAACATTCCAAGTCCTTACTCAGCACCACGTCTCAAGGAATTGTTCCCCACTCTGACACCCGAGGTCATAGACCTATCAATGCATGTCTGCTCCAAGGATACGGTTCCGACCAGCAGTAATCACCCTGATTTAAAAGAATTCCCCTATGATGACCTCAAAAAACCTTTCCAATTACCATCCAAAGTCGAACTTGCCATTCTATTACAAAACATGTAAAAGAGGCCAGAAAACAGCTTCTGGAATTCATGGAATTGTCAATGCTCATCACAACAGAGTATCAGGCTTCAGGCCAAAATGGTGCGAGTAATTGGCCCTACAAACCCTCCACGTGAATTGTCTTGTCACCCTGGATGAATATCACCACACAACCAGACTTTGCTGTTATTGACCTGTCCACCGGCTCTGTCTCTATGTTGACAACATATTTGCTCAAGTGACTGCAAGAATGGACATGGGTGATGAGAGTGACTCTTGACTGGATTAATACTTTACTTGTGAAATGAAACCAACAGACCCACATCAGCATATTACAACCAAGCAGCAGATCAACCTCATGCAGGGTATCACAAGGTGTTTCGATACCACTACTTCTTTTCAATGTATGCACACTGCTATTGGCTAGCATCATCAGCCCATAAAAGTCACCATCCTCTACAGATGCAGGCAGACCACACCCAAGTCTGTGACCCTAAACAATATCATCAACTAGCCAGAACATCATTTTTCTGGAGGACTTTCTACAAACACAATCTTAAAAAAATCAAAAGGGGATTTTATTCGGTTTTTGTGAAATTGCTCCAGATATTATTCAGCAATGTCCACTAAAACAGGCACACAAAGGGGCATTTACTGGATCATCTAATTTGTTGTTCTTGAGAATGCTGCTAGAGGAAGGGTTCAAAATGACAAGCAGGGAACTAGACCTATTTGAGACCATTTTAACAACGTACAACAAGTTAGAAGGTTTAAAAAGCCATTTGTTGCTATCCTTGGGGTACAAGGTAAGCACCTTCTAAAAGGACTGGGTAAACATATAAATATCAGGGAGCTCCCACAGATGTAATGGAAAAGCATTTACAGAAGGGCGGTATAGGATTTGTGTAACCCAACGAGAAAGTTCTCAGTTTCTAACTATTGGACAGTCGTCATTACATGAAATTGAAAAACCTTTAGTTGTTTATTGGAATGTTGGGTGAGTTCTAGAAGGATAATGGGAAAATGTCACCTTAATAACACACACAGCATGATTGCCTTAATGTGCAAAAATATTCCCGTGAAACCATGGGGTGGATTAGACTGGAGTTTAAATTACTGTTGGATTTTCTGTTTTTCCCTGTTAATATTCCTATTGCAAACGTGGGCATTTAAAGATTGAAAACTTGCTGCACTTTATAATGGTAAACTGTATCTACCAAATATAAGAGATGAAATACCGAAGTAAAGGGAAACAGTCGCTATAGAAATGTGACATACCTGGAAAAAGGGCACGAAGCGGTTCTTAAAGAAGGCAGGGTTTTTGCCTAAATTCTTTAAAAAAAATTGCAAAGTTTTATTTTCCCCAGTGACGTTTTGTGAACTCAATTTTTACTCTTTGCAAAGGGTCCTAATTTATCTTCTGCGTCGTCCAATGGGAGATTGTCTGTATATTGTGAGATAATTCACTATCTCTCTAATCAACTACACCCATAATGTAAAATTATTTTCTGTGCAAGTTTACCTTTTTGCACAAATTGTCACAAGCTATGATGTTCACACAAATATGGCAAAGTGTGGAAACATTGTAATATTCACTGCATTGAAGCGTTTTACATAGAACTTTGCGATGGCTGCCGAAATAACAGCTTCTACTTATAGAAACTTTAGTGGATGGTCCACTGGTATGCCTGGAGGAGGGCCATCCATCCTACTTAGAGATCCTGCACTGTATGGCAAGCATCTCTGTGCTGTAAAGGAAACCACCACCACAGCTGCAGCCTGTACAACACTGCAGGTTTATTGAGCAGGCTCCATTTTAAAGTCACCCACTAGAAAATGGGCAAGGAAAATGGGCAGGACAGCTGTCACTACGACCCAGCAGTACTGTAGCAGACTAAATCGCTGCGCTAGGGGTTACCATCGGTGGAGTAAGTGAAGGCTCCACTGACAATAACCCAGTCAGAAAGGAATCCAGGATAAATGCGAGACTCTAGAAGGAAAAATCGATGGTATAGCACAGCGGACCGGCATATTTTTTTTTTTTTAGTCCTCATCTCACCAATAAGGTGCTGCAGATCTTAAAGCCGTCAATTCTCACTGGGCGCCCTACTTTGCGGCTGGTTGCACTTGCTCAGGCCATCCTGACCAACCCCTGGTAGTTAGGGCTTGGTGTAATCATAGGACCGGGGAGGATACAATCCCGTACAGCTTATATTATTAGTTATTGTCAGTTATTAGTCTCAAGTCCCGGCCCCAACTTAGCAGAGGCTGCCAGATGTTGATTAGGTCTTCCCGCTTTTCATCTTGTTCCAGGCATGCCATAGCAAATGCAGCTTTAAGCCACTTTTCTCTAGTCGGTGGATTAGGGTCTTTCCACTTAACGGACCGGCATATTGGAAGGTGAAGGGAAGGCTCTCTCAGAGGTCGTGACTGAAAACTCAAGGGAATTAGAAAAACTAAAAAGACAGAATAGAGCATTTGAGGAAGACATGGAGAGGCTGGAGATGCAGGCTAGGCGTGACAACTTGAGACTTCTTCAGATACCAGAAGGGCCTGAGAAGGAAGACATTAAAGTCTTCATATGTAAATTATTAAGAGAAGTGGTCCTGAGAGATAGACCGGACATAGAATTGGAGAAGGAGATCCAAAGAGTTCATAGGGATCCGTTTAGATTGAATCCAGCCAGGAAGGCGCCGAGAAGAATTCTGATCAATTTCCAAACATATGCAGTGAAGGAATTAGTGCTGGGAAGAGCTTTGAAAGAGGGAGCATTAAAATATGAAGGATTTAGCTACCATATAAGGTCAGACCTGGGCAGGAGAACAGCACATAGGCAGTGGGAGCTGGGATCTCGAATGAGTGAGCTCCGAAGTAAGGGTGCCCAGGTGCAGATGAGATTCCCTGCATTGCTGAAAATAATGTGGCGCAACAAGATGTATAACTTCCAAAATCCAGAAGAAGTGGATGTTTTCCTGGCACAGATGGAGGGTTGATCATTTTGGATACAGCATAGTGATATAATGATATAGTAGACGGGAGTAAAAGTAAATGCTCACACATAGGATTGTATAAAGTGTATATATAGAAGCCGTTTTTCTCTTCTTTATTTTCGTATTTAGAATTCTTTCTCTTCGGGGATGGGGGGGGGGGGGAATCACAAAGGGCAGGTTGCAGCGCCCAGTTAGTAAAAAGGGGGTTTCCTGGGGGGGAGAGGGACACAGGGTGTGGGGAGCATAGGGAAAAAAAGAAAAAAAATGTCCTCAAGATGCTGAACTTGAAAGAGAAAATGAATAATTATAAGCATGATAAAGGGTATACGTAGAAGGAGCTGGAAAGTCGCGGGGAAAGTAGAAAAAGAGTAGAGTATGGATAATCATAAAAAAATACGCTTTCTGACATGGAACTTAAATGGTCTAAGGGGTAGAAAAAAGGCATGTAGGGTGCTAGAATTTTTAAAGGAAAGTGATGTACAAATTATTTTCCTACAAGAGACGCACTTAGAGAGGGAGGAGTGTAGGCAGTGTTTTTGTAAAGCACGTTGGGCCCAAGAGGTTTTGTGTTCAGACCAAAGGGGAAGTTCAAGAGGGGTGGCTATTGTTATAAGGAGAAATTTTGGAATTCGAGTGGTGAAATATGAGACTGATACCACGGGGAGATGGTTAGTAGCCACAATCTTAATACAAGATAAGCCCTTGGTGTGCGTTGTGTACTACGGGCCGAACGAAGATAATCAGGACCCTTTAGTAAAGCTCGAAACTTGTTTGTTGGAAACAGAAGCACCTGTAATTTTAGGAGGAGATTTTAATTTAGTTCTTAATAAAGAGTTAGACAGAACGTCACGCGTGAAGTATGTTACCCCACCAAAAGTTTTTGCTAGATTATAAAGTATGATACAAGAATTTAATTTGGTAGATATTTGGCGTAATAAGAACAAGGGAATAAGGGATTTTACTTACTACAGTAAAAGTACAGACATCACTCCCGCATAGACTTTTTTTCTTGTAGATCAAGCTTTATATACGGACATAGAAACAGTATTACACATTCCAGCAATTTTATCAGACCACTCTGCAGTGGTAATGTCTGTAAACTTTTATCAAAAGCAAGGGCTAAGAAGGTGGACGCTAGACAGGACCGTATTATTAGATGAAATAGTGATTAGAGAGTTGGGAAAGAAAACAGAGGACTATTTCTTAACTAATGTAGGTTCTGTAAGTGAGCAACTGGTCTGGGATGCCTTTAAGGCTTATTTACGGGGAGTGTTGACATCTATAACAGGGGGGGAAAGAAAGATAGCAAAACAGGAGGAGGAGAGTAAAATAAGGGAGATTAAGAAAGAGAGATTTACAGAAGGCCTCCTTAGATGGTGTTAGCAATATATCTCTTTTGACGAAGGATTTAGAAAGCACAATTGGACAAGAAATTACTGGATAAATGGAAGGATAGCAATCTTCAACATTTTGCTTACGGAGAGAAATGCAGTTCTCTGTTAGCCTGGAAGGTGAAAACAGACAGAGCCAGGAACACAATAAAATGTTTGAAGAGTAGAGAGGCAGGGGAGGAGTTATGTGCAAATGAAGAAATTGGCCGGGAGGCTAGTAAGTTTATGAGTGAGTTGTATAAAGAAACTGTATTCCCCAATCAAGAAAGGATTGAGAATTGGTTAAGAGAGACTAGGCTCCCACAGTTGGATGAAGAGCAAAGGAGATATCTGGAAAAAGAGATAACAGAAGAGGAGGTCAGGATCCAGTGCAGAAAGATGGCTAGGGGAAAAGCAGCAGGACCAGATGGCCTTCCGGTGGAAGTATACCTCTGCATATTAAAATATGTGGTATCTGCTCTAACCTCTATGTGTAATAGGTTATATAGCGGGGGAGAAAGTATTCCTAGTTCCTGAAGCTACTATTACGCTAATTTTAAAACCCAGTAAAGATCCGCTAAAGGTTGACTCGTATAGACCTATATCCCTTTTAAACGCGGATTATAAGATCTATTCGGGAATCATGGCATCAAGAGTAGCTAAGGTGATAAAAGGGGTTGTGCACCCGGATCAGAGGGGTTTTATTCCTGGGAGGCAACTTAATGAGCTAACTTTCCAGATGATAGGAGCAGTGGATATGGCGGAAGCAAGAAAAATCCCCCTGACGGTAGTGGCAGTAGATGCTGCCAAAGCATTCGATCAAGTGAATTGGCAGTACCTCTGGGAGGTTTTAACTCGTTTTAATTTCCCAATAAATATGGTGGAGGCAGTGAAAAACTTGTATCAAAACCCAAGAGCTAAAGTGCTGATCAATGGAGAGTTAACAAATTGGTTTAGCATAACTAGAGGGACAAGGCAAGGATGTCCCCTGTCTCCGCTCTTATTTAACTTATATATAGAGCCTTTCGCTAATTTAATCAGGGCAGACACTGCGATCCTTCCTTTTAATTTTAATGGGTTTGAAGTAAAACTGGGGTTATACGCAGATGATTTGATTATATACACTGTTAATCCCCAGGAGGCGATACCCATTTTAATGAGAAGGGCGGAAGAGTTTGGCTCAATCTCTGGATATAAGGTAAACGTAGATAAAACAGAGATTATGCAATGGAATCAGAGAATAAATATTCCAGGAGTCAGAACCCAAATGCGATACCTGGGTGTGATAATCACACAGAAGTTAGAGGATATCACGAGGGCGAATTGGAAGAAAGTGAGCCAGGAGATATAGAGTTTATTGCTAAAATGGGTGAATTTACCATTAAACATCTATGGCAGGGTAAATCTCATAAAAATGGTTATACTCCCGAAAGTCACTTTTCTTTTTAATTCTATCCCTCTAACTTTTAGGAAAGAGGACATAGCCAAGATACAGGGGAAAATTGGGAGTTTTATATGGGCGTCAAAGGGCCCCAGGATAGCATGGAGGAAGTTGAGGAAGAAACTAGGGGCAGGGGGGTTGACATTACCGGACCTGCTTGCTTATTGCTATGCCTTTCATTTCAAAAACTTTCGTATGTTAGCAAATAAGCCCGATAGGTCATCTTTGGGCTCATTATTTTCTGCAATGCTTGGGGATGTTAGTCAGGGCCAGCACTATTTTCTTTTTAAGTATGGAGACCCGAAGTTTTTTAAAAAGGTCAGATTGAAGGTTTTAAGCACCGCATTAAGAACATGGATGTATGTCCGGAAAAAACTGCGATTTACATACTATTCTGCACGGGCACCGATCTGGGAATCTCCAGGCAACCCCGAATGCTTGAAAGATCAATTGAGCCAACCATTAAAAGCAGGGGGCATATTTTATTGGGCAGATCTTATGAAGGATAACAGATTAGTGAGCTGGGAAATACTCAGCAACTTGACCAGGGGGAAACTGACAAGGTTTAAATACTATCAATTAGGCTCCTGGTGGGTAACTCAAGAATGGACGCAGGAGGAGGAAGATCCGAAGTTAGATCAGCTCACAAGAACAGATGATTGGAAGAAGGAAATTTCCTTTTGGTACTGGTCTTTCGTAGAAGCAGAGGACACGTTTGGCACTGATATTAGAAATCTATGGGGCGAAGAATTTAGGGAGGAGGAAGCCAAGACTGTGGACGGACTCTTTCGATATGCTACGAGTAGTTGTAAAACCTGCCTCATTAAAGCGTAATCATTTGTTTACTGTTCACAGAGTTTACTGGTCCCCGTGGAAGTTGTCGCAGGTCACTGGTAATCAGTATTGTTGCCCAAATGTAAGCATGAAGAAGCAGATGATTTGCATGTGTTTCTGGAATGCCCAAAAATCACGCAATATTGGTTGGACGTATGTAATTTTTTAGGAAAGGTTCGGGGGAAACAGATGAAGGTAAGCCCGCATTTAATATTTTTTGGGCTCTCGCAAGAAGAAGGGATGGAGAAGGAGGTGGGTTCTATGTTTATCTTCTATGTGGTTATATTGGCAAGACGCGAAATATGTATGAAGTGGAAATCTGAAAATCCACCGACCTTTGCTGAGTGTTTAAAGAGTGTTATATTAACAAACGAATCAGATAAGGCCTGTGATGTAGGAAGTAGAGATAAGATCTGGACTTTACTGTTGGAATGGAGAGAAAGGACAAGCGGGTCCAATGATTAAGCCAAATAGTGCTGGCGGCTCTGGTGTCTCCAGAAATCATCTACAGGGGCGCACAGATAGAAGCGGAGATGGGACCAGTAACAGCATTTCTCTTAAGGAGTACTCCTTCTCCTCTCTGATGGCCTTTACACCGAATATAGAGAGATAGGAAGAGAGACTCAGTATGAGAGTTGGCAAAATGAGGTCAACAAAAAAAAAAAAAAAAAACAGTGGTTACCCTAACTCTATGTAGAGTGGTGCAACTGCAGGGTTGGGAAGGAATGAGGAGCACTTGACAGCATTTCTCCTGCTCCATCAAACCCTCAACTAACTATTCTCTTTAGAAAGTGAGGATATGGATGACAGGTTAAATAGTAATCCTGTCACTGTCCAAGGAACAGAGATTTCAGAACCATGCTGTTCAGTGTCAGCTGTGAACTGATGGATTACAGGAATTGCACAGGTTAAATCACTACATGTCAATGAAAATGGCATTTTTCTGTGCAGGTCCAAGACTTCGCCAAGGAGAAGTAAATGATGATGAGATAAAAGGGGAAGCAGGCGAAAAATGAAAGAACCTGGTACAGAAAGAAAGGGCAGGGGGTGAGTACCTGGCCTGATGCACATTAAAACTACTGATGAAAAATTCTGCTCCTGCTAAAAATAGTGATGCAAGGTCCACAAAATGTGAATACCTTAACTATTACCACACCTTAAATGATAAATAAACCCAATGAATGGAATGAGATGGCTTATAAATGAGTTGAGGCTAAAAGAATGTATAGTGTCATGAGTTAATATTGTGAACAGCCTAGACCGGGGGACATAATCAGTAAAAGCCATTATAGACACCCCTTCACCAACATTTTCTCATCTGAATCTAAAAGGAATGATGTATAATATACTGTTAAAGAGTGACAGAACCTTTCTCTGCACAGACATCTCTTATATTATGACAGAATAGCGTATCAATATATGAGAGAATTCTTTTTCAATTGCAGCAGCTGGGCATCCGACGAGGAACATCACAGACAGAAAAATCTGAACCAGCATCTGCAATTTCATGCACATGTTGTGACCACTTTCTACTAACATGCGCTGGACAACCCTTAGCAAAAGGTAGGGCTTTTAGTAATTACCATCCTCGTGTGTGGACAATTTACTAATGCCTGATCCGCTTTCTACATATAAACCTGTCTCTTGCTATGGACAAGTCTCCCCTAACCACTAAAACTTCATAAATACACAACAAATTGGCTTGCTCCAAATATATCTGATATTAATTGGGGCTCCCAGTTTTATAGTAATTCTTTTTTTTTTTTTTTAACAATTTTGTCTGTATTTATCCATATTTATTTTTTGCCCATCTCATTGGTATTTATGAATATTTATCTTGTGTTGAGGATGAATAGAGTCATAAAATTGTATATTTTCACACATATTTTACTGACAAACATGCACTCATACTTTGATGCCTGTCGAGTTTTAGCAACTTAAGCAGCCCAATATTAGAAAACACTACATCCACAGTTAAGATATATATATATATATATATTTTTTTTATCCACATTAATCCTTTCAGATTATAGAAACCGCACTCACAAAATGTAACCTTCTCCAATTAATTTATTCTTCACAAAGTATCCAGTTAGAGGAACAACCGACGCGATTCGTAATATATATATCGCCAGTAGATAGTTATAGTTAGGACCTAGTTTCCATAGGAAACTCATTTTTTGTTTTCCCAATAACTTTGGCGCCGGTTGACGAATCTTCGCGAAATTTTCAAAACTTATGGCCCGCTCCGGTCAGCTCCTATCTTGAAAGTTTCTGAGTGATTCGGTAAGCAAGGGCCGAGAAAAAAGGGGGGTCCCAAAACGTGTTTTCTCCATGTTAATTCCCATAGGAAACTTTAGACACGGCTACAGCCCGAACTGCTGAACGGAATTACACCAAATTTGGCAAATAGGTAGCCCTTGTTCAGAAAGAGACCTTTTTTTTAAATGGTGTAAATCCGTTCAGTAGTTCCTGAGAAATTAAAAAAATAGAGGTCGGAAAATCAATTTCCCATAGGAAACTTTAGACACGGTTACAGCTGAAACTGCTGAATGGAATTACACCTGAAACTGCTGAACGGAATTACACCACATCTGGCAAAAAGGTAGCCCTTGGTTCAGAAAGAGACCTTTGTTTTTAAATGGAGTAAATCCGTTCAGTAGTTGCTGAGAAAATCCAAAAATTAAAGTTTCGATATATAGAGGCACGGTGGATCCGCGCACCCTCCCGATCACGCGCTTTATTCTAATTGGCTGCCAACACTCCAAACCAGGAAGTGTTGGCAGCCATCTTGTGACTCGGAAGAGAAAAAGAAACGCGAAAAAAAAGAAAAGGGGGCAGGGTAGAAACACCTTGACCCTCTAGGCCTGCTCAGGGGGTCCCACAAGGACCCACAGGGCCCAAAAAAAGCATTTTTTTTTAAAAAAGAGAAATCGTCCGAATTCGCGCTGGGTGCGCGAATCCGCCCGAGAAAATTTAAAAAACCGAAGCGCGGGCTCCAGCGCTTCGATGGATTGAAGCCCCCGGGTGGGCCAGGTCCCGGGGACAGTGAAAAAAAAGTGTGGGGGGCCCCAATACCCCCCACACTGCCCCGGGGACCGCCACCTCCTCGGGGCTTGATTAATGAGTTGCGAGGGGGCACGCAGCCCCGGGGACCGCCACCCCCGGGGCTAATTTGGAAATGTGTGGGGGGGCCTCTAAGGCCCCCCCAAGCTCCGGGGACCATCACCTCCCGGGGCTTTCATTAATTATTTGTGGGGGGCACACGGCCCCCCCGCAGCCCCGGGGCTTCTTTTTTTTTAAAAATATACCTGTGTGGGGGGGCTCGAGCCCCCCCCACATGCCCCGGGTACCGCCACCTCCCAGGGGCACTAAAATGCTAATTTGGGGGTCCGTTACAGAGCCCCGGGGACCACCACCTCCCCGGCGCTTTGCAATTGAAGGGAGGGGGGCCGCGAGGCCCCCCTCCTGGAGCCCGTGATGGCCCTGGGGACCGCCACCCCCCAGGGCCGGCTCCTGCATTGTCCCGGGGTGCTCACCCCCGGGACACTGCTGTTTGCAATGACAGGGCAGGAAACCTGCTCTCGCTTCAATGAAGCAAAGCAGATTGCTTTTCCACAAGGGGAGCTGCATGTCAGCAGCTCCCCATGTGGAAAAGCAATGCCGGCTCCTGCAGGACGCGGGGAGCCGGCGGGACCGTGGGGGCATTGGGGCTCCCCCCACGGTCCCCAACGGAGAGGGCCAGCCCCGGGGGATGGGGTCCCCGGGGCTAGAAGTGGCCCGGGAGGGGGGGCCACGCAGCACCCCTCCCCAAAATTAAAAAATTAAATAAATAAAGGCCGCCCGGGGGATGGGGTCCCCGGGGCCAGTAGAGGCCTCAGGAGGGGGGCGACGCAGCCCCCCTCCATAAAAAAAAGAAAACAAAATTTGGCCATGCCCCGAAATATGGGGATCCCAGGCCCGGAATTGGCCACGGGAGGGGGGCCCACGCAGCCCCCTTCCCGTTCATTTTTTTTTTTTATTAAAAAAGGGGTCAGGCCCTGGGGGATGGGGTCCCCAGGGCCCAAAAAAAGGGAAAAGAAGGGGGGCCACACAGCCCCCCTTCTAAAAAACAAAAAAAAAAGACGCCATTGTGTCAGAGGCCCCGCCCCCTCCCAGCAACACTCTGCAAACGCGCCCTGTGGCGCGTTTTAAATTGGGGAATTAATTCCCCTTCAATACTGGGGGTCCCTGGGGGCCAACTAGCCCACCAGGTACCTCCAGTAAGCGCCACAGGGCTGCGTTGCAGAGAGGTGGTCCAGGCCACGCCCCTTTTTCCACCTCTCTGCAACGCAGCTCTGTGGCGCTTACTGGAGGTACCTGGTGGGCTAGTTGGACCCCAGGGACCTTCAGGATTCAAGGGGACTTAATGCCCCAACTTAAAACGCGCCACGGGGCGCGTTTGCACAGTGGTGAAGGGAGGGGGCAGGCCTGAGGTGACATATGTGCAAACACGCCCTGTGGCGCGTTTTAAGTTAGGGAATTAATTCCCCTTCAATCCTGAGGGCCCCTGGGGGCCAACTAGCCCACCAGGTACCTCCAGTAAGCGCCACAGGGCTGCGCTGCAGAGAGGTGGTCCAGGCCACGCCCATTTTTACACCTCTCGGCAACGCAGCTCTGTGGCGCTTACTGGAGGTACCTGGTGGGCTAGTTGGACCCCAGGGACCCTCAGGATTCAAGGGGACTTAATCCCCCAACTTAAAACGCGCCACGGGGCACGTTTGCATAGTGGTGAAGGGAGGGGGCGGGGCCTGAGATGACATATGTGCAAACATGCCCTGTGGCGCGTTTTAAGTTAGGGACTTAATTCCCCTTCAATCCTGAGGACCCCTGGGGGCCAACTAGCCCACCAGGTGCCTCCAGTAAGCGCCACAGGCCTGCGTTGCAGAGAGGTGGTCCAGGCCATGCCCCTTTTTACACCTCTCTGCAAAGCAGCTCTGTGGCGCTTACTGGAGGTACCTAGTGGGATACTTGGACCCTAGGGACCCTCAGGATTCAAGGGGACTTAATCCCCCAACTTACAACGCGCCAGGGGGCATGTTTGCAGAGTGGTGGAGAAAGGGGGCATGGCCTTTGTCTACCTCTCACCAATCCCACTGCGTGGGGCTTACTGGAGGTAAAAGGTAGGCTAGTTGGCCTCTAAAGGACCCCCATCCAAGAGCGTGCCAGAAGCGCGTTTGTAGAGTGGTGGGCAAAGTGGGCGTGGCCTGGTACGAGTACTTACCAATGCTGCTGTGTGGGACTGACTGGAGGTAATAGTTTGGGAAGTTGGCCCCCAAGGATGTCCTTTCTACCCCTCTTGTTACCTCCAGTAAGTCCCACAAAGTGGGATTGCTAAAACGTCTTCGGAGGCCATGGCCCCCTTTCTCTACCACTCTGCAAACGTGCCTTGTGGCAGACTACGGGATGGGGGATGAAGTCGAATTTAGTCCTGAGGAAGTTTGGGGGCCAAGAATCCCTGCTGCTACCTCCTGTAAGTCCGACGCAGCGGAATTCCTGAGCGTTGGTTGGACGCCCAGCACCCTTTATCCACCACTCTGCAAACGTGACTACTAGTTAAAGTAGCATATTTCTGCACCTCTGACTTAGAGGTAGTTTTAATCCCCCTGCCCTATTATGTACTAGGGCCTTACAGAGGAGGTCATGCTAATCACAGGGGTAGCCCAACGCATAGTGTTCCCTAGTGTATGTAGGTGTTTTCACTGTATTCCAAGTGTCTTTTAGCATTGCACTGGCTCTAGGCCTGGTTAGTCAGAGTCAGTTACCACCAGTACCCGTCTGAAAAAGTTATGGGCACAGGATGATTTTGCAACAAGGCCTCTTTCTGCTCCTCTGTTGGTTCTTTTTGCACATGTCTTGCTTCTTCCTGCACTTTTCTTCGTCTTTGTGGACTTCTGTTGGTTCTTTCTGCATTTCTTTTGCTTCTTTCTGTGCGTTTTTTCTTCTTTCTTCACATGTCCTACGTCTGTAGGCATAGTTAGAAACTAGCATTTAAAAAAC
Organism: Calotriton arnoldi; assembly: GCA_963921515.1. Classification (NCBI taxonomy): domain Eukaryota; kingdom Metazoa; phylum Chordata; class Amphibia; order Caudata; family Salamandridae; genus Calotriton; species Calotriton arnoldi. The sequence continues at coordinate 1,945,551 of CAWUFW010000230.1, forward strand.
CTTAGAAATTCACTGAAAAAACCATAGGTTTCAGGTACGTTATAGTTAGAAATTAGCATTTAAAAAACCTTAGAAATTCACTGAAAAAACCATAGGTTTTAGGGAAAGTTATACTTAGTTGGACATTTCACTCATACAAAACCAGAGAAATTCCCCCGTTATAGTTAGTTCAGCTAACTATAACTCGCGCCCCCGCAATGCACTGCTGATGACGTCACATATTACATCACTCATGACATGGTCAGTGACATCACTGATGACATCTCAAATGACATCACTGATGACATCATCCATGTGATAAATTGATGCATCTTCTCACACCCTAATATAACCTTTGATACACCCACTCTAAATTACAGACTGCCATTGTCAAAACCATAGACACTCCAACACCAATAACTACATACCCACTCACTGATTCTTAGGTTTACACACACATCCACTCACTCACCTGTACAGTCACTAATACTTATGGTCACTCAGTACAGGACTATCATATGCACTCATACACCTCTATAGAAACTCACACACCGCCACTCATCCATAGAGGTACTCACACACCTAGTCAGTCATGCAAATAATTAATCACACTGCCATTTACTCACCTATACAGTTATACACACACCAGCTCAATTACTCATACAAATACTAGCACATTCTTACGCTCTTATACAATCACTGATACAAGCACACACTCATCCATACAGCCACTCTCACAATCACACACTCTCACTTATAGCCATTGATGTACTCCAACACACATATATACTGCTTTTCACATATGTAGTTACTCACACATGTACCACTGAGATATACACTCACTAACACACCCATACACACACTCACCCACCCATACAGTCCATCACAGATGCACTCTTGAAACCATGCACCCAGTGAATCACCCACTCACACATCTATGCACAGAGTCACACACACCCCACCCACACAAACACTCTGGCACCCATACAGATACTCAGACAACCAATCAATAACTCATATAGACACTCATGTAGCTATTCGCAAACCCATGCAGCCGCTTACACACCAACAGACAGACAGATACAGACATTCACACAGTTTAGTCACTAACCCATGCATTCAGTAAGATACGTTTAATCTCTCACTTATAGAGTCAGTCACGCACCTACTAAATAATCCATTCAGACACTTATCCACCCACTTTAATACACCTTTCCCTATATATATTAAACATATTTAAACTTTACAGAAACACACAGTCACTGGATGATGTCATCAGTGATGTCATGAGTGATGTCATGAGTGATGTCATTTGAGATGTCATCAGTGATGTCATGAGTGATGTCACTGACCATGTCATGAGTGATGTAATATGTGACGTCATCAGCAGTGCATTGCGGGGGCGCGAGTTATAGTTAGCTGAACTAACTATAAAGGGGGAATTTCTCTGGTTTTGTACGAGTGAAATGTCCAACTAACTATAACGTGCCTGAAACCTATGGTTTTTTCAGTGAATATATATATATATATATATATATATATATATATATATATATATATATATAGAGAGAGAGTTAAAAGGCATTTGTTAACGTGTGTGTGTATGTATATATATATATATATATATATATATATATGTATATATATATATACACACACACACACACAAACACGTTAACAGATGCCTGCATTTCAAATAATCTCATCCTGTTTTTTAACTCCCCATGCTGACTGACTGCTCTGCTGCTGCTGGCCATAAAGTCATGATGGAGAGTCAGTCACAAGAAGACCAATTTTCTGAATTTTTTAACTTTTAAAAATAAATACAGACCAACAGGAAACACATAGTTTTTTGTCTGTATTAATCTGTAAAAATGGAAAACTGGGGGCCTTAATATTAATATAGTACTTCACTATTTCTCCCCTATGTTTAATTCCATTGGTGGTAGATGCATCATAAGCTTGAAAGTTATCAATGGATATTCTTTTGTAGATAACCATTTGTCAGCAACGGTTGTTGTTCCTCATTGCCCTGACGACACAATCCTGTCAACAACTATAAAACTGAGGTTTAGTTTTGTCGTAATCATTGCCGGTACAAGTGTAGCGGGCTGATCCTACCTGACAAGTTCTTCCCACACAGCAGGCATGTTATGAACTCTGTGCTCAGTGATGCAGTTCAAACACACAAAGTCTGATGTTTACCATGCTTTGTCATTTGTTATCATCCACTGCAGGACACACTGCTCCGAAGGGGCAGCTCCCTTGTGTGTGGCAGGTCTGTGTCAGTGGTGAGTGCAGATTATAGCATTTTTCCTGCGCACTCAGGCAAGTTCAGTTGTTATGTGCTACAAGCTGCAAACACAGTCTGATTCCAAGGCTAGAAAACAGCAGCAATAGTGGGGAATCATAGGAGGCAGGTGGGAATGGATACTTCTACTGAAAGGGGTGGGTGCGCATTGGTGGTTTGGGGTACTGAGAATGATAACCAACCTAGATCCATAGCCCTCAAAGAGGTTACGCTTTTTAAGTTAATCTAGTACAGTTTATTGAGCACCTTTTAGGTATGGATTTAACAGCTCAAAAGACTCTTTAACACATAACTTTAGGCCTCACAGTACAAGATTTAACAGCTGTGTCTAAATGAGTCTAACTGAGGAATGACCTTATGTCTGAGCTACAGACATCCCATCTCTGCAAGAAGAGGTCATGCGAATGCTGCACACAGAATAGAATGAAGAGGTCAACAATGAAGATCTCAAGAGAAGGTCACATTAGAATACTGTTTGGATTGTGGGCCTGACATATGGGATTCGGACTGTGGCTGTGGACACTTTTGAAGATCACGCTCATGTATTCGTACTGCTTAATAAACCACCATCTAAACAGTACAATTAGAAACAGGGAACATCAATGATTACAGCCAGTGCAAACAAAATCTTTACAATTTTAAAAGAAAAATGAAGCAGTACAGATAAGGGGTTCTATAGTTATGAGTAATAGCAAACTGATAAAGTGAGAAAACCTGGGAACGAGGAGAAAACGGAGCAGCCCCTTTGGCATCAAACAAGATAACTACAATGCACAAATTGTAAAACTCTACAATAAAGAGCATTTTGCTAAAAGAATTCCCTAAACTATTAGTCGTTAATCTTTACAGTGTGGCTCCTCTAGCAACGCAATAGAGAGGACTACACACACACACAGAAGGCTTCCTCAGCCACTTCACCAGTGTCTCTGAAAAAATAAAAACTATCCTATCTTCTTAGGAAAATGTGTTTTTATTAAAAAACAAACTTCATTGCAATGTCTTACATCTGAAATGTGTTAGAGTAAGAAAATATTCATAATGTATAGTCAAAATGTTGTGCAACGTAAGTGGGTGTTTATTCTACACAATTTATGAAAGTGGACTAGAGAGTAAGAGATTAGATTTTGGACCAGCCCTTCAAGATTCCACCCTCTGACCTCACTTAAAATGTTTCACTAGCAAGTCTTAATTGTGATAACTTGAAAAGCACTACTTAAGATCAGTTTCTGCTTGCATTCCTTGAGTAAATGCTCTCAAGCCTCCCTGCAATATTTTAGCCTGTTTTTGATATTTATCGTGATAAATTATCACATCATTTTGAGTGCTGACTGGACAAATGATTGTATCCAAAAAGATTTGGCACGAAAAACATGAAAAAGTTTATGTCCAGTGCCCAGCATTTTCCTTAGCAAACGAAGTAAAAGGATAGAACTTCCAATACCAATAAGATAAATTCTCAGCACAATGTGAGACTAGAGTACAGAAGTACACTAAGAATATTTTGTGCCTCATGATTATGGTATGCAGCACACAAAATAGCTTGATGCACAATGCTTCTATGTAGTGATACATTCAAAATGGTTTTATTTCTCAAACTATCAAGACAACTCTTTAAGGACCATTCAGAGCAAAGTTGTATGGGTGGCCCACCACAGGAACCCAGTCCACAGTCCAGTTTAGCCCCTCACAACTGGTTACCATCGCTTTTTAATATAGCAGCACTCCAATTAGCTGGACAACAAGCACAAGTCAGCAGCTTCCTCTGAATACACAGGATCGTATGTAATCCACAGCTTCCAGGAACAAGGAGGTCATAGGAGGCAAGCCAACTTTCCACAGTGGACATAGGCTTAATATCCCTAGACCCAAGTTCAGACAGGAGACTCTCAAGGAAACAGTCTTGGCACAATTCCTTTACAGTAAGACAATTCATGTGGTTAACAATTCTACTAGATCCTTCACGTGCATCCGTTCAATGTTCTTCCTTAATCGTTCCTACTTTTTTCTTTTAAATAAAAGCTCCCATATGTTATAGGATAAGCAAATCTCATCAATGATAAATAATTCCCTCAACTGAAACTGCCTTTTTATAGAAGTTGACTGCAACTCAAATTCTGTGGGATTTACTTTCCAAGTATCTAAACCCACAGAGGATTCTAGGTATGGCGAGACCTTTCCTACAATTAAAACAATCGGTCAAAATCGTATTTTCCTTCCATAGAGCACAAAGACATTTCCTGTGACTGCTACTACCCAGTCCTCTTGTATTTCTATGTAGACATAGTTCTATGCAGGTCTTCATAGGCTCAACACATCCGAACCAGGAGAACTAATCCGTTTACGAGTCAACCCATGTTCATGTTTTTGTCAAGGGAGGCCTTGCATTTGTACTAGTGGCAGAATTTGCTTTAGTCAAATCAGCACAAACTATTTGGTCTTATCCTTGAACTCCAGATGTTTGTAATGAAAAATATATGAATTAGAAAATTAAAGCTGGAATGCAAGTATGTGTGCTTTAGGAAAACTGCAATTAGATTTTGAATATGACATTTATAAGTTGTTACAATAAAAAATGGAATTCTATTTAGTTATTTGTTTGAGCTATTAACTACACAGCAGTAAGCTGCCCGTTTATGATGAATTAAACCACGGAAACATATATCGGAACAAGGAAAATCATGAATTCTGATTCCTAGTCCCACAACAGTCCACATCTGTAACTGGGATGGTGGTATTAGTTCACTTATAATTTGTCACTTACCTTGGCACATGCCACGAGCTGCGAAGTGGACAACGCACACTGTGTCGCAGCAGCAATGACCCTGTTCTGCAGCACTGCATCATCTGCCACCTGTGCTACATTCTTAGCCTTCAGCACTAGCATGGCAGCAGCATTAGCAACAGCTTTGGCTAAATTCATCAGCACATCCTGGAGCAACGAGAGAAAAAATAATTTCACACATCAGTCCTCAGGGAAAAGGAAGATTACAATTTCAACTGAAATCACACATGCAACAAACATACTAAAATGTTGTGCACAGAATAAACAATAAGATAGGGCAATATTAATCTATTTTTTACTGTTCAGTATGACAATATTAACACAGTATCTTGTACATTTACACTTGAGAAATGTGTTATTTTATTCAGGAATAAATATGCGTTAATCAGACTAGTGTACAGTGACCAAGGCCTTTACTGTCCCTTGGCATGTATTGCTGCTTTTAATAGACATCAGCCTAAATAGTGCCATATTCACAAAGCTTTAAAAAATTGCACTAACACAAAAAGATTTTTATGTTAAGGTTAATGAAGCACATTATTCAGCAATTGTGTCTTACTCAATCTTCTAATTCAAGTGCTCACTAGGATGTCCACCTCTATGAAGGTGACAGAGAAAAGCCATCAATAAATGCCATGCCACAACACATGGGTATTAGTTCACCACCCTTCCCCATATTCCATTCTTCTCTCTCTTAAAAGAAGACCTTGCACTATAAAATAACACTAAATGGTCAGTCTCTGGAATTTGTGCCTCCATATGAGCACTCATATCATTCTTCAGTACGTTTACATTCTTTTATACTGAGGGATTAGTTTTCGTAATATTTTTATTACTCAACTTATTTTAAGAACATTGTACCAAATTCAACATGAAGCACACCGTATATGTAATTTTTGGCTAGTTCTAACTTAACTGAAATTCATTCATCCAACATTTTCCTCATATATAAATATCTTCCTTTAGATCATATTTACCTAGAAACACAAATGACCCCTTAATGCTACCCTTTCATGAACTCTAAAAAACCTTAACTCCTTACTATTCCTTAACACTATTCTTCCTTGGTCCTAAAAACTCCTTACTCCCCCTTATTGCTACTCTTCCCTGAACCCTAAAAACCCTTACACAGAAAATATTTAGACACAATTGTTATTACCTAATCCTAATAAAAACTGGTACCTTGCAAGGATGAAAGGCTGAGGCGACCTTGCCAAGATTAGAACTTGCAATCTAAAGATCACAGCAGAGAGTACTGAAATTGCTATGCTATCTCATCGAGAATGAATATCTTTGTTTATATACTTTTTTTGCTGCCAATAGAATCTCATTATTTGTAGCCGATGTGTACTATATGATTGGGGCATCGTGGACATGAGGCAGAAACTTATCATTTTAACCATGTATGATACATTAAATATTTAAACATGTTGTCCCCCAATGGCAATCAACCAATACGGACTTTTCATGCTTGGGAAACTTGTGTTTGACTCACTCTTTGGCCTTATGATTTTACATCTCATGGTTACCTGAAATCGCTCGTCTGTCTCGTTCTCCCCAATCTGCCTCAGAAGTTCCCCGCTCGCTTGTCCAATGCTGCCAGCCGCAGTCAGAACAGTTTGCCGGGGCTAAAAATAAAGAGACGCAAACTAAAATGAATAGCCAGTGGAAAAAACACTTTCATTAATACCAAACTGTGCTTAGATCTGAAAGAAAGATTGAGGAGCAAACACATGCACCATTTCATTATCTATTCAGCACGGTCTGACTCACATTTGCTGCTTAATTGATCTTTACAATTGTTAATTAGATTCGGTTAGGCAAAGGAAAGCTCTCAGGAAAAGAAACTGAGATATTCATCAGTAACAAACTGTGCAAAGTATGAGCAGCAGAGCCAGATTGGGAATTCCAAGGTCTTCAAACTGACCACTGCACTGTCCCATTGGGAGGAATCTGAAGTCACTTATAGATATCATTTCTGCTGTTATGTCCTTTTTAGTCACTGTTGATTATTCCGGACAAAGGTGTAATACAAAATGATGCCGTCCGTGCAGATTATGATCAAGGGCCCATTGGGTCTCCCATATCTCATGCATATTCACTGGGCTGGCCCTGGGATAAACAGAGGCCCCCTTAAGGAAAGCCCCCACACCCTTTGTCTCAGGGGCTACAGGGACCTACATTACGCCCCTGATCCTGGGGCTATGCTGCTTACAGTGTGGACAATCATTTTAGCATTATTTCAGCAAGACCAGACTCTGGAGTCAGGCTCAATTCCCATCATCACACGCATGCAAACATTTACTCAGAAACAAGAGAAAAGCGTAAGGGGCAGAGCTCTTCGGGTCAGATCTAGTATTGTCAGTTCACATCTCACAGGATTTTATTGCGCAAACTTCTGCGCTGCGGCTTGAAGCTATTTTTGTACTCTAACGAATATACTAATCCATGCGCTTTCATTGGGATTCTCAACAATCCTTCATGAATATTAATGAGGCATGATCCTTTCTGTGCATCAAACCGAATTGAGGGAAGCCTGCATGGGCGCATGTCTCCATCCCTGCATTTAAATTCACAAAGTAAAAGTTACTTACCTTCATCTATGATATTTCTGAAGATTGCTCACCTTAAGAATCCGACAACAAGCGGCGTGTGGAGAGAACTGGTGAAGCGGAGGCCTCACCTTGATGAATGTGTGACTACAGGGTAGCGCCCTCACCTTTTTGAGCAGCAACAATGGTGAAACTCTATTACCGAAGTGCGCTTTGCAGCCCTACGAACAGATTGGGTCTATCTTCAACCTATTGAAAGAAGGTAGGAGATCAGGGGAATCAAGGGGATCGTAGGTCTTGATGAAAGCCGTAAGACCTGTGTAGGGCTTGAGAAAATCGGCTGAAACATGTTAACTAACATGCAGAGAGGAGGGGTGTGGGGTCATTAATATTCTCCGACACCACCATCCTTTATCTATTTTAATCCTGACCAGGTAGTCCAGGGTTAAAAGTGTAAGAAGAAATTCCTGAGCCAGTTTTATACTCTCGTTTCTGCAGTATCATTTTTCAGATCCCTATTATTTTGTTTGTATTGTCTTCCCCCTCCCGATTGCCCCACCCCAGGCGTTGGTCTGCGCAGGGGTGTCGTAGCAAGCCCTATGATGAAGCATGCTACAATTTGTGGGTGAGGGCAGTTTTCCAAAACTGAGTGCATGCCACTAATCATACTAGCCTTTAGTTTCCTTGTACTCCTACTCCTACTCCTTTTTTGTGTTGTTGGATGTTTAGTGGGGAGGTTGGAGTAGGAGTGTAACCTCTTCCCCCTTTGTTATGCGTGATTCACCTTAAGAATATCAGGCACCTGACTAGTAAAAAAAAACACCTCAATCCATAAGAGGGGAAGAGAGGGATATCTGACCAGCACACAACCTCCTGATCATGTATAATAACTATAATAAAGTCTGCAGTTCCACGGAGAAGGAAAAACTCACCTCATCCAAAATAGAAAGTGGTCTTTAGACAACTTGTATCATTCAATTGTTATTATTATAGGCAACATGGTTGTGGATCACAGGCCCTCCCCACCAAGCGGTGGCATGCTTCATCATTGGTGTCACGACCCCCTCATGCGCCTTCTGTGTAGTGGACCTGGCGTGCTGGGCTCATGTTACAGTACCCCTGTGGCGCCATAAGGCGCACTATGATTCCATGCCTGAGTTTCCCCAATCCCCTTGATTCCATTACGCCTGAGCTTGCTAGCACTCCCTGAACATGTGAACTAATGGCTTGCTCTGCTCCCACTGTTACTAGGGTCTTGGAGTCTTTTCCCTTGTGCACGTTTAGACAAAACAAAACATTTAATTCCTGTTAAGTTATTCCTTCCTGTAAGGTTAAAGCCAGTGTACTAACGTGTTTCCTTCAGGAGTCTTGGAGAACCTCCCAGACTGCCACATGTGACCCCGCTGCATCCGTTGGAACCTGAACATGTTATATAAACCACACCAAAACCTGAGCCCCCTGCTTGATCTACATTCCCTGTGGAACGAGCTTCCTGCTTACTCACTCACCTGAAGAATCGACCAGACCTAGGCAGCGCACTTCTCGGCTGCAGTTCAAGCTTCTACGGCGATTACCTTGGCTTCAGCTCCCTCAACGCATCTTTCGTCTACGCCTCCTTCGCAGCTACTCCAGTTCCTCTGCAACTTCCTGAGTCAAGACCATCTTTGAAATTAGGACAAGTTGAAGTACTAGGCTAAGTACTTGATATCAAGTTAGTGCGCACTATCCTTTAATAGTAGTAAGCAGGCTGGAGTATTGGCGTCTTCAAGACTATAGACTTGTCTTCAAATTTCCATCCAGTTTACCTTGATTGTTCTTGCTCCATACTCTTCCTGTAAACTATGCCCTAGAACTGTGTTTATACAAGGACTACAGACTTCGCTCTGTTTCTCTGATAAACAGTAATGCCTACAGAACTATCCTTAGAGTGTTTGACTCATGTATGAACCCTGTACCGAGATCTTTGTTCTGAGTTTATCCTTGGAAGTGTCATTAACTCCAATCTATGTTCAGAGTGTTTCCTTGGGAGTGCCAGTAACTCCAATTGGATTTCAAGTTATTCCTTGGGAGTGTAAAGCTCCATTCTGTAGTTCTGGTTATTCTGTTTCCTTGCTGTGTTTCTGAAAGTGTATGTCACTGAAGTTATTGCAAATCCATTGTTGAGAGGCCTGTAGTGATTTGATGGTATTTGCCTCTTCTGGTTAGTTCTAGTACATTGCGTCTTCACAAAATCGGAGGTCATGGTTCTGTGCACATCTACCTAGCAGACTCAGAGGGTCTCCAGTTAAAGCTGTGCCACACAGTTGCTGACCGGAACCAGTACCGCAAGTCTCTCTCTTCTTATTTCGTCCGAACTCCCTTTCCCTCCAAGGGCCGCAATTCCTTGTACGAGCCAGACCCTGCATGGATAGGAGGTCCAGCATCAGTTCCAGTATTGCCTCTGTGGTTCGTACCAGGTGAGTGCATGACAATCGGGCTGTGCTCCTAATTGGGCTGGCGCTGCAATGCCCAATGGGCCCCAACGAGGGGATTCTTTGCTGGAGAACCTTTTCCAAAAAGCCAACAGAGGCCAGGTCTATCTAGCCTCAGTACTGTCAAGTAGAATTTCCAACAAAAGTGTGAAATGAGCTTAAATGTAACAATAGATACCCTTGGAAAATCGTCTTTAATTTTGGGAATATTTGTTCATGTTAAAAATAAAATGCAACCTTTATGGATATCAATGTTCCTGAAGGTCTGAAATTGGTGACATGTTCCTTGCTTCAAGCTGTCCTCAAAAGTATCAATGGCAATTCATCAGGACCAAGTAAAATGGCCTAATCTATATAAAGGTTCCCCGAATTTAACATTCTTGACATATCTTGTTGTTATTCCCACGTAACAGAGTGAGCATGGGCATGTGATTAAGTAGATACAGTTCTTCGTGTTACATACAGTTTGTCTGCCTGGTTAGACGCCATTTCCCTCATAAACCAATATGAACCTCTTAAATTTGTGCTGTAAGGTTGCATACGTTATACTGGCCACAAGGATAATGGCGCTGGATAAGGGAGAGGCCCCACAGATGTGTTATCTTGCTGTCTATGAAGCAAACACAAGGAGATGATGGACAGAGTGCTGCAACTTTTCAGACACTCACCCCCAGTCACAAATCTGGGTTGAATCCATCATTGTTCTTTAGTTCACTTCGCCACCTCAGTTCAGATCCAGCTATATGCAAATCAGTCTTGACCCCTGTGCCTCATGGGAACAAGTCCAGCCCAAACTGCCAAGCCAGGTCTTCCCTGAACCGGAAACAAGCACCCTGGGACCGGTTTCGAGGTAACACCCCTCATCAGCCAGGGTAGCTTAAATCCAGTGGCAAAGTGAGCAAGGGACCCAGCACGTCTGGGCATACCCTGAAAAGTTTCAGCGCTCCGTCCATCATCTCCTTGTGTTTGCTTTGTGCGCCCTTAGTTGGCAGGGTATGCCCAGACGTGGGTCCCTTGCTCACTTGCGCAATCGCCTAGCTTGTCTCAGGGACAGCATCTTGAACTTGTCCTGTTGAATGAGCAAGGTCAGAAGAAAGAGATCCAGAATGGGTCTCAAACCTCAATCTTTCTTGGGGAGCAAGAAGTAAAAGGAATAAAACCCTGGGCCCTTTTTTATTTTTTTATTTAAAAGGCACCACTTCTATACCCCCCTGTGAGCACACTCTGGTAGAAGGAGGACATTCCAGTGGGAGGGCTAGGATGTGTGGGGTGTAGCCCATGCTGGTCAACTAGATGATCCCAAGATCCATTGTGATTGTCCCCCCAGTTAGCAAAAAAGTAGGAGACCCTCCCTCCACCAGAAGGCGTAAAGGGATATAAGCGGGGATAGAAAGGTTTTGAAGCAGAAGAGCTGGCAAAGGACGGAGGAGAATGTATCTGCTGTTGTTGCTAATGATGGCAACCCATAAATCCACACTTGCCAGGATGGGGACGGGTACATTTGCTTAGGTGTCTGGATCAGATGAGAGGGTTGCATCGACCAGGACTGCTTAGCTGGGGAACAGCCCCGAAATTTCCTGCATTGCTGATTGACTGCCTTGAAGGTGCGGTCAGGTCCAGGACCGACCTGTAGCCCTGCTACTCTGGAAATATTACATGGAGGAGGCAGTCTTCTCTTCACAAAGCGGCTCGCCATTGAAGCACAACATCTCTCAAGCTACAGAATGCATCCAGGCATAGTGGTGAAAGTTGACAGTGGTGCCCATTGTCCTGGCCATAGAATACTAGTAATCCAAGATGCACTTCAGTAACTGCATCCAAGCCATCAATGACCAAATAAGAATAGGGTGTCTTCAGGTGTTCCAGTTTGGGCAACTTCCACAAGATATAGACAAAGCAACTAGTAAGAATGTACCTTAAAAAGAGTGCAAATATCTGTCACAAAAACCTTCTGGGCCATTGCATCCAGTCGCTTAGACTCCATGTCTGGAGGGGCCGAAGGGATTGGGGTTCAGTTTGGAAGATGAAGCCTGAACCACCAGGCTCTCCGGCAACAACAGGACAACAATTTTGGGTCACCCAAATCTGGCCTATAGCATCTAGTAATTTGACTGTGGACTGCTGGGACTGAGAAGGGCTTTTTCCAGGCATCCACAACAGGTTTCAGTACTGTCTCGCCAAACTGAAGCAAAGGCTCTGCATGTGAAGAAGTAGGTAGCAAGAGTTCTAAGAAAATGTAAGAATATAGGGCCATAAGTATTAAGTAAGAGTTTTGCGATTCTCAAATTACGATTTTTAGCGAATTGCAATTAGAGAATCGCAAAATGCAATGTATGTAGGATTTGCTAAAAATTTTGCGAATCCTACATATTTCCTATTTGCGAATTGCAAATTGAGATTCGCAAATAAGAATACCTTCCCATTCATTCCTATGGGCTAGGAGGCCCATAGGAATGAATGGGAAGACATTCTCAATTTGCGATTACCAATTAGAGAATCGCAAAATGAGAATGCAATTTCAAGGTTGCAAGGGTGCCAAAAGGACACCCTGTTGCACCCCTGAAATATGCATGTGTGCACATACATGCCCTATGGGCATGTTTGTGCGACATATGGCACTTTTAAAAAATCTAAAGTGCTTTTTTAAGGAAAATCGCAAATTACCACCAACTTGAAGTGTGTGGTAATTTGCAATTCCTTAAGGCCAAATAGCAAATTTCTGGTGCTTCCAGAATTGCATTTAAGGAATCACAATTTGCAATTCCTTAATTGCATTCGCAAAATAGAGAATTGCATTTTGCGATGGCCTTTTGGGATGATACATCCCAAAAGGCTTTTTCCCATTCGCAAATGGGCAGATTCTGAGAATCTGCCTGTTTGCAAACGGGAAAAAGGCTTGATACACATGGCCCATAGTTCCTTGGAGGGCAAAATACGTTTTAGAGTTCCTACAGTTTTACACACCATACTGATAAAGGAGGATAGTTCTTCTTGCAGAGACCCAGGCGGGTAATGGATGTGTACTTCTGGAGAGGTATCTAGTCCATTGGCATTGTGTCAATTAAGATACAGGTCAGCATCAGAGTATGTAGGTAAAAGCATACTCTTGGCCTCCAAATCATCATTTTCTTTGCAACCATAATCATTATCAAACATGTTTTCGGCATCTAAGTCGGATCTGCAAATGTCTGGGTCCTTTGAAGAGAACATTAATCAAGGCAAGCTCTAATGTTCTCTTTAGTCACCTTTATTTCAGACAACTTTAAGGGCGATGCAGATAACGACTGTGCTGGAAAGACCGGGGATGACCCCATGGTCCACAATTTCTTTCTAGGTGCAGAGGCCATAGCCTGTGGAGGTGCAAAAGTTGGGAGGCATTGAGGTCAGAGCCATCAAGCCCAAAGGAGTGGGTCCACTCTTGAGGAGGGGCCCAGAGGGTAGAGGAGCCATCCTAAAGTTATCCAACATGGCCTGAAAGAAGACCTCAACCTGTGCGGGGTCGGCAGACAGGGCAGGGATTTCCACCAGATCTTTTACACCTTTGGAGTCAGCTCTGATTGCAAAGAAGTGCCCAGTCTCAAAGAAACGTTACATGACTCTGAAGAGTCCTAGAAATGCATTTGGTTTGGTATGCAAAGCGTTATGCTTTGGCTTGCTTGCCCCTGCACGTCTTGGTCAGAATTAGCTTAACTCCCGCTCCTTGATGACCTTTGGGTGCAACAGGGAATACGAGTCGCATGACGCAGAGTTGTACTCCGAGCCAAGACACCATAGACACGTTGTATGGATATTGAAGAATGTGGATGTGGATTAGCTGATGAAGGTAAAATTACTTATAAGTAGTACCAGTTGTCCAACGTGGATTTCTTTTTAAGATTTAAATGTCTGCATGCTCCAAACTGATGCTGGAGTCAGAAAAGCGTATGAAGCTGTAGTAGTGCTTATACTGAAAAAAGAAAAGTGTTTTCCAGTAGCCTATATGTACAGTGGGAGGCTAGTAGCTTGTACACAGGATTTCTTCAGATAGTTTTAGCATTGGACAGCACCCTCCAAGCTTTCAATGATATTTTTCCTAGTATCTTTATAAGGTTTAGAATAGGTAAAATTGCCAACAGGGGAATGGTGTGGTTCCATCAATGAGGGCTGCAGTACAGAAGGACAACTCTGCTGAGGACAGACTGAAATTAGTGCAAATTAAAGAGGCCATACAAGGCCGCTGTGCCATTGACTTATGAAACATAGCCAGTAATGCAGACACCTGCAGCAGGTGCCTCACGGAGACGAGTTCTGCAGGAACCTTTTGGTCCACTTTTTTAGAAAATGTTGTTTTGTTGCATTGCCTTAGACAGCAGGAAATTAGATATTTAGCAAAAGGGGTGGGAATTCATCCTCCTGCGAAGGCCTTCAGTCCATTACTGCACAATACAGTAAAGTAAGTCAGGCAAGTTACCGTTCTATTGCGAACATCCTTTATCCCTACCTCATCAACTTTAAGAGAAATCTGCTAACACTAGTCAAGATATTTATATTTCCATTTTGTAAATGTTGATTTTTATTTTGAAGCTATGCATACATTTCAGTCCATAAACAAATAAACAATAATGGTCTAAGGAAAAGATAGGGAAAAAACAAAAATATTGTATTTAAAAAAAATAAACAAAATGTAAGGAGGAGAATTACCTCTTCTGATGCCGGCTCGACAGCCTTCAGCAAATCAGAGACAGCTCCAGCCAGTGTTCGGGCGGCACCCAGCAGGTTCTCCCCACTACCCACATCATCATCCATTAGCGCAGCCAACAGCTTCACCCCCTTGGACATCTCTGTCAGATTGGAGGAGATGGTTGTGATGGCGCAGCCTACAGCCGTATAGTCTGTATCCACGGGGTCACCTGCAATGGATGAAGGACTTCAGATTAAAGGCAAAGCAAACAGGACCCTGGCTATAGTAAACACACAAACATCATCTCACTGGTCTTGATGAACATGAAGCATCTCTGATATCCTGAGATGTGGAAACCAATGAACAATCTCTTCCAGAATATAGGATTAGCATAAGACCCACCCTCAGATCCCAAAAAGTACCAATCACCAGTCACAATGAGGCAAGACAAAGAAAAAAGCAGCAGCAGCGACTATTTAGGAAGGATCTAATAAATGGTGCTTTTGGGTTTATAAAAAGCATCACAAGTGAAAGACAATCAAATTGTCGTTGCAAAGCCTTCACTGGGTCTACCAGACTACTATCTATCAGTGGGTCTTAGAAGACCTACAAATGAGCTTTACCAATTAAATAAGCCATTAATCACACATTACAAGGGGGCTCATGTTAACTAGTCTCATGATGGCAGGAACTAGAGTATGACTTTTCAGTACAACTAACCTGAATCTGCCTTTAGCTGGATCTACTGCACACTGGAAGGAATGCAACTTTGCAGACTAGCCAACACATTACCCCCCATTTTGACCAATCTCCACTGGCTCCCCCTTGAAGTGAGAATTACTTAAAAAACAACAAACAGCACTCCACCTGGACCGTCTTTCATTTGTGAGAGATAAGCTAACATGCAAATACTCTTGAAGTACCCGGGCTTCTCATCAGCGGCGTGCTCCTATGCATATACTGGTAAGGAAGCTTTTGTGTTAGAGTGTCTATCAACCAGTTTAAAAAAAGAACTTTGTCGCACTTCCCAGTAACACCTGTGCCGCAGTACCCAGTAACACCTGCACCGCACTCTCCAGTAACAAAGGTACCACACTACCAACACCTGCACTGGATTAAAACAAATATCATACATTTGAGCAGGCTTGAGAGTTGTCTGTTACTGTTTCAGGAATTGTAAAAGCATGCTCTGTTTGTCTTGTGTTGAGAAATCCATGGTGCAGAGGTTAAAGGATAAACAGGAATGGCATACACAGTTGCACATGGCTAACAGTCGAAGTTCATGGTCAATTACTCCAGGCCTGGAATAGCTCAGTCATTGAAATGGAATACTGGGGAATGATATCACAGTAGGTCTAAAAACCAAAGCACACATCATCAAAAAGCGACATTCTGTAATGCCTATTGTTAGTGATGCAGAACTGGGTAAAGAAAACTTTTTTTCTGTACGCTAGATAGTCCTTTTAAATTTCTTAACAGTATGCAGTATATTTTTTTGTATTTTAATAGTTTTATTGCTATTTAGCAGCACAAACATTCAGGACCGAACTCTACCTCTAAGCAAGTAACCCACAGGACTGCCTCTGTCCTTCATTCAACCCCTGCATGATATGAAACCCACAACTGCTAGAATGCCTCCAGGAAGGGGCAGCTTCTGATGGTTCATCTTCAAGTTGGTTTCTCACAGCCCAGCAGTGCCAACTTTCCAGTCTTAGAAGAAGCAAACAAAACAAAAAACTGTCTCTCACACATGT
Source organism: Calotriton arnoldi (assembly GCA_963921515.1). Taxonomy (NCBI): domain Eukaryota; kingdom Metazoa; phylum Chordata; class Amphibia; order Caudata; family Salamandridae; genus Calotriton; species Calotriton arnoldi. Next base: position 1,962,060 of record CAWUFW010000230.1, read on the forward strand.
GTGCACTGTGTGTGAGCGCATATATAACAGATGATGCAATATATGCTTTTGAACCTAAAATATTAGGGTTTCTTTCTAATAGTATGTTCACTTGTTACTAATAGTTTGTTTTATATTTAAGGTCTTGTCAGTGCCCTCTACAGTGCCATGAAACCCAGTTTGTGAAAGCTCGAAAAATACCACATAACATAACATGTGCAGTATGTCTATTTTGATGTGTTTGTATAACTATCCATCCTAACAGAATGATGCACACTCTTACTGGCGGTACCAGACTGACTATCCTTCCTCATAAAAGGATGCACACCCTTCTGTCATAGACACCTGTAATTGTCTCTTGGATGTACCAGCTTGGCTATCCCTCTCTTCCATCATAGATACACCTGTATTTGTCTTTGATAAGTCTGGCTATCCTTCCTTACAGAATGATGCACGCCCTTCCATCACAGACACACCTGTAATTGTCTCTTGGAGGTACCAGTCTGACTATCCTTCCTCACAAAGTGATGCACATCCTTCTATCGTAGATACATCTGAAATGGTCTCTTTGAGATATCAGCTTAGCTATCCTTCATCGATGTGCATCCTTCCATCATGGATACGCCTGTATTTGTCTGTGATAAGTCTGGCTATCCTTCCTCACAGAATGATGCACGTTCTTCCATCACAGACACACCTGCAAATGTCTCTTGGGGGTACCAGTCTGGCTATCCTTCCTCACAGAGTTATGCACGTTCTTCCATCACAGACACACCTGCAATTGTCTCTTGGGGGTACCGGTCTGGCTATCCTTCCTCACAGAGTGATCTGCACCCTTCCTTCATAGATGCACCTGTAATTGTCTCTAGGGGAGATACCAGCTTGGCTGTCCATACTAATAGAAAGATGCACCCACTTCCATCAAAGATATACCTGTAATTGTCTTTTAGGGGTACCAGCCAGGCTATCCTTGTAAAAAGACACTCAATCATAGCTCGATACTGCAATTAAATTCAGTGTACAAAGAAGCTGCCTCTATGCGGCATTTTTGTGTCACAAGAGTACCATTTAATCTCACTTGACTCACCCGCTGTGAGATTCACAACCGATGCTGTTCCTGCAGTTATGGCATCTACTTGAGAGTGGATTTCATGTTTCGACTCATCGACTTTGTTCTGAATCCAAACCTTTGAAGCCTGAAATGCAATTTAATAAATAGCACATATGGTGAAATTCTAAAGATTTGGAAAGATAAAGAACATTAAAAAGACCATGGATCTCACATGCTTAGCTCTCATTCACTTCATCAATATATTAAACAAGCATTGGCATAGCCAATAGGTCTCGCCTTTGGGACTTTATAAGTGTTAAGCCATGCAACAATTGTGCTGCATAACTGACACCTGGTTAAACACATATACGGTCCCAAAGGCGAGACCTATTAGCCAATAGGTCTCGCCTTTGGGGCCTTATAAGTGTTTAGGCAGAGCTATTGGTTTTGCCAATGTTTTTAAGAGCATTGTGGCTGCTGTGCAGCATGTTGAAAAGTTATAATAAAAAAGACATAAGCATTTTTGTTACTTTATATATAACTAAGACGACATTATGTACAACTGAATGACCCAATTAAAAAAGAATAAACATAAGAAAGGTCTTGTCGTTTATTTTGTCGTTGCAATGTTGGCAACTTCTTCCTGCCTATTCTAATGTTGAGGTGGTGCTTAGTGATGCTGAGGTGGTGTTGAATGATGTTGAGGTGGTGCTTAATGATGCTGTGGTGGTGCTGAGTGGTGTTGAGGTGGTGCTTATTGATGCTGAGGTGGTGCTGTGGTGGTGCTGAGTGATGCTGTGGTGGTGCTGAGTGATGCTGGGGTGGTGCTGTGGTGGTGCTGAGTGGTGGTCTGGTGGTGCTGTGGTGATGCTGAGTGGTGCTGTGGTGGTGCTGAGTGGTGCTGTGGTGGTGCTGTGATGCTGTGGTGGTGCTGTGGTGGTGCTGAGTGATGCTGTGGTGGTGCTGAGTTGTGTTGTGGTGGTGCTTAGTGATGCTGTTGTGGTGCTTAGTGGTGCTGAGTGGTGGTGTGGTGGTGCTGAGTGGGGCTGTGGTGATGCTGAGTGATGCTGTGGTGGTGCTGAGTGGTGCTGAGTGATGCTGTGGTGGTGCTGAGTGATGCTGTGGTGGTGCTGTGCTGGTGCTGAGTGATGCTGTGGTGGTGCTGAGTGATGCTGTGGTGGTGCTGTGGTGGTGCTGAGTGGTGGTGTGGTGGTGCTGAGTGATGCTGTGGTGATGCTGAGTGATGCTGTGGTAGTGCTGAGTGATGCTGTGGTGGTGCTGAGTGATGCTGTGGTGGTGCTGAGTGATGCTGTGGTGGTGCTGAGTGATGCTGTGGTGGTGCTTAGTGATGCTGTGGTGGTGCTTAGTGATGCTGTTGTGGTACTTAGTGATGCTGTGGTGGTGCTGAGTGATGCTGTGGTGGTGCTGAGTGATGCTGTGGTCGTGCTGAGTGATGCTGTGGTGGTGCTGAGTGATGCTGTGGTGGTGCTGAGTGGTGCTGTGGTGGTGCTGAGTGATGCTGTGGTGATGCTGAGCGATGCTGTGGTGATGCTGAGCGATGCTGTGGTGGTGCTGAGTGGTGCTGTGGTGGTGCTGTGGTGGTGCTGAGTGATGCTGTGGTGGTGCTGAGTGATGCTGTGGTGATGCTGAGTGATGCTGTGGTGGTGCTGAGTGGTGCTGTGGTGGTGCTGAGTGGTGGTGTGGTGGTGCTGAGTGATGCTGTGGTGATGCTGAGTGATGCTGTGGTGGTGCTGAGTGGTGCTGTGGTGGTGCTGAGTGGTGCTGTGGTGGTGCTGTGGTGGTGCTGAGTGATGCTGTGGTGGTGCTGAGTGATGCTGTGGTGGTGCTGAGTGGTGCTGTGGTGGTGCTGAGTGGTGCTGTGGTGGTGCTGAGTGATGCTGTGGTGGTGCTGAATGATGCTGTGGTTGTGCAGAGTGATGCTGTGGTTGTGCAGAGTGATGCTGTGGTGTTGCAGAGTGATGCTGTGGTGGTGCAGAGTGATGCTGTGGTGGTGCAGAGTGATGCTGTGGTGGTGCAGAGTGATGCTGTGGTGGTGCAGAGTGATGCTGTGGTGCTGCTGAGTAATGCCGTGGTGGTGCTGAGTGGTGTTGTGGTGGTGCTTAGTGATGCTGTGGTGGTGCCGAGTGATGCTGTGGTGGTGCTGTGGTTGTGCTGTGGTGGTGCTGAGTGGGGCTGTGGTGATGCTGAGTGATGCTGTGGTGGTGCTGAGTGGTGCTGTGGTGGTGCTGAGTGATGCTGTGGTGGTGCTGAGTGATGCTGTGGTGGTGCTGTGCTGAGTAATGCTGTGGTGGTGCTGAGTGGTGGTGTGGTGGTGCTGAGTGATGCTGTGGTGATGCTGAGTGATGCTGTGGTGGTGCTGAGTGGTGCTGTGGTGGTGCTGAGTGGTGCTGTGGTGGTGCTGTGGTGGTGCTGTGGTGGTGCTGAGTGATGCTGTGGTGGTGCTGAGTGATGCTGTGGTGGTGCTGAGTGGTGCTGTGGTGGTGCTGAGTGGTGCTGTGGTGGTGCTGAGTGATGCTGTGGTGGTGCTGAATGATGCTGTGGTGGTGCTGAGTGATGCTGTGGTGGTGCTGAGTGATGCTGTGGTGGTGCTGAGTGATGCTGTGGTGGTGCTGAGTGATGCTGTGGTGGTGCTGAGTGATGAGGTGGTGGTGCTGAGTGATGCTGTGGTGATGCTGAGTGGTGCTGTGGTGGTGCTGAGAGATGCTGTGGTGGTGCTGAGAGATGCTGTGGTGGTGCTGAGTGGTGGTGCTGAGTGATGCTGTGGGGGTGCGGAGTGATGTTGTGGTGGTGCTGAGTGATGCTGTGCTGGCTCTGATTGATGCTGTGGTTGCGCTGAGTGATGCTGTGGTGTTGCCGAGTGAGAGATAGAGTGAAGATATAATGCCCAATTAGAGAGGGTGGTGAGAGAGAAAGAGAGAGAGAGAAAGGGTGTACATAGAATAAAGAGTGGAGCGGGATAGAGAGAGAGAAAGAAGGGGAGAGAGAGTGAATGAAGGAGTTTGAAAGAGAAACAGATAAAGGGGTGAGAGAGAATGAAAGGCTAAAAAGATAGAGAGGGGAGAGTTAATTAAGTAGAGAAAGAATTAGAGAGGGGAGAGAGAGAGAAGGAGAGAGACAATAAGAGTGGGGGTGTGGAGTTTAGAGTGAAGAAGTGACGCGGAAAAAGTAACCTTAAATATAGCTTTGTGCTTTGCGCGAATAAATATAAAAAAAAGTGAGAGACAAAAATACTGGTAATTAGGCTGTGACTCCCAATATAAAACAAATAGCGATATAAGGTGAAATCAACCCACCGAAGCAATATTTCTAACTAGACAAAAAAAAGCTTGCATTTCAATGCTAATCGCTGTTGTTTTTCATGTGACTGTAGTCCAGGGCCCTCAGTTGGTAATGTGAGCTGCTGCTGCAATTGAAACATCAGAGTCCAGAGAGTTAATGAGCCATGACGAGGAAATGAGAAAGAGATAGGAAACAACAGATGGCAGCTGCGCGTGCACGCCATCGTGAACTCAAGCTGGTCGCCAGCCGAAAGCCAGTGTTTGCACTTCCAAAACCCGCTTACTAAAACTCTCGGCCAGACCAGCGCAAGCGCTGGTGCAGGCCGAGACCTAAAACCCTGTGGGCGCTGCTGTGAATTGAACACCGTATCTGGACTTGCGACGCTGGAGTGGAAAGCGCGCACACCACTGATTTCTCGACAATGAGCCCCATGGGTTTGTCTGGTGCTTCAGGCAGCTAACCCGGGTAAATCCCCAGTTTTAGGCACTGAACAAAAAAACAACACGAAAACTATTCACACAAGACACATCCCGAGGTCCTGAGTACAAAATGTGGTGCAAAACAGCTTCGAATGTGAAGTGCGTTCTCTGAAGTCAAACTGTGTTCGTGATCAGTTTTCTGCGACTGCAGGGCACAAACACCTCTCTGCAGTAGGCACACTGACCACAGGGTTGTGCTCCTGCGACTGAGCCCCGCCGTTTACAAGCAGGTGAGCGGAACAAAGCGCAACGTCTGAAATAACACCCATAAAAGTAAACAAAACACCACTTCATCTGAAAGTGCATTTCAGGGAACATGTGAGGTTTTTGTCTTGTTCCATGTGGAGAAATTGAGAGGTTTCAGACACATTTAAGTTAAACAGCGTCACAGTCATGATGCGTCTGCAAAGGCTCAGTGTTTTGCACCAGAGTCACTATTTCTAGGTTTCATTCTTATTTAGACCAGGAGTTTCGTATAGCGCTAAAACATGGGGCTTTGCAGCCTATTCGGAGCGCTATGAGGTGGACTCCGTGTACGACTCGGTTAGTTCCTAGCTCTGGTGACAGGGGCAGTGCCGACATTTTTTCCGAACTGTGGAATCTTTGAGATGTCCTGGATGGGGTGGGGGGGAGCTATAACGGGCAAGCATTAGAGCAGGCAGGAGGAAGTTCCCAGCATTGCAAGGACAAACCAGCACAAGCGCGCGCCTCGCGCGGCAGCAGGGGGAGGGGGGCCTGCGCGATTCCCTTGCGGGAGCGTGCAGCAAGGCGCAATGATTGCGACCATATGGCGCCACCATATGGCGCCGCGCGCTCCCGCAAGGGAATCGCCAGACGTGCACGCGTTGCCATTGCAAGCAATGCAACGCGTGCACGTTTTTGCCCCGAAAGCTGTGCCGATCGCTAAAGGTCTCTCCTATGCAGCGCATGCGCGCTGCGTAGGCGAGACCTAAAAAGGGTTGAAGCATGAACATATTCTACCTCTACAGGGCAGTCGGTAAGCAGAAACAGATTTCTCTCTGAGACAGTGGCCTGAAGTAGGAACATACTCCTCATCTGAAAAGCAGTGAATTGTATAATGTTCATACTATCACTAAGCAGAACAGTGGGCTGATATGTGAAAAAATTCCTATGCTGAAGGACAGTGAACTGGACCACCGCTCTGATGGTCAGGGGCAGGACCAAGTATAACTAGGATCCGGTGAGAAGTAGGCTGGAGCACAAACACACTACTACTTTGAAGGGCTATGGGATGGACTATGTACACACGATGTGCTGCAATATGCACACAGAGTCCACCTCTGAATGGTAGTGGCCTGGGGCACGTACACACTATCGCTCTGAAAGGAACTGGGCTGGAGTATATACGTGCACCATCTCTCTGCAGGGCAGAGAACTCCAATATGTACATAGTTATACTCTGAAGGGCAGTGAGGTGGAATATGTACACACATTCCAACTCTGAAGGGCAGTGTGCTGGGTATGTCGGCTGTGAGGGAAATTGAGCTGGAGTACGTACACATCATACCTGAAGTCACTCAGCAGGGAAGTGGTCTGGAGAATGTACACAAATTCCAATTCTGAAGGGCAATGAGCTGGGGTGTGTATGCTCTCAGGAAAACTGAGCAGGAGTATGTACACAATGTCCCCCTCTGCAGGGCAGTCAGCTGAAGTATGCACTTACTCTACCTTGAAGGGCAGTGGGCTGGAATAAGTACTTACTCATACCCTGAAGGGCAGTGGGCTGGAATATGGACTTACTCATACCCTGAAGGGCAGTGGGCTGGAATGTGCACAGAGATTTCAGCTCTCTGTAGTAGTGGGCTGGGGTATGCTCACAGTCACTCTGAAGGAAGCTGGGCTGGAGTACGTACACCCCACACCTCTGCAGTGCAGTGGGCTAGAATATGCACACCGTCATACTCCGAAGGGCAGTGGGTTGCAATATGTAGACAGAATTCAACCTTGGAGGTCAGTGGGACCTCTACCAGCAGGAAATAGGCAGCAGGTCCATGCACTAGTTGTAGGATCTGAGTTGATCCCAAACATGATGGGACTTAAATTTTTATCTGTAAACGTAAATAAAAGAGTAAAATATATTTAATAGGTGAAATAAGGGATGCTTCAGCAAAGCACGCAATGCCTTTGAAGGTTAACTGCACCTTGTGAGCACAGTGCTCGGTTTCCAATCCAAAGAATGGGGCAGACAAGCTAATATTTCCGAATTAGTGGCCCTGTTATGCAGGCTCAGACCAAGTACCACTCCTCTTGAATGTTGCTAGTGATGTTGGTAAATAATGGATTTCTAGGGGCATATAGAAAGGGTTAGTGTTAGAATAAAAGGGCTCTTCAATGAATCTCCTGACATAAACATAGATATATATACACACATGTGCCACTTATATGTCCACCCCTCCTAGGTCCACATGTTTCATTCTCCCTGCTGTTCAGCTGCAGTCTTCCCTTCTACCCAGTGCTATTTAGTGCTATATTTACCACTCCTCAGGCTCTGCTGGCTTAAATAGGGCCATTTTCCTCCAGCAAAGCAATCACTTGTTGTCATTGCCATGTACAAAGCAAAGCCTATTAATAAACACAATCCGGCTCAGCAGTCCCATTTGTTGAGTCCTTGCCACGGCGGCAGATTATGCTACAGATTTTCTAAAGGCGTGCTTTGCACTTTCTTTTAACTGCTGCCAGGAGCTGCGATTCAGGATGAAACAAGTTGATTTGTATGTGCTTTGCTTTATGTTTGTTAAATTACACACTGGACCTTGTTAGATAAAAACTGAGGCAATCACTGGGAGGGGGGGTTTGTATCTACCTGGAAGGCACAGCCATTTCAAACGCTGCAGGCTGGAAGTAATAACTTTCCAACACTGCAGCACATCTCTTGAAGCCTTCCTGCAGGCGGGACATAACTCACAGATGCAGCAGCTCTGGCCAGCAGGTAAACAGATGCACCTAGCCTCCCCACCATGTTACTCTTCGCAACACAAGTACTGATTGACTCCAAGATCCTGGGAATGACACCCTCTGCTCTCTTCCCATCGAGGAGCCCATGTTGTGCCTTGCGATGCCAGCTTTAGCCAGCCCTCATGGCTCCGGGTGCAGAGCTCCGCAGACCCTTTGCTTACCATGTCATGGCCCAGTGGGGGCAGGTTGTCCACTTGGCCCAGGTCAGCCTGAGCCTGCTCCACTGCATGCATGCTGGTGTTAATGGTCCCCATCAAAGCCTGCTGGGCGGAGGTCTGTCAATAAAAACAGGAGGGAAACACAATGAATCCTTTTCTGGTTAAAGGGACATCTTGTGAACATCAGTGGTTTATTAGTAGCCTTATTAGCGAGGTGTCTGAATGCTCTAAAGAAACCCCCCTACCTCACCCTGCTAGAGAAGGTGCACTGGGAATCCACTGAAAGCAAAGTGGGGAAGCTGGCTCGAGGTTTTTTGTCTCACTTAGCAACAATTTTAGGTCTATAACTTTTTTATTGCTGTTGGGGCTTTTGTTGGAGGAAATGTTTAAAGAGCAAACTCAAACAGATTATTTAAGTTTAAGGGGAAGTATATTATCTTTTTAGCAAATCTAATGATGAGTGCTATTATGTTTTCGTCATTACTTCATGACCTCCATTTTAGAGCTGAAATGCAGGTTCAAAAACCCTCGTCCCACGCTCACTTTTCATATCCTGTGAAGGGGGGGGTGAAAATCTGCTATCAGAAAGTCAAGCCTTGTGAAAGAAAGTTGTGCCCTAACCAGATCTGATGGCACTCATCGGCGTCACTCATTTTAACAGTTTTTTGAAAAGCCAAGGATATTTTCCCATGCCCTCTTTGGCACTCACTGTCTTCCAGTTCTTTTTTTTTTTTTTTTTGTCCTCATCAGCCCAGGTCCACAAAAGGTATAAGAAACGAAACTCCGGGGTCTCCCTGGGAATAGCACCGTCCGGAGCCCTTTTGTAATCAGACCTAAGATGGGTCACTCTATACCTTGCTTCTTGTACTCCGACCATAGGAAGCCTTACAATCGACCAGACCCTTTCTAAGGCCGCCACCGGGCTAATCAAGCAAAGTGGTATAAAGGCCTAATCATAGGACTATAATTATATATTTACATTTACAAAAGCGTTATCCAATTCTCAAAGGGGAGCCAGAACTCATTACGCTTAAGCTTTGAAGCTCTGTCCATCTTAACCGTATATTTTATAGAAGCCAACCATTCTGCTTTATTCGGGGGCATAGCTTTAATCCAATACTTACAAATGGGTAACATCTATCCAGTCCTATAAAAACAAGCAACGGAGGGGAGAAATAGCTACCATTGAAGATCAGATCAAGCAGTTAGAACAAAAGATACAGGACAAAAAATAGTACAGGAGTCCGGGGCTGCTGCTATTGAGGCCCTTAAAGTGGAGTTAGCAGGCGTTGTGGAAGGTAGAGTGCAGGAGAGATGGCTAGTGAGCAGACTGGCCCATTTTAACTACGGAGAAGGTTGTGGCAAGCTACTTGCCTGGAAGATAAAAAACGATCAAGCAAAAAACTTCATAAAAGAACTAAAGTTGGAGGGGTCAGAGGGCCTAGCCAGGTCAAGGGAAGATATAGAAGAGGCTCTGATCAATCATTTCGGGGAAGTATACTCCGAAAATTTAGTTACGCAGGGAGAGGAAGTGATAAAGTGGTTGGGTCAAGAAGTTCCCCACAAGCTGTCTTCCAGTTCTTGTAACAGTGAAAGATTTCAGGCATCACTACTCTGTCAAACAAGTTAATTTTTGGTTCTAGAGACAACTAGCAATTAAATTAAACAAATAATTAGGGTATATATTACGACATACAGTTTTGATTAGCAATATTATCTTTCTATTAAACTTAAATAAAAGCAACACACAGAAGATGTGTTAGGTAAATTTGATGGTTGAACTAATACAGCCAAACTGTGTTTTATCTAGCAGTAATTGTGTGTGGAGAAGCTGGCAAAAGCTGTGAAGAGAGTTGGAGCATGCATCCTCTCTCAGGGGTCATTGCACGGAGGCCATTAAGTTGCCCCATGCAACTTGAGGGCTTACGCCGCCACCCTCTTACCAGTGGAGGCATGTGTCCTCTGTGCATCTGCCCAATCATGACTTGCTGCTGGGGGGATGGCATGCTGCCGACATTGAAGGTTTCAGGCCCGCTGGAGCCTGAGCGCATGACTGCAGGGAGGGCCACCGAACCCGTCTCCACCTTGCCAGTGCGATTAAATTGCTGCTGGAGGATTGTAGATCTACGATGAAGGAAGAAAGTCAGCCCAGTGTGGCACTTTTTGACATTTTTTTCCAATTTAAATATGCAAAACACCACCATTTTGTGAAAATTTGGGACTAAGGTGTACAAGATCAATATCATTAAATCCAAGTATCTAAGGCAATTGATAGTAAATTTCTTTTTTTTTGTTAAGTATGAATGAATTACAATCAAGAAGGAGATCAAAAAAAGACCAACACTATATAAAATAGTCCAGATGCACAAACCCACATGGTCACCCGCCTTACACATGCAGTCGTAGTTATTTCTTCACACATTGCATTGTATTTAAGGCTTCCACCAGGTTATACTACCTGCCTTTAACCCAGAGCCTTACACAAACGAACTAACATGTGACATGGGGATTTCATCTTCACTGAAATAAACAATAAAGTGATGTCTACACATCATGACCCAAATGACATAACACGCACACAAACACACACATGTAGGAACTCTCAGCTTTATAGTTCCCATCATCCCCTTTGACAGTAGAACAGAGATCTCTCTACAGTTCAAAGGTCATGCAGCTCCTCCTCCATTTGCCAATAGTCTGGTCTCAAAACCGAGCCACCAACAACTTAGTTTATAAAGTTCACGCCAAGTTAAGCCATCAAACACCTTGTGAAAAAGGCAACCAGCAGGCTCCGGCAGGCAGCGCGGAAGTGGACAAGCTTGTCAACTGCTACCACAATCACTAGTCCCATGTCACAAACCTCCTAGGATCATTTGATGTATGTAGAATGTTCTGTAGCAAGGAAGGCAATACGGGCACGGGCACATCTAAAATCCGCTTAACAGGTGAACCACAGTAACATTTTAGAGCTCTCCATGTTTTTAATAGTACTCAAAGGGTACAGAGGAAACACACGCCACTTTTTGTGGGATGGAAAGTACTGTATATTGATGAAATGTGTTTTCTACTGGTGGAAAATAGATTCCTACCTTCTATGGACAGTTAAGTACGGGAAGTTTTATAGGTTTCTCTTAATCTGTGAGAGTGCAGGTAATAGGAGTTGTAAAGAAACAGCATTAGATTTGAGAAGTAGACATGCATCAGATCATAGGTTGCACCCCGTGTCAGGAGTATACTGCAGTTTTCATCAGTAGCATTGAAGAGTGGTCAAATGAGGGCTGCCCATATATGGTGTAAAAAATGAAAATGTTCAAAAAGTGCTTAAAATTGTAGGACCGTTTGCAAATGCATGGGCAGAAATTGGTGTATTCATCCTGCGAGTCCTGTATGAATTAATTTAAGTGTGGAAATGATGTGATTATGTACATGTCATTCATACTTTACATAATTGTAAATGACCTTACAAATGACGTGGCAGACGTCATCAGAAATAAAGGTCACCTTACCTTTGACATAGATACTTTCAGGGCCGACTGGTAGAGAAATTAGGCCTGGACCAAAGTAAAAGTGGACCCACTCAGGAATTAGGTAGTACAAAAAGAAAAAAAGTAGACCTGGTTTGCAGATCGCAACAACTTCCGCAGCTTGGACATTTGTGATATGCAGTCTGGGTGAAGAAGGGGGCTGCATGCACATGTGCTTGCTATAGGCATTGTGTCTGGTTACCTCATTGAAAATGAAGCAGTAAAATGCATTATGTCCCCTCCATATCGAAAAAATTAAGATATTAACATCTCTGCTTACCTACCCATAACTGGCAATTGCTCCATTGGCACTGCCTTCGATGAGTTACACCGTCACCTTACTCCTTCCCCGCCCCACCCCCCGTCCATGGCCCCACATTTCCAACACAGTTTTCCACCTTCAGGCGACCTAAGTTAAAGGTAACATAAATCTTAAAGCAGTATATTACATAAGATTTGTAATCTTTGATTTGAGAAATTAGATGCTGGAGAGTATTCTGGCAACAAACAGTTTTAGATTGAAGAAATGGAGGGTCAGTGAGTCCCTTAAGGTATTTAGGAAGTGATGGATAGAATCTTAAAAATGCATCTTTGTGTCACCTACGATCAATGCACAATGCTAAAATTTCCAGAGATGGAGCCATGGACAGTTTGTAGATCGGACAGGTAAACGTATGAGAGACCGCAGTAGAGAATATTTCCTAAGTCAAGCCTGGAAGAGATGACTAGCAGCACGACAGTTTGCTGAGAACTTCAAGCATGCATAAAGGAAGTCATGACACTATGTCAGTCTTCTCTTTTAAGTCAGCACCACTTGGTACTCTGGGTCTTGTAGTTTCAGACGTTCTATTCTAGTGATGAGACCAGAAGTCCGAAAATGGATAGTGACGTTAGATGAAAAGCCAGGTTTAGCGGAATGTGCTACACAAACAAATGCCCACTGACCACCTGACAACTAGCTGTACAAGTAACAGTGGAGAGGGGCTTGAAGTTGAGCATTACTTCCCCTTTTCCTCCTCATCTCACTGCACCACTTTGTCAAAGTGGGCAGTCTTTGGGATGTCATAGCGAAAATTTCACCCATTCTCACAGTTATGGACAGAACAGGATCCCCGGCTTCCGGTGCCTGGGTCAGGTAACCTCACAAACCTAGTCCTAGGTCAGGAAAAACCCTTAACATGGTGGACCCTTTGTCCGCTGCGCTGGCTCAGACGGCTGCCCATAGATGTTCATCAGTACAGCCTCCATGTTGTTTCTAACTGAGCTGAAGAGCAAACAATCTCCAAGTTTGGAATCAGGATGCAGGCCAGACTCCAGATTTCTTCTTTTTTGTTCATATAACATAAGTATACCACATAACATGCATACTTTGCAAATGTAATGGAGGATACTTACATAATTGACATTTTATCTAGAAAATGTAATATACTAAAGTGCAGGTATAACAAGTATTTTCATATTTAGAACTAGAGGTCACGGCGAGACCAAAAGGGGTCAATGAGGCTCATGAGTAAGGCTAGAACGTATTTGTTTAGGCGGTGGATGCATGGGACTATATACAAGCAGAAAGAATGTTTTTTAAAAAGGAATAAACAAAAACAGACACAGAGTGAACAATGGTGCAGATGTGACCCTGAGGTTCTCTGACCTCCCAAACTTTAAACTCTTTCTACTGGACAGTAAAGAAGGCTTTAGAGACCAGGAATATCCTCTATACGCACCTTATGGGGTACTTTAACCTATATAGAAAGATGCACACATTTGCAGAGGCGCACTTATATAAAGCATGGACAGTATCAGTTGTGCTTACTCTATCGGTACACACAAGGACTAAGAGGAAACGGGACTGTTTCTTAGCTCACACAACGTACTTTTTGGGAGAAACCGATTCTTCTAACATAGTGGACTCTTCTTCACCTTCAAGGCCAAATCTGTCCTTGCTCTGTTTCTGAAAGGCAAGAAGCAAACAGGTTGTGAATTTGTGTTCATAGTAAGGCATCACAATGATCGACAGTATAACAATCACAACATTGCTGATGGGTTACAAATGTTTTGAGTATTCTTCACAAACATCCGGCGCTATAGGATCTGTGAAATATTGTTTAATTCTGCAACAGTCTGACGTAGTGGAATGGTTCAGTGAAGTTCTCTTGTGAGAGTTGTCGTGGGCAGGTTGTTTTGGCACAGTGAAGCCCACCTCTGCTGTGATGTAGCTGAACATGAACACGGGACTGTCTTATGGCTTTGGTAGTGGGAGACCAACCAGTGGTTGCGGAACACGAACCCTAACGAAGGAATGGAAGTAATTTATGTACGCTTGATTCTCTTACAACTGCAACTCTTCAACCATATGACAAGGGACGATAAACACTGTGTACAGTGCTGTACAGATGTATTTCTCGGATTAACATTTGCCTCTGCTTAGTATTCAACTGTTGACCAACTCCACACACAACATCAATTTCTAGCTCTATAACATTTATTGTGGTATGATGAGGTTTTCTGAGAATGCCCAACTATTGAGTAAAAAAACAGATTTATTAGTGGTAAACGTGATCAGTGACAGTACAGCACTAAAAGTGGTCACTGGCCCTATTCAGTACCGACTTGCATTGCAACTCCTTGATGTGCGACATCTTTTACTAGTCGGGGACTTCAAAGCCTAGAAGGACTGCCCATAGGCCCCTGCACCCTAGGCCACTCAAACAAACTACTAATGCACACATTTCTCTTGCAGCAGACGCCACCGCCGATGGGAAAGGACATTGCTCTGACTTAATTCTCATTCGAGATTTTGAAGTAATTAATTTTGATACATATCCAACGGGCGGTCTCATTAATTTACTAGATATTTCACTGTCAACCTTTCTAGGGAGACTAGTCAAAAGAGCAACAAAGATGATCTTTGACATGCTAGTCCACCAAAGAAGTGTGCCCTAAAAATATGAATCATGCGCTTGAACATGGAAATGAAACGCTCAATGGACAATTTTGGTCTCTTCCATGACACATTCATGGACATAAAATATTGTGGTGCCCCATTTAAATCTAAAACAGACAGAATTTTCTATGCTCCTTGGTTTAGTCGGTCCTTGAGGGAACGTTAATGCTACTGTCATGGACTTGAAAATAAATAAGAGAAAATCCAGGACCGAACAGCGTTACAGACCTCTTTAAGCAGCGCTCCAGAACAATATGAACAATATTTTCCAAGGAAAAAGAAAAAAATTTAACCACAAGGTAAGACAAGCTAATAATCAATCGAAAGAATTCTCCCAAATTGTGCAGGCATCTGTAACCCTGCTTGCTTATTGCGTAATCTTTCCACGTTACTTGACACTGCTGATGCATTTATGCAGCTTTTCATTAATACATGCCAACACATTCAAATTTCCATTTCTCAGACTGATTTTAATAGGGGTCTACTGTGCTCTCCAGTAGAAGGGACAGAATTTAATGTGCCAATTGATACCTTATACGTCATTCTACTTGCGTTCACAGATATCGAAGCTATGATAAAAAAATACTCCATTATGGTATGACTCGGCTATAATTCCTGCAGTGGCTGCTAGATTTGCGGCAGCTACTATTGCTGCTTGTGTTACTGAATTAACAGTTCTAGCACAAGCCTGAGTTACTATGTTCTTACCCACTTATAACCAGTCTCTCTTGACCACTTGCAAAGCTTTCAGTCTACTGCAAGTCTTCTGTGGCTGTACAAGATTGTGTAAAAAACAGTTTTCTCCTAGCTCTAGAGGTTTCTAGACCATCATGAGTTTCTGGATAATCACCATGCAGGGTTTCAGACCCAACACAACAATGAAACCGTGCTGGCAGTCGTGTTTGGCTTGGCAGACTTTGGCACATTTTTTAGCCGATTGCAAGCAGTGGCTCATGTCTGGGACCCGGCAGTTCAATGGTTCGAATAATTTCTCTCCGAGAGGATACAATGTGTCAAGCTTGGACCACGTCTATCTTCTGAAACAGCTGTCAAATGTGATGCCCACCAAATGGGTCACCATTCTAACCCCCCCCCTCTTCTTTAAGGTTTTTATATAACCACTCATTCACGCCCTAAGTGATCATTGTTTGCCATTTCACTACTACACATATTACACAGGATGCCTTCTCCACACTCAGAGTGAGACTGACTGAAGTTACTGCCTTGAATTAAATTGGCAGGGCTGATGTTCTGTTGATGGATACTAGTTATAAAGTTCAATCTATCAATAGCGTCTTGCCAACCTGTTTGGTCGTACCATTTGATTCATTAAAACAAAGTAAAAACAATGGAACGATCATGGTAACGAGCTCAGTATTGGGGGACAGTTGTACAGTCGGCATTCCACAACTTGGGATAGATTAAACAGCAATGGTGTTTATATACCATGGTATGAACTCTTGTATTCAACAGTGATGGGAATATAACAGTAATTTCTTTCGCAGAGCTTGAGTTGAGACTTAATTAGGAGCAGAGACCTGTATTTTAATCAGATTATGGGCTGCAAAATTCATCTGCTCTTTCAAATTAAGACCTGCCCTTTTAAGTTTAAGCACAGTGTAGCCCATATGAATTTGCTAGCTAAACAAAAATCCCTAAAACAGAGAAATGAGCTGGTCTGTAGCAAACCTGGAGGTCCTGCTTACCACATAATTGTAGCTGTCAACAGACCTGAATGACTGACTTTCAGCCAGCCTTGTTTTTTTAAGTTGAGGATACTAAGCACACTCATGCGTGTAGTGTTACATTTATCATTGTAAATATGGTATATATGTCCCAGCATGCACAGGGCTATTGGCTGAAAAAAACAAGACCAGACAAAACGTACTCGTTACTTGGATACAGGTGACTGGTTTGTATGACCCGGTTCAGAAACTGAAAAGGGGCTGGAGAGTTTGAGCAAATGGAGGCCACAAATATGCCCCAGGTGGTTGGTTGCCACTAAGGTGGGTGTCAGCTGGCATATGTGAAATTAGCCACAAGTGCTGGTCTAGCACCAAATAGTTGGAGGTTGATTTTCACTCTAAGTACAGACACTCTTTCGGTCTCTGCCAGTAACTTTATGCTGAGAGTCCAGGTATCTAGTAGTTAAATGAAACTCAGTCCCAGAGGGCCTACAACAAGCGGTCATTTCACACGATGGTGTTACAATGGGCAGTGACTAGAAAGCTTTTACAGGGACTGTCTTTAATTAATTTAATGTATGCACTGTGTAGAAACTGAACTTAGTTTATCATTTTCTCGGTGTAAAACATTTACTGGCATCTGTAATAGTAGCAATCATAAAAAAATAAGCTTCACTTGTGTTGATCCTTAGACCTGGTTACTCTCCCATCAGTTTTGGTAGATTTCAGAAGAAGGACAGCTTCAACAATTAGCTACCAGTATGTACATGCTCTGCAGTTGAAAATCAGCTGTACGCAGAGGGCTGTCCCTCCCTTCCCTATCTCCTCATGGGACAAGAGTGGATAGACCCAAGAGTCACTGTAGGTTACAGCGCAGCACGTTACCTTCTTCAGGATGATATCGATGTAGCCTGCAATGAGCTGCGAGATTTGTTCCCCTTCTGTGGTCTGCACTGAATAGTAACTTTCTTGATACTCGCCGAAGTCCTACAAGAGAGACGTAACCTATTTAAATGAAAGGTAAAATGCTGCAGGAAAAATATTAGGTGCTGCTATATTTCAAAATGTTTGACTGTATTTATTAAATGATCCACACGCCTGCATTCCCAAACACATACACAGACACACACAGACACACACACACTTCAGTAAACTCCATGAGATAATAATGAACGCTAGGCATTTAAGACGGACCTCCTTCAACAATAAATGACCATGACAAGACCATCAAGCTGAGAAAGAAAGACTAATCAACATCCATTTATGTTAAATTATGGCGTTAATAACACTGAACTTCCAAGCCTAACAATATTGTTTGCATTAACATCACTCCTGCTCACTTTACTTTGTAGACTCGCAAGCATTTTTTTTTCCCCCATTGCTGCGATACATTTTTGGGACTGACCGGGAATAGCGTGGACGTTTATACACCTCACACTAAACAGGGTTTAGCACTACCTTCATCTTTGACCGATGCTTCTTAAAAATATCGTAATGTTGGTGATGCTGCAGCACAAGCATGGTAGTATGCTTGATGATTGTAATGCTTTCCCAAGATCCTCTATTTACCATCTGGACCATGACTTGGGATAGTTTAACTTCTGGACACTCAATTCCACAACTAAAGCATCATCTATGCACCCAGGATCTGGAACACCATCCTTGTACTCATCGTTACCTCCTCAACACTGATCCACATTAGGAAAGAGTTCAAGACTCACTTTTTTAAAGAACACTACATTACAATGTATTAACCATCCACAACTCAAAATCCTCTCCTGCTGCTCGTTGACTTTATGCTTGTTCTTGACCATGTATAGCGCTCTGCTCCCTTTAGGCTAGGTTCACACCACGGAAATACCACATACATACATCTACGGACTAAGGGTTTTCCTGTAGGAATTAATCAGGCACTAAAGATCTTAATATTTAAAGTCAGATTCATAAAAATGATAATATTCCACCTCTGTTACTTTGAGAGTATAAGACCTTCTGAACGATGGATTATCACAACTGTGCCTCTGTACCTCACTTTTGTTTGGCCATCCTAAATAACTGCAGTTTGCACAAATCTTTCCGGCTAACTTATCTGCACCCTCGCCTGTTCTGACCACAAAATCCCCACTCTCAAGTCATGCATCACACCAAGACCTTCCATCTCACCCACATCATTCTTCAGAATCACTTCACTAAGCTGAAGACAACAGTAGTGAGTGCAAAGAAGCATAGTGGGAGTACAGAGATTTAGACACACTGCAACTAATGCCAAGTAATCAGATTTCAAAACAGGGCCACAGAGTCTGGCAGTTACTATGGCAAGCCAGGAGCGAGAATTGTGCTCCATACTATACTGGCACGGTGACTTCTGGAAAAGTTTAACACGTTTAGGGGCCAGGAGCGGAGTCCCTGAGAGAAATCCCATATGTTCTGTTGCAAGTACAGTCTGGGCATGGAGGCTTGGATTGCAATGCGATGACACCTTCATTCTAATGGTTGCCATTAAGAGACTCTGCAAGTCTGTGGGACTGGTGGCTGGCTGGGATATAGAGGTTTGTCTCTTGTGATCTGTGCTGCTAATAAAGATACATTTCTCCACTTTGGTGCCAGCCCCCATCATTTCATTCTCAAGGCAGACAGGGTGAATGCCTCCGGTTTGGTAGTCCAGCTATGTGGTCCCAGCGTTCTAAAATGACTGAACTAGTTATATAGCCTGAACTAGTCTCTGCAAGCCAGGTTCCATTTAGAGGGAGTGAAACCTACAGAGCACTGAACCCTACAGAGGACCCACAACTAGTGTGTTTTGAACTGAACACTGAAACTAAGTGCTACTTTACTAACCTATTCAAATCAGACTAGCGCACACAGCACAAATTACAGCACTTGCCAAATGAAGTTCCAGTTTTGCACCAGCCAACCAAGTGAAGCCCTACACAGAAAATGCATCTATCCACTGATCCTGCTGCCAGCACTCCAAAATACCTTCTGGATATCAGTTCATGCACATAATTACTACGAGAACCCTGCTTCTGGACTCAGTGTGGGTCCTCCACGAGGAATGAGGGTTTCCTGGCTGTTTCTCGTAAATCAACCTGACCAAGTTCTGGGGGGCAAGACCCACCAGTCCCTTCTCGACACTGACAGACCACTCAAGCTTTTATTTGCAGGATCTGTTGGGAGAAAGTGCACCTTCTGAAGCGAATAAACTGGGTTTAAATAAAATTGCCTATTAGTTTCTCATGAATAATTTATATATCCATTATTCTTCATCTGTCCCTATTGCGTAAACATTGAATACTATACACAATCAGGGATTATTGCGGAACAGAACCGATTTTGAGGAAAATAGTAGGGTTTATTTGCCAACATATTTGCAAGGGAAATCCATGACTATCACCTTTGTAACATGTGTAACATTTACTAAGGAATCTCCCACCCAAAAGACAATTACATATTTTTTTGTATGCCTGATTCCGGTGGAAGTTCAACAAAATGCAAATCATCCATCACCACTGAAAGAATTATTAAAAAAAAATAACGTAGACCATTAAATCCCTTTTGAAATCCTGAAAAGAAATAGGTGTCGGCCTCCTGATACAGGTGCAAGTAAGAACCACCTTCTAAGACCATGTTTTATGGTGGTCCAGGAAGAATCCATCTATGCGAAGACACATTTAAACATGACGTGCTTGACATTTTGACATTTTACATTAAAAAGGCACATTAGAGTCCAACACCAGTCAGACTAAATACAAAGGCGGTCATTGGGCTTAGTGCAGCCTATTACAGTTGCATGTGGGCATCTGGCAGGTGCACAAGCTTGGGCGAGGGAATAGACTTTCTCAGGTAGTGATACGACAAGATATTTTGCTATAAGGCATGAGAGATTGTCCCAGGAGAACAACTGAAACAAATTAAAAACAATACAGAGGTTTACTAGCTTTTAAACAAAAGATTAATGAAATGCATTTGTTAAACGCTATTCTTTGCAAAAGCTTGTATAATTTTAGTTATTCACATTTACATTACTTTTAAGGGTCCTTCTTTTGGATAAAGTATTTTATTTTCAAAATGTACATGTTATTTTATCTGGGGATTCTATTTCAATAATCAAATTATAGCCAGCATTTTATTTAATCCGCGAACACGAAGAAGAAATAAATCAGTCTCTCAACGCCCACTACATTAACAGCTTTCCTTAAGGAAGTCAGAAAATCTTTTAAAAGTCTACACGAGCTGGGGAAAAAAAAAAGACCTGATCGAATGAGTCTACGGAGACAGTTACCAGAGTGAAGCTTTTCGGGGAGGCGGCCCAGCGTTTCACGGTGGTCAGGGGCCACTCCTGCACCACCTCCTTGGTCCTCTCATCCACACGCATCACAGACTCTTTGGTAATTCCCAGCAACCGGGGGACCAGCTTGTTTTTGCTCTTCATTTTCTCCTGCAAGAGGAAGGCAAAGGGTTAATTTCCCTGCTTCATGTACCTGAAGAGAGTAAAGGTGGCAGCTTCAGAAGTGGCAATTTAGTTGTCACCAACAGGCTTACACTCTTGTGTGAACGTCGAGCTTCTTATGTCAACAGTCTTAAAATGGCGGCCCTGTACTTGTGGGAGCTTCAATGCTAGAGCTGCCCTAGAGCAGCGCAGCAGACCAAGTGCAGCGTGGACCAACTTGATTCGAAAGTAATTATATTCAAATGAGATAGTTTCAGTTGTGCAATGTACAACCTATCCCACCGGACCCCACCTTCATCAGCTGTTGGCAACCTTAGCTACAATCAATGTTCCCTCGTATCTTTTTCCCATGTGTGCGGCAGTGAATCGTCTCTATGCACTGTAGCCAAGGCCATGTGCGTCAAAAGACATGTGACAACTCATTAAGCAAGTGAGTGAAATACCAGAATCAGTGGTATTTGCCAGAAGTGAGATCACTCACCCTTCGACCTAAGAGGAAACCTCAGGCTGACACCTTGTCTGACTCTTAACCCTTAAGCTGCCATCTATTGATGAGTCGATAGGGGATGGAAGGAGCAGCAGTGGAGACTACAGAAAGTTAACAGATTGTTTATTAAGTATTGTATTGCAATTATATTTATATAGCACTTATTAGCCCTAACAAGGTGTTGAAGTGCTTTATGCCAAGCAGCACTTTGAAGGGGTAACCAAGGAAAGTGGTTAATCCAGTGGTTATTTTTGCGAAGAGTTTAGTTTAGTCCTCTCAAGGAGACCATTTTATGTCTCCATGTCCACTCCAGTATCTTTGAGGTGGATTAAAATTAGTATCAATTAGGTATCATCATTAGTGAGGGTGGGTATATATATTTAGGTTCATGCAGAGGTTTGGTGGGATTAGCGGATGTGCTAGAGCAGAATAGGCATTGGTAGGTTTCAAGGTTAGGTCAAACATGCACATGACTCAGAGGGAAGGCACGCAGAGGATGGATAGCAAGGACAAGGTCATTTAAAGAAAAAAAATGAGGTGACAATGGAAGTTTTATGTCCAGGTCAAAATTTCCAGGGAGGGTTTTATTCACATAGAATAGATGTTTGACATCACATGCAGGGCTGGAAGTCAAACTGTAAAAAGAAACATCATTATTTGCATGTGAGATAGGTCTATATTAGACACCTTTGTTAGGCCTTAGAATCAGGTGAACAGTAATTCCACTTCTAGGCTATTGTTAGACCACTGCCTCAGCAGGGACAGCTGATCAGATAAAGGGTTGGAAGCGTAAAGTAATGGCTGGAAGCATATACAGGGAACTATGGAACACTTTAGGTAAGGCCAGAATGATGCAATACCCTCATGATCAAAGCAACATGAGAGAATATACAAGGTAAATAATGCAAACATAGAAAGGAGATTCTGCAAATGTGGGAGCCATGTCTTCTGATGTTTACCCTTAAAATTCAATGACGCTTTTCATTTAACAAGAAGATGCAGATTAGTCTACTTCAGCACTGTCGCTTGGTGAATGGCAACGAGAAGATATTTGGCTGTAGTTTGCTTTTCAAGGTGAGAAAGTTTCCAGGTCACTCGTCTGTCCCTGACTGCTGCTTCAGGAAGGATGACAGCTAGGCCCTGAGATCTCTCACTTCTTTGTGCCAGTTGTGCTCCAGCTTAAAGACCGCCCGGTGCTTCCTGCTGTGAAAAACATTGATTTGGGCAAAGGATGTTTCTCGAGTTCAGCCTCAATAAGAGATCAAAAATCCCAATCCAGCACAGGGCTCAGGTAGGGAAACAAGCAATGCATGTAGAGGGCAAGGCGTGTGAGTTGGTGTGCAGATTTCATGTCAACTCCTAGGAGTGAAATCATTTACATGGGCCTGTACAGGTGCGGGACCTGTGCGCGGAGTGGAGAGGCAAAGACTTTCTGCATTACCAACCCTCCCGTGAAGAACTTCCTTATGTTACTCCTGATCAGCAGTCTGCCAAGCAATGCTGGCAAGCGACACACAATTGAGCTTTTTGGGACACACTCTTTTGACTTGTGCACGAGGTGAGTATTGTCAGGGCTGACGACAGCACTTGCAAGTGGAGAAACACACATCAACAGCTTTACAGACAACAACATTTTAATAACGACACCAGCCAGGTGTATTTTTTCAACATGGTAAGTATGCCTACAACTTAGCCAGTAAATGTTTAAAAAATGCAACCAGCATCTGCTTGTTTTAAAATTATTAATAATATAACAAAGGAGCAGCTTTAGGTCCCAAGATATTCATCTCCCTTCAGTTTTCTAAGCCAAAGTCAAAGCCGCCTGCTTATCAGTGAAGCACACACACAGATCAATTCACAGACTAGCGGTAATACAGATCCCTCTCACAGCACAAACATGGCGCCTTTATGTTCTTAGGAGGGAATAGTCTAACGTTATATTGAAGTAATAACAAAATAACTCTTACTTGTCAACTTTAGTGCCAGAAACTCTAAAGTCAGGCTACACGGACCCTCTCTCTTTCGCACTATTTAATGTAAAGGTGGGCGAACCAACATATTAACGTGGAGAGCCAAATCTGTCTTTACTTTATGCAAATGCTTTCTTTTTACCTCTTTGCACATCAGTTACATTACACAGGCCCATTCATTTTGTTCTTGTTTTTTATGTAAGTGAAAATTAAGTGATTTGTCAAGATGTTGAGGCGATGTCGAGAACAAAACTTGCTTCGCCAGCTCCAAAGTCAGCAGCTCTGGCCATAACGCCGCAGAAGCCACATGAAGGCTATTTGAAAAGGCATCGTTTTGAGAGGGCTTGTAAAGGTCTTAAGTGCATCAACATCACCCGTCTGGTCCTCTGCACACCAGCAGAGGAGCAGACGGGAACAGCCGCGTGCTCCCGAGTCATACTTTCCCCTTCCAGAGGTCCACATCAGAACAATTATGGACGAGCAGGTGTATTGCTCCTAGAACAGCGCCTTGAGGCCCTCACGGGTGAGTCGTCACGCTTAACAAACACTGATTGACTGATTGATAACAGCGCGCACCAAGAGAAAGCTTCCTTTAGCGATAATGATTTAGAAAGCTCGAGAACTCTTTCTCCTGATGCGCGCTCCAGCAGAGGCCCCGCGCGCTCCAGCAGAGGCCCCGCGCGCCTGGAAACAGTAGGGTGCGCGCGCACAGGCTACAATATTCATAAAAGTGTGAAGACAGGGCAGGAAGACAGAACTGTATATCTCTGTAATAAAGGGTGAACAAAAAATATATTAAAAATATGACCCTGAAAGGAACAAATGAATGTTAAAGAGCAGATTCGCCTCGCGATTGTTCAATGCAATGCACTCCATGTTATTCTGATATAATGTGATCTCTAAATAACACTAGTAAAAACTTATTAAGAGGTTTACTGCAGATCACCACGTCCATTTCTAAACCAGGGATGTGGGCATCTGCAAGCTGACATGACAGCTACCACTGAGAGTCAGCTGCAAACAGGTACAGAAATGAAAACCTGTTCACCTGAAGTTGAGTTCATTCTCCAGCCAGACATCATTCGACCTTTGTTTGCACACCTCCAAGGTCAAAAAAAGGAGTAAGGACTTAAAGGGGAAATAAAGCTGTGCCTTCAAAAAGCACATAAAACAGAACCTCAGTGCTAAAGGCGGCCCACGCGCAGGTGAGTAGAGACACAAGCAAGGAACGGCGTTGAAAATGGCTTTCTGCCATAGCAACATGCAGCGTTCCAATGACGTCACACAACGAGCCAAGTTTAACGTCACTAAACATTCCAGACGGGGTTACTACTATGTTCGCTTGTTTTTTTCCTCGTCTTTTATATTAAAAATAGGCATTTGGCTTTTTTCTGCAAACATCTGTGAATATATCTTTTCTTAATCTTCATTATATCAATATATTATTTAAAAAGAAATAGGCATTATATTTTAGTTCTAATAATAGTAAAAAAAGTTCTAATAATTGTAAGAAAAAATCTGCATTCTTTTCACAAGTTTCTTGATGACAAATCTACCTAAACAATGAACTTTTAATGTGCTGCAGATTTTAAATGGACTGAGCTTTAACGAAAGACAGCCAGGAAAGCGTAAAGGCAGGGCATTCCGTTCTTAACTTTCATCGTATTATCCAACTTCATGTCACAGACAGATTATGGGCTAGTCTAAAAATAGAAAATCTCGATGCACTGACATGATGGATTTCTTTTTTAAAATGCGAGACGTTTCCATTAAGATCTAGATGATTACCCAGTGATCCAAACATTCACATGATCACTACACTGACAGAGACAACATTATCTCCTCATATTGAGGAATATGGTGGACAAAGATAGTGTCGGCCCTGTTGTACCTGCCCTTGGGTATAATAACGTTTTACAGTTGTAGAGTTTGCATGCACCCCACTCCCCTCCCCTCCCCATTGCTAAAGCATTGTGACGTACTATGGAATCCCAAATCTGTATATATCACACGTCATGGAATGTTCGGTCATTCCTTCGCCAGCTGCTCTACTTGTCAGCCACGTTTCTTGCTGGCTGTCTGTGGGCCTTTGTAAATTAATAAATATTTAATTACTTATACTTTGGAATCATCATTCCGTTTGCTGTTACTTCAATTTGGCGACGAGTTTTCCAGCGATTAAAAGAATTCCAAAAGGCCCGCTACAGCCGGATTTTGGGATTTCCAGGACTTCAGACTACTTTTATGAGGCGAGTTACTACGTATTTTTATTTGCTTCGTGATTGACTCAATTTCTAACTTGTGAACGCGTTATGCGTGTTCATTTTGTTTCGTTGTAGCTCACCTTCAAATGCCGTTGGCAGTTAGAGGTTTCCGTTAACGGCTGCACCGGCTCTCGAGCTTCAACTGTCAAGGTGATGTCATCATCTTCAGAGTCTACGCACGTAACGTGCCGTGCGTTACTCCATTTTGAAGTAGGGCAACTCCTATGTAAGTTTAATGGAGTTTTGCCTGTTGTCTATTACCGAGCGACGCTCTTCTTAGTTAAGACTGCAATTCTAAGGTATTATAGAATTTCATATTTTATTTATAATGTGCATGATTTCTACTTGATTTTCAAGCACAAAGAATTGAAGTAAACTCATTCCTCATTACTAAAAACGTTCTTCAGAGTGGCAATAATTATTACTCCAATTTTACAAAACGTTCTTCAGAGTGGCAATAATTATTATTCCATATTTAACAAAATCTCATCTTAAATTTTCAAGATTGCTTTTACAGTAAAAAGGAGGAGGGCTGTTGTTCTGGAAACACTATGTCTCATAACTCTAACATAAGTGCGCCAACAGCATTTTTATCAGAACCCAGCAAACCATCTATGAAATGGAAAAACTGGCTACGCTCTTTTGAAAACTATCTTATAGCCATTGATGGTAAAAAATATGAACCTGAAAGGAAGAAGGCAAAAATGTTTGGTTTACTTGGTGTGGCTGGACAAGAGATTTTCGATAGTTTACCTGAATATGAAGTTCCTCCTGGGCAATTCACACCTATGGACGAATATCAAGAAGCTATCAAGCATTTAGAAAAGCAATTTGGGGAGGAACCAAATATTATGATTGGTAGACACCGTTTTGCAATGTGAAAGCAATTGGAAACCGAGACTGTTGAGGAATATATTGCGTGCCTAAGAGTTTTAGCCAAAAAGTGTGATTTTAATGAAATGGTCGATGTTTACATTCGTGATCAGTTTGTGTTTTATTGTTATGAGAAGAAAATACAGGAAAGGCTGTTAGCGTGCAGGAATCCTACATTACAGGAAGTGATAGACATTGCAGAGGGAATAGAACGCTCGCTAGAAAGTTCTAAAGAGCTTTCAGCTGAAAGAAATTCAAAGGCTAATGTTTTTGCTGTACAGGAAAAAATAAATTTGACATGAATAATGAGAAAAGAAACAAACCGAGTAGTTTTATAGATTCTCAAATCTTTGTTTGTTTCAGGTGTGGATCGAAATATCATAAGGCAGACTATTCTGGATGTCCTGCACTTGGTAAGAAATGCACAAAATGTTTAAAAATAGGGCATTTTGCAGGAGTTTGTAGAAATTTTAAACCGACTCGCTTCCAGAAAGTTAAAGTTAGTAATGTTGACGATTTCGATGAAGAAATGTGCTCTAATATCGTTTTGACCATTGACAATCCGTGTAGTACAATTAAAGGACCACTTGGAGTGGCATATATAGGCAAAGTTGAATTGAAAATAATGGCTGACTCTGGGTCGCCCATTACTATTGTCTCTGACAAAATGTATGAAGAAAACTGGTCACATATAAATTTATTAGCTTCAGATGTCAACCCAAAAGCTGTTGGAGATTTCGATATTAACATGTTAGGTTATTTCCAGGATATGTTGAATATCAAAGGGAGATCCATCTCAACCAAAATATATGTTGCAGAACGTGGAAGAAACATAGTAGGTTGGAAGGATTTGGCACGTTTAGGTATCATCTTACAACCAGGTGCTGATGAGCCAATTGTTCTTAGTGATGTTGTTGTTGCATCTGTCCATGCATCTTGTTCTTCTTCTTCTCCTCTTGATAGTTTAGATTTTGTTCTTCGTAAGTATGATTCACTTTTTGAAGTTCGTATCAGTTGTGTGAAAGGTTTTGAGCATTCCATCAAATTGAAGAAAAATGCCATTCCTGTTAAACACAAGGTAAGGTCAGTTCCGTTATCTGTCAGGAGTGATTTGCAAAAATTACTCAATAAATTGGTTGAAGAAGAGGTCATAGAACAAACTGATTCTGCTGAGTGGGTTTCTGCTATTGTAATTATTAAAAAGAAAAATGGCAATATTCGTCTGTGTGCAGACTTGAGGTCTTTGAATAAAAATATTTTGGTGGATTGCCATCCATTACCCAAGATTCAAGAGATTTTAGCAGCTACCTCTGGGTCAAAATATTTTTCTTTAATTGACCTAAAGTCGGCCTACCACCAAGTCAAGCTAACCGATGATTCAAAAAATTACACCACTTTCATAACACCTTTAGGGGCATATAGATTCATCAGGCTTCCTTTTGGGTTAGCCTCATCGGCTAGCGTTTTCCAGAAATTGATGGAATTTATTCTCAAAGGTGTTGATGGTGTTGAGAAGTTTCAAGATGATATTCTTATACATGCAGGAACTGTTGAGGAACATAATATAATTCTTGACACTGTGCTCCAGAAATTAAAAGAGAGAGGCATGACTATTGCAAAGGATAAATGTAAATTTCTTCAAAAGGAAATGGAGTATTTAGGTCATATTTTGAGTGGAAATGGAATTAGGCCAAAACTTGATTTAGTCAAGGCAATTGCAGATGCACCAAGGCCAGAAGACAAAGATTCCCTGAGATCCTTCTTAGGTCTCAGTGAATATTATTCACGTTTTATTGAAAACTACGCAGATAAGGTTGAACCTTTGCGGTCTTTGTTACGTAAAGGTGAGAAATTTGTCTGGGCCAATGACCAAGATTCAGCATTTTCTGAGATAAAACTTGCAATTATTAATGCTCCCACGTTGAATCCATAGGATTCAGAAGGTATTAACATCATTACCGTTGATGCTAGCTCTGTTGGTATTGGTGCAATTTTTACCCAGAAAGTGAGAGGATCTGTACATACTGTTGCTTTCATTTCCAGGCGTTTACATGATTCTGAGATTCCTTACAGTACAATAGAGACAGAAGCACTGGCCTGTGTTTGGGCTGTGGAGAAACTCAAAATGTATCTTTGGGGCAAACAGTTTGAGTTAATTACTGATCACAAGCTGTTGACCTACATGATGGACGGTTGCGGTAGAGGTAATGGTAAAGCCTCTGCAAGGTTAGTTAGATTGTTAGCAAAACTGCAGGAATACAATTTTGCAATTAAACATATATCTGGTAAAGATAATGTCCGAGCAGATTGCTCATCAAGATTACCACTGTTGTATTCAGAGTCCAAATTGGAAGAAGACAGAGTGTGTTGCGGCATCTGTTGATATTTTCAAAGATACTGAACAAGTTTGTAGTGAATCAGAATGGTTAAATTTATGCAACAATGACCCTATTCTTCTTAAATTTAGAGAATTTGTCATGGGAAATTGGCCACCAGTGAGAAATTTTACTTCTGAACTTAAAACTTATGTCCAAGTTGCTATTGAACTCAGTATTGTAAATGGTTTTCTTTTCCGAGGAGATCTTTTGATTCCACCTACCAAATTGAGAAAATGTTTAATTGAGATAGCTCACAGAAGCCATCCGGGTTCTACTTTAACCAAGAAAATGTTAAACATGTACTATTGGTGGCCAGGGTTGGACTCTGACGTTAATTTGTTTGTTGACAATTGTGTAGTTTGCTTAAAATCAGATAAGCATTGGAAACCTAGAGTCAATGAAATGCAATTGGGTCCTATTCCTGATATATCCTGGAACAAAATTGCAGATTTTGCAGGTCCCTTCAATATTTTGGAAAATGACTAAGTTTCTAATAGTAATCAGTGATTACTATCGTAAATGGATCTATTTTGAATTTGTAGCAACTATAGACACTAATTCTGTTATTGAATTTTTGGAGAAATGTTTTACTATAGAAGGGCTACCTCTCATCTTAGTCTCTGATAACGGTAAACAACTCACCTCTGAGAAGATGGTTTCATTTTTGCAACGTAATGGTATCAAACAGGAGAAAACACCTCTCTATTCTCCTAAATCCAATAGACAGGTTGAAAGAATCAACAGATTCTTAAAAGAAGGTGTTCAACTTGCTACTGCTTCTGGATTTCCAGTAAAAGAATTCATACAGGAGAGAGTGAACTCTTATAACAACACTACCAACAATGTGACAGGACATTCTCCATTTTTCCTCATGAGAGGCAGGAAATGAAGCACCTTACTTACCCCTAAGTTTGCTCTTAATGAGAAAGTAAAATCCAGTTTTGCTGAAATTAATGATAGTCAGCTAAAGGTAAAGGAAAGAATCCAAGAGCATCAACTTAAGTCAAAAATTTACCGTGACAAGATTCATAGGGCAACTGTCAAGGAGGTAAACAAAGGTGATTGGGTCATTGTTAAGAAACCCTACAAAGTTCAAAAGGGAGAGTCTAAGTATTCTGAACCGTTTGAAGTCGTTGAAGTTGCTCATGGTTCCGTTTGCTTGAATAAGCAAGGATGGAGAAGTAAAAGTGATATCATCAAGCTTAAACCTGGACAAAAAGAACTTATTGGAGATTCTAGGGAGAATAGTTTAGATTCTGTGGAAAATTATTTGTGGTTTGAACCTGAGTCTGAAGAGAACCATGAATGTGAGTCACACGTTGACTCGCATAATCTGGAATCTATACCTTGTAACTTTTCTACTAATTGTGAAACATGTGTTCCTAGTCATACTGTAGCTGAGAATGAATCTGAGATTAGCAGAGGCTACAATGTTGATGATTCAAGTTTAACTCATTTTTCCAATACAGAGCCTAATGTTGCCAGAGGCAGTGTTGTGTCTTCCCGCAATTTGTATGATGGTACATGTACTAGTTCTGGAAGGTTGTCTCGTTTCCCTAATATGTACCAAGAATATGTTATGTATTAACTTTCTTTTTGTGTTTATAAAAAAGGGAGATGTTGTACCTGCCCTTGGGTATAATAAAGTTTTACAGTTGTAGAGTTTGCATGCACCCCACTCCCCTCCTGATTGCTAAAGCATTGTGACGTAATATGGAATCCCAAATCTGTATATATCACACGTCATGGAATGTTCGGTCATTCCTTCGCCAGCTGCTCTACTAGTCAGCCACGTTTCTTGCTGGCTGTCTGTGGGCCTTTGTAAATTAATAAATATTTAATTACTTATACTTTGGAATCATCATTCCGTTTGCTGTTACTTCAGGCCCCTAATGTTACACGCGCAGAGACACTATCATATCGGAATCTGAGACGCACTCCTAAGAAGTACTAATCAAACTCAATATGCACAGAAGCAATGGTACCTTTTGCTTCACCGTTCGGGATCTGACATGGGGTACTTTCGTTGGTTTAAGTCCAACCTTCCTGTCAATCCAATAATGAGGCTGATGAGTTTCCCAATGGCAGATAAAAAGATTTTCCTACAGATCAAACCCATGCGGACAGAAGTATAAAAATGTTGCTAACTCCAAGGTTGTTGTTGGCAAGTGGATGGCAGCGACTCGCTCAAGCTAAACACAGACATTCTGAGATCAGGACTTCAGATGCTTTAGTGCTGAGACCATCAGAACCCGAACATGTCCCAACCTGGTCCAGGTTGGGAAAAAAACTTTGGGAGTCTACATAAACCTAGAATGGACCCTGGTACCCCTAAATTTCACAAGTGGTCAAGAGAGGTGTCTTCTGTCGTAAGGCCCATTAGAATAGGCCTCATCCACTTGTCTTTTGCACATAGTGTACCACATGTGTTTTAGTCTGGTTTAACTGCGTGAACGCATTCGCTCACTTTGAACATTTAGACCCAAAGATCATAGGTTTCAAAATTCTTAGCTTCTTTGGGAATAAACTTTGTGAAAGGATGTCCTACACGACATTTTAGAAAATGGTTCAGAACCCAGGTGGTTGCCTACATAGGGAATAAACATGAAGAGAGGTCAGACTAACTAACCCCTGGTGGACCCAATGTCTCTAAAACAGAGGCTCGTGAGGTCTGCAGGGAGCCCATCCACGCCCTCACTTTCTGAATAATTGTTCGGTTGGGCATGACCATAAATGCGTGCCAGTATAGAGGTGTTTACATCTATTGGACACTCAATGTAACGCGAAGGTGAGGATTGCCCCGAGCTTGGAGGAAGTTGCGAGAAATGTCTCACGAAGCATTTGATAACTATGCTGAAGACCAGCCACACAAAATGTATTGTACTTAGTCACCTAGATACTGAAACTTCTGATCACCAGCTGGCCATTCCCCCCCAGCATAATCCGCCACTACTGGGGTATCAAGTAATCAGTTATATCCTGGAGAAAGGGGTTGATCCCGAACCCCTGAGCAGTAACATCGATCAAAGGATGGACACATACTAGAGAAATGAAACTTCCCAACCCTAGAGGTGTTACTGAACAGGAAACTATGCTTCCTAGATCACAGTTCTGAATAAGGCTCCCCGGGAGTGGCCAAAACTGCTTTTATAGTAACAAGTTTTTTTAAAAGTATTTATACAATACAGCCATTGTAAACAGCAGCAATGAGCTCTTCACAAAGGCCTGACAAGTTCTTTTAACTAGGCCAGATGAATCACAGATGAAAGGTAACGAGATAATCATATGGAAAAACGAGCAATCAATAGAAACAAACAGAAATGTCATGGTGATAAACAGAAGACATCATACATACAGAAGAAGGCCATTGCCAATGTCAAGCTAATAAGTGTCGGAACCACAGAAGAAAACTCAGTAAATTGGGGAGTGTGGGAGTGGTAAGAATATGTGATTTAATATTCGTTAGTAGATTCTGCTGATAGTTCAGTTAAGAGTTTCAAGGAAATTGTTATGTTTACATATTTTCATATTTTTGTGTATTCTTTACCTGAAAGTTATTTATTATTCTCATTATTCTCGTCAGTGCCCAGTCCTGTGTGTTATGTGTTGACCCTCTACAACTCCTTATGCTGTATAATGGCAGACATATGCATGCGGAACAGCAGAGGCAGCCCTGCATAGCACGAAAAGAAGACATTGGGCAGCAACTGCCTGCTGGATAACACCCTAACTCATAATGCAGGGCCACAGACTCACAAGATTGCACATTTCGAGACTGATAAAAATCAGAATTCGGCCATCTTGATGTCAGGCTGTCCCGGTCTGAAAAGTGGCATGCCAGTGGGGCGGCCATCTTCAGGTCAGCGCTGACAAAGTCATCTAAAGAATGACTGATCCAGTGGGGAAAAAACCACAAAAAACCAAATGCTATATGTTTAAAATGCATGTGATATATTAATGACTGAATGTAACAAAATGTATGTAGACTGAACTTTTGAGATGTGAAATAGTGCCTCATGCAATACAAAAAAAATCACCACAAGAGGAAATATAAATCCTAACAGCGAATGGCATGAATGTGAGTCTCAAATACATCACTGTGAATAGGTAAGATGTATCTGAATAGGTAAGATGTATCTGACAATGTGTGAAGGAGGCAAAGCAAACAAGTCATGCTTTGAAAGGGTTGACAAAAAGCCCATTTTATGTTTATTCACCATAATAAGTCCAGTGGGGACAACGCTGTGACCCCCCCATGTTTCCTCTGCTAGTCAGCACACCAAGTATACCACAATCTTGTCCCTTTGTGCTCTTACAACTCGCCCCAATCTTGCTTTTGTTTCTCTGACTGTGGCTTCCATTTCTGCTCACAGGCATACTCTGCATCCTTTCACGACATTCTTGGGTGAAAACACCTCATAAAAAGCTACTGCCTCCACCATCGTGGGGAATGCCAATTTACAAACTATGTACTAAAATGTTTTACCTTATCAACATGCCATCTCAATAACAACAGCATCTAGTTAATGTAGATAATGTGAGAATGAATGCTGCACAGAATCAGCACCCCTGGGTGCATCTATAGTCCAAAATCCTCTCCAAGGTCCAATACAGTAAAGGTCAGTGCCAACGCTGGACAGAGGTTCATGAAAACCATCACCTGTGTGAATGATTCCCACTTAGATTCACCGAATGTAAAATGATCTCGTCTGAATCAAGTCATAAGCTTCCATGGCCCCAGCCTTAGCGGAACGACCCTGTACACCCTTAACCAGCAGATGCCAGTTTAGAATCTCCCCGCTGCGATAGGATCTGGAGATACAGCGCCCCCAATCTGCAAGCACCAGGAAAACAGACCGCTCACTGGACAATAGAGATTGGTGTAAACACACAAACGGGATGGGGCAGGTGGATCCTGACCTTACCCCGGTCACCAGACCAGACCAGACAGACTGGCTGAAACCCCGCGCATCCACAGAGCAGGCGGAAGATCCTTCTCCCACACTACGGCAAAGACCTGGAACGAGCTCCCGGCAGACATCAGACGCGCCCCCTCCCTGAACACCTTCAGGAAGACTCTCAAGATCTGGCTCTCCAGCTAAACAGATCTGGTGCCCCCCCCCGCGCCTTGAGACCCTCACGGGTGAGTAGCGCGCTTATAATACCCTGATTGATTGATAAGGGAGCAGACCGAGGGATCTGCACCAATCAGCCGGCCACGAGGGAGCTGGAAGCCCACAACACACCAAGAATAGTTCTTTTTCGTCCATGGTTCTGGGGGAGGAGGGGTGACCAGATAACCCCCCATGCCCTCGGGCACCCAATGTAACTTCAAAGAAAATGATCTTGATGTTTCCAGGTTGTATTTTTGTGTAGTGCCTGTGCCAGGAGGTACAAAAGTAAGAGAAGCATTGGAACGCTAGGTGGTCTGACTTTTTTTGTTCCCTGCACAGTCCAGAATTTACCCTTTAAGGGATGTGAGGAAATTCTGCGATCTCGCCTAGAGTTTGATGTAAACAGGACATTCTGGGTCAGGAAAAGTAGCACAATTCATGCAAGTCACACCACCCTGGACTCTGGCGGGTATCAAGTTTACAGAAGTGCCTGTAGGTGGCAGTGTCTTGGGAAGTTCGCAACCACATGCCAAAATACTGCAGTTACCCACATCTCAAAATATGCCTTTTGGGAAATACAAGTGAAGCGCTTTTTTAGCCCTTTTCTGTCCTGCAAAATAGGTCGGCCCACCAATACGGGATACCAGTTTCATTGCGTTAAATGTGGGACTGGTGAGTGTTCGAAGGTTTGCCATTCCCCACTACTTCAGGAACTTTCTCTTACAGAAACATGAGGGAATTCTGTTTTTAAAGCATAGTTTGAAGTACGCAGGACACTTTGTGTAACAAAAAGAGTTGTGGGATCAACACAGTCATCACCAGCCTGAACTTCCTGAGGTGTCTAGATTTCAGAAATGTGTGAGGTTGAAAGACTTCTTTGGGTGCCCTCCAACTCCAGGCCCACATATGGCATACAACCACTACCACAAACGTTTATCTTATCCAAACATCATTTCCTCTCTCTATGTGATTGCATTTTTGGGTTTGGGCCTTCCTGCCCATTGAAGTAAACTCGCTCTCACATGTGAGGCACCGTTTGTTTGTTTTTTAATCAGGAAAGGTTTAGGAACGCAACATGGTAGAACAATTATTATTATCTACTGAATTTTTCTATACTTTTGGCTTCTAATGAGGAATTCAAAATTGAAAGGGGTGGGAATAGCCTCTATTCCTAAACTCAGATTCTTTTGTACCTTTTAAAAATGTATAACTTTCGTTAAACACATTTTTTATTCATTCGATTTTTCTGTATAAATAGATGCATGGTTGGGGCACAATGAAAAATTCTTATAATCTGCACCTCTGTTGATGGTTCTGGGCATCACATGGGTTTTGGAAAACCCATGTACAACATCTCACTATCTCTTAGTCGGACAGAAGTAATGGTGTATTACTTTCGTTGATCAGCCTTCAATACAAAAACGTACAGATGAAAACACTGCCACCTCAGTATCTTTTATTCTACTTGACCACAAACTGCACCAAACATCAAAAACAGGGTGTCAGAACTCTTTTCAGGGTGCCACGGGGAAAGCATGAGCTACTGGGCCCAACTCCTGATATCCCGGGGCCTGATCTACTATGGGCTCTGAGTAAATGGGCCACGTACTGCCCCTTCTGCACTTGACTCTCTGTGGTAGCGCAGGTTGAGCAGTCCAAGGCTTTTCAGGGTGTGGGGTGGTTGGGGGGTAGGTAGGTGCAAGTGGTGCACAGGCTCACAATTAAAAAACAGACTCAGCAACCCCAATAAATGAATGTCCAGCTAGATACCTGCTTTTATGAAAATAAGAATTATGTATATATGAACACAAAGTGAAACACTGCACATATTAACAAATAATGTGCACAGTTTTTTTAAGGCCTGCACTCTAGCGTTATTTGGGTAAGTCCCACTACCTGTCTAAGGACTGTAGTTATTTCCCATTTATATGAGGCAACATTGAGGTTAGGCCCCACTGGCAAGAACAGGTCTTAGGAGATATACAACAGATGCTTAATAGTCGGAGGGTCTCAGCGCCATAGCGCTTTTAGTCACAGCAAATACCCCTGAGGCTCTGGATAGGGTGACCAACTTGCATGGGTGCAAATTCAGGACGGTGAGTGTAAAAATTCAGGACAAAGGGTCAAAATTCAGGACAAAAATTCAGGACAGGAGGTCAAAATTCAGGACAAAACTTCGGGACAAAAGGTAAGTTTTACAGACACATCAGAGGAGGTCGCGCAATAGTATATAATTAAGCCCATCCATATCTAAACATATTCAACCATTTGCAAACCTATCCATCATGTATCCTTCCATCCATCATTTCACTCATCCATCCCTCCATCCACCCTTTCACTCATCCATCCATTATCCATCCATCCACCCTTTCACCCTATCCATCGGTACACTCATCCATCCACTCTTCCACCCATCCACCCATTCACTCATCCAGCCAGCCTTTCACCCATCCTTCCACCCATTCACCCTTTCAGTCATCCATCCATCCTCCCATTCTCTCTCCATCAACCCTTTCACTTAGCCATCCTTCCTTCCACCCATCCATCTACTCATGAATCCATCCATTGACCCGATCAGTCATCCATCCACACTTTCACTCCTTCACTCATCTATCCATCCTTTTGTCCATCTACCCTCCCTTTCACTCACTCATTCATTCTTACATCCACCCTTTCACTCTTCCGTCCATCCATTCACCCTTTCACTTATCAATTCATCAATCCATCCATCATTTCACTCATCCATCCACCCATTCACTCGCCCATCATCCATCCTTTCACTCATCCATCCATCCTTTCACTCATCCATCCATCCTTTCACTCATCCATCCACCCTTTTACCCATCCATCCACCCTTTTACCCATCCATCCACCCTTTTACCCATCCATCCACCCTTTTACCCATCCATCCACCCTTTTACCCATCCATCTACCCATCCACCCATACATCCATCTTTTTACCTTTTCTCTCATCCATCCTTCCACTCACTCATCTATCCATCCTTTCTCTCATTATCCATCAATTCACCCTCTCATTCATCCATTCACCCTTTCACTAATCTATCTATCCAGCCATCCACCCATCCCTTCACTTACTCACTCACCCACCTTTTCATATTAATTATAAGCTGAGCCTTTGTCTGCAGAGTTGCAGACAGAAGAGGCCCATCAAGAACGTCACCCTTGCTCTAGTTCCTAAAGCAAGAGGTGGGGCGGGGAAGGTTCACTATGCCCTTGCACATAGGCAATCTGAGTCATGAGCCATGCATGATGCAAAGTGCCAGGCCATGAGGTGACTGTGACATGGTGTTGTTTCCAGGGCTATAAGTGGGATGAAAAAACTGGGGTGTCTCTCCAAAGTGGGTGTTTGATGTAATTAAGGGTGTTGCTTAAAACACCTAAGCTAAAAATCTGCGCTTAGTATAGTGTAACGCCCGACTGGTATTTTGCCTCTTCTGTCATTGAATCCAGATATATAACACAACAAGTAACGTTACAACTGCAACGAGCCCGAACTATTGGCTTTGTCAATGGTTGTTAGTTGCACAAAATAAAAAAGCAGCAATCATGGCTTCCTCTAATATAATTTTGAAAATGCATCAGTTCTAAAATGGCGAGACTGTGAAAGAATTATAGCCCCTTCTTTTTAACTTCTTTCACCAACTTCTTTTCTTTAACTGGGTTCTCATGTAGCAACATTGGCGTTTTTGCACGTCTTTCATCTGACAGAATGCCCTGCCCTGCCATAGTCGGAGGCTGGGGGAGGTCCACCACATGCTCTTCAGCCCAGACTGGCCCATTGTCATTCTGTATGTAGCAATCATCAGCCACATACAGAATGACAATGGGCGAGGTGGGGCTGTTCTTGTGCTCCGAGGAGGTCAAGGCGGCCCCATTAGGGAGTTGAGGCTTCATGCAGGGAACAGTGCTGTTCCCTGCAATGCCCAAAATTACGGACAAAAGGCGTCCGTAAAAGGTATCCTCACGGACAACGGACGTGAGGTCCAAATTACGGACGGTCCGTGAAATTTACGGACAGTTGGTCACCCTAGCTCTGGAGCCTAACAATCAGCCTTACCCACTCTCACTGGAGCAGCGGTATAGCAGTGATTGGAAGTCTGGATGCTGTGGGTAAGTCAGCACACATCCGTGATGCTTCTCGAATCGCGTGATAAGTCCTCCAAAGTCTGGCAGCTGGTCTCAGGCGCTTCAGCGCTCATGTGATCGTATCAATGCTCTGTTTTCACCGGTCTCAACCCGCTATGCTTCACTGTCGCACATTGCTCCAGGGCGAAGGTTCTCTCTTTTCACTTCAGCCCCCATCTGGCATACGGGAGTCACAAACAGCGCACACTGGGAGACGGCCTTTAAGGGTCACAAACCTGCTCTTAGCAACAGCCTACTTGCCACAGTGATGGACAAGGGTGATGGCTCCTAATCTTCACCGAATCACCCAGGGATGGCGAACAGCACACTCAGGGCAACGGCCCACCAGATAGGGTGACCAACCGTCCGTAAATTTCACGGATCGTCCGTAATTTGGACCTCACGTCCGTTGTCCGTGAGGATACCTTTTACGGACGCCTTTTGTCCGTAATTTTGGGCATTGCAGGGAACAGCACTGTTCCCTGCATGAAGCCTCAACTCCCTAATGGGGCCGCCTTGACCTCCTCGGAGCACAAGAACAGCCCCACCTCGCCCATTGTCATTCTGTATGTGGCTGATGATTGCTACATACAGAATGACAATGGGCCAGTCTGGGCTGAAGAGCATGTGGTGGACCTCCCCAGCCTCCGACTATGGCAGGGCAGGGCATTCTGTCAGATGAAAGACGTGCAAAAACGCCAATGTTGCTACATGAGAACCCAGTTAAAGAAAAGAAGTTGGTGAAAGAAGTTAAAAGAAGGGGCTATAATTCTTTCACAGTCTCGCCATTTTAGAACTGATGCATTTTCAAAATTATATTAGAGGAAGCCATGATTGCTGCTTTTTATTTTGGGCAACTAACAACCATTGACAAAGCCAATAGTTCGGGCTCGTTGCAGTTGTAACGTTACTTGTTGTGTTATATATCTGGATTCAATGACAGAAGAGGCAAAATACCAGTCGGGCGTTACACTATACTAAGCGCAGATTTTTAGCTTAGGTGTTTTAAGCAACACCCTTAATTACATCAAACACCCACTTTGGAGAGACACCCCAGTTTTTCATCCCACTTATAGCCCTGGAAACAACACCATGTCACAGTCACCTCATGGCCTGGCACTGTGCATCATGCATGACTCATGACTCAGATTGCCTATGTGCAAGGGCATAGTGAACCTTCCCCGCCCCACCTCTTGCTTTAGGAACTAGAGCAAGGGTGACGTTCTTGATGGGCCTCTTCTGTCTGCAACTCTGCAGACAAAGGCTCAGCTTATAATTAATATGAAAAGGTGGGTGAGTGAGTAAGTGAAGGGATGGGTGGATGGCTGGATAGATAGATTAGTGAAAGGGTGAATGGATGAATGAGAGGGTGAATTGATGGATAATGAGAGAAAGGATGGATAGATGAGTGAGTGGAAGGATGGATGAGAGAAAAGGTAAAAGATGGATGTATGGGTGGAAGGGTAGATGGATGGGTAAAAGGGTGGATGGATGGGTAAAAGGGTGGATGGATGGGTAAAGGGTGGATGGATGGGTAAAAGGGTGGATGGATGGGTAAAAGGGTGGATGGATGGGTAAAAGGGTGGATGGATGGGTAAAGGGTGGATGGATGGGTAAAAGGGTGGATGGATGGGTAAAAGGGTGGATGGATGGGTAAAAGGGTGGATGGATGGGTAAAAGGGTGGATGGATGGGTAAAAGGGTGGATGGATGGGTAAAAGGGTGGATGGATGAGTGAAAGGATGGATGGATGAGTGAAAGGATGGATGGATGAGTGAAAGGATGGATGATGGGCGAGTGAATGGGTGGATGGATGAGTGAAATGATGGATGGATTGATGAATTGATAAGAGGGTGAATGGATGGACGGATGAGTGAAAGGGTGGATGTAAGAATGAATGAGTGAGTGAAAGGGAGGGTAGATGGACAAAAGGATGGATAGATGAGTGAAGGAGTGAAAGTGTGGATGGATGACTGATCGGGTCAATGGATGGATTCATGAGTAGATGGATGGGTGGAAGGAAGGATGGCTAAGTGAAAGGGTTGATGGAGAGAGAATGGGAGGATGGATGGATGACTGAAAGGGTGAATGGGTGGAAGGATGGGTGAAAGGCTGGCTGGATGAGTGAATGGGTGGAAGAGTGGATGGATGAGTGTACCGATGGATAGGGTGAAAGGGTGGATGGATGGATAATGGATGGATGAGTGAAAGGGTGGATGGAGGGATGGATGAGTGAAATGATGGATGGAAGGATACATGATGGATAGGTTTGCAAATGGTTGAATATGTTTAGATATGGATGGGCTTAATTATATACTATTGCGCGACCTCCTCTGATGTGTCTGTAAAACTTACCTTTTGTCCCGAAGTTTTGTCCTGAATTTTGACCTCCTGTCCTGAATTTTTGTCCTGAATTTTGACCCTTTGTCCTGAATTTTTACACTCACCGTCCTGAATTTGCACCCATGCAAGTTGGTCACCCTACCACCAGATCATAATTTTTATTTTATTTGAAAAGTTTTATATAGCGATGACTAGACCCGGAGGTATCAGAGCGCTTTACATGAGGTAGGACATTGTTTCAGAACATTGTTACATAGTTACATTATTTTCTGTAGCGTCGCATAACATAGAAAGGGAAAACAGTATAACATAGTTACATGAGATTATTAAAGCATGGCATAACAAAGTACTTCAGGGGACACAGAAAGGTCAGGCTGGAAAAGGGGAGGCAGAAAAAGAATCACGGGGGAGGAGGCAGGGGAGGGAAAAAAAGACAACGGGGAGACGAGGAAACCAATGTCCGAAGTCCGGCTGGGTAGGTGACGGCCGAAGGGTGAACCAGAGCCAAACTCCTCTATAGCTACGTAGGACAGCTCCACCGGGCATCGTAAATGTAAACAATCCCATACTGAAATGAACAAGGAAGCCATTGGCTTTTCCAGACATCGCCAGATATCCACTACTGAAGTGACACCCCGCTTCTTGTCACAGCGATGCACCAGGACGACGGGCCTTATTCTTCACTGTGACCCCCACCTGGCATACAAGGGTCAGCGAACAGCACACCCAAGGTGACGGCCCCAGGCCTCGAAAAATCTACTCGCCCACTCACAATTGAGAGTAAAATTTTATCAGGTCGAGATATTTTTAGCACTTACTAGTCCCATCTGGTGAGTGAATTTAAGCTGGAAAGGAGCAGGTGTTCTGTTCACTCAGAAATGAAAGAGCAATAAAGATGCCGTTAAATCTTGTTTTTATCTTGACACATTTGCTGTCTGTTCAGGGAAAGAGGTCAAATGTCAGTTTGGCTTTTTAGTAACGGCTGCTTGGAAAATGGATTTATTTTTCTCTCTTACTAGAGTTAGTGGTTTTTGTGAAGTGAGCTGTCTGAAGATGTCAGTTATTTTTCTCTAACACATCATTTAAATAACTAGCCTGTTAATTAATATTAAAAATATTTCAAAATCTATCCGGAATTATGAAAGCATTTTTTTTTGTAATTAAGTAGTGTGATGCAAACAAAGAGTTAAATAGGAGCAAAACAAACCAGAAAACTTTACTTGTTGATATGCAAATGACACATATTTGCAGAAACTCTACTTTCAAACATTGTTTGTACACTATATAGTTTTATCAGTAAAACCACGTCAGTGGGAAAGTTTGTGGCCATTTCAATGTAAAATCTGCTGATTACAAATGACAGTGTGTTACTACTTCATGCTTTATGTATTTATAAAAAGTGATAGTTTTTAAACATGATTTGAGAAACATTCCTGCCCCCCACCTTAAAGACAATGCTGTCAATGAACTAAGCGGCAAGTCAGGGGTCATGTGTATCCAGTGGCTAGATTTGTATTATATATGGAAAAAATGTTTAGTCTATTAAACCAAACAAAAGAGTTTTTTGTACGGCAGACATGCTGTACTCGCACATTTGAAGGTGTTCTCATATGTGATAATGAAGAAAATGGTTGCTCAATTAATTAAAATAGTTGCCCATGTTCCCATCATTTGAAACCGGTTTATGGGTCAAGAGCGTTACTAATAGGTCAAGTAGATTATTTAAGTCAGTAGACCTGCAGGTCTAGTAAACTTTTTATGATTTGTCGAGGCCTGGGCCCCTCCAGGTCACAACACTGCACAGGGTGACGGCCCGCTTCTTGACACAGCGATGCCCAGGGCAACGGCCCTTTACCTTTACAGCGGCTCCCATCTGGCATACAGGGGTCGAGCTGACTGATGCAATGGTCCTCAACACAGACCAAAATCTTACACTCTGCTTCAGGGATCCACCCAACAGGATCCCCACTGGATCTGGCTCCCTCCAGGCACTCCCTTCCTCACAGTGTCCTCAGGTCTTGGCAGGCATGCTGGTGCTCCAGAGCGAGTGGCTGTGATTCTCCTGGGTGATGTACCCTCACCCGTCAGGAAGACTAGCAGTCCTTAGTTCCCAGTCCTGGCCACAGCAGACCCACGTCATGCGGAGCTTCCCCACACTGATGAATGTCCAGTTTGACAATTTTGGGAGGCTGAGCTCCCTTTTTTATAGCCTGTTTCCAGATACAGATGTGTTTTAGTGTCTCAGTCTTTGAAGTTCGTGTTGTAGGGGTTGTCCACTTTGAAGTGCCCACTCCTCTGTCCTTAGTCAAGGAAGTAGTCTGTCACAGTATGAGTGACTCTAACCTTGTCAGCCTCACAACACAGGCCATAGGAGTGACTAGAAGATTACTCCTGGGTGTGAGCCTCACTGATACAGAGGCCCATTACAATGTAGCAAAGGCCCTCAGCCCTATTCTTTATTTTTATATGGGGGGGGGGTGTGTGTGTGTGTGTGTGTGTGTGTGTGTGTGTGTGTGTGTGTGTGTGTGTGTGTGTGTGTGTGTGTGTGTGTGTGTGTGTGTGTGTGTGTGTGTGTGTGTGTGTGTGTGTGTGTGTGTGTGTGTGTGTGTGTGTGTGTGTGTGTGTGTGTGTGTGTGTGTGTGTGTGTGTGTGTGTGTGTGTGTGTGTGTGTGTGTGTGTGTGTGTGTGTGTGTGTGTGTGTGTGTGTGTCGGTGTCGGTGTCGGTGTCGTCTCCCCCCCTCCCTACACAGCTCTCAGGAATGCAGGCAAGATCTGTCTGGTATGGCTCTTCCACAAGACTCTCTGCTTCCACTGTGGAATCCACAAGCCTTAATGTATTGTACCGCTCACAGAAACACATTTATCACAGCATGCACACACATGTGCTGCACAGTGCTACCTGCTAACACCATATAGGATAAGTTAAGCACACAGCAGCAGAACGTTGCATGAATGGCCCAGTAGGCCCCACTCCAGTGACAAATGTAAGAAGGCCTGTCGGCTCTAAAAAAAAGGCCCGTTTACTCTACTGTTCACTATTACAAAAACAGTGCGCTGCCACCGCTGCACTTATGCTACTTAACTCTGGGTAAGGGCAGTAGCCCTTTACCACTACCAGGGTAAAGCTCTCCAGTCCACAAGATGCCAATCAACGAGACAGGCCTAGGTCGTGGTGCACACGCACGATTTGTGTTTGTCCATAAATAAACATCGGCACCAGGGATGCAGAAATTGTCCATCGCCGGGCAGGGATACACGTCCGTCGCCGGGCAGGGGTACACGTCAGTCGCCGGGCAGGGGTACACGTCCGTCGCCGGGCAGGGGTACACGTCCGTCGCCGGGCAGGGGTACACGTCCGTCGCCGGGCAGGGGTACACGTCCGTCGCCATACAGCAAACATTTCCGTCCCAGCACAGAGCTTACCACTAAGGGGAAAGAACCCTCAGCAAAGTAAAATATAAGTTCTTCAGATAATTCATGATAAATGTTCGAGGAAGCATATATACAACTGTAAAACGGAGCCTTTGGCCACAATTATCCCCAACCTCATAAATGCATCGCATTCTTTGTGCTGCGCGTTTACAATGGGACCCAGCCAGAGGCTTAGTTCAAGGTTTCTTAAACAGCTGCTACACACGGAGGTCAAACGGGTATGAGTCACTTCACCAGTGAAATAATAGACTTATTTGCCTGCTTTTACGACACTGTTTGGGCTAGCATGGCTTTGTCTCTGGAAAACGCATTCCCAAGTTAAGTAAAGGTACTTTAGAGTATTGAACAGTATCGAATTTACACCTTCGTAAATCACACTGCACTCCGCTCTAAACCTAAGAACGAAATACCCATACACAAAAGAAAAGGCTTCTGGGAACGGGCCCAGGTTTGGCAATTATAATTTTTAGAGAGAAAATGTGATGAGGAGCAAGCAATCTAAGATTTTGTTTTAAACTAAATTAAATTGGGACTTTGTGTTCTCGTTTCTAATTTCAGCCTGGAAAAAACTCTCAGGCCTTGTGTTCTTTCCTCTGTCTATTTCAGCCTTTAGAAAGCCTGACATGACGGGATGAAACACGTGTTGGCTGTTCGGTTTATCACCAGTCAAAGGAAAAAGCATGAAAAAAGAGGAAAT
This sequence comes from Calotriton arnoldi, assembly GCA_963921515.1. Lineage (NCBI taxonomy): Eukaryota > Metazoa > Chordata > Amphibia > Caudata > Salamandridae > Calotriton > Calotriton arnoldi. The sequence continues at coordinate 2,006,306 of CAWUFW010000230.1, forward strand.
CAAAAGGAGAAATTCTTTAAAAAAAAACTCATTGCCTCCTTTTCACGTGTTTATAAAGGCACAACCCTAGGAGATGCGACAAATGAGGGACCTGAACTATGTGCCCTCTTCTTTTCTCTACACATAACCACCAGGAATAGTAAGCCCCTTCCTCTCAATCAGAGTGCAACCCATGCTTCAACCTAATCTGTGATACAGCACTAAAGGCATAACACAGCTTGCAGGGCCTCACGTAATCTATTTTCTTATTAAATACCTAAGAAACTGCTAAACCCCATTAGGAGCCTACATTCGCATAGCTGGATCCAACGCAAACTAGAAAACAATATGTCACTGACAAACAACATTTCTGTAAACTAAGAGCTAAAAAGCAGGGATGCTTTTTAGCACCCTTCGCTTTACGGTACCGGCATTGAAAGTACACTAACAAAAGAGATTGCCCAACTAAGCTTAATGGACACCCTACGAGTTTAATACAATTTGCAGATGATGGAGTGCTACTACACAATACTCAAATCGGCTTTAAAAAAAACATTCATCTTTCTTGCTTACAAAATCTATTAGAGAAGGTTCTAAAATTCAGTACAAAGAAGAGTAAGAAAAAAAGATCCCAAGCCTAAAGTTAATGAAAAGCTAAGTGGCATTGCTAAGATTTGGGCAACTAGAATTGACAAAGAATATAGATAGTCCATCATTGACACCACTCCTCAATGTCATAAAAGCCAAATACCTACCAACATAAAGCTATTGGCTGGAGCCTGTCCCTGACAAAATGAATTAATGTTGATATTTGGAGCAAAACAAACTATGCAGTACCATTTTTAACCTTCCACAATCATCAAGCCAAGCTCAAATTCGACGAGAATTCAGCCTGGCCTACAAACAAATAGGAATAAATGGGGCCCTATCAAGGTACTTGTTCAGATTGAAAAAAGCAGATTGAAATTCCTTTAAGGGAAATCTCTGCAATGAATCTGAAATCCCAAAATATATGAACATGATTCCTTGGCATAGTGCAACTTTAGCTTCCCTAGAAGAGCTAAGAATGGAAACAAGCCCTTTCATACAGAAATCTTCATCCTGAAAATACATACGTCTATAAAGTCTTGGGGCAAAGATCTTCAACAATTTGCCACTCTATCCTAACCAAGGACAACCTTCCATACAAATGAGGAGTCGGTCAGACAGTAGAGAATACAAACAAAGTATTTATTCAGGTACACTCGAGCGGAGCCCAATCTGCCCAGTCTCTAAGGATTGCTGCAGATGGACTGACATCAGCAAACATGGTGATACATTATGTACGATTCAGAACCAATGAAGGCACACCCAGACTAGAAATTTCCAGATGGAGGAAGCTACACAAAGGAGGTACATTAGGATAAGTTTCGATCCTGAGACCGGGCACACACTATCTCTATGCCAAGGTCGTTCTGCCTGTGCCCATCGCTGGACTAGTGAGGGCAGGCCTCTATCTAGTGGGAAAGGTATGCGCTAATAAGAACAGTGCATTCATTAGTGCAGCAAGGCCCAACCTTGGAGAGAACGAAAATTACCAAAGCTGCTTCTCGCAGAGGCAGGGAGAGATATTAGTTTCGCTCATGGATCAAAATGGTGGCCAAACATAAAATGGTGCCGCGAATGCTAACTTAGGCAGAACAATATATAAACAACACGGCTAAGACAGTTTTATTCCAACACTGTGCAGCAAACCAATTTTACACATATGCTGTATCTATATCACGGTTTCTCTGGATCAAATACATCCGATTACACTTTGGGTTCTTCGATCTAGGCGAACTGGAACAATCGTACAAACAGAAAAGAGCTGAGCCAGCCTGCAGGTTTTGTAATTATCACAAAGAAAGTCTGGCACATGTTATATGTTCAACATTTTCAGCATAATGTAAACTGCTTCTATTACCATCTTTCAAGAAATCCGATCCTAGATCCTGTAAAGTAATAGTCTTGTTCTGTTTGAACAGCACAGAAGCCATTATTACAAATAACTGTGAAATGTATGGACTTGGTACCAGGCACGTCGGACACTCAACATGACTAAGCCTGATTATTAATCCCTCACCCATATCGAGAAATGAAGTGACATTATATGATGTTATTAAACAAACTGGTAATTGTTCATTTAAATGATTTATTGTACGGTGTTAACTACAAATAAAGAAAATACTTGACACGAAGGACAGAAACAGTTAGTTCTGACAACAGTGGTCCAATTCCCAATAAGGTCAACTGCAGTTTTGATGGTGGGTTTGGTGGGCTCACCACCATTGTGCACAGGTAAGAAGATTATTAGAATCCTGCTAACACATTGTATGTAGGAACGGAGGCAACATCTTCTCACGAGTCGGACTTCCACTGACTTCGAGTACGGAACAGAAAATATAATCATTTTGTATGTTTACGACTGGAAACAATGCATCTAGATATTTTTCATCCATTACATCCATCCACTCACATTCACCTAACTGGTACTGAAAAATCACACCTTGAAGATCTTAAGAACATATTACATCTTTTATTGCTTGAGTTGCTCAGAACATGCAGGCTTAGAAAACACTATGATGACACTGCTCCCACAGTATTAGTCCCCATATTCTTGTTTAAGGCCAGAGTTTCTGATTTAACCTCCTGTCCAGTCCCTTTTGGTACCTTGCAGTTCAGCAAGCATACTCCAATGGGAAAAACAGATCAGTATTGGAGACTCCATTAGGCAGTGAGTAGTTTCTCAATAAACAAAAAAATACAAATAAAATCTGGGCATGGCCCACAGTTTTTCTTACATGCCTGACATGGCCATGACAAATGCCAGGTTTGTTGAATATGAAGCCTGCCTCTTGATTACACCTCACGCCCCTTTGCCCGCCCAATCCCTTCTATCTTTAGCTGACTCTTGGGGGTTCTTTTTCATCTTTGCTTTCTCTCTTTGTTCACTGTATTCCTATCTTTTCTTATGTCTTTTTCTACCTCTTCTGCAAGATGGGAGCTGGAGTGGAGTTGGGGTCCAAAGAAAGCTGGTACTCAGTCACCAAGGAGGGGTCAGATCAAGAACATTGAAACAAGCTTTAACTAAAGGTAAGTTGAGCTAGTGAAGTGATTGGAGAGTGATTCCAAAGCTAGCAGTCGGTCTATTTCCTGGGAGGAATGCAGATATACAGCCAACTTAAAAAGGACTTTACTGTGATCCAAATTAAGGAAAATGCTACTCACCCAGTATGCATCTGTTCTTGGCATGTAGAGCTGTAGAGTCACATGCTATGTATAGATGGTCATCTGGTGTTGGGCCCGGACGTTTGCACTTTGTTTTTGTTCGAAGAAGTCTTTCCAGTCACGAGGTAGGTGACTCCTCCTTTCGGTGATAGTGCGCATGGGCATCCACTCCCTTGTTAGATTGTTTTCCCACAGAGGGTGAGAATGGAGTAAGTAAGAGTAGAATAGAGATGTTCATGTGTAATTATCTAAGTAAGATAGTACTGGAACAGATGCAGGTAACCGGTGAGGTGGGTGGGCGCATGTGACTCTACAGCTCTACATGCCAAGAACAGATGCATACTGGGTAAGTAGCATTTTCCGTTCGAGGCATGTGAGCTGTAGATCACATGCTATGCATAGACTATACAGCAGTAATCTCCCAAAGCGGTGGCTAACCTGTAGCTGTTGCAGTGGTTTGAAATAGTGTACGTAAAACTGCCTGGCCTACATTAGCTTGTTGTTTGACTAACACATCTACACAATAATGTTTTGTGAATGTGTGTGGTGCAGACCATGTTGCAGCTTTACAGATGTCATCTATGGGAATATTTCCTAAGAAAGCCATAGAAGCCCCCAGTTTGCGAGTAGAATGCGCTCTAGGGGGAATTGGTAAAGTTCTCTTTGCTTTTGCATAACATATCTGAATACATTTAACTATCCACCGTGCAATACCTGATTTAGAAATGGGATTGCCCTTGTGTGGTGGAGCAAAAGCAACAAAAAGTTGTTTAGTCTTACGAAAAGATTTTGTTCTTTCTATGTAATGCATCAATGCTCTTTTAACATCTAAAGTGTGTAGAGCATGTTCTGCCACAGAATCTGGTTGAGGAAAGAACACAGGCAACTCAACAGATTGGTTGATGTGGAAGGCAAAAAGTACTTTAGGTAGGAATTTTGGATTAGTACGAAGAACCACTTTGTTTTGGTGTACTTGTAAAAATGGTTCTTCTATGGTTAATGCCTGAAGCTCACTCACTCTCCTGAGTGACATGATAGCAATGAGGAAAGCTACTTTCCAAGTGAGAAACTGTAGTTCACATTAATGTAAAGGCTCGAAGGGTGAACCCATTAGCCTGGTAAGGACAATATTAAGATTCCACACTGGGGCAGGTGGAAGTCTTGGAGGAATAACTCTTTTGAGTCCTTCCATGAAAGCTTTAATAGCAGGCACTCTGAAAAGGGACAGGTGTTGTCTATTTTGAAGATAAGCAGCTATTGCAGCGAGATGTAAGCGTATAGACATGTACGCTAAATTTGAACATTGTAAATGTAGCAGATAAATTATATTTTGAATAGAAGCATCAAGTCGATTGACATGGTTGTTATTGCAATAAATAACAAACTGCTTCCATTTTGCTGCATAACAAACTCTTGCAGTAGGTCTTCTAGCCTCTTTAATAATATTCATACAGTCTGGTGGAAGATTTAGATAACCAAACTCTATGACTTCAGGTGCCAAATCGCAAAATTGAGAGGTTTGGGATCTGGATGTCTTATCTCTCCATGGCTCTGCGTGAGGAGACTAGATGTGAGATGTAGCTTTTGATGAGGGACTACTGATAGTTCTAAGAGGGTAGTGAACCAAGGTTGGCGAGCCCAAGTGGGAGCTACTAGGATTAGTGTGAGGGATGTTTGCCTGAGCTTCCGAACTACTAGTGGAATGAGTGGGAGAGGCGGAAAAGCTTAAGCAAATATCCATGACCAGTTCATCCATAGAGCATTGCCTTTGGATAACGGGTGTGGATACCTGGAGGCGAAGTTTGGGCATTTTGCGTTTTAGTGTGTTGCGAACAGATCTATGTCTGGAAAGCCCCACATCTGAAAGAAGGGGAGGAGAACTTGAGGGTGAAGTTCTCATTCATGAATTTGTTGTCTCTGTCTGCTGAGGAGATCTGCGATCTGATTGTTCACTCCTGGGAGGTGTTCCGCTAGGAGATAAATCTTGTGATTAATGGCCCTTCTCCAAATATCTTCTGCAAGGTGTGACAGTTGGAGAGAGTGTCCCCCTCCCTGTTTCTGTATGTAATACATTGCTGTCATGTTGTCTGTGCGTATCAGGACAGCTTTGCCTACAAGGTGAGTTTGGAAGGCTTTGAGTGCCAAGAAGACTGCCAACAGCTCCAGATGATTTATGTGGAGAAGCGTTTCCTTTTGACTCCACAATCCTTGAATTGTGTGAGTTTGGAGATGAGCTCCCCAACCAGTGAGCGATGCGTCTGCTGTTAGCACGGTCTGTGGAATCGGATCGATGAAAGGCCGCCCTTTTGTAAGGTTGTGTGGATTCCACCATTGCAGAGAGCGATGAGTGCTTGCCGTCTACCAACACCAGATCTGTCAATAGACAGATTCCACTGACGTGCTAAACATTCTTGAAGGGGAAGCATTTGCAATCTTGCATAAGGAACTATCATGATGCAAGATGCCATCATTCCTAGTAGTTGCATAAATACCCGAGCTGGTAATGAGTGATTGGGTTGAAATTTGGAAATGAGAGCCTGAATATTGTGAATTCTGGTTGGATTGGGATAGGCTAGAGCTTTTTGTGCATCTACAGAGGCCCCTAGATATGCTTGTGTATTGGAGGGCTGAAGATGGGATTTTGACAGATTGACTGTAAATCCGAGGTTGTGCAGTAAGCATACTGTTGTTTGAGTGTGCTGTAGGCACTTTGAGAGAGTGCTGGCTTTCATAAGCCAGTCGTCTAAATATGGGAAGACGTGAACATGTTGTCTTCTCAGATGCTCAGCGACTACTGCCAGGCATTTGGTAAATACTCTGGGAGCAGTAGTTACTCCGAATGGGAGTACTTTGAATTGATAATTTTGCCCCGCTATTACAAACCTGAGGTATATGAACGGGATGTATTGGAATATGGAAGTACGCGCCCTTTAAGTCTAGGGTGGACATAAAGTCGCCTTGTTGTAACAGAGGAAGTACCTGTTGGAGAGTGACCATATGAAAGTGATCTGATTGAATGTAAAGGTTTAATTCTCTGAGGTCTAAGATAGGCCTCGGAGAGCCGTCCTTTTTGGGAATTAGAAATTAAAGAGAGTACACCCCAGTCCCCTGATATTGTAGTGGGACGGGTTCTATAGCTCCTTTTTCCAGAAGAGATTGTACCTCTTGTTTGAGTAGGTGTAAATGTTCTGGAGATAGTTTGTGTGTTCGTGGTGGAATGTTTGGAGGGTTGCTTGTAAGCTCTAGGCAGTAACCTGATTGGATAATTTGTAAAACCCATTTGTCTGATGTGATTGAATTCCAGACTGGGAGAAATTGAGAAAGACGTCCATTGACAGGTGTGGGATGATCGGGGGAAAGAGGAAACAAGTCGCTGCTTATTTGTGGCTGGGGAAGTACGGGGTGTATTACCTTTCCCTCTTCCTTTGCCATTGTTTCAAAGGTGAATTTAAAATGGATGTTTGAACCTCTGGTTTAAAACCTGATACTCTAAGCCATGCGTGGCATCTGAGAAGAATGCTGGTGTTAATAGCACGTAAAGCAGTGTCTGCTGCATCTAGAGCACAACTGATTGATGTATTAGAAATAAGTTTCCCTTCCTGAATGAGGTCATGAGCCTTGGATTTATGTTCATCGGGCAGATATTGTATCAGTTGCTCTAGCTCATCATAATGAGCTCTGTCATATCTTGCCAAGAGTGCTTGTGTGTTAGCTATGCGCCAATGATTGGATGCTTGTGCTGCTACTCTCTTGCCTGAGGCATCTATTAACTTAGATTCCTTATCGGGAGGTGGAGCGTCTCCCATTGACTGAGAATTTGCTCATTTCCGAGCATTTGAAACCGAATCTAGTGGAACCTGACCTCTAATAAACATTGAGTCTGTAGGAGCTGCTTTGTATTTTTTGTCCACTCTAGGTGTGAGTATCCTAGCTCGCACTGAATCTTTGAACACCTGATCTGCATGCTTTAACATACCCTTGAGCATAGGTAGTTTAGTTTTTGTGATGCACTTAGTGTCTCAAATAGGAAATCTTCCTCAAGAGGCTCCTTATGGAGTAGTACCCCATGATACTGAGCCGCTCTATTAAGCAATTCTGTAAACCCCACATTATCATCTGGAGGAGAAAGTTTAGATGGGTATAGATTTGGATCGTTGTCGTTATTAGGATCCGTGTTATAATCTACCCAGGGGTCTGGAGCATAATCTTGTGGTACATCCCAGTGTGTGTCATCATCTAGATCCCCCATCATCCTGCTGAACTGATGATTGTGGCTGAGGGGAATTTGTGGGTGCTATAAGAAGGTTAGGGTCAATAGGTGGAGAGGTGAGGAAGGTGAAAGAGGTGGAGGAGAAGTATTAGTCCCCATATTCTTTCTCTTTAGAGGGATATGGCAAGATTCCTTAAATTCTTGTCTTCTTTTCCCTGGCAGCTTTGCATAAAGATGTCCTGTTTTGGGGTTTATAACCAATTCCTTTTGTTTGGGGTCCGTGTTAGCAGGTGGAATGTCCAAACTAGGCTCCTTGGGTGGAGAAGGAACAGTCTTTTCCTTTGGGGCCATAATTTTCGGCGTCGAAGATTTTGGTACCGACGTTTTCGGAGTCGAGGATTTTGGTGCAGAGGATTTCGTCTCCGATGATTTCGGATCTGAAGTGTGTTTTGGTGCCGAAGTTTTGGAGGGAACAGTTGGTTTGTCTTTGGGTGCCGAAGTCTTGGGTTCGGGCCCCGAAGAAGGTCGACTCGGTCCCGAGTCGGAAGGCTTAACAAGTTGTTTCGGTGCCGATCCCGAAGGCGGGGCATTGGAAACTTTATCTCAGTGCCGACCTTGGCCTGGAGGAGGGACCGGAGCCTTTTTAAAGGGTACTTTTTGGGGCAGAGGAGTATCTTTACTCACGGTACGCTGACCGGGCGTGATGTCTTCCTCGATGTCGGAGTCTTCCTCGGACACGTAAATTTGTTGTTCCTGAATGAATGACAATTTATTGAGCGCGATAGCTACCCTTAGGCGTCCTAGCGCTGCGGACAATACGGGCATAAAAGACACTTGGGGCTGTCCGGGTTTATTGAAACAGAGAAGTCTTAAGGAGCTTACGGAATGAGAGTATATTAGACTCTGAACACAGATGCGGGGGGAGAGAATTCCATAGCTTGGCCGCGTTGTACGAGAACGAGCGGCCACCACATCTAGTTCTTTTTATCCTGGGTACTTTGGCAAGAAGAGAGGAGGATGACCTAAGCTGTCTAATCGGCCGGGAGTGATCAGCGGTTGATTTACGGCGGGGCCTGTCTTCCAGAAGGCCCTGTGGGTGATACAGAGGGCCTTGAATTTAATTCTCTCCCGTTCCTCCTCTGCTCCATGTGCTTTGTGGATCTCTTGGTCGACGTCTTCTCCATACAGGTCTGGAGCGGAGTCCTTGTAGTCTTTATGTTGATACATCTCGTGACGTCGAGCCCGACGGTAACGAAGCGTCTTTTTCGATGAGAAGGATCGGCATGCTTCGCAGTTGTCTTCGTTGTGTTCAGCGATAAACACAAATTGCACACGTCGTGAAGATCGGTGCGGGGGTACTTGGAGTGGCACCCGGGGCAGAATTGGAATGGAGTCCGTTCCATCTACTGCAAATTCGGTCGACGTGGCTAGGCCCAAGGGCCTCGCACGAGGTTTTCCGATCAAAGTTGTGAAATAGATACGATACGCGAGGGCAGGAATACGCGATCGAGAAACAATACCGTCAAGGGTAGTGGATTGCACACCGAGGGGAACCCGAGAACGGTGTCGAACCGGAGCGCAGCAATTCACGTCCGAACCCGATGGCGGAAAAAAACAATCTAACAATGGAGTCGATGCCCATGCGTACCATCACCGAAAGGAGGAGTCATCTACCTCGTGACTGGAAAGACTTCTTCGAACAAAAACAAAGTGCAATCGTCCGGGCCCAACACCAGATGCCGATCTATGCATAGCATGTGATCTGCAGCTCACATGCCTCGAACATATATTTGCCTCTTCAATACACACTGGCCTTTGGACCTCAGGTGGAAATAGCAAATCCAGTAGCGACTATGCGGGGGGAATTTCACCCACTATAGGGATAGTATCGTTAAGGGAATTCAACCACTGGTTTCTCCTCCAGATTTAGATTCACCTCCATCCATTTAAAAAAATGTCTTACACCTCAACTCTAAAATAGGCCCTATATATGCAGACATAACAAGTGTGATGGGACTATCTCTTAATGGGCTAGGTATTTTTCTTTTTACACAGCCTCCCTACTAAGGAATACATTTGTGGAGTTTTCAGTACAGGGTTTTGACCTCAAGGCTCACACTGGAATATACATAGGAGGTTCTTACTATAGAGTGTTCACCTGCACAAGTTCCCCTCCTTGCATTTTCACATGCTAAGACTCAGATGTTCCCATATGTTGCTAAAATCTAGTACAGGAAGAGCGCATCAACCCTGACCAATTTGTTGCTAGGGAGTGAAGTGCTTCACATCTACAGCAGAAGTGACCCTACCACTGAAAGTTTGCCTCTATCTCCTCCTGTTGCTGGATTGTTTGTAAGTGCTGCTGTCACAGAGGAGCCATCTCTAGCAATCACTAAAAGGTGTGCGCTCTGTGGGCCCCAGTGGCCTTGCTATAACTTTGGCTTCCCTAATCCTTTGCACCTCCCTGTGGCTTCAGCAAGAAAGAACACATTACCAGTAGACAACTCTGTAACAGACAGCTGGGTGAAAAGCTGACAGTCTCATTTGCGACTTCCATGTACAACAACCTCATCTGCTATTGCAGCAAAGGGTGCCACGACAGAAGAAGCAATGACTGGATGGCTGGAAACATGACCTCCATCTATCAGAACAGACTCTCTGACGTCACTGATATCTTGTAGCGGAGTTGGTGGCTCTCATGTTGGCAGTTCCTGTGATGCAATCCATTTTCGCTAAGGAGTGCATGAGAGTATGCTTCAGGTGGCCACGATACACCTGTACCCTGTGCAGCAGCTTCCATTTTCAACCTGCTAATGTAATCAGTGAATAAAGGGCCTGGATAAAGAACTCACAGTCCAACACAGTCTGGACTGGGGTAGGGTGATTACCACTGCCAGTGCAGTAGTCATAAACGCAGACAAGGCACACTCCCTGAAAGACTTTACCATAGAAAATGCTTCTTTTTGCAACTCTTTAGATATAGGTATAGGTTTGCAGCCTCTCAAATATGAAGCATGTTGCAGGAGAATGCTACTATTAAATCCTACATTTGTCAGATGCCTGCTATTTGCAGCAACTCTGCAAAGGCCTTCATCTAAAGAGGTGAATGTTGCATCAAAGAGACCTTAAAGAAGGGTCTCCAGTGACCCGTGGAGACATCCGAAAGGTAGCTGGAGAGAGATCATACTATGGTGCCTTGGGAGGCAGAAGATGTGTCAGGGACAGCAACCTTCGCCTTCTTAGTGGGAGGCACAAAGAATCTTCTAAAGACAAGATAAATACTCATCAGCCTGTTACCCCATACTTCCTATTGATGACTTCTGCGCCCTGTCCTGTCTGAAAAAGTTGCCATCTTCGAAGGTTTGAAAAAAAAGAAAATAAATCCTGCCCGGTCAGGGACCTATCTCAAAGACACAAGAAGCTGGAAAAAACAGCCATTCTGTGGAGAAAAACAATCTCCCCCGGGCGGAAAAAGAGGTAAATACAGTAAATACCCTGTTAAACAAACAACAAAAACTACACACCGTGCAAAGTCTTTTTTTTCCCACAAAACAGGCAAACATCAAACCTAAAGAGAATCTCTTGCATGTTGGGTGCCTTTGGTTTTATGGGAACTGGTAGAGTCTAATCTGAGAGCATTGGTGCCAATTTATGTATCCAGTAGAGACACTTATTGCACAAATGTGAAATATAATGAAGTGGAAAAAAAGTCTTATTCAAATGTGTTTCAGCTTCCTCTTCAAGCAGGCATGTATGTATGTATGTATGTATGTATGTATGTATGTATGTATGTATGTATTGGTATTTGCTTAGCACAAACCTAGCCAAAAGGCACAGGAGCAGTATACAGGGTCTAAAGTAAGCATACAGTCAGTGAGTGACAGAAGCACTAGCAGGTTATTGTGATGCAGTGTTCCTTAAAGAGGTGAGTGTTCAATTATTTTCTAAATTGGATCAGCATTGGGGAGGATTTATGGAGATGGGGAGGTTGTCTGGGTCCTGGGTGCATGGATGCAAACATCCTGCTGGCTAGGGTTTGCTTTTTTACAATTCTTGCTCTCCAGTTTAATGGTGGTCTAGCTGTGGGTGTTCCAAGAGCTACCAGAAATTTGGAGCGTGTCTGCAAGCCTTATAAATGATGCTGCTGGTTTTAAGATGGTGTGGGCCTACACGGGGAGTCAGTGGTGTTCCAGCAGGATGGGGGTGATGTGGTCATATTTCTTCCAGCTTTGGTTGAGACGTGCTGTATAGGATGCACTTATGGGGGTGCCAGTATGGATTCGGGGAGGCTATAGAGCTAGGTGTTACCACCATCCAGATGCGAGAGTATAATGACTTGAACAGCACTTCTGAAGTTGCTTTCTTTATGAAATGCTTTCACTTTCTTTAGACGAGAGAACTGGTACCAGGCAGGCTTTGTTTTTTGGGTAATTTGTTCCTTAAGGGTGATGGCGTCCAGGGTGATTCCAAGTGACTTGGCATTTATCTAAAATAGAGTTTGAAGTTGTCAAGGTTCACGATATTGAACCATGTTTGTGCTATTTCTTGCTTGTTGCTCTTGGTGGATGACAGGAATTTTATCTTGGTTGGAGTGAGCTTCAGGTACGTACAGGACATCAAGGTCTGGATGAGTTGCAGGCAGTGTTTGAGGCACAGGATGTCTGGAGCATAGAAGTCTTTCAGGAAGAGCGGTGTATCATTGGCATATTGATGAAACTTGATGCTGTTATCTGTGAGCAGAGCCCTGAGGGGCTCCAAGAATAAGTTGAAGATGACATGACGCTGTACGTAACTATGGGGCACTCCACAGGTGATAGTGATCTTTTGGGATGTGATGGTGCTCATGTGAACAAACTGGTGTTGACTGGAAAGCTAGGAGGAAAGCCAGTGAAGGGCACCGTCAGCCATTCCAGACTCCAGGGTGTTTATGAGGATGTGATGGTCAACTGTGTCGAAGCAGCTGAGAGGTCCAGCAATATCAGGAGACAGAAGTCATCTTCATCTGTGGTCAGGAGGGCATTGTCTATGATGTGTAAGGTAGTGGTCTCTATGCTGCAGTGTGATCTGAAGCTAAATTAGTAGTAATGCAGGATATGGTTAGCACTGATGTGAGTTAAGCGTAGATTGCTTCTTCAATGTTGTAGCCTATGAAGGGTAGATTAGTGATGGGCCAATAGTTGTCAACGTCATCAGGGTCTGGAGTGGTAGTGAATGAGTATCAATGGAAGTGAATGATTCTACCTGCATATGAGTCTAAGAAAGAACCCATGGGGAAAAAGACTGTCTTCCACAAGAGGCACCATGATTTCATAGGAAGCCACTGTACATGAGAGCAACATATTAAGACATCATTGAGCCACAGTTCACATGACCGGGAGAACATGGGATGATTAGGAGTTTCAAAAAGATGGCATTTAATACTTCTATCCTACTCTTACAAGTCAGTCTTTACTTATGATAAAATGTCTCCCTGCAGACAGGAACACCTTCAGTTCTTAATGTGTAAAGACAAACCAGCCCTGCCTCCTGCTTATGTCAAGCTTTCAAATTTGAAGCCCTGAAATTGACCAGAGAGGCAGGTAGTAAGGAATGTGACAAGGAAAAGTAGGATTACAAGTAATGAAGATTACCTGTAAATAATCAAAGAATTACTACCAATTCCATCTTCTACAGCTCAGTTCTTACGTATGAGGTACACCAAGTCTCATAGTGATCACATCCACACAGACAAGATCACCAGAACCTTACACATCAAAGTGATCGTGCCTGCAATAGCCCCACACCAATTCTGGAGGCTCTAGCCTCCTCAATGTTCAACCAACTACTTCTCAAAGTACATTACTTTTGATTCAGTTTGCTGCCAACATTAATCTGAATGATAAGAAGGGGCAGAGAGAGAAGGAAAAAAGGAAGAATGTTAATGTGAGGACTAGGCTGTTTCCTGGATCGGCCACTCTATGTTTTGTTGAAAGACTTCAAACACTCCTCTGATACCCCAGACATCTCCCTCCCTTTCAAATCTTATGGTGCTGATTATGCTTCCCTGGAATCCGAAGATCAAGATGACTCAAAAAGCCCCTTCTCCCGGAGTCTACGCTTTCCCAGATGTTTACTCAATGCTGCTTGTATTCTACTAATTAAACAATACATATATCATAGGCCTCCTGTAGAGCCTGCCTCTCCTCAATGTTTCATTCTCTTCTTCATCACCCAGTCCATGCCTCCCTGCCAATCCTTGCATGATCCAACTTGGAGACTTCCCTCTCCTCAATTGGCGTCCACACCACACGCTGGTCTCCATGAAGATCATGGGTTTCTTTCTTTCAAAAGTGTGACTGTCCCCATTTCGGTGCAGCAGAGACCCAACCAAACTATAATAAACAGGATGCATGGAGGAATACCTAGATTAGAGTCCATCTCAGGCTCAAGATCACAAGATTAAAGCTGTTTTCTTTTAATGACTAAGATCGATAAGCACTGCTGACCACAGGGTAGAATCTCCAATCAAGAAGAGAGCGTGGGTACGATGGACATGTCTGATGATAATAATAATAAAAACAAATTTTTCATAAAACACCCATCTGCCATTTCTAAGCAGAGTAAATATCAGATGTTACTATTACCCAATTTATGGTACTCAAATAATAACCTTTGAGAGGATGCAAGGCTAGTTGTGTTGCAGGATTTACATTTAGTTTTCCTTTATAGCTTAGCATCTTTTTAGGATGGTGGTTTGAACATGCTTTTACGAACATAAGAAAGTGACACGCACACATTTATTTTTGGCAGAGATTGTTATCCTGTAGTCTGTACTGTTAGTTCCAGGGTCATACATATTAGAAAGCAATGCCCTCGTCTTATTTTGTGCTCGTAGTAGACAGCGCTTTTGCTTCAGACTAACTAACGATGTTGTTTGGCACCTCTGGCACAATGTGATAAGGCCAGTGTTTTATTATTATGTGTTCAACTCAGTGAGAGGCACTTTGCACCGGAGTTATCATGGAAGCTGCTGTGAGCAGTGACTAAGATGCAGCCCTGCAGGCCCCGACCTTCATCCTGAGAAGGAAGATAACCGCGCAAGCAAAAGTGTGTAGGCTTGCACACTCAGACGGGGTGTATTTGTTAATGCACTGAGGCTGGCTTCCAGATACATTTTACTAAGGTATGGGGTTAGACAATTCCAACAGGTCTTGTTGAAGAGTAATCCCGACATGCTCTCACTAGTGTAGAGGTATTAGTGATAGATAGGAGTAACATTAGTAACAATTAACATGGCTGAATTGTTTGTGTCTTTTACCATTTTAATAATGTTTATAACGATGTATCTCATCTGCTTAATAATCACAGCTCGTGTTTTATTTACAAGGAATAGATCTTTTCAATGAACATTTGAAAATGTATTACTGCTTCTTTCCTTTGTGACACTTTGGGCATCCAAAAGTGACAAATGAAAGGGTTAGATCTGTTTCCACAAGTTCCTTGGGAAACTGAGTGGTCATGTTTGAGGTTCCCAACAACATCTACAGCTCTGGAGGATTAGGAGTTTTGATGTGGTACTGTGAGCTATCTGAACCAACATTTACTAATGATATATGAAACCTCAGTCTCTCTATTATGAAGTTTTGTTGATGTAATAGACAGTCCTACTAAATTCGTAGGAACTGTATAACGGTCAGTGTGGCCAGGACTCAAACTACTGGCCTGACAATTACTGTTTTCTTTCAACAAAGAACATTCAGTGGATTGAAATGATGAAAAGGGCTCCACGCTTGCTTCTGTCATTCCCAAATAAATCTTACATGTGAGAAGTTGTGCAAACAGGCAGGAAAAGGGGGCAGGGACCAACACACACACGTTGGAAAGCGGAGTACAGCTGTAAGAACCAGTTTGCTCTACTACTGCAAGGTGCCAGGGTACTCATTACTTGAGTATAGGAGAATGCCACGGTGAAACAGTAAAAAGGAAGCACATTAAAGGTCAAAATATAAAACACTATGTGAAATAGTCAATGTAATAGTCAATAGGCTTTTCACATTGAGTTTTCTGCTAACATTTCTTTCAGTGGCAGTGGATTACAAAACATACGACACGTCTCTTGCTTGTAATTTAGTGCATTAGCATGAAAGTGCAATGTCTTATACGTATGTCCATTTTTGGTTGCACAGGGCCCTCCCATAATGATTGACGATTATTAAATACGATTTGATTAATTCTAAAAGTGTTACCTAGACTACTCATCTGGAAGGCAACTGGATATATACATTTTTTTTTTTTTAAAACACGCATTTGAAAACATCAAATTATTAGTAGTTAGGGTACCAGACATCATCATATGCCGTGCACAAACCATAAGCGCATTATCAGAGTGGTCTGAAACAAAACCAAAGACTGCATAACTTGAACAATAAAAGTCATTTTTTCCATTAAATTTCTTTTTAAATTAGATAAACGTTTAACATGAGATACACTTGTTTATTAAGAAGTCTGATGCTCGTTCGTTTGATCTTTGAGAGATAATCAACATTGTACAGTACTGCCTTCCTTCATGTACACTGCTGTTTACAGTGACCATGCATAGGCCTAGGCCTTTTTCCTACTCGGTTACATTTCAATAGACTGCCCCCCACATGAAAACATACCTTAACCAGGAAAAACGACACACCGTAGGTCCGCAGGGAACGTGCAAGCTTCACATACTTTACTTTCGCTTCAATTTCTGTCATTTCACCACAGTTTTTATGATCCTAGAATAAGAGTAGAAACAGGTCAATGCTTCTATAAATAAACACATAGTACATAATGTAAAAGGAAGGGGAGGAGAATTGTGACTGAAACCAGTCAGCTTCCTTAGCTCTCTTGAGAACCTTTGGCAATAGAATTGACAAAAGGTCAGCTTAGGTCAGCTTGAATAAAGGTGAATCTGCTTGAAAATTATTAGGAGGGGAAATGACTACAGAAGCATTTGATAGACTGCAAATAGACTATGAAGAGCTTGTAGGTCTAGAAAGAAACAGAGTGTTTGGTTCCCAAGAGGCTGCACAAGATGGGGCAAGGAACTTCAGGCTTTTGGAGCCTACAGGTGCTCCAGAGTTAGAGAGAACAAGAGAGCTGAGGAATCTCAATAGGGTTCCTCTACAGTTATCAACAGCAGTTAGGGAGTCACTGGACTGAGAGGGTGCACGGGCTGCAGCACCACCGTTTGGCAGGTCTCAGTCCCTTACAATAGTGGAGAGGTGTGGTGCAGCGGCCAGGGCAGCTGACTTCGGAGCACAGGGTTCACGGTTCGATCCCCGGCTCCGGCGGCAGCTCAGCTCAGCACCATGTGACTCTGGGCAATAGCTCACTTAATTTCCACGACGGCCCCCAGCGCCTTGAGACCCGTAAGGGTGAGTAGCTGCGCTATATAAAAACGGACTTACATTTTTTTACACAATACTGAGACCCATGTGCAGAGGAGGCTTGAGCATGTGCAGCAGCTGATTGGGCAGTGGAATTTCAGAGCATTTGTGCCAGAAGACCTTGAAGGGCTGAAGGGAAAAGCCTGTCAACACCTGTAGTCCAAAATACACAGGCACGTTATGTAATACTTACTGTATGCGAGGGAGAATTATGAACTCATATGGAGAGGGATTACTTCAATAATATTCTTTCTCGTGGAGCATTCAGCACAATTAAGACCACTGGGTAAATGAGGTGTTGGAAAGTGGACTATTAGTAAATATGCATCTACCACTGGCAATAATGCTACTCACACAATATGGGGCTCAGAATAGGTCTTAGAAAATTATTCCCATGCTGAAACCCTAGGTAGCTTGGCTACGAGCAGGCAGGCTTGACTTCATAGCAAACACAAGGAGATGATGGACGGAGCGCTGAAACTTTTCAGACACTCACCCCCAGTCACAGATCTGGGTTGAATCCATCATCGTTCTGTAGCTCACTTCGCCACCCAGTTCAGACCCAGCTATATGTAAATCATTCTTGACCCTGTGCCTCATGGGAACAGTCTAGCCCGAACTGCCAAGCCAGGTTTTCACTGGACCAGAAACAAGCATCCTGGGATCGGTTTCGGGGGAACACCCCTCATCAGCCAGGCTAGCTTGAATCCAGTGGCAAAATGAACAAGGGACCCACGTCTGGGCATACCCTGCCAACTTAGGGCGAACAAAGCAAACACAAGGAGATGATGGACGGAGCGCTGAAACTTAACTTCATAGACAGGTATGTAAAGCATTTACAAACACGAATTCAGTAAATAATTAAAGCACAACACACAATAAAAATCCAACATCAAGTTATAAAAATAGCAAATATGGGTATCTTTAAAATGACACCATAATGAAAAAAAATCCAATGTAGGGAACCAGAGATGTGAATTTTTAAAGATTTAGCACTATATAGCACTTAGAAACCTATAGCGCCTATTGGGACATCTGGTTGCGCTAGATAAGGACAAAGTCAAAGTTTCAGGCAGACCGAGATGGAGCCCGGCGTGGCTACCCTCCGGTCAAAGTTTTTAGCTTCTTACTTAGAAACTTTTCTGGAGCTCTTCTTCCTGGGGTCCCTCTAAGCTCTCAGCCATTCCGGATTCGGACAGGGTTCGCCGGCTTGCCTTGCGACGAGCTCCTGGTGAAACTTAAGGAAGTCAGACCTCTGGAGCTTTCAAGCGGGACGAACCAGAAATCCAGGCTGGCTCGCGGTTGAACGTGGGCGGCTTGACTTTCGCGGTTGGTCCCGGTCATCTTTTCTACATTCGGACTTAGAAACGTTTACGTTTACGTCCTTCAATGGTCTTCATCAGGCCAGATTCGGTGAGGGTTCACTGGCTTGGGTTTCCACCAACTCCTGGTCAAACTCTGGAAGTCGGACCTCCGGAGCTTTTCAGGGGGACAAACCTGGACAGCAGGCCAGCTCGCGGTTGAGGGTCACCGGCTTGGCTGGCCAGGTTGGGTCGGTCCACTTATGGAGCTTTTCACTAAAATTGCTCCAAACTTCTTCAAACTTCTGGAACTTCTTCCTGAAGTTCCTTTGAGAGTCCTAAAGTGTCCAAAACTCACTCCAGGGGTCAGGAAGCTCCAAGATGGACCTTGAAAGTTTGGGACTTCAATTCCCACAATCCACTTGGACAAAACCCTTACAAATCCACTGGCAGTACTCCAGGCTGGGGATTCTTGGTGGTGATTGTCCAAGTGAGCTCTGTTAACCTGTAGCTTGCAGGGAGTCCACTCTTTAGTCCTTTTGAAGCAGGTTTGATACACAGGGCGGTAGTTACAGAATGTGCAGCAGGCGCAGTCAGTCAGAGTGCAGGGCCTGCTTGGTGCAAATCAAACTTTCAGCATGGACCCTTCTTCTGTAATTTCAAGCAGCAGATCTTAGAGGCACTGCCCCTCTCAGATACTTATTCAGTGTTCTCTGGGGTCACAAAGGAGGGCACTCCTGTTCAATGAGGTGCAGGACGACACCCCAGAGCATGACCATTTTCTCCAAAGTGTGGCACAATGGTCTCCCAGAAAGCACTATTTCTCCAAAATTCAATATGGTTAAAGTCCCAGCAAAGAGGCAAGAGCTGACTAAATCAATTTCAAGGATGGCTCATCTCCATATTCTCCCTCCCCCTGGCATTTGCACATTGCTTCCTTAAGCCTGCCATCTGGCTGGGTTCAAAGAGTAGGGGTGTAAATGAAACTGGTTTCTCCTCCCGGTCTCCTCCTTCTATTGAAGATTGTTTACAACCCCTCCCCCTGGCTCTGGAATCCTATGTAGCAGAACTCTCTCCTCCCAGAATGGCTCCTTCACCCCAGGGTTACTTATCACCTCATCAAAGCAGCCTGGCTAATCCACCAAACTCTGACCAATCAGGACAGAGCACTGGAAGGCTGAATTTTGGCATACAGACAAGAAAGTCTTATAACTTCTTGTCTGTACATTTTAGGATAAATTCAACAATAGCATATTGTTGGATTAATCAATACTAATTTAGTAAGTCCTTGAATGATATATTTATGATTCTCCTCGCTGGAATTATTACTTAATAACTTCTTGTCATGTTAACCTATGTGGCTGGGGATCTGCAATGGGGAAAATGAACTGGGCAATTTCTCCAACACCAGGGCTTATAAAACATATTTTATAAGGACCCTGCCTATATTTACATGACCCCCCACCCCTGGAACACCTAGGGGAGACTTTAGTGGTTCTGAATATGCAAAGATATTGCAGATCCTCACTTCACAGTGCTCCTAGCACAAAGGTTGATTTTGGGAAGCACTTTGCTAAAATGTGGGGAGTGAAATGTGCAATTTCACTAAACCCAAGGCACATAAAACCTATTGAATAAGGGTCCTCCTTGTAAATACCTGACCCCCCCCCCCCCACCACTGGGACACCTAGGGAGACCCTGGGGGTACCTAATATGCCAAAACATTGTAGTTTATTAATTTTTAAGTGTCCCAAACACCAAAGGTGAGTTTGGGCGCAATTTGCATTTTAATAGCAGTCCTGCAACACAGGCCTGCTTTTAAATTGACTTCAGTCCTCAGCAGTGCACACATGCAGGTACAGAAAGGGCTGCTGGCCTCTAAACTTCCATGCTCTAATATATACTAGGGACTTAAAGGTTGTTTTGAACCCCCAGCCCTATAATATACTAGGGCCTTATAGGGAAGACCATGCCAATCATAGGGGTACCATAACCCATACTGTACCCCAGTGCACGTAGGTGTTTTCACTGTATTCTAAGTGTGTTTTCAGCATAGCCCTGGACCGAGTTAAGCAGAGCCCAGGGACAGTCAGAGCCCAGGTACAGTCAGTCAGTTACCACCAGTCCCAGCCAGAAAAAAAGGGAGGGGGGGGCCCCAGGACACGAGGATGACTTTGCAACAGGAGGACTTGACAATTATGCTTTCTAGGTGTCCTCCAGGGAAAGCAGGGGCAAGTATTGACCTAGGCTGTTGACACCTGTAAGAAATAGGGTTATTGGTTTGAGGAGAGTGGAAGCCCCACTCAGGCAACAACCATAATCCTGGTCAGGGTGAACCACAAAAGTCACTAAATTAGCCTCTGCTTAAACCTCTGGTCACTTGGCACAAAGCAGGCAGGCTTAACTTAGAGTTACAGCAAACAAATGATGGACGGAATGCTGACAATGCAAACATTCTCCCCCAGTCAAAAGATCTGGGTTAAATCCATCGTTCTTTTGCCCACTACGCCACCCCAGTTTGGACCCAGCCATATGCAAATCAATCTTGACCTGTGCCCCATGGGAACAGTCCAGACCGAACTGCCAAGCCAGGTCCTCCCTGGACCGGAAACAAGCATCCTGGGACCAGTTTCAGGGTATGTCACCCTTCTTCAGCCAGGCTAGCTTGAATCCAGTGGCACAGTGAGCAAGGGACCCACGTCTGGGCATACCCATCCCACTTAGGGCGAAAAGTGTTACAGCAAACAAATGATGGACGGAATGCTGACAATGCAAACATTCTCCCCCAGTCAAAAGATCTGGGTTAAATCCATCGTTCTTTTGCCCACTACGCCACCCCAGTTTGGACCCAGCCATATGCAAATCAGTCTTGACCCTGTGCCCCATGGGAACAGTCCAGACCGAACTGCCAGGCCAGGTCCTCCCTGGACTGGAAACAAGCATCCTGGGACCGGTTTCAGGGTATGTCACCCTTCTTCAGCCAGGCTAGCTTGAATCCAGGGGCGCAGGGAGCAAGGGACCCACGTCTGGGCATACCCATCCCACTTAGGGCGAAAAGTGTTACAGCAAACAAAGGATGGACGGGATGCTGACAATGCAAACATTCTCCCCTAGTCAAAAGATCTGTTTTAAATCCATCGTTCTTTTGCCCACTACGCCACCCCAGTTTGGACCCAGCCATATGGGAAGGGTATGCCCAGACGTGGGTCCCGTGCTCACTACACCACTGGATTCAAGCTAGCCTGGCTGATGAAGGGTGATGCCCTGAAACCGGTCCCAGGATGCTTGTTTCCGGTCCAGGGAAGACCTGGCTTGGCAGTTCGGGCTGGACTGTTCCCACAAGGAACAGGGTCAAGACTGATTTGCATCTGGCTGGGTCCAAACTGGGGTGGTGTGGTGAGCAAAAGAATGATGGATTTAACCCAGATCCTTGTGACTGGGGGTGAATGTTTGCATTGTCCAGCATTCCGTCCATCAATTGTTTCTTTTGCATTTGTCGCCCTAAGTGGGAAGGGTATGCCCAGACGTGGGTCCTGTGCTCACTACACCACTGGATTCAAGCTAGCCTGGCTGATGAAGGGTGATGCCCTGAAACCGGTCCCAGGATGCTTGTTTCCGGTCCAGGGAAGACCTGGCTTGGCAGTTCGGGCTGGACTGTTCCCACAAGGAACAGGGTCAAGACTGATTTGCATATGGCTGGGTCCAAACTGGGGTGGTGTGGTGAGCAAAAGAATGATGGATTTAACCCAGATCCTTGTGACTGGGGGTGAATGTTGGCATTGTCCAGCATTCCGTCCATCAATTGTTTCTTTTGCATTTGTAGGCTTAACTTAGAGGCAAAGTGGAATGTATTTATGCAGCACACATACAGTAATAAAGTGGAAACATAGTACAAGAAAAATCCCAAACTAATTTAGAAATATATAGAGTAAATGCTAATGTGCAGGGACCAGGTTGGTTCCAGTCGTGGTGGGGGAGGTCACGAGGAGCAGGGAGAGCATTGCATATGGTTGCCGCTGTATTGCGAACAGCAGACCGGGCGCCGTGGGGTGTCCTGGTAGAGCGGAGAGCCGGTCAGATGCCACAACGTCGTTGCTGGTGCTTTGTGTTGGTGGTCACCACGGGCTTTCGTTGCTGTAGCGCGTAGCGCAGATCTTGCATTGCCACTCATTGCTGGTAGTCGCTGTGCATGAAGAGCAGGTCTCACCGGGGCTTCCCATTGGCGGTGATCGCGGGCAACAAAGTCTCGGAGTGAAGTGGTCCGTTCCCAGTTGAGAAGAGCCCATTTTCAGGATTTCAACTTTTCGATGCCGGCAAAGGGTTCAGGACTTAGGGTGGCACCTCTTGGGGATCAAGGACTCACTCCAGCAGAGGCTAGCAGGGTGCAGGCAGTTTAGTTGCTGGGCAGTTGCAAGGAGGCCTCTGGTGCTTGTTATCTCCCTATAGCTCAAACATAAGGTCAGCCAACTGTACCTTGGAGTCGCTCAGGCTAGTCTAGGATGAAGGTAAGCAGGTTCAGTCTTTCCTCTCGAACATCAAGGCATGCCTCAAGCAGCAGGGTAGTCCTTTCCTCTGTAATGTTCACAGGTCCGGGCATGTCTTGAAGAGTGGCTCCACAGGTCCAATATTTATATATGGTACCAGCCTTTGTACGGGGGGATTCCCTATCCTATTCCTGCATGTGGTTCTGGAATGTTCTTCTCCTTTCCCTGTCAGAGCTCGAAAAAGTCTAGGGT
Organism: Calotriton arnoldi; assembly: GCA_963921515.1. Classification (NCBI taxonomy): domain Eukaryota; kingdom Metazoa; phylum Chordata; class Amphibia; order Caudata; family Salamandridae; genus Calotriton; species Calotriton arnoldi. The sequence goes on from CAWUFW010000230.1 coordinate 2,029,179, forward strand.
GACAAAAGGCTAGTGTCAGGGGACTTTGTTTATGCTGGAAGCAAGCCCTTTGAAATTAAAGTGGGGAATGGCACAGCTTCACCCCAAGCCATCCTGTCAGGATGGTCCCCCTGCCCACATCTAGTCCCCTTTGTGTCACTGTCTGGGAGGAATACACAAACCTCAACTGCAAAGCCATTCACAGTCATGTGACCCAGGAACTGGCAGAAGGCACAAATGGTTAGGACACGAAAATGTCAACTTTCTAAATATGGCTTTTCCAGAATTGTGACTTAAAATCCGACTTCACCATTAAAAGGATTTTAAATTACAACTCATTTGAGTCTAAACAGCATATTCCTATCCCAATCCAAAGTTAGCATTTATTAAATATAATAAGGTAACTCGGTGTTAGTCAATGGGAGAGATAGGCCTTACAACAGTAAATACTTACGTTAACAGTTTTTCACTCCCAGGACATGTAAAACTTCAGCACACGTCCTACTGTTTAAATACTATGCACCCTGCCCTATGCACCTTTAGGGCTTACCTTAGGTGAGACTTATATGTATTAAAAAGGATGGTTTAGGCCTGGCGAAATGTTTATTTGGCCAGGTCGAAATGCCAGTTTACAATTGCACTACAGGCTGCAGTGGCACGCCCGAGACATGTTTTAACACAATAGTTCAGTGGGCGGCACAACGAGCGCTGCAGCCCACTAGTAATATTTTATTTAAAGCACTTGGTTCATGTAGTGCCATTTACTAGGGATGTACCAGTAAATTAAATGTACGGATGTATGCCAATTTTCCCAAGGGAGTTGGACACGCACTTTACCACTGGTTAGCGGGGAAAAGGTGCACAGAGTCCTAATGCCAACAAAAACGGGTTTAGCAACAGAAGAAAAATATTTGAGGGTGACCTTGAAAAAAAAAAGGCCAGGTCCAATAACACACAACTAAACCACAGGCAGGCACCTCCTGAGATGGTGTGTGTGTTTTATTGCCATTGCTTAGTGAGAAGTACTTTTTTCAGCCAAATGCATACGGGGGACAAATAGTTAAAGTGGGGTCCTTAGCAGAAGAAGGGAGGTCATTTAAGAGCCATTTGGTCTCCCGTCTGTAGGGGGTTTCTTCATGGAGCTTGATAGCTGCCTCTCTCAATGTGGGAGAGGGGATATTTTGCCGAAGCATGAATCTTCAGAACGAAGGGCATTTTATTTGGGTCTAGTTTTTGGGTTATGGGATTTGTGGTATTATAAACAGCTGCTGGAGGGTTGTTTCCTGTCTATGAAGGTGCATCTAGGTATACACATCAGGGTTTCTGGAACCTCTTTAGAGTGACATATCATCTGGAGGACCCAGTTATGTTTACATAACAGTTAGGTACTCACATTATTTTTGTAAGTTGAATCTTTTACAGATTTACTTAGTGTAGGATTCATTTATATGTGAAGCGTGTGTGTTCTTTTTAGGTCGAGCCTGGGCAGCGCATGACCCGCCCATCTTCTTAATTGGCTCCTGTCAGCGTCCTTGTGAAATCGCTGCTTTTCATTACTGAATAAGCTTGTTAGTCCCTACTTGGTACCGCCTTGTCTGCATTTGTAACCTCCCATAACGACTGTACCTTTTACTCGTCTTGTTACATGGTCTGCTTTATCTTGGCTGTGAGCACTATTTTGTTCAATGATTTCCCCCTATTCCACCTACTACGTCACAGCACGCCGCCCGCTTTTTAAAAAATTACTAATGGCGGTCTGCTTTAACTATAGCGGCTGTGTTTATTTATTTTAGCAGCGCGGTCCGCTTTAAGTATAGCGGCCGCGCTTATTTTTTTTTATTGTTTACTAGCGCCCATGCAGCGCCTTCACATTAACGGAGGCCGTGCCCCTTTCTTTAGACAAGCTGCGTCTAAAGAAAGGTGTGCGGCCACTACTAAAGTGAAAGCGCGGCATGGTGCATTTTTACAAAAAAAAAAGCATTCGTTTGTCAACTTGACAAACAGATCAGATGCTTTTTTTTTGTCAAAGCCCCATGCCGCGGTTTCACTTTAATGTCGGCCACACCCCCTTTTTTCTTTTGCGGCTTGTCTAAAGAAAGGGGTGCGGCCTCCATTAACATGAAAGCGCCGCATGGGGCAATTTGACACAAAAAATATTTGCAATGCAAACGGTCTCGCGTTTGGGAGAGTTTAATTTATTGGCATTGTAAATGTCAATAGCTCAAACTCTCGTAAATGTGAGACCTATTGCATTGCAAATGCTTGTTTGCATTACTCCCAGTGTAACCACTGGCAGATGGAATAAAAAGTCTTCAGCTAGTCAAGTGTCTTTATTGTGTCACAGGGGAAATTGGTTTGTCAGTATTGGTGCTCAGCTCAGTATCACTTTTATTTTCTTAAAATCACAGGCTTGTTTTTCGAATTTGGCTTTCCCACATTTCGAATTAAATAGGTGTTGACTGTCACAGCGTTCTACTTCGGGTTTGAATTAGTATTTAGCCTTCTATGACATCATTTCCTCTCAGCATTGCAGACACCAGCTCAGACACAGGGAATGGAAACACGAAGGACACTACAGTTACTTTTCTTCCTTCAATGGCTCATTCACTAAAAGTATCGTGTGCGACTTTCAGTCCTCGCACCCTCTCACAATAACTTATGTAGCAAGAAAAAACTCAATTTTAAATGCATTTTTATTGCTCATTCACTTTCTGAACTCCGGCACCTCTATACTGTACCAGGTGCCTCAGTCGTTTGGGGGGCCCTAAGGTTCTTATGGGCTGGCCCGGCCCCCAAATGCCCACCCTACGGCCCTAATTAACTATGTCTTCCTTTCTCTTTAATTATATGTGTATTTCTTCTCTATCCCTTGCTTCTCCTTTTCTGACTCTTTGTTCACTCCTCCACCAAAGGCCTAAACAACTGCTGCCCCTTAGGACCAGCAAGGAAGGGCTCAAAGGCAGAGACGAGGTGTGGCGATCGGTTTTCTATGTCACTGGATTGTCCAGGCATCTCTGGAATATCGTTACATCAGCTGTTATGCAATTCAGAATTAGAATCTTATTGTGGAATAATGCTGTGTGGAATTTATTCTTTGGCAGTTAGGAAGTCTCATGCTGGCTCTAGTGTGTTCATGCTGCAATAAAACTTGGAACATCAATCTTGCTCTGCATCTAAAAGTGCAACATTTTGGGAAGGAGTGTCAGAGCTTGCCAGGCCGACAGTCGGAGAGGAGAAGTGGTAGAAGGCTATTAAACAACGACTCAAAAGCGCAAGGAGCCATAGGTCCCTGCTCACTGCTGCGCTTTCATCCAATCAGGTCAAACGCTGATCAGAAGATTTTTTGTTCATATAAGGAAAAGATGTCAAACGAGAGGCAGGCATGTTATGTAAACTCCAGCCAACATCAGGCAAGTTATGTGTCGTCCAGAAAACCTACGTGTGGTGACGAGGACTTCAGTCAGTGTTAAAGTAGGAGTCTGCCAGGGGGGGTAACACAAGCACCTGCAGCGCGGGGGTGGGCAACCCTTAGGCCCCCCCCCTCCCCAATTCATTCCAAGGCCGATGAACATCTCTGAGATATGGTAGACCTAAGCGGGCCCACTTTGGATACTCACTGGAGTCTGCGTGCGTGCGTTCACGTAGTATCTGCATTACCTTAGGGGATTGGAGAGACTTGCCAACCAATCACGTTATGCTTATGCTTTCAAGGTCAAAGATGTGGTCTCTAGGAAACGAGACTGACGGCCATAGGGGGTATTTTTGGAAGTAAGAGACCATGAAGTTTAAGAGGAAAATGTGGTACACTTTGTAACAGCAACAACAAGGATACCATAAGAGGAAAAGCGTGGAGTGCAGTCTGGAAGCAGTGGTCAGGTAACAGCATTAAGAACTGTGGTTCATTCGGACAACACGTTACTTGGGAAAGAATATATTAAGGGGTGGTTGACGTCGCTTTGTAGCAGGATGCTGACATAGCAACATGTTGGAATTTTTACAGGTGACAGTCAACTATATTAATGTAATTGAAAAAAGGTAGAGAACTCGGACATTAAACTGTGACCCAAAAATTAAAAGCCACATTACCATTGCTCAAGAAACAGACATGAGTGCAAATTGTGTAAGAAAGGCAAGTCAGAAGAGTGACGAAGTGAACGCCATGAGCAAATGTGTGATAACAATTGCACGAAAGAATAACAAACACATGCACATGCAGGAGATAATCTTAAAATAGCTTAACCGGGGTTAAGGTAACACAAATTCAAAAGGAATGGGGCTTAGCTGCAGAAATTAGTCGCATTGCAAATCTTTAAAATTGTACAAATTGGAAGTGCAAATGCAAGAAGTGTGTAAGAAAAGGACATCTAACTAAAGCTTGCCGCAGCAGGGATTGCACAACTAAGGTGCGTCAAATAAATTGTGAGGATGCACATGACAGGAAATTCTGCTGTAAACACTGAGTTACACGTAATGAAAAAGAAATTTATAGAGCGCAAAAACTTTCACCCGAAGGCGTCAAGGCGCTAAATTCGTCATTCATAAATCAGAGTACAGTCCAGATAGTCATCAAAGATTAAACGTAGCACAATTAGTTGCTGAGAATAGAATCTGAGGGGGGGGGGGGGGAAACCAGGGAGACAAATTGCTTTTGCAACATAAATTGTATTTTAGTGAATATACACATTTGACATATTAAGCTTCATATAATCAAACGTATGGGAGGCACTGCGTTACATTGAATGACGTAACCTGTGGGATACTGTGCACAAGTGCTCGTGAAGGATTGTGACGGCCTGAACTGGGAGAAAAGAATAGACCCATAATGAGTTTTATCACCCTTTTGGGTGCATTTAGATATGCATAAATGCAGTTCACGTTGGCATCCACACATGCTGCCTCTCCATGACTATTTGTTTGGATAGCTTAAGGGCATAAAAAGCTTCCACTGTAAAATACTGGGGAGTGCAAAGAAAGAGGATGCACGTGACCATTTATTACTTGCAATAAGTCTTACCACTGCCAATCGCTCTGGATAGCATTCCAGCCCATCGTGTTTTTGCCCACCATGCCACATCAGTTTGATCATAAAAAGTGATGTGAGGAATGCTTACAATGAGTTTTATCACCCGTTTGGGTGCATTTAGATATGCATAAATGCAGTTCACTTTGGCATCCACACATGCTGCCTCTCGACGACCATTTGTTTGGATGGTTTAAGGGCATAAAAAGCTTACACTGTAAAATACTGGCGAGGGCAAAGAATGAGGATGCACGTAACAATTTATTACTTGCAATAAGTCTTACCACTGCCAATCGCTCGGGATAGCATTCCAACCCATTGTTCTTTAGCCCACCATGCCACATTAGTTTGATCATAAAAAGTGATGGGAGGAATGCTTACAATAAGTCTAACCACTGGTCTTGGATTGCTCGTGTTCCGGTTCAGGGAGGACCCTGCCTTACAGTTTGGGCTGGACGGTTCCTGCTGGAGCAGGGTCAAGACTGATTTGCATATGGCTTGGTCCAAACGGAGGTGGAATGATGGGCAAAAGAATGACCCCAAACGATTGCCACTTGGTCTGACAAATTGCAAACATGTCTCCCAAGTCCTTTTATGCGTTTGATGTAACGCTCCAATTGACCAGGGTATGCCCCAACATGGGTCCTGTGCTCACTGTGCCACTGGAACCAAGCTACACCGACTGGAAGAGCCCCAATTAGGGTGAAACTGGTTTTGGGTTGCTTGTGTTCCAGTTCAGGGAGGACTGAGCCTGGCGATTAGGACTGCACTGTTCCTACTGGAGCAGGGTCAAGACTGACTTGGATATGGCTAGGTGCGAACTGAGATGGCATGATGGGCAAAAGACAATGGGTTGGAATGCTATCCCAAATTATTGCAAATGGTTAGACAAACTGCAAGCATTCCTCCCATCACCTTTTGTGTGTCATTGATGGTGAAACCCAACAATGTCAGTAGTTTGGCCGTCAACCAGAGGTAGTCTATGATTTATTGTGGGGAACCTCCTTCAGCAGCCTGTCATCGACGTACAGGTAACACGTATACCCTCGACCTCTGAATATGGGCAGCGTCCACCGCCGCTACTTTTGTGAACATGCAAGTGACAGAGGTAAGCCCAAAGAGGATCACAGAAAAATGGAAGTGTTCCTGGCTGCCCTGAACCACCGGAAGCACCTGTGAGACTGCGGAACAAGTCAATAGAAATAAGCATCCTGCACATCCAAGGACATCATCCAGTCTGCTGTGTCCAGAGCTGATAGTATCTGAGCCACAGTGAACATTTTAAACCTATCCTTCCTCAGAAAGGCATTCAGTGGGCTGAGGTCTAGAAGAGACCTGAGGCCTCCGTTCGCCTTTGAAGCAAAAACACATCATGAGCTGCATCCTTCCCTCTTTTCCAAGTCTGGGACCCCTCAATGGAACTGCGGACTACAGATGGCTGACTTCCTGCATCATTTCTGATGCGCTAATCTAAACTTCCATCTGATAAATCCAATGACAAAGTACAGAAAACTTTACACATGCATGGTTTTGTTGGCGTTATAAAAACAGCATATATAGATTCCACTTACCTGGAAAATTTTCTTCTCAGACCCTCTCTGTTTAATATATTCTTTAGGCAGGAATTCTTTTAAACTGTAAAAGAGAAAAGGGGGTACATCACTACACAATTAACAGACATATAGGTTTTTACTGAAACTACACACCACCAGTGAACCATCACACTCGCGTCCCACTCAGTTCAAAGGACAGAGTCTTATCACTAGGTATGTTGGTTACTCCCCACAACCTTCAGAACCAGTAGATGGTCCACCAAATGGAGAGACACAAACTCCTGAAAGCCTGTCCACTTACCAAACTGATAGAAAAGTGCGCACTTACCGCAGGTTTTAAACCAGTTTTGAAAATGATAGGTATTATGCCTGACCCTTACTAAAAATTACTGTTCTGCATCTACCTAACAGTGGAAAAAGTTAGATATTTTTTATAAACTGTTTGCCAAAACCTCTCTTCCATTCCTCAACCAAAGAATGGAATAGGAATGCAGGGAAGCAAAGAGCCACAGCAGTACTGCTCACTAATTAGATGCCACCTTCTTCACATTTCAGTAATTTGTAATTTAATAACATTGAAGCATCACATTAAGAAAAGCTGCAGATGGTCACTGCTTAATTTGAGCCGGTGGGGCCCACCAATCTTATTTTTGGGGACTGGCACTTGTTTTCCTCATCAGATATTGCACAAGAGCAAGAGAGAGAAAAACACCCAAGCAGGAAAGAAGGGAGACGAGACAGACGGAAAAACCGGCACAAATGGAGAACAGAGGGACGAGCAAGAGCGAGATAAATGCTCAGTGGTTGTGGATTAAAGAGGCCTGAAGACGACGCAGCCTTGGAATTCGGTGCACCAATTTTCAAAAGCACTGCCGGAGCAGATATCTGGGTGCCGGCACTTATTCTTCTACAAATTAGGCACTGCAAATTGTGTCCTGGAAGTGCATATGCAAGGGAGAGTCAAGAAAAATTTGGAGATGACTGGTGAGGATGAGACAATTCCATGACCGTACATAACAAAATATTACTGTTTTCCGTGCGCCAAATAAATAGCTTCCTGTGGTGGGACCTGCAAATTGTGAGGTGGGGAAGAAGTGAAGAGTCATTGATGGAGTAAGAGGTAGGGGCACTTAGAACAGACAAGATGTGTTATGTGAGGATCCAGAGAAAAAGTGGCCTGGATGCACATTAGAAAAGGGACTGAATGAAATATTGTTCGACTGGCGCACAGAGCTTTCTAAAAAAAGCGGACCTTGCTTTCTCTCAGAGCTGATGGTTCCATATTGGCCAGTAAGACCGCGCCCTCCAGCACTGTTCTGCTGACCAAAGCGAAGAAGGTCCGTAAAGCTCGTGCTGGTGGAAGATGTTTTCAGCTGGTTGGTTTAAGTATTTGGAATGACCCTCTGCTGAACAGCTGAGCAGTTCATAATGGTTACAGATTTAGAAAAGCGGCCTGGGCTTACCCTCTCAAAGACATCTTAGTCTAACAGAGTATATATATATTCTGACTTTGGACTCTTCTAGGAAGAGACAGCCTACAGGATTGGAGCATATTATGGTTTTCTTATGGAATATTGGTTAAGTAATGTTTTAAGTTAGATGTTATTTATAGCATTGCTGTTTTGTTTGATTGTCCTATCGCCAAGACGCGTCACTGAATAAGCATTTAATAAATATAATAACAATTACGATAATAATAATAAAAACTAACAATAATAAGAACAATAATTACAAATAATAATTCAGCTCAAAGCTCGCCGGGCAGGTCATTTAGGTGGAAAGGTGCTTTTGGCTTAAAGGATGGAGAGCAGGATGCTCCTGGGATGAGGTGCCAATCTGAGTGCATGTATAAGGGCGCAGCATGAGTGATATCCGGAAAGGGCAGAGCGGTGAGGATGCCGCCTCTTGCCTTGAAAACAAGGGTGATTTTAACGAGTGTTCTGCGGTGGTAAGGAAACACAGGTACATATGTCGATATAAGATCGTTCTCCTGCCTCGCCGACAAGACCTGGCACACCCTGCCCTTGCACCTCAGGCAATCCGCGTCGTTGACCCAATTCAGGAAGGACCTCAAGACCTGGCTCTTCGAAGGATCCTCCTCCCAGTCCAACCAGCAGACCCCCTCCCCCAGCGCCTTGAGTCCCTCACGGGTGAGTAGCCGCGCTTTACAAGCCCTTGATTGATTGATTGATGTTGAGATTGAAAAGGGCATGAGTAGCAAAGATGATGGCGATCATAGCACAAAGCGCTCTGAAAGCCTACTAGCAGACCTGCACACGAGTTAAGCCTGCTCATGACCACAGTGTTGATCAGCATACAGTAGTGTAGAAGAGAAGGTGTTTAGCCCCTACAGCTAAAATACTGTGGTTAAAGAAGATAACAGGAATAATACAGAACAGACAATGAAGCAAAAATAACATTTTTAACTTTGTTGTGCCCCTTTTGTTTTTATAGATTTGAGAGAACGCCTGGGATGTATTATGTATTGCAAATGCAGATAATCTTCCCCCATGTGGGACCCCTTCAGGGTTGGCCCAGTGCCATAAACTAATATTGTTACCAGCCCTTTCCAAATCAACAACAACAATTTAACTTCTTGCTTGACTTTGGTTATTGAATACTATCTCCTTAGAAGGGGGTCTTTTTGATTGCAGTAACTTCAAGTGTTCCCTGTATACATCAGCCACATCATTTTCCTGCTCCTGGCGATCACCCCGTCTCCCTTTTGGATGGTAGAATCTATCTTCATGTGAGCTCTAGCTTTTTGGTGAAGAACAGATGTCTTCTACAAAGAAATTTAAGGATCCCTGGCTCTCTGTCTGCAGCAATACTTAGAAATGTGATATTCCCGTTTTGTCAGTGATTCTTTCACAATTAAACTTTTTCCATATTATGATAAAGTTATCCGACCAAACACTACTGAAAGGATAAACCTTTCAAATAACTAGCATATTATTTTTGCTTTCATCAGAGTATTATATCATTATATGCTGAGCGTTATTAGTGCCCAAAAATTATGTCTATGGCAATTTACTTAGACTTTTCTGCCAACATTGTGTTATCCATTTTATTGAACTTTTTGTGCACGACCTTTAGGATATCTAATAAAGCATTCACATCATTTGAAATGTAATCTTTTATCATGTTCTTCTCTCCCAAGACATGTATGTTTGTGTTAACCAACTTCACGTTTTTGTTCCTGGTGAACATGGCGTCTAAAGGTCCCTGGTTGCACTGAGGCTGATCATCACAAACCAAAGCGCTGGAGGAGGGATTAATCAATTGAGTTGTTTGTGCACACAAAAAATGGATTCTGTTCTTCTGCTTCGCACAGTTTATGGGATGTTTACCTCGTCGATTAGTGGGTGATCACACGTCCAAAGCCTTCTTCACTTCAAAGCCCCCCCCTTAATGTAGAATGCTTCTCACCTTCACACAACCCAGTAGCTGGAAATGTAGTAGGCCAGTTCTTCCCAAAGACCACCTCTAGATCTCCTCTGTAGTCACTATTTGGGCTATCACTTTGTAATACCGTGTGGTAAATGCCCTACAAGCGGGGCTGGTAATACAAATAGCCTGCAGAGCATGCGACTAGTAGCACGGGTAGGATCATGCACGTCTTTGTGTATGATGCTCCTGTATTAGGATAACACATGGGAGGGGTTAGAAGCCAGTCGGGCCTGCACCGAGGATGTGAGTGAGCTCGTTGTAGTCTTGCAGCAGTTATTTGCACTTTGGAAAAGAAACCGGCGAATAAGGGTTCTCACAGCACCTTCCCCTTGAACTGGTTTCCTCTGACTTTTCCCCATGAATATCAGTCAACATGATGAAAACAAATGGATGGAAGGCATTCTTGGTGAAAATGGCTGCAGGTTCGTTTTGCTTCTGCCTTCATTGTTCCCCACTGTTGCATCCAGTGATGTCTTCCCTCCTGTCCGACGGTAACAATCCTCCCAGAACTCCTCTTCTAAGTATTTGCCCTTTATCTTAATATAGATTCTTTTCAGTGGGGTTTGCCCCTCCAGTTCATGCCCCTCCTGCCCTTGATTACTAAGCCATGAATTCTGAATTAGTGTTTGCTTGCTCCCCTCATTTTCCATCCTATCAAAACCTACCCAGTTCGCCTGCCTCTTTCTTTGTTAATCATTTTCTCTTACAACTTTTGTGTGTTCTCCTTATTTGGCCTCTGAAGCTCTTTCTGCCCAGTAGAGACAGAAAACAAGTAGTGTAGACCCATTATTAACGAAAATGCAGTAGAGAAGGGAGGCGACAAGGGACTGAGTTACTGCTTCTAAGTGATTTAAAGGACAGAATGTAGCCTTATTGTGCTAAAACCGGGTCACTGATGCTTTTATGACTGGGATTCCAAGAGAATCTCTACTTTTTCACAGATCAAGGTGCCATCAAGTCTAGATTATAAATCTACCCCTTATGTGATCCATTATCCAGGTCAGAGAGGAGTGTAGTCAGTGGCGGCCGATGCCCTTTAAAGTGGTGAGCGTGTAAAAGGAAAATATATATATATATATAAAACGAACAGTAAATACCTTATAAATAGAATGTGCCTGAACACCTCTGCAATAGGAATTCCATTTTGAAGCACAGCATAGCTGCAAAATAGAATTCAAAATGCAGAGATGATTGGGCACAGCCTATTTAAAGAGCATTTACCGTCTCTTAAAAGCATGGAGTACGGCAATACTTAAATAAACTTTCTTACCTTTACTGTAGTACTCCCAACGCATAGCTCTGCCTGGCTGAGAAAATAATCCTGAAGCTTCCGAGCCAATCTAAGCACTGCTCTCATGCTTTCTATAATACTAAACAGCATAAGAGCAGTGCCAGGATTGGCTGGGTCAGGCAAGCACAACGCTCAATCGGAGACCGATGAGGCTTTGTCTCTGCTATTCCAGCTCCTCCTAACATTGGTTATGGAAGCCTGAATTGAGCAGGTTAGGCTGGCCATGGTGAAAACACCGGCCAGTCTGACATGCGCAGTCAATTTCCATAACATCAACTGGTCCTGGTTGTCCCTCTTGCTGTAGCACCGCCCCCCTAGTGGAAAAACAGTGACGGACCGGGTAAGTAAAAGTTTTAGTTTAAAAATGAGTCTCTCGGCCTGTGTGGTCTCCCAGTAGGGGGTCAACGGCCCCACGCTCCTGTACAGGAACAGCGCCTGAGTGTAGAAGAGCCAAGTGGCAATGGATCATTCTTGAATGGTCCTCAGGTTGATGGCCAGCCACTGAAAGCCTTCCTGTATCCCTTATCTAGAAAATAACAAAATTTTCCCTGCACAAAAGGCAACTGAGAGGTCGTCGGCTCGAATTAAGACACCAAATTAGGACGCAAAATATGCACACGTGCCCTCAAAGTGCAAATAAATTTGGCGAAGAATCTCATTTCAACACAAATCAAATACAATGGTGTTAATAAAAGGATCCCTGTGCATGAGAAGACTGCTCCGAAATATACTTAAAAATAAAAACATGAAGGCAAAACATGGGAAGGAGACAAGAGAATCTATGCCAGAGAAATCATTTTTACTAGAGTTTTTAAATGTCTGAGACACCATACGCCAATGAGCCGAAGAAAAAAGAATAAAAAATACAAATATTTGTACAACTGTGAAAACTGATCAGAGCATGGCATTCCTGTCCTCTGGATGGAAGATATGTATGCAGTAAATTTTAATGCAAACAACTATCTTTTAACTGTCACTTTAGAAGCTTTTCAATAAACGCGACGTCTCTTTCAGGAAAGGCGCTGCCAAGAATGCTCTTAAGAAGCGGCACTGATTGACTTGCACTGCGGCAACAAAGGCGAGAGTGTACATCTGGCGCTCTTGCAGTACACATCACAAACAGGCCCTAAAACGCAGCCGGTGCTCTGAGAGGTTGGTACTTACTCCAGAAAGCCGGGCTTATGCTTGTGCTCCACGTGAGGCCCAAACTGGATCTGGGCCTGGATTCCGCCAAACTCACAGGCCTTATCGAAGGAGACGGGATGGGAACCATTCAGAATGTCATCGCGAGCCTGAAAAATAAGAGCTCATTTTATCAAGAAATTATATGTCTATAGTAAGCAAAAAAAATCAACAAATGTATTTCCTCGCCACAAATGTCGCCTGTGTTGGCCAGCCTTTTTGTTCTATTAACGCTAAACAGAATGATACTTGTTCAGAGAATCCCCTCTAAGCATCTGAGTAACTGCAACTGGGCAAGAAACCTATAGCAAGAGGTCATTGGTTACCAGGCTCAACTTCCTTCATCCTATCCACATCATAGCTATGCTTTGGTCACAGTATTGTGATGCACTTTTACTGCATCAGTGACTTCAGGGATCCTCTCTGCAGTAAACAGCGTGCACCCTCTGAAACCCAGGCGGTGAAATTCAATATCAATGATCGTTTGAAGATCATACGATGCACAGTCTAGGATCCAAGTGTGCAATACAGTATGACAATAGCATATACAAATATGTAGAATACAAACAAACAATACTAAAATATAGATTGCAAAAATGAAGGCCACAGAAAATATCTCCTGAAACTTTTTCCACCTGCACCTAATCCCGCCATCTAGCACCTGCCCCCAAATATCCCAGCAGAACTGCCACATAACCAGGTATAAAATTTGCCAAGTAATCTTGGCCTGATATGGGAATTTTTAAAAAGTAAACCTTTTTAGAGACAGTTCTGATTTGGCTAATCTTTATTTTTGTAGTCTACCTTTAGAGTCTATACTTCTGTTGTGTATGCGCCTCATGTACTATTATTGCAATAGCAAAATGTGGTTGCAATTGTGCACCGACTTTTTGCAAATGGAACAGTATTTTGTGAACCGACCTATGTACTAATGGGTTGGTTCACAAAATACAGAATTGGAGAAGTTTGAGAAAGAGCTGTCTAATTAATATTCATTAGGCAGGTCGCAATTTGCGACCCCTTTTGATTGGCTGCGACTGGATGCAATAAGAGGGATGGTGGCCTGCAAGGGACAGTAGATCACTAGCCTTGTGACTGAATTCGAAGACGTAAAAGTTTTTTTGTTTCTTTTTAAAGCAGCCAGTTTTCCTTAAAGGATCAAGTGCCGGTTTACAAAAAAAAGTTGTCAGTTTTGGAAAACGTCTGGGGCAGCAGACCCCTGGAAGACTACCTTCCCCCTCTGAAGCTGCCAAAATGAATCCTTGAAGCGGAAGTGAGGCTAAAGACACCCACTCCCCTTTGCAAATCACTTACCACTCCAAATCGAGGGTCAATAACTTGAAACTGCAATTTTGATCCTAAACCGTTGATACATTTGTTTTCGAAACAGAGATAGGAGGGAGATGCCCTTTTCATGCCACCTCGAGAGCAGGATTTAGAACGGATTGCCAAAGTCCTTTTACGAGTCGGAAAGAAGTTTCGGACTCCGAAAAGTTCTAGTCTACATAAAGAAAACCACTTTTGCATTGCAAATCCTGTGATTTTGTGAATCGCAAAGGTTGCGATCGCAAAAGGGCTTTGACAATTAGGCCCCATATTCTTTAACTAAGTTACTGATTGTGCCTCGGAGGTTAGTAATTTGTGTTGTTTCTTATCCTTTTCTAGCGGTACAGTACTGAAGTATTTAATACACTTTTTTCAGTGTTCTGTGATTCACGGCGCCTACAGACTACTGTTAATAAACCATAGAAAAAAACCCACAAGCTTACGTTTTCACATGAAACATGTCGATTTGCAAACAGCAAGAGGCCATTCTATACCGCAAGGCCACGGGACTGTAAATGCCTTTGCATGTTAGGAAAGTCTTTTAGGATATAGAAAATGGGACGAATACATTTTGCAATAAAGAAGGCCTGGGGTAGCAATTATCTAAACAATCCTTTAACACTGTATGAAATGGATTACCATCGACTTAGTCCATTCCATTGTGCACGGGTTTTATTTGCAATGAGATTTTAAACACCAGTTGGCATACAAATGTTTTATGTAATTGTAAAGGTTTTAACTAACCAAACAATAAAGATATTTACTGGACTTAGTCCATTCATCCCATAAAAGTATACAATGAGCAGGAGCTTTTCAACGATCCATTTCCTAGAGTGTACAAGGTTGAAATGTTGGTTTTAGATGGGTAATTTCAATTTCTTATATTAATATCCCACACTGACAAGTCAGAAGTTCCTTTCTACTCCCAACAGTGGTGTGCTTTTTTTTTATGGAGTGAAACCCCTGCAGCTCATCAGTTCTTCCAAAGCTCAGTGGACTTCATTATTTAGACGCTTCAGGTGTACCATATTCACGCGAGTCACTTTGGATCGCTCTCACTGTACCTGGACGTAAAGTAAATTCAGTTGGACAGGATCTCTGGAATCCACATTTTGGTCAGAGTAAAAGAACTTCCGCCGGAGCAGAAGCGTTTCATTTTCATCCACACCTTGTTCTCTGAAGGTTCGACTGTGATCGAGCCAGTTCACTGGGGGAAAAGAGAGCAGTATGTTAGGCACAGGCAGCAACATAATCCCAGCCCACTTTTTAAATTATTGTAGCATGCAGAAGGCAATATTAGTTTTATGATTTTTCGCCTGCTTTGTTGGTGAGAACTTGGATAGCTAAGAAACTCAATGTCTATCACTGTGACCAAATTCTGTAACCAGAGTAAATGTTTCAGCCAGACGTGTTTTAATTCGGAGTTCAAACTTTAAATGTGAAACAGAAGTCCTTGGTATGGAAGAATTTTACTCGGGCCCTGAAACATACATTTACGACAGTGCTTCATTCCTGACCAAAACTTTCTCTAGCGATCAGATCCTAACAAGGAGTGCATCTAATTAAACAACTACTTGCAACATTCCACGCAGTTAAAGCAAGAAAGTAACAAAACACCAGAAGGACAAGTTTTCCTATAAGCATCTGAACTTAAGAAAAAGTTGTAGATCACTCACATTGAAATGAGTCTTCAAAGATTAAAATAGCGATGAATAGTAAACAATGAGTATGTCATTTATTAAATGATTATTTACTTATCTTATTGCTGTGGAAACATGTGGAAAGGGCAGAGGCTGCCTCAGTTGTCTCCTCCTTACAGCAATTCCAATCTACCCAAAGTAGTCTTGGTACTCACTAGCTTGCATTTATTTGTGTGTTTTCTTACTGTGAGAATTAGATTTTGCTAAGAGAGTATTTTGTAATGAAGTTCTAACGATCAACACCCTTTGTAATACTAAACAACATTCCCTACCTTCCTGGTATGGCTATGGTAGCATGTTAAAACTAACTGAAAACAGGTTTACAAAATCCAAAATAAAAGAAAAATCAGACTGCCAAAATATCAACAATACATTAATATCAATTCACATTTTTGATATACAGCTAAGCCATCAAGCACTTGAGACCAAATGTTACAACTATAGTACACAGAGTAAAGTAACACTCTCAACACTAAATGAGAAAAGAGTTTGGCTGACTTAAGAACTTAAAAACCAGTCTACGTTTTTGTTGAAAGGTATTATTTATGTATAGTTGATATCTGGCAGTCTATATTTTTGACACTACACTATTGAGTCTATGATATACATGGAACCATGATTTATTCATGAGGATTCCTTTAAGGCCCTGTGCAAATGTTGCAGAGGGGAAGCAGCAGCAGAACTCAGAACAATGCACAATGGACAGTAAGTATCCACCTTTTGGCAGAGTCGAAGAGGTAAGAGGAAACAGAGTAGTTGCATTTTGACCAACCATGCAACAAAAAAGGGATCCACGGCAGCATGCATGAGAAGCATCTCAGGTGCTGTTGGCAAAAGGTAAACACGACAGCACGTACGATTTAGTATGATTCAACCATTTATACATTTGGTCATGTGTTGCACTTCAAGAGCAACTGGGAATTTACTTGCAACTTATATACTTAACCCCAGTGATTGCAGAAGGTTCATTATAGTCTGGAGGTGGGAGACGACCGCCTGGGACGAGCCTGCCTTCAACAGCCAGTCGTCAAGGTAGGGGAAGACTGGAACCCCTGACATCCTCAGGTGTGCTGCAATCACTGCCATCACCTTGGTGAACATCTGAAGGGCGCTGGTAAGGCCAAAGGGGAGCACAGCGAATTGATAATGCTCATGGCTGCCCCTGAATCCTAGATAATGCCTGTGGGCAGGCAGGACGAGAATGTGGGAGTAGGCGTCCTGCAAGCTCAGGGCTACCATTCACTCTCCAGGGTCGAGGGCAGACAGGAAACTGAGCCAATTTAAGCGTCTTCAACTTCTTCCTATTCAGGAAGAAGTTAAGAGAGCGCAAGTCTATAATAGCACGGAGGCCTCAGTCCTTTTTGGGCACCAAAAAGTAGTGGAAATGGCAACCACAACCTTCTTCTGATGCTGGCACCCTCTCAATAACTCCTTTGGCCAAAAGAGCAAAGAGAGATGCTCCTCGGTCTGTGAGAAGGTGGCATGGGTGGTGGAGTTTCCAGAATGGGGACGGAGTAACCCACTTGTGCGATGTTATGGCCTGCCAGTGGGACAGGAGATGGCGGATCCTGCAACCCACTGGGTGCCCGTGGTGGTATGAGGCCAAACTAAAGGGGTTTGGACGCTGCCGCTGACGGCGAAGGGGGGAGGCATGGCTGGTAGTCTCACGTGTTCTGTGGGAATGGCGTCCGAGGCCATGAAAAGGCTGGTAAGCCGGCTGGCTGTAGTGGCTGGGCAGGAAAGGAAGCAGTTGATAGCTCCTAACTTAGCCACGGAAGGAGAGAAAAGCAGACTGGGGTTAGCAGGGGCCATTGATAGGCCCAAAGACCTGGCCACAGCCCGGCTGTCTTTAAAGCGGTCCAGCACTGAGTCTGCCTTTTTGCCTAAAAGGCAAGAGCCAACAAACCATGACATTCCCTGGAAAGCCAGGAGTTTTCAACCAAGCATGGCGTCTAAGGGCTTCATTAAATTAGAGAAAAGGTTCGAAGGGGGCAACACTCTGTCAAGACATTCGTCTGAGGGCAGCTGGAGGTCCAGGACATCAGCCACCCTCCGCACAACAACTGCAAAAGAGACTCCCTAGCTAGGGTGGAAGGAGAGACCAAGCCAGTGTCTGGTGAGGTGTCCAAACCACTGGCCTCCGCTAGTTCCGCATACCAGTTGTCCTCCTCTCCAGGCCTATCAAAAGAAAAGGGCACTGGCTCCGACACGGAAGGCATGGTACCAGCCGGCACCGGAGTCTGCGTTTGAAGAAGCACGTCCAGCTCTGTGTGCGAATTTTACATTTGGACTAGAGAAGCGGATTGTACTTTTGGGCCTCAGAAAGGCCCAAGTTATATGGGCCCTGAGAGCGCACTGGTACTTACACCTTAGGAAGCACATGCATTTATAACTCAGAGAATGCAGTGGAGGTCTGGGCCATAGGGGCTGTGGGAGTGTCCAGTGTCTTCGTTTCCGGAGTCGCAGATCCCATTGTCATCCCTGACTCTGACACAGACGGGCTGTGGGAGGTCTTTGTGTTTTAAGAAGCACATAATGTGTTTAGACTTTAAAAAGCATGAGAAGCCTGTAGGAGCACAATATACATTTAGGCCTTAGGAGCATAATAGGGACTTAGCTTTAGGGAGCCACTTTATTTGCTCTGTTTTCAGGCAGCAAAACATGTCCCTAGGTAAGGTTGCACCACAGCCTATCTCTGGCCCTTAAGAAGCAAGGTGCTTAATTCTGCAACATAAAGCACAGCTTATCTTTGGACCATGGATTGAACAGTCTTGTGAGCACACAATCTGTCAGAGCCATGAGGAACAATCTCTGTGTATCTACACTTGGGAGCATGCTAGTAGGAGCACAGCATTGTCACAGTTCTAAGGCAGCACATTTTCTGTTGCGGCCTTAAGAAGGAATACATATCTCAGTGCCTTGGGAGGCACAATATGTCTCCAGACCAGAGGCGCTCTCTGGCCCATAGGGAGCAGAGCACTCCTGTGAGCTGTGGTTAGCAGTGCGCGAAGCTGACTCTAGTTAACCATGGACCCCATGGTGCACCAGTCCAGGCACTACTAATGCAGTAAACCTCCGAGCTACAAATGCAGCAGGTTCTTCGATGATCTTTCATACAAGTTATCTATAAAAGGGTTGAAAGTGACAGGCAGAAACATTCCTGCAAGAAGTAATATTTAAGGTAACCATGGCTTTGCTCCTGCACCGCTGTGCTAGGGAAAATAAAATAAATATTACAAAAGTTGTTTATCACAGAGCACCTGCAAAAGCCATTACAAGAGTGAAAACTAAGCAATGCAGATTGTAGCAATCCTGACAGAAGCCAGACTGATAATCATCTAGCACAAGAAAGCACAAATACATCCTGGAAAAAGTTTAGGAGATTTAAACTAGGAGCATAGGAGAGGTGAGAGACGGTAAGATGAAGACGTCATGGGGGCAAGCAGAGCTGCGTGGGTGGCTGGTGGGGTATTCAAGCAGTGGAGAGCTTCCTAATAACCAGGCAGTGGGGAGATTCCTGAAGAGAGCTTCCTTTTGCTCAATGAACAGATGGCTTTCCATCTACGTCCGCTCCTTTACCTTCTATACCGAAGTGTATTTACTGTATTTGATGTGCATGGCTATGTGTGCTTATGCTGAACCCAGCCCCTTGTCTTAATCTAGAACGTCCACCTTCGTTATGTTGTACGCGTGCGGACAGCCATCTTGGGTGACCGCACCATGGAAAGAGCTATCCATTAAGATTGCTTCGGATTCTTTTGAAGATTTTGGCCACGTTAAAGGAACAAAAGGGAGCAGAAACATGCTCACCAGAGGTCTGGAAAGATCATCCGTCCTTTATTGCTGTTCCTCCTGGACCAATGTGACTGAGAAGAGTGAGTATGGAAGAATAAGTATTAAGACACAGAATAAAACTTAAAGTGACCCAAGAAAAGCAACATGAAGAAGATCAAATGCAGGCCAGCACACATCCAAAACCCGAGGTAGAGTGAACAGGGCTCACAGATGGTGGCAGTCCTAAAAAAAAAAGCCTTCCTCAGCTCCGGGGTATATCAGCGACAGAAGTACCTATTTGGACCCACTGCATAAGCGTAGAGTTATAATAAATCTGGCAAGAAGCCAAACGATAAGATGAAACACTGGTAAGACAGTGCGACAGCAGACAGAGAAATAAGTGGCTAGAGGGTGGGTCTTTCATGTACTTAACCTTTAAGACAAAGTTATTAGGTAATCAGGAATGTACTTGAGCTCTGGGGTAAGGGGAGTCTGAAACAACTCAGATGGGAAGAAAATGAAAAAGAAATCAATGTTCGTCATTTTCATTTGGCAGCTTAATATGTAGCAAAAATCATCATACAAGTGCTCAGTCATTACATCTTTTCCAATCAATATAAAATCATGACGTGTTAGGTTAACTTTTGGTAAAATAATGCACTGTTCTGCCTGGGGGATCCCTGGGCAACATTCCGTCCGAAGCATAAAGTGCAATGTGTTTTAAAGTCATCTCAAAGGACGGAGAGATTATTGAATTAAAAGTGTACAAAAGAAAGGGAATTTGACAAGTGGCCCCACAGCATCGGTAATGCAAGGACACCTTTAGTAACCTTTGAGTCTGAGATCACTGGAGAGCCTGCCCTAACAGCTGGGCAAGTTATACAGAAAGGCCTCCATGCTGTATCAGAGCACGGTCATAAGGCGCGCGATAGAGTGTACAGGGTCCAACCTGTGGGGGGGGGGGACACTGTTTAAACCAGATAATAGAGAGCTCTGAGCGGTTTCATCAGGCTACAGAAGCCAGGGGGATTCCCGCCCGAATCGATAAATGCATTTTTGCAATGACAAAGGGAATCCTACCCCTGGCTCGCACTAATCGCGACCACCATTAAAATGCCCGGTGCAGTTTCATTAACCTTAAAAAGCAAGCCAGGTTCAAGAAGTGCATCTTACCATATAGAGGGCCCTGTCAGATCTGTCTCGCACTCAGCCTGGCCAACTTTAAAAAAAAATAAAAAAATTTAAAAACAGTTCCTACACAAATGAGTGCCTTGCACTAAAGCAGTTTACTTGGACTTGAAGGAAAAGAAGGATTTCCAGCAAATGTATAAAATAATTTTACAGCAGCAGGGCCAGACGCACCAGGTGCCCACTAGTCCTAGCCAAGATGTAACGATAAGGCTCGGGCCGGTGAATAAAGTGCATAATGCAATCACATCAGGCTTAAAGAGTGCGATGACAGCGGCCGAGCGAATAAAGAGCAAGTACCAGGCAGGAGAGTCGGACAAAGAAAGGTCAAACTCTGAAGACATTTACAAATTGGGAGGACTGGCTAACGTTCCAAACATAAAATATAAACTGACAAGAATGGAAGAGACTTTTGACTTAGTATTAGCCCCACCCAAAACACATTAAAGAGAGTTTTTTAGGGGAAAGGCGAAGATGAGTGTGATTAAGGTTAAATAAAGGCAGAAATACACTAAGGGTTAAAGAAATATTTGAGATGTTTCCAAAAACAGAACGAAGTACAGAAAAAATAATGAAAACAAAATAGAAAGTAAAAAAAGCAACAAACGTCTCTTGTACAAATAAACCTACTATGAAGTAACCCCTCAAAATATTTTGAAACGACTCAACCATCGTGGGGTGGGTGCTGTTTCACTTGACAAAACAAACAGGAGGCACTGGCCAGCTGGTTTAACATTTCTTGGTGTTCAGTCTCTTCTCGTGCCAGGCAGTTAGTGTAAAATGTGCTAAAATAATAACAAAAAACAAGTCTAGGATTAAACTTTGTAGACCAAAGGCTTGATTAAAATGGAAGGTGGATAACAGCAAGAGCTGAAAAAACTAAGTAGGTAACTAGTTTATATAGCGCCCGAAAGCCAGAGGGTGTCTTGGCGCTAGCGTTCTCAACGCACTGATAGAGAACACATGCCTTCATGGATGTCAAGGAAGCGTGCAACATTTTCCAAACATTTTTTTTTTCATGGCAAATGATTTCAACCTTCCTTTGAGAGTGCATGGATTGAATTCCACACAGTGCATGCCAGTGTGAGCATGGACCTTTGA
Source organism: Calotriton arnoldi (assembly GCA_963921515.1). Classification (NCBI taxonomy): domain Eukaryota; kingdom Metazoa; phylum Chordata; class Amphibia; order Caudata; family Salamandridae; genus Calotriton; species Calotriton arnoldi. Next base: position 2,050,743 of record CAWUFW010000230.1, read on the forward strand.
TCCTACAGTATGAAGAATGTCACCAAGTGACTGAAAGAACTGGGGCAGAAGAACTTAGATGGAGAACTAAGGTGGTAAAGTTTTCAGAATGTGCCCCCATGTAATTGCTGAAGCCAAGAAAAGGGCACAGACCAAGGAATTGGGGCTGGGTTGTGAAGGTTACAGTCCTGGCTGTAATATGTACAACACACTCAGCACTGGAGATAGAAGACAACTCACTCTGGCAACCAACCCATTCGGGGTGAGACAGTAACTTAAAAAGGGTGGAGTGCAAAGGGCAGAGTCATAGGGCAGTGTCAGTGATCGCCTCCAGCCTGACAGTACATATGTAATGTTTCTTTTAAAAATCTCTGCACCTAAAGCTGATCTGGACTTCTTTATTGGCCACACCCAGACTGTAATATGGCTTAAAGAGTTAAAGTCACTGCTACAAAGATCCATCTGTATCCAGCAAATCACAGGGTGTAATTGTAATACCCGTGTGATAGCTCAGGTAGGTAGTGCACTGGCTGTAAAGGTATAGTGAAAACAGTTGACCACACCTTACCTTTCAATCATCACAAAATAGCTTAGAGGGATGATGCACCTGCTGCAGAGCACTGTGAGTAACCAGGTTCGTTTCCTAGTAAAACAACTGTGGTTTAATATGTTTGTTGTAGAGAGCTTTGAGTAACGTGAAGGTTATATACTGAAATGCTGGAAAATAGACCAGTGGATTATGCACTCACTGAAACGCGTGTGTGACCTGCAAGGCCTAAATCTGAACTCTTGAAATGAATAGAACGGAGTTGATTTCTAATTAACACCCACTGCCAATACAACAAACAATTCAGTTTGTATTGTATGCTATACAGATGCTCACTATTAGTATAGTATCACACATAGACCTACAGGCTTACAATATAGTCCTATCTCAGCTTGTCTCCTGGTCACGTGACAAGTAAGACTGTGTCTGTGTGTCCCAGATGGGCTGCTGTGAGGCAGTGTCCAGATGCAATCCTTGGACTTCTGACAGCTTTTTCCAATCAGTGCAGTTATCCAAAAAGAGTTACTGATGGCCTTTAAAGTAAGGAAGTCCGAGTCCGGCATGCCTTGAGGAAGGTTTGTAATGACTCCCACCACAGTACTCCAGTACTGGCAGAGTGCACACCGAATGGATACAACGCATCCCGTGATTGCAAGGTTCAAGGTGTCCTGCAGGGTCAGTACGCTGAACGCCAATGTGATTGATAATGCAGCCCATAGGATAACTTACAAGTGGCTGTATGTCACGTAACACTCTCAGCCAGTCACATATTTATTTACATTAGAGGTGAAAGACTCTGAAAAAGGTATTTGTCAAGGCTCCTGACCATAGAAAAGGAATGAAGCTCACGCCTTGCAAGCACAGACCTGACATTTTTAGGTCTCGCCTGAGCCAGCGCATGCGCTGCTCTGGCGAGAGTTTTAGTAAGCGGGTTTTGGAAGTGCAAACAGCAGTTTGCTGGCGACCAGCTTGCGTTCACGCGAGCGTGCACGCGCGATCAGGCGCCATATGGCTTCCCTCGCGATTACTTTCGCGGCCGCGCGGCCGTGTCAGTTTCACGGCCGCGCGGCCTTTGCTTGTTCTGTATTGTAAAAAGGGGGCGCTCATTCAGCTGTCCGCGATGCACATAACCAGAAGGTAGGACTTCAGATGTTACCCAAGCGAATAATTGCATTTTAAACATACAGTTTTTATTAATTTCTAGGGTGCCAATGGTTTGGCGTGACGTGCTTTTTATTTTTACACTAACTTTGTTTGAAAAAGGTAGAACAGGTTTTTTTACGTGCTGCTTGAAGGATTTTTTCAGCTGTTTAACCAATCGTTGAGTGATATGCATTTATAAGAACTGATTTACTGGAGTATATTATTTTATTTTACTATGCAAACCTGCATGCTCCCAGAGTCCTAATGTACATCTTATGCAAATACATCTTGCTCAAATCGGCACCGCTGTGACACTCCATTTTGTAACGGTTGTGGTGCTCTTGCAACCTGGTTAGATGCTTTGGTTCAACCAGGACTGTTTTGATCACTTAATTGCACAACGACATAATATTCTGGAGTGTGTTGTGTTTTTAACCTACTTGGCAGAGAATAGCTGCGTCTGCCTCAAGCCATCATTTAACAAGCATTGGCATAGCCAATAGGTCTCGCCTTTGGGACCTTATAAGTGTTTAGTTATCCAGCACAATATCCTTGGTGTAACAACATCAACTGTTGCATGGCTAAACACTTACAAGGTCCCAAAGGCGAGACCTATTGGCTATGCCAATGCTTGTTATTTACGAGTAGTCTGGTTTACTCAAAAGGTGAAGCTGAAACTGAATAGTGATGGCACTTGGTGATAAACCCATCAGGAGGTGCCTGGTGATTGCTGTAGAAGCTGATAAATAACCCATATAATACCAGGCCCACCTTTCCAATGGGCTGAAGCCAAGATTACTTTTAAATTTCACAATTTAAAATGACAATTTGTAAAGTATTTAACTTTGTTGATTGTTGTGTAGATTTTCTCATCCGAATGAACAGGTTTTGAAACACGAAGTGTGAATCCATGGCCCACCTTCTTTCTCTTTTCACGATTTACATTTATGACATGTGACGCGCACATCTAAGTGCCCTCCATTCTTCTCTCCCATCATGACCGTCGCATCTTCTTGCTATGCTGCTCCTCTGCCCACAACACAACTTGTTGTTCCTAAGTGGTCCAAGCTCAGTCCCTCGTGTACACCTGGTATCTGCTATTCCTACACACGCCAAGCATTCAGCGCTTCCTAGCGATTACCCCTTAATGCCCCCCCCCCACACTCACGCCCCTGTAGCTTTCAATAGCCTCTTCTCAGTGGTTTCCATATGGTAAGACCCTCAGTGTCTACAATACTTGCGTTAAAGTAATGAAAAGTCATTGCATCTTGAAGGATCTAGACTAGATTGACACAATGCACTTGGTCAGTGTTGCATCAAAGAGGTAAAGTGCAAGCAATAGTACGGATGTGCAACAAGGTAGGGAACAGAACCGAAAATACATTAAGTGTGGCTTCCCTAAATCCTATTAGAAATGTGTATTAACTTGGTCGTATAGTTTATTTAATTAATTCGATATAGCTCTCGGGTTGGAAGCCTTATAAGCTGCAGCACCCTGCAGCACCCTGCAGCACCCTGCAGAAACAGCAGCAGCCGGGTCAACCTAAGCTGAGGAAGCACCAGATAGACCACATTCCAGTAATCCATCTTCAAGGCAATGAGCAGTGCTGAAAGAGGAAGTTCTTGTCTGAAGATCTACAACTGACAGTGACAAACCTTGGGAATAGGAGTCGTCACCATTGGTAAGCCAAAGACAAGTTTTTATGAATCAGGACACAAAAATCCATTATTGCCTAAGATGGAAGCAGATGGAACCCAAGCAATTTGTGTCCTTTGCATCTATTGGTTCCATGAGGATGATCCCAGACACACCTAGAGATGGGATTGAAGACTTGACAACACCATAAATCAGGGATTTTCAGAAGAAATTTACTATTTAAAAACTGTGGAAAAAAACAAAACCACACTGATATGAGTGAACTGATATAGACAAAGGAAACACCTCGAAGGTCAAAACCAATGCAGGGATCTCCTAAATAGCAAAGCATGCACCTTACGATAAGCATTATATTGTCTTTTCCCCAAAAAACATGATCCGATCCACTGCAATTGTTTCACTAGCAAAAGTACTAACACTGAGGCATAGAATCAAAAGAATAAAATAACATGACATCAAAGTTATACATCCAGGACCGAATGCTAGGCATTATGTGCTAGTTGACCCGACCGGCAGCGGAATGCAAACAGGACATTAGTGGGCTAAGCAAATCGAGGACTCAAAGCTCATATGGTTCACTCATAACCCAATCACAAGTGCCAGATACAAGCACCAATTACAATTTGCCAGGATGACCTAACTGCCGGAAAGAGATTTAAAATCTATCTCTTTAGATCTATATAAACTCATTTTGAGATTTTTTTCACATACTGCTTCGAACTTAATTTCCTCAAATGTTTTTTGTTAAACTTTGTCCTCCTCTTGCGTTCCCCCACCGCTGCTCCAACTACCCTTCATTACACTCCACCTAGCCCTTCCCACTCTGTTACCCGATTGCCTCCCTACTGTCTATCCCTAAAGTCTCTCCCTCCTTACAGCCTCTTCCTACCACCTCACCATCATCCTGACTCCTCCTGCCTTTTCTTAACACTTTTCATCCCCGCCCACTTCTCTCCCTCCCATCACTTGCCATTCTCTACCTCTTCCTTCCTTCTATTCCGCCCACTCTCCTTCCTGCCATTCTTTCCACCCTCCTTTTAGCACCTCCTACTACTTCCCCTCTCCACCGTCCTCCCCTTCCACCCACCTCGTTCCCCATTCCTCACCCTTACCACCCTTCACCCTCCTCTTTATTCAATTCCCAATAGCTCTATTTTGGCCATTGGGGCCATAAAAGCACAAATACATAGATCTAAAAACATAATAAAATCAATAAAACTGTACATGAAACGACAGTACATATCCATAAAAAGAGTAAAAGATCTAATATTTACAATGTAGTGAAATAACCAGCATTTTGGGAAGTTTCCACATTGCTCCCAGAAATGTAGCCATTAAGGCAACAAGTGAAGGGCTCGGGTCTGATTTCAAAATTCGCAGGGCCACAATGTGATTACACACACCGAGTCGTCTGCAGGTAGAGGCAAACCAAAAGCTGCATGGGCGAGCATAGATTGGATAGACAAAGAAAACATGGGCAACACTCTCCACCGCGGCTGTGCAACCTGGACAAAGGTCTGTGGACCCAGTGGACCACTTTGCAGTAAAAGATCTCAACGGTAAGGTGACACACGAAACTGAAAATATAACTTATGACCTAAAGGAGCAGTGACCATGTCTCAAAATGGCTCATATGTACTCACAGTCTTCATGTCAAAAAAGTCAGAAGACAACCTGGAGGTGACAGCCTCCCTATAGTCGGTCGCTGCTACAGTTTCCCAATATAGTAACTTCAATGCTTTCTTAAATGGGAAAGATGCAAAAGCGGGATGGTCCCAGAGTTCAAACAGACCAAAGAGATTAAGTGATATTTTAATGTTTAAGAGCCATGTCACTCTATGGAATTGGTCTGCCTCCATTATGTTCTGTAATGCTAGTGCATAGTGGGCTAGCTCGGGTGTGGTCCACAACCGCCTCCAAAACAATAAAAGGAGTAGCCTGGCTTTGCCCACAAGGCTTTTCATGCTCATACCACAGCGAAGCGGGTGTAAAGGAGTGCTGGAGGGGAAGAGGAGAGAAGCTAGGTTACGAATTAATTTGTTCTCCGTGGTGGTAAGTGTGTTGGAAAAGGCCCACAATTCTGCAACATATAGAGCAGTAGCCAGGGCATTTCTCATCTACCTTCATATCCATACTCTCCTGCCTCCATCTCCTCCACTCTACCTGCTCCTTCCCTTTTGCTTTCTACCCCTCCACATCCCACTCTCTTCTATTCTAACCCCTTAATTTACTCCTACACTGCACCAGTCCTTCGGTTTTCCTCTGTTCCTCTCCTTGTCACACCTTTTACACCGACCTTCCTCCTCTCGCCACCAGTTCTGAAAGTCCCCCTCTTTATCGCAAATGTTAAGTCTCGTCCTTCTTCAAATCTGATCAATGGAACCTTTGTGACACGGATCTCTGGGTCGCAATCTCCACAAAGCAACACCCTCAGATAAGTAGTATTATGCAAAAATATATATAGTGGCCATTAGGTTCTAATATGTGCGGTAATTGGAATTTGGAGTTTTGCAGTCATTAGAGAACCCCATCCGGCCCCTCTGAAATTACTGGGGGAGAATGCCGGGTGTAAATACCAACACGTGGAATTTAGTGCAGCAAACAAAAATTCTGCATGTTATGCCCCATTTCCAAAGAGAGAACTTGCAACAGGAGATATTTATTGCACCCGGAAAAATTCACCCGTTGGTGTTGGCATTTTCCGAGTGTAGTAAATACCTCGCCCTCATCTTGATCCCACACAAATGGGTCTCTAGAGTCAAAACCATCACAGAAAACCACTGACCAGCGGAATTTCGGTATTTTTTGGCAGTGTCTGGTCCTAGATGGCATTTCTAAGGCCTTTTCAGCCAGGTGCAGGGGCTCGAACTCTGCAAATATAGCTGATGGGGAGAGCCTTGCTGCAGAGGCCAAGCAGTGAAGGAAAAGATGAAACCGCAGCGGTTCAGATGTGTTCTTGCAAGGTGTCGTCTATGTCTAAGAAGCTTGTCTCAATGTTCTGGACGTGCATATGGGCAAAAGGCATAAAAAGAGAGTCACGTAGACTCTAAGGAGAGGAAACATACAAATGGAGGAGGGCATGCACTCCGGGCTCTCATGAACCTTGAGAAGAGATTGTTGACGGGATTCTGCACATATACAGAGCTATGCACAGGATAATAGGACCTCGGAGTATAGTGGTGAACCAACCATGCACCTTAGTACCCACAATCCCAATCCGACTAGCTTTAGCGTCTCATTAGCAGCGATGCTACCAATGATTAGACAACCCAGAACATGGTCTCTCTCTCTCTCAGGACTCGCGGGAGCAAGAACACCCTTTCATAACTCACTCATACCTGTCCACAACGTGCGTAATAAGAGACACTGTATAGTTTAAAATGTTTATTTCAACTACCGTGCTCTAAGATACAGTACACGTGCCAGTACTATCAGCATAATACATAATGATAAAATAATAAGCATGGTTACAATTCCATAGAATACAAACGGGGAAAGCATTTCATAAAGCAGTGGATATATGGCTAAATGACCATACCACCCTCCCCGTGCTATTAACTAGTTTATTATTAAAATAGAAGACCTCTGGGCATTGTCAGGCGGACCCTCATACCTCAATATCTAGATGCAAGGTTTACATCATCAGACAAGCACCGCTCTTCTCTCTGGAAAGGTTTTTCTCCAAGTGTAACTAACAGTGGAAATCACAATATTAAAAGCACACAAATTTCTCCAGTGCAGCTGCATTCAGTGTTATGTCTAAGTGCGAGGGGCTGACCAGATCAGCAAGAACAAGGGACATTGTTTTTCGACCTTGTACATGATGTGCAGACGAAACCCAAAGGGAACAGGAGGAAAGGTGAAAGGCAAAAAGGCAGACAGTTCCAAAATAGCCGGGCACAAGCAGAGGCTGGAAAAACAAAGGCACAAAGTAACGTGCGCAAAAAGGCATCATGGCAGCCAGGCCCAAGCCAACTTAGCAAGGCAGACCATGAGGCCACAAACCACATGACACCCTCCCCTGGTCAGTCCATTGGTGAAGACATAGGACGAAGACAGAGTTCAAATAGATGGAGCAAAACGGTAGCGTCTGTGATGGAATAGTCCCCAATGAAGGACAATGAATGGGAAAGGAAAAAAAAAGAAAAAATGCAGAACAAAAAAATCCTAGGGAGGCAGGACGCCAAAAGCGGAGGCCCCTTAATCCAATAGAGTGTAAGTGCAGAAAAACGCCACACCTTCCAAGAGCACATCGTTGGAATCGTCAGAAAAAAGAGACGCCATCCAGTCCAATAAATCAAAACTGCATCCATGTTCCTCGCAAGAGGGAGCAGCGAACAGCAGTGCGGGACAACTTGCGTGATACTCAATAAAACTTTGTTGTAGGAGAGTCTGAGCAGCCGCCCAGACATCCCATTGTGCCAAAATTCCAAGTGCAGCCGCACGCGCCATGTAGCCAGTACCGGAACAGTCCCGTTCATGGGCCTCTAAGGGACCCATCAACTCGACAAAATCCGGGTGAGACAGAGACGTATTGGAGAGGCAATAATCCAAAGACCATGAGAAAGGACATCAGATGCAAGACATCACAGGTTGCATGCAAGTGAAATACGCAAAGCGAAAAGAAAGTTTATAGGACACACTCAGTGTCGCCAATGGCAGGATGCCGAAACCGGCGAGGAAGCGTTCACGGAGCATCCGGAGTCGACCTGGGTCGATGAGGCCCCCAGGAAGTGCAGCCATTGCGTAGCAAACAGACCAAAAGCAATATACCAGCCGCTAAGGCGAGGATCAACGGAAAGCCGCCAAAGACGCTGGAAAAAATGGAATGAATTAAAGCCGGTATTACACCAAAGATAGTTTGAAAGGAGGTAACAAGGCCAGAGCCTACAACTTTAAAAAAGTGCACAAGACCCTCAGTGCGTGAGGCATTGAAAACACGGTGAATCAGTTCACCGAAATGCTGTGGGAGGTTTGTGTTCAAAAGGGCCTGTATTTCACTGTGGGTACTCGCCCCCTGGAGAATGAATGTCTCCCGAGCGGATGTGAGTATAACCTCCTGGTTCAATAATAGCGCCTTTATTCTGCTCAATTTATTGAAATCTGCCTTCAAAGTCGGAATGGAAGGCCAAATGGAACTATCTATGATGTCGTGCAGGGGAGGAAAAAGTACATTTTTACAGCACACAACCCGGTGGGAAACAGTTACAATATAGGGGATGCCAGCCAGCATTCCACAGCAGTCCTGATTATTCAGAAGGAGATAGCTACCATTTGCAAGCACAGTGAAAGTAGGAGAAATAGCAGGAGCAGGAATGCCCTTTAAAACACAAGCAAGATTCGGAGCTGAAACATTACAAGCTCCGTGCAATTTAATGTTTGTGCAAATAAGGGAATGACCCACAGTAGAATCGCATCACTCCCCTGTGAGAAAAACTTCCTTCCCGTCCCTAAGGCATTTATACATAAAAGGCAGGGACCAAAGTTCATGCAGGAAGGCACTGCCCAAGGGCTGAAAACGGCCCACAGGATAATGTTTCATGCATGAACTGAATTCAAATAAAGAAAAAGGCAAGGCGATAACCCCGTGAACTAGCCACACGGCAGAATCTAATTCCGCCACAGAGAATGGTAAGGGCTCTATTTTCTCGATATGTAATAGAGTGTATGTTGCATCTTTCATGGACATGAATTGCTGTTTCTTCAGTTAAGTTAAAAGGCAAGAATAAGGCAGAGGTGTTCAAAAAGTGCTAAGGAACTTTACCCATCTTAAGCGTTTCCAAAGTCCATGCAAACTGCATTACTGAACGCAATTGATTTTGACCATGATATAACACAGAAACATCATCTTGTACAATATCAACAACAGAGGAAACAATATTCTCTAATGTGTAAATGCAGGAAGACAGGGTATTAATACTATTGTCAACAACAGCAAGCACCTTTTCTAAATTTGCTTGATCTATTTCCCGAAGACGGGAAGCAGCTTCAATTTGCGAAAGCTTCCAGAGTTCATTGTAAGTTTCATAAATGAATCACTTAGGTCGAGGACCACGAGGCCCCAGAACAAAATCGGACAGATCAATGTTGCCTGATAGGAGGGATAAATGGTGTTTAACAGAATCTAAGGAAGAGTGCTGCAACCACTGTTTACACAATTTACCAACAGAATACGTTGTAACAGTACGAGAGTCAGAAAACCTTGGATCAGGTCGATACTGTTTGTAACCAGGCTCCGTGTCGTGAAAACGCAGTTGGCAGGCATTAGATGCTATGGGCCAAGCCAACCAGGGTGACTGAACAAACGTAGAGACATTAAACGAATTGTTTTGAAGCACAAGTTACTAACTTGTGTAACGATATATCTGTAAGAGACAGTAGTTAGTGATAGATTCCTTACCTTAGAATATCCCCAGGCGTCAGGCTGGATCCGGAAAGTTTTGCGTAGCAGTACCCTTGCGCGTCGGTAGGCGGCGTCGTGCGGCTCCGCGTCCGTCGTCGGCGTCGTGATCGCCGGGATGACGTCGCGGGCAGTACTTAGGCGCCGCCCCTGCGCGCTGACGTCAGTTCTGTACACGACTTTCCGCGCCAGGAACGCAGAGCCATGCAAGAAGCTGACACAGGTGTCTGAAAAATACTAGGGCCCTGAAAGGGATGTCCTTAACCCTAGAAATCAGTTCGCAGAACGGGAGGATGGTGGGCGGTAAGGAATCTATCACTAACTACTGTCTCTTACAGATATATCGTTACACAAGTTAGTAACTTGTGCATCTGAAAGAGACACGTTAGTGATAGATTCCTTACCTTAGAATAGATACCCCAGCAATACCAACCCCGGTGGTGGGTCTGCGAACAAAGATCAGACAAGGAAGTCCTGGAGGACAGAACGGCCAAAGAAGCCGTCCCTCCGGACCTGACTGTCAAGGCAGTAATGCTTAGTAAACGTGTGCAGCGAGGCCCACGTAGCCGCCTGACAGATAACCGGCAGCGGAACACCGCGGCCCAAGGCCGTGGTAGCAGCCGTTGCCCTGGTGGAATGGGCACGCAGCCCAACAGGAGGTTCCTTTTAGCCAAAGAATAGCAGGTCTTGATGCACAAGGTAACCCAGCGGGAGATGGTCCTCTTGTGCACCGCCCGACCTTTTTGGCGCCCACGTAGCCAACAAAGAGCTGGTCATCCACCCGGAAGTGTTTTGTGCGGTCAATATAGAAAGAGAGCGCACGTTTTGGGTCCAGACGGTGGAGCCTCTCTTCCTCTCTGGAAGGATGCGGAGGCGGAAAGAAGGTGGGCAAAGTGATGGTCTGCCCAATGTGGAAAGCAGTAACCACCTTTGGCAAGAAGGACGGACGCGTCCGAAGAACAACCTTGTCTGGATGAACAGACAGAAAGGGAGGCTTGCAAGATAGAGCCTGGAGCTCACTCACCCGCCGAGCGGAGGTGATGGCCACCAGAAAGGCAGTCTTCAGAGTCAGAAGACGAAGAGGACAGTTATGCAGAGGCTCAAAGGGAGCGCACATTAAAAAGGTAAGAACCAAGTTCAAGTCCCACTGAGGCATCACAAACGGAACAGGAGGGAAGAGGTGAGTAATGCCTTTTAAGAACCTGTTAACAACAGGGGACTTGAAAAGGGAGGGCTGATCAGGGAGCCTGAGGAAGGCCGAGATAGCACAAAGATAACCCTTGATGGTACCCAGGGCAGAACCCTGTTGGGCCAAAGAGAGAAGGAACAGAAGGACCTCAGAAAGAGGGGCAGAAAGGGGATTCACAGCCTTTGCTGTGCACCATGCCACAAATTTGTTCCACCTGCAGGCGTATACCACCTTAGTGGAGGGACGCCTGGCTGCCAGAATCACATCACAAACTTCGGGAGGCAAGTCGAAAGGAATCAACTGCCGCCGCTCAATCTCCACGCAAGCAGGTGTAGACTGGACAGGTTCGGGTGGAGGACCGTCCCCTGCTGCTGCGACAGAAGATCCTCCCGAAGAGGCAGACGGATTGGGGGATCTACGCTCATATTGAGTAGCTCGGGATACCAAACTCTTCGAGCCCAGTCCGGAGCCACAAGAATGACTTGGGCCCGGTCGTGCCGAATCTTCTTCAACACTCTGGGTAGAAGTGGTATAGGCGGAAAGGCGTACAACAGACCGCAACTCCACTCGTGACGAAAAGCGTCTCCGAGCGAGTGCCGCCTTGGAAATTCCAACGCGCAGAACTGATGACATTGCGCGTTCTCTTCGGTGGCGAATAGATCTAACCAAGGCTCTCCCCACTGTAGAAAGAGTCCTTGCGCCACTTCCGAGTGAAGACGCCATTCGTGATCCATCATGCACCTGCGGCTGAGTTCGTCCGCCCTGGCGTTCAGGGAACCTGCCAGGTGTTGAACCATCAGGAACATGCCCTGATGTTCCAGCCATGTCCAGAGGCGCAGAGCCTCCTGACAAAGGGTCCAAGACCCCACCCCGCCCTGTTTGTTGCAGTACCACATGGCGGTGGTGTTGTCTGTGAACACCTGCACTACCTTCCCTTTGACAGAGGGAAGGAATGCCTTGAGTGCAAGTCGGATCGCCCGGAGCTCCAGAATGTTGATATGGAGCCGGGACTCCGCCGGAGACCAGAGGCCTCTGATCTCCGCCTCTCCCATGTGACCGCCCCATCCCAGAAGGGACGCGTCCGTCACAACTGTGTGCTCTGGCTGGGGAAGGGAGAGGGATCTGCCCATGACCCATTGCCGGTTCGAGAGCCACCACTGCAACTGTCTTGCAGTCCCCTCCGAGATCTGGACGTGATCGGACAGGTTGCCCTGGTGCTGCGCCCACTGGAACTTCAGGTCCCACTGCAGAGCCCGCATATGCCATCTGGCATGATTGACCAGCAGGATGCAGGAGGCCATAAGGCCCAGCAGCCTCAGGGTCATCCGTACCGAAACCCAGGATAAAGGCTGAAAGATCGGAATCAGAGCCTGAATATCCCGGACTCGCCGTTCGGGAGGATAGGCCCGAAACTGCGTCGTGTCCAGAACCGCTCCGATGAAAAGGAGCTGTGGAGAAGGAATCAGATGCGACTTCGGCACATTGATGGAGAACCCCAGCGAGTGCAGGAGTTCGGCCGTAGTCTGGAGGTGGGAGACGACTGCCTGGGACGAGCCCGCCTTCAGCAGCCAGTCGTCGAGGTAGGGGAAGACTGAAACCCCTGCCCGGCGCAGATGAGCTGCGACCACCGCCATCACTTTCGTGAACACCCGAGGGGCACTGGTAAGGCCAAAGGGGAGCACGGTGAACTGAAAATGCTCGGGGCCTACCGTGAACCGAAGGTAACGCCGGTGGGCCGGCAGGACGGGGATGTGGAAATACGCGTCCTGCAAGTCCAACGCTACCAACCAGTCTCCAGGGTCGAGGGCAGTCAAGACCTGAGCTAGGGTGAGCATCTTGAACTTCTCCTTCCGGAGGAAGCGATTGACGTTCCGGAGGTCCAAGATAGGACGCATGTCCTCCTTGTCCTTTTTGGGCACCAGAAAGTAGTGGGAGTAGCAACCACGCCCTACTTCTGGGGTCGGAACATGCTCGATGGCCCTCTTGGTCAAGAGGGCCGTGACTTCCTTCCGTAGAAGCACCAAGTGATCCCCTGACATGCGGTGGAATTGAGGTGGCATGGCTGGGGGGTGGTCTCGAAGGGGAGGGAGTAGCCCCTTCGGACAATGTCCAAGACCCACCTGTCCGAGGTGATGGTGCGCCAGTGGGGAAGGTGATGGCGGACCCTGCCCCCTACTGGCGTGCCGTGCACCTGAAAGGAGGGACTAGGAGGGATTGGAGGCCGCGGACGGGTTGGAGGTGGTGGCCTGACCCGCACGCTGGTTGCCCGATCCGCCACGGCGGAATCCACGTCCTCGGCCACGCGAAGACGCCTGCTGCGCGGGCCGGTGGCTGGGCTGCTGACGTGAAGGGGCGCCCCTACCGTGGCCACGATAGGGGCGAAAAGCAGAAGGCAGCGGAGGGCGTGTAGCAGAAAGGCCCAGGGACTTTGCAGTAGCCCGTGAGTCCTTAAAGCGCTCCAACGCATGGTCTGCTTTGGACCCAAAAAGACCGACTCCATCAAAGGGCATGTCCATGAGAGTATTCTGGACATCCCCTGAAAACCAGTGGTTCTCAGCCAGGCGTGGCGCCGGAGCGCCACCGTCGTTGCAATCGACCTGCCCAGCGAGTCGGCGGTGTCAAGGCCACAACGGATAGTGTATTTGGCCGCATCCCTTCCTTCCGCAATGGCGCGGGAAAGCAGTGCCTGGACCTCCTCAGGGCACTGGGGCAAAACATCCGCCACCGAATCCCACAGGGAGTGGGTATATCGGCCCAAAAGACAAGCGGTGTTAACGGACCGCAAGCCAGCACTGGAGGAAGAAAAACCTTTCTTCCCAAACTGATCCAGGCGTTTGGATTCCCTATCCGGAGGAGCGGTAGGGAAGGCGGTTTGGGAAGCGGAGGCTTGGACAACCAAGCTCTCAGGAGTGGGGTGGACAGAAAGAAACAGGGGGTCGCCCGGAGCGGGGCGATGGCGTCGTGACACGTTCCGATCCACAGGAGCCCCTGTGTTGGGCTTGGACCAGGCGCCCAAAAGAACGTCAGTGAGGGCGTCGTTAAACGGCAGCACAGTCTCCGCAGAGGAGGCTGCCGGCTGAAGCACCTCTGTCAAGATGTTAGGCTTGACCGTCAAAGTAGGGAGCTGGAGACGTAAGGCCCCAGCAGCCCTACGCAACACCGTACCAAAATTGGCCCCCTCCTCCGTAGCCACGGGAGGAGACAGCATGCCAGTGTCAGGAGAAGTATCCAGACCACTGGCCTCCCCTAGACTCTCTGTCCAGTCCTCATCGTACTGACAGTTGCGTGTCAGAGGGTCATCAGACCCCTCCCAGTCCTCCTGGTCCTCCTCTGGTTCAAAATAAGGAGGAGGAGGGACATTTGGGACCCAAGGTCCCATCGGCGCCGGAGCCGGCGTCGAGCGACGTCGCTCCGGGTCCATGTCCGGAGCCGGAAGGAACTGGGGGACGACGCCGCCCGGAGCCCAGGGCGGCGTCGAGAACGGCACCGGAGACATCGGCGCCGGCGGAGGTGTCGTGAGGTCGACCGGCGTCGATGGGGGTTGTGGAGCCGGGATCGAGGCCGGGGCCGAAGCCGGAGCCGGGATCGAGGCTGGAGGCTCGGGCGACGCCGGGGCCGGAGCCGCCGGCGACGCCGGATCAACCCCATCAGGGCCCGCGGGGCCCGAAGGCGCACCGGAGGGGCCTGAAGGCCCGAAGAGGCGGGCCATGGCCGACAGGAACTCCTGTACCTTGGCCGGATCCGCCCCCGAACCCGGGAAGGGCGGGTATGACGGGGGCGACTCCACAGGCAAGTCCGGGGCCGCGGGGGCGGGGACGGTGCCGGGAGGGGCCTCAGCCGAGTCGCGAGACCGGCGAGGCGAAGTCCGAGAGCGACGATGCTTCTTGGACTTCTTGTGTCGAGACTTACCGGACGAAGAAGACTTCGACGCCGACGACCGGTGTGCACTCCGCGAGCGACCCCTGGACCTCTCACGCGACCGGGGCTTCCGCGGAGCCGAATGCCGGGCCTCGAGGAGCTTTCGAGACCGCTCTCGCAAAGCCTTCGGGTTGAGGGCCTGGCATTCGGGACAAGACTCGGTGTCGTGGCCTCGGCCGAGGCAGAAGAGACACTCCCAATGCGGGTCGGTGACGGACATCATCCGCGCACAGGCGCCGCATCGCTTGAAGCCGGGCATCCCTACGACACCTGAAAGGTGGAAAAAACAGTGAAAAAATCACCAAAAAGTATGGTCAAAACTCTTCCCGGATCTGCGCTTACTGGCGCGGAAAAAGAAGAACTGACGTCAGCGCGCAGGGGCGGCGCCTAAGTACTGCCCGCGACGTCATCCCGGCGATCACGACGCCGACGACGGACGCGGAGCCGCACGACGCCGCCTACCGACGCGCAAGGGTACTGCTACGCAAAACTTTCCGGATCCAGCCTGACGCCTGGGGATATTCTAAGGTAAGGAATCTATCACTAACGTGTCTCTTTCAGATACAAAGCTTGCAAATTTGTAAGGGACATATTGAAGTGCAAGCTCTCATTGGGAGTGGAAGACAATACAGGAATGGAAGGTGCATTTAATTGTTTGGAAGTAGCCAAACCCCAACAGGTCGTTTGATAGATTGTACTATTTAAAAACAAAATTTGGGCCGGGATGAGGCAAGCACGGTGTAAGGCTTCTGTGCCTTGTACCTGCCATGATTTGGAGCCCCAAATAGATTTCAAGTCAATGGTGTCCCGCCAATGTTCATACCCACCCACAGCTAAGGCGGTCAAAAAGGAACCCGAATTCAATAATTTGGAGTTGGTCAACATGATCTTTTGTGTAGAAGAAGTGTTTAATTTAAAATAATAGGACCCAGGGTTTGATCTATCAAAGTCTGTAAAATAAGTAAATTTATGTCTACGTGTCTGGGAGCTACCTGGCAAAGGGGTCGGACAATGCTCCCATTGGGTGTAATTAAAAGGACCCCGAAGGGTACTTGGTTTATGGAGAAAGTGGTTGCCCCAATGCTGGTAACAATATAAATCGGCATAACTTGCAGAATTCATGTACAAATCTTCAGCATTAAAAGCAGCATAATATTTCAAATCAGTAAATAACGATTCAACGGCATGTACATCCCAATCGTCAGAATGAATATTACTTTTAACGACATCACCCATTGAAACACGGAGGACATTGGGCACAATAATAATCTTGGTTGGTCCATGAATTTGGAAATTTACCGCATCCCATACGATGCCATCAGCGACTGGAAAAGCTGAAATGTTCACAAATGTGTGGTCACGCTTCATGATGTGAGGAGAAGATTGCGGAGCCAAAGTTCCAGCGACACAGTTCACAGCAGAGCGTTCTGTTAAATAGTGACCATTGATGAGTAAGAAAAAAACTGTCACAAAGCCAATGGACATGAACAGAAAAATCAGGAATAATACCAACCAGATGTATGTCCATGGTGGGATCAAAAAATTGTCTCTGAACCAGGATATAAAAATACTGAATCTGGACGGGATAAGTGCTGAGGTGGAATCCGAGTCAAAGGAATAACGTGTTAGGCTCAGTGGCGTTGTTGGTAGATGAGCCACGGACTCGGTGGCGGGGTAGGTATACTCGGTCTCCTCGTTGCAGGGGGAATCCGGGTAGTCGAGCAGGCGATCAGGCAAATCTACCATCTCAATGGCAACATCAGTGACTGTTCGGGCTGGAGGGCCACAAACATTTGTCCTGGAAATGACTGGACAAGAGACCGCTGGTGTTACACTATTCAGGATCGGCCAGATGTTGTAGCTTGACATTTTCCACTGAGATGTATCTGTTCTCCTTGCGACCAGGAAGTGGTGGTAAGATGACTGTACGAGTACCCTTCAAGCCAAGGACTGGAACCGGTGCACGATAAGAGGGGCCAAATTCTTTTTTGTTCTCCACCTTCTCTCGGACCAGGTCTCCAACTTTCGGAAGCCAGCCGGCAACCGGAATCTGCAGTGCAGCGTCTGTGGCTGAAGGTAAATGTTCGATTGCAAGTTTGTCTCGGGCTTATTGTAAGTCCTGTAACATAGTAGAATGGTTATCTACATCAAAGATTGCGGATTGCGCCGCCATGTCTAGACCATCAAGGTCAGGCACAAACATTCGTATGCCAAAGAACATTTCATATGGGGTCCGCCCACCCAGAGGTCTTCTAGGGAGATTATTAAGTGCACGTTGTACGGTATACAAGTGGGCCAGCCAGTTCCTGCCAGTACCTAAGACTCTAGCTGTCAAGGATTGCTTTAAGTCACGGTTCATTCGTTCAACAATCAAATTGCCCTCAGGCCGATATGGAGACGAAAATTTCACCTGCACCCCCTGTGACCCCATTGCGTCCTTGTACGCCTTAGAGGCGAACGCCGGACCTTGGTCAGAATGGAAGGTGCCACAGGCAAAAATTCCCACAAAGACACGCAAATCCCTTATGACATTTCTAGCGTCAGCACTCCGTTGTGGCCAAACCCAGATGAAACGTGTGCACAAATCCACTGCAACTAAGATGTACTTAATATGCAGTGTCAGAAGAAAATGGACCGCAGTGATCCAGGTAAACACACCCAAAAGGTCTGTTAGAAATGCAGAGCGGTGTCTGTGGTGGCTGTGTAACCGTGGAAGGCTTTAATTTGCTGACAAACGTCACAAGAAAGCACATAAGTACGGGTCTGTTTATATAAACCACGCCACCAGTAACGCTGCTGAAGATGGAAACCGTTGCAGACACGCCAGCATGGGCCGAAGCCATGCCTTCGTGTGCGGCTGTTATCAAGGAAAGTCTGCGGTCCGCGTTGGGAATCAGCCGATCACCAACGTCTGGAATTCTTACGTAAGGAGCCTGTTCGGGACCTAATTGATAAGAGTATTTGGAAGGGAAACCCCGTGGGTAATTAGCACCTTACTTTGTCGCAGCAATAGCTGCCAAAATATAATTATCGATTTTAGTCATGGATCTTGTAACTGCAGCTACTGAGCACGTGGCTACTGCCGATTTGGCAGCTTCGTCTGCCAAACCGTTACTGACAGCGTGTGCGCCCACACGCTGGTGGCCAAGAGTGTGAATCACCTGTGTGAGAGGCAGACGTTGTTTCAGATCTGCCACTCGAACCCAAAGCATTTTATGCTTAATTGTGCTGCCTTTAGCATCTCTATAGTCATTTTGTGACCAAAAGAATAGATTGTCATTGAAAGACTGAACACAGTAGTAAGAATCGCACACAATTAGGGTAGTCACGTCTGGATTAGCGAACTCAAGTGCGAGCACCAAAGCGCGCAGCTCGGCCAATTGTGCAGTACTGTCTCCTAGTGCCTGAGTGTGCACTACCGTCTGTTTGAACTCACCGTTCACCATAGTAGCTGCAATAATAGCACATGCTGCTGAACAAGCATGCTTGGAACCCGGGGCCGGTTGTGCCGAACCATCGGTATAGATAATACATTCGTACTCCTCAAGCGGTAGCAAAGACAGAGGAGGAGGATGAACAAATTCATACTGTAAAAACTCCTGGGTCTGAAGTGAAGAATCAAAGATAAAAGTGACATCCGGAGATGTCAGAGATGTAGCCCATTGTATCCAACGGGGGTGCAAAGCCTTAGAGTTCGGTACACTTGCCTTTGTCACTGCCTCAAGGGCAGGATATGGTGTTACCACCAAAATGCGTTTTCCCTGTGCCAGTGCGCGTTCCTTTAGAATCGCCATTTGCACTGCAGTCAAAACCTTCTCCACAGAGGAAAAGCGCATTTCTGCGGAAGTGTAAAGATGTGACTTGTATGCAATCGGTACTGTGTCATCTTCGTTAAAGGTTAAGTACGTGAAACCCACTGCCCCTGGAACGATTCTAATCACCAGGTTTGTGTGGTTGTCATGAGTCAACAAGAATTTAGATTCTAGTAGATCTGACTGCAAAGATTGCAGTATAGAGGAATGCTCGGGAAGCCAGCATGACTTCGAAAAGTTAGGTTGTATCAAGGCATAAAGAGGCTTGATACGCTGGGCATATTCGGGAATGTAAGTACGCCCGAAGTTAAGAAAACCCAGTAAAGACTGAAATTTCTTCAGTGTAGTTGGAGGGCACAAAAGTGCGCACTTCTCCAAGAAATGGGGTGCTAAGCCCTTACCTTCATTGTTGAGCTCATAGCCCAAAAACAAAACGGTAAATTCAGCTATGTGAGATTTGGCAAAATTAAATTTGTATCCTAAGACCGCAAATTCAAGAATAATGCGGTCCACTCGGGAAAGATGCGGCCATAATTCGTCGTCCGTCAGATAGATATCATCGACGTACGAACACGCATCTGGGTCTATGCTGTCCAACAGAGAGACAACACGGGCGGCGAATACACCCGGACTGTTCTTGTAGCCCATTGGTAAACGCCGGAATTTGAATTGTTTACCACCGCAAGTGAAAGCGCTCCATCGGCTGCTCTCCGGGGACAAGTTGTGCGTGTAAAATCCATTTGATAGGTCAAGTGTCGTTTTATATTTTTTACGAACAAGACTGTCTACAAGCGCAGAACTGTGGGTATTTTGCACCGCAAAGGTCCGACAATGAGAGTTCAAATGTCGGTAATCCAATACTAGGCGGTACGATCCATCGGGTTTAGAAACCGCGAAAAGGGGATTATTCATGGCTGATACGCATGTTTCAATTACTCCTTGATATTCTAACTGTGTCAGAATTTCGGAAACGGGACCTTTAGCTTCCCGCTTGATGGGATATTGGGGTTGTGGCTGTGGCAGCGACCGCAAAGGAATATCATGGGGGGGGGGGGGGGAGTCTTCATCCCAGCCCACGTGGTTGCGGTATAACGCAGGAGCCAGGGACACAGCCCACTCAGCTGCGAGAGCCTCCGCTTTGTCCTTGGGGACATGACGAGAAAAGCTCGGAAGGATTACCTCCTCCCCTCTACGCGCTGCAAGTACGAATGGGGGCGGCCAATCCGCGTCTGCCAACAAAATGTCGTAAGAAGCGGTCAGATTCTCCCCAAAAATCCCTTTAATAACACGCTGTATGTCACCTTCAATTTGAAGGACAATATTAAATAGTCTGTCAGGGGGTGCCACTCTGGTGTCAGCTGTCTCGACAGTAATGAATGTATCAGTTGCTGTCGCCTCCACATGAGGACGTAGTGCCTCCCGCACTATGGTAACTTCCGCGGCGCTGTCTAGGAGCGTCACTGCCCACGTCCAATTCAGGAGTCTCGTTCTCACCGTTTGTGGCATACCTCGCTGTTACAGCTGCAACTTTCTTCTTCTGAAACTGTGGGCGAGAACATGGAAATTCTTCTGGTTTCCCTCGTACCTGTTGTCGAGGTTGGTCTCGTCCCTGTGGAGCCTCTCGACCCCTGCCTCTATCCTGGCGTTCTCCTCCACCTGTCTGGGAGGTCGATGGTGCCTGTGAAGAACGAGGAGAACGCGGATCAGGGACCTGAAATCTCTCTGGAGATTTAATTCTCGCTCTATCTCGCAAATCATAAGTGCGTTCAGAAGAGACGGAAACCGGGGAAGCGCCTCGCGACCCTGGCTTCTTCTGTTGCTTACCATGTTTTTTCAACCTCCAGCTCTTTTTAGTAAAGAACGGTTTCTCATCTTTCTCTGATTGAGTTTTTGGTTGTGGTTGCGATTGAGTTTGCGTTTTAGCAAAAGGCTTGACCCCCAGGCTATTGCGGCCAATGGTTTTGTAAGCCTGTGCAATAATTTTCGGTAATTTGCGCGGCTTGTCCGGTT
Source organism: Calotriton arnoldi (assembly GCA_963921515.1). Lineage (NCBI taxonomy): Eukaryota > Metazoa > Chordata > Amphibia > Caudata > Salamandridae > Calotriton > Calotriton arnoldi. Next base: position 2,071,398 of record CAWUFW010000230.1, read on the forward strand.
CTGGGACCAAAGCATTAGCTACTTGAAAGTTAACTGCATCGCCCTTGACATTCGCAAGGATCAAATCAGCTACTACATCGAACACTCCCACCAGTCTCATCCCTAATTCCACAGCCGCCTCAGGGCCATGCTCATCCTGCACTCGTTTAATTACAGAAGGGAGAACCGTCATGGAAGGAGTGCCGAAACACTTCGCATACACTGCCGCGAATACCTTACCCCAGTTGTTGCATTCTGCCAACTCGGGAATTAAGTCTTTTGGCAAACTAATCGTCAAAATCCTGTGTTTAAGTATTTGGAAAAACTGCCTCCAGCTGGTCAAATTTCTCTGCAAGCCAATAAGGCAAATCGTCCTTATTTTGTGGGCGCTTGCCCATCACCGAATTAACCATGACGGGACTTATGGTTACGCCGCCTGGTCCAGCTGGTTGTGTCGCAACTCCAGGCGGGGCTCCCTGGATGTTGCCTGTAACATACTGTACTAAAGCCCTATGCACACGTATCAAAGACGTATGCAATTCACGCAGTTCAGCAACTGCTAGCGTCATATAACGCGGATGTGGGGTATACCTGGCCAAAACTGGCCAAGTGGCCCGTCTATAGATAGGGGGCCTAAACGAATAGGGGTAACCGGTTGGGGGAGGGCGCCATTGAACCAAACATGGTGTTGCCATGCCGTGAGCGGTACTTCAAGATTCCGATAAGGCCTATAAATTATAGGAAGAGCGGTGGCTGTATATTCATGGAACACATTATCAGTCCCATCCACCGCCGGGAAGGTGACCCAAGAGTAAAACACCTCAAAGTGGTAAGCAGGACCTGCTTGTACCACAAAGATCAGATCGACACCCGCGTCAGGCACTCCATATGCTGTCAAGTGAGCCCGGAGCGCTGCGCGGCTATGTGCCGCAATTTGGACAGCCATTTAAGGCGAAAAATATTCGACAACCTAGTATGAGGCAGCACAATATAGGGTTTTATTTAAACACCTTTTAACAACTTCAAGCTTGAAAGAACCTATAAAAACGTCAATATAGGAGGTATCGCCCTCACACACGCCTCCGGAAGCGTCTGCGAAGGGTGTTGTGGACAAGCACAAGTACTACTCAAGCGTCTCGCAGATAAGCAGCCCACTTCGTTGGTGGCGCCATGTTGCGGGGATTCTGCACATATACAGAGCTATGCACAGGATAATAGGACCTCAGAGTATAGTGGTGAACCAACCATGCACCTTAGTACCCACAATCCCAATCCGACTAGCTTTAGCGTCTCATTAGCAGCGATGCTACCAATGATTAGACAACCCAGAACACGGTCTCTCTCTCTCTCTCTCAGGACTCGTGGGAGCAAGAACACCCTTTCATAACTCACTCATACCTGTCCACAACGTGCGTAATAAGAGACACTGTATAGTTTAAAATGTTTATTTCAACTACCGTGCTCTAAGATACAGTACACGTGCCAGTACTATCAGCATAATGCATAATGATAAAATAATAAGCATGGTTACAATTCCATAGAATACAAACGGGGAAAGCATTTCATAAAGCAGTGGATATAGGGCTAAATGACCATACCACCCTCCCCATGCTATTAACTAGTTTATTATAAAAATAGAAGACCTCTGGGCATGGTCAGGCGGACCCTCATACCTCAATATCTAGATGCAAGGTTTACATCATCAGACAAGCACTGCTCTTCTCTCTGGAAAGGGTTTTCTCCAAGTGGAAATCACAATATTAAAAGCACACGAATTTCTCCAGTGCAGCTGCATTCAGTGTTATGTCTAAGTGCGAGGGGCTGACCAGATCAGCAAGAACAAGGGACATTGTTTTTCGACCTTGTACATGATGTGCAGACGAAACCCAAAGGGAACAGGAGGAAAGGTGAAAGGCAAAAAGGCAGACAGTTCCAAAATAGCCGGGCACAAGCAGAGGCTGGAAAAACAAAGGCACAAAGTAACGTGCGCAAAAAGGCATCATGGCAGCCAGGCCCAAGCCAACTTAGCAAGGCAGACCATGAGGCCACAAACCACATGACAAGATTGGGTGAGTCTGCTACACCCCAGGAACAACAGTTTGCATTGGCTGTCTATTGCGTGAAGACGCACAGCGTTCACTGTCTGATCGTCTGACGCATTTGATTGGCTAAATGGCATCCTAGGTTTTCTGAGGGAGATGCAGAATACATGATTCTGGAGGCTGTTTGACACTCTAAAGGAATTAGTAACATTTTGTGGAGAGAACAAGTGGGATAGCAAAAAATGCTCCCAGAAACAATCACCTCTCCAAGAAGGAGCGCTGATAATGTGGAACTACCAGAAACTGAGGGAAAGATAGCGCTTGCTATTTTCAGCGACTGAGAAACAAGACATCGAAGGGGCATCTGGGCCAGGCGGTTTTGTGTCAGAAGCACAGAAATCGCCATGAGGTGTGATATCGCCGTAGAACTATCGCTAAATAAGATTTAGGAACCTTCTACCAGGGGCTTCTTGCTATGGCTATCTAATGGTCTTCAGTGAGTCCTCAAGGAGTAAAACATCCTAGGTCATCTTCTTATCACTGCGCTTATCTTGTACTTAGGGGGCTTCTCAGCACTACCCTCGGACCCTTTTCAGTCGGTAGCACTGTATTTTCTCAATACGCGCTGGCATTCACAGCAACAAGTAGTTACTTTGCCATCTCTCTACGTATTTCGTATTAATCAACAGATTTTTCCTAAAATGAAAGGGACTAGGTTGGTTTCTGCTTGTGTATGATAGTGCTCCACAGATTGGTGGCAGCGGCGATGGGAGAAGAGGTAAGACTGGTCTCCAAGAGTCGCTGTTCTCAACTGCGGAACAGCAAACGGGAGACGAATTGGGGGGATATGGGGCATTGAGAACGGTGTAATGTCAAAGGTGTGGTGCTCTCGCATTGCACTTGGATAGAATATGTATCAATAAATTAGAATTCATTTTGTGATCCAGTTATATTGGCCAGATACGGTGGCCCATCACAGATCCCAAGGTGGAGAGGTAGAAGTAATCTGCAGAGATGTGGGAGAATCCTTTGACGCCTGCAACTGAGGTATAATCTGTTCCATGTCAACACATTGTGTTTATGTTCCTTTATTTATAATTTTAACTTTTCAGGAGATTCCAGGATTGAACACAGATGTAATTAACTTCACGCTCCTAAAGGCAGTCACAGAAAACAAGTACAGCTGCTAGCTATTCCAAGGACTGTGAAAAAATATAAGAGCTATACGACTCGCACTCTGGAAAGCACATTAACAAGCCATAAAATACGCGAATGTCATTGTCAACAGTTCTGGCAAGAAAAATGAAACACTCCTTTCACACCTTGTGCGCAGGAGGTGGCGCGCGCTCCGTGCTGACGTGTGAATGCACGCCAGTGCACGTGTGACACTCCAGCAGCACTTAATAAAACTACAGACACACGGGAGCGCGCCACACCTGTGCTCTCCATTGACTGCAGTGCCGCAGACGGTGCACCTCCTGCAGCAGAAAGAAAGGAGGGCTTCTGCAGCCGGTTACTCTACCCTAAATCCCAAGTCACAAGTCAGTGAAGCTCCATTCACGGTTAACATCATTATCACCACTTTTACGACCTTCCTCTGTTCACCGTCTCAAAAAATATTTCAAATCCGCGCTGCACTTTTACAAAAGTGCAAATGAACGAATCATCGCTTGCAAAATGGCAAGCATCAAGTAGACAATTACTTATGCTCTAAATAACTGCTCACCCTTACAATAAATGAAATAGAAACATGTAATGTGATCTCACTGGTGAGTAACGCTAAGGATGCACATTGAGTTGCTATACATTTGTAACCAGTTTCATTCTTAGGGTCTCCCCTGCATGCCTCACCCCCAATTCCTTTACGACTGTTGACCAAAGGTATTTCTCAGTCAGACTACGGAAACTTCGTACTTCCACAGACTTCCTCAACAGACACGCCTCCACCGCAACCCACACGAACCACAGACTGACCACCTCTCCACCCAGGACACCACCTCCATCATGAAATCCATTCACTCGGGAGCTCCCACAGACCCATGCCTGCACCACATCTTCAACCTTGGAAACCAAAGGGTCAGCCAGGAACTCACGACCCTGCTCAACATCTCTATCACCACTGCAACATTTCCAGACGCCCAGAAACCAAAGGATCGGCCAGGAACTCACCACCCTGCTCAACACCTCAATCACCACCACAACATTTTCCAACGCCTGGAAACAGACCAAAGTCAGGCCACTACTTAAAAAACCCTCCGCCGACCCCAGCAAACTCAAAAACTACCAGCCAGTCTCCTCGTTCCCATTCTCAGCCAAGGTACTGGTAAAGACTATCAACAGGCAACTCATGACACTCCTGGACTAGAACCAGCTACTAGACGCCTCGCAATCCGGCTTCCACAGCAATCAAAGCACTGAGACTGCCCTGATTGCAGCCGCTGACGACATCCGAACCCTCCTCGACTGAGGAAAAACAGCAGCTCTGATCTTCCTTGACCTCTCGGCAGCCTTCGACAATGTATCACACCACACGCTGATAGAAAGACTCCACCAAATCGGCATCAAAGGGGATGCACTCAGCTGGATCACCTCCTTTCTCCTCACCAGAAGAACTCAGAGGGTCCGCCTACTACACTTCACCTCCGAACCCAAGGATAGTGTCTGCGATGTCCCTCAGGGCTCATCCCTCAGCCCTACACTCTTCAATGCATATATGACCCCACTGGTCAACATCATCAGCTCTCACGGCCTCAACATAAAATCCTACGCAGAGGACAACCAACTCATCCTCTCCCTCACCGATGACCCTACCACCACCAGGACAAACTTTCAGATTCATGAGAAGCATCACCAACTGGATGAAGAAAAACTGTGTGAAGCTAAACACTGACAAGGCGAAAGTACTGATCTTTGCCAACAACAGCAACCCATGGAGCAACGCCTGGTGGCCCACACCCACCCACTGACCACACCAGAAACCTCAGAATCACCACAGATAACAAGCTCACCATGAAATCCCAGATCAACACTGTTTCCTCCACCTGGTTCCGCACTCTGCCCATGCTACGTTAGATCTTCACTGTCTTCCCCTGCACACGAGACACACCGTGACACAGGCCCTCATCACCAGCTGGCTAGACTATGACAATGCTCTCAATGTAGGAATTGCCGCACATCTCCTACAGAGACTTCAAACCATACAGAATGCCGCGTCCAGACTCGTCCTCGACCTCCCCCGACGAACCCACATCACAGCTCAACTCAGGCAACTCCACTGCCTCCCTGTACAAAAGAGATGGCAATTCAAGCTGCTGACCCAAGCACACAAGGCTCTACACAACCAAGGACCCGCCTACATCAAACACCGCCTGAACTTCTACCAACCGTTGAGAAGATTATGCTGTGCCTCCCTATCACTTACCCACACTTCTCGCATCTACAGGAGCAGAAGTGGAGGACGCTCCTTCTCTTACATTGCAGCAAAGACCTGAAACAGCCTCCCCACGGAGCTCCAGACCATCATCTCACTTCTGGAATTCTGAAGGGCCCCTAAGACCTGGCTGTTCGAATGAGCCTTCCGGGACCTGCAAGCGCCTGGATAACCTATTGGGTGATTAGCAGCGCTATATCAATCCTGATTGATTGAGGCTAAGGCTGGTGAACCTACTCTCACATAGAGCTTCGTGCATTTCAAATATACAGCAAGTTTTCAAAGATGGAATGGACAAAAGGAAGGCTTCCGTGAGGGACAAACTACATAGAGATTTCAGGCAACTGCCCTGCAAATAATCCGCCATGAAGGTTGTATCAAGGGACGGCCTTGTCGAAATTACGTGTAAAGCATCCCTGAAGATTACATCATGTTTCTGAAAAGCGAATACATATTTCTTAGCCTGAATGGTACAGAGGGCTGCACATCTTCCACAATGAACAGCCTTGGATTGAGTAGCATTTTACTATCAAGAAGGTTAGCTAAGGGGCAACTAATGCCTTCTAAGTGTGCCTGTCAGATGGGTTCCTCATTACATGCTGCAACATGCCTCATGCTGGGCCTGAAGAAAGGTGATCACATCACTCCCAACCTTGTGCAACTCCAATGGCTCCCCTTACCAGCCAGTACCAGCTCCAAAATCTGCAGCATCATGTACAAAGCCATCACAAGAGACATCCCCTGCCTATCAGCTCACCATCTCCAGTGGCTTTCGACACACCACAGCCAGGACACTTCAGACTGGACACAAGTAAGTGTAAATAACAACAAAAAAAAGCAGCAAGCACCCAGTTCTGGAATGACATCCCTAAATCCATCAGGACAGGGGGCAGCAGGTCAGTAAGGGATGTGCAGGTAGATTGAGTATCCACCACAAGCATCATTACGAAAGTAAGTAACTTATTCTTTCACTGGATTCTTCAGTCTGCAGATTCCTCACTTCTTCAACCAATACAAAGGTAATAACCCCCAGAGAGTGGGCTGTGGAGACACACAAACAGCGTCAATTGAATCCATAATGGCAGTCATCCCCCGCAAGACCAAGTAATCCTGCACTGTTATCCAGTGCATGGTCTTGTTGACAACACACAGAAGGATAGGAAATAATTGATCCTGCCTGCTAGCAGACTAGGTGACAACAAGATGTTCTACAGACATCCCAAAATATTCCCATCCTACAGGACCCAAAACTATAACATATAGACCGTAAGAAGACCCTTAATTCCAACATGCAATTGTAAGAAACATTTTTTTTATTTTTAAGAAAAAAAATGGGTCAGAAGAGGATCACCGATCCACAAAGACTCAACATCTGAAGCCAATGGAAACACCACAACCCAGGTCATGTCTCCCATAGCACAGTATGTAAAACACCTCCCTCCAGTGGAGAGGGGTGAACATTTAAGTACAGAGCTTTGTCAACAATCAATCAATCAACAATGACAGCCAAGCAAAAAAGATGGACACAAATTAATACTAGAGTAGAAATGTAACGACGCACAGAGGGGCTCCAATACTACACGACTCTCGAACACTGTCAAACAGGCACTAGCAAGGCAAAAAGTGGACAAGAGAATAGGAGGGCATAGGAACTGCCACCAGCATTGATGAGATGGTAAGCCGAAAAAGGGGCACAATCCGATACTATCATATAGAGAACATCCCCACCAGTGAGGCCAAGAGGTGAAACTCATCAGAATCTACATCACAATAGAATGGCAGCCGAAAAGGAAGAGATTTCTACCCAAAGGAGCTCAACGACCTACGGCATCAACACATCTACCTGATTGCAGAATCAGACAATAAAACCAGAAGGTAGGGGAGGACCCTCCTAAGAAGGAAAAGCCGAAGCAGAAGAGGAGTCCAAGTGGAGGAAGAATAAACCACTAAGCACTACCATGGTACGCACATTCACAAGACATCTTCAGTTCAGGCTCCAACAGAAACAAAACTGGGTATGCAGAAACAAGAACCAACCGGGCCCCGGTATTAACCACTGTATAGGCCAGTTGCATGCTAAAGATAGAATCAATTGGCAAACGAAGCTCAACTGAGCTACCTCATGCAAGTGTTCCACATGGTAAAAAAGGACTGTATGCCGACACCTGCCTTCCAAACCAAGTCGACAAGCTACCACTCAATTTGAATTACTCTCTTTCTGCTAAAACAGCGGGGATCCTGACCTAATCCAATTCACTGAAAAAATTTCCTTCTAGAAGGCAGAAGGTGACTGAGCACCAATAATCTTTAAACGAAGATTCAATAACAAATGAACCAATTCGATTACTTCATGCCAACACAAGAGGCAGACCACCAGAACCTAGGCCAGCGGATTATGCAATTCAAACAACTGTTATGCCATCTGAGCAATGAGGTCCTGTAGGCGCACTCCCCAAGATCCAAACCACGGACATCGTCATTTAATAACAATTAACAACATAAGGCAGATACAAGAACTCTCGGTATAATGAAATGAGGAAGCCCCACAAGAAAAACTACCAAGATAGCTAAAAATAGTTTCCAATGAGAGATGAAAGTTTGGTCGCAAAACAAGCGACTACAAGACCAAACATGTCACGCTACAGGGCAAATGCTCCATCAGATACCACTGGATATCCTTGTAAAAGGATGAGCTACCTTGCAGTGGGAATAAACTCGGGCACATTACTTCATCTGGAAACATGTAAAATGTGCCCAAAGGCACACAGTACATCAACTGGGTCTCACAGCAGGAACAATTCTACACACACACTTAGCCCAAAGAGTACCATTCACTGCAATCATCAATCCAACCTACTCCTGAATGAGCCATTCAACATGATCTTACCAGGGAAGCTGGGGATGACGATGACAACTATAAAGGCACCAAGCCATTCGAAGCCATAGGATGCCAATAGTCGCTGGTATCAGTAAGGAAGTGTTGATGAAGCCTGTAGAGTCACAGTCCCGTAAAATGTATGATCTAGCAGGACTTCCAAGGGGTATGTTAAACACAGATAGTAAGCCCATCTCCTGGCAGTGTCATCACAGTCGGAGAATCCTGCTTGCTGAATAGGTGAGAGCCATAAAAATCGCAACCAGAACGTCTGCCTGAGCCTCTCCATGAAGGCTCAAAGAGCTCAACCAAACGTAACTATGAAAGACCACCATGGATCACATAGATGTGGCCAATGCAATGTATCTACCGTATCAAGACCAGAGTTGAGAAGTTGTCTAGCAACCACAAAACTATCAGTAACAACTTCAGGGAAGTTGCCTCTCACATAAGCTAGCAAGAGAATATTCCTCATCAGTGTAATTTCCAAGAGTACATGGGAGTAGCACGCCAGCATACACAGAGGAGCAGATTTTATTTCCCATCAATTTCATCCACAAAAATAACACCAATTGGGGAGGAAAGAGAAGAGCCAGCACCAACACAAGTCATGTGAGAAGTGAGATTTCATCTGGAGCTGGCCAGTGACTAAAAGCCACCTTGCAGTGGGCAGCTTACAGAAGCTGGCAGGCCTCAAACTGACATAACCAAATCAAACAATGTTTCACTAAAAGGCAAGAAGAGTTCTGACATAGAACAAACTGTCTGCAAAATTTTGGTATAAGGCAGCTTTTAACCTCTGCCAAAGGTAAGGACAATAACATCAGGAGACGGAAAGCAGCAGCAGATCTGGTGTGCTGGATGTGGAGCCGGAGAAGCCGAGCATAGACATTGGGTTGAAGTGCACCAAAGCAGGACACCATTCCAAAGGAACCAATGAGATGGAACTCCTGGAGAGAATCTGCTGACTCGAAGACCTGCTCTGCACTCGGGACTAATGCTGAGGTGAAGATAAGTCCTCTACCGAGTAACTACAACATTTTGAGAAGACCACCTCAGGAGAGAGTATGTACCACAATACCTATCCGAGGAATGGAATCTGAAGAGGTGCCTACGATTGTATAACCTACAGAAGTGAAAGAAGGGCCTGCCCGGCTGTATGCAAACTTCGAAAGCAAGCTAGTGTGGTCGAGGGAGGTCCCTGAGGTGCGGGTACATTCAAAACTCCAAGGGCACATGCCAGGTGAATCCGAAGACTAGTCCTGGAATCAGCAGAAGTGATACCTTTTGCCCTTGATGTCTTCTTCGGATATCATTTTTCCTAAGCACCGCACTTTAGAAAAGCTTTTGGAATGGAGACAAACTCCAGAACCGCATCTAAGGATGCAGAAAAAAACATAATTCATCTTAGACCATCTAGGTGATGCCATGTACAATCCTATGGCGTAACACCACAGAGATACCAGTTATGTTGGAGCCACAACACCACCTGCCTGTGCTCAGAGCTATTTCAACGTTTCTGGATCGAGTCTGGCAACTGAAGGAAATTTATCAGGGAAGAAATCCTGCAGGTAGGTAGAAATATCTATCAGCGCAGAGATGTTCTACATACATCAAAATTATTCCTAAATTTCAGTGTGTATTGAAGTTGTCTCTGAAGGGGAAAATTAAAGGGAAAATGGTTTAATAGCTAATCAAAAAGACACCCGACACTGAACAAAATCTCATCCCAAATGAATTCTACCTACTTATCTGCTCACAAATGACCTACGCATACACTTAAAAAGCACATATGAATTGATTCTAATCAGTTTTCTTAATTTCCGTTTGTTCTCAGTTTCAGCTACTTTTGAATTCCAGACCACATTCTTGAAAACTTGTATACAGAAGAACTGCTTCAGTCAGAACACTGTATTGTGAGTGACCCTTTAACTGAGCCTCTTCAGGCTAGAAGTATGGTATATTAACGTTCTGCGTAGCATCACACCAGAGGAAGGAGCAAAGCACTTTTGGTTAGGATCTGGGGTGATTTGGAAACTGCAGATGACAATTTATATTTGTCCAAAGCGCTGCTTTATTGTAGTATCGGAGCGCTATCAATGAGCACACAAATACATTTAGACCAACATAAAATTATTTGAGAGAAAACACTGAATGGTTACTGTTAGAAATGGGATCTCTAGTTGGCAAGGGCTTGCACCTTTGTCCAAGTAGGGACCCTTCTTCCTAGTCAGGGTAAGGGTTGTTACACTCGTGAAGTAACCCCTGCTCACCCTCGTGGTAGCTTGGCACGAGCAGTCAGGCTTAATTCAGAGGCAGTGTGTAAAGCATTTGCACATAACCAACAGTAATACAGTGTAAGCACTACAAACGGACACCACACCAGTTTAGAAAAATAACCAATATTTTATATACTCAAGACAAGACCAATTACGACAAAAATCCACAATACTATACTTTACGAATGAATACTTGATACGTTAACTTCTTCTTTGCAGGAATAGCACAAAAGCAAAGTTCGTACGAGTCGGTAGCTCCGTCCGAGCCTACCGTGATGCTGAAAACCACCGAGTCTAACAGTTCCAGCCGACCGCGTCGATACGGGCCAGCAGAGTCATGAACAGACTCGGTTACAGTACCTTTCTCGTTGTGGCTGGTACGGAGTGTACGAGCCGGTCGGCGTTCGTCGCGGTTGCGGTGCAAGACGGAGCGAGGCAGGGTGCGGTGTCCCTCGATGCGGTGCAGGCAGCGGCTCGATGAGCGTCGTGCAGACGGAGTCGGTGAGTCCAAGGCGTGCGATGCAGGGTGAGACGATGCTCGATGCGGTGCTGACAGGTTGCGATGCAGGCGACTTAGCCGGAGTGCGGGAGCTGGCGTCGGACAGCGGTGCGAGTCGGAGCGGTGCGTCGCAGACGTGCGAGCGGTGCCCCAAATGCGGTGCTGTCTCGACTCTTGAGCCAGTTGCAGCGACAGGGTCGGTCTGGTCCGGCTGGCCCAGTGAAGCGATGCGATGCGAACTGCGGTGCCCACAGGTCACGGTGCAAGCAGCTGCTCGATGTTGGCGGCGTCGGACGTCGCCCACGGTGAGACCAGGGTTGCGATGCGAAGCGGGGCGATGCGGTCTGCGGTGCAAACAGGTCACCGGCCAGGGATGGATTCGGTTGACGGAGTCGGTTGCAGTTCCCTTCCTCTGTGGCGACTGAAACAGCGTTCCAGAAGCGGTACCCAGAGGCTTGTGAAGTCTTTGCAGTCCCTGAGACTTCTTAACAGGAGGCCAGCTCGGTTCCTGGCCCTTGGAGATACTCAGCACAAGTTTGAAGAAAGTTCAGTCCAGTCCTTTCACTGCCCAAGACAGAAGCAGCAACTGCAGGCCAACCCAACAAAGCAACAACACAGCAACGGGGCAGTACTCCTCCTGGCAGCTCTTCCAGCTCTTCGTCTTGGCAGGTTCCTTGATTCCAGCGAGATCTAAATTCATGGGGTCAGGGCCCCAATATTTATATCCCAAATTCCTTTGTTCTCTGAAGGCAGAGAGGCCTTTGCCTAGTCCAAACCAGTTCTGGAGCACTTTGTTGACAAGTCTCCGTCCCTTCTTTCAGTGAGTAGGCCAGGGACATCAGACGCACCACAGGAGGTGGAGCCAGCATTGTGGAGGGAAGGCACTGTCCTATTCAGGGCCCAGGTGCGACCCCTCCCACCCATCTACAGGTCGATCTGGCTATTCAGCCCTGCGCTGACTCACCCTGTCTCCCGGCATCCCCCAGCCCCTGTCACTCACATTCCAGACAAGGAATACACAACCTCGCAGAGGCAGGCTTGGATGGTTAGACAAGAAAATACCCACTTTCTAAAAGTGGTATTTTCAAACACAGAATGTTAAAACCAACTTCACTAAAAGCTGCATTTTATCATTCTGAGTCCAGGCATACTAAACTCGAATTTCTACCATGTTCCCGGGGTCAGTTAGGATTATAAGCTGTAATAATCAAAACTGCCCGTTCTGGCCTAGGGGGAACAGGTAGCCTTGCAATAGTGAAGAACGAACTAGGCTGTAATTCACTATCAGGACATGCCGCACACACCCGGGCATGTCCTACCTTTCGCATACACCGCACCCTGCCCACAGGGGTACCTTGGGCCTACCTTAGGGGTGACTAACATGTAGCAAAAGGGAAGGTTTAGGGACTTGCAAGCGTGTGCACTTGCCAAGTCGACATGGCAGCCCCAGGCTGCGCACAGGCTCTGCGATGGCAGGCCCGAGTTACACTTTACGGGCTGTTTGCGTGGGTGGCACAATCCAGTGCTGCAGCCCACCAACAGCATTTGGTCTATAGGCCCTGGCACTCGCAGTGCACTTTACAAGGGACTGACACATAAACCAAATAGGCCAATCATGGAAACACCAATCCATAACACATTTTATACAGGAGCACTTGCACTTTCCCACTGGACCGCAGTGAGGAAAGTGCGCAGAATCATCACACCAGCAAAAACAGAGTCAAAACCGGGAGGTCAGAAAGCAAAAAGTCAGGGGAAACACGCCAAAAGATGCCAAGTCTAACACATGTCCCCTCCAGCTGAAAGTAGGGAGAACTACCCAACCTCATTGGAGTTCTCTTCACTAAGGCGGAAGAACCTGGACAGACCATCTGCGTTGGCGTGTTCTGTACCAGGACGGTGTTCCACCGTAAAGTCCATTCCCTGTAGGGAGATGGACCACCTCAGCAGTTTTGGATTCTCGCCCCTCATTTGCATCAACCATCTGAGGGGCCTGTGGTCTGTCTGAACCCGGAAGTGAGTCCCAAACAGGTATGGTCTCAACTTCTTCAGCGCCCACACCACAGCAAAAGCTTCCCTTTCTATGGCACTCCACCTCTGTTCCCTGGGAAGTAGTCTCCTGCTAAGGAAGACTACAGGCTGATCCAGGCCCTCTTCGTTCAGTTGTGAGAGCACCGCTCCCACACCATGCTCTGAAGCGTCAGTCTGCACGACAAATTCTTTGGAGAAGTCAGGTGCCTTGAGCACGGGCGCCGTGCACATGGCTGCCTTCAGGGCATCAAAAGCTTTCTGGCAGGACTCAGTCCAGATCACTTTCCTGGGCTGCCTCTTAGAGGTCAGCTCTGTTAAGGGGGCAACGATGGTGCCATAGCCCTTAACAAATCTCCTATAGTAACCGGTGAGACCTAAGAAGGCTCTCACCTCTGTCTGGGTCTTGGGGGCTCCCAAGCCAGAATGGTGTCAATCTTGGGTTGTAGGGGCGCCACCTGGCCGCTTCCTACCTGGTGTCCCAAGTACACCACCGAACCCTGCCCGATCTGGCACTTACTGGCCTTGATCGTGAGGCCTGCACCTTGCAGAGCCCTCAACACTTTCTCAAGGTGCTGTAAATGTTCTTCCCAGCTGGAACTGAACACAGCAATGTCATCCAGGTAGGCGGCACTGAAATCCTCCAGCCCAGCCAACACCTGATTGACCAACCTCTGAAAGGTGGCAGGGGCATTCTTCAACCCAAAGGGCATCACCCGGAATTGGTAATGACCTTCTGGGGTTGAGAATGCTGATCTCTCCTTGGCCCCATCGGTTAAGGCAATCTGCCAGTACCCAGACGTTAAATCAAACGTGCTGAGGAACCGGGCAGCTCCCAACCGATCAATGAGCTCATCAGCTCTGGGGATGGGGTGTGCGTCAGTCCTGGTGACGGCATTGAGCCCACGGTAGTCCACACAAAACCGGAGTTCTGGAGTGGCACCGGGCGCCGCAGCCTTTGGGACCAAGACCACTGGGCTGGCCCAAGGACTGTGGGAGGGCTCAATCACCCCTAACGCCAACATCTTAGAGACCTCCTCCTTGATGCTGGCTCTGACCCGGTCAGTCAACCTGTAAATCTTGTGCTTCACAGGATGGCTGTCACCGGTGTCCACGTCATGGGTACACCAGTGAGTAACACCGGGGGTCAGAGAGAACAGTGGGGCGAACTGTCCCAACAACTGGCGACAGTCCCCCTGCTGCTCCTGAGTCAGAGTAGGGGAGAGGATCACACCCTCTACTGACCCATCATGCTCCTTGGTAGACAGGAGGTCAGGGAGAGGCTCGCTCTCCTCTTCCACCCCATCATCCGTCGCCAAGAGCATACTCACTTCGGACCTCTCGAAGTGGGGCTTGAGGCGGTTCACGTGAAGGACCCTCAAAGGGTTCCTTGGAGCCTGCAAATCCACCAGGTAGGTGACGTCACTTTTGCGCTCCTTTACCTCATATGGCCCAGTCCACTTGTCCTGCAAGGCACAAGGTGCCACTGGGGCCATAACCCACACTTTCTGCCCAGGTTGAAATTCGACCAGAGTGGCGTTCTGGTCATACCATCTCTTCATTTCTTCCTGGCTGGCTTCTAGGTTCGCCTGAGCGAGTTTCCTGAAGCGGGCAGTTTGGTTTCGAAAGGCCAGCATGTAGCTAAATACATCCTGGGGAGTTTTCCTGGGAGCTGCCTCCCAGCCTTCCTTTACCAAACTCAGAGGTCCTCTGACAGGGTGGCCATACAGGAGCTCAAAGGGGCTGTACCCAAGAGACTTCTGAGGCACCTCCCTGTACGCGAAGAGTAGGCATGGCAAGAGGACGTCCCACTTACGCCTCATGGGTTCTGTTAGACCCTTGATCATGCCTTTCAAGGTCTGGTTGAATCTCTCCACCAGACCGTTTCCTTGTGGGTGGTAAGGAGTGGTGAACTTGTAGGTTACACCACACTCCTTCCACAGGGATGTCATATACTTCGATATGAAATTGGTCCCCCTATCGGAAACCACCTCTCTGGGGAATCCCACACGGGAAAAGATCCCCATTAACGCCCGGCCCACCACTGGCGCCGTCGTTGTCCTGAGAGGGATTGCCTCCGGGTACCGGGTGGCATGGTCCACCAAGACCAGGATGTACCTGTTGCCCATGGCTGTCTTGGGATCCAGTGGCCCCACAATATCCATCCCTACCCTTTCAAAGGGTGTTCCCACAACAGGGAAAGGTTGGAGAGGAGCTTTGACCTTCCTCCCACTCTTACCACTTGCCTGGCAAGTTTGGCAAGACCTACAGTGTGCATCTGACTGCCTTCGCATTTGGGGCCAAAAGAAGTGGGTGACAAGCCTGTCAAAGGTCTTGTCCTGCCCCAAATGTCCTGCCAAAGGCACGTCATGAGCCAGACCCAGTAGGAAGGTCCTGAAGCGCTGGGGTACCACCAGCACACGGGCTGACCCAGGCTCAGCAACCTTAGGCTCACTGTATAGGAGACCGCTCTCCCAGTAGATCAGATGTGACCCGGACTGATTACCAGCTGCCTGGTCTGCAGCCTGCCGCCGCAGACCCTCCAGAGTAGGGCACTCGTTCTGCTCCCTGCAGAACTCCTCACTGGTGGGACCCCCTTCTTGCTGCCAATGGGTCAGCTCAGAGATGTCTCCCAGTTCGGCTACTTGCTCCCCTGTAGGCACCGGGCGTCCCCCTCGAGGTCCGCCTCCTCCCGGTCCGTGGGAACTTCGGGGGCCGGTTTCCCGCGCCCCTGCCCTTTCTCTTGGCAGGGACTTGGGCCACTGTTTCAGGCTCCAAGTCCTCTTGATCACCCTTTCTGGCTGCCATTGACCGAGTAGACACGCATGCCCACTCTGGCAACCCAAGCATCTCCAAGTGAGACCTGAGCTCAACCTCCTTCCATGAGGACTGCTCCAGGTCGTTTCCTAGCAGACAATCTACAGGCATGGTAGGGCTCACAACCACCCTCAAGGGACCTGAGACCCCCCCATTCAAAGGGAACCTGCGCCACCATACATTGGCGCTCTGAGTTGTCGACAGCAACTACTTGGTGGAATGCTCCTGGGACTACTTGCTTCTCAGACACCAGGTGACACCGGACTGAGGTCACACTGGCTCCAGTATCTCTGAGAGCCTCTACCCTGTTCCCATTAATGGTCACCCAGGTGCTATATTTCTTTGTGTTAGGGGGCACCTGGTTTCCTGGGACCATCTCACTGTCCCCGAGTGAGACAAGGGTCATTTCTGCGGGATCCCGACCCTCCTGTGGGCACCCCTCCTCCCCAAGCGCTACACTAGCCAACACTTTGGACTGTCCACCGGTGGGTGGCTGTGTCCCCTTCGGGCACTTGGGGTCCCCCTTAAAGTGACCTACCTGGTCACATGCATAACACTTGCGGGGGCCGGTCTCAACAGGCTTCCCTGTAGAGACCCCTTTCTTCTTATCACCGGGGGCTGGGAACCTTTACCCTGGGTACTAGTTTGGGGCCCTTTAGAGAACTCCTGTGCTTTACCTTTGTCCCCCCCACCTTTCTGCTGGGGACCCTGCACACCTTTGGCTGAGTCTCCCCCAAACGCTTTCTTGTGGACCCTGGTACTCACCCAGCGGTCCGCTTCCATAGCAAGCTTCCTGGGGTCAGTTAGCTTACTATCAACTAGGTGCTGGCGCAGATCTGCAAAACATAGACTAGACAAGTGCTCCCATGCAATCAAGTTGTAGAGCCCCTGAAAATCTGTTACACTACTGCCCTTCACCCAACCATCCAGAGACCTGCAGAACACATCCACACATTCCAACCAAGTGTTGGCATCAGACTTCTTACTGGACCTGAACTGATCCCTGTACTTTTCAGGAGTAAGACCATACTTCGTGAGAAGGGCATCCTTCATGTCAGCATAGGTGAGGTGATACCCCTTACCCTAAGCTATCAGAGCATCCCTTGCTTCTTCCGGGAAAAGTGGCCACAATCCTGCTCCCCAATTCTCCTCAGGGACCCCATTCATGTGTATGGCTGCCTCATAACCCTGAAACCACCTTTGTATGTCATCCCCCTTCTTGAACTCCTTGCCTACGTTCTTGGGAATGTGCACAATCCTGTCTGCCTTTCTGGACGAATTGCTGCCACCATCTGAGCCTGACTTACTCCTAAGTTCTAGCTCCTTCAGTTCTCTCTCATGCTCTAAGAGCATCTTCCTCTCCTCTATGGCCAATCTCTTCTCCTCCCGCTCACTCTCCAGTCTGAGCTTCTGCAGCTCAAACTGCCTTGCCTCCCGCCTGTCCTCCAGCTCCTCTGGGGACAGACTGCTGCTGCCTGACCTGGCGGGTTCCCCCCTACCCAAAAGCACATCCACCCTGGAAATAGGCTCCTCCACCTCCTCACTGAGATCACCAGGCTGCCCATTGGCATGTCTGGCTGCTACCCAGGCCCTCAGCGCCTTCTGTAGCTCCTCCTTCCTTGTGAGGCCTTTAATTTGGACTTTCAAGTTTTTACAAATCGCTCGTAACTCCTTTACGGCGTAGGATTCCAACCTGTCCTCCTCAAAGATAACTTCCAGAGATGCAACGGATGAGGCAATTGATTCAGGCATGACAAAAGTCGTGAGTTGAAAACTGGCAAGATCAAAAATAGGCCAAAAGAAAAAGAACCAGTATGTGGTACGTAATGGTCTGCGATATAGTAGTAGTGCACACCAATCACTGTAAGTCAAGTGCAAACACAAGTCCTATCCTCACCGCTGACAACCAATGTTAGAAATGGGATCTCTAGTTGGCAAGGGCTTGCACCTTTGTCCAAGTAGGGACCCTTCTTCCTAGTCAGGGTAAGGGTTGTTACACTCGTGAAGTAACCCCTGCTCACCCTCGTGGTAGCTTGGCACGAGCAGTCAGGCTTAATTCAGAGGCAGTGTGTAAAGCATTTGCACATAACCAACAGTAATACAGTGTAAGCACTACAAACGGACACCACACCAGTTTAGAAAAATAACCAATATTTTATATACTCAAGACAAGACCAATTACGACAAAAATCCACAATACTATACTTTACGAATGAATACTTGATACGTTAACTTCTTCTTTGCAGGAATAGCACAAAAGCAAAGTTCGTACGAGTCGGTAGCTCCGTCCGAGCCTACCGTGATGCTGAAAACCACCGAGTCTAACAGTTCCAGCCGACCGCGTCGATACGGGCCAGCAGAGTCATGAACAGACTCGGTTACAGTACCTTTCTCGTTGTGGCTGGTACGGAGTGTACGAGCCGGTCGGCGTTCGTCGCGGTTGCGGTGCAAGACGGAGCGAGGCAGGGTGCGGTGTCCCTCGATGCGGTGCAGGCAGCGGCTCGATGAGCGTCGTGCAGACGGAGTCGGTGAGTCCAAGGCGTGCGATGCAGGGTGAGACGATGCTCGATGCGGTGCTGACAGGTTGCGATGCAGGCGACTTAGCCGGAGTGCGGGAGCTGGCGTCGGACAGCGGTGCGAGTCGGAGCGGTGCGCCGCAGACGTGCGAGCGGTGCCCCAAATGCGGTGCGGTCTCGACTCTTGAGCCAGTTGCAGCGACAGGGTCGGTCTGGTCCGGCTGGCCCAGTGAAGCGATGCGATGCGAACTGCGGTGCCCACAGGTCACGGTGCAAGCAGCGGCTCGATGTTGGCGGCGTCGGACGTCGCCCACGGTGAGACCAGGGTTGCGATGCGAAGCGGGGCGATGCGGTCTGCGGTGCAAACAGGTCACCGGCCAGGGATGGATTCGGTTGACGGAGTCGGTTGCAGTTCTCTTCCTCTGTGGCGACTGAAACAGCGTTCCAGAAGCGGTACCCAGAGGCTTGTGAAGTCTTTGCAGTCCCTGAGACTTCTTAACAGGAGGCCAGCTCGGTTCCTGGCCCTTGGAGATACTCAGCACAAGTTTGAAGAAAGTTCAGTCCAGTCCTTTCACTGCCCAAGACAGAAGCAGCAACTGCAGGCCAACCCAACAAAGCAACAACACAGCAACGGGGCAGTACTCCTCCTGGCAGCTCTTCCAGCTCTTCGTCTTGGCAGGTTCCTTGATTCCAGCGAGATCTAAATTCATGGGGTCAGGGCCCCAATATTTATATCCCAAATTCCTTTGTTCTCTGAAGGCAGAGAGGCCTTTGCCTAGTCCAAACCAGTTCTGGAGCACTTTGTTGACAAGTCTCCGTCCCTTCTTTCAGTGAGTAGGCCAGGGACATCAGACGCACCACAGGAGGTGGAGCCAGCATTGTGGAGGGAAGGCACTGTCCTATTCAGGGCCCAGGTGCGACCCCTCCCACCCATCTACAGGTCGATCTGGCTATTCAGCCCTGCGCTGACTCACCCTGTCTCCCGGCATCCCCCAGCCCCTGTCACTCACATTCCAGACAAGGAATACACAACCTCGCAGAGGCAGGCTTGGATGGTTAGACAAGAAAATACCCACTTTCTAAAAGTGGTATTTTCAAACACAGAATGTTAAAACCAACTTCACTAAAAGCTGCATTTTATCATTCTGAGTCCAGGCATACTAAACTCGAATTTCTACCATGTTCCCGGGGTCAGTTAGGATTATAAGCTGTAATAATCAAAACTGCCCGTTCTGGCCTAGGGGGAACAGGTAGCCTTGCAATAGTGAAGAACGAACTAGGCTGTAATTCACTATCAGGACATGCCGCACACACCCGGGCATGTCCTACCTTTCGCATACACCGCACCCTGCCCACAGGGGTACCTTCGGCCTACCTTAGGGGTGACTAACATGTAGCAAAAGGGAAGGTTTAGGGACTTGCAAGCGTGTGCACTTGCCAAGTCGACATGGCAGCCCCAGGCTGCGCACAGGCTCTGCGATGGCAGGCCCGAGTTACACTTTACGGGCTGTTTGCGTGGGTGGCACAATCCAGTGCTGCAGCCCACCAACAGCATTTGGTCTATAGGCCCTGGCACTCGCAGTGCACTTTACAAGGGACTGACACATAAACCAAATAGGCCAATCATGGAAACACCAATCCATAACACATTTTATACAGGAGCACTTGCACTTTCCCACTGGACCGCAGTGAGGAAAGTGCGCAGAATCATCACACCAGCAAAAACAGAGTCAAAACCGGGAGGTCAGAAAGCAAAAAGTCAGGGGAAACACGCCAAAAGATGCCAAGTCTAACAGTTACCTATACTGATGTGTTATGTTATGTGTATTTGTAAAGTGAACTATCATCTGCGAGGGTATCCTTGTATTGAACAGGTGTGTGTTCCTAGCCCTACCTATGGTAGGTTGGTTAACTGAAAAGCCAGTTCTACAGCTTCGTGCAGAATTAAAGCGAGGAGGAGGCCGTGCCCCACTTTAGAAGATTAGAAAAAAAAATTACAAATGCAAAATCAATAAACTTCGGATCCCCGATTGCGAAGCTTTACTATTTACACTTTCCTTCACTCCTAAATTTACGTTTTCTGGGGCTCTGATCTATCGTCCTCCTGGGCACCCCGGTAGGTGGTGCACTGCCCACCCTGACTTATTGGCCCCCCATATTTTGCATACTGCCAATTTTACTCTATTTGGAGATATTAATCTCCATCTTGAGGACCCAAATAACCCGAATTCATCCTTTATTGAAGATTTGAGTATTCTCTATTTGTCACAATTAAATTCATCACCTACTCATGCAGCGGGGCACCTTTTGGACCCTATTTTTAAATATAAAGGACCTGATGATAGACCCCCCCCCCTTCAGCTCTGCTGTTCTGACCACTTCGCTGTTCCGTTTAAGACTAGGGTCTCTTCCATTTCTCCCACAGCGCGGCCTGATCTGAAATCAAAAGTCCGGAACTGGTCCAAACTTAACCTCCCAGCACTAAATGAGCAACTACTTAGCATGAAGCCCATTTTCTTACAACAGCCCGATTTGAACCAAACTTTAATTAATCACTGGCTCAATGAGGCCATTGATATCATCCTACCAACAACCTTTAAATACATGGGCAGAACTCATTTACCGGCTCCCTGGTACACTCAGATTAGAAAGGAAAAGATGTAAAGCGTTAGAAAGCCACTGGAGGAAGCTGTAGGATGATGAGGCCAAGTCTGAAACATAGGGAGGCATTAAAAGATTATCAAGCTCTCTGTAAGTTTGCTCGCGCTACGTACTATACAGAAAAATTACCAATGCCCAACACTGTCAGAAGACACTTTTTAAGGTGGTGAAAGAATTATCAGATGCTAGTAACATCTTGCCTATGCCCCCTCTTTCACAAAGCCAGTGTGATGACTTAGCTAGTTTTTTCACTCAAAAAGTGGACAAGATTTACCCACAACTGGTTAAGAATCTGTGAATACAGATCCCAACTCAAACATGGACACCTCCGATATGCTTCTAGCAGAGGCTACTCACCTGGCAAACAAGACTGAGGCTGCCGTTAAAATCAGTGCATGGTCTCCTCTGGATCTTGCATCTCTCCTGACTGCCTTACCATCTATTAAGTCAGGTTCTCAGCTGGATCCTCTTCCCCCAGTTAAGCTCAGATGATTGGATACATCTGTCTTAACTGTGATTCTGGAGCTCCTTAATTCTTCATTAAGGGATGGGATTGTGCCTCGGAGGTGGAAGCATGCTTTGTTGGTTTTTCGCCCTCTCTCCCTCTTACCAGTCTTTTCCAAAATCCTGGAAAAGCATGTCGACGCCCAGCTCACTGCATTCGTTGAGACCTATCTTTTTCTTCATCCCTCGCAGTCTGGCTTCAGGGCTGCGCCCAGCACTGAGTCTTCCCTTCTTGGCGCGACAGTACATCTTAGACAACACCTGGACACAGGAGGTACTGCTGCGCTTATTCTGCTGGGTTTGAGGGCGGCGTTCGACACAGTGTCTCATACTATCCTGGCTGGCAGACTAGAGTCTTTAGTCCTTGAAAGTTCTGCCTTGAGTTGGCTTGTTTCTTTCCTAAGAGACGGTACTTTCCAGGTCTTTTCGGCTCATGTGAGATCCAAGTAGGGTGACCAGAATTTTAAAGCCAAAATCCGGGACATTTCCCAAAAATAGAAGAAGGACTACAATTTTACTTCCACCCAGAGCACAGAATGACAGCGCTCCTTAGCAGAGAACGACATAAGCGGAAGTAAGAACATACATAAAATGACATTTTTAAAGCCAGTAGCATGCCTGTTAATTAAATTGCTTTCTTACAACAGCTGCTAACTATTCCTGCTTTGCAAAACGTAAAAAGATACCTCCCACTCTTTTCTACCGATCCCCTCTAAAAACCGGGACATGAGCTTAATTTCCTGAAATCTGCCGGGACAGCTGGCGAAAAACAGGGACTGTCCGGGCAAATCCGGGACGCCTGGTCACCCTAGATCAGAGGGCTTCAATCTGTGGGGCGCGACCCCCAGGGGGGCCTTGGAGTCCTGGAAAGGGGGTCGCGCATTCCCCACCTTCACTTGTCCCTGCAATCCAAAAGGTTTGCTTTCCTTTTGGAAAAAGACAGCTGTCCTGGTAGGGCTAATTTAGATCCTTATCAGCTGCTTGCCTGAATAAAATGCAAACCAGTTCATCTGCAAGTGTAAAGGATGAGCAGTTCTGGCTGTAATTGATCAAATAACTCCAAGGTTTGTGATGACAAAAGAACAAATCTTTGAGTGGAAGTGCAAAGAGTTAACAATTGGGCTGGGAAGTGCTTGCTTTTAATTTTACTGCATTTACTCAGCCCTTAGTACCCAATAAGGGGCCGTTATGTAAAAAAAAAAAAAAAAATTGCATTACATACGCTCTAGTATTACTAAAATCTACATTTTGGAAGCACCATTTTATAGTAAAACTACTTGCACATTTTGCAGCATTCTATTTTACACTGTGTGTAATGCAAGTATAAAATAATGACTTGCATATTTACAGTGCTTTCTGTCACGGACTGGGACCTCGTTGCACTAAAAATACACATCACTATTATCCACTGCACCAATCCAGATTTAATTCTGTGGCTCTTTGGTTACACACAGACCTCTGCAGTGCATTAACTAATAGAAGTTTCATTATGTACTGCAGTGCATTTCCCACTGAGTAACAACTTTTTAAATTTATTTTTCATTTACGCTGTCCATTATTTTATATGTAGATAGCTGATGGTGAAATACCTGAAAACCTACAGAATATTTTGGTGCTTATTTATGAGAGGCTTGCATCGCCAGAGCATCACTTTTTTGACGCTCCGGTGGCGCAAGCGTCTCAACCATACCTATGAGGCGGTGCAAAGTCACCCTGCATGGCTTTGAATGGCCTCATAGATATGGAGTAAGACATAGCAGCGCAAGCCACTGCGTTGCCTTATTCTGCATCAAGGAGGTGTTCCGTGGGCTTTGCGTGGGGTCCCCATGCAACACCCATTGATTTTGATGCTGCCCCATATTTACAAAATCAGGTAAACCTGGGGCAGCTCAAAAACGGACGCCTCCCCACTGGAGGCGTAACGAGGAGAAATGTTTTCTTTTCTCCTCGTTTTTCCTTCTTTCCGTGTGCACTGCATACGGCAGCTCACATAGAAAGAGGAAAACGTCTCTCGGGATTGTTTTTGTGAAGAAAGGTGCCCCTTCCTGTACAGAAACGACCCTGCCTATGTTGGTGCTAGGCAGCGATTTGTGCGCCAACGCAAGGGAAAAGGATAAGAATGCACTGTATTTCATAAATATGGTTAATTCCTGCCCTTTCACATTGGCATAGGGCAGCGCCGCAAGAAGACTTGCGGCACTACCCTACGCCAATTCCTCATAAATGAGGCCCTTTGTTTTTAGCTACACCTTTAAACTACACCCCCACGCTCACTGACCTTTGGTTTGCTAAACACTGTTTAATATTATTTCCCCACCGTAAACATTATTTGCTGTGGGAATTGGGGGCTTTTATGGTTGTCGATGATGAGTACCACGTTATAGAAATTTTTGTCAGAAGG
Source organism: Calotriton arnoldi (assembly GCA_963921515.1). Classification (NCBI taxonomy): domain Eukaryota; kingdom Metazoa; phylum Chordata; class Amphibia; order Caudata; family Salamandridae; genus Calotriton; species Calotriton arnoldi. The sequence goes on from CAWUFW010000230.1 coordinate 2,095,429, forward strand.
GGGTCCTTACGTCTAAAAAAGTTTGACAAGGGGGTCTCGGCATCAAAAAGTTTGAAGACCTCTGCCCTAGATCCAAGCCACAAACTCTGACTTCTGGTGTTCCACAGAGTTCCATTTTGAGCCCCTTGCTTTTTAACATCTATGTCCACTCATTGGCGGACTTAATAGAGAATTGCGGGCTTATCCTTCTTTCATACGCCGATGAGACACAGATTGTTTTTTCTTTATCATCGGCTCAGAACCATGACCCATCTTTACTGAACCTGGGCCTGAGGAAAATGTCCTCATGGATGAATAAAAACTCACTCATCTCAATGGTGACAAGACTGAGGTCACAGTCCTGGGTAACAATGCCTCCCTTTGGGGCCTGAGACACTGGCCGGAATCCTTGGGGACTCCGCCCACCCCGTCTACTAAGGTTAGAAATCTGGGCTTTCATATCGACTATAAACTTTCTTTGAAACCACAGATGACTAGGGTTACTGCCACCTGTTTTTCAGTCCTTAAAATGGCTGAAAAGTATTCTTTGGTTAATTCCCCTAGCGGCTCAAAGGACTGTAATTCAGGCTCTAGTCATATCCAGATTGGATTACGGCAATGTGCTGTACCTGGGTGTGGATAAGACTTCGATCCACTGCTTGCAGATCGCTCAAAATGTTGCTGCCAGGCTGCTTTTTTGAATAATGAAATATGCTTCAGTTTCCCATCTGTTTCAGGAACTGCACTGGCTCAAGGTCTCTGAACGCATTGAGTTTAAGGCACTGTGGTATATGTTCAAGGCCAAACATGGCTTAGCTACTCGATACATTCAGGAACTGGTAGTTCCTTATTAGCCTGTTCGATCTTAGAGATCCTCTAGTCATGCTTTGTTTTCAGTGCCAAGGTTCCTTTTCATCCCCATGAAGGGCCGCTCTTTTGCCTACCTTGGTCCAAAATTGTAAAATTCTCTGCCTGCCGATCTTAGAAACTGCAATTCATTACTAGTCTTTCACAAAAATTTGAAGACTTGGCTATTCTAGATCCTTATCCTGGGACAACCTATCTGCATCTATCCTGTGCCGGGAAACCCCTCGGGGTAGCTGTGCGCATTACAAATTTTCAAATAATAATTAGAAGCGATGTAAGAGAACGTATGTCCTCCTGATCTGCTTCTGTATATGCATGTGATGCGTGCAAGAAGGAGTCCTGCGGCACAGAGGTGTTTGGATGGTTGGTGGGAGTAATTGTAAACTTTCAAAATGTTTACCTGCAAAAGCACAAAGTGATAGTAAGGCTGACTACAACTTATACGGAGGTCTAGAGAAGCATTTTACATATCATTGTTCTTTACTCCAGTCAACCTCATCCAAGCTATGATTTGAAAAGGTAGGTCTTCCGACTTATTTGGAATGTTATGGTATCCGGAGCCGTTCTTAATTGTGGCGGAAGAACATTCCAGATGTTTGCTGAGGCGCTGGTGAATGACTACCTCAGAGATTGCATCGTTTGGAATTTTTGTGTTTCAGGCTGTGGTAGTCTAATCTTAGCTTGACAGTTTCATCTTTAAGAATCTTCACTGTCATTGCTTCTACACAACATAGACGAACCACCGTAAGCTATCAGGCAACATGGTCTTACTCATGGTCCAGCTGAAAACAGTAATGCCTGTCGGCACACAATGCTTGGAGGACTTCCATTTTTTTTGAGGTAACTCATTACACAACTTACTTTTGGATGCTGGGCTGAAGAATCATAACTAATTGGGCGAGCATGTATGCACTCCTCTACAGTTCTCAATGCTGACTCCACATCTACTGCTGTCTTACCCTTGATGCATTGGCAATACAGAGCTCTCTTGTCAAGGCTTTTAACTTAATTGCAGACAAAACTCTTGGGACTGGATAGGTGTGGTGTGCAGCGCTTTTCTAAACATGTTTGATGATGTTAATATATATTACAGGCCTTGATGAGTTTGTCCACATGACAAGAGAAATTTAGGCCTGAATCAAATGTCAGTTTATTGCTCTATTTTTGCAAAGGTGGCAGAATAATATATTACTGTGTGTGCAAAACTATCACATCCTCTGTTCTCAGATACTTAAATGGAAAGGGATTGTGTCCCTGTTGTATGTTAACAGCGGCTGCAGCTACAAGGTACAACTCTTCTGCAAGATAACCTTGCTCAAAGCTCTGTTCTCTGCACGGGGTACTGAATGTAACAAACTAATCCTTGCAAATACTTCATATGAACACGTCGTTCTCAGCCAAATGTTACAAATATCAAGCCAGAGGACCCACGTCAGCTCCATAGAAATGGGTTTATTGCGGAGGGTCCAGTGAAGCACCAGTTGCTGGGGACATGCTGACTATTTGGGACACTTAACTGAGGGCCCTCAGGTATGAGACAACAACGCAAGGATATTACATGGTTTGACAACAGGCAGCATAACAATATGATGCTGCAAGGTAACCGGGGGGGGGGGGGGCTAGGCAAAATGATTTAGGATGTGCGATGAACAATGTCTGGGGTCTCTATTTTAATCACTTTGATCATATTCATAACCGCTCAGCTAGCTAGTATAATGATTATAACCCTAAATCATATGATTTATATTAGATTAGCACATAATAAATGCTAGTTTGTGTGTGGAGGTATTCTAAGGTACAAAGAGGGGTCCTTTACGTTTACCTTGCAAGAGAAACAGCTTCCTTGATTTCTGCCACTCCCACACTCCGGTAACTATAGTTCAGAGGATTGGATGGGAAATACCTCTTTAAGATATTAAACCTGGTGCAACCTCCCCTCCTAAAAGAGAGGGTTTCATGATATGAAAAAGTAAAGCATGGAATAAAAAATCCTAAGAATTCGACCAATGACTACTCCTGAGTCAAGAATTGAGCCTCCAGGGAGAGCAGGCGTGTGGCTAATGAGAAGCATAGACAGCCGATATGCATTTCCCTCTTCACGAGTCTGCAAGGCTTCATAACATTTTAGGTCTCGCCTATACAGCGCATGATCTGTGCTGCCGTAGGCTTCCCTTCCTTCCTTGTGTTACCTCCGCCATGGAGCATGGACCAAGTACATGTATTCTTCCTCGTCCCTTTGCAGCACACTATTTTTATAAGAGATTCGGTACTATTTCTGGGCATGCAATGTGCTTTCCTACTTTTAATACTGGCATACAGCTTCTTATTTAGTTTGCTTTCACCCTATGTGCCATTGTAATCGATGCTTCACTAATGCTCTGTAATTACAGAACAAGGGTGACGGATACTTGCAAAAGATGCACTTTTTTTTATCGTGGCGTTTCTGGATTTCAAAAGATGGGCTTTTCCTTTACATTGGGTTTTCTTCACAATTAATCAATTCATGGCACTGCATTCATTTGCACCTCTCGGATGTTTTCCGGCTTCTGATTTATGTTGCTTTCACCCTATCTGCTATATTTAGCGATGTTTTAGTTACTTACACCCACAACTGTACTACTCTTTGCCACTACACTCTATTCCACTCAATGCCACTCTACAGCACTCTAAGTCACTTCACTCCTTACCACTCTATGCCACTCCACTCCATGCCACTCTATTTTACACAACTGAAATCTATGCCACTGGGCTGTATGCTGCTCCACTCGGAACCACTCTACTCGACTCTACTTTATTCTATGCCACTAACTTTTGGGAATTGGCTAAGCAAATAGCTCTTACATAGGTGAGATCTATTAGCTTTGCCAATGCTTGTTAAAACTAGATAACAGCTACTTTTTAAGGAGATGAATGAACCAAGAAACCAAGAAAGTGACTTTCAACTGGCTTTTGCTGTGCAGGGAGGTGACTATTTTTAAGAAACTCTGTGTAGTGTTCCGGTGAGTGGGCTGTGTGAGTGATAAGTTTCGGAAAGGTTTTTCCCCTCCTGGTGGGATGGTGTTTGCAACTTAAATTAGAAGTGAACACTTACTTTTGAGCTGGGGATGCATCTTATTAGACTGTTCTCATTCCATCTATTAAGTAGCCTCTGTAGAAGGCTTGCATCAAGGCAGTAACAGTCATCTAACTAGGAACTGATATTGGTCCCTACCAAGAGGGCAATCGATGCTGACAGAATCGGTTGTGTTTCCTTTAAACTGGATTTGTGGAAAAGGACACTTCATACTATTGCATGACATTATGACACTGTTTAGGAGTTTAGTCTGTAGGATTCCTTCAATTGGGCTAATGCGCCTCCCTCTCTGCCACTCTTCCCTGGTCATTTGTAGAAGCTAAATGAAATAAATAGCAAACAGGCAAGTGGCCCTCTCTTGTCTTTTACAAGCTACGAGCCTTGCCACAAGTCGTGAAGTTACCTCGCATCTTCTTGGATGTTTTGCAATTAATTAGCCTGCTGCCCAATAGTAGTTCATTCACTCACTAAGTTTTACAACGACTTTACAAAGTCTTAGGGCCTGAGTGTCCCTAGATATGATCTTGTTAGTCACGTATTGCCAGAGCTCAGCAGCAAGACTTCCAGGTCAAAAGATGTGTAAGTCAAGTTTTTCCCTTAGTGGAGAAATCACGTGGTCTCTGTTCAATCAAACACAATTCAAAGTACTCTGAATCACACTGAAAGTAACACCTAGCAATGCCCTTGAGCAATGCTTGGGAATAGAGACAGAGATGCCAGTAATTTTGCTCAATCAATGTGAATCTCTTGCAATGCAGACCCAACGGTGGATGCAGCACTGCGGTGGTCAGAACCTCCATGTGCAATGCTGTCCCACAATTGATAAACCTTGAGATAAGACACTTCGACCTCTTGAAAAGGAATACAATATGTCTCTGCTAAACAGAACTTCTTTGGTGCGAACTTACCCATCCCATGTCGCAGATAGCACAGAGAGGCGATTCTGTACATGATGATGCACTACACAAGCATCCCCCTTTAGAGATCCACGTACTATAATACAGTTGGAGCTTTTGTTTGGTTCTTTCCATTTCAAGCACACTTAAAAACTTAAACGAAAGAATGCTGAGCTTCTAGCTGTCATGGATTTTAGGATTCATGACACATTTGCAACAGAATTTAACAGTCCACCATCAGAAAATCAAACATAATACCTGAAAGGAAGTCTAGTAGACGAGAAAACCAGTGCCTTCAACAGCATGGCGTTTCACCGTTACCATCTTAAGTCACTCATTGGGCTCAATATCAATGTTCAAATGAAGACTGAACATCCTCAAGGTTCATCACCATTAGTGCACATCTGAACGTGAGCATGGACCACGAGCATTCACTGAACTCAAACAAGGTCTCCCACTGACAGCAGCGATAACCACCCTCTGCAGAAAATACCTAAATATATTTTACACTGCTAAATTATATTTATAACTTTTTGTCTACTGGCACAAGAAAACAACTTTTTTAATCGTGCAATGGCTATTAATATAAAAATATAATTATTTTTTGCTCCCTTACACAAATTGTTTTTTAAGCTAAAAAGGCATTCCTTAAATCATAACTGGAGTTAATATTATGCAAGGATTTCTATTTGTACAAGATGTACTGTTCAGCTGGAAAAAGATCATCTCAAAATAAAACTAATTATAAATGCAAAAATTAATTGGCTGTCTGATATGTGGATTTCTTCTCCCCCTGTTGCTTCTCTTCAGATCTCAACGTTGCCATGAATCCCGGGCTCTGCGATTTCTTTGTAAGGCTTTAATTTTAAATACATTCTTCAAACCAATGGGGTTCCTACGTCCCCCCAGAGCCATCCATATGAAATTCTAAATCTCACCATTGTCGCGTGTACATATATCTATACCCCTGTGTAACTCCAAATGTTACTCACGCTCATCATCTGTGTGCAGCTTTGCCTTTAGTTTCTCCATCTTTCGTTCATCGCGGAGTAGTGTGCGGTCCTTCTTTAGAGTTCCTGTTCCTTCCTCTTTCTTTTCCTCCATTGTCTCTTGGATTAGAGAGTATTCTTCATAATTTGTAATTCCTAAAATAAATAGCATGGGGAAAAGTGTTAACACTTCACCTACATCAACCCCATGGGAAAAGGGTGAACAATAAAAGGCGAAACAAATTGCAAATAAGGAGCAAATTATATAATGGGAGATGCAGGCGTGGATAAATTACGACAAATGTTTGTGAGGGGTTGGTAAACGGTGTCTAAACATGAAGAGCTGGCAGAAAAGTGAACAAAAACCTGCATTTGAAGACTACATTAGGTGATGTACCACTGTATGAATAGGTCAGTAACTATAGCACGCACACTTCCTTTAAGAACTCACTCAATCAGTTGCCAAATCTACATCAAAAGGAGTTTGTTAAATGCTTAGCAAGTGTCCTGTCACTTTCTAGAACAGACACCAGAGTTGAAATACCCCTTTTCTAGTCAAAGCATTCACTGGCTTAATAGAGCTTCTATACAATGACCTGACGAACAACAAAGGTCTTTTCATAGCTCAATCAGAAGCATGATCTGCATATATACTATTTCACATGCTAAGCCTTTCTTTGATGTACCTGTATTCCATTTAATATGTTTGTAACTATAATCTCTAATAAAACGTTTGAAGTTGTAACAAAAAAAAAAAAGAGATAAAGGGGTCACAAGAAACTCCTGAACAGAGGTAATCATGAGGATCTGACCATGCCTGCTAAATCAAAGATGGAAACAAGCTGAAGAATTATGTGGAAAACCTGCTGAACTAAAAGAAGCATGGGCTTAGGCACTAGGTCTTGCTTTGCTAATGCTTTGTGGTCACCACTATTGGTTTTGCCAGTGCTTGAATCTTTTGTTATTCACCCTGCATTAACAAAACAAATATGTGGGGAAAAGCCATGCTAAAAGTATGGAAAACATTGTTTTCTCTAATTTCGAAATGTCCACCTAGAAAGTCTATAAAGCATTGTTTTATATACATTCTGCAGTCTCAAGAGGGGCACACATTGTATGGTGCAAGGTGATGCATGCCATCATGTTGCTTGATGCAGTATCTGTCCAAACATCAGGCACTGGCAAAGCCAAATACAGAGGTGGGAGAGTGAGCAAAGACAATGGAAAGGGGGCATCAAACAGAGGGCAGCAGGGGAGCAATGGATAGCAGTGGGGTAGAATTAAATGAAAAATAGTGTAGTGGGGAGAAGTAGGAGACTGGGGGACCAACTGAATCCACTGACAAGTGATCGTGGAGGGCAGGGAGGGTCCAGGGCGGGTGCTGGGGGAGAGGAGGTTTCGCCTATGTAATGAATAAAGTGCTGTTTTCAACAATCATCTTCCCAGAGAAGGAAAGGACTCTCTCACAAATAACACAGGAGTGGAGAGGATGTGGTGCAGTGGTCAGAGCTGCTGACTCGAGAGCTGGGGATCCCGGTTTGAGTCTCGGCAGCGCCGCATCCTGTGATTCTTTGTAAATCATTTAATTGCTCCGTGTGATAAATTGTTATATAAATATGCTGCAAGAGTAAAAGGCATAACTTTATGACAATATAGTTGCACCAAAGCGGATGTTAACAGTATTTCGGAGGCAGGAAACTGATAAGAGAAGCAGACAAGGAACAAGCATTGGTAAATGCAGGAAAATATGCTACAGCCAATAGAAATGGAGGAAAGGTAAGTGGCATGCACGGAAACCAATGAGAAGCCAGGAAAGAGAGGAGGCAGGATGTAAGTCCCTTTTAAGTTTATAATAAAAACAATAGATTTCTCAAGCACGGTGCAAGCGCTGTGCAGGCGAAACCTAGAAAGTAGGTCTCTCTGCATTAAGCAGTGGAAGGATTTAAATCAACCACTCAAAAAGGAAGGTAAAAATGCTACGCTGCAGGGGAGGGACAACAGAAGAAGAGGAAGGAAAACCATCAAAAAAGCAAGGACATGATTGACAAGAAAGCCAACCAATAATATGCAATGGGCTGGCCCAAGACAAGCATTGGTACAGTCCACAACTGTGAACAGAGCAGCTGACTATAGGCGAGGCCAAAAAAACAAATAACAATAGAAAAGAATGCTGTAAACCAAATAAGAGACAGCACAAACAAATAGTGGTCATTGAGAAGTGTCATAACTTCAGCCATATGCTCAAAGGTTTCAACGGATCACAAATCTATGGTAACTGACAAACTAATGACTTCATTACCTGCAGGGCCAAAGGAAAGCGCTGCAAACAAGTAGCTCCTGCAGGGCTACCTCACGCACAAGACTACAATGAAGCAACCTCCAGACTGACTCCTTTTAATGCCTCCTAGATCAGCAACGAGGACCTCTGAGAGACATGGATGTCCTGGGTTAGTTTCAGTCGTATGACCCAGAACTACTACCAAGCCTCAACAAAATGTTTTTCAACTAAAGCCTCTAACCCAGAAGCCTATTTTCACACCCATAAAAATCGCATGCTTATGATGGGGAGAGGTGGGGAAATATGTGTGTAAATCGGGCTATTTCATTCTGATGCTTCACTATCATACTGTCAGATCACAGGAGCTAAGCAGAGACAGACCTTGTAAGCAACAGGACAGGAGGCTGGAGCTTTAAGTAAGTGCCAAGGGCACAGAAAACACCGCACTAATGTCGAGGCGAAATTTGTTTCTAATCACAGGTTGTCAAACGTTTCTAATTTCAGCTCAAATTTTCTACTAGTTGGTGGAGGCGTAAATTGCTCTAGGTAAAGAAAAGATGATTCAGGTCGATAAATGTTAGAAAAGAAACCCAGATTTGGAACTCATAAAATTTGAACATTTAAATTGAAGTGGACTATGAGACTGCAAGGAAATAAAAGCACAAGCCCAGATACAGATGAATCCACAATCAAGGATTTATACAACAAAACGCCTATTGCTTTATAGTAGTAGTAGTAATGATCTTTATTCGGTAACCAAGTACCATCAAAGTGCACATATATAAAAACATTACAAAAGGTATATCATAGAACCATTTCATCACGTCATAGCACAATTCATTAAGAACAACACTAATCATCTACTTTAGCCATTACTAATGTGCAAAATGGGAGCAAGAATCAGGCAAAACTGTGTGCAAATCAAGCAATAAAAACATCGAAAATACATAAAAACTATCTTCCAGCTGTATGTATAAAAACAATATAAAGATAAAAATAGTCATTAAAAGAATTTTGATCTAGTCATTTATAGGCACAGTCAATAGTCTACCACGTTTATGCCATACCGCCAGTAAAAATTTGCTCGTAGCAATAGCTTTTACTGGAGTGGTGTCACTCCTTAATATTCTGAGGGCCACTATGTATTTTGTTAATTTCAGATTTTGGCATAAAGGAATAATCCCTTTTCCGGCGTGGGCCATGGTAACTCGGACAGAAGAATAATATGTGAGCCTCACCTTAATATGCCAGGCCACATGCCGTACAAGTGTTAATACCAGGGGCCTTGTGCCATTGACTCTTTACTGATCTCAAGGGAAGGATGCCAAATCGAAAAGGGATATAGAGACTTTTGGCTAGAGGGAAAGAAATAAAATCTGAAAAATCCTCGTAACGAGAAAACAGCTTTATGTCTAAAAATGTGTTTGTTAATTTACCAACTGAATAATTATTTAAATGGATATCTTGAATGCAAGTCCAATAACTAGATTTTATGATGTTAAGGTCCGTCTTACACATTCTTTCTGGGTTAATCCATAACCTTGTCAATCCCAACTTGTTAAACCAGTCGGAGACAAATTTAACCCAGAGTATTGACTTGACACCCCTTATGCTCAACAATTCAACAAGGCAATCTCTATTGCTTTATACTCTGATGCTCTGCCAATGCTCAGATGGGAGTGCACATCCCAAGGTCAAGGTCACATACTAACAGGCATATTCTAAAAACATATTAGACCACAATAGATATGTTGCTTTGCACAGAAATCAGCTATACTTTGTGGTGAGTGGTACCGTCAGTGAGATGGTGGAAATTCAGCTGACAATGGGATGGAAGTGATATCTTGTTAAGTAGTGGAAAACAAAAATTGGCATAGCCAACTGGCCTGATGTTGACTGCCAGCCTTTTTACGTTGTCAAAGCTTGCTTTGGTCTGTCATGGTTTTTGTAAAACTTTATTGTTAGGAGGGTAGCTGGACCATTGCCAAAATAAACAAGCATTGGCAAACCCAATAGGTCTCGCCTATGCAAGAGCTATTGGCTTTGCCAATGTGTTTTAGCCATGTTGTACACCAGCAAAGTTGCTGTGCAGTATGGCTAAACGTTAGAGGCATAGAGGAGAGTCGCGTGGAGTGTCAGAGTAGAATGGTGAAGAGTGGAGTGAAATATTGTGGAGTGGGATAGAGTGTCATGTATCGCAGTGGTATAGTGTGGAGTCGCGTAGAGTGGCACACACTGGAGTGGCGTAGAGTGGACTGGTGTAGAATGCATTGGCATAGAGTGTTGCAGAGTATAGTGGCATAGAGTGCGGTGGCATTGAGTGATTGGCATTGAAATCACCTGCATACAATGCAGCGTTGTAGAATGCAGCGGCGTAGATTAGAGTGGACAAAGCAAACACAAGGAGATGATGGACAGAGCGCTGAAACTTTTCAGACACTCACCCCCAGTCACAGATCTGGGTTGAATCCATAATCGTTCTTTACCTCAGTTCAGACCCAGCTATATGCAAATCAGTCTTGTGATTCATGGGAACAGCCCAGCCCGAACTGCCAAGCCAGGTCTTCCCTGAACCGGAAACAAGCATCCTGGGACCCGTTTCGGGGTAACACCCCTCATCAGCCAGGCTAGCTTGAATCCAGTGGCAAAGTGAGGCAGACAACCTTAGAAAGTGGTAGCTGTGGAGAGTAGCCTTCAGACTTAGTCCAGGAGTGTAAAGCAGCTTGTTTTGGCAGAATGCAATCTTATAGTACAGATTAAGTGAAAAAGAACCACACAAGGTATTTATAAAAATATGTATTTATTATATAATACTCTCTAACACATTTAGATATCTCCTACCCGGAGATAAACACAATGGACACAATACTTTGCAAAGGAATACAGTACATAGCACAGAATACACAGGGGGGGGACTAAACCGTATACTAAGAAAGTGGTATACGAACCACGACTCGGGTCAAGACAATGTCGAGAGGACTTAGAAGTGCTGAGGACCCAAGGAACCACCCAAGGTGAGTGACCAGGAACCCCATGGAGAGCGTGTGCAGTATGGGAACACTCCATACAACTCTACGTATAAGTCGCGGTTGGACATTTAAAGATTTAGGACCCTTCCCAGTGGACCCTGAAGAAACCCCGTGGAAGACAGAAGGTTGGAGAGCCACCCCACCCGTGTACACCCTAGTACCCTCGTTACCTACACCAGGGAAGCCGGATGCATAGGTGTGAAGTGGTGTCAGAAACCGCCGTCGAACCCAATGGAGGACTTCAGGAAAGTGCCACTGCTATCGAAGGAGAAAGTGTCCGGTGGAATCCAAAGGTGGATTCTAGTTGAGAGGTACCAGCAAGCAGAGGGAACAGAGTCTATGCCACTCAGGAGTGACCAGATCATCTGGAGGACGAATGCCCACCAATGTCGGGCATTGCAGGAGAGTTGACGAGGACCTTGACTCTGCAGCTGTGAGGACCAGGCGACACTGAGAATCCATGCACGAGCGGTCCCACGTCAGTTGTCGAGTGCTGAGGGGTCGGTGTCCGGCGGGAGCACCAATGAGCCTTGGCAAATGCAACCAACGCAGAAGTCGAAGAAGGTGCAACGTCGTGACCAGCAAGGTCCAGGGGACTCACCACAAGCAGGGGAGTCAGGGCAGGCCTCGAGTAATCAGGGGAGCCCAAAAGAAACAAAGGTGACCCTCAAATGGACCCACAGGCCGGAGGCACTGGAGTCGCGAGAGGACCTCAAGCAGCTCACCAAAAGATGCAGGACACGATGCACAGCGATGCGGTGTGGCCGAAGATTCTGGACACTGGAGGTGCTGGAGGTTGGGCTACTTGGAGACCGAAGGTCTTCTTGGATGGAAGCCAACAAGCCTTTGCAACTGAAAGTTGACGCGGTGCACAGGGGTTCAGTTATTACAAACCCCACTAGGGATATTGGCCTAAAACTCGGTGAGAGGGAAGGGCAGGCCTCCGGAGCTGTGGAGAACCACCACCTTTGTTGCAGAACCTTTCGGAGTCCGGAGAAGCTCAGGATCAGCAGACTGGTCGACTTAGTTGTGGTGCCTGCGAATGCAGGGAAGTGACTCATTCACTTCAAGGGAGATTCTTTAAGGTGTTTTTGATGCCCACAGGCCTTGGAAGGTTCCTGTATGGTGCACAGGCACAGACGATGCAGCAGACTGGAAGGAAGACGAAGTCGAGCCCAAATGAAGCCCAGCTAAGTCCAGAGTGCCCACTCGGTAGAAGAAGAAGGGGTGTCCGATTTACATCTTGTCCCACGACGAATCTTGGGACCCACCCACAGGTAAGCCCTTAAGTACCCTCAGGAAAGGGTTGGGACGATTCAGGGGACCCTCCCAGGGGAGGATCTGGACAGTGGGGAGGTTACTCCCATGTCCTTTGTCGAGTTTCACGCCAGAGCGGGAGCCAACGGCTCCCAGGGCTGGTTTGAACTGGACAATGCAAGGAGGCACCAAATGTGCCCCTCATGCAGACTTGGTGGCGCTGGCAAGCGCACCCACCCGGTCCCAATACACTAAATCCTGTCTGGGAGGTGGTCACACCTCCCTGTAACAGTATGCCTATTGTTCTGCCTTTCCCTGCTCGAGCTTGGCTCAGCAGCAGGAGGGCAGAATCGTGTCTCTGGTCTGCAGCAACCATTTTGTGCTGTCTGGGTCTAGAAGGCTGGCACCGGGAACACTGAGAGCCTAACGGAGGGCTCTTCCAGTTCTCGGAATCATACCTCTGGTATGATTTGAACATGTTTGATACCAAACATGATAGGATTCGTTGCAGCCAGTTTCGAGATGGTCATCGCGTAATTACGCTGTGCCTCTCTATATGGTATATGGCTGCTTCACTTACAACCAGGGATAATGGACTATGTTGGCCGTAGGGGAATCCTGCTCATGCAGGGGCACCCTCCCACTTAGAACTAAGCAACCTGCCTTCAGGATTGCAAAGGCCTGCTACAGGGGTGACATAGCTTTTAAGCGCAGTGACCCTAGCTATAGAAAACATATCTGTAGTAAGTGGTGCTAGCACCAGCTTACACAAGCTGCAATGGCAGGCCTGTAGTTCCATTTTGAATGGTCTCCCATGGGTGGCATAATGCATGCTTCAGCCCAGGGGGGACCTCTGGGGTACCTATGCCCTGGGTACCTTAGTACCATATACTAGGGACTTATAAGGGTACCCCAGTATCCAATGTGGGATGTACCCAAGTACTGAACATAACAATTTAAGAGAGAAAGCAGAGAGACTGGGGTCCTGATTAGCAGGATCCCAGTCAGACTAGTCAACAACAACTTGGCACCAGGCAAAAAGTGGGGGTAACCATGCAGAAGGATCCTACCTACCTTCCTACATAGACCCATCCATATCTCTGCCTCCTCCTTTTTATTGAGATGTGAAAAATCTATGTCGGTCACATGTCAACATATGTATATGGTTTTAATTCAACATGTTCTTGTTGGCGAGTGTTACCAGCATCCACAGCTCTATAAATGAAAAGAAGTTTCATGGCAGTACTGTTTAGAGCTCTCTCGGTACTGGGTCCTTTCCGCCTCCTATCTTAGATCCTTGCTTTAGAGTCCTTTCGTTTGAAAAGTATTTCTAGTTTAACTTTAAAAGATATATATATATAGCCAGCAAGATCGCAATTGGTCCTCGAGACTCTTTGAGACATACCACTATGGTGTCCAAGAAATGGTTGCAGTGCTCTTCAATGAATGTCACAAATTTTAGGTAGCACACACTTATGACGTAGCATACCAGGTTTTCAAGTCGCTGTTTAGGTACCAGCAGAAAAATGTAGAGGACACGGTATGACTTCTGAAAATAAAGTGCATCCCCAGAAAATCTATGGAAGGATGCTGTGCCTTGTACAAGGGGAGCTTCTTGCTTAAATCTGTTGCTAACAGATCGAATTTTGAAAAGCCCCACCTCCGAAAAAGCTGTTCTAACACATCCTGCGCCTATTCCCTCTTATTACTCACAGACAGGAGCCTGCTTAGATAATACACAGACTAGTTCTCCTGCCCAACCAGATGAGTTGCTGAGAGACTAAATTCTCTGCATGCAACAGAGTTCCAGAGCATCTGGACAAAGAGGAAGAGAACCTACCCCTGGAATGTTGAGGTAGTGCATGGTAATATTATTGTGTGTAAATACCAAAATCTGCTTCTAATGAATTATGGGAGAGAAAAGCACGGACATAACCTCATAGCTCTTAGTTCCATACACTGCTAAGCATATTCCCGGACCGCAGAGACCGTGTGCATCGCAGAGATCATGTTCTTGGATTTTCAACCTAAATTGATCTTGACGTTTCTGACAGACCTTTGCCTTGAAAAAGCCCCTGGCCGATTGGCCACTGGGCGAAACACATGTCGGCTGTTATTGTTCTCTTGCATCATTAACCTGTGCATACAAGACAATAAAGAAACTATTCATTGTTCAACGCAACACATCTCTTGGATACATATTTTTTCCCCAATAAATCATTGCATAATTAAAGGGTACAAACCTCCACCAACTACCCATAAATTACAAGTACAGAGAAAATATTATTGGTTCCAGAGCCCATGTCTGTGGATGCGGGGAGGCCAGGAACATAAGTCACAAGGATTTGGATGCCATATATATGATCCAATGCATCACTTTAAGTGAGGCTGCCAGACGTCAGACAACACCAACTAGTGATGGTAACTAGATACTGCTTTTAAAAAAAAGGTAAAGAGCTCATTTAAGGAAATTAAAGGAGACTGTATCAATTACAAAACCAAAGGGGATGATGGACGGAGTGTTGACATTACAAGCACTCACCCCCAGTCAACTGATCTGGGTTTAATCCATCATCATTCTTTAGCTCACTCCGCCACCCCAGTTCAGACATGGCCATATGCAAATCAGTCTGACCCTGTGCCTCATGGGAACAGTCCAGCCCGAACTGCCAAGCCATGTCTTCCCTGGACCGGAAACAAGCATCCTGGGACCGGTTTCGGGCTCACAGCCCTCATCAGCCAGGCTATTTTGAATCCAGTGGCAAAGTGAGCAAGGGACCCACGTCTGGGCATACCCTGCCAACTTAGGCCGAACAAAGCAAAACCAAAGGGGATGATGGACGGAGTGTTGACATTACAAGCACTCACCCCCAGTCAACTGATCTGGGTTTAATCCATCATCATTCTTTAGCTCACTCCGCCACCCCAGTTCAGACATGGCCATATGCAAATCAGTCTGACCCTGTGCCTCATGGGAACAGTCCAGCCCGAACTGCCACGCCATGTCTTCCCTGGACCGGAAACAAGCATCCTGGGACCGGTTTCGGGCTCACAGCCCTCATCAGCCAGGCTATCTTGAATCCAGTGGCAAAGTGAGCAAGGGACCCACGTCTGGGCATACCCTGCCAACTTAGGGCGAACAATCATGTGTTTGCTGTAACACTTTTCGCCCTAAGTGGGATGGGTATGCCCAGACGTGGGTCCCTTGCTCACTGTGCCACTGGATTCAAGCTAGCCTGGCTGAAGAAGGGTGACATACCCTGAAACCGGTCCCAGGATGCTTGTTTCCGGTCCAGGGAGGACCTGGCCTGGCAGTTCCGTCTGGACTGTTCCCATGGGGCACAGGGTCAAGACTGATTTGCATATGGCTGGGTCCAAACTGGGGTGGCGTAGTGGGCAAAAGAACGATGGATTTAACCCAGATCTTTTGACTGCGGGAGAATGTTTGCATTGTCAGCATTCCGTCCATCATTTGTTTGCTGTAAGACTATCAATTACAACCAAACTATCTAGGAACAGAACAATTTCAACAGCATTCCATCATTTTCTTGACTTCTCTTTTGCCTTTAGATCAACCAAGGGAAAGGTGTAGCATTGTCAGAAAATTATTTCTGTTCAGTAAGTTAAAGTACTTAGACAGTGGACAAATCTTGGTTGGGCCTGAGCCCGACAGAAGCATACTTTGCCATCTTACATCACTACCATCACAATAATGCTCTTTTTCTCTATTTACTCAGGCTTCCTGCCTCGCACATGCATTGAGTGTATAATTTCTTACAGCACCAACCATCCTGCCATCATATAATGGACATTTCATTGAGGCTTGCCATACAAAATCACCTACAATCCTTGTATGTCTTGGCTGAAAGATGATTTGTTTATCACAACTAAATCTGCGATCCACACACCCCACTTCAGTGGCAGGCAGTCTGCAACCTTTGTCTGTGAACAGTATGATGGAGTCCCATTTTTAGTTTTTTTTTTTTAAATCATTTGAACCAACACAAATCAATTGTGGCTTAAGAAATATCCTGCTGGACCAGCCAAAGTCTCCCACTTGTTTCATATGATGGACAGTTTGCCTCTATGAGATCAGTCGCTACTCAATGGCATCGGTCCTTTTTGTTCTTGGCACACCTCTTTGTTACACCTGCAGCAATCAAGTGTCACCTGTGCCCCACATGACTAAAGTAACTTGGATCAAGTACGTAATGATGAATATTATACAAATGTTACAATAAAAACATTAAACAAATATTATACAAATGGTAAAGTCTTGTACTCGGACAATAGCCAGCCATCAGGGTCTAATAGGTAGCATAGGAAAAGACGTTGGAGCAATTTTTCAAATAATCGCTGTACAAGCAAGTTAATACAAACGCAGAGGTAAGCAAAGCATGCTTATCTACCTTGGCCTTTATTCACTCTACTTCATAAAAACATCATCTTTCGATGATCTTTTCTTCCAACCTTCCCGTAAACCTTGTTTCTGGGCAGTCTTTGTGTCAGCTAGGCGTGCTTAAGTGTATTCAGATATAGAAATGTAGTATCTATTTCCTTTGTTATGATTGATGATAATATGGTAATGGTGATTTCACTTACATTGTCTACCATATGAGTGCACATTACACACACATCTGTGATCAATACGGAAGCATAAGAGTCATAACAGGGCCTAACCTATGCAGTAGCACTGAGATTTCTAGTGTGAAACTTAAACTGCAGTGCTGAATCTATCCAAGCAAGGTATAAACATAAATATCGGGTATAAAGATATCTCAAATTACAATAAAACCTATGTAAGGGAACTGTAGAGAAGAAACACATTTAAGAAGTAATTGCGATCTTTACAAGCCCAATATTTGTCTGGGCGACAGAACATATTTTTTTCCAAACATACAAAGCAGAAAAACTAATATATAACCTGATTATTAAGAAATTGTCTTCATAGACTTGAAAAAAACTACATTTTTAGTAACAGATGTTTTCAATTAACTCTCAGAGCAGGACAAAGTGAAGAATGTGGTCTTTAATCTGAAGTCTTGTAAAAGCCCCATCCCACATACCTAGCTGTTTCCATGCACAGGCTGTTATGTTCATAAGCATTGCCCTAACAGGCAGGAGGGCTCCCACAGAGCAGAAGAAAGGCTAAGAAGTTGAAATAGGAAGCACAGGAAGTCCAGCAGGGTATGAATGTAGAGTGCACTCTCTCAGAAAGAGCTATTCAACTGCATGTTTGACATCTGAAGTTCTAACATTAAGTTCTTTATTTGCTGCTACATTTTGCTACAAAAGTAACCATGCATGCGACTGCAAGAACATTATACTATTCACGCCTAACCCCACCAAAACAAAATGGAAATCTCCCCAGGCCTTCTTCATGGACTGGGCGTTAGACCTCTGTGGCCCGTCTTTTCCCCTTTCAGCAGTTGATGTAGCTGTCAGCATGGTGATAGCAATACTGCATGTGCTGTCTGCTGGAAAAGTAGCAAGCAAACCATGCATGAGGCTGGTTGCCCAGCATGTCACCTTCCCCCAACAGCAATCCTCTGGTGGGTGAGTGGCAGGCAGCCTGTTTTACCTGGATTAACCTGGATTCTCCGGCATAATTTAATTTGACTCCAGGCTGCCAAGGATCTGTAGGGACTGTGGTAACCACGTTTAGGTTGCAAGAACATTCTCAGAGGCCTCACTTGTTTGTATGGACCAGATCATAGAACCCCACCTGTGCCCATGACACCCAATGCTGGGTTATTGAGGCCAAGATGCCCTACCCCTGTGCAATTCCCTAGGCCCCCAGGATAGCAAGACCAAAGAAGACATTTACATAAGTGCCACAAAGGTGTCCAAGGGAAGGTACGCAAAAAGATTTCAGTGGGGCGTCCTTGTGGAAAAGGGGTAAAGTGAGTCTTGCTGCTTTAAACCTCTTGGTAGATGTTGGAGACATGGATTTTGGAGTCACCTTGGGCTCACACTGTGTGGAGAGTGAGCTGGGGAAGAACATTCTCCTGTACTGGTCACAGTGAGCACCTGGAGCGATAAAACAACGGCAAACAAAGTTATTTCATCAGACAGCAAGACATTGCTCCATGTGTTGAAATAACTGGTCTGTAAGGTGCCCCTACCAACTGTGAGGACTACTCTGAGCACTAGCCATGTGATACTTTCCTCAAAACACTTGTATGCAGCTAAGGTTGAGGACTGTCAAACGAGGGCGGCCTATACTTTCTCTTGTGGAACATTTTCAAGAAACTAGCAACAGGTGTAGACAAAAGAGTGGCATTGCTTCTGTAAAACCTCTATAAATTTGAGACTATGGGCAAACACCCTTGGATTGCACTCACTCCTACATCAAAAGGCTAGCGTGAGGCGGGTGAGGTGGAATTTATTAATTGTTTTATTAGCGTATGCAATATGGCAAGTACACTACCACTGCCCTGACATATAACGTATACTTGCGTCATTGTCACATGAATACAGATTTTGTTCCAAATATGTCTGCAGGTCAGTGCAAATATAGGGAAAAGCTTTGGGGGTCAGAATCCTTCTCTCTCCCTTGGCAAGGAAGGTGCCAAACTGCACTTAGTTAAGGTAAAGGCTCTAGAATGCTCTAAATCTGAACAAAACCACACGTTGGTCTGAGAGCTCCCATTCAATCTCAAATATTTGTGAGACGGAAACCACCAGTCCCCGATGTTTTGATCCACAAAGCACAAGAAATCTCACTCTAGCTAACACCAATATCAATGCTGATCACAGCTGATGAAGACAACATTATATAGGCAACTACTGGGCATCCAACTGCACTCAGCAGAGACAGAAGAGAAGCAGAAGCGAGTTCACATTTAAAGCATTATGAGCTGGTCCCTGAACCAAGGAAGTGACATGAGCTGGTCCCTGAAACAAGGAAGTGACATGAGCTGGTCCCTGAACAAAGGAAGTGACATGAGCTGGTCCCTGAACCAAGGAAGTGACATGAGCTGGTCCCTGAAACAAGGAAGTGGCATGAGCTGGTCCCTGAAACAAGAAAGTTACATGAGCTGGCCTCCGAAACAAGGAAGCGACATGAGCTGTTCCCTGAAACAAGGAAGTGACATGAGCTGGTCCCTGAACCAAGGAAGTGACAGAACGGAGTGTCGAGACAAGTCTGGACTCTCGAGGTGAGGCACAAGGCTGGACGCAGCGCTTTAAATGGGCAGGTAAGTAGTACTACCACTTCTCAGCACTAGTGTAATACTTTTAATGGAAAAGCAGCAGCACTTCTCTTTAGCAATGGTTGCTCCAGGACAGCGAGTACCTGCACTCCAGCATTCCTATTCCAAGCCCTTGCTTTAAGTAATGAATCGATTAATGGAGAAGTTGGCGGAATTAATTGTGGCATGTCCTCCGAGGGATTTGAAGAGTGGAAAAAGGCAGGTTTATTTTTATTTATTTATTTAAATTTATATATGGCGCACAGCTACCCGGAGGTTTCCCGGCGCCTATGGACAACGACGTAACAAGAGGAGCATGCGAGACAGAATCTATTGATTAAAGAGCCAGGTTTTCAGTTGTTTGCGAAATTTAAGATGGTGTTTTTCCGCGCGGAGGTGCATTGGAAGGGAGTTCCAAAGGGAGGGAGCCAGATAGGCAAAGGATCGTCCTCCCATTCTGGCTCGTTTGATCCTGGGTACTTGAAATTTTAATTGAGTCGAAGAGCGAAGTAGACGTAAGGGGCGGTAGTGTTGCACTAGGGCATTTAAATAGTGGGGGGCTAATCCTTCATTTATTTTGTGCATATAGCAGAGGGCTTTAAACTTGGCTCGATTATCAATATGCAGCCAGTGCAGTTTGCGAAACGCTCCTGATGCGGAGGCTGTTCTGGGAAGTTGGCATAGTAGTCGTGCTGCGGAATTTTGGATCACCTGAAGTTTACGAAGGTTTTCTTTGCTGGCACCCAGGTAGAGCACGTTGCCATAGTCCAGCCTGGACATTATCAAGGCCTGAATGACGGTTCTCTGTGTAGTGGTGGGAAGCATCCAGAGAATTTTTCTAAGCCATTTTAAGATGACAAAGCAGGTGGAGGCTACCTTAACTATTTGCTGCCGCATGGATAATTGGTCGTCAACGATGACGCCCAGATTGCGGGCTGATTGAGATGGGAGAGGGAGGTCGCCCATTTGCGATGGCCAATGCTGGGGGCCCCAAAGCTTTTTATTGTTCCCAGGTTGGGCAGAGTACGAGGGAAGACTTAGGAGGAAGAAGTATGAATGCTGGGAGGCAGGGGTGAGCGAGAAACCTATTTCATGTGGACCTAAAACTGAGTACTGTGGAGGGAAAGTTTTAGTCAAAGCAATATGTATCATTTTTTATATGAAAAAGGACATGATGAAAGTGCTGCTCTGATAGTGGGTGGGAGCATAGTGAGTTTATTGGGAAGTGGTCAGAGAGTGGACTAAAGAGTGTTTCTAGTTGGTGGTTACTATGGGCTCCCTATAACATTTGCCATCCCTTTAGTACTCTTTGCAAAGCCTGGAGCTCACTTATGGTGTTGGCAAAGGTCTATGCAGAATGCTCAACAGAGTCAAAAGATCTGTCCAATTAAAACTCTCCATATATAATGTGACTGGAGTGTGAATCTTAGCAAATGATAGCGGGTGATTTTGTTGCAGATCCAAATGGCTTTCAGTGCATTCCACTGCAAACTCACCTATTCTACTGCAAATGGTGACCAGCAATTCTCCAACAGTTTTAGAGTCATCCACCATGATTGTTTTCGCTGCTCCATCCAACATCCTAATTTTCTGAGGTCGCTGCTTCTTTTTGTATTCCAAGATATCCTAGAACACAAGACACATATTGCCATGCCTTAGACATTTCTAGACACTATCCACATATTGTTCTGTAAATAAAACACAGAGCAACAGGACATTATAAACTTTTCAGTCAAATATAACTTCCTGCTGAGGCGGAATGGTCTCTCAGGGAACTAGGCGAGTATTGAGAGGCCATGCCTCTGAGACATAGGGGTTGGAAGAGAATCCGGTCCAACGGACATACAACTGACTCTACTGCAGGCCGGGCTTTCTGAAGATCTCTTTGATGCGTTACAGTATGTCTCCCATTCTTGTTAGTACGCTCCCTTCCAAAATGATCTACCACATTGCTATAACCCACCCAACTTGCATCTTGCTAGCCTAACAAATTTCCAATAAAGCTTTTCAATGCCTGGCTTTGACAAGACATAGCTCTACAACTACGCAGTGGGGTAAACGGCATTTATAGGTTTCGTCACCAGTAACCTTAATCCTGTGGTGTCCACTGGAGTGATACAAAGCCCAGTACCTGAAGTTATACCTGAACGGAAAGACTATCATTTGTCTCACCAGCCAGGTTCTGAGGTTGAGAAGGCAGAAGATATAATTAGGCAGATTGGGAGAAAACATGCCAGGTATATGCACCCTCCGAGGTAGGCATCCAAACACAGGTAGGCAAAGCTCTTGATAGTTGCACTCTTCAACTAATTTCTGTGCTTATTTTACCAAACAGTTACAACCGTCCTGAATGCTCGTTTGTGTAATCATCTACTGATAAGCTGTCTACCTACTGCAAGGTGCAGCTCTTGCCTTGCGACCACAATGTGCAACATCTCAGTACCAGGGGCAATTGCAAAACCTCTACCCCAAGAGTTTGAAAGATTGTTACATTTTGTCCTCCACTAGACGGAGTGAACTCCTTTTCATCCCCAGTGTCATATGTGAGAGCGATATGTCACTCGAGATTAAGTGTGCTGATGCGACCACTGTATAACCAAGAGAAACCATCCTCATAGAGGATTTAGATCTCATTGACATGCACTAACCAATCAAGACGTTTTCACCATCTATTTTAGGAGAATAATCAAGGACAAAGATGGAAAGCGCACACTACGTTTTATCCCTTTATTACAACTAACATAGAACTTGATGTTCATAGAAATATTCCTACCCCATTCCGTAACATGTAATAATCCAGTGTTCTTCCAGCTTCCAGCCATATACCCTTCCGAGGATCTTCATCGGACAAAAATAAACCATAGTCAAAAGCTGTGTAGGAGAGGAAAGAAGTGTGTGTTAAAATGCAAATAAGAGTACAACACACCAAATTAAAGTACAGGGAATATTACAAAATTATAACAATGAATGAGTATAAACTCACTCTTAAATTGACCACAACTTTCTGATAAATATAATTTTGAAAACTAGGGGGTATTAAGAACATTTGTGCAAATGTATAATTTTAGTTGCAAAGTCCTGCAGAGGTCATAAAGTTCACTAACAGCTTTCCAACTTTACAAAGTCGGTCACATTTTGGATACCTTTGCCTGCAAGTGAAAATTATGGATATTGCGCAGGCTATGACCGAAAGTTGTCCGACTATACAAGTACTCCATTTTGCATGCCACAGAATGCAACAGTCAAAGGATTATCAGACCAAAGAAAACAAGATAATAACCAATAGCCTTGTTCAAACCTGGATCTATAGAGGACAAGGCTCTGAGGTCATGAGTAGTTCTAAAATATGACTAAAAAGGTCACCACCCCTACCTTTATGGAAAGAAAAACACTCCAAAGGGAGCCTGCGCTCAATGTTGCGTTACCCATTAACTTTTTTTCCCAGTGAAATCTAGTAGTAGAAACCCTAAGAACATTTTTATAGAGACTAATGTCAGAATCACTGCCCTGACCTCATACTAGTTGTTCCACTGCAAAGAGTGAGGATATTTGCACATTTAATCATAACACTCAAGCGTACTCATCAAAGACATGGAGGGACAAGGTGAAAACAACCAATGTTACATGCTAATGTTTTTTTGTTCTTTTTTACCCAACCAAAAGAGAGAAACCCAAATCAGTAACCGGAGAAGGTGCCAGAAAAATGTATTCAATCAGACCTTAGGCACAGAATATGTCTAGCGATGGCAAGATTGCTAAACGATGTGGATAGTTGACCAGACCACAGCTATCCATAACCCATTGGCAGGAGACAAAATTTAATAGTTCTCCCTTTCAACAGTGCACACTTATCTATGCTGTCCATGCTTAGTTCCAGAAACAAAGAAAGACTAAGACTGGACTACTGCCACGTCACATCCTCTTTGGCTAAACATGTGCGTTCCACAGCTGCAGATTCTCAGGTACTAATGTAATTACTGAAAAAGGGTCTCTGGACAAGACCTACGTCTACCCCGCTGTACTAGGATAACATGATGGTGCCTACTAATACCATTCTCTTAAACAGTATGTACGTCAATGTAAAAGACCCAGCCCTCACACTTCCTACTAAGAAAAAAGGAAGAGTCTAAGCTATCATACAGTAGAGAAATCATAAGGATCTCAATGAAAACATTGATATAAGACCAGTTTAGTACTCTACGTATTTATTTTTTTATTTTATTTGAAAAGTTTTATACAGCGCTGGCTAGACCCGGAGGTATCAGAGCGCTTTACATGAGGTAGGACATTGTTTCAGAACATTGTTACATAGTTACATTAGTTTCTGTAGCGTCGCATAACATAGAAAGGGATAACAGTATAACATAGTTACATGAGATTATTAAAGCATGGCATAACAAAGTACTTCAGGGGACACAAAAAGGTCAGGCTGGAAAAGGGGAGGCAGGAAAAGAATCACGGGGAAGGAGGCAGGGGAGGGAAAAAAAGACACAACGGGGAGACGAGGAAAACAATGTCCGAAGTCCGGCTGGGTAGGTGACGGCCGAGGAGTGAACCAGAGCCAAACTCCTCTATAGCTACATAGGACAGCTCCACCGGGCATCGTAAATGTAAACAATCCCATACTGAAATGAACAAGGAAGCCATTGGCTTTTCCAGACATCGCCAGATATCCACTACTGAAGTTTTAAAGTAACAATGGGGATCACATTAAGGACCATTAACACATGCAAGTGGGACATATAATGTGGACCAATCTTCACAGGGGACTATTAACATTAAGATATGAGAAAATAGAAAGTACATGGGGACCATACCCCCTTCATCCTGACAAAGGATTGCTAAAACAAAGTTTAGTTCGCTGAAACATTGAAAACTAATTATTCGGGGTACAAAACTAAACTACTTTTAAACAATGTTTGTGCATGCAAGCAGTAAGCACATGCCATGGACTGTTTCTATTGTCATTATACATAATACCTTTGAATTAACTTTTCAGTTTTTCCTGTACATAAAGTCACAAACATTTAACGTTCTAATTCTGCATGAAGAAATAATCACTCATATATATACATGTAGGCATGAACATCTACGCACAGACTTACGCATGTGCATATGCACACATACGTGAATGAGTATACGTGCACAATTACATACAGACGAGTGTACACTCCAATTTGCAGTCAAAACAGAAACACAATACCTCTTTTACAACATTATGGATAACTTATTTGAAGGAAACTAGGGACTCTTGAGAATGCACAGCAGTGGTCTGACAATAAGACAAGATCTGTTATGAGATGATTGATATATAAATGTCAAATACATTATGCTTATTACATTTATGCACTGGCTGTCATTGAGCAGCGGATCGTAAACTAAATTATTAGTACAGTTGAATGATAGACATGGATTCAATTTCCAGCCTGATAAAAGAAGCAATCTTAGTGACGTAAATGTGTTTTCTCTACCATTAAAGGCCCTCATTCAGTCAACCCGCTGCTTCTCGATACACTTTATTAGAATGTGATGGATTTGCTAGAGCGATAGTTCTAAAACTACTTGGATGATTACTGTGAGTCCTCACCACATCACATCATAATTCTTTTGCTTCGATTTGTTATTATGTTTCTTATTCAAACATCACAATACAGGAAAAAACTCTGCCCTTGGAGTAGGATGCCTACAAGCTATTTGTAGACTTTTGAGTAATAACAGAGACACCATTATCCTCATACTGCAAAAGTCTTCTGAAATAAGTCTGCTCCGGTGCTTGCCGATTCACGTGTCGGATCACTGGCATGTTTTGTTACACCCACCCACCCAACTTCTTCTTGGTCCTCTGTTTCCCCTTCAACATCCCCAAGTTCTTCACTTGTGTAGTTTTCATCTTTTTTTCTGTCGATTTCAGGTCAAACAAAGCATATTACATTTGGCCAAACTCATCCTGTGCGTGGCCAGTCAGCCGAAAACCGTTGCAACCCAAATTCCTTTTTTAAACTATTCAGCCTATTTCAATTACACATTGTTTCAGGGAACAGCAGTCCCGTCATTTCTATAAAGCCTAGGCATTTATTTCTATTTGCCTCCATCATAACTCTACCTTTATGTCTCTGTTTGGTAAAATGTGGAATATGGCTAGGATCTTCCCTACATGCTGTCTACCTAGCATCAGGCTGCTCCTTTGGCTTCCGATCCAACAACGTGTGCAATTTAAGGCACTTTGCTTAGTACACAAGGCACTGTATGGTGGGGGAGCCATGGATATGCAGAAACTATTTCTTTGGTACTCCCTGCAACGGATTCTCAGATCAGCCAACACTGGGCTAGTACAGGTTCCCAAAATCCAAAAAGCCAGATGGGGAGGGAAAAGCCTATCCCATCGAGCTGCCAAACTCTGGAACAGGCTGCCGACTACTATTAGGCTGCAGCCGAATAGGCTCCAAATTATGAAAATGATTAAGACTGGGCTATTTCCCCCCAAAATAAGTTCCGTCACTGCGCCTGGACAAACACACTTCATGCTCTCTTTAGCGCCAAGACGCCTTGGCATTCGTGCGCTTTATAAATATTTTACTTACTTACCTTTGGCTCCACTCTGCTTTAACCTACAGCGACCCTTATAACGTTCTTTTCCATCTAAGTTCATGGACTCCATCAGTCATTGCGCTATGTTCTTCTCACCCAGAGCACTAAAACTTGAATCCGTCTTACAAGATATCCGTCGTGCAGATCAGTACCTAATTTGCTTCAATCGTGGCCTCTATCTTTTTATACAAGCCCTCCATCACTAACCTCGCTTCATTCTGTCTCTCAAGTTTAATCGTTTTTAACCCCACCTCCACAGGGAACACTCTCGACTTAATTAAACTTGCTAACTACCCTGTATCTTTCAATTCTTGCTGAGGCCTCTATTCCAGGGTCTCTGACCATTTGGGGATCATTTGCATGATGTCGTTTTCTCTTTGCATTCCTCGGATTATAGAAACGTGGGTCCAGAACCATCTATTTTTTGATTATGGAGCACAGAGGGCCTAATTTCACCCAAGATTGCTACAATCTTTCAGCAGCACTTCTCTTGCGACTATGTCCTTAACTTCTGCCCACGTAAAGTGCATAAAAGGCTAATGCCTGAGGTGCCTGACCAGATTTGCCTACAAAAACCCAGTGTCCCCCAAGTTAAAAGACACAGATGCAAGTCCAGACAGTATCTCTCCCCACACGTTTCGGTCTCAGGGAGTTTTCAGTTTTTTGTCATTTTTCCACTCCCTGTAGGTGCCAATCTGCCTACAAAAGTTACAATCTCATCTGATTTTCCTCCAAGAATCTTCCCTCACTATGCATCTTAAACTTAAGCTCCACAGAAGCTCTTTTTCAGCCCATGCCAGCCTTTTCTTTTACACTATGTGGCTGTGGAACAGTAGGCTGCACTTCAATCATCAGTTTTATCTTTAAGAAAAATTAGTTATCTCCAATACTCTGTCTGCTCAGGTTAGAATAGTTTAAGGGACAAGGAATTTTAAATGTTTTGCTCACTTTTCTTTTAATCTGTCAGCAAGATTGCCCTTGGTCCATCGACGGAGTGGGAAGCCTTGGGCGGTGAAGTCTGCCATGGTTGGTGTCAAGCTATGCCAATGCATTTTATCATTTTTAGCTCATCCGTGTCTTTACAGAAGACGACTGACCATATAAGAATGAGTCGAGTTTTGGCGCCAAAAGGTACAGCCTGGCCCAAAGTGCTAGGTCATCCCTACTGTAAATGAGAAAAGAGGGGACCCAACACATATTCAGAAAAGATAGCCGAGAACATGCGCGTATTTGTAAAGAGCGTAAATAATTCAACCGGCGAGTCCATAGACGTTTGTATTCTTAAATGATTTAATTGTTCCAGACACAGGATAACAACCAACACGTGTTCCGTCTGTTGGACTTTATGAAGGCTTCTGGTAGAGTTGGGTTAAGATCACAAAGGTACTTGGTTGGGTGCCAAACACAAACAAGTAAGTTAAGTAGCTGCAAGGTCCCAGACAAAGTGATCTTTGCATCATAAAAGCTTCAAGGACTCATTACAATACATTGATATGGTGAACTGCAGTAATGGGTCAAGAAGCTCACAGGACGCACACAGGATTTCTAGGGGGAGATTTAGGGATTGCAAAGGCAGATGTGTTGTGGCCAGGGGCCAAAGATATGGTGGGCTTCGAAAATAATTTACTGGGGGTGAGTGACAGTATAATCAAGTATCTAAAGAGAAAGAATAAACAATTTATTAGGTGACGATAACACTACAGGAAGGATATCTCCTGTTAGGTCACTGATCTTTTAGAAACGTTCATCCTGTAAATATATGTTTTCGATAACACCAATGACTCAATGTCTCCCTTTCTTTCGCTCTCTGGATATGCGTTGCCACACTCTTATAGAATATTTAAAACAATATTAATGTACTAAATAAACAATATTTCAAACGAAAACTGACCAATATAAATATTGAATCCTTTTAAACAACTAATTGATCAAAAACTTACAATTTGCACACTATATAGGTGGATTATCACAATATTTCACCATAAATCATACTAAATTAGTTTCACGGTTGAAACTGTCTCAAAAGATGGCCCCACCTTGAATGGGGTTATCTTTTGACATAGTAAAACAGTGTTACAGCCATTTGTTTCTTTTTCCTGGCCTTAATCATGACTGTTACATCTGTGCCGAGAACTGAGCCAGGGCCGAGAGCTCAGCAGAGCGCATACAAGCCCTGAAGGAGGAGGAGTGGACCTCATGCAGCGTGTTGCAGGGTACCAGGCCCGGGGAATGGGTACATGTCTGTGCTGCGTTGACTGCACTGGCGTCTCCGAGTTACCCTGTGCGGTGTTCTACGAGCTGCATGGAGGGCCAGGCATGACGAGCAGAGATAAGATTCCAGAATTCAGAAACGGGCAAAGGATATCATAAGTAGGCTTCTTCGTCATGTGCCAAATAAATGGCTGCCATATTTTGCCTTTAGCGGCTGGAACTTCTACTGGACAGTTCCCGTTAGGCTCTCTCTTCACTAATGTCAGGGGAGTTTGGTTCCTCGCTATCGCTTCACTATTTTTCTTCATCTTACAAGAGCTACAAGATTCCCAAGAGGTTTTTTTTTTTTTACTGTTTGCAGTTTTTTCCCCTCGTACCTGGGACAACTTAAGGAGACACTTGGCACCGTCCATAACTGCCACTCTGTGCAGCATGGCACTGCGGCTACTGGAAGGAGCTGCCCTTTACCCGGGCAGTCAAGAAGGGCACTCAACACACTTTCTTAGTGTCCAATCCTTGACACCAACAATATTTTGCACAAATTATAATAAAAGGTTTAATTAGTGACTAGGAATGTTAAAGGCAGACATGTTTTGTGTGATTAAATAGAGCTTTGTTTTTTGTGGGTAAATGAAGTTAGAAGCCTGGTGTATTTGAAAAGGAAGAGAGTAAACACTGGCGAGAGAGTGTTATCCAAGAAGCTCGTCGACAGCCCTATTTTGTAGTTTATTAGCAATGAGGCAATAACATTTTATCGCTGGGATTTTTTGTATTTTAAATTAGGGCAAGGCAAAAAATAATGAAATATAAGTCACAGTTTGTTGATATTTTTGGACTACTACGTAGCAAATAGGCAAACTCCTCTCACTGGGGCCGATATTGATGCTGGTGAAGTAAGTTCTTTTATTTCGAAGTGGTTTAAATATTATTAGTCATAATACAGATCAATATAACCAAATGAGCGCTATATGAATTCTTCAGCTGATGCTGACACAGGCAAGGCATCTTTCTTAACAGTGAACTGCAGGGATGTGCTAATGATCAGTACCGTTAATTGCTTAGTTCATGCCTAAAACATTAATGCTGCCCTAACCTTAAAGCCTGTCCAAGAGGTTTTGAAGCAGAGTAGATGCCATTTGCCAACAAACAATAAAAATACGCAGATCTACGTTGTTTACCACCAACTACCTCAGAGCTATTAATGTTTTCTTTTGCACTTCTTGGTGCGTATTTGTGTTTCAAGGGACAAATGCGCAAAATGACCAAACGGATCAGAGCTGCTAGCAGGGGGCAACGCACTTCCAAAGGCAATTGATTGCTCCTTGTATGCACACAATAATTAATAAATACATGTCAGGGTTCCCCACGTTTTCTACTAGCAGCAATGTATATTCATTTGTGCTTCTTCCTTTGCAGAGTTACAAAGTTCAAGAAACCTAGGTTCAACTCCAGATTTTTCTGTCTTGGGAATGTTTGATGGAACAGTGAATCAGGTCAAACATTGAATGTTGTTAACCAAAGGGTACCAAGGATGCCTCAATATTGGCACACACATCCTGGATACATGATCTAGTCAGTATGAATTTTTTTGTTTTTCAATATTGGGGCAGCAGCCCTCCCAAGATGCAGCAAGGACAATTCTGCTCAAATATTGCACACCGACTTACCCATAATGGGTGTCCCCATCAGTCTACATCGGAATCCATTCCCCTCACCCTGCATTTGTAGAAAGACACTATCACCAGAAAGTCCACCACCCCAACGCAAACCTATCATTACCGCAGCAGGTGCAGCGACACCGCGGCCCAAGGTTGTGAAAAGCCCGCTGCACCCCAACTGATGCTATCTTTTATACTCGTCTGGGCACGTGCGAGCCCACTGTGCTCGGGTCGATTAGAGCCCATGATAATTAGAAATGTGGTTACCAAAAGTGTCCATCCTCAAATGTAAACCCCAAACTGATGTTAATCCAAAAAATAAAGTTGTTAAAAAATGTGGATACCTTGTAATTCTAGGAACATGTGTAGGAGAGTACTTAAAAAAACATGCGGCTTCTTTAAAGATACTTAATTACATATTCATTTATTCTGGTGGTAGTATACAGAATCTACTGCTTTTGCGATTAATGTTGAATAACAAACATCAACAGTAACATTTTAATTGGTTTAATTTCACTCGTAAGAAAGAAACAATAAAGAATTAACATAAGTCAACTGAAGGGTACTACATAAAGTGTAATACTATGGTGCCATGCCCAGATGTAACAGGTGATAGAAGCAGAAATTAAATCACATGCATTTTAAGAGTGCAAAGGATTTTAGCTGTATGAAATATTAGTGCCCAGAGCCTGTGGGAATACCATACGCCGTGACTCCCGAGGACGATTCATCTGCTGAACAGTTAAAAAAACTTGTAAGTCAACAGTTCGCCCGAGCGAGTGATTTGACTTCCTAAGGACCAAGTCGAAGATAGTTGTGGTAGCCACTCCTGTGTAAGTGAACCGGTGCACTTGCCATCCTTATAGCATCCCTGATGGGCACTATTCAATCTATTGTGCAGTTAGGTGATTTGAGTACTGTTTCAGAGTGGAGACCTGTACGCCGTCATGTCCTGCTTTTCAGACCCACTCTGGTCTTTCCTGAGCAATTACTCCTGGTCTCTCTCTTGTAACGTCTGTGGACATTTTCATATCAGTTCTCTTCTGCCTCCTGGAAACTTACTGACTCACACCAGCATTTTCGCCTATAAATGTCCAGACTTTACAATGGCAGCTATCAGATCTCATCTAAATTTCCTTTACTAAGGTTGTTAATCCCACTATCCTCCATTTGGTCCTGATGAAGACCGCATTAATTCACCCTATTGGAGTTGAAACGTCAACATATATGGTTTTTGGACTGTTTACTAGCTACACCATTAGGCAGAGTCTCGGACTATGATATTTCCTCATGCTCTGAGCACTGACATTTATTATAGCTAAAATTCATTGTGTTTTAAAATGTGATCTCATTTCTGATTCGTTCGCCTATGTCTATATTTCCAGTCATATCTGTTGATATTAAATTATTGAGCATTAATTGCATAGGTAAGAGATTCTCTATACTACTTGCGGAATTAATAAATATGTAATTCATTGCTTCCGAAGGAACCACACATTTTTCATGCCGTAGGGCCCACGCAATCTTACTACAACAATGCCTCTAATATATTTTACTACAGCTAATGACTATGCTGGATGCACAAGAAGCATGACTTTGTCCAAGCATGCTCCCAAAACAAGATCAACATTTCAATGTTTCTTTTCAGTTTTGCCAACAAGGGGTTTTGTACCTCTCTGAAGACACCGACTCAGTATGAAACTGAACTTATTACTAAAGTCCCTGAAAAAAAAGGTGCTCCCTCTAGTGCTAGAAACATTCCTTTAGATTTTGGAGGTGTTTTT
Source organism: Calotriton arnoldi (assembly GCA_963921515.1). Classification (NCBI taxonomy): domain Eukaryota; kingdom Metazoa; phylum Chordata; class Amphibia; order Caudata; family Salamandridae; genus Calotriton; species Calotriton arnoldi. The sequence goes on from CAWUFW010000230.1 coordinate 2,127,231, forward strand.
TGTAGATCTTAATATATCCTGTACCTACACTGCAAAGACTGCTCTGTCATAGCTACGCCTATGAAGTATGCTTTCTACACCTGCACTATTGTGACCATGTCCACGTTCCTAAATCTTCAGCATGTGACCGTATTGTCCTCTTGGCATCCTTGTGCAGCATGTATGCTGCATGAAGCTGCAGGCCTGCTCACCAGCCATGTGAAGCAAGCCTACTAGATATGTGCTGCCGCAGCCATGCTGTTCTTGTCTTTCCAGGCCTGTGTATCATGTGTGATGCTCGTGAACTGTTGCAGCTGTACAATGTATTTTGCTTCCTTCCATGTGCAAGATGGATGCTGTGCGTGGTCCTCCACCACCTTGTACGCTACATCACTGCTTCTGTACAACCTGCTGTCCATTGGTCTAATGATGCTCAAATTAGGCCCTTCTGACACTATGGGAGGCATACAGCACGGTGGATGGTTTAACAGCCCAGGACTATTACTTTAACAGCACCACACGACAACACAATCAATGTTGGATGTGTTGTATTTCGCGAGTTATTTACAGACCATGAATGTCCCTCTGTCGGTCAGATTCATACAGTAGGTACCACTGAAATAACAGAGTTACGCACCTTGTCCAGTCTGCGCTTCGGGCACGCGCTCCCGGATGATCCTGCATGCATCATACACTGCGGTGGACGGCTCGAACTGCATAGTTTTCACCACATTGCCCTGGCGGACACAAATCTTCAAAGACAGGGCCACCATGTTGCCTGCTGATTAGACCCCTCCTATCAACTGGGTGACACCTGGGAAAAGGAGAGACAACTTGAACTGAAAGGGGCAACAGAATAAGCAAAACACAGAGCCAATTCACTACCTTTTGGTACTTGCATGCAACTTGCAAAAGTATTCATACAGTCTTAATATACACAGAATGAGCTGAAAACAATTTACCACTCAAGACTGAGAACTAAATCAGCTGATTATAAGTGTAAAAATGCTAAACAAAGAAACTATCAAAGGATGGACTGGCCATACTGGACATGGGAGGACAAGGTTCAATACAGGTGGCCTACTTCCAGAGGTGGAAGGGCAGAGGTATGCACAGCCCAAAAGCACCACGATGGAACAGCAGACATTTTATTTAGGCATGTACACGATTTGCACAACAGTGATGCTTCTGGTGACAATTAAGGTTTCTTTTTTTTTAACTCTTTTTATTGAGATTTTTTACTTTTGCACAACTTATCAGAAATACAGTTTCATCCGAGTTACAACTGTTACAGTATGGTACATTAAAGCAATCTGTAGGTTCCAGCCCACTGTGTGATTCGAGGGAGCATCAGATCTAGGTGTGTCAACAAAGAGGTGCACTCTCGTCAGCCTGGGAGCGAACCTGCTGATCGTCACACCTAAAACCTTTACAAAGTTAGACTCTGGATGTGATCTGTGAGTTACGTGTGCCTTCAAAACAGTAACTGCAGGGTGCGGGGGGTCATATAGCAGCACGAGCGTGGGTGGTATGCAATTTGGTGAAAAGGTGACAGCGGCCAGGGGGGCTACCAGGCCCGTGGCGAGGTAGCGACCGGTGGTGGCGCCGTCTCCGTCTTCTATCCGTCCATGGCGATGGTTGTGTGGGTGGCCAGGGGCATGTGCGTTCTCCGGATAGTGGCTGGGACGGGCAGAGTGGGCCGAGTACAATGGGGGGCGCAGTATTGGGTCATTACGAGCGGAGGGGGTTTTGCCCTCTCGTGCTAGTTCTCGGAACTGCGAGGGCATGGTGTCCCACACTGCCGCAATGGGCCTTTTGCGAAGGCGGCGCGCCTCCTGGTAAAGTAGATTGGTACTTACCGCTGCTTCCCAACGGAGAAAAAAGCCTTGTGTCACTGTACAGGGGACGGCAGCCGGGGAGGTCTCTAATGTAGTGTATGGGTGCGCTTCTCCACCAGCAGGGCTATGTTTGCAAAACAGGAGTCCCAATGAAAACTTTGAAGCACTGAATCATTGCATGATTTTTTTTCTTCAAAAGTGTTAGTAAGACCTATGATTTTCACCCAATATCTGGCAGACAGTGCTTGAAATTAATCGTATTTAAAAAAAAAAAAGATTTTAACTTGGGAGCCTCTCCTACCCTGCCACCTTCCCCACCAAAGTAAAAAAAAAAAAAATACTCTAAAGGTGGCTGGTGCAGAAATAGTCAAATAGAGACAGACCAGAAACTGTAGAAGAAAAGCTCGTCAAGGTGCTGTAGAAACCTGGCTTAGAGCGACGACAACACAAGGCAGAAGTGGAATACCTGACACTGTGTGTAGCGGATTGATTTTCTACTTCATGGTTGGAAGATACCACGAATCCAGTCATGGACTTTCCTTTAACAGATCTATTGCTCGTGAACTGAAATTAGACTAATACACAACAAAGTCCTACTAAGGCCACAGGGAAGAGTCACCTTCCGATGACTTTGATTAATGGTGTAAAAGAGGGTGGGGAACTCTTGGCGGCACCGGGATTACTTACAAGATTTAGAGCACCAACTCTGAGTGCTGGAAGGGTATATGACCTGGGAGGAAATCTATGGGGCGGGGAGAGTGAAGTATTACTTTAAAAGAGCCTGAAGTAATCCTGTGGGAAGAGATTTTTGCCTCTTAAGAGCAGTGCTCTGAGAAGTTGGAATCCTCTGACCTTTCACAATATTTCCCCTCTTCTTCTGGCCAAATGCAGCTTCAGATCAGACAGTAGCAAAGAAATTGGGTCTCCGAAGATGGAGTCGGTGAGAACCAGTTCTACCTTCTCTGAGACTTTTTGACTATTTTGTATTTGTGGATGTTTGTGCAGTACTGTATGACACCTGTGTGCTATGACTGTTCTTCACTGCATTATTCTCTAGTATTCAGGCCTGAACGACTGAAAGGTCCACAGGTACAGCCTCCTAGTGTAGGCTGGCTTTGATGAAGGCTTGGTCATCCTCACCACCATGTGGGGCATGTCCAGACCAGCACATATCCTGGACACTGGAGACAGCTCAGTGGGTCACACACCCTGCCACAGTGATATGTTTCACAGTCTTCTGCATTTTACTGGTTTAAATATAGGTGGACCAACTCAGCCTAGCTTATGTAGAAGGAAGCTGATAAATTACCAGCTGACCTGTTTGCTAATAGCATTTAAGTTTTAGACTTTTGTAAGCATTTAGGTAATACGGACCTAGCACTAAACTCTAAGAACATAAGAAAGATATTATTTATTATACCCCAGGACTGGCTTAAATATGTCACCAGATATCTGAGGAATGTGCTTGAGGTCTATGGTCATCCCACAGAGGAGCTACACCCACGGGCAGAGACAGCGCGGTCTGAAGCTGGGGAGGTGCTCTCTTGGTGCCCAGCTTTCCAAACCAGGTACATTGATCCAAGTAAAATAGGCAGCCTCACGCAAACAGGACACTACTTGAGACCATGTCTATGAAACGTAAACCGTCCATTACTGATAACTAAGAAAAACCACAATGACTGGCAGCATAGAGCGTGAAGTAATCCAGTACCAGGGAATTCCGCTGCAGGCGAAGAAGCATTAAGTGTAAAGCCTTTCAAAAGATGCAAAATGAGGGAGGAGACCAAGTCACGTGATTGGGGCATGAGTGGGTGTTCCTGATTTCTTAAAGCTATAAACACAGCTTAGGGTCCTCTCTGAGCCTACCTCGATGATTGAGTATGTACAATGTACTCGGCTTGGTTGCAAATGGATGCGTTTTTTATTATCTTTTAGGCTGCAATTTTCAGTCTGGAAAAGATATGTTTGCAATGCTAAGCTTTTTCATTATGCTGCTGATCACCAAATCGTGATTACGTTAAACCACTGTGAACCGTTTTGGAAAACCCAACCATAAATTACTAGGTAAATAAGAATATCCAACCACCGTAGTCTCTCAGACTGTCTTCTACAGTCTTGTTGAGTGAAAACACACAACCTCCAATTTGCTAACAAATTAAATGTGCATGTCATCACTTTTAATGTTTACCATAACTACAACAATTTTGATTGCTGCAGCCTGCTCGCACAACACTATGGAGTGCTCGACGCGACGCTGCCGCCTTTGTTTTCCCAGAGTGCTTCCTGACGACCCGGGAGAGAGAGGTAAGTTCCTTGTCTTTCGCCCTCTCGCTTCCCGTGACTGAGATTGACTTCCTCCCCGATTGGTGTTTGGGGTTTGATGGATCGGAATTTCCTCCATTTTGTGCTGGAGGTCGATGTGCCTGCGACCTGAGCCCTCCATCTTGGTGGCGTGGATCGGATTCTTAGCACTCCGCTTGAGGTCGGTCTTTGTCATTGTTTCGCCGGCCTGACTCTCACCTCTCGACGATCCCCCCTTAACGAGACGACTACTCCCTATCGACTACGATGATCCATCTGAATCATTCACTTTGCCCCCCTCGTCTGGCCCTCTCCACAGCCAGGGTGTTCCAGCCCGGTGAGCGAGGCCGGCCCCGGGTGCCGTGGATTCCATGTCCCCGACCGGTCTAATGGGTTTGCTGACACTGTCTTTGGAGGGACTCCTGATGTTTAAATGTCTTCATTGCTAGTACGCCTGTCTTATCCATTGTCCAGCTACGGGCTCAATTACCCTCCCCCACCACCTTATATGTTCTTTTCTGACTTGCTCTTGTGTTTTTCTTTGTTCCCTGGTAACCTATGCAACTTGTGTAACTGGATTTTGTACTCAACTTATGTAAAGTGCTCTGATACCTCCGAGTCTAGCTAGCGCTATATAAAACTCTACAAATAAATAATGGCGAACTAATGCAAATCAATCAAATGTGAGATGTTTAGCGCGTAATTGGATATAAAGCTGCAAGTATGCTGCAGGTGAGTACAACCAGGGAGGCTGCAGGTGAAACAGAACAGAAAGCCAAGCAGTGCCCATCTCGGCTTTTTAAGACATCAGGTGCAAACCCCTTCACGCTCGGTTTGTGATGTTTCTAAAATACATGCAACTCACCAAAAGGCAATAGAACCACCACTGCAGGAAGTCTATGTCAATCAGAGAAGAGGAAATAGTTGCAGTTGGCTCTTTATAAATGTAGAACTTCTTGCTCTGCTGAGGAACACGAACTGCACGTCGACTAAAGATATAATAGCAAATATATTCCAAGAAGATGCAAGTCCATCTCAACAGGTGCCAAGAAATGGCAAGCAGCTAAAAGCCAGGTGTTACGGCACATCATGCACATTCCAAGGTCCACCCTGCTAACTCCCATACTAACTACCACAGAGTGGCAAACACTTTCCAAAATGCATCACCCCAGTTGCATCGATTACTAAATAGTCTCCCACAGGTTACAGGTCAATAATTGTCAAATAAATCAATTGATTCTACAAGTCAACTAACTACACATTTGGCATCCAAATGATTTCACGAGGCTAAGAATGGAGTCTATACTTAGACTCAAAACACTATTTGAAGAATGACACACCAACGATTCTAATGAGTTAAAAGAAACAGATGATAAACTAAACAAAGGGCTTCATACCAAGCTACATAACAAATACAACTAGCTAGCTAAGCTGGCTGCCAAATTTAAAAAATCTGCATGATGTTTTTGCAATGCTAGTTGTCGGGTCCTCGAAGGTTAGAAAACAGATTTATGAAATGCACACACCCTGGACAGAAGCTACAATTGAATAAATCCTCAAAAAGGGGGACCAGAAAGATCATGGCTGATGTAGTCAGATTCCTCTGCGTGGTAATAGGCGAAGTGCATCCTGGCCAGGACGAAAGCTTCCCACAAGGAGCCAAACAAAGTTAGTATGGAAGGAGAATGGATTGAAAGATCCTACTGATAAACCCTACAACAGCTCAGGAAGAAACCTTAAAAGGAGTGACAGAAGGGCAACCATTATTAGAAGAGCTGCTTAGAGTGACTTAATCTGTTCTACGATATGTTTGGCGGGTCAAATGCCCTTCATTACTCAAAAGTATCTGAAGTTTATACTGAATTGATACTAGTTAAGGGCTGGTAGTAATGTTGATGTTGCTGATAAGGTACACAATTGATGCATGGCTGTGGGAGCGCCCAAGTGCAGGCTCACCAAAGCAATGAGATGTGAAACAGGACATCTTTACACCAGGGCGAGGGTTAGAATGACACCGGCTCACTACTAATTGAACAATTCTTAATGTGAACATTAAGAAGGGTACGGTGAAACTTGTCCAGAAAGCAGAGTCGTTTCCTGCTGGTCACACTTTATAACATGAATTCCAATATAAGAGCACATTTAGGTCGACTGCTCAGTGCGCCGTTGCTTTCCAGCTAGGTCTGTGCTACACATACACAGAGATACACTGGATGCAATGGCTCTTTGCAATTGTTCAACCAGCATAAAATCCATTAGGCCTTGGGTAGCTACTCTGCATGCAATCACCAGGGTGGATACATTATTTCACAGTGATCTGACTAAATGCACTGTAGCTCAGAGAAAGAATACATGGAATAAGGAAGATGAGACAACTGAAAATGTGCCCCTCAAAAGCTCTAATGCACTTTATTTTGAGCTAAATTGTTCTTTTGTTTGATAACACTGATTGATTACATTAGCAGAATAGGCCAACACAGGACATAACGCGATGAGTTTAAACTGACCTCCAAGAATGAGAAATACTGTATGCCAGTGGTTCCCAAACGATTGACTCCTGAGGACCCCCACTGAGTCACTACTGGAAGCCGGGGACCCCCAAGCCAGTGGTTCCCAAACTTTTGACTTATGAGGACCACCATTGAGTCACTACTGTAAGCTAGGGGACCCACAAGCAATTTATTACGATTTAAATTTCAAACATTAAAACTGTCATTCGTAAAAAATAAACAAACAAGTGCGGACCAAAAAAATACTCGAATTACTAAAGATTTTCTTGTTTTATATTGAAAAAATTTGCAAAAATCGAAAAATATTAATGGGAAGGTTGGTGCTGCATCTCGGCGACTAACTTTTCAAGGTTTGGCTTTATTTCGGGGTACGAAGCTCCTGCTCTTGTCAGGGCTGGCTGGAAACCCAAAGCAGCCCTGGCAAAGGTTTTCAGACCAGTCCCCGTACGGTGAACACCAAGTGCAGCGAGTGAGCTTGACCACTACATAGGGGGTTTGGGGGCTCTTCCATCAAGAAAAGTAGGGGAAAAATAGTGCATTCTACAACACATTTGTCATTATATATTGAATTGTATTAGCTTTTAAAGCATAGTAAATGATGACCTCACTGTGCACCAGGATATGACAATCTTTGTTGGGGCTCTTCAATGATTCCCTCACTATCACCCTCCAACAGTGCCTCTTATCTCTCCATAGCCCTTCTGTCACATGTATTTCATTTGTTTTATAGCACCTCTCATACTAGTGTAGGGTGTCAGAGCACTTTACATCACACACATACAGAGACAATGAATCATACGTGTGGAAATCAGTGAATAGAAAATGTTACATAAGGCAAAGGGGCCTGCCTACAAGGTGCAGCATTCACGTCCTCCATACTGGTAGGCATGTTTTAAGAGGGCTTGGTCTGGAGAAGCACAAACTCAGGATTCAGAACATAACACAGTGGTTAGCGTTGACTTTAATAATAAGAATTTATTTCTACCCCAACAAACCTTTAGCAGCATCAAGATAATGAAAGACTAGGGAAAAAAACATAACTTACTAACTTGTACCATGCAGATTACATGCAGCTCTTTGATGGCAGTTCATAGCTCACTATGCTAGATTACGATTGTAACTTATGAACTTCACAGTAACAACAGATTCTCTGTCCAAAGAGTAGTAGCCCACTGAGCTAGGCACATAAAATATTGTTTTTTGAAATGCATGGTACACATTCTTTGCAGCAGGCATATTAACCTGCAGCGCTACCTTAGATGAGTCAAAGCTGCCATTGGACAAAACTCTTATCTCTCTCCAGCAGGTACATCAATCACCAGAGTTATCTTGACACTTTTATTGTTGCCCGAAAAGTGCTGACTGTACAAAGAACTTTGCAGTGCTTTGAAAAATGTTGCCTGCGGACCTCCTGGGAATGTGTCACGGATCCCTGGGGGTCCGTGGACCACAGTTTGGGAACCACTGCTGTATGCAATTGGTAGCCAAGTAAATTAGGCAGCGACAACAAGAACACCTTACTTTAATAGTCAGGGCTTCATGTTGCCATTTGAGAATTCCTGGGGACCCTAAATGTAATGCGAATATGCCCAGAGGAAGGCATTTAGCCGATCTGCATCAGTCATGTTCAGATGCTTATTTTAGCTGTAAAAAATACATTCATTAAAAATACCCAACTTGGCTGTCATTTAGTGGAATACTTACTGGTCCTGGGGTTTGGCCGGCCAAGGACGCTGAGAGGTGGAGGCAGTAATTGTATGTAATTGTATGTAGTTGAAAATTGAATAGCCCGAAAAACTTGTCAGCTAATTTCAAGAAACTACAAAGCAACTTGACATAAACACAGTCAAGGAAATTCCTAGACGAGTTAGACTTCCTTTTCATATTTCGCCAAACGTAAGACGGTCAAATGTCTTGATATAGTCTCGCTTGGTGTACCCTTCTTTTCCAAGCTTCACGACTCCGCATTAGAGTGGTTGCCTAAGCAAGCACCCTCCTCTTATTTGACGTCAAGTGGTCACTTGATTACGTATGATAATGGCAATTATAGAGGTGGAATACTGACCCTAGCAGTAAACAGGAATGTGAAGGCAAGGCCCACTGTGAGTTTCACTGAGGTCTTCAGATCATACCTACTGAAGTGAGCTATTCAAGGGAAAGGAAGACCCAACTAAACAGGCTCACAGGTGTAAACTCACTACTGGGATGGAGGGCAAAAGTTGGAATCCTCCGATCTTTCACAACATTTCCCCTCCTCTTCCGGACAAATGTCGCTTCAGATCAGACAGTAACGTACCCTAGGAATGATGCTTGCCCGCGTTTGCTGTCGAGGAGGTGCTCGGCATTGCTCCTATACATGATCTATTCCACAATACCCTGTGAACAAGGGTGATTTATTTCCCAGCTCTGTCTTCCTTATCAAAGACGTGTCATGCACTTGATGGAAGCACCGAAGCGCGAGACTGAAGGCATTTTCAATCCTTGGCAGTAAAACCAAAATAAAGCCCTTAAAGTAACCCAACACAGACTAAACAGGAGTTGTTTTACGCTGACAAGTGTCATTTGAGGCCCTATAACTCAACACCGAGGGGCTGAGAGCCTTGTTTGTGCTATTCAGACACTGGCAGTTTGTTCTATGAAATATGTAAGCAGCTGCCCAGCTCTGCCGCAGCTGTGAAGACCAGGGTGGGTGAGGGGATGGGCTCCACTCCTCCACAGCACAACTCTGGAGCATGTAGAGAGAGCAGCTACCCACCATCTGTGTCAAACCTATCACATTGTGGCCCTCCTATCTGGAGAGTGGACATCTAGGACTGTCCGGGCTCCCAGGCTAATGGCTTCAGCAAGGAACCCAACCCGCAGAACAGACCGGTCAAAGTTCAGCACACCTTTCTGAGGAAGAAAGTCACAGACAGCAGGGAGCATCCTGCTTAGAACCAAGGCCAGCCCATGAACAGCCTTGTTTAGGTTCACTGTAGCAAAGTGATATACAAATCCAAAGTATCACTATCTGTTAACACACTAATCATTGCAACACTTAAAAGAGCATAGTAAATGGAAAGATGTAGTTTTGTTGCAGTTTTATCAAGAATTTTTAGGTCTGGATATATATATACACACACACACACACACACACACATATATACATACATGTACATACATATAGGAGCTTTCATTTGGTCTGTTGTAGTGTAATTTACAATCTTCTGCCGCCCACCAGTATACAGCGTAGGCCATTGGCTAACTACAAGGTGAGTGACGGCATTCTGCTCTTTCACAAGCAGCACTTCCTCACACGCTGTAGTTCGCTTCAGTGCCAGGGACTTCTCTGGCAATGCGTACTTTTTAAGACCAAAAAACATTTTTGCTTTTAGCCAATGTTTTACTGTTATGTTGGCAGCAGCTACCCCAACAAATAAGTTTAACAAAAACCTCGACAAAACAAGAATTGGCAATGCCAAAATGCTGGCCACCAAACCCATCCCTATTGCCTTTGCCAATGCTGGTTATTTTATTACTTTAAAAAAAAGTGTACTGTGCCTAATTGAATCACGGCCGTCAAATCAGCGTTAATAGATGTTACTGTTCGCCATTCCTCATTGCTGGCAACATCGGGGTACATTTCCAGTCGCGCTGATGTATAGAGCAAGGGGGGTTAGGCATTTCACAAATTAAGTTCTACTCTGTCAGCGTAATTCATGGCGCAGGCGAGCACGTGCACAGCATCAAGCGTGTCTCTGGCCACAACACCAAAGCTACTAACCTAGACCACACTGCAACCACACGTCTCACCAGTCACACATGCAGAACAAAACAACAGAGCTCAAACAAGGTAACTAAACCCGCAACCTTAGCCCATGCAATGTAGCAAAACCCTGTCTGTAGGGTAAAATGCATACAGCGCTTCATACCCCTGAAGCCTTTAAAATGCGTCTACATAAGCTGTTTTCTTGTGTGTCCTTTTCGGAGTGCATGGTTGAGCGGCGTTTGATTTAGTTAGGGCTTTATGGGAGGTGTTGGGTGAGATGTGAGTTTGCAGACCCCGAGCTGCACCAAAGTCAGAGAGTCTTAGCACTCAAGAGCTACGTCAGTGGCAGTAACATGCTATAATACCAACATTAGCAACTTACAGTGAACTGTAAACGCTAGGACAGACGCCAGACCAGCACCATGATTATAATGAACGCTCTTCTGAGCATCCAAGCAGTAAATCCTACAGTCTCTCCCACAGTATTAACCTTGTGACTGACTATCAGTGCCCACGCTATGCAACTGACTGGCTGTGTTCTCATTCACACTGATGTGGGTCCCCCCTGGCCGAAGCAGGCTGAAACGAGTCTGGAATTGCTTGCGTTACTGTCTGGCAGGGACCAGCCTGGACCGTTCCTGTTGGACCAGGGCCATGGCGGAGTTGAACATGGCTGGTTTCGACCTAAAGTTGGACAGAGGATAAAAAACGATGTTCCAGGATACAGCCCGCGCGCCCGCCAGTGGCCGAGATTTATTCTGGCCTTTTCCCATCACCTGTCGCAGTATATGTGATGGGCATGCCACGCTGGGTCCAACGCTCACTGGACTCAAGCCACATCTCACAGAGGAAGCCCAAGTAGGCCAGAACCAGCAATGGGGTTGCGTGTGTCCCCACCAGGCCTGGCAGGTCGGGGTGGACTATTTCCCACTGCAACAGGACCAAGACCGGTTTGCAAATGGCTGAATTCTGTCTCCAGTGGTGTGGTGAGCAAAAAATGATGGCTTGGGATGTAGCCCGACCTATATCGATTAATTCAAGAATTTTTTCCATCACCTTGTGGCTTGTGTGTCATTCCTGATGATGTCATCGGTCAGCAGGCCAATTAGTAGTTTTGAAACCTGAACATTCCTACCTCCTTTTGGTCACAGGATGTTGGCAAATATGTGGCCTGCTCCGCTTGAGCCCTTGGCGGGTCTGCTCGGCCTGGCCGCTCTCAAGACTCCCATTCCCCGCAGTGACCAGGGGTGACGACATTAAAGATCCTGATTACGCTTCAGTGTTTTGCAATATTGTTAGGGCTTTAAGTCGGATTAAAAAACGGGGGGGTCACTCAAAGGGGCGTGGCCAATGTAATTAAGGGCGTGGCTTAAAACACGCAAGCTAAAAATTGGTGCTTAACATAGTGTGCCGCCTGACTTGTATTTTGCTGTTTCTGGCATTGCATCCAGATATATGATACAACAAGTACTAACATCATACCTACAACAAGTCAGGACTATTGGCTTTGTCAATGGTTGTTGGTTGCATAAGATAAATAAGCAGCAACTATGGCTTGTACATAGTATTGAAAAAGCTTCCACTTAAAGCCCTGGTGACACCACGACAATGTTGCTGCTCCTGAGTTTCAATAAGAGAAGGGAAATCCAGAGACAAAATGACTCTCTTTAAAGGGTTTCCCTTCCCCTACAACGCTCGCAGTAACATCTCCACTAGTGAGAAGTGACCAGTGTGAGCACGCGCACATCGATGCGCCTGCTGTCACTGCAGTCCGGGAAAAAAAGGACCGCCTGTGCCAGGGCACAAAACAGAGCCAGATAGAGACCCGTTTCGAGGCCCCCTTGAAAAAACTGCCGGTGCTCAGCACCGGTGAGACCCGGCCCACTTAAAGCCCTGAATATTGTACACCCCCACCTCCCCCTGCCCCGCTCCCTTGCCTCCGAATGTTGCTTAATCCGTGTCCGAGGAGGACCGCATGCTCCCAGCCGTGCTCCAGGGGCCTCTGAGAGGACTCGACTGCCTGGAAAGTAAGGGCGCCTGGCAGCGGGCCTGGAACTCGAGGGGTCACTGGGCAACAGCAGCCATTTTTCATGGAATGAAATATCTGAGCACATTTAGATATAAGTTTAAGAGAACATTAAGTAAAGGGGGCCTTCAGCAACCATGCCAAGAATGGAACAAAGACAATGCGATTTCATTTCATCAAACTTGCGCAGTTATTTTTGAAACAAAAGATAGCGCTGTTATTAATAGTAAGAACCCGACACTTGAGCGGATGGAAAATGCGCCTTTTCCACATCTTACACTGTTCCTCCACTGTACGCCGCGTTAAGCCGTATATAGATCCATTGTGTATGTCACACTTACAGGCAGAGCCGGCCTTTGCTAAAATAGCGATCTGGGCGTCGGCGGAGAGAAATTGGCACCTTTGCTGATGGTAGTTAATTAAATGAGGCAGCAGGGGGTCCCTTTTGTGTTCACTGGTCAGTACCTGGATGAGCAGGGACTGGTCGCTGAACACAATCTCTGGGCCTCCCCCAGCTCACCTAAATCACCAATAGCTTAGCTGCCTCATGCAGATGATAGTTTTGCTGATCTGTGCCAGCAGGAGTCAGAGGGTGAAGGCAGGTCGAGGAAGGGGACTAAAGAGGTGTAAAACATCGCCTGCCATATGATAATGAAGGACTAAAACCACTTTAAACTGGCAAATCAGACAGAAAAGAACAGGCAGAGAAAAGGACATGGCTGGAGCAAGAAGATAAGGGCGCTGCTGTTGGCATAATCTTAATGCACACAGCTCCATGCTCCCCTCAGAAGATTGGCGCCTTGGGCCCTGCTCGCCCATGCTAAAGGCCAGCCCTGCTTACAGGCACATCATGGGAGCGCCGTCCTATGGGACTATTTTATTCTTTAAATAAGTTATTTTATCACCTGGCCCACGGAGAATGATAAAACCAGCCGTTGTATTCCGGCTTATTAGCAGGACCACTGGAATTATGGGGCAGGGGAGGACCAATTTATGCGGCATGGTTGGCTTAATTATATTCAGCTTGAAAATGCAAATTATGCAACATGAAAACAAAATTATTCGGCACATTTGTGATATTACCTCATTATTTTTACACATTAACATTATCTGGGGATATTTTTCGCCTCATTAATAGCACTTTGACACCAAAAAATATAGTAGTAAGCAACAGAAACGAGACCAGTCAACTTTTGCATAGGGCTTTCCACTGTGAGGCAACACGTGCTGCTGCGTTTTTAATAACTTTTGAGCCGTTTGAGCTAAGAACTAACATTTTTTTTTAATCTGCAAAGTATGCAGCAGATGGTTATGAGAGAAATGTGGCAAATCCGTAATCATGCGGAAAAAACAGCAGACGCAAAATCGCATAATTACAATGGCCCTGCTTATTAAGAAAACAAAGCTATGCAGATAAACAAAGACCTCTGGAACATTGTTGAGGGGTAGTGATTGAGTCCAGTGCTAAATTAAAAAAAAAAAAAAAGTAAGTGCAGGGGCCCTTCTCAGGAGCCCACTGCAGCCTGCACCACCTGTTGCCCCTGCCAGCGCTGCCTATGACAGTACAAGCATAATTACTAACCATCGCAGTCCTACAAGTAACTAGAATTGTAATTGCATTTATATAGTGCTTACTACCCCTGATGAGGCATTAAAGCGCTTTTTGCCAGGCAGCACGTTGCTTCGGAACCCACGGTTAGTGGCTAGTCCAGTGTTATTGGTTGATTACTGTTAGTTATTTATTTGGACTATTCTTGTGTGCTCAAGCAAACCATTTAACAGTCATTCCAGTTTCTTTATTGTGGACTATATGAATAGGGGTTAGTTGCGATCATTGGTGGGGAGGGGGAAGAGTGACCTCATGCACATGGTTGGAAGGATTAATGGAGGAGTCAGAGGAGATTAGGTATTGTAGGGTTGCATAGGAAAAGCTTTTAGAAGGAGGAGGAGGGATTGTGATCTTGCAAATGAGTTATGGGCAATCTTCTGAAATATAATAATACAGAATAAGGCACACATACATGTGTCAGCGTAGGTGGTGCTCAGACAGAGGCATACAGAGGATGGAATGGAAGGAGAGGGACATTGAGGGAGAGAAAAAACAAAACAAAACAAAAAACAAAGGACAGCGGACAATCAGAAGTTTTAATTAAAGGTTAGTTTTCCATGCTGGATATTAAGGATTTAAGGGATGCAGAGAATACATTTGAGACAACATTCAGTGTGAAAATGAAAGAACGTAGAAAGAAACATTATTTACTTGTGAAGATTGGGCTACTTGAAGTATTTTTGGTAGGCACTAGAATCAGGTAAACACATGTCAGCTGCTATGCTCCTGCGAGGCCATAAATCCAGCCAGGTCAGTTGATCAGCTAAAAGGTTTCGAAGTGAAAAATAATGGACAGGCGCATACGTCTAGAAACAACAGGAGCTTTAGGCTGCACTCAGAGGAAGTAGCAACTTCAAGATAATAGCAGTGTTAGACACATGCACGGGGAATAATGTACACATTGAAAAGGAGACTCTACAAATGATGGAGTGGATGTCTTCTGGTGTTCACCCTAAGGTTTGGTTCACAATATTAATTACAAAGTAGAGTTGGATTCATCTGAATGCCTCTGGCTTGCACTGGCACCAAATGGAAGGTGAGGACAGCTTCCCAGACAGTGGAAGTGCATTGCCTGCACCCCAGTGGCTGGAAGGCAGAAGATGCAAACACTGATGTGAGTGTTGGAATGTTGAAAGGGCTACCTTTACAAATTCAATCCTTTTTTAGGTCTCGCCTAGCGATGCAGCGCAAAGCGCTGCTCGCTATGCGAGATCTATTGTTGCCGACTTTTGCTCCGATGCGGGACACGAGATGTGCACGCGCTTGGTGCGAGCAGGAATTGTAATAGCGCCGCAAGCCGTACGCGTGCACATCAACTGTCTGTGCCGAAACTTAAACAGACAGGAGATATGCACGCTGTACGGCTCGCGGCGTTATCACAACGCCTGCTCGCACCATACGCGTGCACATCTCCTGTCCAGGCAGCCGATGCGCACGCTCACGGCGTGTCTTCAGCTTAACTTCCCGCTGGTTCCGAGGAGTCAACATGGCTGCGCCCTGTGAGTCGGATCTGCAATCCGATCCCGCTCCGCCGCCACTGAAGATTCCAAAGCGCGAGGCTATGTCCCCTACTTCACCTGGGCTGAGCGATGGACGCCCATCGTTGTCGGCGCCTTCTACCCCAAGCCATTTGTCGCCTCTAGAGGGATGCGCTGGTGGTCCGGGCCTTGCCTCGTCGCCCTCAGTCTCCTTTTCCACGTCGGCCGCTTGTCGCGGCATGTCCTGGACCCCAGCAGAAACTAACGCGCTTATAGCCGTATGGGGCAACGAGCGATTGGTGGAGGCGCACTACCAGCAACTGGAGGGCTCAGGCACCCTATTTGCCAGCTGTTTCTAGTAAGTGCACTCCTTGTTTGATTTTGAAACTGTGCTCCAAATAGGAAAGTTCAGATTAAATTTTTTGTGTTTACACCCTATGTAACAGAAAGGAACTCCAGCATTTAAAAATCTGTTCACACTGAGGTCACTCAAACTGCGAGCTCTCCTTCTATAGCTCTTGCGTGTTGTCCCGCGTTTTGCTGTTTCCCTCTCCTTCCTCAGAGAGCTTCACACTGGGCGTAGTTATGTTTTCACATATTATTTCTCCCTCCTGTCACTACCCTCCTCTAACTCTGCCTCATGTTACTGTCCTCTCTCCTTTCACTTCCCATGTCCCCTCTCCAATTACTGCTCATCTCTCCGTTATACAACATGTCTCTGCCACTGCCCATCCTGCCGTTGGCATTGCCCTAAATTCTGTAATCATACACTGTCCACCCTCTTCTGTCACTGCCTCACTACAGTATATAATCGCCTTTCTATTGTCATTCCATTTCCTCCTGTCACTGCTTATCTTTCTCTCCTATAACCAGGGCCAATGGAATTATGCAATTATGTGGCTGCAGCAATTTTCGCATAATTATAGATTTGCCGCATTCGCCACATAATCCATCATCTGCTGCAACTGCAGATTTTGACAAAAATGTTTTTGTTTCCAGCTCAAACTGTTCAAAAGTTACTAAAATGCTGCTTGCTTACAGCAGTTTTAATATCTTAGAGTTTCTTGTAGCTCAAATAGGTGTAATTTCTATGATTTATATATGTTTCCCTTGTCTATATTGCTTGATTTTGCTTGTAAGATAGTGTCACTCATAATCTTTTATGCATGCCCATTTAAAGTTGGTGCTGTATAAAAATGCACAAATTCTACTTGCCACAGCTGTAGAGGCAGTGGTTGTGTAGGACGGGACAGTGTACTTCAGCTGTATCCACGCATATAAATTACAAGACATTTAAAGGAGCACTTGTTGTAGGTTTAGTGACCTACCTAATCCAGTGAGATATTTCACTGAGCAGTTCAAAGCCGCAGCAGACATCACAAAATAATTCTACTATGTCTGTTGTTGGTGGTTGTTAGAGGTTGCGGACTGGGGAAACAGGACTATGTGTTTTTCTCTGCCCCTTTATATCTAGTGCTTCACAGACCGTGCATATATGTGTGCATTAATTGCTTATCCTATAAAATACTATTTATGTATGGACGACATATTTTCAAAAGGGACATTTTTGCATTACATTTGTTTAAGGTGTTTCTAATACAACATATGTTTTTAAGTTTGAAAAGCAGAAGCATCAATTGCTGATCAGAGATCGAGTATTTTTGGTATTTACACGAGTTTGAGCTATTGGTATTGTAAATGCCAATGCGTTTTATTTATGTTTCTTTTTAAAAACATGGATAAAAGGCATTGTCATTTACAATGCCAGAGTTTAAGCTATTGGCATTGTAAATGACAATGCCATTTATTTATCTGTTTTCAAAACCAACACATGGATGAAGGGTTTGTCATTTACAATGCCAATGGCTCAAACTTTTGCGAATGCGAGACCTATTGCATTGCAAATGCTTGTTTCAAATGGCTGCTGATTAGACTTTCTGGCAGGCCCAGTACAGAGCCAGGGACACCAGATGCATTTCTACCCCTCTTTACTGTGGGACTTGGAGTTGTCAGCGCCAGTAAAGTATGACAAACAATGGAACGTGGAATTTTGCCATTTATGTCCTTAACTCTGTATAGTGGGTTCAAGATGAGTAGAACACACTCTGTGTGCCCTGCTGTGAGACAACCAAGAAAGACTCCCACAGCTGAGATGGTGCAAGGCAAGCAAGCAGACAGAGTGTGCCACAACTAAACAGTAGTACAGTCTGCGCTCCCTGGGGAATCAAGTACACAGGGCAAGGTCTGCCAACCCCAGACCATGCCCTGTGTACTTGATTCCCAGGGTATGGTCTGGCCTACTAATGACAGAGTCCCCCCTTCGCAGGGCATGGTTTGCCCATCGAATATCAGTGGCCCCAGTGCGCAGAGCAAGGTCTGCGCCCCTAAGGTCAGAGACCCTTGTATACTCCCGTCTGGCCCTACAGCAATGCCTCCCCACTCACAAAGGGTTGCATGTGCTAATATCCCACCCCAACACCCAGAAAGAGGTTGCTCGCCATCCTGCTGGCTCCAGATTACCACCCACCTCTACCCTCCGCTGGCATTGGTACTGGTAGCCTGGAACAAGGTAGAACCGGGAAACGGCCAGGAATAAACAATAAGGACACAATGACACGAGATTTTTAGCAACTATGACAATTCAGACCCAAAGCTATAAGAAAGCCGTGAGCCGCAGGTATTATTCATTTTTTATCTACATTGAAATATTACACACTGTTGTTGTGCTCATCTCAAAATTAGACAGACAATGCTACCATGTGGTGGGCTGTCATCGGTGACAGTGTGGAAACCACCCGCTCAAATTAAGCGCAGCCTATTGTTCTGTTATGGGCAGAGACACTGTCACGACAATAGGTAGAGCTTCTCTTACGCGAATGAGTACAGAAGTTATGAATGAGTATTTCTACTGTCGTGAGACTAGGTAGTTGCAATGAATGGGTTGTTCTATAATCATGAACAAGGAGATTATTGTGCGAATGGATAGTCTCTTCTCAGAATGGATAGGTCTGTTGTGAGAACGGATAGCCTAATGTGAGAATGAATAAGTGTAATGTGAGAGTGATAATAGCTAGGTCCATTGTGAGAATGGATATGTTTAATGCAAGAATGGACAGGATATTGTGAGACTAGAAAGATGCATTGTGAGAATAGTTGGTCTATAGTGTGAATGGATTGGTTAACGTGGTAGATCTATTGTGAGGAAGGACAGTCCATTGTGAGGAAGGATAGGTCTACAGTGGAAATAGATATAGTGCGAAAATGGATAGATCTACTGTGAGAATGTATGTCAATTGTGAGAATAGATAGGTATTTTTTGAGAATGGAAATGACTATTGTCATGAGACAGGTAAAGCTATCTAATTGGTAGTGAGTAGGGACTATCATCATGAGAATGGATAAGGAGTTATGAAAGAAACAAAAATGCTGAAGTCTTCGAAGGCAACAAGCTTGCACATCTTTATGGGTCTTGACTCCACCGAAGAAAAGATCTACTGGAGTACTATTTGGCAGACTAACAGCAAAATCTGAACCTTCCAGTGGTAATCACTGTAATACATCAAAAATAAAAAAAACACTAATTTCACAAAGCATCCCTAAGGAAGATTAGGATTAAGTCTACGAATAGGAGAAGTACAAGAGAAGTACATTTAACAAGAAGAGAAGACAACTTTCCTATCACAATGGGCTTTAGACCAAACCTCGGGTCTAGACAGCAAATCTATTCTCTAAAGGTGTCACTTTCCAACTTCATGTTCACTCTTCTTTCAGATAATTTACCACCCCTTCATTCCCGCATACCACCTCTGTGACAGGTTTTGATTATTATTACTTTATCACCATCAACGATTATTCTTAGTGATTTTAACATGGAGCATGGTCATAAGGTGTAGGTGGCATGAGCCAGCATCTATACTGACAGTGGGTGAGTAGGAGTGATCACCATAAGGGGGTGGGTACATGTCAGCATCTCCATGGATATTGGATATGACTGACCTCAATGGACAAAACTAAGGTAAGGAAGCATTTAAAGTGGTTGAGTACAAGTTATCGCAATGGACCACAGAAGGGGGAGGGAGAACCTCCATGGACCATGGGCATGAGTGATGTCAATAGACCATGGGTTGGCATGAGTCAGGACTAGCATGGACATGGCTGGCTGCATATTAGTGAAGTCACTGGACCCTGGGTTGGTAAGAGTGATATAAATGGATAAAGTGTGGGTATAAGGCCTCACCTCCATGGATAATGAATGAGCAGAAGTGATCTCAAGGAAAAACAGGCGAGTATGAGTGATCTCAATGACACAGAGTGGGTAAGAGTGATCTGAACAGATAGAGAGTGGGTATGAGGCAGCACAGTGGATAGTGAATAGTGGATGAGTAAGAGCAATCTCAATTGACATTGGGTGGGTATAAGTGAGCACTTCTAGGGTCATTGGATACGAGTGATCTGAATAAACGGGGTGGGCATAAGCCAACATCTCCTTGGGCAGAGGATGTGAATCACCTCATTGGACCGCAGAAAGGAAGCATGGCCAGTCGGTGAATACAAGGGATCTCAATGGACCACTGAAGGGTGAGGGAGCATCGTCTGGAGCATGGGTACGAGTCATTTCAATGGACCGCGCGGATGGTATGAGTCAGCACCACCGTGGATGTGGGTGCGTATGAGTGGACTCAATGGGCACTGAGTAGATAAGAGTGATCTAAATGGATAGTCTGTATGAGGCAACATATCTACGGACAATGAATGAGTATGAGAGAGCTCAGTGCACAGTAGCCGAGTATGACTGAGCTCTTTCATGGACAGTGGATGTGTGAGTGATAGGAATAAATGGCGGGTAGGCGCATATGAATAAAATGAACAAACCGCAGTAAGGTAAGGGAGCATCTTGATGATACTGCATGTGGGTGGGGTTAATGGAGCACATTCATAGAGGGACTGCGCATGTTTATCAGCGAGCATCTGTTGAGATTAGAACTGACAGTGAAAAGAGATTACCACAATCTCTTAAAACACATTAACTAGGCTCAGAGAGAGCACGACCATACGTTTACAGTGAAGAAGCCTCGTGCTACATACACCTCTGCGTATACACGCAACACAACAAAAAACATAATATGTTTAGCGGCAGAGAAGCGGTTGACCAATGAGTTTTTTCAGCCTTGGCTAAGTAACTGTGTCACCCCCGGGTACAGACTCATAAAAATCACAGTATCCTTGCGGATCCCAGGTGGATCCTAATCTTCCGAGCTCCTGGCACAGACCTCTGCCTCCTGGAGGTCATGGATATAGGAATGCTGATATCAGCACATCTCAGAAACCCTTGGGTTCCAACTCGCACTCTAATGGCATAAACAGAGTCCAGAATGGAAGGCCGCCTGGGCAACATCAATAAACATTTTAAAAGCTTCTGAAGATGACAATAAAAGAAAGCAAAGGAGAAAGCTTTAACCTCAGTCGTAACCTTTTTTATTGGCGGCGCGGTGAAAGCGAGCGATGGCTGGACTCCATTAGAAGCAGAAGAGCTGAACCAAGGTGCGTGGGCCTGGAAGGCGTACTGTACATACACGCATGTCTACCATAAATGTCTGCCTGTATCTCACTTGTGAAGGCCGCCCACAGCTTCAAAGAGCCCCAGACTCACAAGGGCTGGCAAGGATCGGAGTGGCGCCAGAGGCAGTATCTGCTGCCTGCCTTACTCATCTACTCTCATGAAATAGTCCAAGCGGGGGAGGGGCGCTCGAGACACTCCTACAAACCCGGACGTGACAAGACAAAGGAGTGGGAGGTGGCTGCTGAGGCCAGGGGTGAGAGGGAGAACAAGGATTGGCAGCTGGCAGCATGGTGCTGATGTCAGCATTCTATTGTCTGTAATCGTGTCTCTATTGGGCAATATGTGCTAATGTTCACCAAATGAGATAAAAAAAGACTACTCTGGATGGAACAACGGACGACAACCAGTAAGATGGAAAAGATGGAGTATAAAGTCAGAGGGAAAAAAGCTTGAACATCAGTTCTCATTCTGCTCTGTTTCATGGGCTGGACTCCTTTACATATTAAGATACCTATGTGACTCCGAAACTAATACGCTGAGGACATCATTTGAAGTTCTGCGCTAAATCAGAATTCAAAACCTCAGAGGATCTCACTGCTTGTTTAAGCAAGTAGCTGAGAAAATGGAAAATAATGCCCAAAACCTCAATTATCGAATGCTTTTGCCAGTTTTTAGGTCCGGCTTAACCTATGGTTGAAAATTCTTTTCAATGTGCTTAGAGTGGACTTTGGTCCTAGAGGTGTATTTCTCTCACCTCATGCTATTGGCTGTTTGGTGGACCATTCTGCCAGTGGCGTAACATAGGTACCCGCAGTGCGGGGGAGGGAGGGCCCGAGCTAAAGGGGGGCCCCTCAACACACTACCCTGGCCTGAGAACTCCTGTCTGACTCCAGAGGGGGGGGGGCTTCCCATGTACATTGCAGGGAGAGGGGGGCCCTCAAGTTTCGTTACGCCACTGCATGCTTCCTCCTGTGGAGTGACTGCATTGCATGAGGAACTATTTTATATCCGAAAGGTACTCTGAATCATCCACACATTAAATTATTTAACTCATAAATGCATTGTATACTGAAGTCAATCGTTTTTAGATCTCACCCCTGGACAGCTTTTGGCTGTCTGTTGTTGACAAACTACACAGAGGGTTTAGAACACTCCAGTGCTCATCATTAGTGGCCTCTCATGTCAATCTCAATTCCTTGCTTCTTATTCGATGGCCTCCCTTCCTCTGCTTGTATTTGTCCCTCCTCTGGAGCATAGCTTTTTTGTTATCCTTTTGATTGGATGACTGTGTATGACCCCACAGCCAGCTGTCAAATTCCAACTACACTGCAAACTGTCGAATTCTAGACCCAAAGGAAGCTGCTGAATGTCAACTCCAGAACAAGCTGTCAAAACAAACTCCACACAGCAACATGTCAAACTCCGACCCTACACAGCAAGCTTTGGAACTCAGACCCCACACAACAAGCTGTTGAACTCCAATGCCACAGCAAGCTGTTTAGCCCAAACCAAGCTAACCTTGACCCAAATCAAAATAACCCAGACCCCTAAGCAAGCTATCAATGATCCCAAAGCAAGCCATACACGAGCCATAGCAAGCTAACTCAACCACAAAGCAAGCAAACCCCAGTGCCAAACCAAGCTGTTTAACCAAGCTCCATGCACGCGGTCTAACTCGGACCCCAAAAGCCAGCTGTCTGAGCCTGACCCCAATTGTAGACCTAAAGATGTTTCTGCTCAACATGAAGTAAACTGTCTAACCCAGACACTGAAGCAAGCTGCCTAATCCTAAACCTGAAACATGCTAACTCTGATATCAATGTCGATACTCATATTCTGATTAAATTTCACGACTTATGCTTTCCTACAAGAACATCTACCCCTCCCTGTCCAGCCTACACTACACTGTTTTGTCCTATTACAAAAAGAGTTGGCAAAGCCAGGGGATTTGCTAGTAGGAGCTTCATAATCAGCTATCTGTCTCCCTTTTATTTATTAAGCTAAAGGTAAATCACTTACTATTGTCCCTGAAGGAAAATCAATTGTAGGGACCTCGGTTCGATCCAATATTATGACACACTTGAAACCCTGTTTAATGCAAGCAGTATGGAGTCAGAAAATCAATTATATTTTAGTCGGTGTCGGCCTGTTTTGTTGTAAGTATTTATGAGTACATACCTTAATTGTCTACAACTGTTTCCTAAATCTGAAGTAATTAAAGGACGAAAGCTTGCCTTAATGACATCAGCAAACCCTGCAGAATATAAGTCGTATGGACTTAGAAATTAACGAAATTTTAAAAGGTGAATATATTTTAAGTATATATTGTTATTTATCTTTGCTTTTATCAGTATGCGAGAATTAATGCACATATGATTATCATTGTAATGATTTTTATCAATCAAACAAAGTACAATCCTATTCCCCTGTCCAGCCTACACTATGCCACCCCATCCCGATGGGTGCCTTTGATCCCCTCTGAATTCCTTGTAGGCTCTGGAATCCTAAACTGCATTCCCTACATGTGCTCTTTGGGAACTGGTGATGCTATACTAAACAAGTGAATGAGCCGACTGCAGGTCAACAAAAGCGTTTTGAGAAACATGTGGGGGCATGAGAGAGCTTTGTGATCTGCAGAGTCATGGATTTGCACTGACAGTATAACAAAACACAGGTCCTCAGGCAGTCTTTGGGTCAGGACTGTGCGTCAGAATTTCTATGCAGTCAGTTTATTGTCTGTTTTAGCCACTATATGACTAGCAGTATCCCTGCTAGGTTTCAAACACTACATTATCACAGTGGTGACGCACACCTGTGCATGCACAAGATGCAACTGTATAGAAAAAATATGACTACATTATAGTTTGTGTAGTAACTCCTCAAAGTTCAGTGTCCACTTTGCAAACATGAGGCACTGCTGGCAGCATACAATTCATTCCCTTAAACGCCTATACTCTGATGTGTTTTTTTTTAAACTCAGAACAGAATTAATTAGGAATACGTCTATTATATTTCCACGAGAATGTGATAATCTTATTAATAATATTTAAACACCGATCCTACGCCAGGCACCGGAAGAATGTATGTGCGTTTCAAGTCTAAAACAGTTCAGACATCCTATTGATATCCTATTTCCTGGCCCCGAACGTGTCTTCATTGGTCCCAGATCAATTTAAAGGACTAAAGCAAGAGAGGGGGAGATAGAACGACAGACAACACAAGCTGGAAAGAAGTGAGAATTTGGAAGCTGGATTCTAGAGGAAGGATTCTGATTAAGGTAACGTGCAATGACAGTGCTGCGGGAGTCACAAACACTCAAGTAGGGCTGGGGACCACGAGGCCTGGTCAGCGACTAAGATGCATCGGAAGAGCTACATTTGAATTGAAGAGGGTCTCGCAGGGTAGGATGAAGTTGCACCAGGACCCAATATTGGAACAGCACCACAGAAGGAGGTGCAAGATTTTAGAATTGAGCTCGTATGGCTGAGGACTGTGCTCTATAGTTGTACATCGTGTAACTATCCTAGCACGCCCATGTGTGTACAACATATGCTACATGTCATTTCAAAGTAAGGAAGCTGACCACAGAAAAGAGCCACGAGAAAGGTCGCAGAGAGGTTGCCCGTGGGGGCATTCATCAAGATGTGTCTGATGGACCTCTGCGTGTGAGACTTTGTAGCGCGCTTTAAGGCATCCAACTATCAGCGTACCTACAGCTGAGGGTTGAAGCCTGGACGGATTAAATTCCCTCTTAGCTCCTTCTCTTTCTCTACCAGTACTTCCTGTAACAAGCAAAGATTAAGGCTCTTCTATATCAACGCATTACTAAGCAGACACAGAAAGTTCGCTACGTTTTATGAATTTTGAATTTCCTAGATGGACCTTACCCATTATCTAAGCAATGCAGTTCCCAAGATGCTGCTATCTATCGCTTGTTCTCGTTCCAATAGAGATAAGAGGCTTGTGTGAGGCCATGATAAGCCTCACTTTGCAATGTGAGTGGAACCAATGCAAATAATGCTTTAACTTCTCAATGGCCCGAGATGCTTGAGGGCAGGAGGGGAGCACTGGCATCATGGCACCTGAGATGCCAATACAACATACAGTGGTAGGTTTGCAACTAACTCCTGGATGAAGCTCTCTGCACTAACCCACCAGGGTTAACCTCATAGATCTCTTGTGCTTTATTTTGGTGGTGAATGGAGATATTCCACGTATTTATGACATCGGACAGGTAGGCCCGGTTCACTGTGTGTACCTACCAGCAACCTCACTCCAGTACGCTGCCACCATGGAGCAAGTCTAGGCAAGGTGAAAGAACAAACCTGTGAATGGTAACCCAATTTAGATCTAAAGAAATAAGCCCAGAGAGCAATGAAGATACAAAAACACCAAAAAAACAAAGGAGGGAGTGAAGAGGTAAAAGAAAAACAAGAGGTGGACTCGTCCTCCTCAATAAGTCATAAAGAAAACAAAAGGAATCCACCTTGGATTGAGTGAAATGAAGATATCCTTCCAAAGTGTAAATTGTCACGGTTTGTGAATTGTGTGTCCCTACTGATGTCTAGGGTAGCACACTGCTTTGATAAAATAACCCTCACCCACCATAAGGACCCTTGGTGGCATGCTTCATCATCGGGTTCTTCCCGCCCGCTCTAGTCTTCTTCTGGCAGAAACTTTACGCGCGCAAACGCGGAAGTTTCACCATACTTAACCAGGTCCTGAATACCGACTCCTCATTCAACGGAGCCACGTCGAGGCAGTATCCTAAGCGAGTGAGCGACCTTGATGACGTGAATACGGCACAGCCGTTTGTTCTCTCTCCCCCCTGAGACAACGAGCACTTTTCTAGCTTTTTGAAACCTTTTAAATATAAAGAAAGGCAGGGCGTCCTTCCCGGTTCTCACATTTTACCTACCTCTCTTTTTCAACAGTGTGTGACTACAGGTGCTCGTCCCCTCCCGTGAAAATGCTCATGGGGCAATAGTTTGGAATTATAAATGTACGTTTAATTCTGTTACTTATCATTTATAGAGGCAACATGATACATCACGCCATACACATATGGCCATGACGATATTTGCATGAAGTCGGATCAAGATCACGCTTGATCACAAAAGTGTGTGTGTTTTATGTTTTTTGTTTGTGACGACTAGTATTGTCCTTATTTGTCCTTCATGGGCAACACAGCACCCACTTAACATAACAACTGCGGTGCATTTAGAGAAAAATATATCACTTCTCTTACAGATTTCCACTAAAGGGGTGGTGTGATCCAGAGACTGTTCTCGTTTATTGTAATATAATGATGTTGTTTTATCTTTCCAGACTCATTTAAGGAACCATACCTATCAGGGTATAGTATCAAGTGCATGTCATTGTATAGGCATTATTTCTGCTTGATTGAGTTAGCAGACCGCATTGCTTTTTTCATAAGAGTGGTATAGGGATCTTCTAAGGTCCTGATGAGAAGCCAGGGGGATGGCTTCGAAACATGTCGACTAAGGAGGTGGTAGCCCATTGTAGCACAGTACCTCCACTCCCCACTTTTAATAATACCAGCTAGAAGGAACATTAAAATTTATTTTTCCACATAGCCAGGTATTTTTTAACGTACTCCACTATCTACACTTCTGACCCTTCCACTCTCACTCCTGCAACACACATTGTATATTCACTACCAAGTGCTCCCGCGTCTTCGTTGGTCGTAGCACGCCCCATCCCGCAGCAGGGCGGGAAGAACCCGATGTTGAAGCATGCCCCCAAGAGTCCTTTTGGTGGGTGAGGGTTATTTTAACAAAGCAGTGTGCTCCCCTAGACATCAGTAGGGACACACAATTCACAAACAGTGACAACTTACACTTTGGAAGGATATCTTCTTTTCACTCTATCCAAGGTGGATTTCTTTTGTTTTCTTTATGATACAAAAACACTGACTTCCCGAAGAATAGAGACTGCACTGGGTCATATACTTGACCTGACATCTAGGAGGAGAGAGCCCTGTAGATTCCTTCTCTCTACGATGCAAGTCACCATAGGTCAGAGTCTTCACTGGACATCTCGAAGGAGAGAGCCCTGTTGATACTTTACATCTACGATGCAAGTCACCATGAGCCAGAGTCTTCACTGGACATCTAGGAGGAGAGAGCCCTGTTGATACCTTACATCTACGATGCAAGTCACCATGGGTCAGAGTCTTCACTGGACATCTAGGAGGAGAGAGCCCTGTTGTACAGCTGCAGCGCCGGCGAGCTCGCTGCGGAGCGCACGTCCACTCCTCCCCCTCCTGCTGTCGTCACACGCTGGTGTTTCCGGCCATGACTCCCGGGAGCTTTGAGCCGCGATTTGCGATCCGTGAACCCAGAGTTCAGAGTCAAGGTGGATTGTAGTGGCGTATTTCTAGGACCCACGAAGAGTGAAGAGACCCTGCGAGGAGATTTCAAGGGGGGAAAAAATAAGTTTTTTCCATCTTGGAGCTGACGACCCTCCGGCCCCCGTGAGGACAGGAGCAACAATGCACGGAGCTGCTATGTGAGCTGTTTCGTGAGCCTGTATTGAGAAAAACGAGGAGCCCCTCGACGAGGATGGCGCAGAGGTAAGGGGATCTTCCTGGGATTTGGGGAGTCCCCTCCACTAGGCTTGAACTGTCCAAGAACTCTGGGGCAAGTGCTTTTGTGCATATATGCTGGGAGGTTTTTTTTGACGCAAGTAAAGCAGCAGATTTCATTTTTGGGGGAAAAGGAGAAAAAAAACAAAAAACTTTACAAAATGTGCCTATACAGCGTCCATACAACATCCTTACAGCGAAGAAAGAATATATATATGTCCTGGGATCCGGATTGTGAAGCATGCAGCAAATGGTCCTGAGGGGGACAGGAATAGGAGCAGGAGCTTCAGCCCCCAGCCCTTCATTACTAACTCAGAAGGCTAAGAGAAAAGCAGCCCAATCACGCATTCTTGCGGCGAGGAGAGGAAAAACCACACAGAAAAGAAGCAGGGCGGCTAATACGTCAATGGATCAAATATCTCAAGGTCCCTCTCCCCAGGCGCTGGCCTTTTTAGGGTCCTCCCCGCAGTTCGCCACCATCGACGTGGACGCTGGGGCGGGGAATGCCACGGTCCCAGACAGTTCCCTAAAGCTAAAGGAGGTGAGAGACCCAAGGTCCTCCATCAATTTGCAAGAGACTGAGGATACTGGAAGTGGTGCAGGGTCTGAACAATGGCCACAAGAAAGGCACTTGAGAAGAAGAATAAAGCGGAATGGGTGGACAATCACCATAAAGAATACCCCATATTCTCAAAAAGCCGTAAAGCAACCCACGATGATACTAATCTGCAACCTGTAGACCAGATGCTTGCTAGAGCATTATCTCAGGACTTCTCAGCGCTGGACACTCTGGAAATCTTGCCTGGTAACAACTCTGACCCGAGGGGGCAGTCTGTACAAGGGAAAGGTCTGGCTGCACTTTCTCATGACCTAGAGATACCAGACTGCCCAGGTCTCTTGCAGTCTTCACTATCCCTGGATCTTCTCTTGGATCCCAGGGCTAAAAAGCTGCGTCTGCAAAACCAGCAGGTGGTTGAGACGCTGACTGAGCATTCCAGGGAGAGTGTGGGGCTGAGTCAGTCCTCGATGGTCTCGACGCACCAAATGCAACAGCTTTTCGAGACAATTCTGGGGGAAATACGCAATTGTAAATCCTCTCAGGCTCAAGAGCTTACTTTGCTGCATCAGAGATTAGATAAAAATTGAGAATGTGGTACAGCAAATATCAGAGCGATTTAAAGAGTTGGAGCAACGAGTATCTGATATCGAAGACCACTCCTTGGCCTGTGACTCCGATATTGCTTCTCTTCAGAAAAAGCTGCAGGCTTCACAATTGAAGATGGACGAGATGGAGAATTACTCAAGACAATCAAATTTGCACTGCACAGGGATACCACAGGACAGTGAACGCCTCAACGGCCAGTCTAACCCCCTTGTCCTATATTGAGACGCTGATCAGAGAACATATACTTGAGAGTCCACCGGAGGACCTTACTATAATGAGGGCTAATAGGGTTCCTTTACAGAAAACTTCGGGGGCTAAGTACCCAAGGACGATGATTGTGAATTTCGCTGATTTTCACATTAGAGAGGCTATTTTAAGTAAGGCTATTCAAAAGTAGGATATCGTCCTATCCGATGGGGACAGGGTGAGAGTATTTTCTGATATGTCAGCGTTTGCAGCACGGCGGCAGAGGGATTTTGTGGGCCTGATTGGAGAATATAAGAGCGCAGGCCTCTATCGTTCAGCAGTCCAAATTCAAAGTCTTATGGAGAGGCCAGTTACATCTTTGCTCTACTATCGAAGAAGCTCAAGAGACACTACAAAAGATATCCCAAGCAAGCAGAAAATAGAAAATGAGGGGTAACTTAACCTGATGCGGGACAAAATTTAGCTATATGAATTTGAAATGCAGTGCAATATATTAAGCCCGGTCTATGTATGAGCCTTTGCAAATTTTTAGCGGGTTTAGTGCTTTGCACTTTACACTTTGCACTTTATGCACTGTGCCTACTTTCACTTTTGCACTTTGTTCTCCCCCTCGGGGGTGTCCAATGGTATCTATTATGCTGTGTTGGGAAAAGTTGGTACTAATTTTTCTTTTACAGGTAATCGATACCATAAGGTAGATTGCATTTTAGGTTTTTAGAGATTTCTGGAATAAGGTTTGCACGAGTGCGCTGCACTCTTTACCGGGACTTTGTGCGTAAGAGCGGACTTGTTTTTTCTTGTGTTATGTTGTTTAGGTCCTAGCCCATAAACCTAGGTATAGTTGGGTATTTCTGGTTTGTATAGATACATGGAGCACAAGCACTTTCTACTGTCAGCACTTTATGGAGGGTTTTCTCTGGTTGTTAATAGTCATAGGATAAATAGCATAGAGGGGGAGGGTGCATAGACGTATGATCAAAGTAGGGGTAGTCTGGTCTGTTGTGGAACAGAATAGGTATATATAGCCGTATGAATATGAAGTTCAGCATAATATATTAAGTCCAGCTTATGTAAGAGATTCTCCCAACTTAGTTGGTTTAATTTTTTGCACTCTGCACTTTATATTGTATACACTGTGTGCACTTTCATTCATACCTTCTTTCCCTTTTTAGAGTCACTTAATAGAATTTTTTATGTTTTAATGGGAAAAGATGGCACTGATCTCTTTTTATGGCCAATCGGTAGTTTTTATCCGGTTTGTATTCCAGATTTTTTTGTTTAAATCTTTTTATTGTCATTTTGCAAAGTTAAACATAACTTGTCAGCAAATAGCAGTCTTATATGCATCACTTTCCCATTGTACATTTTACAGTACATCCAAAGCTAATAAACGTAATTCCTACCGACTGTGCAGGTACAGGTGGTAAGAGATACATTACGCAGTGCTACGTTCCTACAGTGTCTGCATTTAACCTTCTTGCTATATTCACTTCTTCGCGAAACGTTCACATTTCCTAGAGATACTATGCCATATACATGAACTGTGGATACGGGTATCAACAAAATGAGGACAAAACAATATTAAGGAAGGTTGGGGTAACTGTGGGTGGGACGCCGCTGCACTCCTTTACTACAAGTATTAATCCATATATGCGTGCCATACGTATTATGGTCTGTTCATGCGTATCCCTGTCCATAGGGTTGGTTGCTAGTGTAACCCCCCCCAACTGCGTTTCTGCCTCCATGGCGCCCTCTGCTTCTGCTGAAGAGCCCCCCACTGCCTCATACAACCACGCAACTCTGTCAATATGTACTCCCAACCCTGTGGCCAGCAGGAACTTACGGAGCCCTAGCAAGTCTTCTCTGCGAAGGGCACCACTCTCCGCCTTCAATCAATCAATCAGGGAATTGTAAGCGCACTACTCACTCGTGAGGGTCTCAAGACGCTGGGGAAGAGGTGGTAAGCAGCTCCGTTCAGTCTAACAGCCAGGTCTTGAGCGTCTTCCTGAAGATGTTCAGGGAGGGGGAGCATCTGATGTCGATCGGGAGCTCGTTCCAGGTCTTGGCCGCGATGCAGCTCTTCCTCCTGTTCTGGCTCTGCGAATGCGGGGTATTTCGTCGAGGTTGGTGGATCGGAGGTTTCTTTTGGGTACGTGGAATGAGATTTTCTCGTTGAGGTATTGGGGTCCGGTGTTGTGGAGGCACTTGTAGGCGTGGGTGAGTAACTTGAAAGTGACTCTTCTCAACGGGGAGCCAGTGGAGGTTCAGTAGGTGTTGTGTGATGTATTCGTGTCGAGGGATGCTGAGGGCGAGTCTGGCGGCGGTGTTTTGTATGGTCTGGAGCTTGCGGAGTAGTGCCTTGTTGATCCCGGCATAGAGGGCGTTTCCGTAGTCCAGTCTGCTGGTTATGAGTGCGTGGATGACGGTCTTCCTTGACTCGGGGGGGGGGGGGAGGGGGAGATCCATTTGATGGACTTTCGGAGGATGGGGTGGGTGTTGAAACAGCTGGAGGCAATGGCGTTGACCTGTCGATTCATGGAGAGGGAGGAGTCGAGTACGATTCCGAGGTTTTGGGCATGGTCCGTGGGAGTCGGGGGGGGGGGGCTGCCGAGGGCGGTGGGCCACCAGGTGTTGTCCCATGCAGTGGGGGAGGGTCCGAGGACGAGGACTTCTGTCTTCTCTGACTTGAGCTTGGGCCAATTGAGAAGAGAGCGGCGCCAGGCTGTTAAGTGTGGAGCACCCGATGCTTTCCAATGTTTTGTAATTAGGCACTTGGCTACAGCTAGGCCCAAGTACAGGAAGCAGGATGTGACCCTGTGTTTCCTCCCTCTCGCAAACAAGTGAAGAATATGGAGCTCCCAGCTAAAAGGGATTACCCGCCCCGTGCAATGCGATAAAGCAGTGGTCACCCCATGCCAGTAAGCAGCGATGTCTGGGCCCCGTCATAGCATGTGTAAAAGGTCTGCTTCGTTTAAGTGGCACCTGGGACAGCAAGCATCTGCACAATTAAAATATCTGTTTATTTTCGCTGGGGTGAGGTATGCCCGGTGTAGTATGAAGAATTGTATCTGCCGAAACCTTTGGTTACAATGAACACGGGAGGGGCCCACCAGGGTAACCACCCATTCTTTTTCAGAGAGCCCCCGTCCCAGCGCGCCCTTACGGGGTCTAGTGAAATTTCAGTATGTTGCTGGAACGTCGCTGCGAACCATCGAATCAGGTGGCCCCCATTCCCCATAACATGAAGGTATTGGATTGTGTGGTGTAAGTGGGGCTCTGTGGTTAGGCAGCCCCATTTGGAAGATAGTTAGGTTATAAGCGAGTGGTGCAGAAGGAAGCTCCCCGAAGGGAGGCCCTCCTCCTCCACCAGTTCCGTGTGTGGGATTAGGGACCCGTCTCTGAACAGATCTCCGGTATCTTGGATGGCAGCTGTGTCCCAGCTTCTCAGTTCTACCTCTGAGGTGATTTGCTGCCCCCTGGGTATTCCCAGCAAGGGAATAGCAGGGGCATATGGTTTTGTGGCTCGGGTGAGGAACAGACATCTACGAAAGCATTTATATGCCACAGGGAGCAGCAGGGAGCCCTCGCATTTGGGTCACGCGCATGGGTGAAAGAAGTGCAGGAGGGCCAGGCGCGAACTAGGGAGAAGCGCTGTAGCGGTGTCCACGAGATAGCGGGAGGCCAACCATCTGGATATCCACTGTACTTGGGCAGCCAGATAGTAGTGCTTAAGATTGGGAGCAGCCAAGCCGCATTGTCAGACGGGCAGATAGAGCTTTTTAATGGAAACTCTATGCCTAGAGGCCCCCAGATAAAATCTCTGACTATTTTTTCCAGCTTGCAGAAGAAGGCTGGAGACAAGTAAAGCGGCAGGTTTGTAAATAATAGAGGAGCCGAGGCAGTATTACCATCTTAGCAAGAGTAATTCTGCTAGACATGGACAACGGCAATGTACTCCAAAAGAGGATCTGGGAGCGGATGGCAGACACGGCTCTAGAAACATTGCCATCCAGTAGGTCCATCTTCTGACGATAGATGTGAATACCCAGATAGCGGAAAGTGCCGACACACCATAACACCGGCCTGCCACTGAGTGAATAACCTGGGTCTGGGGTGTTCTCTGTGAAGGGAAACAGAATAGATTTCGAGGCATTAACCGGCAAGCCTGATACGTCAGCGAATGTGGACAGTGTCAGATCTAATGACAGGGGGATGGAGTGGAGGTCTCTGATATAGAGTAGAATATCATCTGCATACAAGGAGATTGTATGCACGCCGTCTCCTAGGGTAACCCCTGTGTCTACCCCGGCCCTGATACTCACCACCAACGGCTCCACTGCTAGTGAGAAGAGTAGGGGTGACAGGGGGCATCCCTGTCTATTCCCCCAGCCCACTGTTATGGCTTCTGAGATGTACGGGCCAGTCTTGACTCGAATGAGTGGGTGCCTATATAGCATGCCAAATTTAGACAACGTGGCAAACAGATAGTCCCATTCTAATGAGTCGAATGTTCTTTCTAGGTCGAGTACTAGACAGCCTGAACGCGGCCACTCCAATGGGGTATACTCAGCCACCCTGAAATAGCGGTGGAGGTTGAGGAAAGTGCTGCGGGCCGGCACAAACCCGTTTTGATCAGCGTGAACCATGGAAGGGATGCAAGGTGCCAGCCTGTTGGCCAGAATTTTGGCTAATATTTCATAATCAGTATTCAGGATTGCCAGGGGCCTGTAGGAATTCAGGGACGTTGGGTCTTTCCCAGGTTTTAGTAGCGAGACCACATTCCCTGCCTATAGTGACGGGGGAAGCTTGGAACAGTCAACGGAAGAATTGAAGAGGGCATGTAGATGAGGTATAAGTTTATCAGCGTACGTCTTAAAGAATTCAGTGGGGAGCCCATCTGGCCCTGGTGTCTTCCCGGACACTAGGGATGACAGTGCCTCGCGTACCTCGTCCACTGTGATAGGGGAGTCTAACATGAGGAATTGATGGGGGGTAAATGTTGGCAGGTCGACCGCGTTTAGGAAGGCGCAGATTTGCTGTGGAGACCCGTAGGCTTGGGAAGCATAAAGGGAGGTATAGTGGCTGGTCATGGCCGAATGAATGTCAAGCTGTGTGCTACGCATGATTCCCGTGTCGTCCCATATGGTGTGTATTGGACCACGTGGGCACTCCTGACGTATAAGATAAGCTAGTAGCTTGCCCGCCTTATCTGCCATGGCGTGTGTGCGCGCAGAATGGGCTGAAAAGTTATGGCATGGCAGCCTTTCCAAAACAGTGAGCCGCTCAGCCTGCATGGCTTCGAGTCTCAGCTTGGCCTCAGGGCGTGTGACCGATAGGGATTCTTGCCTAAGGAGTTTGCTCTCAAGAGTGCCCAGGGAGGCGTCAAGCTGTTTACGTATGCTCCACGTCAAGCCCAGGCATTGCCCCCGTGTGACCGCCTTCAAGGCTTCCCACTCGGGGAAGGGAAATCCACGGTGCCAACATTGCACTTGAAATAGTCTACAAGCAATGCCCCTAGGGAGCTCCAGAATGCCGGGTCCTCTAGCGCTGCCGGTTGCAACCTCCAGGTGGGGATCAAGGGGACCCTACCCTCCCAGCTGACTGTCAAGTATTGGGGGTTATGATCTGAGTGCCTGCGGCCCAGGTATTCAGTGGTCTGGATCAAAGGGAGAAGTACGGGGAGGCAAGAATGCGGTCTAACCGCACATGCAAATTATGAACTTGCGAGTAGAACGAGTATATGCGTGTATCTGGGTTACGTGCCCGCCAGACACCAGACAGAGACCAATGCTCCAGCCACTTATTCAATGCTTGTGCGTTAGAAGATGCTGGTGTGCGTGTGAGGGGCGGGAAGGAGCGATCTAGGGAGACGTCAAGTACTGCATTGAAGTCGCCCCCGAGAAGCCAGGGAACATCACTCCAGCGAGACAGGACCCTAGATAAGTCACCCAGGAAAGTGTTTTGTTCCACATTAGGGGCGTATATAGACCCTAGCAGTACCGGCTGCCCATTCAGCTTGCCCTTAGGGAGTACACATCAACCCCCAGCATCTATCGTCACCTCTTCCTCCTCCCAGGGGGACTCCTGCCTTAACCAAGATCAATGCACCCCTAGCCATGGATGAGAAGTTAGCGCTGTACGCTCGACCTCTCCATCTGTGCCGCAGTCTGGCAGCTTCCAGCTGGGTCAGGTGCGTCTCCTGTACTAGGGCGATACCAGTGGCTCTGCGCTGCAAGTATGCATATATGGAGTACCTACGTTAGGGGGAGTGAATCCCTCTCACATTCCAAGTGATGTTAACTTGCGTCATATGTGTGATCTATAATTATATCCGTACCCGCTCCTATTGCCGCTGGATACAAGCGCGTGGGGGGCAGCAGCATCCCATGTGTAAGCACCAGGTCTGAACAGGGGAGAAAAACAATAAGCAATAATATTTAAGTCAGGTAACCACATAAGAGTGAACCCCAACTGGGGTTGACCCAAACAGTCGTGCTGGAAACAAGGCAACTAAAGTCCGGCTAGGTTATGAAGCTGTTGAGGGAAGGGCGTGGATTGGCGGTCTGACCGGCCCATCCCTCAGTTTGACCATATTAATTGAATAGGAAAGGAAATAGGTAGCCATCAAGTTTGTGCACAGGGTGTGCTGGCATGTAACCGCCCTGTGTAGCGTATTCTGTGATCACTTAATGGGAGCTTAGAGAGCCGTAGTACTGTGTCGAGAGATGAGGTTAGTCAGGCCAGGCCGCACTAAACAATATTGTTCGACGTTTGAGGGGTGATGTCCTGGGGGGCGAGGCGACTCAGAGTCCCCGGACCAGGCTGGGGTGGAGCCATCAGTACCACAGGATCTGGATGGTGACACCATGGAGGGCGCTGGAGAGTCCGCTCTCTGAAGGGCAGCTGCCACCTGGAGGGCCTCTTGTCGCTCTGACTGGATCTGTTCTGGGAATGGTGCTCTCACCGATGAGGCCCTGCTCCTTGTCCCCCCTCTCCGTCCCCTCCGCCGCACTCGCCCGCCCCGCCGGGGGGGGGGGGGTCCACTGTCGGGCGGTCTGGGTGCCGCTGCTAGTCCTGCCCACATGCATCTGATGGCGTGTCAAACAAACGAGTTGTTCTGTCCTTTACCACCCTTAACCGGGCAGGAAATAGTAGGGAGTAGCGCAGGTCAAGTTCCCACAGCTGCCGTTTTACAGCCCCAAAGGGGGCTCTCCTCTTTTGCACTAGGGCAGTGTAATCTGTAAAGAAGAGTACTGCTGCATTTTGTACCTTGGCCTCAGAGGTTTTCCGAATTTCCCTCAATATTGTCTCTCTGTCCCTAAAGTTCAGGACTTTGAACAGAAACGGTCGGGGGCTAGATCCAGGCGGCAGGCAGGCACCCTATGGGCCCGCTCCACCTCAAATTGAGGGGGAAGAACACGGGGTGGGAGCAACTCCCTCAGCCACCTCTCCACGTACTCCATGTGGTTTTTACCTTCTGTCCCCTCCGGAAGTCCCACCACCCGTACATTATTGCAACGGGACCGCCCCTCTGCGTCGTCAATTTTGTCTTCCATGGTGCATACACGGTCCAACAAATCTTGGAGGGTCACCGTGTGATTGCAGGTCTTGGGCTGTAGGTCAGAGAGCGTAAGCTCGGCTGTATGAATGCGCTCTGACAATTTCTGGCGGTCCGCTCTCAGGAGTGTGAAGTCTGAGACTACTTGATCAATTCTGGTCTCAAGGGAGGTACTCGTCTGCACCAGTGTCATGCCAATCTTTTTGACTGCGGCCAGTACTGAGTCGATTTTGGATGAGAAGTCTGACTGCTGCGAGTCCGCCAGTCCTGTTACCTTCAAAGCTGCCCCCGCTCCCGTGTCTTGGGGGGCCCCTCTCTGGGGAACAGTCGAGCGGAGG
Organism: Calotriton arnoldi; assembly: GCA_963921515.1. Lineage (NCBI taxonomy): Eukaryota > Metazoa > Chordata > Amphibia > Caudata > Salamandridae > Calotriton > Calotriton arnoldi. The sequence continues at coordinate 2,164,155 of CAWUFW010000230.1, forward strand.
CGGCCCATGACCAACTGCTGCACATTAGGCATTAATAGGCGAGAGCAGTGACACGTCCTGCCGCTTCGAGGGGTGAATGTTCTGGGCAGGCCTCCTCTTGCTGTGCATCTTGGCCGCTCTCAATCACCAGTACTTGCTATTTATTGCAGAGGAGAGTATCGGCCGCTCTACCTCCCAGTCGTGCCACCTAATGCCACCATCGCGGTTCGCCTCTACTTGCGGAGTTCAACGCTGTACTACAGTGTGATGTGCGTGGTCAGCAGATTGTCCGACACCCCAGGAGGGTGCCATGCTCCTGGCGCCGAGCAGTCACCTTAACACAGTGGCGCAACTCGCAAAATCAGTTGTCCCCTGGGTTGCCGGGAGATGCAGATAAGGGGGGCAAGGGGAGGAGGCCCGGCCCGACCCCCATGTCACCACCCCCACGTCGTCTGATGGCACACCAACACTGTTGCCGGAGGGGGCCCTAGGTCCTACTGACCCCCGGTTCTTCTCGCTGCAGGCGCAGTCACCACCGCACTGCTCCCGCGCTTGGCTCACCTTCATTGTAGTGACTGCTCGCGGTCCCCTCCAGATAAGCAGCGACCTTGAGGTTCCCCGAGCGGGCACAGGGCAGGGCCTCTCCAATGAACCCCTGCTGTCTCCCCAGCTCTGAATGCACAAGTCTCTAAGTATGGCCTCTTTTCCCACTGGGCTAGGTCTCAAAGGCCGCGGGGTCTCCGCGCTCTACTCCGCAGGTGGAGCCTATGTCCCTCGCCCTGGTCCTCCCCAGGGGGCACCCCGCCAAGCACGGGGCCAAGTGCTACAGCAACCATCACTGTTCGCGCCTCTTCAGTGCTGCCAGGTTGTAGGAGGGAGCACCTACCAAGGGCAGCACGGCGATTCAGTTGCTCCTCAGGTTGTTGGGGGCTGTGACGTAGAGGGGGGCGGCCGAGGCCGAGGCCCGAGCTGACCCTCTCACCATCTCGCAACGCGCTGCTTAGATTCCGTCCTCAAGGGTGCTTCACAGGGGTCCCCGGATTCTGTTGCGGCACCTCTCGCAGTGTTGGCGCCAGGGAAGAGGAGGGGGGGGAACCTAGGCCCGATCGGCCCCCGGGCCTCTCCCCATTAAGCGCGTACGCCGCCCCCTCTCTCCCGCACCCAGCTCACCTCTTCTGAGGTGTCAGGTCTCCGGCCCTGTCGGCTGAGCGACGCCCGCGTCGACTACCTCCGAGTTGTTCTTACGGACCGTTCCGGTGCTGCGGGTGGGTGCGGGCCAAGACTCCTCCGCTGCTCCCTCAGCCGCGGCCCTAGTTCTGGCTGATGGTGACTCTAGGCTTGATCACTGCCGGTTCGGTGCTGGGACACAGGCTATAGGGCCCTCATGCTCTCCCTCACCGGCTGTCGCAGCTTTCAGCCTCCTTCCAGGTGGGCACTTTGCTCCGAGCGGCCCACGGCTCGCAACAGGCCACCAGGCCTCACCTCCCGCTGCGGGCCCTTGAGTTAGTCGCCTGGGCTGTTTCTCCAAGAGGCTCCAAGCTCCCCAGGTCTCGGGAGTCCCGCATTTAGCGCCAATCACTGTGCTCGCCTCCACTGCCCAGCCCGCACCAGTCAGCTCGCTACTGCCATGCAACCCTTTTGCCAGGCCGCACTGGGTCATGCGGTCTGCGCCTCGGCAGGCTACGTCTCATGCATCTGGGGCATCAGGGCGATCCTCGTTTCGTGCAAGACACTTCTGCACTCTCCGATCTCTATGTAAGGTACTCCGTACTGCTACTGCACAGATATCGGTTGATTGACAAAGGATGGCCAGGATAACAGATGGATAGGGCACGGAGCAGTCTCAATGGGTGTCCGCCATCTTAGGCAGTTGGCCACGCCCCACCCCCGGTTTGTATTCTAGATTTTAAGAGGTTTTTGCAATAGGGTCTCTCCAATTGCACGTTGCACTTTTTTTCTTGGAGGGAGTTGGTGTATAAGGGCGGCTTAAGACTCTGCAAAATTAGGATATACCCATGGGTGAGAGATGTGTGGTATAAAACATAATTTTGCGCGCCCCTGTCTGGGTTCTTAGTTTACTCAGAGTGTTAAACTCGGCTTATAAACTAAGGTTTAGACAGCTTTTTGTCTTGGCTGGTAAAGGTACAAGCATTTTTTTTTCTTTCTTTTTTATATATTGTCAGCACTTTATGGAGGGCTTTTTTTCTATATAATTGCTTAAGATGGAGGTTAAGTAGCATGGAGGGGGAGGTTACAGAGGCGTGTGATTAGGCACCAGGTCAAGGCGCCCTTGATTGTTGGGAGGGCTGAGGAGGGGAGTTAAGTGCTACTCCCTTTCCTCAGGCGGTTTGGGGGGGGGTTTGGGGAGGTGCATGGGGTTGCAGGGTAAAGCAGTTAAAAAAGGGCAGAAAAACAGCAGGACATAATTGGGTAAGGTACAAGATCGGAGTAAGTGCAGGGGTTGAGGAGCTAGTTGCGCTAGATACGTCAGAAAAGGGTTCCAGCCAACTTCAAAGAGTGCGGTTATATGAAAGGGGGTGTATGAATCTGTGCTATGGTTAATTTTGAAGAATGTCTCAATCACTAAAAATAATGTCATGCAATGTTAATGGCTTTTTGAATGTACGTAAAAGAGGGGCAGTGTTGAAATGGTTGGGCTCGTTCTCCCCCCAGGTGATCTTTTTGCAGGAGACACATCTTAAGACTAATACCCCTAATTTTCCTCTCCCCAGGAAGTATTCGCAAGCTTATTTCGCCTCAGCCAATAGGGCAGTACGAGGAGTGGGTATTTTATTCTCATCCGCACTAGACTGGGAGGTGAGAAAAGTGATCCGTGATGAGGAAGCAAGGTGGATTTGGATCAAGGTTTTAGTCACTGGGATTGGTCTTATTTTCATAAACTATTATGGACTTATTTTCGACGATATTAAAGCCTCAAAACAGATGTACGACATGTTAATAAATGCTCGTGGTCCTATAGTTATGGGGGATTTTAACTTTATACAAGACTTAGGATTAGATAACTCAAATAAGGCTAAGCAGCAACTAAAATCAAAGACTGCAAAATTATTAAAAGTTATGAAAGAAGATTTTGCCTTAATTGATCCTTGGAGGGCAGATCACCCAGAGTTGACAGTTTACCTGCTACTCCACTAGGTTCAAAACAGCTTCTCGACTTGATTTCTTTCTGGTAAATAAGCAGCTTGTAAGAGGAGAGTCTGATATTTTTGCCAATTCCTTTTCAGACCCTTTGATAGTCTCCTTGGTGATACGCTTATGTACCCCCCCAAAGAATTAACACCAGGTGACATTTCGATAAAGCATTGCTCTCAGATTCAATATGGATCACAGAAACTCGGAAATTTATACAGTGGTTTTTTAAAGAGAATATTAACTCAGCCCCAGGTTTTATGGTATGGGAAACTTTTACGGCCTCTTTCCGGGGGATGGCGATTGCATACAAAGCTAATACATATAAACAGAGTCAACGGAAGGTAAAATTACTACAAAAGGCCGTAGACCGGGCTAGGGAATATCTTAATTCTATGCCCTTAAGTGACCTCGATGAGAAGATACTACAGCAGGAATTATCGAGAGCAAAAGAGCAATTAAAAACTTTTTTTTACTTTAGAAGAGATTTTGGGGAGCAAGGCATTCCAGCAGTAAGTCTATGAAAAAAGCCAGCTCGTAGGCAAATTTCTAGCTTGGTCTACTAAAACACAACAGGCAGCTGATTTCACAAGTAAGGGACCCTAGTACTACAAATCTGGTAGGTGATAAAGACAAGATCGCTGAAATATTGGTATCCCATTTTAAGCGAATTTATGCGGAGACCCAGATAGTAGATTTACAGAAGCTTGAGGATTACTTCACCGAACTTCAGTTACCTAAAATTACAAAGTCTGACAGCACGGCCTTAAGTAAACCGATTGAACTTTCAGAAGTAATTTAAACTATAAAAGGGATGGCTAGCGCTAAGGCAAGTGGTAACGACGGTATTCCGGTGGAAGTTTATAAGATGTTTTTAATTGCTCTCTCTCCATTCCTATTATCCTTGTATGAACAAATCTTGGAAGAGACTCCTATTTCCGATAGATTCAAGGAGTCAGTGGTGATTTCCATCTTGAATAAAGATAAGGACCCGAACGACCCGAGCTCCTATCGCCCAATAAATTTATTAAAGGTCGATTATAAAATTTTTATGAAAATCTGGCCAAATAGGATCTCGGGCTATGCACAACAGTTGGTCCAAGCGGACCAAACAGGCTTTCTGCCTGGCAGATCAATGGCAGCTAATACTTTTTTTTTGCTACAGGCAATTGATTATTTTTCAGTTAATAAGGACAAAGTGGCTATTTTAATGATGGATGCAGAAAAGGCATTCGACCTTGTGGACTAGCAGGCGCTTTTCTTTATCCTAGGGAAGTTTGGCTTCCCAGCCTGTTTGATAGAGATGTTAAGGGGAATTTATAATGGAGCGGTCGCAAAGATAATCATTAACGCAGAACAGGTAGGAGAGGTGTTATGTTATCAGGATTTATAACGCGCACAGCTACTCAAGAGTGTCCCGGCGCGAGCCCAAGAGTCAACAGGGAGAAAAAAAAAAAAGAAAAAGATCAGTCCGAACACAGAACCGGTTTAATCAAAAACTACAATTTTAAGCTTCTTCCTAAATTGGGTAGAGTTCTGAATGCTGCGCAAGTCAAAAGGGAGGTTGTTCCAAGCCATAGCTGCCAAATAGGACAGGGAACTGCCACCCCTTCTTTTCAAACGAAATCTGGGGATGGTGGCCAAAAGCATGTTGGAGGAACACAGATGTCTGCTAGGAGTATAGAACTGGAAGCGTTTCCTAAGATACCGAGGGCCATACTCATGGTGCGCAGCATGAGCCGTTACCAGGGCTTTAAAAGTGACCCTAGCCCTTACCGGTAACCAGTGCGGCTCGCGAAGATGCTGCCTGACACTGGTACGTTTGGGGAGGTCAAGAAGCAAGCGAGCTGCGGCATTTTGGACCACCTGAAGTTTGTCCATAAGGTAACCGGGAAGGCCAGCATACAGTGCGTTCGCATAATCAATGCGAGAGATAACAAGGGCACGGATGACCGTTTCTTTTGCTGCTAAAGGCAGGAGAGGCAGAAATTTTTAAAGAAGTTTCAAGATGCCGAAACAAGTGCCCGTCAATTTACTGATTTGGTTGGAGAAACTAAGCTTTTCGTCGAACCAGATCCCGAGATTTTTTACTGGGAGACCCGCCGGTGAGGGCCTATGGGACTCGTCCGGCCAAAAACTATGCCAGACCAGAGGGGGGAACTCCCCAAAGAATAAAATCTCGGTTTTATCTTCATTACATTTCAACTGGGCCGCCGTAAGCCAGTTAAACACTGCAGCTAAACAGGTTTTGACGTGAGCAGTGGAGGTCTCCTGCTTTTTCCAGGTAAACAGGAGCTGGGTGTCGTCGGCATAAGCAACAACTTTAGCTCCCAGGGCCTCCGCCAGCTGAAGAAGGGTCAGGTAAACATTAAACAAGAGAGGGCTCAGAACGGATCCTTGCGGGACCCCAGTCCGAAGGGCTTGAGGGGTAGACGTAAAAGGGGAATCCAGACTTGCTGGGTTCTACCTTCTAAAAAGGATTTCAGCCACTCGCTGGCGACACCCATGACGCCTAGTTTATGCAGACGGGCTAAAAGGAGTGAATGGGGGACAGTATCAAAAGCGGCAGAAAGGTCCAAAAGGACCAGAGCTGCCCAGCCCCTAGCATCCAGAGTCTCACGGATAGCTTCCGTGATTTCCACCAAAGCTGACTCTGTACTATACAAAGCCCTGAAACCAGATTGGGCCAGATGCAACAAGCCATGCAGTTCGATAAAGGAGGTCAGCTGCTTATTAACCATTTTCTCACAGACTTTGGCAATGGCAGGTAACAAAGAGATAGGGCGATAACTGGCCGGTAGATTGGGATCCAGAGTCGTCTTTTTAATAAGAGGGATGAGCAGTGCCTGTTTCCAATCCGTTGGCACAGAGGCCAGTGTCAACGAGGCGTTGATCAATTGATTCAAGAGAGGGTTGATTACCATAGCCGCACTAGCCATAAGTTTAGCAGGGCAAGGATCATTCGGGGAGCCCGATTTAAGAGAAGACAGGTGGCGATTAAACGTGGCTCTAGACAGGGTTGTCCCCTGCCCCCCCTCCTATTTTCTCTTTTTATTGAGCCACTGGTGGTAAAAATTTGTTCTAACGCTTCAATTGTGGGTTACAAAGTAAACCAGGCTAAAACTGAGGTTCTCCTGTTTAATTCTGCAGCGGTCGAACTCCCAGCAGGGCTTACATTTTTGCCATCTCGACCTATAAGATATTTAGGTATACATGTTAAAGCTATCTTCTCCCAACTATTTTAACTAAACTATAGAAATACCCTTACGAAGGTAAAAAAGCTTTTAGAAAGATGGACGTTACTACCTCTCTCACTAGTGGGCCGAGTTTCCCTAGTGAAAATGTCAATACTTCCCCTGCTGGCATTTCTGTTTTTAAATCTGCCTTTAAAAGCACCAACCTTATATTTTAAGGAGTTGGATAAAGTGATTCGGGAGTTTATATGGGCAAAAAAAAAAACCTTGGGTCAAATTAGCCATTTTACAATTAGATATAGAGCAAGGGGGGGCTTGCACTACCCAATTTTTCCATCTATTATCAAGCCGTGCTAGTTAGTTTACTATCTCAGCTGGCAGCCCCCTCTTCTTCGAAGTTTGATAATTTTATGTTAAATCATATGCTAACAGAAAGCGCAATTAAGCTACCAGTGTTTCTTCGTACAATAAAATTACCAAAGAAAACAAGATATAAGGTCATAATTTCAATGGTAACTCGTACCCAATATTTTTATAAAACATATAATCTTCGAACATGTCATGCATACACCTCTCTTCAAGATTGTGTGTCATGGGGTCTTCAGTTTTCCCAAGAGGTGTTACAGTCCTACAATAATTTGTGGTTCTGGAAGCTAGGCGATTTCTATAACTGCACCCATTTGATAACGTGGGAATCATTTGCATTCCAATTTGATCATAAAGGATAGGTTTGTGGTTAAGCTTCAGACAAATTATAGGCTTCCTTAAGAACAACTACACAATGATTAATGAGATGGAAAAAACAATTTAAAAAACCCTCTTTGAGAAGAACTTGAGCGGTGCTGGTAACTGGTATTGGGTTTTACGTCAAGGCACGAACAAGCAGCGTATCGATGAGATGCTCCCAAAAATTGTCCAGGAAACAAATTGTCGTTTTAATAATAAGGAACGGCAGTCATTGTGTGAATTTGGGAATAAGGCTTTGAGGGCGGGCAATTTCAAAAGAATGTCTTTTTTGTCTAGATGGCTGGCGTATTACACCCCCCTTAGACTGCATAAATTGTTTCCATCAACTCCTAATCAATGTTTTAGATGTATTAGGGTTGGGGCAGGAGAATGGGCTCATATATTTTTTACATGCCCTAGACTGCAGCACTTTTGGGAGGAGGTTATTAGGTTCAGTAGTCGCTGCATGTCCATGGTCATTCTCCCCTCAACATCTCTAGCCTTATTTGGGTTCCCCCACGCAGACCTACAGCTGCCAAACTTTCGGCAAGACCTATCAATTTGAAGAGGCTTAGGCAAAGAGGGTAGGGGCCCTGCGCAGATTGAGAGCTACATGGGAGGACTACTCCCGGATCACAAAAGTAGATTGAAAAAGAAGAATAAAAAGAGAGGATGGTAACATAGCTTTAAGGGTTTTTTAGCAATGTTTCATGACCTTATTTATTCTAAAAGTATGAAATCTGTTTTTTTGGGGGGGATATAGGTGGCACTGGATATGTATTATGAATTTATGCTATTTATGTTTGTTATTTATTGTATGATGGTGTATGCGCACTTTCTACTATGGAGTGTTTTTTTAAGCTTGTACCATGATGTTGATTATCATTGGATACATTTTCCTTTGTGCGGTCCGTTTTTTTCTGCCCAATTAAAAAAAAAAGAAAAAAAAAAAAAAAAGGAGAGAGCCGTATTGTACCTTCCATCTACGATTCAAGTCACCATGGGTCAGAGACTTCCCTTGACATCTAGGCGGAGACAGCCCCGTTGATCCCCTTCCATCTACGATGCAAGTCACCATGGGTCAGAGTCTTCACTGGACATCTCGGAGGAGAGAGCCCTGTTGATACCTTCCATCTACGATGCAAGTCACCATGGGTCAGAGTCTTCACTGGACATCTAGGAGGAGAGAGCCCTGTTGATACCTTCCATCTACGAAGCACGTCACCATGCCATTACCATAAAGGGGCAGCTCAGGAGTATTCCAGGAAGAAAACTGTGCTTCACATCAAGCCAGTGGTGTAGGGACTCATAGGGCTCTTCAGAAATACCCACTACCTAGTCTCCAACTGTGTTTTGGACGATGCATAACTGTCTAATGCCTGGTAAGCATGCCCCAAAAGGAATAAACACTGGAGGTGCTGTATATGCAATATGTATAGCATATGCGATGGCTATCTAATGCACAGCAGGGAGTCTGGGTATACAGGCACCACAGGCTATGCCTGGTACACTGTCCACAAGGGAGACAGAAGACGGTGTTATGTCTATTGCAAGGTCTCTGTCAGGTCGCCTCATCCTCGCGAACACTGACAGGCAGTTCAGCGGGTGACAAGAGAGAAGAGCGCCACCCTTTCGAGTCGGGAACTCCAGCATAGCTCGCGCTTCTGATGCTGCACGCTAATCTGCGTGAGCAGTCGGAAGGGAAAACCTGGACAAAAGCTGGAAGAACACCTCGCAAAGCTGCCGATTATTTTGAATACACCCGTTGGCGTCTGGAGTTCGGCAGCGGAGGCAGCGGAGAGATGCGATCCGGTAAGGGTGCTTGTAGCATCACTTCAAAAGTTTACAGAGTTTGTTCTACAGCGGAACTGAACTCCCTTTGTGCCCTTGTTATCATTGTATGCACACTCCTCCTCCCCCGTTGGCGAGTCTTGCCGTCTTGAAGGCTCATGCTGGGGAGAAGTTGGCAAATGCATTCCCGCGGAAGCTTCTAACTGTTAACACGCCCTCCTTCGCATAGGGCGAGGATACTCCTTCTCGTCTCCTCTGTTGGTGAGTTAGCGTCTGCGACTCATGCGGAGGGGACTGTATTATTTTTTTCAGTATCAAGCCTATGTTTGCCTCCTCCGTTGGAGAGACCGATACACTCTGCTCATGCGGAGAGAGGTAACTGTTATAAAGACCAGAGGGCTGGTTCCGGACTTGGGGGGGAGAGTGAAGGAACTCCTGCCTCACCGCTGTCTGTGAGAGCCAGTTATTCTCACAACGGACATAAAGTCTTGGGCTTCCCTATGTGGAATATAGGAAAGGTGATACCTATAGGAGGTAATTGAAGTTCCTCCCCAGAACTTACTCAAACCAGGTCTTTTGCTGGTATTCTATTGCCTTGTTTCAATACATCTATTTTCATCCACCACGTTATCAACCTTTGCATTTGTTTTCTATTTATTAACAGGGGGTCAGTAGTGAGAACATGGAGGTTTGGTCCTCCTGTCCCCTGTTATTCATTTCAATTCGCTCATGAGGGTAGGTGTGTAGGAGAAAAAGTACCTTACTGTATTTTGCGCATGTCATGCTTTAATATTGTAGGAGTTGATTGTCCTCCCTTATCTTTTATTTCTTGTATCTCATTGTTTCTCAAATATAGTTCAGAATCCATTGTTAAGAGAATAGTAAGTTTGTTCTACATATGTTACAAGTTTCTCTCTCTCCATTCACAGATCTCCTTCCCTGCAGTTCCCTTCCTTTCCTCCCCCCGCTTGACCATCCCAAGCATCTGCGCTCGAATAGCAATTCAGACTTGGGGCTGTCGAGAGGTGGACCCCTCTGAGCATCGGCATGACCATGAGGATAAGCCAAACCAGGACAGTCTCATAGTAAGCCTCAGTACTCCTACTCGTGAAAGGCCCTAGGAAGGATCCTACAATAAGCCTTGCTGAGGCACTTCAAAATAAGCACCCCACTCAAGATGGCACAAAGTAATCCAACACTCACCTGTTATGCAGAAAACCCCCAGAGAACAGGATAAAAATCTAGTGAAAGAAAGAATTTCCAAAAGAGGGCACAAAGATACAAGTGTGTAAGAGCTGAGGAAGGAGACCTCTACACACAGTCATGCAGAAGAGTAAGGCCGTATCAGCTAGCACGGTCGGAGGTATGAAAAGAGAGTGGTGGGCTGTCAGGTCTGAGCTGAACAACAAAGATCTCAGTGCAGCTGTAACCAGCTTGGACAACCCAGGAGACTGGAAGACGGGATGTACTTGTACATCGAGTACATAATATTCATGTGAAAAAAAAATTGACATCTTGATTAAATTGAAAGCTGTGTTTATATTAAGGCAAATAGTCTCATCTCTAGATATCTTCTAGGCAGTTCTATATAGAAACTACATGCACATGACTGCACACGCACAGACATACGTACAGAGACAAATTTCTTGGCATCCATCGATTCCATTATTCATAGAAGGTTCGTCTTTAAAAATCCATAATCAGAATGAAAGAGATCAATCTTTCTCTGAAGAGGAGGGAGCCACTGAGCAGTCCTTTCTCTCCTGGCGGATAATGTGCATTTCATAAACAGGATAATACATTTACACTGATACAGCTGGGCAGTCATGGGCACAGGCTGCGGAAGGCCATGCAGAGTACCACAGCGGGTAAGGGACTTGCAGGAAACGCTAGGACGGATCTGCAATAAATGTTGGACGACTGAAGAATGCAATTTAGCAGCAGATCAGAAAGCCAGCATATTTCCGATAGTTTCAGGAAAATGGTTAACCCTAAAATGCAAACAGCCCAGTTCAGAACTGTTTTATTAAATTGTCCTTTAAAAGCAGGGGCAACCGATCACAGCTCTAATAAAGCAATAACATTAATTATATTTGTTGATGAATTAATCATGCTGGGGCATCGAGGTTAATTTTTTCATTTTTGTTTTTAAAAAAACATGTTCTGAAAATATGTCACAATGGACAAAAAAAAAATGAATCAAAAGTGGGGTCTACTTTAGTCAGGTAGAAGAGGGGCTCCATTAGCGCAACAATACAGTTTGTCCAGGATCTAGAAAAGTAATCATGATTCCAGGGAGCAAACAAATACATTACCCTCTTATTTTTGCCTTCCTCTAGGATTCTGTCGATTGGAGACCACTCCCGCACTTCCTGTTTCTTCAAATATGAAAGTTCCTCTCACTTCCAATCAAACCAATTTTTACAAGAAAGAACTTGGAAGTGTCGAAGTGGGAGGTCACTTTCCCTTTACATCTGGACTTCTCAGTGAAAAGATGAGCAACAAATCCCTTCAGCGCTCAAAGAATTGTAGAAGCTTTGTTTGAGGGCTGTTGATACATCAATACTGTGCTGAGCGCATAGAAGACACATATACTATGCCCTATGTTGCACCTAACCCGAGCGACCGAAGGCGCTTTTCAATTTCTCACGCTCTAACTTAGAAAAACGCCAAATCAATGGATATGGTTGCAAATAAAGTCTAATCCACTGCCGGGCTGGCTTTAAGCACAGATTTTCAGAATGCTTACAGGGTTTTCTTACAACTATCTGTATCTTAGTCCAGTGGACTAGAATGAAACAAGGAACAAATCATAACAATGTAGGTGGTATTTGCAAAACTATTACATGGCTCCAGCTTTCAGCAGATGAACTAGAGTATCAGCTGCCCTAGGAGGAACGTCGGCTTTAGAATATCTCTGCTTTCAGCCCAGAACTAGTCTAGGACGGTGGATATTTCATTTAAAGCATATATGCATTTTGAAAATGCTAATACACACATTTAAACATAAAGTATATATGCATCTTGTCCAATCAACAGTCTGACTGTGGGGTATCACTCTGTCTGGTCCTAAGAAACGTAATGCACTATTTAGGACCAGTGGCAAAATATAACAGAACCCGGGATAGGACAAATGATCAGAGAGTTTTATGTCCAAGATCACACGTCATTCCCTCTTTGCTACTCAGACTGTCTGTGGTGCCCCGATACATCTGACTGCTAGAACTGGAGATTTAAAGAGTGGCTGACTGCAAGGCATTAGGAGATGTTAAATCAGATTCAGTAAACATGTCATTCTTTGCTAATAAAGAAAAAAAGAATTTAGACTTTTTTGTGTGGCTCGAGTACCTTGAGATCATCTTATGAAAATGCAATGTGAGCAGATTGTAGCTTCTAAAAATGCCACAACACTGATGTGCACGCTGTGTAACAATTTAGTGGCGAGTCAAAATCTTCACCCAAATGCATACTAACCTTTTAAAGAATTTTCCTAATGTATTCATCCCACAATCATCTAAAAATGCATCTTCATGAATATGGATAATCACTTTTCCATTTGCTTCACCAAAATATTTTATGAAAAATGACAAAAGATACTTAGCGGTATGAGGCTTTCTGAAGAGCAATACAGAAAACCACAGTCTCTGGTAAATTTGACGATGCCATGACAGGAGCGGGTCACTTACATGAATTGGAAAGAGTTTTCTAAATTAAAGGGAATGGTTGAGTTCTAGTTAGTGGTGGAAGAGCGCTCTATAACATGGGTCTTTTGAGGGAGCAAACATTCCTCCCTTTAAGGAGAGGTGGGCTTTGCAAACATTCGGCATCTGGGAGAAGAAGCTTAGCCCCAGGCTTGGGACACATAATTTGGCTTTCTCAGTCAGATATAGGGAGCGAGGTAAGTGGCATGCTCGCCAAGACAAAGTGCAAGCCTTAAGATAGCACAGAGCTACTGTAATGCTCACTAAGCTAAAAGCCAAAAGAATTCATAATGGACAGCAAAAAACTGGAATACAGGAAGTAGTTTTTAAAATGCGCAATATGAGAGACAAATATCACAATTTATGGGATTGCCTTGTAAACAGTTAACAAATGGACTAAAAATAATCCTGCCACGCCTTTCATTTATGCACCAAGTGACGTGGTTAGTATCTTTATATCAGCTCAATCACACGATAACTGTCAATCAGGGATTTAATCAAACATTGATTCTCCATCTTCAGCACTTAGGGACAACTGCAAGCTGAACTGTGCACTGTGGAAACCTGACCGTGTGACTCCAGTGCTCAGATCTCTACACTGGCTCTTTGTGGTCATTAGATCTGAAATTGGACTCGTTTCACACCGCACCCCTTACTCCCCTTCTCGAGCACTCGGGCCATCAGCCAGGCCTGAGGTTCAAGGTCCTGATTCAGAGGGACGTGGGCAGGCGGCAGCCCCATTAGGGCCACATTCCGAAACTCTCCACCCTTCGATTCACTGTGAACCGCATCACTTGCAGCCCAAGGATGCCATAAACACCCTGCTCATATTCCAGTAAGTCCAGCATAGACAATTGTCTCTTCCCCGCTGCAATAGTGCCAAGAAACTGCTGGTCCACCCCCAACAGCATCTACATAAATGCCTTTACCTGCAAGAATCCACTCCGTATTTCACACATTGTTCTTTTCCTGCACAGAGAGCTCGCACATGCGCGCACCAGCCCCTGTTCACACGCAGCACCCGTGAAGGCTCAGCCTTGGGTCTGGTCCACCGTAAAGGCCCGGGTCTCCTCTGGCGCGCGCCCAAGAGTCAATTAGCGGAAAATTGTTCAATAAGACATGAAGCAGCTGTGCAGGGGCTGTCAGAAGCTGGCAGTGAACCGCAGCTCGCTCATTTCTTCCTTCAGCCGGTTACGGACCCTCCCAGAGAGGGGAGCACAGCCCGAGGGCTTCAGTGGGCTGTCCAAACCTTCACGCAGCCCGAGGACATCAGCGTGCTGTCCAAACATTCACACAGCCCTAGGGCATCAGTGTGCTTTTCAAACATTCACACAGTCCGAGCGCTTCAGTGTGCTTCACACAGTCTGAGGGCATCAGTGTGCTGTCCAAACCTTCACACAGCCCGAGGGCATCAGTGTGCTGTCCAAACCTTCACACAGCCCGAGGGCCTCAGCGTGCTGTCCAAACCTTCACACAGCCAGAGGGCCTCAGTGTGCTTCACACAGTCCGAGGGCATCAGCGTGCTGTCCAAACCTTCACACAGCCCGAGGGCATCAGTGTGCTGTCCACACCTTCACACAGTGAGGGCATCAGTGTGCTTCACACGGTCCAAAGGCATCAGTGCTGTCCATACCTTCACACAGTCCGAGGGCATCAGTGTGCTTCACACAGTCCAAGGGCATCAGTGCTGTCCAATGCTTCACACAGTCTGAGGGCATCTGTGTGCTGTCCAAACCTTCACACAGTCTGAGGGCATCTGCGTGCTGTCTAAACCTTCACACAGTCCAAGGGCATCAGTGTGCTGTCCAAACCTTCACAGTCGGAGGGCATCAGCGTGGTGTCCAAACCTTCACACAGTCCGAGGGCATCAGTGTGCTGTCCAAACCTTCACAGTCGGAGGGCATCAGTGCGCAGTCCAAACCTTCACACAGTCCGAGGGCATTAGTGTGCTGTCCAAACCTTCACACAGTCTGAGGGCATCAGCGTGCTGTCCAAACCTTCACACAGCCTGAGGGCATCAGTGTGCTGTCTAAACCTTCACACAGCCAGAGGGCATCAGTGTGCTGTCCAAACCTTCACACAGCCCGAGGGCCTCAGTGTGCTGTCCAAACCTTCACACACCCGAGGGCATCAGTGTGCTTCACACAGTCTGAGGGCATCAGTGTGCTGTCCAAACCTTCACACAGCCCTAGGGCATCAGTGTGCTGTCCAAACCTTCACACAGCCCGAGGGCCTCAGTGTGCTTCACACAGTCCGAGGGCATCAGCGTGCTGTCCAAACCTTCACACAGTCCGAGGACTTCAGTGTGCTGTCCAAACATTCACACAGTCCGAGGGCTTCAGTGTGCTTCACACAGTCTGAGGGCATCAGTGTGCTGTCGGAACCTTCACACAGTCCGAGGGCATCGGCGTGCTGTCCAAACCTTCACACAGTCCGAGGGCATCGGCGTGCTATCCAAACCTTCACACAGTCTGACGGCATTGGCGTGCTGTCCACACCTTCACACAGTGAGGGCATCAGTGTGCTTCACACGGTCCAAGGGCATCAGTGCTGTCCATACCTTCACACAGTCCGAGGGCATCAGTGTGCTTCACACAGTCCAAGGGCATCAGTGCTGTCCAATGCTTCACACAGTCCGAGGGCATCAGTGTGCTTCACAGAGTCCAAGGGCATCAGTGCTGTCCAATGCTTCACACAGTCTGAGAGCAACTGTGTGCTGTCCAAACCTTCACACAGTCTGAGGGCATCTGCGTGCTGTCCAAACCTTCACACAGTCCGAGGGCATCGGCGTGCTGTCCAAACCTTCACACAGTCCGAGGGCATCGGCGTGCTATCCAAACCTTCACACAGTCTGAGGGCATTGGCGTGCTGTCCACACCTTCACACAGTGAGGGCATCAGTGTGCTTCACACGGTCCAAGGGCATCAGTGCTGTCCATACCTTCACACAGTCCGAGGGCATCAGTGTGCTTCACACAGTCCAAGGGCATCAGTGCTGTCCAATGCTTCACACAGTCTGAGGGCATCTGTGTGCTGTCCAAACCTTCACACAGTCTGAGGGCATCTGCGTGCTGTCTAAACCTTCACACAGTCCAAGGGCATCAGTATGCTGTCCAAACCTTCACAGTCGGAGGGCATCAGCGTGGTGTCCAAACCACACAGTCCGAGGGCATCAGTGTGCTGTCCAAACCTTCACAGTCGGAGGGCATCAGTGCGCTGTCCAAACCTTCACACAGTCTGAGGGCATCAGCGTGCTGTCCAAACCTTCACACAGCCTGAGGGCATCAGTGTGCTGTCTAAACCTTCACACAGCCAGAGGGCATCAGTGTGCTGTCCAAACCTTCACACACCCGAGGGCATCAGTGTGCTTCACACAGTCTGAGGGCATCAGTGTGCTGTCCAAACCTTCACACAGCCCTAGGGCATCAGTGTGCTGTCCAAACCTTCACACAGCCTGAGGGCCTCAGTGTGCTGTCCAAACCTTCACACAGCCTGAGGGCATCAGTGTGCTGTCTAAACCTTCACACAGCCAGAGGGCAACAGTGTGCTGTCCAAACCTTCACACAGCCCGAGGGCCTCAGTGTGCTGTCCAAACCTTCACACAGCCCGAGGGCCTCAGTGTGCTTCACACAGTCCGAGGGCATCAGCGTGCTGTCCAAACCTTCACACAGCCCGAGGGCATCAGTGTGCTGTCCAAACCTTCACACAGCCCGAGGGCCTCCGTGTGCTGTCCAAACCTTCACACAGCCCGAGGGCCTCAGTGTGCTTCACACAGTCCGAGGGCATCAGCGTGCTGTCCAAACCTTCACACAGCCCGAGGGCCTCAGTGTGCTGTCCAAACCTTCACACAGCCCGAGGGCCTCAGTGTGCTTCACACAGTCCGAGGGCATCAGCGTGCTGTCCAAACTTTCACACAGTCCGAGGGCTTCAGTGTGCTTCACACAGTCTGAGGGCATCAGTGTGCTGTCGGAACCTTCACACAGTCCGAGGGCATCAGTGTGCTGTCGGAACCTTCACACAGTCTGAGGGCATCTGTGTGCTTTTGGAACCTTCACATAGTCTGAGGGCATCAGAGTGCTGTCCAAACCTTCACACAGTCTGAGGGCATCTGTGTGCTGTCCAAACCTTCACACATTCTGAGGGCATCGGTGTGCTGTCCAAACCTTCACAGAGTCCGAGGGCATCAGTGTGCTATCCAAACCTTCACACAGTCCGAGGGCATCAGTGTGCTTCACACAGTCTGAGGGCATCAGTGTGCTATTCAAACCTTCACAAAGTCCGAGGGCATCAGCGTGCTGTCCAAACCTTCACACAGTCCGAGGGCATCGGCGTGCTGTCCAAACCTTCACACAGTGAGGGCATCAGTGTGCTTCACACGGTCCAAGGGCATCAGTGCTGTCCATACCTTCACACAGTCCGAGGGCATCAGTGTGCTTCACAGAGTCTGAGGGCATCAGCGTGCTGTCCAAACCTTCACAGTCGGAGGGCATCAGCGTGGTGTCTAAACCTTCACACAGTCCGAGGACATCAGTGTGCTGTCCAAACCTTCACACAGTCCGAGGGCATCAGCGTGCTGTCCAAACCTTCACACAGTGAGGGCATCAGTGTGCTGTCAAAACATTTTACAGTCCGAGGGCATCAGTGTGCTGTCCAAACCTTCACACAGTCCGAGGGCATCTGTGTGCTGTCCAAACCTTCACACAGTCTGAGGGCATCAGTGTGCTGTCCAAACCTTCACAGTCCGAGGACATCAGTGTGCTGTCCAAACCTTCACACAGTCCGAGGGCATCTGCATGCTGTCCAAACCTTCACACAGTCCGAGGGCACTGGCATGCTGTCCAAACCTTCACACAGTCTGAGGGCATCTGTGTGCTGTCCAAACCTTCACACAGTCCGAGGGCATCTGCATGCTGTCCAAACCTTCACACAGTCCGAGGGCACTGGCATGCTGTCCAAACCTTCACACAGTCTGAGGGCATCAGAGTGCTGTCCAAACCTTCACACAGTCTGAGGGCATCTGTGTGCTGTCCAAACCTTCACACATTCTGAGGGCATCTGTGTGCTGTCCAAACCTTCACACAGTCTGAGGGCATCTGTGTGCTGTCCAAACCTTCACACAGTCTGAGGGCATCTGTGTGCTGTCCAAACCTTCTACAGTCTGAGGGCATCCGTGTGCTGTCCAAACCTTCACACAGTCCGAGGGCATCTGCATGCTGTCCAAACCTTCACACAGTCCGAGGGCACTGGCATGCTGTCCAAACCTTCACACAGTCTGAGGGCATCAGTGTGCTGTCCAAACCTTCCACAGTCTGAGGGCATCAGTGTGCTGTCCAAACCTTCACACAGTCTGAGGGCATCTGTGTGCTGTCCAAACCTTCTACAGTCTGAGGGCATCCGTGTGCTGTCCAAACCTTCACACAGTCCGAGGGCATCTGCATGCTGTCCAAACCTTCACACAGTCCGAGGGCACTGGCATGCTGTCCAAACCTTCACACAGTCTGAGGGCATCAGTGTGCTGTCCAAACCTTCCACAGTCTGAGGGCATCAGTGTGCTGTCCAAACTTTCACGCAGTCTGAGGGCATGAGAGTGCTGTCCAAACTTTCACACAGTCCGAGGGCATCGGTGTGCTGTCCAAACCTTCCACAGAGTCTGAGGGCATCTGTGTGCTGTCCAAACCTTCCACAGTCTGAGGGCATCTGTGTGCTGTCCAAACCTTCCACAGTCTGAGGGCATCTGTGTGCTGTCCAAACCTTCACAGTGAGGGCATCAGTGTGCTTCACACAGTCCAAGGGCATCAGTGCTGTCCAAACCTTCACACAGTCCGAGGGCATCAGTGTGCTTCACACAGTCCGAGGGCATCAGTGTGCTTCACAGAGTCTGAGGGCATCAGTGTGCTGTCCAAACCTTCACAGTCGGAGGGCATCAGCGTGGTGTCCAAACCTTTACAGTCCGAGAGCATCAGTGTGCTATCCAAATCTTCACACAGTCCGAGGGCATTAGCGTGCTGTCCAAACCTTCACACAGTCTGAGGGCATCAGTGTGCTGTCCAAACCTTCACACAGTGAGGGAATCAGTGTGCTTCACACGGTCCAAGGGCATCAGTGCTGTCCATACCTTCACACAGTCCGAGGGCATCAGTGTGCTTCACAGAGTCTGAGGGCATCAGCGTGCTGTCCAACCTTCACAGTCGGAGGGCATCAGCGTGGTGTCTAAACCTTCACACAGTCCGAGGACATCAGTGTGCTGTCCAAACCTTCACACAGTCCGAGGGCATCAGTGTGCTGTCCAAACCTTCACACAGTCCGAGGGCATCAGTGTGCTGTCCAAACCTTCACACAGTCCGAGGGCATCAGTGTGCTGTCCAAACCTTCACACAGTCCGAGGTCATCAGTGTGCTGTCCAAACCTTCACACAGTGAGGGCATCAGCGTGCTGTCCAAACCGTCACACAGTGAGGGCATCAGTGTGCTGTCAAAACCTTTTACAGTCCGAGGGCATCAGTGTGCTGTCCAAACCTTCACACAGTCCGAGGGCATCTGTGTGCTGTCCAAACCTTCACACAGTCTGAGGGCATCAGTGTGCTGTCCAAACCTTCACACAGTCCGAGGGCATCTGCATGCTGTCCAAACCTTCACACAGTCCGAGGGCACTGGCATGCTGTCCAAACCTTCACACAGTCTGAGGGCATCCGTGTGCTGTCCAAACCTTCACACAGTCCGAGGGCATCTGCATGCTGTCCAAACCTTCACACAGTCCGAGGGCACTGGCATGCTGTCCAAACCTTCACACAGTCTGAGGGCATCAGTGTGCTGTCCAAACCTTCCACAGTCTGAGGGCATCTGTGTGCTGTCGGAACCTTCACACAGTCTTAGGGCATCAGAGTGCTGTCCAAACCGTCACACAGTCTGAGGGCATCTGTGTGCTGTCCAGACCTTCCACAGTCTGAGGGCATCTGTGTGCTGTCCAAACCTTCACACAGTGAGGGCATCAGTGTGCTTCACACAGTCCAAGGGCATCAGTGCTGTCCAAACCTTCACACAGTCCGAGGGCATCAGTGTGCTTCACAGAGTCTGAGGGCATCAGTGTGCTGTCCAAACCTTCACAGTCGGAGGGCATCAGCGTGGTGTCCAAACCTTCACACAGTCCAAGAGCATCAGTGTGCTATCCAAATCTTCACACAGTCCGAGGGCATTAGCGTGCTGTCCAAACCTTCACACAGTCTGAGGGCATCAGTGTGCTGTCCAAACCTTCACACAGTCCAAGGGCATCTGTGTGCTGTCCAAACCTTCACACAGTCTGAGGGCATCAGTGTGCTTCACACAGTCCAAGGGCATCAGTGCTGTCCAAACCTTCACACAGTCCGAGGGCATCAGTGTGCTTCACACAGTCTGAGGGCATCAGTGTGCTTCACAGAGTCTGAGGGCATCAGTGTGCTGTCCAAACCTTCACACAGTCCGAGGGCATTAGCGTGCTGTCCAAACCTTCACACAGTCTGAGGGCATCAGTGTGCTGTCCAAACCTTCACACAGTCCAAGGGCATCTGTGTGCTGTCCAAACCTTCACACAGTCCGAGGGCATCCGTGTGCTGTCCAAACCTTCACACAGTCCGAGGGCATCAGTGTGCTATCCAAACCTTCACAAAGTCTGAGGGCATCAGTGTGCTGTCCAAACCTTCCACAGTCTGAGGGCATCAGTGTGCTGTCCAAACTTTCACGCAGTCTGAGGGCATGAGAGTGCTGTCCAAACTTTCACACAGTCCGAGGGCATCGGTGTGCTGTCCAAACCTTCCACAGTCTGAGGGCATCAGAGTGCTGTGCAAACCTTCACACAGTCTGAGGGCATCTGTGTGCTGTCCAAACCTTCACACAGTCTGAGGACATCTGTGTGCTGTCCAAACCTTCCACAGTCTGAGGGCATCTGTGTGCTGTCCAAACCTTCCACAGTCTGAGGGCATCTGTGTGCTGTCCAAACCTTCACACAGTGAGGGCATCAGTGTGCTTCACAGAGTCTGAGGGCATCGGTGTGCTGTCCAAACCTTCCACAGTCTGAGGGCATCTGTGTGCTGTCCAAACCTTCACACAGTCTGAGGGCATCAGAGTGCTGTGCAAACCTTCACACAGTCTGAGGGCATCTGTGTGCTGTCCAAACCTTCACACAGTCTGAGGGCATCTGTGTGCTGTCCAAACCTTCCACAGTCTGAGGGCATCTGTGTGCTGTCCAAACCTTCACACAGTGAGGGCATCAGTGTGCTTCACAGAGTCTGAGGGCATCAGTTTGCTGTCCAAACCTTCACAGTCGGAGGGCATCAGCGTCGTGTCCAAACCTTCACACAGTCCGAGGGCATCAGTGTGCTGTCCAAACCTTCACAGAGTCCGAGGGCATCAGTGTGCTGTCCAAACCTTCACAGAGTCCGAGGGCATCAGCGTGCTGTCCAAACCTTCACACAGTCTGAGGGCCTCTGTGTGCTGTCCAAACCTTCACACAGTCTGAGGGCATCTGTGTGCTGTCCAAACCTTCACACAGTCCGAGGGCATCAGTGTGCGGTCCAAACCCTCAAACAAGGTGCATTGCCACAGAGGGTGGGGCACAGTCCTTTGCGAGGTCATCCGTGCACAATACCGGACCCGGAGGCGGTGAGAGCACACTGGAAGGGAGAAGACATCAGTGTCCTGACCCAAACCTGCATCGAGAGCGACGAGACAGAGGACATCAGACCCTCAGAGGCAAACATCAGACCCTCATAGAGGCGATGACAGCACATTGTGAGGGCATCAGTGCCCTGACCCAAACCTGCACAGCGAGCGGGACGATACAGTGCAAGGACATCAGTGTCCTGCCCAAGACCCTCAACGAGTGAGAGAGAAACCACCATGGGAGGTGCCCAACATCAGACCCTCAGAGAGGTTAAGACAGCACATTGTGAGGGCATCAGTGTCCTGCCAAGACCCACCCCGAGGGAGAGAGAGAGAGAGCACCCTGTTAGGTGCCCAACCCTAGACCCTCAGAGAGGGGGCATTGTAAGGTCATCAGTGTACTACTGGACGAAACCTGGGCAGAGAGGAATGAGGTACTGTGCGGACATCAACCAAACACCCTACCCGGTAGAGCGCGCGGCCCGTGTAGGCAAGCGCTTCAGTGGCTCACACAAGGCACTATATAAACGCTACAATACAATAAAGGATTGGTGCCAAATAGAGAGACATTTTTTAAAAGATGATAAAAAGCTTCGTAAACTATGAATAGCACAGGTAATTCTAAAGGCAAAGGAGGCTTTGTAATGATGCATGGCATAGATAATGTTGCGTTCCTTCCTTGTAGGATCTATTCTCAACGCTATGTTTGGACAGGATGCTGGTGCCACTGTGACCTGCAGTCAAGACATTCTACAAGTACTGGTAGGATTTAACAAGTCTGGTACCCGACGTAATGAAGCTCAGATCGCTGTGGAGTAATCCCACACAATGTTCAGATACACACAGCAGAATATCAGACTATGCATTATGTAGAGCCAGGAAAAATGCAAGACGTCACCATTAAGCACAGTGACAGTCCTGCAGATAGTTACCTTGTACTATTTAACAAAGTGCCTAACAAACAGGTACAGTCTAAATGTTGATGGTCTCTTATGCTGTATTCTATGCACCTGGCTCTTGCCTGTAGAGATGATCATTACAGTATTCCAGTACATGGCTCAGGCCTTTAAGAACACTAAGTTTAATGAGTGCCCCTCATAAAATATCCACTCCATTGTTCTAAGGAAACTTTCCCAATTGGAATCTCATGGGTGGGAGTGGGATTTCTCCCTAATACGCTCTGGATAAGATCAGGCATTGGTGTTCCAGAATTAGTAGATGTTTGATTTTTAGTGGAAGCAAGGAGCAATATGGATTCAGCAGTTGTAGAGACGCGACAGCACCCTGGGAGGGGTGCGAACAGACCCCCGATCAGGAGACTTTGACTCTCCATCGCCTGGTGCCCAGTGTGACATCAGACCTGGCAGCCTGGCCTTCTGGCCAGTACATCCGCCCGCCTCCTAATGCACTTCGACATCCGGCATAATAGAATCAGTAGCTGCAGCTCCCTCTTGAATGAGCTCTGCGCACAGAGCCGCGCACTGAGCGATAATAATGTCATGTATTAGACCTCCTCCCCCGGAGACGGCCGTAACCAGCTCATTTAGGCCTGAGCAGGTACAGAAGTAGGCCAGGAGAGGCAGCGGAGACGGATGCTCGCTACGCACTGACACACTACTGCACAGTCAGTGCCGCAGCACAGATGGCCTCAGTAGGAACCGCACGGAGCACTCAGTGCTTGGAATCAGTGAACCCTCCTCAGGAGGGGAGTCTGAGGGCGCAGAGAGGGGTGGAGGCAGGTCCAGTGACACTGAGAAACTGTCAGCAGGACACAGGCAGGAAGACCCCGACACTTCGACACTAACATGGACACTGGAACACTGCCAAGGTTTACTGCCACAGCAACCCTGCCTGGGCACACAGACTGGGCAAGAGGACCCTCACACAGACAGTGAAGGAACACGAGGAAACGGACACGTCTACAAACACTACTGCTGAGTGTGTGACACCAATGTTAGAGCACAGACACAGGGATGCTACAACACATGGGTGCAGACACTAACACTAGGGATTGAAATGAAACAAGGGCAGAAACATGTTGGCACTACACTGGGCCCCTGGCCCCAGAGCACTAACGCAGGAAAATGACACTTGGACAATGACACAAGAGCACTGATATGGATACATTGGTGAAGGAACATGGGAATCGTGATGCGGACACTGGAACACTAGAGTGGACCATGGGTGGTCCATCACTGCCACTGGGACGCAGACACAATGAGAGACTGACAATCTGCCACTTAAAGAAGACTGAAATGATGACACTGGCAGCTACTGAGATGGGGATACTGTCACAGGAACACTTACGCAGGCACAGTGAAAATGGTAAAGGGACACCTGGAAATGAAGATACCAACACTGGTACAGAGACACTAACAGATGAACATTGCGACGGACAATGCAGCAATGACACCAGGATATGGGGATACAGCGGGACAGAGTCATTGACTGGCACTGAAACTCATACACGGTCATTGATACTTGAGGACGCTAAAGCATGGACACAAACACCAGCCAGGGAGCAGACAGGAGACCACAGGCTCTCATGTCATGGACAAAAGAAGACAGAAGTCTATGGTTCCAGCTGAACAACAATAAACTGTAACAGCCCCCAGACCAAGAGGGCGTAACGCTGGTAAATGAAGCTCATCAGATATAACATTTAACCTTTATTCTTGAGATACCAAGGCCACCCCTCAGTTTCCATATACAATGACCCGTCACTCCTGCTCAAAATAACCCTAACGCCTGCCTAGGCAAATGGGACGCCACAAGTTTTCTACGGTCACAATGAAGAGAAGGGGGACTCCACAAAGGCTGTGCCAGCTGAACATGTAGCAGCCTCTTCCTCCTTTAAGGTGCCCTACTTGACACCTGCCCAGAAATCACTGCGGAGGCAGGCGGACGAAAAGAGCCAAGTACAGAGCGAGGGTCTGGTATTATGCCAATACAATGCACCCACTAGAATACACTACCACCAGAACAGATGCATAACAGTGCACTTATCACTTCAACGAGGTAAGTTACAAAACATTACACTTACAACGCATAGGAAGAAAGGCTTTCATGTTCTTAGGGATAGGTGGCGAGTAGGGGTTAGTGTTTTTAGGCTTGAAGCATTGGTAGTGGTAAAGAGCCATAAAGGGCTGTACAGGGTTCAGTGCTGATCATTTGTAAGAGGTAGCAAAGGGTTTTTAGGGTTCAAGGAAGGTTAGCATTACATCATGGTAAGGGGTTTTTAGGGTGCAAATAAAGGTATCGTTAAGGCTTAGAAAAGAATCTTTAGGGTTCAGGGATGGGTAGCGTTAAGAGGTAGTAAGAAGTTTTTTAGGATTCAGGTATGGGCAGTGTTAAGCGGTAGTAAGGAGCTTTTAGGGTTCCAGGAAAGTTAGTGTTAAGGAGTAGTGAGGAGTTCAGGAGTTTTGGGGTGCAGAGGTGGGTGGTATTATAGGGTACTAAGCAGTTTGTTGGGCTCATGGATGATAGTGTTGAAGGTTAAGAAAGGGTTATTTTAGTTTAAGGTAGGGTAGTGTTGAGGGGTAGGAAGGGTATTTTAGGGTTTAAGGATGAGTAGTGCCCGGGGTAATGTGCATTTATATATATACACACACATATATATATATATACATATGTGCGCGCGCACACACGTGTGTAGAGAGAGAGCGAGAGAGAAACGCGTGTGTGTATATATGCATATACTTACATACATAAACGTGTATTTGTGATACAATGTGCTATAATATAAAGCAAGGTTGTTGCTTGGGTTGTAATGGTAAATGTCTGTGTCGTGAATGAGAATGTGTTGTAATTATGGTCACTGTGCATTTGTGGTAAGCGTGATGTGTGATACTAGCATTCGTTATTGTAACCTACATTCAACAGTATCACCGCCACTCACGGTCAGTTGCTTGGGGTCAGACAGGTGCTTAATTGCTATTAAGGGACCGCCGCCAGAACTAACAAATGACACAATACCTGAATACCTACATTGCTTAGATTTAATGCCACCTTCTGTCTCTTTATTCCACCACCATAAGCTTCCGGTTTTTTATTCGTCTTTATCATTTTTCATTCCTGCTCTCCCCCTTTTTTCATATCTTTCTTTTCGTCCTTCTTTCTTCCTTTTCCGACTTTCTCTCTCTTGTTCTGGTTCAAAGTTTGATGATGGAAAATGAGTCTAGGTCCTCAAAAATTAGTTGTAACTACTTGCCCCCATTTGTAACCACCTGCACAAATTAAGCACTGGGTTCAAGGCTCTGGAACGAGGGCTGAGCAGCTGCCTGTCTAATTCTTGCTACTGTTACTACCAGAAATGGGTAGATCCCCACACTCACTCTTGGAGCTGTGGTCATGCTTAACTATCACCCTAGACGTGGATGTGGCCATGCTAGGGACCAAGAAGACAGCCTAGTTTTGAAGTTCTGGCCCCGGACGCTCCTAATTGTCTGGTTTCACCTACCATCCGGCATCCTGCGTTGGCATCAAGGCGGATTCAAGAACTGTAAACGCTGGGCCCCCCCAAGGACGCAATCCTGCAGCGAGGAGTGCGCATAGGAGGTGTAAGGGCTGGTGCAGCCCAGCACTGGCCTTAGAGGCCCCACGGTGACGGGGCTGAAGGCGAGCTTGAGGCCGATGCCGCCGGGCCCTGCTGGACCACGTGACGTTGCTGCGCGCGCGCCTTGCTGATTGGAGTGATAGCAGCGTGGACCCCACTAGGCTGGGGTCGCCCTCGTCCCCAGAGTGCTGCACGGGGGGCCCTGTTTTTGGTCCAGATGGTGGGGCGGGTGACACTGCAAGCCGTCACCCGACCCCCCACGGCAGCGGTGGATGCGAGTGGGGCACAGACAAACATAGGGCGGTGTTTGTGGGATCTGCTAGCACTGCCCTTGCCTGCCTGCCCTTGCCCGCCTGCTAATTCTCCCGCCAAGCAGCGCAGGGGCCTGGAGTGTCCTCCCCTCCCACACTTTACAGCCCTGTGAAACAAATGGTAGACTTAATCAGAGCCCAGGGGGCCTTCATGCATGCACCTTAATAATATACATTTGCCCCACAGGCCGCCATTTTCATCTTGAATTGATCCCTGGACATACAGACTGTGTGGAGCTTTTGTGGGGTGTAATGGTGTAATACAGGGGGAGCTTTATGTCTGGGAGCCCTGTGCGCTTCCCCTTCCCGCCACCTGCCGGGGTTCTCTGCAAGAGAATTTTCCATGCACCCACTGTCATCACTACAGCGTGCTTCTCCTTTCTCCCTACAATGATAGGGCTGCGGAAATAATACACCACATTATTGAGCACGACCGGGAAGAGACGTCTCTGCCATAGGTCTGTGGTGACACTTGGTTTGCAGGGCAGCGTGCTTCTTCTTTGCCACTCACTCAGCAATAATGGGGGGTGGAGATCCCAAAAAAAGGAAACTCCAGTCTGACCAGAGTAAACCCACCAGGCAGCCCAACTCCTTATCAGATTCGGAGGAGGGCATGACAGCAGCTGGCGCTGACAAAGCATTGGACGGTACCGCTGCATTCATGGTCGAGCTACACGCTGGCTTCAAATCCATCAGCGCCCGCTGTTACGCACTCACACCCCACCTAGATAGAGTGAGCGGGTGCTTGGATCGTCAGATCGTGTGGCTCGACGGGGCCGAGAACGCATTTCAGATGTTGAAGACCACTCAGTGCTGGCAACAAAAAAGTTGGGAAACATCGAACAGTTGCTGAAGGCAACGGTTGCCAAGAATGAAGATCTCGAAGCCCGCTCAAGGTGTAACAATTTCCAGATGTTGGGAGTGGCAGAATCCACTGACATGGGCCGTCTTGACCTCTTTGATGAGCGCCTGCTGTCAGAGCTCTTCGGCAAGCAAAGCTTCATTGACACATTTGTGGTGGAGGGACCCATTGATCGATTGGCCCCATTGTGCTGCCCCATGCCCGCTCATAGCCCACCTGCTCAATTTCCGCGACCGAAACACGGCTTGTGCCTCACCTGTGGGTAGAGCCTGCTGTCCTTCCAGGGTTCAGCCATCACTATCTTTCCCGATTTCACGCTGGCGGTGCAGGAAGCGAGATGCACATTTGCTGAGATGAAGAACACTCTCCGCAAGCCGGGACTCAAATACAGTATGATAAATCTGGCAAGCCTGAAGGTAGAGATTGATGGAATGGCCAAGATCTTAGCCACACCAGCAGAGGCAGTGGACTTTTGCAAGCGGTACTGCACAGCCGGAAGTACTTCCCAGCAGTCTACCCCATCAGGAGAGCGACTCACTGCCTGCGGACTGAACACTGTCACTGAACACTGACTGCTCAAGTGGACCATGGCTGATTATGGCTTTTTCCATTTGGGATTGTGGATGTAACTTGTTCAATGTTTACAATTGGTGGCCATCAGCGAGAGCATTTTGTTATATTTCTAACCCGACCAATGCTATGTTTCTACATACTTTTTACAGATGGGGCGCTGCCTGCCAAGGCGTTGTCACCCCTCAAGGTGTACTTCGACCTGATTGATGCCTGGTTTGTTTTCTCGTTATGTTGGGGTTCGCTGGATTCATTGCACTCCAGTGTGGTTGGGGGGCAGGAAGTTCTGTTTAAGGTTCACTGTTATGTGTTTGTTTGCAGGTTGTCAGATCATTGCATTGACATGAAGGCACACTACCTAGTCTTTAAATGCTGCTAAGTAATGGGGGCATCTGTTGGGGAGACCCAGAAGGCAGACCTTGTGTGCATGACATGGAACATCCACGGCCTCAACATACCTCGCAAAGGGAAACAGGTCATTTCATACCTGACACAGATTGGCGTTAATGTAGCGTTTCTTTAAGAGACTCATCTTTGGGCCCGGGACACTTGCCCCTTTGCCTCATACTGGGAAGACCATCGATATTTTCTTACTCTAGCTCCTATTCACGTGGGGTATGCACACTTATTCATAAGAGTGTCCGGTTCACACCCAAGGCCAGTTTTATAGATAATAAGAGGAATATGATTCTGTCCGGAGTGTTGGACGGACAGAGCGTCATGCTGGTTAACATCTATGCAGCCAATTTTGACGCTCCTGACTTTTATCATGAGGATTCACTCTAATGGGTCAGGTGGAAGTGATTCTGATACTTTGGGGTGGGGACCTAAATAAGGTGCTTAATCAATTGGTGGACGCAACAGGGTCCCAGGTGGGTAGCAATCCCAGTGCCCTGCGAGTCATTCGTGATATCATTGAAACGTTTTAGCTCTCTGATGCCTGGCACTTGTGCTCCACCTCGGACACTGCCTACACTGGTTACTCTGCCCCACATGCTGTGTGAACCCAGATAGATTACTGGTTCCTCTCCACTAACGCCATTCATTGGATCTCTGAAGTGGCGCATTTACCCCACACTCTCTCCCATCATGCCTCGGTAAGATTGGTGCTGCAACTGCTTGCTGCACAAGGCCCATCGTGACAATGACGCTTTCCTAGTGACGCTCTATACGATAAGGTCTTTCGGTCGGAGCTGCATGATTTCATTTTTGAGTACTTTGTCCTTAATTCCAGCTTTGTTGATACCCAAGCCACGCTACGGGAAGCCTTCAAGGCCTACATCGAGGGGTAGCATTTACAAACACGCAAGTGTCTTGTGGGACATTTGGCCCATCTGGCCATATTGAGAATGAACTCCTTGGCATCCATCAAGCTCACACATCTTTATGTCATGGGAATTCGCAGCACCTCTGAGCAGTTCTGGTGGCTGAGTTCTGAGAACTCGCAGACAGAGAGGTGCCAAACTTGGATAAATATATATGCAGGCATGGTGGTATGGAGAGGGGGAGCTACCCGTTCGCACATTAGCTCAGCTATTACGCCCTAAAAGACAGAGTGGGTATATCACAGAGCTCCTGGACGCAGGATGCAAATGATACTGAATAGCGACAGTATACTGCGGGTGCTGGTGAGCTACTATGAGCAATTATATACTGAAAGACTGACTGACACTGCTGCGGCGGACGCAGAATACGTGGTGGAAGTAGCAAAGGTGATGGCCAGCAGCAGTTCCTTAGCGAAACCATCTCCTCCAAGGAAATTGTTCAGGCCGTAGATGCCCTAGATGAATCTAAGGCCCCCGGGCTAGATGGTCTCACAGGTAGTTTTAATATGCCCAATACGCATATACTTGCTCCACACCTCTAAGAGGTCTATGCTGAAGCACTGGAGGCGGGGATCCTCCCACCTACGCTTCAAGAGGCTGTTATCATGTTGCTCTTGAATCAATATTCTTCAAGGAACACCATGATCTTTATCCGGGACTGGATGAACTGTCATCAACTAAAACTGAACTCAGACAAAACAGAGGTGGTGATGGTCGAAAACAAATTACATTGCTGGAGTCCCTCCTTTTGGCCTCAGGAGCTAAGCTCCCCTCCTATTCTGAAAAAAGTGGTCAAGAGTCTTGGCATACTTGTCGATAAAGAGCTCTCAATGAAACCTCAGATTGCAGCAGTGACTTCCTCCTGATTCTTTCAGCTCCACAAAATAAAAAAATCTGGAATTTTTCTCTATTGAGGACAGCATCCAGATTGTACTCGCACTCGTGATGTCCCGTATTGACTACGCCAACGCTCTTTACCTAAGTCTCTCTAAGGGTCTGAGCCAAAGACTGCAGCCTGTTCAAAATCAAGCAGCCAGATTGGACTACCAACAACCGAGATACCGCCACACTAAACCCTTATTAAAGAAACTGCACTGACTTCCAGTCGTACAAAGAACCCTGTTTAAAACAGGCTGTACGCTTTTTTTAATCTGCCAGAGTAAAAGCCCCACCTTTGTGTCTTCCAGAATACAGAACTACATCCCTAGGCGTAAGCTCAGACCAGTACATCCCGAGGGGTGGCTCCTTGGCTCTTTCCCACTGACTTAGGTCTCTTGATTTGAATGACTGTCAGTGTTTGCCACCCCTGAGGGCTCTGCTCAGTGTTGCTGGTGGTGGGGCAGACCTTCCTAGTGCCTATCAATTGCCAGAGGGAGCGATTATGGCCAAGTAGATTTTGTAAACAAAGGGACATAATTCTCCCCGGGGCAGAGGCCATGTTTGCTTCCTGAAATTTGAAAAAAAATCTAATCTGCATACTGACGAACAAAGGATGCATCGCTTAATAACACCACAAATAGATGGAGCTCTAAGAGTGCCATATTCAAGAACAGCTATTTCACGAAGAAGGAAATGTTAATAGTTCTTTGTCAAAAGCCAAAATACACCTACATTCCTAGTACCGCAATTTCAATGAATATGCAGATAAGCACAACCCCATGCGGGAAAAAGGACTCAATGTCCTATAGTAAAGAGCAAAGTGAAGACAAGCTAAACGCCACACAAAAAAGAACTCACTATTAGTTATGGATGAAGATCTTGAATATATACTCTACTACACTGATTAATATCTATAACAATGATACGAGTCTCTTGCATCTCAATTCTGGATTTTGTAAATGCGGAACCTGAAGATGCACCAACTCTCTCTTGTGCTTCTCATGAAACAACCTTTTTCCCCTTCTTTGACGTCCCACCCTCCTGAACTTTAAATGCAGCACTGTTCCTCTAAAATAATCTCCTGTCTTTTTAACATCCCACACCTCCACTCATATTACATTTGTAATGTGCATTATCATAATGCCATGCTTCTGTCTTCTCCGTATGATCGCTTGGGTGCTCTTGGCAAGGTCCATAAGGAAACAACTATGTTCCTGCCCAATCACACAGTCAATGCACAAGCCCTTACGTGACCAATCCCTTCATTGGTGAACACAAATTGACATTTAATTACTCCTCTATGCCCATCACTATTGACTCTTCTTTTCATCTTACAACTAGTAAACATAGTCGCTTCTAGTCATTCTGATATTGTCAACCTTTATAGAGTCAAGAATGCTTTCCTTAGTAAAGTGAAATCCTTTTCTTAAAATGTGGCCTTTTAGGGAAGAACGTCTCCAACAGTTAGATCCCTGGAACCTCAAGTACCAAAGTGTTGTAGATAAAGATTCTCCGTCAGTGCATTATACTTTCTATACCAGATCTAATCATTTACCACATAGAACCTTTCCTCTACTTCTCCCTGTTAAGAGTAAGGTGTTGCTAGATGACTACAACTCAAAGATGCAGTTGTTGAAATTAAATAAAAGCACCCCAAGTGCTGACAACTGTTCCCCAATACTGCTAGGTCTCCTGAGAAACAGTAAATCCATGATGTCAATAACATCTCTAATACCATTCCATAGCCACTTTTCCAAAAGGTCTGAACCCTAAAAATGTTATAATCAGGATCACACTAGAATCCTATCCGTATGAGCTCACCACTTTCTCCACATTATATAGTATGCTCTGCTGTAAAACACCACACAGAGATCACAGATACTATTATATAAATGAAACTGGACCTTACTATGCTGAAGGAAACATGTTTTAGGGAAGCATATCATATGGTCATGGACTTAACCCTGTTACCTGATTACTCAATCTTATGTCTTGATAGGGAGGGTAAGACTGGCGATGGCGATGCGCTGATGTACTGTAGCTCTTTACCTTGCCGTTTTGTGCCTTCTTTCTATTTCCCGATATTTCAATGTTCTCTTGCCATGAAATCGATCAATATCCACATCATCCACCATCCTCAGGGACAAACAATTCCTACATGGATCACATGACACCACAATTTACCTTATCCAACAACAACCACATCTATGTTGAGACTTCAACCTATGCTATGGCAATCACTCATCCTACTCCTTTGCTTCCCACCGGCATGACAATGGCTTTTCTCGCCAACATTGGAAAACACACACACATTAAAGGGACTACTCTGGGTCTAATTATGACAGTAAAGCATCTGATTATTGTAGATTGGTCTGATTGTTATCAGATTTCCTTCTCAATGTCTTGCGAACTACCAGTGAGACAGCATCCGAGAGCCAGAAAAGGTGGGTTTGAGACATGAGGGACCAAAACAACAATGGCCTTACCACAGAATCTGCAATATAGCTTCCCCGATTCAAAGAAGATCATGATGTTAACAATGCTGGTTAGATATTCATTGATGTTCTGTCTGAAATTGTTATTAATACTGCTCCATTGTGGAAAAGAGCAACATGAGTACAAGGCACACCAAGGAGCTGAGAGATAAGAAATGAACTAACGCAATGACTGTACACTCCCAGCGCCTTAAACCTTCCAAGTCTAATCTGGACCACCTACGTACTGCAAAATAATTCATCCTAAAACATAAATACTCTTCCTTTCAAACCTCAAACTGAACTAGCCAAACACTGGCCGAAAGTCTCTTTGATATTTTAAAATGTATCACAAATTTTTCGCACCCTGCACAAAGAATGCAGTTGAGTAATTAACAGCAAGGTTAAAACTATTGAATATTCCCCCCTACTCCCGCCACTTGCAGAACATAGCTGAACTACTGGTTTCACTTCAATGGCCTCTCTTTCGCATCATCCCTAAACTTAAACCTTCCTGTTATGTGATGACCCATTACTTCCCACCCTTGCCAAAGACATGCATTCCCGTCTTGTACCTTACTGGACTAACCCGATCAATCTCCCGCTAAGTCGAAGAGGGTTTAATGAGTCAAGTCACACCACCTCCAAGTGATAGAAATTCTGCAGACCCAAGGGATCTCAATGCCTACTGCACAAATAACTGAAACCATTTGTAAAAATAAGAGTACCTTTGGGGTCTTCCATTGTGGTTTCACTGCTGGATCTAGTACTGAAGCTGCTATCTTACAAATTATTGATGATGTGTGGCATATTCAGGACAAACACGATGCCTGCCTGCTAATACTACTGCGAACAGCCAGCAGACGGATGTCTTAAGAAACGTGAAGTCGCTTAACTAGACAGATGAAGCAATTTTATTTATTCATGCCACTTCCACCTAAATCATTGGAATAAGCTGAACATCTTTACATTCTATCACCAAGAGTCCGTCCCTCTCTGCCCCTGGAGCCTCAGGGCCCGTTCTTGTTCTTTCCACCGCATCACAAGGTGGACCAAGGGTGCCCCCCATGGTCCTGATGAAGACCCTTATGTAAGGAGTGGAATTTCCTACACTAACCTTGGGTCGAAACGTCAACAGCTCTATGTCCTCTGTATTGAATGCGTAAAACAGTGATGGACTCACCGTGTCCCTTTTTTTACATTCTATTTCTGTAAATAATTTAGCCTTGGTTAAGGCTGGACAGGCCTTTTATGCGTTTGGATGTACACACTATTCACTGCCCTCCCTACATCACTCACCCTCACTTCTGCACATTGATGCACCAACTCCTCTGTGAAAAGCAGCGAGTCTCCTGGGATCCCCAATGCTGCCCGGCGCAAAGTCACCTTTAATCCACTTTGGATTCACTATCTAAAATAACGAGGCAGGCGCTGGAAGCTGGAAGGCAAGAAAAAGGTTTATTACTCTTAGAGGAGACCACGTCAACTGCTGACACCAGGATGTCTTCAGGGAGGTGTTCTACTGGCAATGCTTCTGACTCTTCCTTTTATACAGTTTTACACAATGTATTTGTTTCTTTTATCATGGTTACAAGCTTGGAGTCTCCGCCCGGGCAGGTTGTCACACAAGCCTGACATTGTTTTATCAACATGGTTACACAAGCCCAACATTAACTCTCCTCCCACCCAGGTCAAAAACAGACAATTTAATTGCAGCTGGACCTTGCTTCAGGGTCTAAAAACGAGTGAGACCGGCCAGATCTAAGAGTCCGTTCTGTTGATAAGAACAGGTCCCATTGTTGGCAACAAACCAGTCTTGCTGTGTGTAGTGCAATAAACCATGTTTGCAAGAGTCTGTTTGGTATTTGTAACCCGTTTGTGCAGGGATGAGAGGAAAGACGAGTTTGAGGCAGCAGGCGATGTTGATGTTTGTCGCTGAAATAGTTTATAGCCCCCAGCACACATATCAGGTTTGGTCAGAGAGTCAGAAGGCTGCTAGAGGACAGGGTGAAATGAAGGTGACCAACAGAGTACAAAATGGCTGTGGTAAATCAGAATGACTGTAGTTTATGTGCACGTAGGAACTTTCATCAGACAAGATGGCGCAGAATGTTCATGATTGTGTTTTGTTCTTAACAGTCGCCCCTTTGAACATAACTAGCCATCTTGTCAGTCTATTTCGATCTCCATAATGTCCTGTATTTCTTGTTCATACATTACTCTCATTTTTGTTAACCGAGTGTCCATAGTCTTAGGGCGCAAGGCACTTATGCAAAGAGAACACAAAGATGGTATACAGTGTACACCCAAACAGCAACCACATATTGCCAATACTGGGACCAAGAGAAACATTGATATTTTCCAACCCCAGTCCTTTAAGATGCCCCAAAGCCAACTTCCAATTGTCCAAGTCTCTGATCCTTGATGAATTTCTGAAGACAGTCTCTGGAGATGTTCGATTGCTTCATAGACAGAGGGTGAATTATCAGGGATGTATATGCAGCAACTGGCACCAATGATGCGACATGCTCCTCCACGATCCGCTAGTACCACGTCCAGGACCATGCGGTTTTGTAGGGCCACCAGACGGACCGCTTGTAGCTCGGCAGTGTTGTTGGTGAGGATGCCAGCTGTGACGTTCAGGGCGGTTTCTACCGCTTGAGACAGATGTCTGATGGCTCGGCTGTTTGCCATCGGACCCCATAGCGGGACGAGCCCTTTTGCTGCGTCAACGAACTGTGATGCGGCAGAGTCTGCTTGATCAGTGTCTTTAGAACGCTTTTCTCGATGATGCTCTGCAGGGGCTGTGTAGGTCGGTGGCAAAACAAAGGCGATGTAGCACGTGCCCCCCAGTTTCTTGGGAGCCAGGTGTAGGCTTTGGTTCCACAGACAAAGTACATATTGGGTGATGCAACAAATGCTGGAGGATTGGCAGTGTTCAAAGTCCTTACAATGTTACAAGTGCTGTGACCCACATTCTTAGTCCCACGGCCTTCAATGCATACAAGGCCAGAGACGTTCACCACAGATAGGGCCACAGTCAGTGTTGCAGCAGTTCTTTTCTTCAGGTAGGAAAATGTGGCTCTGACAGGATTATTGAACACTTGTATTTCCACTCGTTCTTTGGAGGGGACATTCATTGGGAATGTCGTATTGGAGGTGTGAGGGCAAA
Organism: Calotriton arnoldi; assembly: GCA_963921515.1. Classification (NCBI taxonomy): domain Eukaryota; kingdom Metazoa; phylum Chordata; class Amphibia; order Caudata; family Salamandridae; genus Calotriton; species Calotriton arnoldi. The sequence goes on from CAWUFW010000230.1 coordinate 2,199,476, forward strand.
AGGGAGCTGCTGTTCTTCCTGTTTGGTTTAGCCAGAACTCGTTGTAGAACTGAGCGATTGTCCCATCGGAAGTGGCATTGTCTTTGTAACTTTCTTGTAGGAGCATCATCCAGGCAAGGCAAGATCCATGAACAGAAAAGGGTGAAGGGATGAAAGGGATGGAATGTTCAGTGGCATGTGGTAGCAGCCCACAGACCCAACAGTTAGTGGCATTGGTGGCAAGATTGTGCTGGTGCAGCATCTGTACGAAAGAATTATTCCAGAATTCTTTGCGTCGTTCTCGGAGATGTGGCGGTAGTGATACCAGGTAGTGTTCTTTCTTTGTGATTGGTTGCATGGTTGGTGACAATGTTCTGTATGCAGGTGCATTCTCTTCAATGATCCAGAGTGTGACCATTAGCAGGAGGCAGGTGAGAAATGCAGCTACAAGTGCAATTGTCTTTGTACTGTGCAGTTCAAAAAAAGTCTTGGTGTCTTTGCGGTGGCTTTGCAGGTGTTCCGTTTCTTCCATCATCTTCGAGGAGCTCACCAACTGTTAGGACCACAGACTTTTGTCTGGTGTTTTTCCTGGTAGCGTCGTTTGGCTGTGCTACCGATCTGAGACTCTGACTCAGTTAGTGGCCTGGTTGTTGGAGCTCCCCCCTTTTCGTCGATCTTAGGTTGTACCCTTCCTTGGATGGCACCGTGGGGTCGGGAAATTCAGACAGTTGGAGGGACTTTCTTGCAGTGGTGGGCGTGCAGCCAATTTTTTTTTTCCTTCCACTCGGAGGGCAGTTCGAGTGGTGATCAAGACTTGCCAGGGGCCCGTCCACCTGGGCTCCAGATTCTTCGTTCTTTGGAAGTTGCGAACTAGGATGAAGTCCCCAGGCTTTATCACATGTCCTGGGCCCCTGGATATGTCAGGCAAGGCTTGCTGCACCTGTTGGTGGATAATTGTTAGCTCGTTTGTCAATTTATGCAGATAGTCTGACATTAATATGTTCGGGACATCGTTAATGGAGGTGGGTCTTGGTGCCGCCCAAATGTTCATAGGCCTGCCGAAGACCACTTCATACGGGGTCAGTCTGTGTTTGGTCGGGTGGAGCGCATTGATAGCAATGCCAATGGAAGGGCGTCGGGCCATTTCAACCCGGTTGTGGCAACTATTTTGGCTAGCTTTAGTTTCAATGTTGCATTGTGTCTCTCTACCAGGCCCGCTGATTGGGGGTGGGAGACGGCATGGAATTTTTGTTTTACCCCCAACCCTTTCAGTATGTTCTGTATCACTTCGGCTACGAAGTGTGGGCCGTTGTCGCGACATAAAATTCTGCAAAGGCCGTACCGGGGGAAGAATTCTTTCAACAATACTTTTGCAGTGGCTATGGCAGTATTGTCGCGGGTGGGATATGCCTCCACCCATTTGCTAAAAGCGCACACAACCACCAGGACATATTTTAGACCATGGCATCTCTCTAGTTGGATGTAATCCATTTGAAGGACTTCAAAGGGGTGATCAGGGACTCCAAACCCTCCCCGTGGTACTACTGTCCCTTTCCCTGGGTTGTGTTGTAGGCATACTATACATTGTTGTACTAGGCGCTTTGCAGATTCTGTTATCTTGACATTATGCCATACTCTTGTGATTAGTTCAATCATGGGGGTGGAGCCTATGTGTGCTGGTAAATGTGCCATGGTCAATATGGGGATGAGGTAGGCATTGGGTAACAGCCATTTATTTCCGTCTTTAGTTCTCCAGCAATTTCTCGTCTTTTAGTCCCACCTTTTCCCACTCGGTCAATTCGTCTTGTGTGCCTGTAGTCTGTATGTCCCTTACAGTGGTCCTAGCATCAGTCCATTGTTCAGCTTGTGACCTGGTCACATACATTCGTGTCATGGTTCTGTCTTCTGCTGTGGCTCGGGCAGTAACGTCTGCTAGCGCATTTCCCTGTCCAATGAGATCTGTCACTTTCCTATGTGCTTGGCATTTTATCACTGCTAGCTTTTTGGGGAGGAGGACTGCTTCCGTCAAGGCGGAGACTAAATCTCCATGCAGGATGGGTGTACCGTGTGAAGTCAGGAACCCTCTTTCTTTCCATAGAATCCCGAAATGGTGAACCACCCCGAAGGCGTATTGGCTGTCGGTGTATATGTTAACTGTCGTGCCAGCTGCTAAAATACATGCTCGTGTGAGGGCAATGAGTTCTGCTGCCTGGGCGGAACGTTGGGCAATACGGGCTGTTTCTAGAATGGTTCGGGCTGTGGTGACAGCGTATGCAGCTGAGGTGGTGCCGTCGGGAGTTTGATGCACGAACCATCCACCCATAGTTCTCCATCTGGCTCTAGAAAGGCGGTGTCTCTGAGGTCTACTCTACTTTTTGTTTGTTCATCGGTTAGTGTCACACAGTCGTGTAGTGGAGCCACGTTAGAATCGTTCTCGGGTAGGGGTAACAGTGTGGCTGGATTGAGGGTGGTGCATCGCTTTAGGGTAATGTGCGGTGCTAGCAGGGTCAACTCATATCCTGTCAGTCGGGCGCTAGTCAAGTGTTGGGTTTTGGTCTGGTTCAGTAGTGTGTCGACTGCATGGGGTACTAAAACAGTGACTGGATTGGAGAGCACTATTCCTTCGCTCTGGCGTATTGATACCGCTGCAGCTGCCACAGCGCGCAGGCACGCTGGCAGTGCTCTGGCTACTGGATCGAGGGTGGCAGAAAAATATGCACAAGGGCGTTGTTTGTGACCAATTGATTGTGTTAAGACAGACAATGCACATCCCTCCCTTTCGTGTGTGTAGAGGAAGAATGGTTTGGAGTAATCTGGGGTTCCTAGGACTGGTGCTGAGCAAAGGGTATTGCGTAGTTCTTTAAAGGCTGTCTGGCATTCGGGGGTCCAGGGGAGAGGTGAGGGGATGTCCTTAGCTAGGAGGGAGAGAAGGGGTTTGACAATGAGGCTAAAGTTCGGTAACCACTGTCTGCAAAACGAGGTGAGGCCTATCAAAGAGCGGACTTGCTTCTGATTTTTGGGGACAGGGGTGTCTAGAATTGTCTGGATCCTGTCAGGCGTGAGTTTTCTCCCTTCTTTTGATAAAAGGTGACCCAAATAGGTCACTTGTGATTTACAGAACTGCAGTTTCTTTCGGGAGACCTTGTGACCATTCTCAGCAAGGAAATGGAGTAGTTTGATGGTGGCTGTGACGGCTATTGGTATGGTGTCTGCTGCTAGAAGGATGTCGTCTACATATTGTATTAGTGCCACTCCATCTGGCAATTGTATGGCGTCCAACTGTCTTTTAAGCGCCTGGCTATAGATACTTGGGCTCTCAGTGTACCCCTGAGGTGCTCTACAAAATCTATACGAACGGGAATTTAGGGTAAATCCAAAAAGATAGCGGCTGTCCTCGTGTATAGGTATGGAAAAGAAGGCGTTCTTGAGGTCGATCACAGTGAAGGTGGTGGCAGTGGAGGGGATTAAAGTCAAAATTGTCGTGATGTCGGAAACTACTGGGTATTGTGGTACTACGATTTTGTTTACCTCCCGCAGGTCAATGATGAAGCGGTAGGCTTTCCCATCTCCCTCTCCCTGTCTCTTTACAATCGGTAGTATGGGACTGTTACAAATGTTGCTCACTACTTCCTCTACCACCCCTGCCTCTACCAAAGAGTGTATGATCTCTGTTAGTGCTTTCTCACCCTCTGGCGATATTTTGTACTGCGGTACCTTCGGTAGGGTTGCGTCCTGTCGTATTGTTACGTGTACTGGGTCAATCATCATTCGTCCTACGTCTGAATCAGCCCTAGCCCATAAGTGTGATGGCAAAGTGTCCAGTAGGGATGTGTCAGTCTCAGAGATGGAAAACATGTGCTGAAAAGGGTTCTCTCTATGGCGTTGGGGGTTGTCATACAGGATGACACGCACTCCGTCTGGTGAGCATCTGATAGTCGCATGGAAGTGTTTCAAAAGGTCGAGGCCCATAATGGCGTCTGGGGTGTTAGATGAGAGGAGGAATGTCGTTTCGACGCCATTGCTGTCAAGATTAAAAGGGATGGGTCGGGACAAAGGGTTGGTGGAGGGCGTACCGTCAAATCCTATTGAGGTCACATGTGAGCCTGACAAGGGTGCCCTTGGAATCAGTCGTTTGGATAGTGCACTACGTGTTGCTCCTGTGTCTACCAAAAATGGCGACCTTGTGCCCAGGACCTCAGCGGTAACATAAGGGCCTTGCTGATCAACGCAGAGCTCGACTGGATCCCTCCCTTGCCCCTGGCTGTCCTATGCAAAGTCGTACGTATTGTCATAATCTGTCTGTTGGTACTGATTCTGTCTGGGATGGTCAAATGCGTTCACTCTTCCTGGCCTTTCCTCGCTTGCTTCACTCGCGTACCCTCTCCCACGTCCTCTTCCTCTCTGTCCACTTGCTATTTCCCTCGCCCTCTGCCCCTAGCAGCTCCTAACAAAGCCGGGCATTGGGATTTCCAGTGTCCAAATTTTTTGCAAAATGCACATTGATCCTGTCCTAGGTCTTGGCGTCCTACATATGATGTAGATGGATTGTTCCTAGGTGGCTGTACTCTAGGGGTATTCTGCTGGTTTCCTCCCTATATTGCTCCCCTCCTGTATTCGCCCCCTGGAGTTGTGCTATCATTACCCTTTCCTTCAAGTCCTTCTTTTTCCTTTCTGTAGCCCTGTCATTTTCGTTTCTCTGATGCTCGTAATACTGGGCCATTTGGAGAATGGCCGTCGGTTTAGATGCTTCCCAACTACTTTCGCTGGCTTATAGTTTCTGGGATACATCTGGCAGTAATCCTTTGACGTAGTTCTGCACAAATAAGTGGTGTCCGGTTGCGGTGGACATGTCTTGTCCACTGTAATCAGAGAACACAGTTTCAAATCTGGAGAAGTACTCTGAGACGTCCTCTTGTGGTTTCTGGCGGCATGCGGTTACTATGGACCAGTCTATCTTTTTCTCTGGGATCAGCATTTTCACTTTCTGCACTATTTTGTCAGGGAGGTCTAATATTGCTTTAACTGGTTTTTGACCAGGGTTCCGCTGTTTATCTAGTGTGTCGAGTTGTTCCCAGGTATGACCAAACAGTTCGGTATGGTTTACTTTCTTAACCTGTTTCCACACATCTGCTGGCAAACATAACCCGAGGAACAAGTCTATGTCGGCAAGTGTCATTATTGTTGATCCCAGAGTGGTACCTAGCTCGGCGTAAAAGGCGGTGGGGTTCTTTCGTAAATCCGGCAAAGATTTACGGAAGGTCAGGATGTCCTGTCTGTCCCATGGCTGATACACCCAATTGTAGACCACCCTTCCTCTAGCGTCTTGATGGTTTATATCGTCATTAGTCCCTTGTCCTCTAGGAGGTACCCAGTAAGGGGCAGCTTCTTTTATTGGCATCATGCTATCTGTTTTTTCCACTGGGGGTCCTGCTACCTTAGTTGTCCTGTCCCTATCTATCTGTCCTTGTTCTATGAGGTGACGCAATACTTCTAGTGTGGATGAAAATAGTTCTGCAACATCGTTGTCGCCTTCATCTCCGATGTCTACCTTCCTGTAGAGAGCCACTAATCGCTCGGGCCCTACGTTTTGGTACTTCTCTTCATATGCAGTAAGGGTGTGGAAACAGAGACGTACAATAAAGTATCGTTTGCGGTTTTCAACATAGGAGTCGCATATGTCTGTTACGTGTTCTTATGTTTCTTTCCTATCTATGAGGGTTTTAACTATTTTATCAATGCCTGCTCGCTCATTTTTACTTAATCGCGGGACCCTGGGCGCTCCTATTTCCTTGGTTCCTACCTCTACTACTGCCTCCTTTGATGAGGCATTTGGTGTGGGTGGCTCGGTGGGAGCAGAGGTGGTGGAGACTGAGGCGATCGTGCCATCTCCAGCTATACTTTGGGGGTCCTGGCGTTGTATTACGGGATGAGTAGGGGCATAAGGGGGTGGCATGTATATCATAGGGGGACCTAACAATAAATCATCATCTACCCCCTGTTTTGCTGGTAACTCGGGGTAAAGAGTTAAGGGCGTTCTAGCAGGGCATTGACCTGATATTTTTGATTCCGGTTCCTTTTTATCGATTTCCTTTTCTTTTAGTTCTTCTTCTAACTTTTTACAGGCTTGGTAAGCTGATTTTCGCGTTTCTTTATCTTGTCTAGCTTCGTCTCTTTTCTTTCGTTGAGCTGCTTCTTTTCGCCATAAACCAAAACTATCAAACATGGCTGGTCTAGCTTTCTTTTTGTGGAGAGCTAATTCTAACGTTTCTATTTTAGCGGGATCGAAAGATCCCGTCAGTGGCCACTGATTTACCCAGTCCTTCCTAGTGTACTTATGCCATAGTTTGCTATAAACCACGGTGGCTAATCCATATTTTATGTACATGTCCTTGTTAGGGTGCCTTCCGGCGGTGCCGGATGACTGACCTCTAACAAACGGTCCGGTCCAAAAAATCAAACAATCTAGAGAAAACAGGCATGACTTATTTAGCGGTCAAAATGAATATCTCAATTAATGTTAGACAAAAGTCTGCACTACCTGTCCTTCGCTGTCTGCAAAGAGAGAATATTCCTATTCTACGTTGTTTGCAAGCAGGGAATGTCTCAAATAACTCAAAAAGGAATACTAGTATTTCTATCAATCAATCAATTTAAGTCATGTTTTCTCACGACCTTACCCGGACCGTATGGACAGTTCTTCGTATTCCCCTTCCAGCGCCTGGTTGTCCTCTTACTCCAACAATCAATGCGGCGTTCCTTTAAGGCCCCAGTCAGGACCGCAGGTCACTCGAGAGAGGTCCGTTCGGAACCGGTGAAGTTCAGTCAATTGGCAGCCAGATGAGGGTCTCTTTCAGGCAGGTGCACTCCAATCATTTAGTCGTTCACTCCGTCGTTAGGACCTCTCTACTGGACCCACGTGTCTCTGATGGGCCCCACGTTGGGCGCCAATTTGTGAAAAGCAGCGAGTCTCCTGGGATCCCCAATGCTGCCCGGCGCAAAGTCACCTTTAATCCACTTTGGATTCACTATCTAAAATAACGAGGCAGGCGCTGGAAGCTGGAAGGCAAGAAAAAGGTTTATTACTCTTAGAGGAGACCACGTCAACTGCTGACACCAGGATGTCTTCAGGGAGGTGTTCTACTGGCAATGCTTCTGACTCTTCCTTTTATACAGTTTTACACAATGTATTTGTTTCTTTTATCATGGTTACAAGCTTGGAGTCTCCGCCCGGGCAGGTTGTCACACAAGCCTGACATTGTTTTATCAACATGGTTACACAAGCCCAACATTAACTCTCCTCCCACCCAGGTCAAAAACAGACAATTTAATTGCAGCTGGACCTTGCTTCAGGGTCTAAAAACGAGTGAGACCGGCCAGATCTAAGAGTCCGTTCTGTTGATAAGAACAGGTCCCATTGTTGGCAAAAAACCAGCCTTGCTGTGTGTAGTGCAATAAACCATGTTTGCAAGAGTCTGTTTGGTATTTGTAACCCGTTTGTGCAGGGATGAGAGGAAAGACGAGTTTGAGGCAGCAGGCGATGTTGATGTTTGTCGCTGAAATAGTTTATATCCCCCAGCACACATATCAGGTTTGGTCAGAGAGTCAGAAGGCTGCTAGAGGACAGGGTGAAATGAAGGTGACCAACAGAGTACAAAATGGCTGTGGTAAATCAGAATGACTGTAGTTTATGTGCACTAGGAACTTTCATCAGACAAGATGGCGCAGAATGTTCATGATTGTGTTTTGTTCTTAACACCTCCCTTCCCCCTCTGGGGCACCTATGCCCAAACTTTTTTGATAAATGTGCAGTGTTTTGAACATGATGCATTATATGTTCAACGTGATTAAATATTTTCAATATGCCTAAATATTGTTTGCAATTGATTAATGAGGTGATGTTGATGTCTATGTAATGTTGTGTTTCCAATGGGACCACCCCCCTTATTGTACCGCAATTCACCGAGGTCCTAGTGACATGTCTGGGTCAACCCCATTTTGTGTAACTGCTAATACCACTGGGCCTCTCTGCGGCCTCTGACACTGTTAATTATGATATCCTCGTCCATACATTGAATAAACCCATGGGTTTTAAAGATGAGGGGCCTTTCTAGTTTAAATCATATCTATGATATTGTTTCCAAGTGATCAATATACACAGCTCCTTTTACACACTATTGCTTCTGTTACCTCAAGGTGTCATACAGGGGTCTGTATTAGGTCTGGTAGTTTCCAAGTTCTCCCTCGAACTTCTTGCTAAAGTTATCAGACAATCCAGAATTTCTGCACAAACATCACTGATCTACCCGAGAGCCACCTCACCTAAATATATAAATATATTCCCCTAGTAGCCTCAACTCTTGATTACCTTTTGGCCTGGATGACATCATTTCAAAAACAACCCCAATAAAGGTGAACTCCTCCTTATTTCAATTCAACCCGGTCATTCCCATATCCAGGAATGGCTTGGCTCTATTAACATCCTCGGCCGCGCTTATCCACGGACTGTGAACTCACTGGAATCTATTGTTGACTCTTGTCTCAATATCCATGAATAAGCTGAAGCTATTTACAATAGTGCCAATCACCAGCTTCCATTTGTGGCATCAAGTCTTTGATGCTAGGACAGGATCTCAAAGCGACCCAGCGCGACTAATATCCAGTCTTTGTTACGGAAATACTAATTTCTCAAAATTCATTTGGCCCCACTCAAAGCCTCCTTGCACGTTGCAGCATATTCGATCTCAGAAATTTGCTGCTCTGATCCCATCGATCCTGCACTGCACTTGCTACGCTGGGTCCCTGTTGATGAAAGATTAATTTATAAACTGTCATGGTTGGCTCACAAATTGTAATATCAGTGTTAGAAGTTGACTATCTCGGGGGTTGTCTCCAACTTCGCAGCTTGGATTCTCTCCTGCTGGAAAGCCTCGTCTTCAAGAAACAAGCACTGGCAAAGCCAATAGGTCTTGCTTATTCACCTATGAGAGAGCTATTGGCTTTGCCAATTAGTTTTAGCCGCGTTGTATAGCAGCGTGGTTGTGCAGCATGGATAAAAGTAAAGTCGGAAAAAAGTGCTATGATGTTGCTAGCGCTGTCACAGTGCATTCTTTCTAAATTTACTTTTAGTCATGTTGCACAGCCGTGCTGCTATATAACACAGCTAAAAGTAATTTTCAAAACCAATAACACTTGCGTAGGCGAGACCTACTGGATTTGCCAATGCTTGTTATGTAACGTGTTGGTTACAGGAGCCAAGTCCAGTGAAACAGTTCAGTGGGTTTAGCAAGATGCAGACATCTGCAGTCAAGTTGACAAGCTGAAGGCCACAGGATCAAATCGTTGTCCAAATAAGGGTTTCCATGTTTAAAAGGTCAATAAAACCAGTGCTGCTTAGTTGCGTGACAATAGCATTTTGAGGGATAACTAAATTGATATGGGTTATCTTAAATGGGGAAACTAAACCATTTGTTGAAATCTACCCCAGCTCTGTCAAATGAGACGAACATGCATTTAGTCTGCTAGTCCAAGTCGAAAGAGTCAGGAATGCATAACAAATGAGACCGACTGCCCGGCTCACAAACAGATCTATGCCTTGGAACCACCGGCACAGAGGCCAAGGACTGAATGCGCATAGACTCCAAAACGGTGTGTGGCCTCGGAAGGTAGAGACCCCAGTTGGATGCTACTTTGGTGGTGTAGGTTCGCACATTCAGATCTTTAAAAAAAAGTGCTTGATCGAGATAGTGCTGAGCGCTATTTTAGGCATGTTGTATAGCAGCTTGGCTGTGCAGCATGGGTAAAAGTAAAGTTAGAAAAAAAGCAAAACGACGCGGCTAGCGTTGGCTGTTTCATATCATTTCTGTTTCTTATGGCAGGTGTGGGTGGGCTACACAGACAATGGGAGGGAGGGTGGGAAGGCCCAACGGGACTGCAAAAAAGCGTTATGATGTGTCCAGCGCTCGTCTCAGCCCTTCTGTTTTTTTAAAGCCAGGTAGTGGTGGGCAACATTAACAACAGAAGGTGGAAGAGAAGAAGCCACACGGATAATGGGATGGTTAGGGTGAGAGAAAAAATGCAACAGAGACAAGGGTGGGGTGGGAGAGGAAGAAGTAACACGAGGGTGGGGTGCAAGAGGGGAAGGAGCAACGGGGGGTGGGAGCGGAAGAAGCAATCCAGGAAGAATAAATAAAATACTACCTAAAGCACAGACGCAGCAGAAGCACAGCAGAAGAACACTAATAAATGTAAATCAATCAGTACTTGGTTATTGCTCGAAGCTGTTGAAAGGAAGTGACATCAGCAAGCACTAGCCAATTAGGAGGAAGCAAATAAGAGAGACAATGAAACCAATAAACGGTAAGTAATGGGAAGACTCCAAGTCCCTTACAGTAAACAATACCCCCTGCAGCAATAGCACAAGGGCTGTCGTCAGGCAAGACCTAAAAACGTGCCTTAAACCAGTTGTTTTCCAGTTGTGCTTCCAGACACTGAAATGCTTTTCGGCCATCCATACACACTCTCAACCCTTTTGGCACTTTTTAACAATAACTTAAATGATGCCTCCTCGATTAATACTTTTCTCCAGCCACTTGATAATCTCTTCACTGTGCTCAGTTGATTTTTTTTTCCATCTCATGTGGTACGTGATGGTCTAGTTTCTTGACTTTTATGAGACATTATTACATCTGACAATCTAACTGTGCATAACTTTGTTATAGTTCTTGGGCTGTATTACAATAAGTGCCCCGGGGGTGCAACGGACATTTGCGCCCACTTTGCGCGCCCCCGGGGCCCTTTGGTATTACGGAAGGGGGCGCAGATGCTTGTGAGTCCACTTAAGTAATACCAATAGCACTGACGCAATAGGGGGCGTTCCCTCATTTGCAAAGGGGCGTGCCCTATGCAAATGAGGACATTCCTTTGCCTCTGCGCCCACACCATATTACAGACGTGGGCACAGAGGCAAAGAAGCTCTCAGGGGGCGCCCCCTGAAGGCAGCCCTCTGGAGTGGAGAAAGGGGGTCCTATGGACCCCCCAGACATCCCCTTTGAAAGTGCAGGCAAGTTACCGTGCTGAATGCGCTGCCCTCGGCGCAGCACGAGTTTGCGCTGCTCTGGGGGCAGCGCATTCACCATGATCGGGCGCATTGTCATTGTTTGCGCCCGATGCACCTTTTAAAAGGTTCGTTAGGCGCAAATAATGACAATGCGTAATACGGCCCCATGTGTTTCCATTTGTGCATAACTTGCTTAATTGGCTTCTTGTCAACCCTTCTCTATATGTTAGTTACTACTGACCATGCCTAATTTACCATTGTTTTCATTATCCTGTACGGTAATAAGTCTTATTGTCATTCAGCCATACACCTTTTTAAAGCTCTCTCTGATACTCTACGACATTGTAACCGATAAATACATTCCTGGTCTCATCTGGCTGGGGTGAGTAATTTGAACACATTAAAATATGTTCCACAACTGCTTTTGTCTTACTATAATTGGGCAGATTTAGATGAACAACTGCAAAACTGGCGTGAGTAAAAGACACAAATTTCATATTGGTATTGTACAAACAAAATACCCATTTCACAGTGTTAGATTCCAAAAATAAATACATAAACAAGTGATTCAACTTTATTTCTTTCTTCCATCACCCTACACTTCCCGTTTCTTTAGCTCACTGCTACAGGTGCCTTTTCATCAATGCCTTTGCCCTTTGTCATTGTATTCATATCGTTCGGTTTGCCCTTCTTTCATACTTTTTTACTTCGCTCTTGCTCTGGGTCAAAGTCTGATGATTAACTATAAGTCCTGCTCCCCAAAAATGAGTGTGGGTGCTCGCCCACATCCAACCACGTGAACAAATTAAGCACTGTAACTGCAAGTGGAAATTTGCTCAAGTGTTTCAGTAAATTACGCACCTAAAAAGAAACAAAACACCTTCGTATTCAAGTTATTATATTTTGCCACATTATTAACAAATTGACAGGATGCGGAAGTCTTTTGAAAAAAAGTGCTTTACTACTGCCACCCTAATACGCTGAAGCACGCATAGGAAATTAGAGGAGCATCTGCAGCACTCCAATTAATAAAGATTTGATCTGTCTGACAAAGGAATAAAAATGCAGGCGACCAGCCTGAAGATATTTCAAAACTTAAGAAAATAGATGCCACATGTATTGCAGCAAAAAACGAAAAAGAGGTGCTGCAACCTCTCTTGCTCCTTACGATGAAAGGAGTGTGCGGAAGAAAGGGTTGAGTGATTAGAGATTTGGATAAGAGGAAGAGCCCAGAGACCCAATCTGGCAACCATTACAGCTTATTCATTGCAGAGGGCGGTTACGCCCAAGTAGATCAATCAGGCCAGGCCCAGTCTGGCATAGAACAGTTTAGGCTTCGAAGTGCAAGGAATTAGCCTAGTGAAGCCTTGAAATTATTATGGCAAAAACCAGGGCTGTTCTAGATGGTTAGTTTAAAGAAAAAGCAGAACTTCCCTAGCACAATAACAAGCTTTGCAAAGCCAACATGAAGCGCAACTGCGAGGGGGGAGCAGTAGACTAGGGAGACAGCTGGAAAATACATGCACTTTTGTGGAGTGCTTAACCAATAAGTAAAAAGTAATGCTTCAAGAGTGAAAAGTAGGACACAAGTAAAGTGTTCTTGCTCTAGGGTAGGCACAAACACAAGAAGAGGAAGTAAAGCCCCACACAGGTTGATAAACAAAAAGCAAGCAATGAGAGTGACTATAAAACCAGCCAATGATAAGCAATGGGTGGACTGTAAGCAGAAAATAGGTATTTTAGCTAACAGACCACTTGCGCTGCCTGGCAAGCAAGACCTAAAAATGGGTGTAGATCTATGAATCTAAAAGGTATTCAAGAACAATCTCTAAAGAAAGTGCTGGGCTTGCGGTACATAAACACTGGGGAACTGGAGAGAATCCTCTGAGAATTTGGCCAAATATTCTAAAATTTAATTCTCAAAGATCAACATTTAAAAATAAATGTCAGATAAACAAAAAGTGTGAAAGACCAAAGTAAAAAAAAAAGACAAAAGCTTGAAAATGTTTGAATCTGAATTATAATTAGAGTATGGGTTCCGGAGTGGGGAGGCAGCGTTAATTTAAGGGTTAAGAGACAGGAGAAAGATTAGGTTTAGTGTGTGTGCTAGGTATAGCTTCAAGGTATCAGGGTATGGGTTACTCAGGGTCAGAGTCATGGGTAGGGTAAATGTGTGGCTTAAAGCATTGGGTTAGGGTCTGGAAAAGTATTACCAGAAAGTCTGGATCAGTCTTAGGGGAAGCGTAGGGTAAGGCGGGTAAAGCTTGGGGGATTGAATCTTGGTTTGGGGTTGGCATTAGCATCTGTTTAGGTTTCAGTCTGTGTTATGGTTAGGAGAGGGTTATAACGTTAAGGTGAAAAAACTGTACATTTCAGACTGCATCATGGAAAATTAAAAATAAAGTATGCATTTTGATGCATCTTTAAGATTATATTTCTACCCAACTGTACTTTCTAACATATGGCCTTCCCTATCAGTGAGAAAGTAAGATATTGCATGCTGTATTTAATTTGTAATTCCTTCATGGGACCAAATCTGGATGGATTGCTTTGGCAATGCAGCTAAGAGACACCAACATCCAAGCCCAAGCAGAATATATGTACAGTATGATGCCCTGGCAAAGGTTCTACAATCAGCTGGCAAAGGCCCTACAATCTATAAAACTGTGGAGAAACCATCACAAGATCAACTCAGGCATTCATCCATTTCAAGCTGAGTAAACAAGAGATAATTCAAACTGTACTTCCAATTATATGAGTAACTAGATTCTTCCCAGCAATGTGAAACTTGAATCAACATGGGCATACTGCATAATTAATACTCCTATGAGAAGCTGGTGGCGTGCACATCCATGCCGTACTGAAAGCGATGCAATTGGCCAGGCAGTGCATCGCCTCAACATTGTAAATGCCTTAATAAATCTGTTGGTACCCCCAGGTGAAAATGGTCTGTAAACAGACAGCTGCACTAAGTCCCTGTAGGATATTTCAATTATCAGACCATATGGACGCAAAGTAAGCGAGAAGTGGTTTAAGCACATGTTAAATTTCCAGAAGAGGAACACCCTATAGATCTATGCGCTCAGCACCATCCACTCAAATTAAGCCCGCTGGCCTTCGTTCAGCATTTCACAGTCAGCAGTGCAATTAACAGACATAATGTAACTCACTGCACCAAAGGTCAGGAATAATACGGTAACTAGCGGAGCACGCTTACTACACCGACGTGGACAAACCGGCCAGTGCATGGCCACAAGTCAGTGTGCTGTAAAAAAGGATGTATGAGGGAGTGAACCTTCACAAACTGCAGTCAGGCATCTCTGCATTTCTTACTGTGGCCAACCTCACCTGAAAAGGAAGTCCATCTACTGCTGGGTAGGTCAGCCATAGGGTTGATCACTTAGAGACTGAAATGTCACGCTGCTCTCTGCATCCCTCCTGTGGTGAAAAAGATGCGGAGGGGCGCAGGGATCCGATCCAGTCAGGATGGGTGGTGCACCCTTCCCTGCCTTCAGCTACATCATCTTGCAGGGGCAGCATCCACCTAGAGAACCATAGTTCTGCACTATTGGCATTCTAGCCGTCTCATGTCACACACTCTTTTCTAAACTCCTTATGAGGACTTCCTTCAGTGCTGGACACAATTACTGATGGTTGACTTCCAGCTCATCTCCTTAGAATTATTGTTCGTTATTGCCCCCTTCAAAACCGCAGGTACAGTGGTTTAGATCTCTCTCCCCATCATAACCTGAGCCCTTCCCACAAATCCTGTGTGCTTCCCAACATACTTGTATTTTTAAAGTAGCCTTCCTGTAGTGCTGTGAGCGACAACACATTCACACTTTAATGGGCAACCATTATGAGGTGTGGTTACCTTACAAATCACGACATGTACATACCTCTGTTGTCGGCGGTGAAAATGACTGTAAGCCTATTACCGCCACTCCATCTGGCAACGGCATCTTAACCACTGATATGTGAAAGAGCCTATACATTATCTCCACACCGTATAAATATAACCTCGGCTCTATTTATGCAATTAAAAGCATTGAACACCACCTCATTCCAAATATAGAACCGTGGCTTGATCTTAGATGAAACTGCTAGATAACTATTCTTACCAGTAACTAACCTTTCCCCTTTCTGTTATAGGTTCACCCACAGATTCTTCTCCACTAAGAACTGAATCTTGTACATATACACTTAGAAGGGCATCAAGGAGCAAGATTTCATCTGAGTAGGCTTTTGAGGCACAGTTTAGTAGACACCTGCTCTAGAACTATGCTGGACAAGTTGTCTTGTGTCTAAGGCATGAACAACTAAGACACTGAAAAAGGTGCTAGTCCATGCTGGCTTATAGATGAGCTCCAATGTGCTTACTTTGCTCAAGAAATCCTCTGCAGAGCCATCTGACCTATCCAATTACAGACTTTAGCTTTTCTACCATTTTTGGGCAAACTTCGACAGTTTATCAATCATTAATTATCATCATATTAGGAGGCAAACACTCTCTTAGACCCATCGCAGTTGGAAACAATCCCTTAGACCCATCGCAGTTGGAAACAATCCCTTAGACCCATCGCAGTTGGAAACAATCCCATATACCCATCGCAGTTGGTAACAATCTCTTAGACCCACCGCAGTTGGAAACAATCCCTTAGACCCATCGCAGTTGGAAACAATCTCTTAGACCCATCACAGTAGGTAACAATCTCTTAGACCCACCGCAGTTGGAAACAATCTCTTAGACCCACAGCAGTTGGAAACAATCTCTTAGACCCACCGCAGTTGGAAACAATCCCTTAGACCCATCGCAGTTGGAAACAATCTCTTAGACCCATCGCAGTTGGAAACAATCCCTTAGACCCATCGCAGTTGGAAACAATCCCTTAGACCCATCGCAGTTGGAAACAATCCCTTAGACCCATCGCAGTTGGAAACAATCCCATATACCCATCGCAGTTGGTAACAATCTCTTAGACCCACCGCAGTTGGAAACAATCCCTTAGACCCATCGCAGTTGGTAACAATCCCTTAGACCCATCGCAGTTGGAAACAATCTCTTAGACCCATCACAGTAGGTAACAATCTCTTAGACCCACCGCAGTTGGAAACAATCCCTTAGACCCATCGCAGTTGGAAACAATCTCTTAGACCCATCACAGTAGGTAACAATCTCTTAGACCCACTGCAGTTGGAAACAATCCCTTAGACCCATCGCAGTTGGAAACAATCTCTTACACCCACCGCAGTTGGAAACAATCTCTTAGACCCCCCGCAGTTGGAAACAATCTCTTACACCCACCGCAGTTGGAAACAATCTCTTAGACCCCCCGCAGTTGGAAACAATCTCTTAGACCCACCGCAGTTGGAAACAATCTCTTAGACCCACCGCAGTTGGAAACAATCTCTTAGACCCACCGCAGTTGGAAACAATCTCTTAGACCCACCGCAGTTGGAAACAATCTCTTAGACCCATCGCAGTTGGAAACAATCTCTTAGACCCACCGCAGTTGGGCTTGAGGGCAAAGTAGAGCACCAAACCCACACTTCTTGCAGTTACGGATAAGATCAAGCTGAGCTTGGATGAGGCAGGTCAGTGGCTCTCATCCTTCTTGATCTCTCTGCAGCCTCTGGCACAGTGTCTCATACCATTCTGACCATAAGACTGCATGCGATAGGGATCTATCCTAAAGCTTTGGTCTGGTTTCAAAGATTCTTAGTAGAAATAACGCAAGCTTTATTTACCTTCGTTTTTCAGCATGATCTGCTGCTTACATCTTTTTGTGGTTCTTTCTGGTGGTCCATTATCTTGTGGCGGGATACTCCTTGTGGAGTGATTTGGCATCTTAGAAGTTAACATGACATAACACTGAAATCCCAAATCAGTGAGCCAAAAAAGGCAAGGACAAAAGGCATCAATATAGTGTGGAAAAGGCAATAAATATTGGAAACCACAGTGGCCACTTGTTCATCAAGTCCAAAGTTGGTAGATTTCTTTCTCATTCAGTTAATTAAATCAAATGTTAAACTGGCAGCATCTCAAAACCCAAACTATCCACCTGATACAAAACGGTCTTTTTCTTTTTCTTTCAGAACAACCCTGGATTTAACCTTCACTGCCAACTTTCAAGGGTAAGGAAACCTCCAAGTCCATCATAAATCTACACAAACAGTGAGGATAGCCATCTTACACTTAGAGGCACAACTTCCACAACTTCACCCAATGTGGTGCACCAGCCCACAGGGACAGTAACAAGGACCATCTGGTGTAATGTGCATTATGCAGTGCCAGCAGCACGGACCAGGGTGGTGAACCTTTTGTTGGCATGCCTGTTTGTCTAACCCTAAAACCCTGGCTACACATCCCGGGCTGCCATAATATCCTAGGAGTTAAGATCTCCTTCAGCTCAGGTTACAAACATTAGAATACTTGGAAATGAATGCACAATACCTATTTCGTCCATCTACGCTACTGTCCGTCGAAAATTTCATTTATATACTGTTATTATGTACTTTATGTACTCCACATGTAATTCTTACACTTGCTGCTAAGCTAAATCTGTAATGCTCCATATATATACCAGATCTACCTCAAATATCGTCCTATATACCGTCTGTATTTCTATTAACTCCACATGGAACGTGTTGCACTAGATGCCGTGCTAACTCAGTAAAGCACCATACACACTTATGCTATATCTTCCTCAAAACTGTATCATCTTTATATCCTGATGTCTATCATACATTTCGTTTACATATTGTCACTTTGTATCTATACTTACTCCAAATGTAACTCGTGCAGTTGATGATGTGCAAATGCTGTGAAGCGCTCCGATACCTTCGGGTCAAGTTCGCACCATACAAAACTCGATAAATAAATAAAATGTGTGGAAAGTCCCCCTTCTAGTGTGACCCTACAACAGTCACTCCTCACAATCACTCATCACTCTGCACAGCCTCAACATAACCCTGCAGCCGGTCAGCCATGCACCATACACCATCAATCCGACTATACTTCCAACACTTTGTGGGAATTCAAGGAATTGTGAAATCAGGAGGAGTTTTCCGGATACCTGAAAGTGCAATAGTTTGAGGGAAGCAGTCTGCACAGGAAAAATACCCATATCCTAAGACAGAGTGGACTTCCAGTGCTAAGGAAAGGTCAAAAATGATTCCACGCATCACAACTGAGAGGCTCTGCAATTGTAATTAGAGCCTCATTATAATTAAGGCTAATTGTCCCATGGTTGCATAGCTCATGAACCATAGGCAAACACTGTCAAAAGTGAAAGGAAAGAGGAGAATGACGTAACCCATTCAACTGTATATTTGTAGGCAATGGACAGCACAGCAGCCACTCTTCAATGAAGCTGCACTTTTTTTTCTGCAGAAATAGTTGTTTATCTGTTGAATACGCACATCGATGATAGTGGCTTAACGCCGAGTTCAGGGATCAACCGTTGAGCATGCATGCACAAACCTCTACGCAGCAAATACGCAAAGGGTGACTAAAAGATCCGTCTACAATCTACAATGAAAGGGCGACAGAATTCATAAAATATATGATTGGTATTCATAGCCATGAACGAGCAAACTAAGGCGATGGAGAAATGTCAGTGTTAATTCATGCTGTGGGCAGGATAGCTGTCTACTGGAGTCATTAAACCACCAACACAGACTTTCCTAGGTCACCTTCTACAAGTCATTAATCATAGCTTCCAAGTTATTGTATGATTTGTGAATTGGGATTTCTTACTTTTTTTTTTTTTTTAAAGTGTAATAAAAATAATTAAAGACAAGATCCTTATGCAGAGAGCTACAGAGTCGGAACGAATCGAAGCTCTTAAATGTATCCTTGCTCATGCTGAGCACAGGCCATGGCGGCCATGCTAATGAAGACGAAGCTGCTCCTAATGGAGGCCAATCTGATCTGATCCATGAAGCGACAACAAAAAGATGTTTCTCAGCCACATGGAACCTACTAGGCTGTTGTGTGTTATCGTAGTTTTTTGCCATTTTAGTATTCTTCTGTAAAACTATTAATAATTTGGGGGGGAAAAAAAAAAAGAGTAAGCCATAATTGTTGGAATGGTCACTTCACCTTTTAGTAATATACAACTTGTCTCTCTTACTCAATCACCAATACTCATCTGAGCAGCTAGAGCATGGATCAGTGTTTACGATAGCTGTAGCTATTGATCGGAAAGCATACTCCGAGAACAGTGCTCTTTAGCAATGAAAACAAAAGGAGAACCTCTTAAGATGTCTCTGTATGACACTGTACCAGCTCTATACCACGACAGCATGATCCACGTCAGATATTCAGGATAACCATTGACTTCTATTTAGAATCACAGTATGTAAATTGATGTCATGAAGATATCCTCAAAACATGGCATGATCCGCCCCTCACAGATCGACCCTGGACACGCCTCCCTTATACGTTTAATAAATTCATTCCAGCAGTGCAGGAGCAGACAAGGCATAAGCAGCTCATGTACATTCCAGGGATGTACAAGTGCTCTGCAGTTCAAGTGATCCTCTCTTGATATCATCCCTATGATATCTGGCAAACAACTCCAACCCCCTCCGCCCCCTCCTTCCACGGTCGTGCTGGGCGCGCATCGGCAGAGCCATCCAAAGTCAACGATTCAAGTCAGCACACCCGGTTTCTGGCCAGAAGATCCTGGACAGCAAACATTTAAATAAGATCTGAAAAACCCTCCTCTACTTGGCATGGGAACAAATGTGCGAAAGAGACAATAAACAGTCAGACTCACTGCGACAGAGCAGGTATCCTCTCCTTTGCGGGGTGGCTTGATCAGAACACTCTATAATGGCTTAAAGAAGCCCAGAGACACTTCAGCTGAGGCGAGAGCAAGCCCAGCACTGGAAAGGATGCATCATCATCTAACACTGCCTTCATAACTCTGCACACCCTTGAAAATGCAAGGTTTTTTTCTCAAACTTGCAGTGATTCAGCCTGGTGGCATTTTTATGACAAATCCTGAGTCACAGACCAGCACTGTACGCAGGATCCAATGCACTCCAGCTACATTCGCCTCCAGTGACTGGACGTGTGGTCCAGAGGATGATTCCATCCTCAGAGCTGCCAAAGCCTCTGCCCGGCCCACAAGGACAGGAGTGTAATTGATGTGCAGCTCAGGTTTCCACTGCCCGGGCTGACATCACCAGATGTTATTTGCTAACCACAGGATATGTCGCATCTGAGGAGAGAGTTGCGCTTCAGACGGACTCGGATTGCTGTTTCCACGGAGTGACACTGAAATACCATTCCACAGCAGAGTCAGTTTGAACTACCCACATGCCATCAGTAATTTCAATATCTAACAAAATGGCCTCCAATGGAAAGCTTCTGATGTGCTGCCATCTTTGTAGGTTCTCTTAAAGGAGGATGAATTCTCTGGGCCTCGCCCAACACACACATCTAAGAGCAACGCCCATCACCCAGTATCCACAAACAGGGAGGGGGCTCTCTTTCTGACACTCTATTAAGGTTGTTGCACCATTAAGGAAAAAAAACCTTAATGTATCATCTAAACAGCTTTGTGTGTAAAATATATTTCATTTATTTTATGTGCTTATTGTTAATACAGCCTACCTACATTTGGAGTGTGGCGAACACGACTTGACTTTTATATCTTACTTTTCTTGATTTAAAGCACAAAATGTATTATATTTAATTAGGAAACCTGCCAACAATTACATTACATGATTGTACACAGCGTTGCTCTCATTTTGTACCTACATCTGCCAAAAATAGGAGTGCTTTAAGCCTATGAATCAGAAAATTAGAACAGAACAAAATAATTTGAGGAGTGGGCCCCTTTAAATCAATGTACTTCACGAAATCAAACCATCAGATATCCCTCACAGTACTTCACAGCGTGGTGTCACTTCAATTGAACCCAATTTTAGACATTTTCACTGCCAGATGAAAAACTCCCAAAATGATGTGTGAAGCAGTAAAATACTTACAGAAAATAAACAGGCTTTGCTGTACAGACATAGGCTTTTGCTTCTTTTAGAAGTCACCCAAAAAGTCTTTATTTAGCCTCTGTACGTAAGTATCTCCATATTTGGGCGCATTTTCCACTAAATGAACTCCCAAAGCAGCGTTTGCTCACAAATGTTTGAGCGTGAGAGTTACAACTTCCAGATTGTTGAAACACTGAATTGTATCAGTTGCCCCAACCTCTCAAACACTTACACAAATATTGACTCTAACAGCTATTGCCAGCACTGGGCGACATGGATTAAAATATAAACCCAATTAGGAATTAGCATCTCTTGTGATTGCAGAAGACACCAAATAGGAAACCCAACACTACTGTATCACACCCTCTACGCACAAGGAACTGCTGAAGAAGCATGAGAAGGCATGCATCGTCTACCTTACACCCAGTCAGCGTCATTGACATGCCTCAGCGCACTTACAAGTATGCAGCGACGCAGTCGGTGCACCCCGCATGCCCTCATACACCACACTCAAGGCTTCCCACAAGATCACACTATAAACGTAAACTACCCCAAACATGCATACACAAGGTTGTCTCTTTTTTAGGTATACATTTTTTATTGAAATTTTCATTATACATGAAAACAACTGTAATGCAAAACAGAGAACTTCACAAAGTACACCAATCCAACATAAATATAAGTACTAAATGAGATACCAAGAACGGACAAAAGAACTTTAGAAAGTATGAATGAAAATAGTAAATAAAATCCAATAAGCGACAAAGGAGACTTCTCGTTTAACAAATACAGTTTGAGCAATACCTTTGCTCACATATGACACACACCCCACAAACAAATGAATTAAGTCACCAGCCTCATTTTATCCCAGATTAAAATCATAGATGGAAACACACCAATCGCCATCACAATTGCACGGATAAGAGCATCATACCCCACATACGAGAAAGATAGAGTTTACATAGGTTCAAAAATGGACCCCAAATCTTGTCAAATACCTGGAATTAATCTTGAACCTTGCAAACCCTACGTTCACATGTAGCTAATCGATAAAGTTCAGCAATCCATTCTTGATGTGTAGACGTCTGTGCTGTACGCCAAAGCCATAATATACAGATCTTAGCCACAATTAGAGCCGTCCACATTCATCTACGCCAATGAGAATCGTACTATCCAAAACAACAAAATCATGCAACAAGGCCTGCTTGACGGGCTCCTCAAAGGAATAAAACTAGTAGAGTGAAGTGTTATCCATATAAAACGCCAACAGATTTGCAGTTCAGGATATGACCAGAGTACATTGTACGAATCACATGCAACATCTCCAGCATGCGGCATTAGGAACCAGACGAGCCTTATATAATTTAAGAGGAGACCAATACCAATTATGGAGTATTTTGACATGGGTGTACGTTAAGAGCACTTCTCTGAGGGAGCGATCATGATACTCTAGGATTTCCTTCCAGTCATTCTCCGAGTATTCTACACCCAGCCGCTCCTGCCTGGGTCTCTTAATCTTTGATAAAAATTTGATTTCTGATTGAGGTGAAGTGTGTGCATCAAAATATCAGTAAATGTTGCCTTAGGTTTTTGAAAACATTCCTGCTGCATAGAACACAGCTCCCAGAATTCAGCCTACCTGACTGATATGCAGAAACAGCGAGAGCCCAACAATGACAGAGCTCTCCACTGAGAGAAGCAGACAGAGGCCATAAACCGACTTCACAAGACCTCAAGCCACAAACCATATCCTTTGTCAATAAAGAGATGTCGTACGGTGGATAAGCTACCAAGAATGGGACCAGGAAACCGTATTACCAGCTGTGGCTGCCCTGCTTAACCACAGTATACACTGCTGGCAAAATATCACTGTCTTCCTGTGCCTTGCACTTTAAAATCTGGAACCAATTCCAATTTGTAACAGGCTAAAAAGCGGAATTACTCACTGAACAGAAAACAAGCATAGGCTAAGCCAATAGATCTGGCATTGACTACCAGCATTTGCATTTGTCAATATTTGTTTTAGTTTATCTTTGGTTTTGGAACACGTTAATGTTGGTAACCAGGGCCTCAATGTAAAAAAGAAAAAGAAATTAACAAAAGCAAAAATATTTTTGGTCTCAAGACGGACACACTACTATAGTGGTCACTGACACTTATGGAACTACTTTGTGAGTGGATGTGCTCCTTCAGAGAGTGTCATCACCCACAGTGAAGTTAGCCAATGACAGGCCTACTGATAAGCTGACTCATGCTTTATGCTGTAGGGGGTAGAAGAAAAATGTGAGTGACAACAGACCAATAAATGAAGAGGGGTGGCTGAAAACCCCTAAAATTAAATATACGACACAGATAATTTTTGTAAAATGAAAAGGTCTTGGCTAATGGCAGGTCTAAGCAGGAACCTCGAAGTGACAGTTTGCAGTGTTCACCCATGTAGGCGTCATAACACCACCCTTTCTACGTCAATGAGGAAATAAATGCATTGATCACATGAGATTTGTTAATGTGGATCAAAAATCCTCCATTATTAGAAATAAAACAAAAACAAAACTGATGAAGAGAAATGAACAACAATTTGAGACGGGAAAGTCTATGTGAAAATGAGCCGCTTTACCATGGCGTTCAGTCAGAAGAGAGGGGCTGGGGCAGATGTGGTGGGCGCAAAAGGATGACGTAGGGGCATAGGGTTCCATGCTGTAGAACAAAGGATGAAGTCAGGGTCAGTGGAAGGGTACGGACGGTTGTGTTGCCTGTGAGCGAGGCTGGATGAGGGGATGCTCTTTTAAAAGTAACATTGAGTTTTTAAATGCAAACAGCTGCATGTAGATGTGAATCCCTGCTGGTAGCAGAAGTGTTGCACACCTTTATCTTTCAAGAGAGGTTGGAAATTAAGGAATGAAATAAGGGAAGGTGTGCCTGTACTGTTACTGCAACATTTGAGGCATATTTCCTACAAGTTTCAATTCACAAAGAATTCCACGAGTGCTCTTGAGAAGCTGCAAAAGGCACAGCATCCCCGGTGTCCTGGTATGTGTAAACCTACGCACTGGTGAAGGCTCAAGGAAGCGCAACCACATGTGAGAACACGGGAGGAAGCTACTCTGGTTCCAAGCAGAAGACTGGATTCATGTTGAGTGAATGCCCTAGTCTGTTTCCATGGAGGCTGGTGCCATGGACCTGGCCCTCATATCTAACAAACAAATCATGACCCCCTCCTGCCTAGCAGAGCCCCGACGTCTACGGGCTCTGGCCTGATTCGCCCAGCCCTGGTCTGCCTTACCTTCGTGAACGAAGACTGTTCACTAGGGAGGTAAATATTACTCTCTCGTGGCCCTACGACTCCAGCCATCAACCAATAAGTTTGAATCAGCCATCAAAACCATTCTATTCTCTCAGTCGTTCCCTTGCTCTGCATGCTACCATTGTACCATGCTTACCTCGCAAGTGCACTTTTCAATTGGTTTTCAACTCATCTTAACCTAATACTAACTGTTCTAGTTTTCTCCACAGAGGAGAAAACCCTTTCCTTACAAGCCCACCAATTTAGGGGACGAACACTGCAAACTCAGACCGTGAAAATTGATTTAATAATCCATTACCCACAGAAAATCTACACTCTTTTTCAGAATAGGAAACTGTCTGCAAAGGGAATGTGAACACCCATAAATAAACCAGCAGGTCTGTGGGTGTTCACACCTTTTTCCCCAGTGTACCCACATGGAAACACCTACAATTGGCTCTTGTGGAGAGACCTATTAATCCCTGCCTTAGAGCAAATTTAAAACACTGACGGTGACAGGGTTACCAGTGGCTGAGGTTTATCAATGGCTCGCTAAACAAGCACTCGGAGAACTAGGAAGCTGATGAAAGGTGGTGTAAAAGATGGGTTTTGGATCAGCCCGCTGAAGCGAAGCATGGATGATACCGGTCTGAAGAGGAGGGTGACGGTGTATAGAATTCTTAGGGTGTGGATTGATGGAACGACTGTGCAAGTCGCTTCCTTTCTGCATTTAGTAATTACAAGCCTGACCACTGATCTGTTCCTTGTGGGGCTTGTACTTTTAGACAATCTCCCTTAGCACTGAACACAGCCTTGTAGATAACGCAACACATTTTAAATGTAATGTTATCTGGGAGACAGCCAACGTAGTTTGAGTAGCAGGCGATAGGAGATGCATTTCCGTATAGCAATCATTCCACTGACAGTGGCATGGACGATTCTTTGAATGGGGCTTGAATCATAGGTCGGATATCACTGACAAGATCTGACAAGATCGTTCCCTCATCTACATGGACAAGGATCATGGCTTGTACTATTGTGCCAAAACACAGAGTGAGGGAGAAAGGGCTACACGTTCGAGGGGGCTGATCTAATGGTCGGCTGGCTTGTGTGGATACAAGCCTTGAAGGTGATGTGTGAGACACAGCTCAAGGGACAAGGTTTATGAAGAAGGTGATGCTGGGAAACTTTAGAGTGCCACGGGCAGCGAGCCTTAATAAAATAATATATTTGACACTTGACGGTGAGGGCTGAATGAGGTAGGTTTTTAAATGGGAGATCTTCACCAATGACGACATTCGATTCAGGTTAGGTTCATATTGTCAGACAATTGCTATAAGGACAGGCCTTGGTTGCCTATTAGGACCCCCACAGACTCCAAATAGATTAATAACCTAGGGGGCAGTAAGGGAGCTGCAGTGAGCCCTACAGCTGATATGCCGGGTGATAGGGTGTGGGGTTTATCTAGACGTTTGCAAATGAACATCCGTTTCGGGGGACAAATCATTTGAGGAGTGTTTAGTTAAGTTTCTGTGTGTACCATGGGCAGAGTTGAGGGTATTGTGGTCAAGTGTGTTAAGTACATGGAATAGATCTAGAGTGGGTCAATGACAGAGGGAGAAGCATAAAGAGACGATTAAAAGGCAGAAAAAAATGCACAAACAGATCAAAGCAAGTCAATAGCAATTGGAACAGGAAAAGAAACGTGTCACAAATGGCAGAAAAGAGCGATGCAAAGAAAAGACATACCTGGGTAAAGAGAAAGACAGAGAGGAGTGAGGCAGGAGCCTCGAGGTGCTGGTCAGAGAGATGGTCACAGGTAAGTCCCAGGGATGGGCTAGGCTAATCATCTCCTTAACGGCTAGTCTGTGCTGTGACCCCATTAAGTAGGTCCTGGGAGAGGGGAGGACAGCAGGGGGCGGTGGTGTCACAGGAGGCAGAAGAGTGTGAAAAACAGGTAAGGAGTGTCGGAAACGGGTAGAAGGCAGGGAACCAATGAAACAGGCAAAAGGAGCATGAGGCAAAAGAAGAACGAAGTGGGTACAACAGAGTGAGTAAGAAGCAGAGAGAATAGTGGGCTCACAACATGCAAGTCACTGCCTCCCACTGAAAAGACTCACAAGGAGAAAGGAAACTTCAATTATGGTGGACAGCCAAGGCGTAGCCTTTGATTCACACAGCATCGGTGAGAAATGAGAACCATAGTTAAGCAGACATTATAGTTATGAGAATACAGGACGTAAGATCAGCAAAACAACTCACAAATTGCATAAGCAATAAAACAATTGTCTCCACTTTCCATTACAGCGCAGCAATCCAGAATGCATAGTACCAGAAGGCCCCTTTTCCTTATCCATCACTGTGAGAAGCTGGCCTGGTATATGATGTCCACTAATGTAAGTGGGCACCTTGCACCAGTCCAGACAACCCTTATGGGGATTTAAGGGGTCTTAGACAACCTTTGAAAGCTCTCTAAGTGGTAGCTGTGGAGAGCAGCCTTCAGGCTTAGTCCAGAAGGAGTGTAAGGCAGCTTGTTTTACCAGGATGCAAGCTTATAGTATAGATTAAGTGGAAAAAAACCACACCACGTATTTATAAAAATATGTATTTATTATAGAATACTCTCTAGTACATTCAAGTATCTCCCACATGGAGATAAACACAATGCACACAATACTCTAGCAAGAAATGCAGTAAATAGCACGAAATACACAGTGGACCCCAGGGGGGACCAAACCATATACTAAGAAAGTGGTATAAGAACCACGACTTGGATCAAGACAGGGTCGAGAGGACGTAGAAGTGCTGGGTTCCCAAGGAACCACCCAAGGTGAGTAGATAGGGACCCCACGGAGAGCATGTGCAGTGTGGAAACACGACTGCGTGCTCCGTGCAACTCTATGTGCAAGTCGCAGATGGATTTTTAAAGATTAAGGACCCTTCCCAGTGGACCCTGAAGAAACCCCATGGAAGACAGAAAGTTGGAGAGCCACCCCACCCGTGGATACCCAGTACCCACGTTACCTACAACAGGGAAGCTGGGTGCATACGTGTGAAGTGATGTCGGAAACCGCCGTCGAACCCAATGGAGGACTTCAGGAAAGTGCTGCTGCTGGAAGAGGAGAAAGTGTCCGTGGGAATCCAAACGTGGATTCTTGAAGAGGAGTACCTGAAAGCAGAGGGGACAGAGTCTATGTCACTCAGGAGTGACCCGGGGACTTGGAAGACGAATGAACTCCGATGTCGGGTGCTTCAAGGAAGATGATGATGACCTTGACTCTGCAGCTGTGGGGACCAGGCGACGCTGAGGATGACCAGGACCCGGGTACAAGCTGTCCCACTAAGGATGTCGAGTGCTGAGGGGTCGGTGTTCGGCGGGAGCACCAACAAGCCTTGGCAAAAATGCAACCCACGCAGGAAGTCGAGAAGGTGCACAGTTGGGACCAGCAAGGTCTAGGGGACTCACCAAAGGCAGGGGAGTCAGGGCAGGCCCAAAGCAATCAGGGGAGCCCAAAATAAACAAGTGTGACCCTCAAGTGGACCCACAGGCCGGAGGCACTGGAGTCGCGAGAGGACCTCAAGCAGCTCACCAAAAGATGCAGGCTACGATGCACACGATGCGGTGTAGCTGAAGACTCTAGTCACTGGAGGTGCTTGAGGTTGTGGGCTACTTGGAGCCTGAAGATCTTCTTGGAAAGAAGCCAACAAACCTTTGCAACTGCAAGTTGGACGCGGTGCACAGGGGTTTGGTTATTGCAACCCCCACGAGGGACACTGGCCTCAAACTTGGTGAGAGGGCAGGGCAGGGCAAGCCTCGGGAGCTGTGGAAAACCACCACCTGTGTTGCTGAGCCCACGGAGTCCGGAGGAGCTCAGGATCTTCAGACCAGTGGACTTAGTTGCAGTGCCTGCAAATGCAGGGGAGTGACTCCTTCACTCCAAGGGAGATTACTTCAGGTGTCTTTGATGCTTCACAGGCCTTGGAAGGTTCCTGTATGATGCACAATCACAAACGATGCAGCAGACTGGAAGAGAGACGAAGTCAGGCCCAAACGAAGTCCAGAGTGCCCAGACGGTAGAAGTGCAGTGGTGTCTGATCTGAATCTTAGCCCACGACGAATCTAGGGACTTACACCCAGGTAAGCCCTTAAGTACCCTAGGGAAAGTGTTGGGACAATTCAGGGGACCCTCCCAGGGGAAGGTCTGGACAGGGGGAGGTTACTCCCATATCCTTTGTCCAGTTTCGCGCCAGAGCGGGAGCAAACGGCTCCCAGGACTGGTTTGAACTGGACTATGCACAGGGACACCAAATGTGCCCCCCATGCAGACTTTCTGGTGCTGGCAAGCGCACCCACCCAGCCCTAATACACTAAATCCTGTCTGGGAGGTGGTCACAGCTCCCTGTGAAAGGATGCCTATTATTCTACCTTCCTCTGCTCGTGCTTGGCTCAGCAGCAGGAGGACAAAAATGTGTCTCTGGTCGGCAGCAACCATTTTGTGCTGTCCGATCCTAGAAGGCTGGTACCGGGAACACAGAGCCTAACGGAGGGCTTTCCCAGTGCTTGGAATCATACCTCCCACACCGTTTACGGTGTGGAGGTATGATTCCAACATATTTGATACCAAACATGATAGGATTCGCTGCAGCCATTTTCGAGATGGTCATCGCGTAATTACGCGGTGCCCCTCTATACCGTATATGGCTGCTTCACTGACAACCCGGGAGAATGGACTCCGTAGGCTGCAGGAGTCCATTGCTCATGCAGGGGCACCCTCTCACTTAGAACCAAGCACCCTGTCTTCAGGATTGTAACGGCCTGCTATAGGGGTGACTTATAAGTTTTGAGTGCAGTGACCCTTAGATATAGTAAAGCTATATCTTTAGTAAGTGGTGCAAGCACCAACTTACACAGGCTGCAATGGCATGCCAGTAGTTCCATTTTGAATGGTCTCTCATTGGTGGCATAATACATGCTTCAACCCATGGGAGACCTTTGGGGTACCTATGCCATGGGTACCTTATACTAGGGACTGACAAGGGCACCCCAGTATCCAATCTGGGGTGTACCTAAGCATTGAACACAACAGTTTAGGGAGAAAGAAGATAGAATGGGGTCCTGATTAGCAGGATCCCAGTCAGACTAGTCAAAAACAGCATTACATCAAGCAAAAAGTGGGGGTAACCATAGAAGCAGATTCTACTTTCCTACAATCACCCATGCCCTCAACCAAGGACATCTGGGAGATTATTGGCAAGCATATCTTAGTGGCAACTTCCCCTCCATCTCACAGAGGGAAGGGCAATACCCGCAGTTCCAAACTAACACATACACCAGCGCATCACATATAACTCCGTCCGTGCCGGGGTACCTGTCACCATGCAAATCCCTCCAAAATATTTAAATCCAGGCATCCCGGGGTAGGGCAGAAAGGTCCAGGACCCCCCTCCTGCCAGCCCAGTGCCCACACAAATCAACACCGCTCCAAGGGGTCAGCTCAGTAAATCAGAACACATTTTTGGGTAGCCCCCTTTCTCTGCTGCTAGAAATTCCACCTTCCTCCAGCAGTGGGTGTTTGATCAGGTATGCTGGTGCGTGGTGGAGAGAAAAAGAGGTCAAACCCTCGCCTCTCGACGCTTTAAAATTTACGGTCCCGGGCGCCTCTCGATGTCATTACAACCCTTCTTTGTGGCGAAACAGACAAAGGACTCCCACCTTGGCTCTTGCCCATGAGCGACTAATGGTGCCCCTCCGCTATTTGCAGGGGGCGCCGGCCAAGAAACAGGTACGATAAAGGGTGATAAAGAAACGGATAAGAAAACGAAAGCAGGTACAGAAAGTGGGAGAAGCACAAGAGCAGATAAAACAGGCCAATAGCATAGAAAAGGGCACTGAACGAGTAACAAGAACAGTGCAGAGAGCGTGTGAAAAACAGAGTGAGAGGCACAAAGAGCAGATCGAACTGCAGAGAGAAAAAGGCACAATCAGATCAAAGTAGGTGGGCAGCAGAGGAAACAGGTACAAAAACGTGTAACAAATGGCAGAAAAGAACGATGAATCTGGACAGAGAGAGGGAGATAGAGAGACAGAGGTGGGGAGTGAGGTGGGAGCTTCAAGGTGCTGGAGCCGGGTCTGAAAGGGCCTTGACCAGTCAGAGGACTGGTCGCAGGTAAGTCTCGGGGGGCTAGGCTAATCACCTGCTAAATTTATCTCTTTGCTCATTATAGTAGTGATGAGGGGTATGTACCTGCATATGCTAAGTCCTAATGTACAGCAAGGGCAATGGAATTAATTCCATGGCATGTAAACCAAACTGTTCTGGCTCCAGTTGCTGTCCCTTAAATGAATGTATTCCATCGTGGAAAAAGTCTTTGAAAATGGATTACAACTACTGATTTAGAAATATATGTAGAGTAATGATGCACATTTCACTGTACATTCAACGTCTGGATGGTAGACTATCTCAACATGCATTAAGAAGCAACAGAAGCTTATTCTTGTTGGTAGCTACACCTGCGAAACCGTCACAACAACGAGGCGCGAAGGGTAGCTCCGCTAGGACGTAAAATCACTTCATCAAAATCAGCCCATCAGGACTCTCTTCTGTGCCTGTCCCAACCCAACCACGTTCGCCCAGTAAATAGTTAATATATCAGGAGTCCTACAACGTGACCATAGTAGACCAAGGCATAGCAGGACTTCAGAGAGACAACATCTCGCACAATAGAACAAAAGGACAAAAATCCCTTTACTGGCATAACGAAGCATACAAGTATTGCCAAACCTTGGTCTACACAGTGTTTCTTTTGAATGACTGCGACAGATCAGAATATGAGGAAGGGTGTCCGTGTAAATCAGAAAGTATGAAGTATTCTTCAATGTCTTGACATGCTTGGGTGCCTTACACTGCCACAGGCCTTCAGGCATTCAGCAGCATTTTCTGCCATCTCACAGTTTTCACTCTGGAGGATTTGCATCGTTTGCTCGTCACTTCGCTTCTGAAAGTCTATGATGTTCACAACACAATTTCTGATGCGATCTACTCATGGCTTCATATTTGGTACATTGAGTAGAAAAGCTAACACTATATTCTATAAGGCTCCTGGTTGCATGCTTACACTTCCAGCCCAGGGTCAACCACTCATATATGGTCATTAATTCAGTAGGTCTCATGCAAGGCTTTTGCCTCCGATATATTTATTGATAAGTAAAATTTAATTTGGAGCTGTGTCCGTCTTTTATTCCTCTAACGCAGGGGTTCCCAAACTGTGCGCCGCGGCACCACTGGGCGCCGTCAAAACTAACCAAGGGCGCCGCCACGACCTACGACTGCAAACATGGAGAGGGCTGATTGCAGAGAGAGGGGGTTAAAGCTGAACGTGAAAGCTAGAGCCATCCCTTTTTCAGATGCATATTTTAAAAATTGCGCTTGAAAAGTGATGAAACTTGTTTGCTCTTCAGGTGTTTCTTAAAAGAACACTCAAAGCATTTTAATGCAAATAGAAGAAAAAAACATTGTATTGGGTGAGGGAGGGGCCAGGGACACACTCACAGAGCTTAGAAACATGTTTTTCTTAATTAACCTTGCAGACCCCCTCTGCCATTTCCTCTGCGACGGGGTGGAATCAAACGGGCGGGTGAAAGGTTTGCTGCACCTTGGTGAGAGGCCATTAATGGCTTCATTGGCACTTCAGCGAGCCCCCTGAGCAGCCCCGTGATCTGCGGCAGTTTTTGAGAAGGGGCTTTGTCACCGACCTGTGTGAAGCTCTTCACAACTGTGAGGGTGCTGGGAACTTCACACGTCCAGGAGGAACTTGCGATTGGCAGCTGGCATTCATCTGTAACAGTGCGAGTTGGGCCTGAAAGAAGAGCCAGCAGCGACGCCTGAGCAGTGCTCACTCAGTGTGCCCAGGGATCGTTCAACTCACAGGAGGTGTGGGCCATGCTGGCGTAAGGGGGGGAAGAGGGGAGGTTCCAGAGTAAAGCACACTACACCACAGCAAGTCAGCCTTTTATTGGAAGCTGCCTCCTCTCCTAATCATAACGTTCCCCTCTTCTGAAAGCACACAAAAGGCTTGTTTTGAAATAAATTTAAAAAGCAGCAGTGTTATTAACGCGCATAATCTGGAAGTCCCGTGAGGACGTTGTTTAGTGGAATAATAAGAAATAGTTATATGTACTAGGTAACATGCATTGGCGCAAAGCACTCCAGCTGGACAGCCCAGTGAGATAAAAGCGATGACCTGCAAGTAACGAGTTTCAACCCCAGCAAGGCTGCCTCAGCCTTTCATCCTTCCCTGAGTATCAGTACAATGGATACTAATAAGACCTGTTATAGACTGTGCTTCTACACGACAGAAGTGTGATATAACGTGCATTGTGAAATATTATTATAAGAGGTGAATTTTATAGTAGGGGGAATCGGAAGGAAAGGGAATGTTACATACTCTTGATGGGTGATGCTGTGCACGTAACACAAACCTAGATGTGATGCCTTGTTGTTAATATCCATGTTTATATTGCAAGATAACTTCTCCACAGCACAGATACTTCTTCATTGCTGCCTGAAATTTTGATTTCAAGTGAATCAATATGGAACACTATTTGTAAAAAAACACTTGAGCTACCAGGCTAATAGTTAGGAACACCCAAGACAGATTTTATGTAAGGGGGTGATTTGTATAAGTTAACTTGCTTAGGGTTGAGGAATATGTAATGCTTAGTATTTTGTACGCCCATGATTCCATATGCAGACCCCAGTGCTGAAGAGTTTCCTTGTGTTATTTCTGACTTAACCAATTGAAGTTTTTCTTAAACAACGGTTATATTTTTATTTTGTTACAGCTATGATTATAATACCTTCATCGGCTTCATCCCAAATATTTTCAGGGAGAAAAATTTAAGTATTCCTGAGGCAGTGCGCACATCACCCACGCTGCCAAAAAAAGTTACAATGGGGAGCCGCGGCCAAGGGTCTATAGGTCTAGGGAGCCACAGATCGAAAAAGTTTGGGAACCACTGCTCTAACGAGTTATAAACAGGTGCAGACAGCAGTGCAGACAGCTCCTGCCTCTTACCCTCTCACTCAGTATTTTTGGTTTCAATGTAATGAGTCTTTCTTCTACTTCTGCCTGGATGTGTCCTGAAACGTCTCCAGTGTTTCCCCATATTCTGCAATGATGGAAGACTAGGTCATTCCTCTCCCTACACATTTGAATTGACTTGTCGGAGAGCTTTAACCATCTGTTTAATCAAGCATTGGCAACAAGGAAGAACAAGGAGCATGGGGGCAGGGGAAGTGCATAAGGGAGAAAGCAGCACAGAGTTTGGGGAGAGCTGGGAGAAGTACACAGTACTTAATTTGTAAAGGTATAAGTGCCGGGGCATACATTTATGTTCAGAAGCCCACAGCAGGCACCACCAAAGGTTGGGGTGCCAAATACCAAGGCTGTGTAGTCTTGTTCCCACCTTATGTCTCTATAGATCACCACTAGCCACTCCCTGCCTCTTTAACTCCCTGTTGCAGGTTATTTCCAAATCTGCATGAACCCTCAGTTACTGTTTCCCATTTTTCTCTTGCTCCTTCATTCTCTCATGTGTTTTTCTCTACCTTGCTCTGTATCAAAGTCTGTTCAGGAAACATAAGTGCTGGTTCTTCAAAATCAGTGCCGGTGGGCCCCACCTGGAAATGCCAGCTCAAATTAGGTACTGGAAGTACATTATGGAGAGAGGAACATGGAGTGCAGGAGTGTGGGAAGCACACAAGAAAGCAAGTAATGTGGAGCAAGGGGAGAAGTGCATGGAAGAGGACCACAGAGGGTGAGGGAAGGGTGATTTTCAAGAGAAAGAGGACGGAACAGAGAAAGTAACACTGAGCACAGAGGCGATGGTGATTTACAGGGTAAGCGCACAAGGGAGACAACAACAAAGAGCATGGGGGCAGAGCTGTTCTGCAGGGAGAGCAGCCCTGGAGGGAGAGAGCAACATGGAGCATTGGTGTTGGGTGAAGCAAAAGAGGGAGAGAATGACAGAGCAAGGAGCAGGGAAAAGCACATTAGGAGGGGAGGGAGCTGGAAAAATATGCATTCTCATGGAGTGCTTATCCTTAAAGAAAAAAGTTGCTCCCTAAAAGTGAGCAGTGGAAGGATACAAGTCAGCCAAGCAAAACTAGAGTAAGGAGGCTAAACTCCAGGGTGGGACAAGAGGCACTGGAAGCAGATGATGGAGAGACATGACTGACGTGATGGGACTAAGAAAGCCAAATCAGTGTTAAAATAAAGCCAATGAATGACAAGGTATGGGCGAAGTTTAAGCCCACAATAGGCATTTTGCAGCAGATAGCTTAGCGCCGAGACACTCCTCGGAGGAGCTGCACGCTTTATAAATGGCTTCATTCATTCAAAGCTTGCACTGTCTGTAGGTGTTAGAAATGGGATCTCTAGTTGGCAAGGGCTTGCACCTTTGTCCAAGTAGGGACCCTTCTTCCTAGTCAGGGTAAGGGTGTTACACTCGTGAAGTAACCCCTGCTCACCCTCGTGGTAGCTTGGCACGAGCAGTCAGGCTTAATTCAGAGGCAGTGGGTAAAGCATTTGCACATAACCAACAGTAATATAGTGTAAGCACTACAAACGGACACCACACCAGTTTAGAAAAATAACCAATTTTTATATACTCAAGACAAGACCAATTACGACAAAAATCCACAATACTATACTTTAAAAACGAATACTTGATAAGGTAACTTCTTCTTTGCAAGAATAGTTCAAAAACAAAGTTTGTACGAGTCGGTAGCTCCGTCCGAGCCTACCGCGATGCTGAAAACCACAGAGTCTCAACAGTTCCAGCCGACCGCGTCGATACGGGCCAGCAGAGTCGTGAACAGACTCGGTCACAGTACCTTTCTCGTTGTGGATGGTACGGAGTGTACGAGCCGGTCGGCGTTCGTCGCGGTTGCGGTGCAAGACGGAGCGATGCAAGGTGCGGTGTCCCTCGATGCGGTGCAGGCAGCGGCTCGATGAGCGTCGTGCAGACGGAGTCGGTGAGTCCAAGGCGTGCGATGCAGGGTGAGACGATGCTCGATGCGGTGCTGACAGGTTGCGATGCAGGCGACCAAGCCAGAGTGCGAGAGCTGGCGTCGGACAGCGGTGCGAGTCGGAGCGGTGCGTCGCAGACGTCCAAGCGGTGCCCCAAATGCGGTGCGGTCACGACTCTTGAGCCAGTTGCAGCGACCGCGTCGGTCGGGTCCGGCTGGTTCAGTGAAGCGATGAGAACTGCGGTGCCCACAGGTCACGGTGCAAGCAGCGGCTCGGTGTTGGCGGCGCCGGACGCCGCCCACTGTGAGACCAGGGTTGCGATGCGAAGCGGGGCGATGCGGTCTGCGGTGCAAACAGGTCACCGGCCAGGGATGGATTCGGTTGACGGAGTCGGTTGCAGTTCCCTTCCTCTGTGGCAACTGAAACAGCGTTCCAGGAGCGGTACCCAGAGGCTTGTGAAGTCTTTGGAGTCCCTGAGACTTCTTAACAGGAGGCCAGCTCGGTTCCAGGCCCTTGGAGATACTCAGCACAAGTTTGTAGAAAGTTCCTTCCTTTCACTGCCCAAGGCAGAAGCAGCAGCTGCAGGCCAACCCAACAAAGCAACAACACAGCAAAGGGGCAGTACTCCTCCTGGCATCTCTTCCAGCTCTTCGTCTTGGCAGGTTCCTTGATTCCAGCGAGATCTAAATTCATGGGGTCAGGGCCCCAATATTTATATCCCAAATTCCTTTGTTCTCTGAAGGCAGAGAGGCCTTTGCCTAGTCCAAACCAGTTCTGGAGCACTTTGTTGACAAGTCTCCGTCCCTTCTTTCAGTGAGTAGGCCAGGGACATCAGATGCACCACAGGAGGTGGAGCCAGCATTGTGGAGGGAAGGCACTGTCCTATTCAGGGCCCAGGTGCAACCCTCCCACCCATCTACATGTAGATCTTGCTATTCAGCCCTGTGCTGACTCACCCTGTCTCCTGGCATCCCCAGCCCCTGTCACTCACACTCCAGACAAGGAATACACACACCGCAGAGGCAGGCTTGGATGGTTAGACAAGAAAATACCCACTTTCTAAAAGTGGTATTTTCAAACACAGAATGTTAAAACCAACTTCACTAAAAGATGCATTTTATCATTCTGAGTCCAGGCATACTAAACTCGAATTTCTACCATGTTCCCGGGTCAGTTAGGGTTATAAGCTGTAATAACCAAAACTGCCCGTTCTGGCCTAGGGGGAACAGGTAGCCTTGCAATAGTGAAAAACGAACTCAGCTATAATTCACTATCAGGACATGCCACACACACCAGGGCATGTCCTACCTTTCGCATACAACGCACCCTGACCCACAGGGGTACCTTGGGCCTACCTTAGGGGTGACTAACATGTAGCAAAGGGAAGGTTGAGGGACTTGCAAGTGTGTGCACTTGCCAAGTCGACATGGCAGCCCCAGGCTGCGCACAGGCTCTGCGATGGCAGGCCCGAGTTACACTTTACGGGCTGTTTGCGTGGGTGGCACAATCCAGTGCTGCAGCCCACCAACAGCATTTGGTCTATAGGCCCTGGCACTCGCAGTGCACTTTACAAGGGACTGACACATAAACCAAATAGGCCAATCATGGAAACACCAATCCATAACACATTTTATACAGGAGCACTTGCACTTTCCCACTGGACAGCAGTGAGGAAAGTGCGCAGAATCATTACACCAGCAAAAACAGAGTCAAAACCGGGAGGTCAGAAAGCAAAAAGTCAGGGGAAACACGCCAAAAGATGCCAAGTCTAACACATGTCCCCTCCAGCTGAAAGCACAAGTTACTAACTTGTGTAACGATATATCTGTAAGAGACAGTAGTTAGTGACAGATTCCTTACCTTAGAATATCCCCAGGCGTCAGGCTGGATCCGGAAAGTTTTTGCGTAGCAGTACCCTTGCGCTGCCGGGTAGGCGGCGGTCGTGCGGCTCCGCGTCCGTCGTCGGGCGTCGTGATCGCCGGGATGACGTCGCGGGCAGTACTTAGACGCCGCCCCTGCGCGCTGACGTCAGTTCTGTACACGACTTTCCGCGCCAGGAACGCAGATGGATGGGTGGGGCGGTAAGGAATCTGTCACTAACTACTGTCTCTTACAGATATATCGTTACACAAGTTAGTAACTTGTGCATCTGAAAGAGACACGTTAGTGACAGATTCCTTACCTTAGAATAGATACCCCAGCAATACCAACCCCGGTGGTGGGTCTGCGAACAAAGATCAGACAAGGAAGTCCTGGAGGACAGAACGGCCAAAGAAGCCGTCCCTCCGGACCTGACTGTCAAGGCAGTAATGCTTTGTAAACGTGTGCAGCGAGGCCCACGTAGCTGCCTGACAAATAACCGGCAGCGGAACACCGCGGCCCAAGGCCGTGGTAGCAGCCGTTGCCCTTGTGGAATGGGCACGCAGCCCAACAGGAGGCTCCTTCTTCGCCAAAGAATAGCAGGTCTTGATGCACAAGGTAACCCAGCGGGAGATGGTCCTCTTGTGCACCGCCCGACCTTTTTGGCGCCCACGTAGCCAACAAAGAGCTGGTCATCCACCCGGAAGTGTTTTGTGCGGTCAATATAGAAGGAGAGCGCACGTTTTGGGTCCAGACGGTGGAGCCTCTCTCCTCTCTGGAAGGATGCGGAGGCGGAAAGAAGGTGGGCAAAGTGATGGTCTGCCCAATATGGAAAGCAGTAACCACCTTTGGCAAGAAGGACGGACGCGTCCGAAGAACAACCTTGTCTGGATGAACAGACAGAAAGGGAGGTTTGCAAGATAGAGCCTGGAGCTCACTCACCCGCCGAGCGGAGGTGATGGCCACCAGAAAGGCTGTCTTCAGAGTCAGAAGACGAAGAGGACAGTTATGTAGAGGCTCAAAGGGAGCGCACATTACAAAGGTAAGAACCAAGTTCAAGTCCCACTGAGGCATCACAAACGGAACAGGAGGAAAGAGGTGAGTAATGCCTTTAAGAACCTGTTAACAACAGGGGACTTGAAAAGGAGGGCTGATCAGGGAGCCTGAGGAAGGCCGAGATAGCACAAAGATAACCCTTGATGGTACCCAGGGCAGAACCCTGTTGGGCCAGAGAGAGAAGGAACAGAAGGACCTCAGAAAGAGGGGCAGAAAGGGGATTCACAGCCTTTGCTGTGCACCATGCCACAAATTTGTTCCACCTGCAGGCGTATACCACCTTAGTGGAGGGACGCCTGGCTGCCAGAATCACATCACAAACTTCGGGAGGCAAGTCGAAAGGAATCAACTGCCGCCGCTCAATCTCCACGCAAGCAGGTGTAGACTGGACAGGTTCGGGTGGAGGACCGTCCCCTGCTGCTGCGACAGAAGATCCTCCCGAAGAGGCAGACGGATTGGGGGATCTACGCTCATATTGAGTAGCTCGGGATACCAAACTCTTCGAGCCCAGTCCGGAGCCACAAGAATGACTCGGGCCCGGTCGTGCCGAATCTTCTTCAACACTCTGGGTAGAAGTGGTATAGGCGGAAAGGCGTACAACAGACCGCAACTCCACTCGCGACGAAAAGCGTCGCCGAGCGAGTGCCGCCTTGGAAATTCCAACGCGCAGAACTGATGACATTGCGCGTTCTCTTCGGTGGCGAATAGATCTAACCAAGGCTCTCCCCACTGTAGAAAGAGTCCTTGCGCCACTTCCGAGTGAAGACGCCATTCGTGATCCATCATGCACCTGCGGCTGGAGTTCGTCCGCCCTGGCGTTCAGGGAACCTGCCAGGTGTTGAACCATCAGGAACATGCCCTGATGTTCCAGCCATGTCCAGAGGCGCAGAGCCTCCTGACAAAGGGTCCAAGACCCCACCCCGCCCTGTTTGTTGCAGTACCACATGGCGGTGGTGTTGTCTGTGAACACCTGCACTACCTTCCCTTTGACAGAGGGAAGGAATGCCTTGAGTGCAAGTCGGATCGCCCGGAGCTCCAGAAGGTTGATATGGAGCCGGGACTCCGCCGGAGACCAGAGGCCTCTGATCTCCGCCTCTCCCATGTGACCGCCCCATCCCAGAAGGGACGCGTCCGTCACAACTGTGTGCTCTGGCTGGGGAAGGGAGAGGGATCTGCCCATGACCCATTGCCGGTTCGAGAGCCACCACTGCAACTGTCTTGCAGTCCCCTCCGAGATCTGGACGTGATCGGACAGGTTGCCCTGGTGCTGCGCCCACTGGAACTTCAGGTCCCACTGCAGAGCCCGCATATGCCATCTGGCATGATTGACCAGCAGGATGCAGGAGGCCATGAGGCCCAGCAGCCTCAGGGTCATCCGTACCGAAACCCAGGATAAAGGCTGAAAGATCGGAATCATAGCCTGAATATCCCGGACTCGCCGTTCGGGAGGATAGGCCCGAAACTGCGTCGTGTCCAGAACCGCTCCGATGAAAAGGAGCTGTGGAGAAGGAATCAGATGCGACTTCGGCACATTGATGGAGAACCCCAGCGAGTGCAGGAGTTCGGCCGTAGTCTGGAGGTGGGAGACGACTGCCTGGGACGAGCCCGCCTTCAGCAGCCAGTCGTCGAGGTAGGGGAAGACTGAAACCCCTGCCCGGCGCAGATGAGCTGCGACCACCGCCATCACTTTCGTGAACACCCGAGGGGCACTTGTAAGGCCAAAGGGGAGCACGGTGAACTGAAAATGCTCGGGGCCTACCGTGAACCGAAGGTAACGCCGGTGGGCCGGCAGGAC
The DNA here is from genome assembly GCA_963921515.1 of Calotriton arnoldi. NCBI lineage: Eukaryota > Metazoa > Chordata > Amphibia > Caudata > Salamandridae > Calotriton > Calotriton arnoldi. The sequence goes on from CAWUFW010000230.1 coordinate 2,239,538, forward strand.
GGGGATGTGGAAATATGCGTCCTGCAAGTCCAACACTACCAACCAGTCTCCAGGGTCGAGGGCAGTCCAGACCTGAGCTAGGGTGAGCATCTTGAACTTCTCCTTCCGGAGGAAGCGATTGACGTTCCGGAGGTCCAAGATAGGACGCATGTCCTCCTTGTCCTTTTTGGGCACCAGAAAGTAGTGGGAGTAGCAACCACGCCCTACTTCTGGGGTCGGAACACGCTCGATGGCCCTCTTGGTCAAGAGGGCCGCGACTTCCTTCTGTAGAAGCACCAAGTGATCCCCTGACATGCAGTGGAATTGAGGTGGCATGGCTGGGGGTGGTCTCGAAGGGGAGGGAGTAGCCCCTTCGGACAATGTCCAAGACCCACCTGTCCGAGGTGATGGTACGCCAGTGGGGAAGGTGATGGCGGACCCTGCCCCCTACTGGCGTGCTGTGCACCTGAAAGGAAGGACTAGGAGGGCTTGGAGGCCGCGGACGGGTTGGAGGTGGTGGCCTGACCCGCACGCTGGTTGCCCGATCCGCCACGGCGGAATCCACGTCCTCGGCCACGCGAAGACGCCTGCTGCGCGGGCCGGTGGCTGGGCTGCTGACGTGAAGGGGCGCCCTACCGTGGCCACGATAGGGGCGAAAAGCAGAAGTCAGCGGAGGGCGTGTAGCAGAAAGGCCCAGGGACTTGGCAGTAGCCCGTGAGTCCTTAAAGCGCTCCAACGCATGGTCTGCTTTGGACCCAAAAAGACCGACTCCATCAAAGGGCATGTCCATGAGAGTATTCTGGACATCACCTGAAAAACCAGTGGTTCTCAGCCAGGCGTGGCGTCTGAGCGCCACCGTCGTTGCAATAGACCTGCCCAGCGAGTCGGCGGTGTCAAGGCAACAACGTATGGTGTATTTAGCCGCATCCCTTCCTTCCGCAATGGCGCGGGAAAGCAGTGTCTGGACCTCCTCAGGACACTGGGGCAAAACATCCGCCACCGAATCCCACAGGGATTGGGTATATCGGCCCAAAAGACAAGCGGTGTTAACGGACCGCAAGCCAGCACTGGAGGAAGAAAACCCTTCTTCCCAAACTGATCCAGGCGTTTGGATTCCCTATCCGGAGGAGCGGTAGGGAAGGCGGTTTGGGAAGCGGAGGCTTGGACAACCAAGCTCTCAGGAGTGGGGTGGACAGAGAGAAACAGGGGGTCGCCCGGAGCTGGGCGATGGCGTAGTGACACGTTCCGATCCACAGGAGACCCTGTGTTGGGCTTGGACCAGGCGCCCAAAAGAACGTCAGTGAGGGCGTCGTTAAACGGCAGCACAGTCTCCGCAGAGGAGGCTGCCGGCTGAAGCACCTCTGTCAAGATGTTAGGCTTGACCGTCAAAGTAGGAAGTTGGAGACGTAAGGCCCCAGCTGCCCTACGCAACACCGTACCAAAATTGGCTCCCTCCTCCGTAGCCACGGGAGGAGACAGCATGTCAGTGTCAGGGAAGTATCCAGACCACTGGCCTCCCTAGACTCTCTGTCCAGTCCTGATCGTACTGACAGTGTCGTGTCAGAGGGTCATCAGACCCCTCCCAGTCCAACTGGTCCTCCTCTGGTTCAAAATAAGGAGGAGGAGGGACAGTTGGGACTCAAGGTCCCATCGGGCGCCGGAGCCGGCGTCGAGCGACGCCGGTCCGGATCCATGTCCGTAGCCGGAAGGAACAGGGGACGACGCCGCCCGGAGCCCAGGGCGGCGCCGAGAACGGCACCGGAGACATCGGCGCCGGCGGAGGTGTCGTTAGGTCGACCGGGCGTCGATGAGGGTTGTGGAGCCGGGATCGAGGCCGGGGCCGAAGCCGGAGCCGGGATCGAGGCTGGAGGCACGGGCGACGCCGGGGCCGGAGCTGCCGGCGACGCCGGAGCAACCCCATCAGGGCCCGCGGGCCCTAAGGCGCACCGGAGGGGCCTGAAGGCCCGAAGAGGCGGGCCATGGCCGACAGGAATTCCTGTACTTTGGCCGGATCCGCCCCGAACCCGGGAAGGGCGGGTATGGCGGGGGCGACTCCACAGGCATGTCCGGGGCCGCGGGGACGGTGCCGGGAGGGGCCTCAGCCAAGTCGCGAGACCGGCGAGGCGAAGTCCTAGAGCGATGATGCTTTTGGACTTTTTGTGCTTCGACTTACCGGACGAAGAAGACTTCGACGCCGACGACCGGTGTGGACTCCGCGATCGACCCCTGGACCTCTCACGCGACCGGGGCTTCCGCGGAGCCGAATGCCGGGCCTCGAGGAGCTTTCGAGGCCGCTCTCGCAAAGCTTTCGGGTGGAGGGCCTGGCAGTCGGTACAAGACTCCGTGTCGTGGCCTCGGCCGAGGCAGAAGAGACACTCCCAATGCGGGTCGGTGACGGACATCATCCGCGCACAGGCGCCGCATCGCTTGAAGCCGGGCATCCCTACGACACCTTGAAAGATGGAAAAACAGTGAAAAAATTCACCAAAAGTATGGTCAAAAAATGACCAGGGACTGCTCTTCCCGGATCTGCGCTTGCTGGCGCGGAAAAAGAAGAACTGACGTCAGCGCGCAGGGGCGGCGTCTAAGTACTGCCCGCGACGTCATCCCGGCGATCACGACGCCGACGACAGACGCGGAGCCGCACGACGCCGCCTACCGACGCGCAAGGGTACTGCTACGCAAAAACTTTTCCGGATCCAGCCTGACGCCTGGGGATATTCTAAGGTAAGGAATCTGTCACTAACGTGTCTTTTTCAGATGTAGGGAGAACTACCCAACCCCATTGGAGTTCTCTTCACTAAGGCGGAAGAACCTGGACAGACCATCTGCGTTGGCGTGTTCTGTACCAGGACGGTGTTCCACCGTAAAGTCCATTCCCTGTAGGGAGATGGACCACCTCAGCAGTTTTGGATTCTCACCCCTCATTTGCATCAACCATCTGAGGGGCCTGTGGTCTGTCTGAACCCGGAAGTGAGTCCCAAACAGGTATGGTCTCAACTTCTTCAGCGCCCAGACCACAGCAAAAGCTTCCCTTTCTATGGCACTCCACCTCTGTTCCCTGGGAAGTAGTCTCCTGCTAAGGAAGACTACAGGCTGGTCCAGGCCCTCTTCGTTCAGTTGTGAGAGCACCGCTCCCACACCATGCTCTGAAGCGTCAGTCTGCACGACGAATTCCTTGGAGAAGTCAGGTGCCTTGAGCACGGGCGCCGTGCACATGGCTGCCTTCAGGGCATCAAAAGCTTTCTGGCAGGACTCAGTCCAGATCACTTTCCTGGGCTGCCTCTTAGAGGTCAGCTCTGTTAAGGGGGCAACGATGGTGCCATAGCCCTTAACAAATCTCCTATAGTAGCCGGTGAGACCTAAGAAGGCTCTCACCTCCGTCTGGGTCTTGGGGGGCTCCCAAGCCAGAATGGTGTCAATCTTGGGTTGTAGGGGTGCCACCTGGCCGATTCCTACCTGGTGTCCCAAGTACACCACAGAACCCTGCCCGATCTGGCACTTACTGGCCTTGATCGTGAGGCCTGCACCTTGCAGAGCCCTCAACACTTTCTCAAGGTGCTGTAAATGTTCTTCCCAGCTGGAACTGAACACAGCAATGTCATCCAGGTAGGCGGCACTGAAATCCTCCAGCCCAGCCAACACCTGATTGACCAACCTCTGAAAGGTGGCAGGGGCATTCTTCAACCCAAAGGGCATCATCCGGAACTGGTAATGTCCTTCTGGGGTTGAAAATGCTGACCTCTCCTTGGCCCCATCGGTTAAGGCAATTTGCCAGTACCCAGATGTTAAATCAAACGTGCTGAGGAACCGGGCAGCTCCCAACCGATCAATGAGCTCATCAGCTCTGGGGATGGGGTGCGCGTCAGTCCTGGTGACGGCATTGAGCCCACGGTAGTCCACACAAAACCGGAGTTCTGGAGTGGCACCGGGCACCGCAGCCTTTGGGACCAAGACCACTGGGCTGGCCCAAGGACTGTGGGAGGGCTCAATCACCCCTAACGCCAACATCTTAGAGATCTCCTCCTTGATGCTGGCTCTGACCCGGTCAGTCAACCTGTAAATCTTGTGCTTTACAGGAGGGCTGTCACCAGTGTCCACGTCATGGGTACACCAGTGAGTAACACCGGGGGTCAGAGAGAACAGTGGGGCGAACTGTCCCAACAACTGGCGACAGTCCCCCTGCTGCTCCTGAGTCAGAGTAGGGGAGAGGATCACACCCTCTACTGACCCATCATGCTCCTTGGTAGACAGGAGGTCAGGGAGAGGCTCACTCTCCTCTTCCACCCCATCATCTGTTGCCAAGAGCATACTCACTTCGGACCTCTCGAAGTGGGGCTTGAGGCGGTTCACGTGAAGGACCCTCAAAGGGTTCCTTGGAGCCTGCAAATCCACCAGGTAGGTGACGTCACTTTTGCGCTCCTTTACCTCATATGGCCCAGTCCACTTGTCCTGCAAGGCACAAGGTGCCACTGGGGCCATGACCCACACTTTTTGCCCAGGTTGAAATTCGACCAGAGTGGCATTCTGGTCATACCATCTCTTCATTTCTTCCTGGCTTGCTTCTAGGTTCGCCTGAGCGAGTTTCCTGAAGCGGGCAGTTTGGTTTCTAAAGGCCAGCATGTAGCTAAATACATCCTGGGGAGTTTTCCTGGGAGCCGCCTCCCAGCCTTCCTTTACCAAACTCAGAGGTCCTCTGACAGGGTGGCCATACAGGAGCTCAAAGGGGCTGTACCCAAGAGACTTCTGAGGCACCTCCCTGTATGCAAAGAGTAGGCATGGCAAGAGGACGTCCCACTTACGCCTCATGGGTTCTGTTAGACCCTTGATCATGCCTTTCAAGGTCTGGTTGAATCTCTCCACCAGACCGTTTCCTTGTGGGTGGTAAGGAGTGGTGAACTTGTAGGTTACACCACACTCCTTCCACAGGGATGTCATATACTTGGATATGAAATTGGTCCCCTATCAGAAACCACCTCTCTGGGGAATCCCACACGGGAAAAGATCCCCATTAACGCCCGGCCCACCACTGGCGCCGTCGTTGTCCTGAGAGGGATTGCCTCCGGGTACCGGGTGGCATGGTCCACCAAGACCAGGATGTACCTGTTGCCCATGGCTGTCTTGGGATCCAGTGGCCCCACAATATCCATCCCTACCCTTTCAAAGGGTGTTCCAACAACAGGAAAAGGTTGGAGAGGAGCTTTGACCTTCCTCCCACTCTTACCACTTGCCTGGCAAGTTTGGCAAGACCTACAGTGTGCATCTGACTGCCTTCGCATTTGGGGCCAAAAGAAGAGGGTGACAAGCCTGTCAAAGGTCTTGTCCTGCCCCAAATGTCCTGCCAAAGGCACGTCATGAGCCAGACCCAGTAGGAAGGTCCTGAAGCTCTGGGGTACCACCAGCACACAGGCTGACCCAGGCTCAGCAACCTTAGGCTCACTGTATAGGAGACCACTCTCCCAGTAGATCAGATGTGACCCGGACTGATTACCAGCTGCCTGGTCTGCAGCCTGCCGCCGCAGACCCTCCAGAGTAGGGCACTCGTTCTGCTCCCTGCAGAACTCCTCCCTGGTGGGACCCCTTCTTGCTGCCAATGGGTCAGCTCAGAGATGTCTCCCAGTTCGGCTACCTGCTCCCCTGTAGGCACCGGGGCGTCCCCCACGAAGTCCGCCTCCTCCCGGTCCGTGGGAACTTCGGGGGCCGGTTTCCCGCGCCCTCCCTTTCTCTTGGCAGGGACTTGGGCCACTGTTCCAGGCTCCAAGTCCTCTTGATCACCCTTTCTGGCTGCCATTGACCGAGTAGACACGCATGCCCACTCTGGCAACCCAAGCATCTCCAAGTGAGACCTGAGCTCAACATCCTTCCATAAGGACTGCTCCAGGTCGTTTCCTAGCAGACAATCTACAGGCATGGTAGGGCTCACAACCACCCTCAAGGGACCTGAGACCCCCCCATTCAAAGGGAACCTGCGCCACCATACATTGGCGCTCTGAGTTGTCTACAGCAACTACTTGGTGGAATGCTCCGGGGACTACTTGCTTCTCAGACACCAGGTGACACCGGACTGAGGTCACACTGGCTCCAGTGTCTCTGAGAGCCTCTACCCTGTTCCCATTAATGGTCACCCAGGTGCTATATTTCTTTGTGTTAGGGGGCACCTGGTTTCCTGGGACCATCTCACTGTCCCCTAGTGAGACAAGGGTCATTTCTGCGGGATCCCCACCCTCCTGTGGGCACCCCTCCTTCCCAAGCGCTACACTAGCCAACACTTTGTACTGTCCACCGGTGGGTGGCTGTGTCCCCTTTGGGCACTTGGGGTCCCCTTAAAGTGACCTACCTGGTCACATGCATAACACTTGCGGGGCCGGTCTCAACAGGCTTCCCTGTAGAGACCCCTTTCTTCTTATCACCGGGGGCTGGGAACCTTTACCCTGGGTACTAGTTTGGGGCCCTTAAGAGAACTCCTGTGCTTTACCCTTGTCCCCCACCTTTCTGCTGGGGACCCTGCCCACCTTTGGCTGAGTCTCCCCAAACGCTTTCTTGTGGACCCTGGTACTCACCCAGCGGTCCGCTTCCATAGCAAGCTTCCTGGGGTCAGTTAGCTTACTATCAACTAGGTGCTGGCGCAGATCTGCAAAACATAGACTAGACAAGTGCTCCCATGCAATCAAGTTGTAGAGCCCCTGAAAATCTGTTACACTACTGCCCTTTACCCAGCCATCCAGAGACCTGCAGAACACATCCACACATTCCAACCAAGTGTTGGCATCAGACTTCTTACTGGACCTGAACTGATCCCTGTACTTTTCAGGAGTAAGACCATACTTAGTGAGAAGGGCATCCTTCATGTCAGCATAGGTGAGGTGATACCCCTTACACAAAGCTATCAGAGCATCCCTTGCTTCTTCAGGGAAAAGTGGCCACAATCCTGCTCCCCAATTCTCCTCAGGGACCCCATTCATGTGTATGGCTGCCTCATAACCCTGAAACCACCTTTGTATGTCATCCCCCTTCTTGAACTCCTTGCCTACATTCTTGGGAATGTGCACAATCCTGTCTGCCTTTCTGGACGAATTGCTGCCACCATCTGAGCCTGACTTACTCCTGAGTTCTAGCTCCTTCAGTTCTCTCTCATGCTCTAAGAGCATCTTCCTCTCCTCTATGGCCAATCTCTTCTCCTCCCGCTCGCTCTCCAGCCTGAGCTTCTGCAGCTCAAACTGCCTTGCCTCCCGCCTGTCCTCCAGCTCCTCTGGGGACAGACTGCTGCTGCCTGACCTGGCGGGTTCCCCCTACCCAAAAGCATATCCACCCTGGAAATAGGCTCCTCCACCTCCTCACTGAGATTACCAGGCTGCCCACTGGCATGTCTGGCTGCTACCCAGGCCCTCAGCGCCTTCTGTAGCTCCTCCTTCCTTGTGAGGCCTTTAATTTGGACTTTCAGGTTTTTACAAATTGCTCGTAGTTCCTTTACGGCGTAGGTTTCCAAACTATCCTCCTCAAAGATAATTTCCAGAGATGCAACGGATGATGCAGCTGTGTCAGGCATGACAAAAGTAGTGAGTTGAAAACTGGCAAGATCAAAAATAGGCCAAAAGAAAAAGAACCAGTATGTGGTACGTAATGGTCTGCGATATGGTAGTAGTGCACACCAATCACTGTAAGTCAAGTGCAAACACAAGTCCTATCCTCACCGCTGACAACCAATGTTAGAACTGGGATCTCTAGTTGGCAAGGGCTTGCACCTTTGTCCAAGTAGGGACCCTTCTTCCTAGTCAGGGTAAGGGTGTTACACTCATGAAGTAACCCCTGCTCACCCTCGTGGTAGCTTGGCACGAGCAGTCCGGCTTAATTCAGAGGCAGTGTGTAAAGCATTTGCACATAACCAACAGTAATATAGTGTAAGCACTACAAACGGACACCACACCAGTTTAGTAAAATAACCAATTTTTATATACTCAAGACAAGACCAATTACGACAAAAATCCACAATACTATACTTTAAAAACGAATACTTGATAAGGTAACTTCTTCTTTGCAAGAATAGTTCAAAAACAAAGTTCGTACGAGTCGGTAGCTCCGTCCGAGCCTACCGCGATGCTGAAAACCACAGAGTCTAACAGTTCCAGCCGACCGCGTCGATACGGGCCAGCAGAGTCGTGAACAGACTTGGTCACAGTACCTTTCTCGTTGTGGCTGGTATGGAGTGTACGAGCCGGTCGGCGTTCGTCGCGGTTGCGGTGCAAGACGGAGCGATGCAAGGTGCGGTGTCCCTCGATGCGGTGCAGGCAGCGGCTCGATGAGCGTCGTGCAGACGGAGTCGGTGAGTCCAAGGCGTGCGATGCAGGGTGAGACGATGCTCGATGCGGTGAGGACAGGTTGCGATGCAGGCGACCAAGCCGGAGTGCGAGAGCTGGCGTCGGACAGCGGTGCGTCGCAGACGTGCGAGCGGTGCCCCAAATGCGGTGCGGTCACGACTCTTGAGCCAGTTGCAGCGACCGCGTCGGTCGGGTCCGGCTGGTTCAGTGAAGCGATGCGAACTGCGGTGCACACAGGTCACGGTGCAAGCAGCGGCTCGGTGTTGGCGGCGTCGGACGTCGCCCACGGTGAGACCAGGGTTGCGATGCGAAGCGGGGCGATGCGGTCTGCGGTGCAAACAGGTCACCGGCCAGGGATGGATTTGGTTGATGGAGTCGGTTGCAGTTCCCTTCCTCTGTGGCAACTGAAACAGCGTTCCAGGAGCGGTACCCAGAGGCTTGTGAAGTCTTTGCAGTCCCTGAGACTTCTTAACAGGAGGCCAGCTCGGTTCCAGGCCCTTGGAGATACTCCGCACAAGTTTGTAGAAAGTTCCTTCCTTTCACTGCCCAAGGCAGAAGCAGCAGCTGCAGGCCAACCCAACAAAGCAACAACACAGCAAAGGGGCAGTACTCCTCCTGGCAGCTCTTCCAGCTCTTCGTCTTGGCAGGTTCCTTGATTCCAGCGAGATCTAAATTCATGGGGTCAGGGCCCCAATATTTATATCCCAAATTCCTTTGTTCTCTGAAGGCAGAGAGGCCTTTGCCTAGTCCAAACCAGTTCTGGAGCACTTTGTTGACAAGTCTCCGTCCCTTCTTTCAGTGAGTAGGCCAGGGACATCAGACGCACCACAGGAGGTGGAGCCAGCATTGTGGAGGGAAGGCACTGTCCTATTCAGGGCCCAGGTGCAACCCCTCCCACCCATCTACATGTAGATCTTGCTATTCAGCCCTGTGCTGACTCACCCTGTCTCCTGGCATCCCCCAGCCCCTGTCACTCACACTCCAGACAAGGAATACACAACCTCGCAGAGGCAGGCTTGGATGGTTAGACAAGAAAATACCCACTTTCTAAAAGTGGTATTTTCAAACACAGAATGTTAAAACCAACTTCACTAAAAGATGCATTTGATCATTCTGAGTCCAGGCATACTAAACTCGAATTTCTACCATGTTCCCGGGGTCAGTTAGGGTTATAAGCTGTAATAACCAAAACTGCCCGTTCTGGCCTAGGCGGAACAGGTAGCCTTGCAATAGTGAAAAACGAACTCGGCTGTAATTCACTATCAGGACATGCCACACACACCAGGGCATGTCCTACCTTTCGCATACAACGCACCCTGCCCACAGGGGTACCTTGGGCCTACCTTAGGGGTGACTAACATGTAGCAAAGGGAAGGTTGAGGGACTTGCAAGTGTGTGCACTTGCCAAGTCGACATGGCAGCCCCAGGCTGCGCACAGGCTCTGCGATGGCAGGCCCGAGTTACACTTTACGGGCTGTTTGCGTGGGTGGCACAATCCAGTGCTGCAGCCCACCAACAGCATTTGGTCTATAGGCCCTGGCACTCGCAGTGCACTTTACAAGGGACTGACACATAAACCAAATAGGCCAATCATGGAAACACCAATCCATAACACATTTTATACAGGAGCACTTGCACTTTCCCACTGGACAGCAGTGAGGAAAGTGCGCAGAATCATTACACCAGCAAAAACAGAGTCAAAACCGGGAGGTCAGAAAGCAAAAAGTCAGGGGAAACACGCCAAAAGATGCCAAGTCTAACAGTAGGTGAGACCTACAAATAGTAGGTGAATATTTTCTGCTGGATTCCTGACTGAAGTAACCAGGTTTGAGTTAAGAGCAGGTTACCAGGCCTCAATGGCACACAGGCACAGGACTGAATCAACAAAGCAGTAAATAATATAAACCATAATCTCAGCAACGGCTTATCCTGAAGAATTAGGACCTTATAAAAAAAATCTGCTCAACCTCTTTTTTTCCAACAGTGTTTGTGGCTCTAAGTAAAGTTTCTTGAGGACCTTAAAATTATAAAGAAGGGGTTCTTCTTCATTGGCTCGCCTGCTGCATGTGGCCGCCCTGAAGAAGGTCGCTTGAGAAAACCAACAAAACGGGCACATGTTTCCCCCTAGAGGTAATCCCGGGCCGATGGCTTCCTCTAAGTGTTAGGGAAGCCATTTGCAATAGAGTTCAGAGAGCGCCCAGGCTGGAAAAAACTCCTTGTGAGAAATGAACAGTGTTTCTCCCTGAAGAACGTCTGTGTCATTTTATATATAAACAAGCACCATAAAGGCTAACCTATTGTGCTGCCCACACTGATGTCACAGGCACCTGCCGGATGCCGCTCTCGTAAAGCAGTGTGGGGCGCTTCTTCACAATGTGGCAAGTAGTGCCTTTTCTGTAAAATTTGATTAAAGACTTTTACATTTTTTCATCTAGTTAAGCTCATTTAGATCACTGGATCTTTCATTATGCTACCTTTGTGAAAAACCTTTTACTTATTTGTGAGTCAAGTGTTGTTTGTTGATCTTTTCTGCCCTGTCGTAGTGTCTGCAAATTGTTAATATCTGAGGTTTGGTCTGTAGTTCGTATTTAATTTAGAATTTCCGTAAAAAGCATCGGGAATGTGTTTTGTCCTATTTTTCCAAATGTAGGTCCAGCTCATTAGGTGTTTAGTTTTTAATTTCCTCTGCAGTTTTTTCTGTCTTTCTGTAAGTGCTTTAAGCCTTTGGGAGGTTTCCTCGTATTCTTAGGTTATGGCTTTCCTGTGTCTTAGTTGGACTTGAGAGGAAATGTAGTGGTTTGAATTCTAAGTAAAAAAGTAATTATTAGTTCTCTTTTTCTGTATTTAATTATACAAACTGGTTTGTGCTAGTGACGTATCCGCTAGTGTTTCATATTTAAAAAAATAATAATAACAATGTATTATTTATTTGACAACCAGATTACTGCATTCTTTGTTAGGGATGTGCCTATTTAAAGGAATGTGCTTGTTAGGGTTTCTGTTTAACTGCTATTTTATGTGTCCTTTGATGTGTTTTTTCCTATTTGTACCTTGGGGCAATTTGTTTAAACGTTGCATTGATTTAGCGTCTGTAAGGACAACCCAGTTTGTGATCTGGGAGTTTGGCAGTGAGTGCTTTGATCATGTTGTTTGCAGTTCAGTAACAAGGTGATCAAACACTCTGCAGCCAAGCCTGCTGGGAGACGTATCATTGCTCCAAAGCGCCCCTTTCTGCCACTTACAATGGCTAAACACAAAGCGTTGCACAGATGCAGTACTTTTTTCGATAACTGTTTTAAACATAGTTATCTGTTCTATGCCATGCTTTGTGCAGATGGTGCTATGTGCTTAGCTCTCTATGACAGGATGAATATTTCCCTGGGAGTTCATACAATTATCTCTCTCCTTATCAGTACACACTAAAGCGCTCCGAAGAATGTAATGCTTTGAGCACATTTCTCAAACGTGCCCTACTTGCTTATCTACGATGCTGAACATAAGCTATGATCATGTGTTCTTAAAGGCATTAGATTATAGCACAGATTTTTTAATTCTTTCATTTACAGCTAGGCTACTACAAGCGAGATCAAAACTTTGTGCTGGCTGGATGTACAACTTAGTTCCTTTTCAATGCTTTTTAGCCCATCCCTTCAGAAAAAAAGATTATAGCAACAGCCACTTCCAGATAATTATGTATTCAAGGAGGTGACAAGTGTTAGGAAATATCTATCATGCGTGTGTGCCATGACACCGGCCCATCTGTCCTGTTGGACTCATAGTGGCGGAAGGCTACTCCTGCTCCAGGAGTTAAGCAGCACTAGTGTGGTGGTGACAGCATACCGTGTGTCATCAGCAGGAGAGAACAGGTCCTTTTTAGGTCGAGCCTCGAGTAGCGCGCAAGCGCTGCTCTGGCAAGACTTTATGTAGGGGTTTCAAAAAGCTGACCACACGCTCGTGCACAATGGCCTTTTCCCTGCGGTTACCCGCAAGCAAAAGGCCATGGTGTACGAGCGTGTGGTCACGCCTGCTGCTTGCAAGCACGCTCGCACCACTCGCGTGCTTGGTTTTTTCCTTGTTTACTCAAGTTTCACACCACCGCACTAAACTCAGTTCTGAGAATTACTTAATGTGTCCGCCAGATGTCACCAGAGGTCCATGTAATGGATGCACCATCCTTTCTATACTTAAAAGTCTTACGAAGGTCTCACAGCAGATTAACTCAGATAGGCCTTTAATCAGAGGTGTCTTTATGTGTTCCTGATGTGAGAAAAGTGAATTTGAATGCGCAATTTACGGCATTTACTAACTAGAAAATGTATTTTCTCAATGATTTCCTAACTTACTTTGAATTAGGAAGGTTAACCAGAGACACTTAAATATACAGCAGTCACAGGAGGCAAAACTCTTTCCAGCCATTTCATGCATGATACATAAGGGACACTGAGATATGACGTAATTGTACCAGAAGCTCGTAGTTTGGGTTAATTTGAGAGCAAGAACTAGAACGCAGGGTCCATATGGAATGTGCACAAGGTCCATAACGTAATACAGCACTCTATTTTTGTAGGTTTTTCTGCCTCAAGGACACCTTTGTATCACAGCAGGAGATTTAATAAGGACTTCGCTTTTTATTTACTTATTTAACTAACGCTGCAAGCCTCAGTGGATTACTGGCAGCCGTGCCTTTCGTTTGTTAGTTGTAGACACAGGCCTTCCAAGGGCGCCTGTTCCATCAACTTCCCCTCCTCTCCGACTTGTTTACGAGATGCAGAGGAGCGCCTGAGACCCAGGGCACTGTTGGACAAGTGAAGTTTCTCTTAGGTGAGCAAAATTAGCCAATATGCTCCAAAAATGTCATGCCAATAACTCAAACAATTTAAATACTATTTGAAACTACTTAACTGGAATTTCCGACATTATCAGATATAAAAAAAAAACACGAATGTCTACTGAGATTGTTTAAAATGCTACATATAAATAGCACCCAACTACTGTTTGATATTGAGCGCACAACTCCAGGAAATTCTTACCGCGCGTTTTTCTTTACCCATCTAATTATCACATGACTTTTTCTGGTGGTTTTGATGTAATAATTTTACGGAGCAGAAAAATGCCCGAAAACCTAAACAATTTAATTTTTTTCGGCTTTCACGGTTCCCAGCAAGTTTCTTATTGGGGTGAAACCTACGTTTGCATTATGCAGTATTACTGCGCCTTAAATGAGGGCTTACATCAGCACGAAAAGCCAAACCATTTTACCACGGTATGTAAAATCCATGATCATGGTGAAATTTAGGGAAATTCTTTTGCCACACGTTTATATGTTGTATGTCAATCAAAATAGTCCCTAAATGTATGGTGACAGACAATTTACCTCTTCATATGTATTTGGAACGGTAAGTGAGGCTGGGGTCATATCAGTGGTTGCTGAATATGCGACAATAACAACGGCGAACGACAACACGTAAAATGGGATGCGAGGAACACTGTCCTATTCAGCATTCTTAAACTGGCTTATTAGATCCATTCTGAGAAAATGTATCAATCAATCAATCAATCAATCACGGCATTTATAGAGCGCGCTACTCACCCGGGAGGGTCTCAAGGCGCTGGGGGAGGGGGTAAGTTACTGCTCGAACAGCCAGGTCTTGAGCAGTATCAATTTATTGACGCACCAACGTTGGAACAAAAGGCAATGCTTTTAAGCGGCTACTGCATGGGCTCAGTTCTTGTTGTTGCAGTTTCAAGTAGCGCAAACTCGACCCGAAGGTATTGGAGTGCTTTACATGAGCACCAGTTATGTTACACAAGAACACATTTATATTTTGGGAGGCACGGAGAGATTAAATTTGCCCAGAATCACAGGGTGCTGCGTCAACGCTGAGACTCGAACCTGGTTCCCTCTGTTCCAAAATCTGCAGCTCTTACCGTTAGGCCACATTATCAGGAACATAGAAGTCGTGTAGCATCTAGCAGCCCCTACTAAACATTTGACACTTTTTAGCCGGGCGCCACTGTGTTCAACATGTCTGTGGTCCGCTTCCATGAAACCCGGGAGGGAAACGACCAGCCCGGCTGATTTGTCCCGGCAGAGACAGGGCTAATGGACCTGTTATTATCGGCGGATGCTTCAAACAAAACACGTTTATTCGCGGACTATTAATCATATGGATTCCTAATTGACTATGTATTAACATTAAACAGTACATCAAATGGCCGCTGAATAAACTTGCTAACATTTCGAAGAAGGGAAGGCACCAGGCCTTCCAAACAGTCATCAATTTCCTTATTGGCCCTATTTAGGGCTGCCCTTCACTTGCCAGAGGTAATTATGTGCCGTCCCAAAGGGGTCAGAAGAGGGGAGGCACCTACTGTCTCACCTGCTCGGTCTGGGGACAATGCAGTCCCAGAGCAGGCGAGGTGCGAGCTCCCCAGCCTGCACGCTTTGATCAGGTCCGGCCTGTCCGGAGGGTGCTTGCGATGCTGCCAGACTCCTGGCACCATGTAGCAACAAGCATTTGCAATGCAATAGGCCTCGCATTTACACGAGTTTGAGCTACTGGCATTGTAAATGACAATGCCTTGTTTTTTAAGTTTTGGTTTTTAAAACATAAATAAAAGGCATCGTCATTTACAATGCCAATAGCTTAAACTTGCGTAAATGCGAGACCTATTGCATTGCAAATGCTTGTTAACCTGTGTCACTGGAGTGCGGCCTACAGGCTCACTCAGATTTAAAGTTCCGCTGCTGTGTGCTTAACTCAGCCTTGGCCTACATTGGTTTTGTGTGAAGTACTGGCAGTGCAGAGGTGGTGCATCTGTGCTGGGTGTATGTGTGCATAGGAAGGGTATTTGGCTGGACAATGATTTATTTCCGCTGCACGCTTTTTGAGTTGTGAGCCCATGTTCACAAATCTGTATCCACACCTCCCCGCCGAGGGAGACTTTGACTGCTCAGACCACGCAACCACGAGAGTCAAGTGCAGAAGGGGTACTTGGCCCAGTTACTCAGAGTCCACAGTAAGTCGGGCCCATGACATCAAGAGTAAACAAGCATTGGTAATGCATCGGTTTCACCTATGTAATGAATAAAGCTGTTTTCATCATTCATCGTCCGGCAGAAGGAAAAAGCTTCCTGACAGAGAACCCAGGAATGGAGAGGATGTGGCGCAGCGGCCAGTGCTGCTGTGATGAAAGCTGGGGATCTGGGTTCGAGTCTCGGCAGCACCCGGCAACATCCTGTGATTCTATGCAAATCACTTAATCTCTTCGGGTGAAAAATGGTTATATAAATATGCTGCATGAGTAAAAGGCAAAACTTTATGAAAATAAAGTTCCACCAATGCGGATATTAACAGTATTTCGGCGGTGGGAAACTGATAAGAGAAGCAGAGGAGGAACAAGCATTGGTAAATGCAGGAAAATATGCTACAGCCAATAGAAATGGAGGAAAGGTAAGTGGCACACACAGGAACCAATGAGAAGCCAGGAAAGAGAGGAGGCGAGATATAGGTTCCATTTACGTTTGCATTAAAAAGAATACATTTCTCAAGCACAGCGCAAGTGCTGTGCAGGCGAAACCTAAAAAGGCCTCAAACTTAACGGTCCTGTAGCCCCGTGGCCCCTGAAACCTGTTCTGACAATATTCTGCTTAGCTGGTAAATATACTGGGTTGTCCGGTCTGAAATTTTGTTTATAGTTGCAGTCCTGAGCTCGCATGGATGGAGAGAGAGGGACCTTGAGAGATCTGCTGCGATGGGCATTGTTACTATTATCTCATATCGGAGTGTCATTGTGAGATGTAAAAAAGCGGTCATACTGTATAGATATTTGGGACCTGCATAGTTGGACTAGATTGAAGTCCGCTGATTGACTAGCAGTGTGGGACCGACCGATCTATTAGGATATTACATGCCTGTTCATTTGGTGATGGCTGGGTTAATGGTTGTACAGTGCTGGTGATGGACAACCCCATAGCAGATATTACGTGAATATAGAAGGTGTAAGTTACAGTTGGTTGCTGATCCCTGAGCGTTATGGTATTAGTGTAGGGCAGACATGTTTGAGTTGTTTCCTATCTGCGGGGTGTAAGCGGACGATTGAGCTTGAGGGTGGGACAGTCTTTCCAGGTTCTGCTGCCAGGATATGCGGTGGTGTAGTTACCTTGGAAACAGCCACGTTTCAACTGTATCCTGAAGTGTATATGCTCCAGGATGCTTCATATGCTGGCTGGTAGTGAGTTCCAGAGCTTGGCAGCTTGTCCTGAGAAAGCAGTGCCTTCTAAAGATTTCTTATGGTAAGGTGGTCTGATGACAAATGGTGCAAGCCTGGCACGCAGCATTTTGCTTTATTTGTAGTACTTGAATTCAACCTTTAGGTATAGTGGTCCTTTTCCTTGGGTAGCTCTGTGGACACCGCAGAGTGCCTTGAACATTGCCCTTCTAGCTATAGGTGGCCAGTGGAGTGATTGCAAGACAGGAGTCATACATTCTCTTTGGTGAAGGCAGAGAAAAAGTCTTGCAGCAGCACTTTGGCTAAGTTGAATTTTGCGTATGATGAATGTGAGTGCGACAAGGTATAGGCTGTTCGCATAGTCAAGCTTAGAGATAACAAGTGTGAGGATGGCATGCAGTTTCTGTTGGTATCCAAGGCATGAGAAGATGCAATGTAGTTTTATTGTGTAGAAGGCACACTTTGTGACTTTTTAAAATATTTTTAATATATTTTATTAGGCTGCAGATGAGTAGATCAACACGACTAACATGGCCCAATTGACAAAATATGTGTACATAAAAATATACAGTGGACAAGTAATATATGCATGATAAACAAATGAGGGAAAAATAAAGATCGTTAAGCCCAACCTGCCCCTTCTCCTACCCCACATCTGTGACCCAGAATAATACAAACTTAGTCTGGCTTTTGCATAACACCGAACCAGTGCGCTTATTCCTATGTGGTCCTCCCCCTGCCATGGAAGGTCTTTATTTTGTAATCTATGCATTTTCGTATCTGACAGACCGGTGGCAGCTAGATTCACCTGTACGTTCCCAATCTCTGCCATACTTTTGGGCGTTTTTGGGGGCAGCCCCTTGCCTTGTACACTATTTCCAGCTCCATGCAAAAATGCACCCTTTTCTTCCATACCATCAGTGATGGGGGGGAGGGGGGTGGGCACTCCTTTCCATTCTCTGGCAATATCTCATTAGGCTAGCATCAGCCCAAGTGGAGTAGGAACAATTTATATTTATTCCCGCCCACATCTTCCCTAAGGTGGAGGAGGGCCAGCCGTGGAGTTCGTGGGATCCGCCAGGACAGGACTTCACCTCGGCATGTGAACACCCCCTGCAACAATTAGTCTAGCGTCGGACAACTCCATACGTGTGAATGAATGTACCTTTGTCCACATTACAGCGGAGGTTGATGGGAGACAAGGGTACCCCGATATATGAACCTGGGGTGATAATGGATTTATAAAAAACACTCATTCATTAGCCAGCTACAGCAGCAGCAGGACGTTCTAGACTGCACGGCTTCAGGCATCCATTCAATGCCCTGTCGCCCTACCAAATAAATTGATGCTGCCCAGGTTGACTTTAGCACTGCCCAGCTGCACAGCCTAAGTCCAATTTATTTCGCCTGAAGAAACCCATCTGGCTGTTTAAATATACTGCCTACGGGGAGCCCTCGACTCCCGTCCTGAAGTACTGACCCCAGGAACTACTCAGCCATACACATGGTTAAACTCAACTAGCTCACCGTTGTCCTGAAGATGAACCCCAATACTTGGGTTCGAAACGTCGTCGACCATTTCACAACATGAACTCCTAAAAACCTGTATAAATCATTTAGGGAGTTCTACCATATTGTTGTCAATGCGATGTCTTTTTAAAAATTCACTACCACTCTTTCACAGCACGTTTTCTTTCACTTACTGTGTGAGCACCATAAAAAACTGAAATTGCTACGAATAAATTTCTGTCATCTTGTGACCTACATGACCCTTTACAGACTCTTTTTTCCTGCTCCCTAGTGAATTAATTTCTTTGCTGGAAATAATAAGTGCCCCACTCTGGGTCACGCTTTTTGCTTTTGGACCTTTTTAGGCCACACCTGAACCATTGTTTTTTATAAATCCAAAAAACACATTACAGCGGAGGCAGTTCGGGGAAGAGATCATTCCTATACGCCAGCGATGATGACGTGTGAGATATACCCAGAGTATGTATTTGAATTGAATCAAGCGAAGCCTGGCCGCAATTGCCGCCGAACGTCGGGAGCCTAGCATCTCTGTCCAGTCCTTGTTTTCCAACTCCCCCACATTCGCTTCCCAGGCACACAAAGGGTACCAAACCTGTCTGGTTGGTTAGATACGAGTGTCTGGTAAATTGTGGTGACTTTGTGGTCTCATAAGTCCCCCATGATGAATTTACCCACGATGGATTTGAATTCAGGGAGGTCCGATAGAGAATTTATGTAAGGGGTCGACCCATGGCAGAGCTGAAGATAGATTTAGAACTCGCTGCGATGGAGTTGGAATTACCTTTAGAGACCATGGAAGGATTTAAGAACCGTGCCTTGCATGACATCCCCTAGGGTGGAGATTCCGATGAGATCCCACTTCTGTAATCCGATAACTTGGCCACATGCAAGAGCTGGTTTCCCTACCATAGCGGTATTTGTTCCATCAATCTGCCTCCCAGTTCATCCAGCAAAGTGTTGAATGCCAGGATTTAAGGACAGTGTGTGTCATCTGGGGGAAAACAGTATTTTTTCCTGTGCTGTATAGATATGCCACTAGAGGTGTAGTACCCATTGTCCACTGTTCTAGTGCATATGCCGGGTCACCTCGTGTATCATACCACCAGTCATTTATAATCAGGAGATGAGCGGCTAGATAATAAGATTCAACATCTGCGGCTGCAATGCCCCCACAGTAGGTGGACTGGAAACATTTGAAGAGAGCAACGCAAGGGGTACCTCCGTCCCACAGGAAGGTATTATGGATGTAATTCAGCTTATGAAACCAGTGTCATGGGACGTCATACAGGAAATTCTGTCATTGCTAAAGGAATTTGGGGAGGGAGACCATTTTAAAGATCGCTGACCGCCCTAGGAGGGACAGTAGGAACACCAACCAAATTTTAATATCCTCTTTGAGGCAGGCGAGTACCAGCACAATATTGGCATTCCAAGATACCGTCGCATCAGGGGATAAAGAAACACCCAAGTACTTAAACCTGTTGGTGGCGAGTCGCAAACCTCTTTGTGACGTTCTTAAGATGTAGTATCAAGGATAAGTCTAAATCCATAGTTACCCCTAGGTTTCGGACTGTTGGAGGAGGCCTCAAGTTCCTTAGTCCAAATTGCAGTAGGCTGGTATTATGTCATTGTGTGCAGGTCATGATCTCTGTGGTATTGACTTTAGTAGGTTATTTATCATCCATGTGTTTATGGAGTGAAGGCAGTCATCAAGTTTTGGATTGTAGAGGTCCTCCGGGCAATCCAGCTTGAAAATAATTTGGGTTTCATCTGCACAGTTGTAACAGGTGAGGTTGAATGATTTAAGCAGGTTTGGTTAGAGGGTTTGGTCGATATTGAATAGTAGAGGGGATATGATGGATCCCTGTGGGACGGACGTCTCAGTGTTGTGATTGAGAAGTTAATGTGAAAGGTGGTAGGTAAACTACACTTTGTTGGTCTCTGAGGTAAGAAGCATTCCATTTTAGAGCATTTTCACAGATTATCTAAAATAATGGAGTCTTCGTAGCAGTGTGTGGTGCTGGACAGTATCAAATGCAGCTGATAAATCCAGAAGCAATAGGGTGGCCACTCCCTTCTTGCCCACTGTGAGTTATAGATCATCTAAAATGATATGATAGCTGATTCAGTGCCTCTGCCCAGTCTGAAGCCAGACTGTTAGCCTGACATGATGTTCTGTAAAATTTGAGAGTTGAGTAAACAATGCTCTTTAAAATATTTTCCCAAAGAATGGTCTATTTAATACAGCCCTGTAGAGTGCTGGGTCAGATGGGTCAAGGGTTTTCTTCTTGAGGAGTGGTCTAACGTAGGAGATTTTCAGCTCAGGTGAGAACGAGCCTAGTTCCAGGAGCTTGCCGAGTAGACATCTAGCTATCTCTACTCTACATGTTGTGCAAAGGATATCTTTAAAGAGTTTTAGAGGAGCTAGGTTTGAAGGTGATCTTGATGGTCTGGCTGCAATAATATTAAGGAAATCTTTTTATGAGAGGGTATTGAAAGCATGCATCGATGGATGATTACTTTTGTTTCTTTCTATCGTGGTTAAGTCATGTGATGCTGTGGCATTGTCTGCGTTCTACTCAATATTCAGTCTTTTTACTTTTTGGGATCAGTTCATAAAGGTTTTTCTCACAAAAGTCTTGTAAGTGTGGTGTTTCAGTGTTTTGGCATTCTGGATTGCTGAATACTGCTAGAATTTTGTGGAGTTCATTAGAAGGGCAGTCTGCTTCAGTTATGCATGTGGAGTAGTGATTTATTTTTGTCGTTTTGATGGTTCTTCTGTAGGTTCTGGTATACATAACTATCTATATTATCAAACAGTTCCAATCAAAGTGCTCAACCGCATTTCGCACTGGTGCCATGCAAAAGGTGGCAGACCTGTTCAACATGCAACAAATGCTCCTTTCACTAACCAGGAAAAAGATGGCACTCCAGAGTTCAGTTTCCACCAGTTTTAATTAATGATAATGCGTTTCGACAAGATCCACCTTTCTCAGTTTAAATAAAGGTTTAAGTGATACTATTGTTAGGTGTTGAAGAGAAAAGAACGAACATTTGAAAACAAAAAAACATTGAAATTCAAAGGTTATAGTTTACTGAGCTAACTATAACCTTTGCTCCTGCCATGCACTGGTTTTGACCTCACATATTACATCACTCATCATATGCTCAATGACATCACTGTCCCCTTTGGCTGTGTAAAATGGAGGTTTGCCACAGTGCCTGGCCTCTACTGCAGTACCAAAAGGGCCATTGGGAGAAAAAAATGCTGCCGCCAATAAGAAGGCCCATTTTTTAAAACTGTATTTATTTATTTTTAACATTTTCTGGTACTACTGTGTGAGACCTGAATGACCAACCATCCAGATAAACGCAATGTTTTCTGAGCGTTAATCCCTGAACCCCTCTTTAAACACCAATTGCTCGAAAAGGGCTGAAAAGATGTTAATCAAATCACAGAAAGTATGCTTTCTGAGTAACTTTTTGGCACATTTTGTGCAATTTCATTCAGCCAGTTTTTAGGATCAGACTCTCCTATGGGATTAACATAGGAAAATCTCACTTTTGGGACCCCTTCTTTTCTTAGCCCTCACTTCTCAGATCAGCACAGAACTTTCCATGAAGAAGCTGTGGTGGATGAACATTTTTGGGAAACTTTCATGCATATTCGGCCAATGGCATCAAAGTTATAAGCAAAACAAAAAAATGCTACAAAGTGGCTATATGTGTATAAAAATCCCTTCTGGCCTCTTGCAATCTGCCAGGCTCCCTTCCACGCATCTTTTCAAACGGGGTGAACCCAGTCGCACTGTTGTGTGATGTGCCCAAACCATCTCGCTCACCATCACCCTGACATCCTTCCCGCTCTGTAAAGCCACAGAAATGGTACCCTTCACCAGGCGATTAGCTCGCTCCACCATGCCATACGCTTGGCGGTTATAAAGAGCAGTGCGGTGGTGAATGATTCCGCATTTACTTAGAAAGTCCCTCATCTCATGCGAAACAAGTTGTGTACCATTGTCCATGAGGAGGGTGCGGGGTAAACCCTCCTCGTGAAAAATGTCCTTCAACTGTTCAATGGTCCACTTAGTCGTAACATTAGACATGAATCTGACAACCAACCACTTAGAATGTGCATCAATAAGCACCAATGCATTCCTCAACCTCTCCTCCACATCCTGCATAGGCCCAATAAAATCCACACAAGCAGAACTCCAGGGTACACCAGATCTCCGATGTGACCCAAAAAGACATGACTACCCGTCTTGAGTCTCTTTTCACTCTCCCTGCATACATCACACCCCACAACCCAGGACGTGATCTGCTCATACATGCAGGGCCACCAGAAATTCTCACGCACACGTTTTTTTGTCAAGGTTTGGCCAAGGTGCCCTTCATGCGCGAGCTTGATAATTCAATGGCAATGATTCCTTTGCTTCTGTAGGTGCTGGTATTGATGCAGTTCACCAAAGCAACGCATTTGATGGTCTGGATCATTTGGTGGTAGAGTCATTGATAACATCACCGCAACACCTGAAAGTACATCATTGATAACACTGTGCATGGTGGGCGTTGTAATTACTTTAGGGCATGTGTTATAGTTACTTGAGATAACTATCACTGGTGAATTTCAGTAACTTTATTAGTTTAAAATGTTGTGTATTATCTGACATTTTAACCTAACTATAAAGTCCCATTAACCTTTGTTTTTTTCAGCTTGTGTGTGTGTATATATATACACACACACACATATATATATACACACACATATATATACACACACATATATATATTATATATATATATACTCACAAACACATACACACACACATATATATATACACACACACACACACACACACACACATATACACACACACACACACACACATATACACACACACACACACACACACATATATATATTTTATTTATTTCTGTTTTGTTTTAGGAGTTTTATATAGCGCTGACACGACCCAAGGGGTATCAGAGAACTTTACTGCAACATACACAACAGAATCATAAACAGTCATAGTAAACTAATAAACAGAGATTCTAGATAGTTCTCAATTCGATATAATGTAGTAAAAGTTCAGTTCAGGCAGAATGGAGAAGTTCGATTGAGGAGTTGAGGATCGGAAAAGCGAGTAGCTTTGCGGCAGTGGTAAACCATTATTAGTGGGGAATTATGAGGTGACAGAGTGGCTATTGTCTAGAGGGATAGAGATGATGGTTGAGGAGAAATTATTTTAATTGTCTCTTGAAGCTCGTGAAGGACGGGTTGGTTCTGATATGTACTGGGACAGAATTCCAGATTTTAATAGAGGCCTTGGCAGAGAAAGAGCAGGAGAGGGTTTTTTTGTTTGTGTATTTTGGGGAGGATGAGAAGGAGCGTATTGGAGCTTCTTAGGTTTTTTGATCGTCCTGCTTTTGTGAGTTTGGCTGCGAGGTAATCTGGTTTGCCAGTGTGTAGGGCTTTAGGGGTGAGACAGCTAGTTTTGAAACAACAACGCGTTACGATTGGAACCCACTTTAAGTTTTGCAGTGCGGGGGTGATATGGTCATGTTTCTTGGATCCTGTGACCATTGTTGCTGCTGCATTTAGGGTGGCTCTCATGGGGGCTATGTGTGCTTTGGGTGCTCCAGTGAGTCTGGTATTGCCATAGTCTAGTCTGGACAGAACTAGAGCTTGCGTTGCGGTTTTTAGGTCATTGGGTAGCAGGAAAGGCTTGATTTTGTTGACGAGTTTTAAGCTGTAGAAAGCACTTTTTGGAGTGGAGGTTATGTGAGAGCTCATGTTTAGTCTGGAGTCCAGAGAGATCCCCAGAGATTTAGCTGAGTCAGCTAGAATAAGCTTGCAGTTTATGGAGTTCAGATTATTTACTCATTCTTGGATCTATGGGGGGTGGTTGTGATTGGAGAAGACAGGAATTTCAGCTATTTCTTGGTTGAGTTTGAGGTGCTTGTGTGATAGCCAGTTTTGTACTTTTGTGAGTGTGGAGTTAAGTCGGTGAATGTCTTAAGAGACGCTATTTCTAGGTAGAGCTGGGTGTCGTCGGCATATAGGTGATAGGAGATAATTGCTTGTTTTAGAATGGTAGTGAGGGGTTCCATGTAAATGTTGAAGAGTGTGGGAGAAAGGACTGAGCCCTGCGGGACACCTCAGGTTATGGGGGAAGATGTCAGACATCGAGTTGTTGATTTTTATGAGCTGGGATTAGTTATGTAGAAATTAAGGGAACCATTTCAGAACAGTGCAAACAGCTCCGATACGCTTTTGTAGGGCATCCAAGA
Source organism: Calotriton arnoldi (assembly GCA_963921515.1). Taxonomy (NCBI): domain Eukaryota; kingdom Metazoa; phylum Chordata; class Amphibia; order Caudata; family Salamandridae; genus Calotriton; species Calotriton arnoldi. The sequence continues at coordinate 2,263,888 of CAWUFW010000230.1, forward strand.
GTAACTTGTGATCAAACTTATCAAAAGCCGCCGATAGGTCAAGGAGGACGAGCAGGCAGCATCTGTTTGTATTAAGGGAGTTGTGAATGTCATCTGTTATATTCAGTATAGCAGTTTCAGTGCCGCATCCCTTCCTGAAACCGGACTGGTGTGAGTTGAGTAGGTTGTTGGAGTCCTGGTGTTGGTTGAGTTGGGAGAGAACACATTTCTCGAGGATTTTTGCTAGGAATGGAAGGTTGATGATGGCCGTAAAGTTCTTAGGATCATTCGGGTCTGCATCAGGTTTTTGTTTTTAGCAGGGTGGTGACTTGACCTTGTTTAAGGCAGTCAGGCATCAGCTGGTTGTCCAGGGAGCGGTTAATGATCTTGGTCCATAGAAGGGTTAAGGTGAGGTTGATGTTTTTAGCCAGGGAGGCAGGTAGTGGGTCTGCTTAGTGGGGGGAAAGGTTTGGATTTCACAATCACCATGGTCATGTCCTCTTCTGTGAGAGGTTTGAAGTCCTTCCAATTCTTGGGTATGGAGGAAGGTTTGGGAATTGGATTATTTTTGCGGTTAATGGGGGAGGAGTCTCCATTTTGTTGATTGTGGAGTGAGCTAGGGGTGGGTTTATCTCCATTTTGGGCGAAGAGTTGCTGGGTTGAGTTTGTGGGCGATAGTCTAGGAAGAGCTCGATTTTGGTGATTTTCTCACTGAAGAATTTGGCCAGGTTGTCGCACTGTAGTTTTGAGGCAGGGAGATATTCTTTGGCTACTTTGGAGGTTTGATTTCCGATGATGTTGAAGAGCTCTTTGGGGCGTTTTTTAGCTTTGTCTAAGGTGTTCCAGAAGAAGGTGGTTTTCTCTTTGAGGATGTGGTTTTTGCAGTTCCAAAGTTCTCTTCTGAGCTGGAAGAGGTTGGTTGTGGATGGGTTTTCTCTCCAGAGTCTTTTAGCAGCTCTTACTTGTCTTCTTTCAGAGTTGAGGTTTTTCTTGAACAAGGGTCTTGACAGGGTATCTTTTACCCTTTTGTGTTTCGGGGGTGCTAGTTGGTCGAGGGCAGTTTTCATTGTCGAGTTGTAGAGGGAAGTGAGCTCATCCGTATTGAGGTTGTCTGTGGTGGGTGGGAGTAGGGATGAAATCTTTTCTTCCAAGTCAGAGAGAGGGATAGGACTGAGGTTTCCGCGCTATTGATGGGTCATCTGAGCTCGGTTAGGTGGAGCTGGAGCTTGGTTAATGTTAAACAGAATGATGTGGTGGTCTGACCAGTCGACTGGAAGAATGTTGTTGATGCTTCTTATTTCGTTTTTAGCTATGATAGCATCAAAGGTAGAGCCTTTGTTGTGGGTTTGTCCCTTGCAGTGTTGGGTGAGATCTTTACTGAGTAGGGGTGACTGTATTAATGTGTCCTCCTCGTTATTCCAGTGGAGATTGGAGTCACCTAGGATAATGTTGTCGGAGTTAGAGAGGGAGCAGTGTGTTAGTAGGTCAGATAGTTGTTCCCCGAACGTGGGAGTATTTCCTGGTGGGTGGTAGGTGAGATGGCATATCGTTGCTTTGTTTTAGTTCAGCTAATTTGATGCTGTTCTTTGGTATGATGGCTATGCCACCGCCTCGATGATCTAATTTGTCCTTTTTGATCGTAGAGAAGCCTGGGGGACTAAGAGGTCAGGAATTGGATAGGATGATTTATTGAGCCAGGTTTCGGTGACAAACGCAATGTCATAGTTCAGTATGGCAGCCAACTCAGTTGCGTGCTTGATTGCTGATCTACAGTTTACTAGCATGCAGCTAACCTTGCAGCTGGTGGTGTGATTTTGGGAGCGTGTGAGTGGGGGGGCAGGGGCAAAGGTTTTGCGGTGCGTTGTGATGGCGGCCTTATGATCCGAGGCAGTTTGATGTCTCTGCCAATTCCGGTGATCACCTGAATGTTAGAGGTGGTGGTGGGGGGGGGAGGGGGAGTCTGGGCTGTTCTAAGGTCGTATGTTTTGGCAAGATTCATTGCCTCTCTCAAGACATCTTAGGGCTCACTCTTTTTGGCCTGTGATGTTGGTTGTTGAGAGGGGTGATGCACCAGCTGTTCGGTTGGGATTTGGGTAGCTGAGAGGGTTCATTGATGTTTTTGTGGGAGGGGAGTTGAGAGTGTTGGGTGGGGATAGAGAAGTGTTTTGGAGTTGATACGAATTTTTTTTATGCCCTGAGTGATTATGTCAAGTTGGCTTTAAAGACAGGTTAGGCTTTCAGTTATGGATATATTGGGCACAAGTTCTGTGGCAAGAGAGACTTGAGTTGTTTTTCTATGCGTGTAAGGCGTTCGGTTAATTCAGCTGTCAACACTAGGTTTATGGTGGAGAGAGAGGGGGAATAAAGGAGCAGGTTAGTTTGTGTTGGTCGGTGCTGGAGGGTTGTGGGGTGGTTGGACTGCGGGTAGTATTGACCCAAGTGTCTTCCATAGAGTGGATTGTGGGGAGTGTGTTTAGCGATGTCCTTGAGCTATTTTTGCTGTGGTTTGGCATATGTTGGGGTTATCAGGGGTGGGTAGTACAGGGTTAGTGAGTTGAGTGGGGGAGAAATAAGAAGTGGTGTCTTGAGGGAGGGGGTGGGGCCGATAGGGAGTGTGGGGGCGCCTGGCGTAAGGATGGAGTGTAGAACTGAGGTGTGAAGTGAGGGTGAGCTTCTGGTAGGCTTTGAGAGTGGTATACCTTGTGTTGAGTTCTGGGGGGGCGGGATCATAAATGGAACTATGTCGCTTAGGGAAGATGTGTTCAAATTGGTGCAGGTTGAAGTCATTTGTTTGGACCATGATTTTGCCATTTCTGTATAATGTTATGGTGGCGTTGCCTTTGAAGGCGGGTGAGTTGGAGATCAGCAATTTTTGGCCGTGGGGGATGTTGGTGGCATTTGTAACTCGAATGTGGCTTGCTAGGTTCTTTCTCCACTTGGCCTGGTGGGTAGTGTAAAAAATGAGATTCGTTTTTCCTTTGGAGGTGTTGTGGTAGAGGTCTACTATAAGTGTTTCAGGGTGTTGCTGGAGTAGTTTGCGCTTAAAGATTTCGGTAGCGTTGGCTGAAAATTTGGGAGGGGGAAGGTGATGGAGAAGGCATGTGGGCCGTGGGGTTTCAGGTTGTTGTGATGCGTAGGGTTGGGGGGGTTCTGTGGCGGTCTGGCTCTGTTGTCTTGTATTTTTTGCCATCTTCCTCGCTCAGGGGGTCGTGTGGAGGGAGCCTTCAAGAAGAGATTCTTAAGTGACTGTTTTCCTTTCCACAGGGATGTCGGATCACTGTGTATCGGGCAGGGGAAGATCCTAAAGCAGGTGCCGTCCAGGAGAGGGGGGAATTTTAGAGATCAGTGGCTCCTAGGTTTAAGTAGGAAGTAGTTTGTGAATTGGTCACTAGGTGGAGCTCAATCGCAGGGATTACGGCGTAGTTTAAAGAAGATTGACCTGTCAAGGGAGAGCTGGGTCAGGCAGGTTCCATCTTCTTTTTTTGTTTATTCTTTAAGTGTGTAGGGTGGATTGTGGATGAAATTGGAGGAAGAGGCGGACAGCTTCAAGTCTAGAACTCCACTCGCAGGTAGGCGTCGTCTGTGCAAGCTTTGAAGAGAAAAACGCACAAAGTAGACCATTTCAAGATGGCCGCCTCTTAAAGGAGTTAAAAAGAGGATTGAGTTCTACACACATATATACACACACACATATATATATATACATACACATATACAAATACACATATATACACATACACACACACATATATATATACATTTATTATCTACTGGCGGTCGCCAGTAGATAGTTATAGTTAGGACCTATTTTCCATAGGAAATCCGCGACATTCTATTTGAAATAACTCTCTTGCCGGTTGACGAATCTTCGCTAAATTTTCAAACTTTATGGCCCGCTACGGTCCGCTCCTACCCTGAAAGTCTCGGGGTGATTCGTCAAGCGGGGGCCGAGAAAAAAGGGGGGTTCCAAAACGTGTTTTCCCCATTCATTTTCCCATAGGAAACTTTAGACACGGCTACAGCCCGAACTGCTGAACGGAATTACACCAAATTTGGCAAAGAGGTAGTTCTTAGTTCAGAAAGAACCCTTTTTGTTAAATGGTGTAAATCCGTTCAGTAGTTCCTGAGAAAATCAAAAGGAAAATCACATATATATCTATGGCCGCGTCGGATTCGCGCACCCTGAGCGCACCCTGCGCGCACCGTCCCGATCACGAGCTGCATGTTAATTGGCTTTCAAGTGGCTGTCAACACTCCAAATCAGGAAGTGTTGGCAGCCATTTTGTCCCTCGGTAGAAGCGAGGCACAAGAAACAAGTTTGCAAAACGCACAAAGGGGGCAGGGTAGAAACAGCTTGACCCCCTAGGTCTGCTCAGGGGGTCCCACAAGGACCCCCTGGGCAGAAAAAAGCTTTTTTTTTTTTTTTTTTTTTTTTTTTTTTTAAATCGGCGGGATGCGCTTAGAGTGCGCGGATCCCGCCGATAAAAAAAAAACGAAGCGCGGTCTCCTGCGCTTCGTTGTTAATTGGCCCCCGGGTGGGCCAAGTCCCGGGGACATGCGGGGGTTAATAAAAATGAATGGGGGGGCCTGTAAGGCACCCCCAATCCCCAGGGACCACCACCCCCTGGGGCTTTTATTTCGAAAGGGTGCGGGAGAGCTCTCGGCCCTCCCGCAGCCCCGGGGACCGCCACCCCCCGGGGCTTATTTTTTAAAAGAATTAAAAGACCTGTGGGGGGGGGCTCGAACCCCCCACACGCCCCGGGGACCGCCACCTCCCCGGGGCACTAAGGAAATACATGTGGGGGTCTGTTTCGGACCCCCGAAGCCCCGGGGACAACCACCTCCCCGGGGCTTTGAACATGTAGGGAGGGGGGCCGCGCGGCCCCCCTCCTGGAGCCCGTGATGGCCCTGGGGACCGCCACCCCCCAGGGCTGGCTCCAGCAGTGTCCCGGGGTGCCTACCCCCGGGACACTGTAGTTTGCTATGACAGGACGGGAGCCTCGCGGCTCCCGTCCTGTCATTGCAAACTGCTTTGGATTTTGGAAGAGAGAGCAGGAAACCTGCTCTCTCTTCCAAAATTCAAAGCAAATTGCTTTTCCACACGGGGAGCTGCATGTCAGCAGCTCCCCATGTGGAAAAGCAATGCCGGCTCAAGAAGGACGCGGGGAGCCTGCGGGACCGTGGGGGCATTGGGGCTCCCCTCACGGTCTCCATCATTATGTATAGGTCCCGGGGGATGGGGTCCCCGGGGAGAATATAAATTAGTGGTAGGAGCTAACAAAAATTTTACGGTAAAATTAGGAGTCGCGCACCCAGCGCGCCGGTCAGCGCGGCCCCTAGTGTGAATGCGTTGGGTGCGCGACTCCCAGCGCGGCCCCCTGGTGTAAACGCGTTGGGTGCGCGACTCCGGTGTAAACGCGTTGGGTGCGCGAATCCCCCAAATATAAAAAAAAAAAAAAGTAAATATACATCAAGCATATATGTTTATATCTTGGGTGGCTCTAAAAAGAGCCCTTGTGTTTATTGACAGATTTTGGTACCTACAAGTAAGTACCGATGCAGAGTCTAAAGTTGTTGAGAAAGACTCTGTTACCCTCATCTGTAAAATGTACACCATCTCTCCTATAGATGCCATCCATATTAAAACGCAGATTGTTGTTGAAAATGGACCCCATCCTATAAACTCTGAGATAAGCAGAAACAGCTTTATTGACATGTTTCCTAGCTTTCTCAATCTGTGGACAAAAATGATTGGACCACTTCGATTTCTGTCTTTGGCATATGTTAGAATAGACAAAGGCAGTTTGGGGGAAAAGTGACATGAATTCTCCAAAGGTGTCCTTCATAAGCATTTCCAGGCCTACCCCAGTGAAAGTGCCTAGGTCATTGCCACCACAGTGCACAATTATGAGGTCAGGGTGTTGGAGATGCAAAAGGATTTAACCAATGGCATCAATTGGTGCCACTTTAATCCTCTCTGTCCAATCCATTTAATGTCTACATTTGGCAAAGCTAAATCTTTGTCAATACCTCTGCTTTCAGCATACCTTTTGCACCAGAAAACATAGCTGTGTCCCACAATCCACACTGAAAGCATCTTGAAGGGATCACTGTAGGTAATAAGAAGATGTCTGTAGCGGAGGTAGACAGGAGGGACAATGAAATCTATCTAAAATGGTGGACAACATGCTGTTTTTAAGAAAGTAGAGATTTCATTGGCTGTTTAAGAACACTCTACATTGTAATATAGTGTGAATTTTAGTTTGTTTAGAAAGCATGTTTCTTATTGGTTATAAAGAAAAGTTTGAAAGGTACAGCAGAAAGGATAAGGGCATGCTTTGCAAAGCCAACCACACCTGCTGTTGACATTTGCAACATTGTGTGGTGAACTTGTGACCTGGCAGCTAAATTGAATGTTGCATGACCTGTTGCTATGGAAACTGAGATTAAGGAGAAGGGGTGAAGATGTCAGTTGAAAAGTATTATTCTCTATGACCAATGGAAATTCGTTTTTCAATTTGAAAAACACTGGGAAGTAATGTTATTTGTGAGTTATGTGTATATGTATGAAAAATTAGAGGGAAAATTTGTCATTACTGGTTTTACATTGGAGAGTGTGCTTATCTACATTCTCTGTGTGAAAAAGAAAATCCTGACTGAGTGTGTGAGATTTTTAATTCAACAGATTTATTTAATAGGTGAGTTATATCTTTTGGACGTTTAATTCAAAAATATTTGATATTTTTATGAAACTGTGTTGTTTGAAATATATTATTAAATGTACTGATGTATATTTTAATTATTTTTATTGTATTTGATGTTTGTTTTAAAAACAGTATGGGGCAGTTTTACAAGCCTCTTGCGCCACTTTTGCGTCACTTTTAACATGGGAAAAGTGACACAAATGTGGCGCAAGGGGCTTGTAAATCTGCCTCTATGTATAGTAATATATATATTTTAAACTGTGTTCAAAGGTATAGTTGAATGATGGTTCTTATTCTATCCTGTTGTCAAGTTTCTGTAGTATTAGAACTCAGTCACTGCTTATGGATTCGCAGAATGATTCAGGCATTCACACTAGCAATGCTGTAGTGAAATGTGTAGAATGTATGCAGTCACCTAACCTCTTCCAGACTAGTGCGTCTCTTTTGCTAAAGCCCAGGGAATAGTTTTGGTTCTCTAGAATCACACTGTGAGTATGTGTGCACTTGTGCAACCATTGTGACAGAAGCATGTGGTTACTTTATGTCTTTGCTGACACATAACTGCTTAAAAATCTAACCTGTTGTCAAGTTTCAGTAGTAGTAGAACTTAGTTACTGCTTATGGATTCGCACAATGAGTCAGGCATTCACACTAGCAGTGCTGTAGTGAAATGTGTAGAATGTATGTAGTCACCTAACTGCTTCCAGGCTAGTGAGTCTCTTCTGATAAAGTCCAGAGAATAGTTTGGCTTGTCTAGAATCACACTGTGAGTATGTGTGCACTTGTGCAACCATTGTGACAGAAGCATGTGGTTACTTTATGTCTCTGCTAACACATAACTGGTTAAAAACCTATCCTATTGTCAAGTTTCACTAGTATTAGAACCCAGTCACTGCTTATGGATTCGCAGAATGATTCAGGCATTCACACTAGCAATGCTGTAGTGAAATGTGTAGAATGTATGCAGTCACCTAACCTCTTCCAGACTAGTGCGTCTCTTTTGCTAAAGCCCAGGGAATAATTTTGGTTCTCTAGAATCACACTGTGAGTATGTGTGCACTTGTGCAACCATTGTGACAGAAGCATGTGGTTACTTTATGTCTTTGCTGACACAACTGCTTAAAAACCTAACCTGTTGTCAAGTTTTAGTAGTAGTAGAACTTAGTTACTGCTTATGGATTCGCACAATGAGTCAGGCATTCACACTAGCAGTGTTGTAGTGAAATGTGTAGAATGTATGTAGTCACCTAACTGCTTCCAGGCTAGTGAGTCTTTGTAATTGCACTTCTCCAATCAGCCATCCAGCACCATGTAGTAATCCATTCGCTGCGTCAAAACCCAACCACTTATACATTCACCCAGGCACTCTCCTTGCAGTACTCTAATCGTTCAGTCAGTACCCAAGTACTCATTCAGTGACCCAGGCCTTAGCACATAGACTGCTTCAAACCCCTATCCACTATGCATGCGGTTCTCTAACCACCTACACACTTGTCTTTCACACCTTCAATTCATCAGTCACTATCCATACACTGCAGCAAACATCCTGTCACTCCTCTTGCAGTCCTCTGTTGACTCATTCAGCAACACCTACAAATCCATTCGCTGCGCCAAAACCCAACCACTTATACATTCACCCAGGCAGTCTCCTTGCAGTACTCTAATCGTTCAGTCAGTACCCAAGTACTCATTCAGTGACCCAGGCATTAGCACATAGACAATGCGCCAAAATCCAATCACTTATACATTCACCCAGACACTCTCCTTGCAGTACTGTAATCGTTCACTCAGTATCCAAGTACTCATGCACTGTCTCAGGTATTAACACATGCACTATTACAAACTCCTCTCCAATACGCATGCAGTCCTCTAACCACCTACACACTTGTGTTTCACACCTTTAATTAGTCATTAGAAAAGAAAGTGCTTAAATGTTTTTTATATACAATGTGTTTGTTTAGTAATAGAAAAGTATAATTTATATATTTATTAAAATTAATTTATATAAATTTATTTTTTACAGATATTGATTAGGATCATTAAAATAAACTTATCATGCCTAAAAAAACAGAAAAGAGAAAAGGAAACAAAAAAGTCTATTATTTGAAGAAAAATCAACAACAAGTATTGGATGACCAACAACATGTGGGGAAAAACAATAAGTCTACCGGTAAGAGAACAAAACAATTTATTAAAAAACTTTCAAAGCCAAGAAACAGTGTGCAGAATGTGGAAAATATGAAAAATGGTTCGACCAGAAAAAAGAATATGAATAAAAACAATACAAAAAATGGGAATTTACATTCAAAAGACACAATGTATGGTAAAAGAAGGCAGAGTCAGTATAAAGAAATCAGAAAAAAGATTTTTTATAATAGAGTTGTTCTTAATTTGTTGAAAGATGTGAGGAAATATAAAAAAAAGAGCAGTATTTTATCAAAAGAAGAAGCATATTGAAATTCTAGTTGAAAAGGCTTTTGAATTAAAAAGGAAATTATTCATTTTAGTTTTAAACAGAATTCGAACTCTAGATAAACCAATCCATTTAATGAAGGCTAAAAGTAAGAAGAAAAGAATAATTAACAGAACTAATTTTTGTGAATTTTTTTTGGGTGAATGGAAACACACCAAGTTCAGAGCCTTTCTTTAATGAAGAGAGTTATTTTCAGACCAATAATTTATTGCATACAGTGGATACCAGTGGTCGAGCTTATGAGGTTAGAAATGGTTGTCCAATTGAGAAAGAGAAGATGGTTCCCCGAAATGAAGAAGAAGTGATAGCTGATGAAGTAGTAGGGAGACGACCTAAAGCCCCAGTGTATACTTGGGATTGCAGTAGTATTTGTAGTATACGACAAGAATCTATTGATATTTTACGCAATTTCTTACGAGTCTATAGTAAAAAAAGTATTAAACAAAAGATTAAGATGTTGCAAGGACTAGATCTTTGCAGAGTGAGAAAAAATACTGGTTTGCAAGGACATTCTCTCGCTTGTCTTTCTAGAAAAGTATGTCAAAGTGTTTTTCATCATTTTAGGATGTTAGCAGTACATCATTCTCAAATGCGAAAGTTAGTCAGAAGATTGTATTATGCAAAAAGTCCAGCACTAATGTTAAATGAGTTGAACAGTGCTCTTTTGCGTGGGTCAGTATCAGATGTGAAAAAGGTTTGTGATGAAATTGAGTTTTGTTACTTTGGTCCTGGAGAAGAGAGTGCAGAAACTGACACATTAATACAGGAAAATGTTGAGGAGAATGTGCAACATACTACTACAAAAAATTTGAAGAACAAATTACAAAGTTTAAGGTGATTTCATGTGAAAGGCCAAATTATACTTGTATTTGTTGCCGGCGAACTCACTATAAAAATCAGACTAGGACTGTTGATCTGTATTTAAAAAGTGAAAGAGAAAATAATGATAAGTGGAAGGAATTTGCAACTTATTTGTTCGTAGAGAATTGTTTTGATTTGGGTTCTGATCAGCGTATTTGTAAATATTGTTATAACAAATTAAACGAGAATAAAATGCCTGCTAGAGCTGTTCATAATAATCTAGAGTTGGTAACTATTCCTCCAGAACTGATAGATTTAAATACGTATGAGTCTATTCTGATTCAATGTGTGCACCCATTTCAAGCTATTGTTCGTATGGAGCCTAAAACAGGTAAATTGCCTCCTACAGATTTACAGAGAGGATTAAAAGGAAGAGTTGTATATTTACCTCTAGATTTAAAGAAAAATATTGAAACTATTGGTGGAGAGAATGTAGAAAGTGAGCCACTACTTATTCTAGTTAATGGTGTTCCTACTAAGAGTAAGAAAATCTGGCAAGAATTAGTGGATGTTAGGAAAGTGCAAAAGGCAACATTATATCTGATTCAAAACAATGATTACTACAAAAATGTATATGTGGAAGAAGAAGAAATACTTTTAGGAGATGATACTGAAACGTCAAATGGACAAATTGAAAAAGTGGACATGACCAAAAGTGAAGAAATCTATGAACATTATAGTGTACATCCACTTCATTTGAAAGAAGTGATGGGGAATACTATTGAATTATTCCAAATGAAAAAAGCAAAGGGTACTCCCATGAGTGTATGGGAGAAAAGTTTGGAAGCTCGTTGTTTTCCGCAGCTGTTTCCAACTGGAAAAGGTGGACGATATGATGAACGACCAGTGCAGATTCCTGCATCTGAATATCGAACAACTAGATTATATGCAGAAGATTCAAGATTTCGACAATGTATCCCTTATATATTTCATCTTTTGTTTGAGAGTGACTTGTCAGGACTTTCATATGCAGTGAACCACATATTGAAAACAGGAGTAAATCTTCAAAATGTTTCAGCAAAGGAATTTATGGATAAAGTACATAAGAGAGATGATCATTTAGAATCTCAGCTGATTAATTTGATGGCATGTCAGCGTGGTACTAATGAATATTGGTATCGTCGTCATGGTGAACTTAAATGTATGCTAAGGAACTTAGGAACTCCTACGTGGTTTCTTACCCTAAGCTGTGCTGAATACGCTTGGGATGATTTACTTGAATTTCTTCGAGAGGCAAATTCAAATCTAAAAAATATTGAATACAAGACACCTGGAGAATTGTGCTCTTTGGATCCTGTTAATGTATGCAGGTATTTCAATCATAGGTTTGAAGCTATGATGTCTTTTATCTGCAATAAAAAGAATCCTCCTCTTGGAGAAGTTGTAGATTTTTTTGGGAGAAAGGAGTATCAAGCTAGAGGTGCTCCTCATATACATATGCTGTTATGGATTAAGGATGCACCTAAATTCGGAACTGATTCGGATGACACCGTTTTGTCTTTTATTGAAGAATATGCGACATGTGCTATACCAAAAAGAACAGATGAGAACAGCTTAAGACAACAAGTGTTACGATTCCAAAGTCATCGATGTGGAAAATACTGTCGACGGAAGTACAAGTCTAAGGAAAAGTTTTACACCAAATGTCGTTTTGGATTTCCACGTCCTGTAATATCCAAAGGAAGAGTAAACAGTTTTATGTCAGCTATGAGACATACCATCACTAGAAAATCTCCCAAAAATACATACAATTTGAGAAGAAGTGAAGAATCAAAATATATCAATGATTATAATCCAGTTATTCTCTCAATGTGGAATGCTAATATGGATATTCAGTATGTTGCGGATAATTCCATTGCTGTTGCCCGGTATGTGACATCTTATATAACAAAATCTGAAAAGACAGAGTTAAAAGAAATGTGGGAAGAAATTTCTCATGAGAAGAGTCTTAGTAAGAAGTTATACAGTTTCAGTTTGAAGATGTTATCCCATCGAGAAATTGGAGCATATGAATGCTCAGATCGGTTATCATCTGCAAGTTTATACTCAAAATCTAGAACAATCATTTGGGTGAGTCTAGGTCTTGCTGCAACACGAAATCGAGTACTTAAATCTGTACAAGAAATTGAATATTTAGCAGAAAAAGATCCAGAAAGTACAGATATTGTCAAAACAAACATGTTGGATACATATTATCCAAATAGAAGTCATCATCTAGAGAACATATGTCTCTATGAAGTGCTGCAATACTACAGTTTTAAACGGAATACTACAGAAAACATAAATGATGCAAAATATGCAGTTATTGGTTCTGAAGGATGTTTGGTGAAACAAAGGAAAGGAAATTTGATTAATCACAGAAAACTGAGTTGTGACACTGAACAGAAAAGGGAATTTTACTATTTAGCACTTTTGCAACTCTTCAAACCGTGGCGTACAGAATTGGAATTACTTGGGGATTTTCAGAGCTATGAAGATTCCTTCAATGCTTGTAAAGATACCATAGAATGTCCAGTTTTTGCTAACTATCTGAAAATGTTGAACGATGAAATGGATCAAGAAGCTACTATTGCAGCTGAGATTGCTAGAGACAGTTCTCAAGACAGTCAAAGTTCTGCTCCACTGAGTGAAGATCCACTAGGACAACCAATTGTTCAAAATGAAGCAGCAATCGCAATGAATGAGGTGGAAACAGCAATGCATCAAGCTCAAGAAGATATTATGGACTTAGGAAACTTGGAAAAACAACTAAATCTTGAACAGAAAGAAATATATCAGCAAGTGAGACAACAGATTGACCATGGATTTCTTCATGAAAACAAAGAATGCACATGCACATCATTTCAACCTATCCGAATGTATGTCAGTGGTCAAGCTGGAACAGGAAAAAGTTTCTTAATTAAAGTTTTGACCAGTTATCTACAGAAAACAACTGACTCACATTTGTCTTGTGTTGTAACTGCTCCAACTGGGTTGGCAGCACACAATATTAAAGGAATTACATTGCATCGTTTACTTATGCTACCTGTAGAGCATGAAAACAAATTGGAATATCATAAGCTATCTGGAGAAGCTTGTTATGAAGTTTCAAGAGTGCTAAAGAAAATGAAACTTCTAATTATTGATGAGGTAAGCATGGTCTCAAACTTAATGCTTGCTTTTGTGCATTTAAGAATGCAGCAAATTCTTAAAACAGAATATGATGTCTTATTTGGAGGAAAACATGTCATAGTTTTTGGAGATCTTCTGCAACTTACTCCTGTAAAAGGACAACCAGTATTTAAAACACTTGTGCATGAAGACACCAGAAAGTCTTTGGGAAGTGTTGGCAACGTTAATATTTGGTCATATTTTGAATACAAAGAACTCATTACAAATATGCGACAGGCAAATGATGTTGATTATGGATCTATACTTCAAGATATAAGAATTGGAGTTCTCAGAGAACAAGGCAAACAAGCTTTGCTAAGTCGACTACTTAAGAATTTGTTTCCAAATGAAAATATAGTTCCAGAAAAAATGTATATGAAAATTGCTGAAAGTAAATCTATAATCTGTTTAATGCCAACACTGCGTGAGTGTTCTATATTCAATGAACAACTTTTGAAGCTAGAAAATGAAGAAATCATAAAAATGGAAGCCATTGATAAAATAGAGCATGAAGGAATCACTATTATTTTGACGGAAAAATTGAAAACAAAATTGGATTCTTTAGAAAAATCGATATCTAAAACTACTGGTTTAGAAAAGAATTTATATCTATGTGTAAACTGTCGAGTAATTTTACGGCGTAATTTGGATGTGGAAAAAGGTTTAGTTAATGGAGCAATGGGAAAAGTTGTGAATTTTGTTAATTATCAAAAAAGAGATGGAATAGAATTTTTAAAAATTAAATTTGATCATATTGAAGAAGTAAAACAAATTGGTCGTTGTTCTGTTCGTTTTTTGCTTGTTAAAGATTTGTATGTCCGTAGGAAACAATTTCCACTTTCTCTGGCATATGCAGTCACTATTCATAAATCTCAAGGATTGAGTGTAGACAGTGCTTTGGTGAACATTGGAAGTAGCGTGTTTAAAGAGGGTATGGCATATGTTGCTTTGTCCCGAGTCAGAACTTTATCTGGATTGTTTTTGATTGATTTTGATGAGTCAAAGATTACTGCAGATGCAAACTGTGTAAAAGAGTATAATAGGTTAAGAAGAGCGTATACTCCCAATTTAGGTGAATATCCTGTATTTGAAAAGCGTGTAGTAGGTCGAAAAAGAAGATATGAGAATATCTGTAGTGAAGTTATAGAGAAGGAAAAAAATCAAGATAATGTTCAGATTGCAAGCAAAAAGAAAAAGGATACTATTGAGGAGATTGTTGGGTATCAGTTAGAAAACAGTTCAGGTATCAACTGCTATGCTAATGTAGTGGTCAATGTTGTTTTTTTTCTAGAAAGTTTGCAACAGCAAATCATGGAAAATCGTGAAAAAAGATTTTGTTCCTTGTTGCATTGTATTTATGAAAAATTGAACACTGATAAAAGGAAAATACAAAGTGTTTCTGATATTCGTAATCTTTTGGATATATGTTCTGGTTCTACACAATTTACGCAGGATATTCAACAAGACGCTCAGGAATTTCTAATGTATATGCTTGCAGTATTGGAAAATGAAGGAATAGAAATTGAAAATCTTTTTGGCCTTCGTTATAAATGGGAACATGAATGTGAAAATTGTATGTTTACATGTAGCACTAACATAGATACTGAAAGATTTATATATTTGACATTACCAGACTGTAAAACAGTGTCTTTCAAGAAACTAGTTAAAGCAGCAAATCAAAACATGGAGTGTAGCCAATGCAAATCACAAATGTTATCAACATTATTTATACAAAGATTTGGACAATATATAATTTTAATGATACAACGTTGTAGAGCTGATGGAAGAAAATTGGAAACTTTAATTAAACATTTTGTAGCAAGTCAACTATCTATATCCGGAAGAACTTTTGTAGCAGTATCAATTATTTTCCATGATGGTCCTTCTACAACATCTGGACATTACACTGTCTATTTAAAATGCAATAGAGGATGGACATATTGTAATGATGCTCAATTGGATTTTAAACAACGTTTGCCTAGTGAATTACCAAATTCCTACCTAATATTTTTAAAACCAAAGTTTTAGGAACATAATTCAACCTCTGAGGAATTTATTAATATGTATTAATACGATTACTATTGGACAATTTCAATATAAAGGATTTCAAAAATACTATTTGGCCTAGAGGAAAAGTATATATTTGAATTATGGACTTTTTCTTGCACATTCTCTCAGCATATATTTTTAAAGAACAACATTTACTGTGTATAGAATTTCAAGTAAGAAAATTTTCTTAGAAGAGAGCATTTTATATATCTGTCATTTGTATTATATGGTATGTTATTGAGCAGGAAGTTTTTATGTAATGTTCAGAAATAGTTGAGTATATTAAAAATATTTTACAAGTACTTTTGTTTTTTTTTAAACAATCTTATTGATTGTTTTTTTTTTTGCCCGCTGTTATGTGATGAGTAACATTGAAATCACTATTTGTAGTGAAATTCAATGTATTCTGAGAACAGCAAAAAAGGCAAAGAAAATAATTTATAAAATGTCAAAATCATGTTGTGTTATAAAAAATATAATATTATATATTATAACTATTTTTTCTTCTCTTTTACAGATCCTAATTCTACAATATTTAATTTTTCAGAAATTTTAGTTATAAAAAACAAGTGGAAAAAATGTTTAGTGTTTTTTATAACTATTACTGTGAAGGTAAAATTAACTAAGTATTAAAATGAACAATGGGTTGTGTTTGCACACTGGTGAAGAAAGGGGGATGGACGGTGTAGATATCTCTGGAAAGATGCTCTATGGGTGTTTTAATTTACAGGATAAAGTTACCTTGAATCCTGAGTGTCCCTGGGAGCCAACTAACCCACCAGATATGTGCAGAAAGTGCCAGAGAGTTGTATTGCAGAGAGGTGTAAAATGTCACATGGCTTCGGACCACCTCTGTGCAATGCAGCTGTATGGTGTGCAAAAGAGAGACATGTTAAGCTAGTAGGACCCAGGGACTTTCAAGATTAAAAAGAGACTAAATTCATCAACTTAAAACACGTCACAGAGAGTGATTGCACATGTCACATAAGGCCCCATCCCTTCCCTTCCCCACTCTATAAACATGTGCTATCACTTTCCCAAAACCAAACTACTTATAAATTTATCTTGCAATCTCTTTACAGTACTGAAATTACTCTAGCTGTTAGTTCATATACTTAAGGATTGGCCTAGTCACTAACCCTAGTAGAAATCAATTTCTTTATATATTATGTATGCAGACCTGCAAGAAGCTACAAAGTATTAATACACTCTTCAAAATACCCAGTTTATATCTATATAATTTTGGAATCTCTCTGTCATAGGATCCCATGTGACCTGAAAGAAAAAAATATTTTATTGGTTCATAATATTTTCCCACTGTAACAATTAAAGAACCACAACTATTTCAATCATTCTTTTTTGAGCATCTTCGGAGAGATCTGTGTGCTTACCTTCTGTCACTCTCATAAAAATTTTCTATCAATGAAGCAGCAATATGTTTTTATTGTAATAGTCTGACAATACATAAGCATTTATGGGGTAGATTTACAAGCATCCTGTAGCAACAATATGTCACTTTTTGTAACATAGTGATGGCGCCAGACACTCCTTCATATTTACAAGAAGAGGAAAAGGCACCCAGTGTAGGTTTTCTTCTCCTTGTAAATACGACCTCTTCATACACACCACTTTGCATTAAAAGGGCATTCGATACATGTTGCTGTGGGTGTTTCCACAAAACACTCATAGAACAATACACATCTCCAGAATAATCAGAAAAAATAAATCTGGAGATGTCTGTGAACGCTGCAGCATCCTCCAGTTGGTGTAGCAAGGCACAACAAGCAGAATTGTTTTCATTTGTCATCATTTTTTCGCTTTCAATGTATGCAGTATTTCACAGCATACATTGAAAGAGGAAAATGCCTTTACTTATTGTTTTTGTGTAGGAAGGTGTCCGTTCCTGCAGTAAAACAATATCTTCACGACACAGACATACTTGCACCATGCTGTAAGTATGCCAGTGTCACTGTATGTCTGCAATTTGTGCAGCGGTGCAGAGGGAATCATACAGTTGCAACATATTTATGTACTTACGTTGCATCCCTGTGCTTCGGAAGTACCACAGCACACTGCAGCTAAAGAGCTTACATTGTCACACTGCAGCACTTCCTTATAGTTTTGCACTTATACATTCACCATACACTACTAATGCATTCTTTCAGTCAATTAAGCTATACATATACATTCAACCAAAGTTTCACACATTAACATACAAATATAGTTCTTTCTTTAACCAGAGAAGTTAGTTCTGAAAAGAACTTTTTTTTTCTTTTTTTCTTTTATATTTTTTTTGTATTTTTTGAACTATTTTGTTATTTTTTTGGTGTTTTTTCAAAAATAATAACGAAACAAAAAGGAAAAAAACAGGAATCCTCAGGAATTAACTGGCATTCCCGGAAAACACAAAAAAAAAAACAGAAGTCTAGCAACGATGATTTCGTTGTGCAGCACAAACTGCTTCCACTGACTGTTCTCCAAAAGAGATTACTTGGTTGCACTTCACACAGTGCTGCTACAAAAAAGCAAATTCAGGACGTATGTCCAGTGGTGATTTACTTGTTGAAGTTCCGGATGTGGAAGGAACTGCAGGTGGAGGGTTTCTTGCAGCTCTCAGACACTCCTCCCGAGCCAGGTTTAGTGGATGGATAGTGTTCAGGTGCTTGTACATAGAGGCAGTACCACAAGAATATTTTTTTCTGCACTACCTCTGGAGAGCACTCTCTCGCAGATCCGGCAGGTGACTTTCGTGGCATTCACCTTTTTCTGCCCCTCAGGAAAAGTAAAAACTTCCACACCACTGACACAGGCCTTTGAGGACGTGGATTCTCCTGGACAAATTCTTCCTCTGAAGAATGTTCAGAAACATCCTCTGGTTGTTGTCCTGAAGCCATCTTCTTTTATTATTTCTGAAACACCAACAGTTCTTCTAAGTAGAGATGTGTCTCCAAAGAAGCTCAAACAAGAATGATTGAAATGGGTGGGGTCCTTCAATAGTTACAATGGGAAATGTTATGAACCAATCAAATATTTTTATTTCAAGTCACATGGGATCCGCGTACCGTGCGCACACGCAGCACGCACCCGACGCGACTTCGCGAAATTGCATTTAAAAGTAATATAAGTTTATTACAAGTAAAAATATATTATTTTTATGTATACCTTAGATAATGTCTGGCCCTAATATGTGTATTAAAGACATATATATGTAATTTTAGAACATAAAAAGATTCGCGGGAGTCGCATACACAGCGCGTACAGCACGCATATGACGTCACGCGGGGCCCGTCTCCACGCAAGCGTCGCGTACTATAATGTGCATGTGTCACGAATGCGTATGCGTAAGAAGCGCGAACCGGTCGCATACTAATTGCGCACAACACGTAAAATACGTATATCACGTAACTCTAAAACACGCACCCGTCGCACACCCTACGCGGATCCTTCGCGACTTTCCTAAAATGGCGGCTACAATCCGCGCACTGATCTTGTAAGGTACGCTGCGGGTGCACGACTCCAAAAAACCATTAAAAAGAAAAATTTTACATTTATTAACAAAATATAAAACAAAACAAAAATATTTCTGTTGCAATATTTTTGAAAACATTTTTTTTTCAATTTATATTAAAAATATATAATTAATGTTAAAAAAATAAATATGTAAAAATAAACAGATAAACATCTGTAGAAATTTAGTATCAAAAAAATACATGTAACTAATATTATATTTAAATATCATTTAAAAACCTTTGAAATTCACTGAAAAAACCATAGGTTTCAGGCACGTTATAGTTAGAAATTAACATTTAAAAACCTTTGAAATTCACTGAAAAAACCATAGGTTTCAGACACGTTATAGTTAGAAATTAGCATTTAAAAAACCTTTGAAATTCACTGAAAAAACCATAGGTTTCAGGCACGTTATAGTTAGGAATTAGCATTTAAAAAACCTTTGAAATTCACTGAAAAAACCATAGGTTTCAGGCACGTTATAGTTAGAAATTAGCATTTAAAAAACCTTTGAAATTCACTGAAAAAACCATAGGTTTTAGGGACAGTTATAGTTAGTTGGACATTTCACTCGTACAAAACCATAGAAATTCCCCCGTTATAGTTAGTTCAGCTAACTATAACTCGCGCCCCGCAATGCACTGCTGATGACGTCACATATTACATCACTCATGACATGGTCAGTGACATCACTGATGACATCACTGATGACATCTCAAATGACATCACTGATGACATCATCCATGTGATAATTTCATGCATCTTCTCACACCCTAATATAACTTATGATACACCCACTGTAAATTACAGACTGCTATTCTCAAAACCATACACACTCCAACACCAATAACTACATACCCACTCACTGATTCTTAGGTCTACACACACACATCCACTCACTCACCCGTACAGTCACTCATACTTATGGTCACTCAGTACAGGACTATCATATGCACTCATACTCCTATATAGACACTCACACACCGCCACTCATCCATAGAGGTACTCACACACCTAGTCAGTCATGCAAATAATTAATCACACTGCCATTTACTCACCTATACAGTTATACACACAACAGCTCACTTACTCATACAAATACTAGCATATTCTTACTCTCTTATACAATCACTGATACAAGCACACACTCATCCATACAGTCACTCTCACAATCACAGACTCTCGCTTATAGCCATTTATATACTCCAACACACATATATACTGCGTTTCACATATGTAGTTACTCACACATGTACCACTGGGACATACATTCACTCACTAACACACTCTTACACACACTTACCCACCCATACAGTCTATCACAGATGCACTCTTGAAACCATCCACCCAGTGAATCACCCACTCACACATCTATGCACAGAGTCACACACACCCCTCCCACACAAACACTCAGGCACCCATACAGATACTCAGACAACCATTCAATAACTCATATACACACTCATGTAGATATTCACAAACACATGCAGCCACTTACACAGCAACAGACAGACGGATACAGACATTCACCCAGTTTAGTCACTAACCCATGCATTCAGTAAGATTCGTTATATCACTCACTTATAGAGTCAGTCACGCACCTACTAAATCCTTCATCCACACACTTATACACCCACTCATTCTTCAATACACCTTTCCCTATATATTAAAAATATTTAAACTTTACAGAAACACACAGTCACTGGATGATGTCATCAGTGATGTCATTTGAGATGTCATCAGTGATGTCACTGACCATGTCATGAGTGATGTAATATGTGACGTCATCAGCAGTGCATTGCGGGGGCGCGAGTTATAGTTAGCTGAACTAACTATAACGGGGGAATTTCTATGGTTTTGTACGAGTGAAATGTCCAACTAACTATAACTGTCCCTAAAACCTATGGTTTTTTCAGTGAATTTCAAAGGTTTTTTAAATGCTAATTTCTAACTATAACGTGCCTGAAACCTATGGTTTTTTCAGTGAATTTCAAAGGTTTTTTAAATGCTAATTCCTAACTATAACGTGCCTGAAACCTATGGTTTTTTCAGTGAATTTCAAAGGTTTTTTAAATGCTAATTTCTAACTATAACGTGTCTGAAACCTATGGTTTTTTCAGTGAATATATATATATACATACATAAATATATACATATATACATACAAGGCCGAGAAAAAAGCGGTGCCCCAAAATGCTAAATCCCCATGCATTTTCCATACACTTCATTAAGAAGCGCTGTCACAAGAACTGCTGAACATAATTACATCAAATTTAGCAGAAAGCTAGATCTTGGTCCGCGGATTGTGGTCTTTCTGAGTTGGTGTAAATCCATTCAATAGTTTTTGAAAAATCAAGGTTTCAAAAATATTGGTGTATCTGGACGGTTGGGTCCGCGAGAAGCTCTTGAGAGTCTCGCAGGAGCGCCAACTTAAAAATAGTGCTTTCTGATTGGCTCAGTGAGCTTTTTTCCCTTGGGCCATCACGCTCCTGTTGGCGAAAAAAAATACGATTTCCCATGTTAATTCCCATAGGACCTTTGAACACGACCACAGACCGAACCGTTGGACGGAATTACACCAAATTTGGCAGGAAGGTAAATTTTGGTTCTTAGGCCACGCTTTCAGGTATCTGGTGTAAATCCGTTTAGTAGTTCTTGAGAAATTTAAGGAAATCAAATAATGACGTCTGGGCGGAGCCTAAGCACAGATCTCATGGTGAGAACGGACTGGCTGCCAACACTCCAATCAGGAAGTGTTGGCAGCCATCTTGGGACTCCCGTTCAGCCAAGTTCCACAAAAACATTTAAATAAAAGAAAAGGGGCCAGTGTAGGAATACGCTGATCCCCTAGGTGTGGCGGGAGGGTCCCCCTCTTAACCCCACAGGGCAAAAATCACTTTTTTTTTTTATTCTGCTGCGAAAACATGGCAAACTGTAAATCTGCTGCAAAAAGTTTTAAAAACCAAGCGCGGGCTCCCACGCTTGTTTTGATTACATCACCCCAAAGATGAAGAGAATTTGGTCTGTCAGTGTGTACAAGAGCTTTACTATGCAACCCTAATGCTTATATATAGCTTCAACTGGCAAACTATAACTGATTTATCCACCAATATTAACTACATAATGTATCTAAGAGAATAAAACAAGAGTATATATGTACCCCATCCATACAGTGTGTATGTATGAATCCCAACAATAAATTTAGGGGATTGTTGGTGCCAATACAATGCATGCATGCATGCAGCCCTCCTATGCAGTAACTGTATGTGCTACTTCCGACAGTGTCACATTTAGAGTAAGGTAGTGGCAACACTTATAAATTCTCCTGCACATGAGAAATGGATGAGGGAACCTTGGGGGTTCACTCCAGTGTAAGATTTATGTTTGCTAGACTTAAAGTCATTCTGAGATGTTAGCTGCAAATTTGGGAGTAGGTTGGCATTTTGGGGCCTGCTGAGAGGACAGAACAATTGGAGTTTCTAGCTGAGGCTTGGCATCCATCCACCATGGTCAACATGATGGACATTTGTCGGACCTGCATAACTGGTAGAGATGTCCCCACCATTGCGTAACTTTATGCACCCCTACTAACAGAGTAACGGTCAACAACTTCGCCTACACAGTGTATTTTTGTGTCCCAGGAAGACAGTAAAAACGAAACACAGCAATGAGTTCCCATTTGGAGGACTACAGCTGAGTAAATCTGAACATCAGATGATCTTCTGAAAGATGGTCTGCAGAGGATAGAATGTCACAGCGAAAACTTCTCTTTCAAATCGCCACCTCTCGCAAAGTATGAGACCATCAGTGCCTTGTTTGCCAAGAATGTAGGTGGCTGCACTGTCGCTGATCACTGTATGCATGCCCTCTTACAAGAGAGTGAGGCAAACTGATGTATGATCCGACAGGTCAATATGTGCAATTCAATTATCTTAATATCTTATTTAGTTCAATAGTAAGAGTGGCTGTCTATGTGTGCCCTCTTCTCTAAGATTAGTGTCCTTGACTCCATCATCCAAATTCAGGCACAGGGCACCTCTTTGCAAGACTATGGCCGTCTCCTGATACCGTCCTCAAATGCCCCAGACAAGAGCAGTGATGCTCAATGCCAGCCAGAAGCTAAAGATCCCGCTTAAATGGTTTCAAAAGTGACTTTCAAAGATAATGGCTTAAAAGGTGGGTCTCCTTCTACAAGGCGAAACATTTGACATAAGCCAAAGCTGTATAATGTTCTAGACAGTCATAACTATTTAACAAGGGAGAAAAAAGACAGTTTAGGTAACTTTCTAGAATAGTTCACAGATGCCAAATGCCCTATTTGGTTATGACGGTCCAGGGCCTATCAGCCTACATACAACTAGGCAGAGTTGTTTTGTATCATTTATTAAACCACCCCCCTCCACGGCTACTCCCCGTTTTTGAATTGTTTGTTTTTGTTTAATGGTGGATTGCAATCTCCTTTCCCTCACATCAGTTTTTAATTGTAATCTTCGTTTAACCCTTTCTACAAGTGTTTTTTTGCACAAGAATGCTAATTTGCATTGTCACCACCAAAAGGGACGGCAAATACATAGAAAGTAAGAATACTGCTACTTTAATTAGACAGTGTTTTACTTCTGATGTACATCAGGGAATAATATTCTACCTCTAGGCCATGTACTGTCTAAACTGTATTCATTTCTCTTGTGGGTAGTCATCACCCTTGAGGGTAGCGATTTCTGGTCTGCTCTGGAACCCAACGTGGTCCAGAACGGTGAACAGTAAACGCCGAACTTACAGGATTTGGCATGATTCCCAGCCCGAGCTAGTGAAAGCATTCTTTAAAGCGCACAGAACTGCCAAGAACCAGGTTTTTCAAATCAAAAACACAAGCCGCAACAATTTAATAAATTACAGCTGAGCCATAAGTTTTATCTTTTATCACACACACTCAGTTTGGAGGTCTGGTAATGTAAAATCGTGTTCTTCTCTCGGTATCAGACAACTTCATTAGAGGAACATGTGCATCACAGTGACTGGTCCAGGTGTGGCAGACCGTTCTCACTGCAGGGAGCCGCTATAACCAGCACAGAGCTTATTTCTATAGCATAACATTTCTATGGAGGCCGAAGACTCTATAGAAAAGGACAGCAAATGTTGGCTATTCAAAGGGAAGGGTGACCATAAGCGGCAACACACTGCACAGTAATTGGACTACTGGGAGTATTTTTAATTGTTAAAAATACCAAGCAGCTACAGGTAGCCTCAGAGCAATTGTAGGTGGAAGGCAAGGGGATTGCAGTAGGGGTAAGACTAGGTGCAGTCATAGGAAGTAGTGGTAGGTTCTAATACCAAGTGACAGTAGTACGTCAAGCGGCCACTGAGATGGGGGAAATCTTACAAAAGTCAAAAGATGATATGCTCCGGCTTTGGATGACACCATGGTATGCCTGAACTTAGACTATTCTCAGCACCCACGTCTGCTGAGAAGCCTGGGTGGGTCTAGTACAGAAGTGGGTATCTATTCACAGGTGGAACTGAAGAGGAAGATCTTCAGGCCTCTCCAGAACTTCAAGAAATCTTTTTCAAGTTTGAGGTTATAGAAGTAAAAATGTGAGTAAGGCACAGGGTCCGATGACTTCGATGATTGTTTTTGAGTTTGGGTCAGCGTGGTCTTCCAGACTGAAGTTCATGTCTCTGAGTAGGATGTAATTGCTAGCATCGAGGACGAGTGGTGCAAAGAAGTCCATGATGGTGTCGGTGGAGTTGGTGGATGGTCCCGGTGGTCTGTAGATGAGAGTGCCACTTAGGGTGAAGTTGGATGTGATGTGCAGCTTTAACGACTGGTGTTTCACGTTGGAAGATGACATGTCCCTGGCGGTGGTGCAGCTGATGGTGTTCTTGTGGTTTACGGTGGATTCTGCCTCGTGGTTTGGGAAGTCTATTTTGCCTGGTGTTCTTGTAGATGAGGGAAGGCTGTTGCAATGTCCGCTGCCAATACAGGATTCAGCCAGGTTTCCTTGAGGATAAGTAGCTCCGGGGCATTGTCGTGCAGCAGGTCACATATCTCTATGCCCTGATTGGTGTGAGATGTGGTTTGAGGAGTATGCATGCTAGTGCAGAGTGTTGCAAGGGTTTGCAGAACTTTGTAAGTGCGATAGAGTGAGGTGTTGGGTGCTGTTGGTGTGGGTGAGGTGAGTGTTGAGTGCGGGTTAAGTGCACGAAAACTTGCAGAAAGTCAGGAGATTACTCCCTCTGTGTTGTGTGGTGCAGCAAGACAGCAGTGCGTGGAGCGGCGGCCTGGGTTGAGGTAATGGAGGGTTACAGCAGAGTAGCGGCAAGAAGGGGGAGAACCAGGGTGCCTGGCGCTGGTCGCGATCCAGTCACGGATGTGTGCAGATTGCATTGACTTTGGCGCGCCTTCGCTGCGACAGCCATAAGTAGGTCCTGGGAGGTGGGAGGAGTGATATGCCACTTCCTGTACAGATAGATCATGGAAATTCCAGTGATGCCACTTCCCGTGTAGATGGATGTTGGAAATTAGTCCGCTTTCTTGGCTCCGTTGTTTAAAGACAGTTTTGGCGGGACACCAGTGATATCACTTCCTGTGCAGATGGATGATGGGAAATCCAGTGATTTCAATTCCTATTTGTGACGATCGCCAGAACATGGTTATCAGGTTTCTCTACATAGCAGAAGGTCATCTTTTTGTTTATGGCTTTAGCCTGGTAGTCCAGCTTGACAGCATCCTCCTTATGAATCAATGCCCTTTGACTTCAGAAACACCTACACGATGTATATACTCTACTACCTGGGTTTTCTAGTTAATGTGAGTAGTAGGCCTGCATCCACTGTCAGGTAACAGATTTCATCAGCTTTGTTGTACACACCATCCTGTACAAACTCAAACTTCCAAATGAAAAATGTCCATATCTAGAGAAGGAACTATAAAGAACATTAGCTCTGAGGTCTCTTCCCAGGAACGCGAGTGACAGATCTCCTTTTCTTTGCCCAGTGAATCTATTTTTCCAGACTCCTTTATTATCGAACATTCCAATGCTAGAAAAATCACTACTTCAAACAGGGCTTCAATTACTCCTACACGTTTCCTCGGACGAAGACTCCTTCAAAGTGCTTCAATGGTGATTGAAAAACGAGGAATCGTGCACAGCCATTTTTTGCTCTCATCCCAACTTTATTTTGGAATCAGATGCCAGCTGACTGGGCTGGAACATCAACCACCAGGGACATGCAATAGGAGGTCTCTGGTCCCCCAAGAAAGTCTCTCTCCACATCAACTATCTGGAGCTTGTACCTGGAACGTTCACCATTATAAGTCTAGCTGGAAATCATTTTTATTGTACCATTCGCTCTTGATGAACAACATCTCGACCGTCCGTTAGATCAACATGTTTGGCAGGACCAGATCTACAAACTGGACTGTGCCATTTCCTAGTGATCTAACTTTCCAGCAGAAGTTTACCCTGGTTCTCCTGGGGCTCTCCACCTCCGTTGCCAACTGGTATTCAAGGAATCCTTATGACTCCAGTGACTGAATGCTAGACCCCTACATCATGCACAACCTCCTTCAACTCTGGGGCCCCATATAGGTGGATCTCCTTGGCCTAAACCTTTCCTCCATTCTCCATAATCCTCAGACCATGGTATAGTTTTGACTTTGTCTAGACCGCCTAGTCCTTGTCACTGCCTTCAGGCTCTCTCAAGAATGGTTTACAACTCTTCTGGAATGCATCAAGGATTTTCCTCAGGCTTTACCTGGTCGCCCCACTATTTTTGGGGACCCAAAAAGAAACCCTCACCATCCAGGCCTTCATAGCACCTACTGCTTGTGGCCTGGTTGGTTTCAGGATTGGAATAGATTCTGAAGCTTTCAAACAGTTTAAAGCTCATCTTCAACTTCTGGGGACTTGAGACCAGATGGGTCATTAAGTGTGCCTCATCAGGTTGGGTGGACTGGTGCCTGACTCCCTTGTGAATCCCTTTGCTTAATCGTCCACCCAAGTAGACAATTTCTTGGCTTTGCTACATGCCTTCCCTGTAGATATATTACTGTTTACTGGCCAGTCATATCATCTATTCACCCATCCATCAGTAGCCCTCATATTGGGAGGGACACCTAATTTGTAAACTGAGACATTCCCCACACTTACCCCCCTCATCCAAAGTATTCTTCCACTTGGAACGTCAACTTGATCCTATCCTCTTTACCCCTTTAAACTCAGACCTCCCTGAAGGAACTCTCAGCCAAGATGCATAATCTCCTTTGTCAGTTTTCCATCAAGAGAGTCTCTGACATTCAAGCCTTGTCCATTAACGACAAGTCCTTCCCCCCTTAGTGGGCATTATTCTGCGTCTCTGAAAGGGCAAGATCAACTGTGCCTCCTTCTGTTAACCATATTTTCCAGCCTGGCTCAATGTGGTGCTAGCTGCCTTAAAGAATATGAGAAACGTGTTCTCATTGCATTCTGCCTCGACTACTCAATTCCTGATTGACCTCAGGAAGCCTCACCATGCTATTTCCACCCTTAGCCATGTTCGCTGGCTCCACTGAAAAATCGCACAAACCAGGGCGGACGTCCATAGGTTCAGGGAACACTCCTCTCATAGTACAAGGGCATCTATAGTCAAGCTCCAATCTAGACAATCTATCTCCTCAAAATGCTTCTACTTTCAGGGATTTCTGCTTAAGTCCACTGGGCATATTGCTTCTTTTGTTTTACAGACTTTGAACATGGCATTTAATAACATATTTGGTCTTGCCAAAAAAATATACATTTCCCTATATAGCACCAAGGATTAGGTCTTGGAGGGGAAAATTATATCACAGCAATCCCACCCCTGGAATTTTCTTTGATGCTTCCAGATGTTCATGTCTCTCCTACCTTGATTACAACCTTGCAAGTGGTACTGCCTTCTATCACACTATGCTATGTCTTGCCTTGTTTTTTTTGTTTGTTTATGCCGTTGTGTGCCTCTGTTAAGATGCTACTTAATGATCCCTATGTCCCCCACTTTCCCGGGGTACCTTTCTGCCTTTCCTCATTGTCTTCTTTTTTTTCCCTCCAGCCTGATTTCAGAACCTGGAATCCTCCAGCAAGCATTGTGACTAACTTAATTCTACCTCTAGCTCAGGAAAGTGCTGCTGCCTGCTTTCTTCTTTCCCGAGAGCATCTTGAATTTATACATGTAGTCCTGTTGACCCTACTGAATTCGCTGGACTTGTTTTGCTATTTGTTTCCTTCAGCATCATCCTACAGCGCTCAAGCTCCACTGAGTTCATTGCTTCATTGATGATCTTGTTATAGTTTCCCACTAAACATTAGTCATAGAGTGTTTCAAAGAGGGTTTAAGTTTCCTGTCTGGCAAGTCTACCTGTTACCCCACAACGCTATGCATTCTAGGATGGCACTCCTGCTAAGTAGAAATATTAAAGTGATTTCCCATATAATTTTTGCCTCCTAGTCTTCAATAAAAAATTTGCAAGAACTAGGGACATCTCAATTCCCTTTCGTTTATGGGTCTCATGCTTCCTTCTCATTATTAAGCCAGTGTTTTAGAGGTAAGTCAACTCTGTCCTGTACTACCCCATCACATATACAAAGTATGGTGGAAGTATTAACTGGAGAGTCATCAGAAGACCAGAAATAATCACCTGACTTATCCAGTTTTTCCTTACTCTCTCTATCCATAAGCACAGAGATCAAAGTAGTAGGGTTGGTCAAATTGGGAAATGCAGCCGGTATTGTTTGTATGGAAGGAAATGATACTGTATGGCACGGTATGAGGATCAAATGTCTCTAGGGGCTGACCATCAGAAATCGTTGCCAGAGAAGCTAAAATGAATGGAATCTAAGTTTATTTTTATATTTGAGGAAGTCTATTTTCAGATTTATATAATCTGGTAGGGTGGTTACACCAATGGATCAACAGGTGGCTTAATCGAAGGCATTCTATGGAAGAATGTTTACAGGTTGTTTGAAAGAGACTGTTTTTATTGGCTGACCATAGGGACCTGCTCCCTTAGCTGGCAAAGTACAGTCTATGAGGATGGCAGGATCTGTACTGAGCTGGTTCCCTGTACTACTTCTCTGACCTATTAAGAAAAGGCTATCTTTTCTGGTTACGAGACTCCTAACATAAGAGCACCGAATGTAGCTGAAAGAGGGGGTGATTCAAGAGGAGCAAAAGTAAAACACTCAGAGTGGCTGAGTGCAGGAGAACGCAGAATTCTCAATTCCTTAACTATCCTTTGGTTAAGAAAATGAAGAGAGCAACAAACACTTATCACACTAAACTGGCTAACAGCAATCCCTGGGTGCTGTGGACTCAATCTTATCTGCTCTATAGGAGGTAGAATATAACTGAACAGATAAATTATAATTTCCCTGCAAATATGAAATATAAGCACAAGCAAAGCAAAATGCATCTCAAACGTTAAGAGAGTTCTCAAATCATTCCAAATTACAGTCACACTGAAATCAGTTCCTGCCTCAGACTCTAACAGTAACATTCTCACTTTTTGTTAGGATAATGTTGGCGAATGCCTTGGCACTCATGGTTTAAACACACATGTAATCAGACGAAAACCAAGGAACAGCATCAAGGACTCAAACACCAATGCTCCAATGGTGACTCACAAGACTTGGATTGACTCCATGAGACCTCAATACTAAAAGAGTCATCACAGTAACTGGGATGTATATCGGAACCACAAATGTCTTTACAATGCGGTCTTAACCACGAACGCATCTTTACTATGCAAAATTTTACAATGCATATGCCTTCACCACGCATGCCTCTACAACTAAAATGTAAGTATTTCGCAGGTAAGAATAAAGCATATATATATATTCCGCTCCTCACCAAAAGGAAAGGGACCAGCACTCAGGTCAGGTAAATCTACAGTCAGGATTTATTGCGATAAAGTTTCTTAGAACAAACGCGTTTTTTCTAAGAAACTTTATCGCAATAAATCCTGAGTGTGGATTTACCTGACGTGAGTGCTGGTCCCTTTCCTTTTGAGTGAGGAGCGGAGCTGCCGCCGCTGGACTACTAGCACCCGTCCACGAGTGCGGAAACCATTGGCAGGAATACGGAGGAGCGCATATATATATACACATATATATATACATATATATATATATATATATATATATGTGCATGTATGTGTTTATATATGTCTATATATAGAAATATCGACCCCTAAACTCTTACCTACCCTAAATCCTAAAAACTCTAGCCACCCAAATGCCCCTGCCCATCCTACACCCTAAAATTCCCTTGCCACCCAACTACCTTTACCCACCCTAAAAATACCCTTAACACCCAAATACCCTAACCCACCTAACACCCTAAAAACACAGTTGCCGCCCAAATACACTTACCCACCCTAAATCCTAAAAATACCCTGGCCACCCAATACCCTCACTCACCCCTTCACCCTAAAAACGCCCCTGCCCTTTACCTGTGAAATACTTACATTTTCATCGTAAAGGCATGCCTGGTAAAGGCGTATGTGTTGTAAAAATGTGCGTGTTAAAGACATGATTGATAAAACTACATGCGTTGTAATGGATGCGTGGGAATAGTATTGCGTGGTTCCGGTAGCGTTTGCTGTTTCCCCGGTAACAGCTCCAGGGGACAGTGATGAATTGCGTCAAATCGGATGTCACAGAAGTAGTTCTAGGTACAAAGGGCTTTACAACAACTTCTTGCACTTAGATTGAGCAGAGGTTTTACTAAACAGGACTTCCTCATCTCTTACTTCCTCTGGGGGAAACAGTGATGGAAAGCTGGCTTCACTCGTGGTGCTTTCTCGTGGGCTCAAAAGCTTCTAGGTTCACACTTCGCACTCAGACTAGAGATGCACACTCATTTATCAGGCAGCAGTAAACCCTCACGTTCATGCCATGTCAAGGCAGTCGTGGCTCCTCAGCTAAGGCGGAGGAGCGTCGTCCCACTGCTTCACAGCAGTGAAGTATAGCAAACATAAAATGATAATAACTCAAGTTATCATTTTATGTTTCCTTCTGCTGCGGCAGCTTTCGGGATGGGGCTGCTCCGACTACAGAGGAACAGGGAAGGAGTGGTTTGCCCACTCCTAAGTGCAGATAAATGTTTGGCCGGCCCTTTCGGGTCGGCCAAACATTCATGCGCACTTCGCATCTTCTCCATGCAGGCTGCATTACAGACTGTGTGGAGAACATGCCGAGGCCTCCGTTCCCTGGCTGAGCGCCGATCCACTGCGCTCAGACCAACCACAACGCTGCATTGCAGCATTGTGTTTGACTATTGGGAGGCTGGGAGGGTGCTCCTTCTGCTTGCTGCATCCTGCTGTGCCCGGAGACAGGAAGAAGAGGACGGAGGAGAGGCAGCAGCCAGCCGTCACAGGTGGGTTTTAAAAAAAATAAAATTTCGTCCCACTCTCTGCCCCCGTTTCACCACCCGGGTCTGGTAGCAGTCGCTACTGTGTCAAGGACTCTTAGAAAATGTAGTAGTTAAGTACAAAGGTAAGTGAAAAGAAAGGTAGACAGCAACGCAGGGAAATGGGGCTGAACAATGCCTAGTGCAAAAATCATAAGAGTGAAAACAAAACTGCAAACATAAGTGGGTATGGTACTAAGAAACAGTCTAGGGTCCAGAGGTGATCCTGTAACACTGAAAACTTACACCAGGGATGCAAATTCAAATTTAATAGTTTTGCTAACGCTGCAAAGCTTGAGCAGAATGGGTGCTTATTGTTAAAACCTCAAAACGCCTACAGAAAATGTCTGTGTTACTCTTACTATTTTTCTGAAATTCTGTGTGCTTTTTCAGAACTTTTCGACCACTCGTGTTGATGGTCAATGTCGCATTTTTATATTTCTCCATGATTCCAAGAGTAATATTTTTTGAAGGTAGAAATAAATATCGGTTTATATTTCACTATCCAGAGTATTCTCTATTAACACATTACTGCGGCGCCATGTGACACAGTGGATATCTTCTGACTCTACCTGATAAAAATATGTAAAAGAAATATAATTATATAAAAAGATGACTACTGGCAATCAACTTTTGTTCTTTCACTGTAACTGCCCAGATTCCACAAGGTATATCTGGCTGCCGAACATATTACATTACAATCTGAAAACAATCCTGCATATTGTATATCAACAATCTCCTCAGTTTAAGATACCCCGGTTCAACATTACCCTAGGTTAATTACGAGCAGAGCATTCACAATCAACATACTCAGAAAGCTGAGTAAACAAATTCAACTTTGTTTTGAGGTCTGAAATCCTCTAACGATGTTACCCACTGGATTTCAAGATGACACTTCTTGAACTACACCAGCAATTACTATCTCCGCATAACAGACAATACTTAAGATGTGACATCGCTTTGGTCGACTATCATACTATAATCGATAAATGTTTCCGTAGCTCTGCTACATGAACACCAAACTACAGTGGATCTACAAGATTTAAATTAATCATCACTTCTACACTCCTGCCACATTTAAGACTAGAGACAAACTCAACATCCCAAACACATGAAATATCTACTCAATGACCCAAATAAAATCACTCCAAGTACTTTTAACCTATTGTATGATAGGGAGCTGGAGGTCATAACAAATATGGATGATCTTGCACTCCAATTTACCCTAGATTTACTCTCAAATATTAAGGCACAGCTAGAAGAAAGGTGCACACCCTCTACTTACTCCAAACTAGACCACCCACAATGTATCCTCAATGAGTAGAAAGCAATATGGCTCTTGCACAACCATCAGTCTATATATAGTATTCAATTGCAATTGCAATATCTCTTTATCCGATCACATAGCAATGGATCAGAAGATATCATAAGATACAATATACAATTTCCATAATTAAAAAGGCTAAATAAGAGTAATTAAAAGGAATAAAATAAAGTGCATCAGATATCAATTTAAAAATGGCAACATCCTAAAAACAGTAAATTCATCAAATGCCAATTGTATAAGTACTAACAAGATATTACAGTTAATAAAAATAACAAATTCAGTCAGATCATGTCCAGTAAAAGACATTATTAAAATAACATTGACTTTCGCAACCGTAGTGCATTCTTTAAAAAAAGAACCAACTGCTTTACATACCAAAGTGACACTGAGTTGCTGGAGACAAAATCAGCGCAGCTCTACATCTCCCTATCTTTACATAGTATTCATAATAAGCCATGCTTCGCTTCCGAAACCACCTCATCCTCATGTTTCATAGACGTACAAGTCCCAAACCTTTACTCATTATCTCCATCCTCAAACAAATCAATGCTTGGTAACCCTTACCAATATAATCCCCGCCCCTGCCACAAACAAAACGCAACACACAAGTGCACAGATGCTCACATATAAAAGATGTACTCATAGACACATGCGCACTCGCAGACACATACAAACAAGTGCTGGCCCACTGATACCACAGATAAAAATTAAGAACATATTTCCGTATGTGTTTCAAATTAGATATACCCTAGTATACCAACACGTTGAAACAATGTTTAATAAAGCAACCCGGTACTTCTCTAAACTGAGGCAACAATAAACCTCTTAAAAGAGTGCCCCAGGACGCATGGTCATTTCCAGTAGATGCAGTCTAATCTGCTACTAACAGAAAATCCCAACTGTGTCCACATCTTACATGAAACATTAAAGGTCCACTGAGATATCCAGAAATTCCCAGAAGTAAAGGTCGCACCTCACAAAATAATTTAAAAAGATTAATTAATGTGCAAAACCTCCTGAGAGAACAAAAGGTGACATCGGTCGCATTTTACATAAAAACCGCACAACAGCAACAGTGGTAACTGGCACACAGAGCGCAAATAACCAAAAATCCCTCACAATTATCCACGTTCATGTGGCAGCAGAGGAATCAATCCATGTCATGATCTAAACCAGCACCCTATTCATGCCCAGGATCCCCAGATAGTCCCTCCTCTTCACCAGAAATGCTGCCAACTACTATTACAAGACAGTTTAAAATTACCTTTCACGGAAACACCCTGCCCTAAATATCTCAAGTAACACCGGGGGCCACATTTATTGAAGAAGCTTCAATTGACCCAAATGCCCTAATCCGCAAGTGCTCAAATATCCAGTGTGCTGCTGCTGGACACAGACCGCTGTAGTTACACAAGGAGTGAAACACCAAACCAGATGACAGGCACTAGGACTTCAAACTTGTAAACTTTAAGGACTCCATCCTGGGTAAAACAAAGGAGCTGCTGTAAGTTATGAGGGCAGTAGGGGGTTACCCTGTATGATACTCCTAAATTTCCAGGTTGCAATGAACATGATATAAAAAGTCTATCATTATACAACTGTCAATGGTGTTAAGTACAGCAAACGCGTCCAAAATGGCAAGGGACTGGGCCTCTTCACTCCTCAAAGAAGTACAACCCTACCAGTGTAATCTGGGGAGCTCGTCAGTGTCAACCTTTCCTATGACATGTTGGATGAGTGACGAGTAGACTTTCATGATAATGCAAGCAGCACCATGCGGTACCAAAAGCCTACTCGGCAGCTTGCAGGCAACCAAGATAACCGGACCGTAACTAATATATAAACAATAACTAAAATAAAAAGTATTTGGATGGACAACAATGTGGTTAACTTTAGAACAGGGTTCTCCAAAGTCGGTCCTGGTGGGCCGAATCCATGCCAGATTTTTAGCAGATCCCCATTTAGATAAATTGTAATTGCATTTCTATAGCGCTTACTATCCCTGATGAGCCGTCTAAGCGCTTTGCAATTATCTTAGAAATCTGGCATGTATCCAGCCCTACAGGACTGACTTTGGAGAACCCTGCTTTAGAAGATTCGTGAGGAAATATTGCTCATCAGCTGAAGGACAACACACCGCGAGGCAAATTCAAACATACTCCATGCTACAGCTATTATAGGAGACCTCACCCTACAGGCCTAGTTAGGATTTGCAATGTCTTTTTGTTTAGTTTTTAAAGTCATACATGCAAATCTCTTTTGTTCGAGTAGCAAAAGGCGCCAACCGTTGGTCACTGGCACCTGCTCTATAACAGGTCAACAGTAACACTCCATGACGACAGCCCTGTCCCAAACATTTCCCTTTCCGCCTGTCTTAAAATAACCCCAAAACCCTTTTCTGTAACAAGAGATAAGTAACAGTTCAAGATTTCATCATAATGTCCAAATACAACTTCCCAATCAAGTCACGTGTTAAATTTGATTATTTAAGTCCTAAACACCCAAATCTGACAGGACCCAGTTGTAGATCCTGCCTGGTAATATACATTACCACTAGTTGCACACAACTTCAAATCAATTCTTGCATTCAGACATGTTAGCAGACAACCTCTCCATGACCATTGCATCCCACACTCGTAAGTACCACATACATCCCGTTCCTGGCAACAACTCGCTTTAGTCGCCAGAAACAGTTGGTACATTACATTATAGCTCTCCGAGTTCTTATTTTCTATGATTGTGGTTTCAGAACCAGTGTTGTTACGTAGGAATCTACCGGTATGGGTATACAGATATTCTGTTTAATGGTGGCTAGGATTTCATTACAAAACAAAAGCAGGCGAGTGTACTATATAGTGGTGTGGCTCGTGGCCGTCACGCGCCTATTCACTTGTGAGCCAGAGTCACACCGCGGCATGTTGATGTTCAAAAGTGTATGTATTTAAATGTAAGGCCCTGGCTGCTGGCTGTGAGCAGTAGGCGAAGATTCCAGCTGACGGTGGTCAGTTTCACCTGGGATCCAGGGTTGGATTGGTAAGGCGGGCACTCGGGCAATGGCCGAGGGGCTGGTATCGAAGTTCCAGCTGTGGGCTGCTTTTGTAGCAGCCTGGGGGACCGATGTGGGCTGTGTCTGGTGTGTTGTGATGTCGCCAGCGGCCCATTGGTCTCGCTCATCGTGGCAGGAGAACAGCTCGTTCAAGAAATTACTTCTAAAGGCCGACCAAGGCCCTGTGATACTCCTAGTGTTTCCAGAGTTACTGCCTGGAACACCAACTGGATTGATGGATCACTAATCTATGTTCTGAGCAAGAGGTCTAGTTGGAACTAGGCTGCACGGCTTCCACTCTACCTTAGGAGTGGCAATAATTCTCAATATATTTTATCTCACCATAAGGACACACATCCACTGAGCCCTGACGAAGTTCTCACCCGAGAACGAAACGAGTTGGCTGATCGTAAAATCACCAATTTTGAATTAATTAACTGATTACAAATAAAGACTTATCTGAAAACTACGTACTGATTCCTTGGACTTCTTCACTTGGCGCACGCCCAACCCCTTTATTGCTTCTGATCTGATTTACAGAGGCTTCAACTGACGGCTGATGCCAGGGCTTGTTGCGCAAGGACATTTGATATAAATGAAACTAATGTGAGGTGCAGAAACAGCAGTCCGCCGTCAAAGTATCTCTGTTAAAAGTGACATTCCAAGCCTCGCTCCGCACATACATTCTATGTCACCTTAAAGGTAACGTAAGTAACAACATAACAATAATATTTTTGGTTCTCACAGACATTCCTTTCTTAAAAGCGTTTACACTATATCAGATTTGATTAAAATGCGTGTCCTGCTAAGAGACCTGCAGTCATTCATTCTTTCTCGTTTGCTGAAACAGGTCTACATTCTTTGTAGGCAAGACACGATATTACTTTCTATCTGCCTGCGTGGTCAGACCTGCTGTCACGGGAGTAGACGTCTGTGACTTGTCACCTCTTGCACTGCACATCCGGTCCCCTTGCTCCTGAGTTCTACACGTGTCTGTGAGGCTGATTGTTTTTACTGAATAACTCTTGATTTAAAGAAAATCTCCAAACTGTTTTTATGTTAACTGTGATTCCACCTGCATATTACATTTTAAATCATTTTCTCTTTTAAAGGCATCTGTAACCATATTCATATTAAAGCCACATGGCATCCAATGTAAAGTTATTTGGTTGTGCTATGTGTGTTAATAAAGGTCTCTTTGACAAGTAACCCCCGCCCTTTCACACTACGCCCAGGTACTATGTAGCCATTGAGCACCAGCATCAAATAGGCAAAGATCTCAAATTAACTGATGGTCTGCTGGACATCTGTTTTTGATACAAAGACACATATCACTTACGGGTCTAGGTAGGTGCGAGCTGGCAGGCTAGGGCTTGTAGCCGGCAGGCTCAGAGCCACCACGCTGCATGCAATCGCATGCCTTTGCATTAGCATCACTAAACAGAAAACTACTTCTCAGGTAACAAAAATGCTGGCCTCTGACAGGCATTTCCTCAGAGCTGACGTCACATTGCTGCTGAGTGGTTTGCAGATTCACACTCTGCTCAGCCAATGGGTAAGTAATACACAGCTTTACCCATAGACCCTCCACATAAACAAAACATTTGAGGTGCATATGCCATGGAAATAAGACGAGGCGCCCACATCTCACCTAATCCTTGCCAGCTTCAATGGGTACCAGCTGCCTGGCCACAAAAGAAGATGAAGACAATGGCAGACAAGAACAACTCCATTACAATGAACTATATTTCTGTAGGTTATATTAGAGTTTAAAAAAAGACCTGCTGTGAGAGCTGTTTGCTCGGAGAGTTTCAAAGTGTTGACCAAGATAACAGAACAAACGAAAATCAAGGGGGAGGAAGCAGTGCTGCGGATATGGACCAGTTAGTAGAACTTTTTAATTTCTCATGCTGTGCAGGCAAGTAAGGTGCAGTGTTCAGAGCAAGAGTGTACACAAAATGTTAAGAAAGGCTGCATCCATGCCATCTTGTTCAGAATTTCCATGTAAGATTAATTTACATTTAAGCTTAATTACTGAATTTAAATGGAACTGTTCGACATAGTTAGTGGAGAGCCTAAAAATTAAGCAATGTTCAAACACACGTAGGACAACCGAGCTTCAAAGCGTACAATGATGTTGCAACACAACGAGCCCTTCCACACAAGTAGAGCGTAACAGTGTTAGCATCACTTCAGTGCATTGGGTTGAGGGAACAAATATCTGGTGGTGATTGGCGCTGCCACCTGAAAAGAACTACCAAACACATAACAAGACACACTTAACAAAGGTACCAGGACAGATGATCCTACCAGGACAAACTTCACTTATACAGCTTGAAGAAAGCAGTTTCTTTATGATGAACACCCTTGCCCATGCAGGCTCATTACAGGGCTGCTCCCGCGTCGGTGTGCAGCCAGATTACTTGTGGTTACTGACTACTATAGAGAGGATGTATTCTGGGTTCCGAATCCTCCCCTGTTGCCTCTAGTCAAAGATCCTACCAGGACGCCATGACATCAGTCACCACACAGTCAGGATCAGCAGAGTTTACAATTTGCAAACAGGAACATGTGAATTCAGACCTCTGGCAGTCCCTAACAAACGCCAGTGTAACCTGGATGACTTGCACACTTTGAACATGCTCACAGAAGTAACACAATGGGATGCACAAGTCCACCTCCAATCAGTGGTCATAGCTCATCATTGGCAGGCTTGGCAGAAGCTTTTGTGGGGCTCAAGTCATAACCGTGACGAAGGGCCCTTCTCTGTTTTATGACAATATCTGGGGAGGGGGAGGGAGGGGGATATGTTTTTCTGCCTTATCAACAATGAGCAGTGGCAGAGTAGGACACTGGAAAGAGTGGGGCAAACATCCCACAGCATCTGCGCCCTGTAACACCCTTGATCGGGGCAACAGGGGAGAACCTGGCACGGCTGGATGCCACACCAGCAGAAAGCACGTGTGAATGACAACATAACAAAACAGCAGGAAACAGGGTGCGCCTTACCTCAACACTGCTCACAGGTGACTCCTTTCAAAAGAACGATCTTCACTTTCTGACGAGCGGACAGTGTCATCATACCTGAAAGATTAAAAACAAGCCTTGAAACTACAATAAATACATTCTCCTAACGCATATGACTTATACCTTGTGCTGCACAGTGTACAGAGAAAGAACACAAATACGGAAAAAACAAGTGCACCTCTGGTAGCGATGAATGCGAGAGCCATTAAGGAAGGAATTTATAACAAAATCCTTTTTACAAAACGACGTTTGCTGATTTATAAGCTTTTTGTAATTGGAACACAAAGAGCATTCAACTCTAAACTTGGTTTTCCTGCCTCCTAACATACAGAGAAGTAAGTTTAGGTTTCAAAATGCAATTCAGAATATTTGAAATCGGTTCCGCCCACGCACCCCCTAGAATCCTGGACCGATGCGATGCCACGCATTCCTTCTGAAAGCGGGGTGTCTTCAGGCCCCAGCAAGGGTCCCGCGGGAAAGCGCCCACACTCAGACCTCTGTTCTCCAGCACTCTGCTCTCGGCATACCTGCGTCTATCTCATATTACTTGTTTGAGCATCACTCTATCGCCCAGGTCACTCACCTGAGAGCAATGTGCACATACACCCGTTTGCTCCCGCCACCCTGCTTCCATTGTTTAGGTTAAAAGAAAAGCAGGCTGTGAAGCAGAGCGCA
This sequence comes from Calotriton arnoldi, assembly GCA_963921515.1. Classification (NCBI taxonomy): domain Eukaryota; kingdom Metazoa; phylum Chordata; class Amphibia; order Caudata; family Salamandridae; genus Calotriton; species Calotriton arnoldi. Next base: position 2,303,112 of record CAWUFW010000230.1, read on the forward strand.
GTGTTTCGGATGGAGAAATACCCCTTCATGGCTACGAAAAACACATCAGAACTTCTTCACAAAGGGAAGTACTCGACAGTGGTTCGTGAATCCTCACAACTCACAACTTCCGAGGTTGTGAGTGTTCAATAGTCGGATCAACCCAGCGGTGCCCTCAGATGCCACTTTCATAGCAGATTTTCCCAGAAGGAAATTCCAGCAATTTCTGCACCAGCAAAGCCTCCAGTAAAGATTCCGTTAATAAGAATTGTTATTTTACTCTTGTAAATGACGTTTAACGCGCCTTTATTGTACATAAGTGCACAAAAGCGTGTGTGATGCGATCCTTTGATATTTATTCAGATGTGAACAACGTTGCCTATTTATCGAAAAACACACCCCAAACCTCTGAGGACAGACAGCTGTAGGATGCTCACAATTACATCCTAGGATAGGAGTCCATTAGGGGCACCGAGTTCTACCCTATGAGGCTACTTACAGCTACTGTGAAGGGTTTAGTATCCATTGTGGTTTCACCAATATGGCACCTAATTGTCTGAATCAGCATACCTTTAGTTTTTGTTGCCTTTAGTTGATAGGTGTTTGTTCCTGTCGCCAGACAAAGATTATTAACATCCCTAAGCCTAACAACACTGTCAACAATCACACAATCCTGGTGCAAAGGATGGAACGGCGCTACTCGAACCAGGCACTCACTGGACGATGAGGCGTGCCCTGTGCAGGAGTGAAATGCAAAAACAACAATTAATGGACAGAATGCAGAACAATGTCATACATTCACCCCAGTACAGAGATCTGGGGGTGAGTGTTTGCAATGTTCAACACTCCGTCCATCATCCCCTTTGGTTTTGCTATGTTCGCCCTAAGTTGGCAGGGTATGCCCAGACGTGGGTCCCTTGCTCACTTTGCCACTGGATTCAAGATAGCCTGGCTGATGACGGCTGTAAGCCAGAAACCGGTCCCAGGATGCTTGTTTCCGGTCCAGGGAAGACATGGCTTGGCAGTTCGGGCTGGACTGTTCCCATGTGGCACAGGGTCAGACTGATTTGCATATGGCCATGTCTGAACTGGGGTGGCGGAGTGAGCTAAAGAATGATGATGGATTAAACCCAGATCAGTTGACTGGGGGTGAGTGTTTTCAATGTTCAACACTCCGTCCATCATCCCCTTTGGTTTTGCTGTGCAGGAGTGAAGCAAAAAGAATCCTAGCATTGTGGTGAATGGAGCCTTGCTCCCCACTTTTAGTCTGGTCCAAAAGGTCCAAGACACCACCTATAAAACTACCAAACAGCCAGGAACTTAGGGATACTTTTTCTTTCTGAACTGTCATTCACTCCCCAAGTCATCTTAGTGGTTAAAGGTAACAAACTGCAGCTCCAAAGTCTCAGCAAACTCCTTCCACTTCTCCAAACTTATCACACGGTGCTGACAAGAGCCTTTATCACGCTGTATCCGGGCCCGTTCAATATCACCTACATTGGTCTTTCCAAGAAGCTCATTACCGCTCTAAGGCTAAAAAATGTGGTAGCCAAGCCAGACTGTGCCTAAATCTCCATAGGTGTGAGCCAATGGAGCCTGCTCTGTAAGCTCCCCTTTGGTTTCCAGCGGAGAGTCCAGCATCAAATTCATGGTTGTCTGCCCTGTCCACAAGGCTTACTGGGGTAGAGGCCAAAATATTTGTAGGACTTGAACCTAGCCAGAAACCTCACTCCATCATTCACCCAACCTGATTCAGCAAGAGATCGAAAGGCAGAAGCGATTCTTGGTAGTGCAGGGCCCTAGATTACAGAATGACCTCAAACCCACCGTGAGATCTGGAACCAACTATTTACAATTCATCAAATTCCTAAAGACTTGCTTTGCAACTGAATCTCACACAGGCCAAGGGTTGCAACCGAACCACATTAGATTCAGGAGACGCCCGTCTGACTGGACTCTAACTTCCCCAGTTACTTTAGTGCTACCCTGTAACTCTTGTTTACTAGTTCTTCCAGTAACTAAGAGGGATCACATAGTGCTATTCTAAACTTATCATAATTAACTTCTCAGGTTCAAAGTGTGCATGATGTCACTTCGGTTATAGTGCAAAATTTTCCAAATTGTGCTGCCAGTGAGGCAAAAATTCGGAGGTGGATGTTTTAGAGCTACGGTGTGTAGTTTGCACCAGGTCTTGGCTGAGGCTTAAGACGCATTAAAGAACTAGCTACTAGTAGGTAAAAACTGCATTAGTGCTTTTGGGCACTGCGAGGGGGGGCAGGGCCACATACAAAAAGTGAATGGACCTGCCACATACTCAGACGCAAAATCCTATGCTAATTGCCCTCCAAAATACAGCAGTCCCATCCTGACATTCTTAGCATTTGTGACAATGTACAGCAATTATTTATTCATGGTGATTTACCTGCCCTTGCAGAGGCACACAAAAAAACTGCGAGTGATGTGCATTTTGAACTGAGGCTCCGTGCGAGACTACAACTATTATTGTAGCACCTATTCTTGTATTAGATCATTAGAATAAAGAGGACGGGCAGTAGAGATGAAAGATTTATGGATAAAATTTAGATCCCAAAGAAATATTACCATGATATTCAATGATAACTAGATCTAGTTTCATGAACTGGCCATACCCCCAAAAACCACACACAAAAACGATGGATTAAACCTGATCTGTGACTGGAGTGAATGTTTTATTTGTTCAGCATTCCGTCCATCATTTGCTCTTTTTGCTTTTGTCGCCCTAAGTGGGATGGGTATGCCCAGGCGTGGGTCCTGTGGTCACTGTGCCACTGGATTCAAGCTAGCCTGGCTGATGAGGAATGATACCCTGAAACCTGTCTCAGGATGCTTGTTTCCGTTCCAGGGAGGACCTGGCTTGGCAGGTCGGGCTGGACTGTTCCCACGAGGAACAGGGTCAAGGCTGATTTGCATATGGCTGGGTCCAAACTGGGGTGGCCTGGTCAGCAACAAAACAATGGATTAAACCCTGTGACTGGGGGTGAATGACTTGTTTAGCATTCCGTCCATCATTTTTTTTTTTTTAAATAAAGTGCAAGCATAAATCTATAAATATATTCTTTGCTAAGCCTTAAAATATGATATTACCTAGAGGTTGCCCACATGGTTACCTCAACCTTTCCTGTGCTCTGGCTGCCAGCCAGCAGCTGCTGCCCCCAAGACAGGAATCTGACCCCCTTGCCAGGAGGTGTGAACTCTCCCAGGATCAGAAACAAAGGCCTGGATGGGAAGGAGGTAACACCTCCCTCTCTGACAGGATGGCTAGTGAAGTGGCATATCAAGGCAGTGAGCTTCAAAGCCTTCATCACCTGTGATATGCAACTAGACTGCCTCCCAAAGGAGGAAACCGCCTTCCCTGTGCCCCCAGGCACATTGGCACCCAGGCAAGCAAGAAAATTAGGTATTCCGGAGACGTACACCCCCAGAAGGCTAGCCACACCTCTAGGGTCGGCTACTTGGTCTGTACAGCTGAGGAAGACTTCTGCCATTTTTAAAAGTGGTAGAATAGAGGGTTCTGGGTAGAAAAGGTAACCAACACCCCCAAATGTGGTCACCTACAGGGCAGATTAGCCGCTGAGGATAGCAGGCCATTAGCCACTTGCACCTATATCCCTAATGCCCCTAAATATAGGATTTAAGGGCTACCCCTGAATCCAGAACCACAGTTCTGATCTGACTTGCAACAAAGGACAAAGAGGATACCTGTGTCTCCGACAACAGGTTCTGCATAAAGCAAAGGCGTGATACCCTGTACCTGTGGCAAGCTTTCTGGAACTGCTCAACTGTGACTCATCCTGGACCACAGCTAAGTTCCCCCAGACAAAGGGACCCCTTTGAGAGCCAAAAGCAACTCCAGACTCCCCTGGACAAGTGGTACTACTACCCTGCACACCGCAGGTAAAAACAACGTACCAGAACCAAGGAATTGCTGACCATTTGGGCCCTCAGAGGGATCGCCCAAAAGTAGATGGTCCGGTGCATTGTGGGAATCGTAGTCCTGACCCCCCCAGCAGGTTTCAAGTGGCTACCGTTTTGCCCCGGATGTCGAACTAACTTTCTGCTGACCTTACCGCTGCCAATGCTTGTTGGTCGCCAGTCCAGCAACCACCCACTTTACTTGAGGCTGCACCTTCAAGGAACTCTTCAAAACCTTCATCCGACGTCAGCAGTAGCTTTATTGTCGACTTTTTGCACCCGGTTCCCCACCGGCACCGTGTACTCTGTAAAACCATCTCCCCTACGGCTCCCTCTTCAGCACCAGGAACAGCCAGGACAACTCTGCAACGGGGTTCTCAAGCCAGGTAAAATCAAACTGTTGTGGCTTGGTCCTGGGACCCGCATCACCTTCACCCTCCTTGGGTTCCACGCAAATCAACCTGCAAGTGACAGATTGTCACTAGTGCTGTGTACCATTGACCGCAAAAATCTGCTTTATTTTTATAATTTGGTGTTGGATTTCTTTAGAGTTGTGTCGATTACTTATCGTTCATGTTCATACTCTGAAATGCTTAACACGTGTTCCCTTAGTAAAGCCTGATGGCTCTTTACCACTCTACCAGGACTGAGCTAAGGATTTATGTTTGTGAATCCAAGGACAGTCTTTGGGGTATTGTGAGAGTATTGCATAGTGAAGCCTAACCAGCACCACCCCATAATACTCCACCTTCCTACAACTGCACACCCCTCCATTCCTTCTCTATAGGCGTCTATTTTCTTGCAGTTTACAACCTTTTTAAATGAGCTTAAAACTCCAGCCAAAGTCAAATGGAACCACTACGACCTCCTACAGTGATTACCCAGGTGAGGCCTCTACCTTTAATTCATGCTTTTTATGATGAACATGTTTACTCTCTTCAAACTACAGTCTTCACTGAGATCCACTGGCATGCTTTTAATTAAGGCATCATGTTGGGATGGCTAATTTCAGTAAATATTAGCTCTAACACTACGTGACTTGCAGTTCCACTTTTCATAACTGTGTGCCATGCAAGGCTTCCGGTTCATTCAGCAACACTGAGGACCAGGGTGGAGCAAGAGCTGAGGCAGGTCCCAGAGGAGACTCCCTCTACGTTACGAGAACCCGGAACTGGAACGCTGTCCAGGGTCACCAATGATCGATCCAGGACGTCCTTTGAAAACTACGCCATGTCGGGGCTGCGCAGACAAACCTGTGGATGCAATACTGTGTTTATCTGAGGTGATGCCATCTGGCACACACTAAAAGCCACCACAACCGATGCAACCGGATGTAAATGTTCTTATTTGAATTGTCAAGCAAGAGCTGGAACTGTCATATATGTCTTTTCTTCGCAATGAGTAAAACAAAAAAAATCCGCTCTAAATTAATCTTCATCTTTTAAAAACACCCTCTGAAAGCGCGCAGTGCCCTCTCATTGAAGTTATTACTTTTATGCTGCCCCCCCGGACGACGCGAAGGGCGCCAATCTGACAGAAAAGCCAAGTGCTGCTGTTAACGAGAAGGAGTACACCCACAATGCATCACGCGCTGACACGTTAAGCGCGCTTTGATCCCCTGCACACTCTCCGTGGGTAGGACGGTTAACCACCGGGGTCTCGGGTAAATGTGTGTCATATGGAGGTGTCGAAACAGAGTGTGGGGCGCCGAGCTGCTGCAGAACTCTGAGGCCCTTGGGAAGCAGAACTGTTGAGGAAAGTCACTGCGCGTCCCAAACATGCATACTACACTATGATAATTCGTAATACTTCAACGAGGTGCTTAGGGGGCTTATCTGTTTACAACTGGGCTACATCAGCTTGAGCATGAGCATCATATGTGTCACTGGGGAGCTTCATCAGCTACAGCATGGGTTTATATGCTTCACTATGGGGCTTCATAGGCTTCAGAATGGGTTTTATATGCTTCACTATGGGGCTTCATAGGCTTCAGCATGGGTTTTATATGCTTCACTATGGGGCTTCATAGGCTTCAGAATGGGTTTTATATGCTTCACTATGGGGTTTCATCAGCTACAGCATGGGTTTCATATGCTTCACTATGGGGCTTCATAGGCTTCAGAATGGGTTTTATATGCTTCACTATGGGGCTTCATAGGCTTCAGCAGGGGTTTCATATGCTTCATTAGGGAGCTTCATAGGCTTCAGCATGGGTTTCATATGCTTCACTATGGGGCTTCATCAGCTACAGCATGTGTTTCATATGCTTCACTATGGGGCTTCATCAGCTACAGCATGGGTTTTATATGCTTCACTATGGGGCTTCATAGGCTTCAGCATGGGTTTCATATGCTTCACTATGGGGTTTCATAGGCTTCAGCATGGGTTTCATATGCTTCATTAGGGAGCTTCATAGGCTTCAGCATGGGTTTCATATGCTTCACTATGGGGCTTCATAGGCTTCAGCATGGGTTTCATATGCTTCACTATGGGGTTTCATAGGCTTCAGCATGGGTTTCATATGCTTCACTATGGGGTTTCATAGGCTTCAGCATGGGTTTCATATGCTTCACTATGGGGTTTCATAGGCTTCAGCATGGGTTTCATATGCTTCACTATGGGGTTTCATAGGCTTCAGCATGGGTTTCATATGCTTCATTGGGGAGCTTCATAGGCTTCAGCATGGGTTTCAGATGCTTCATTAGGGAGCTTCATAGGCTTCAGCATGGGTTTCATATGCTTCACTATGAGGCTTCAGCATGGGTTTCATATGCTTCATTAGGGAGCTTCATAGGCTTCAGCATGGGTTTCAGATGCATCATTAGGGAGCTTCATAGGCTTCAGCATGGGTTTCATATGCTTCATTAGTGAGCTTCATAGGCTTCAGCATGGGTTTCAGATGCATCATTAGGGGGCTTCATCAGCTACAGCATGGGTTTTATATGCTTCACTATGAGGCTTCAGCATAGGTTTCATATGCTTCATTAGGGAGCATCATAGGCTTCAGCATGGGTTCCATATCCTTCATTAGGGAGCTTCATAGGCTGCAGCATGGGTTTCATATGCTTCATTAGGGAGCTGCATAGGCTTCAGCATGGGTTTCATATGCTTCATTAGTGAGCTTCATAGGCTTCAGCATGGGTTTCAGATGCATCATTAGGGGGCTTCATCAGCTACAGTATGGGTTTCAGATGCTTCACTATGAGGCTTCATAGGCTTCAGCATGGGTTTCATAGGCTTCATTAGGGAGCTTCATAGGCTTCAGCATGGGTTTCAGATGCTTCATTAGGGAGCTTCATAGGCTTCAGCATGGGTTTCATATGCTTCATTAGGGAGCTTTATTTATTTTTAATTTTTATTTTATTTGAAGTTTTATATAACGCGAACATGACCCGTTAGGGTATCAGAGCGCTTTACAGGGAAAGATAGGTTGCGTACAGGATGGTATAAGCAAAATACAAGGATGGTGGTTAGGGAAATGACAATAGTGAGACAAAGCCATGGATATATACAAGAGTCAATACAGTTCCAAAAACAGCGAGCGACTTGATCACAATAGGACACAAGACAGAGATATATACAGTAAATGGTACAGTTCCAAGTACAGGATGGCATAGGCAAAATACAAGGATGGGGGTTAGGGAAATGACAATAGTGGGACAAAGCCAAGGATATATACAAGAGTCAATACGGTTCCAAAGTCAGCGAGCGACTTGACTACAAAAGGACAAAAGAAAAGATATGTACAATAAATGTTACAGGGAGCACTGGAAGGAGTGAGAGTTGTTACACGTAGAAGGCCAAGCAATAAAGGGGATTAGGCGCAGAAATAAATTTTAAAAAAGGCGGTATGTGCACCAAGGGAGCGTTATTGGAGGAATTTGCTCATTAAGAAGGTTTTAGCTTCTTTTTTGAAGAGCGCCAGAGAAGGTATTCTTCTGATGGAGGAAGGAAGCAAGTTCCAGATTCTTGGTGCAGCTCCGGAGAATGCTCGATTGTATTGCGGAAGCGGGGTGGCTGGCGCACACGGTCTTTGGCATCTCCCAGATAACACAATTTTCTGGGTGAGATATGCCGGAGAGTTCGTGAACAAGGCTTTGTGAGTGATGCAGGGTAGCTTGAGTTGGATTCTGCCTTCAAGGGAAAGCCAGTAAAAGGCCTTCAGGTGTGGTGAGATATTGTCAAATTGTCTTGAGCCAGATAAGAGTCTAGCTGCTGCGTTGAGGCAAGCTTTTAGGGGGGCCGACGAAGTCTTAGGTAGGCAAGATAGTGTGGAGCAGCCGTATTCGATTCTGGAGATAACTAACGCCTGCACAGCGGTTTTTAGGTCGGCAGATCCAAGGAAGAGTTTTAGTTTTCTCAAGTAGCTCAGATGGAATCTGGCAGTTTTGGCCATCGCGTTGATGTGTTCAATCATATTCAGGTTGCAGTCCAAAGTAATCCCGAGAGATTTGGCAGAATCCACAATGGTAGGGGTGCAGTTGAGTGCTGTGATGGAGTTAGTCCATTCCAGGATGTCATTGGATTTTTTTGGGGGGGGGGGGATGAGAAGAAACTCAGTTTTTTAGGGATTCAGTTTGAGCTGGATGTTGGCGAGCCAATGCACAGTCAGTTTCAGGGCATCATTTAGATAGGTGATCTCCTCAAGAGAGGAGATTTTAATGTATATCTGAGGATCATCGGCATACATGTGGAAGGATATGTTGGCCGAGTGGAGAATTTCAGCTAAGGGTTCGAGGTAGAGATTGAAGAGGGTAGGGGACAGAGTAGAGCCTTGCGGTACACCGATGGAGATCAGGGAGGGAGCAGATAGATTGTTGTTGACAAGGAAACTCTAGGTGCGGTTCTGGAGGAAGGAACCAAACCATTTGATGACAGTACCCCCTAGACCAGAGGTCTTCAAACCTTTGGATGCCGAGACCCCCCTGTCAACATTTTCAGGTGTGAGGACCCCCTCCTAACAAAAATTTCTAAACCTGTAGGCAGGGCTACTGGAATTATGAGGCAGGTGAGGACCAAATTACGCGACAGGTTTGACTAAATTGTGTGGGAAGAAAATGTAAATAATATTATGTTATGCCGCGTATTTTGGGATAGCATTGCTTCATTATTTTGACATTTTTTACACACAGTAACACTGAGGAAAGATTTCACCACATCAGTACCAGTTTATAACCAAAATACAGCAATTAACATCAGAAAGATGTCTAGTCAACCTTTGTGAAGGGCACTCCACTCTGCAGGAATATGTGCTGCCACATTAGAAGCTCACCTGGCCCTGGCCATGAGCAGCAGGGGTCCCTTAAAACCCTGGCGGTCTTGTGCAGAGTTAAGCAGTTTACCTATGCTGTTTTCCCTCTCACCCCCTCCCTTCCATCCCTCTCTTCTCTCGTCTCCCAACCCTGGATCCCTCTCTCACTTTGCAGGCCATTTTCTTTCACCCCTTTTTACAACTTCTGAACTCTCCCCATGCAACCTCTCACTTCACCTTTAATCACCCCTTGCCATTCTGTATTTTCACTGCCCTCATCTCTAACAGTCTCTCGCATTTATCTCATCGCCTCTCTGGCCCCGTCACCTCTCGTGCCCCTCAGCACTTCTCATTCACCTCAAGTCTCTCCATTCAAATTTTTGTCTATTTGTATCTTACAACTCTCCAGTACCCCCATTCATCTTTAACATCTCCCCTTTGTTCTTCCACACATTCTTGAACCAACGTCCCTCTCCCCTGTTACCTCAGCACCAGTGCCTAATTTGAGCAGGTGGTTTCCGGTGCTCCGCACTGGCACCTAACTGTGCGCACTGGCACTATGACAGACTTCCACATGGTGGCTCTGTCTGTGTAATTTAGAGATGAGCAGAACAGCTGTTTATTAATTCAATATACATTAAAAACGATAAACTCCTGACACCCATGCCATTCTTATAGCTTTGGGGGCTTGAAATAGTCTGAATAGTCACACTTGTACAAGTGTTATGGTTGGTAGTTGCATAGGTATTGTCATTGGCCGCGCAGGCCAGGCAATGGGTGGGTGGTTAAGGTTGCAGTGACCTACTGGTGAGGGCCCTGGCACATGTTTTATTACAAATTAATCACTGCTCAGCACCCACCCCAGTACTCCCTCTCTTCCCCTATCGCTGCTGTCCCTCACCCATGTCGCATCAAATTATCTTTTTAGGTCACAGATCATCTCTCAGCTATCTTCTCTCACAATTTAACAGTAGCCCTCACCTTTCGCTCACACTCACTTCTTGCGTGTCCGCACTTCCCTTCGGCACTTCACATTTCTCCTCATCCCTGACCTCTTCAATCGAATTCTCTCACTCCTTTTGCTGTCCTCTCTCATCCTCTCATCTCTCCTCACAGAGCATACGGGTCGGACCGGTATGCTCCTCTCGGCCTGTGCCACTCTGCTTATTGTTCCCTAATTCAGGAAGGCATGAATTGTCTGTCTCACTGTTTCGGTGCAGGCCGCGCAGTTATGGAACTTGCACCCTCCTTTGCTTCGCTCCACCAAGAATCTACATCTAAATCTGCATATTCATCAAACTCCAGCTATGGTCCAGGCAGCACATCAAATTTTGGTCCCAGAACAGGAGTGGGCAAAAAGCCTGGATTCATGGCTCTGCCAATGCCGCAGGTTAACAAACGGTTCCCTAAGCCTACATACTCAGTGCTTTAAAATTTTTACAACTCCAGCACATCCACAGGACCAAATTCTCACGAATTGGAGTGCAGAGATGCAATGGGACTTGTATATAATGTTTTTATAAGATAAATTATTCTTATAATAGAAATTGGCAAAAGTGGAAAACACTGTGTACAGAAAAAAACCTTTTAGGATATATGAAGCCCTGGGAATTAGATGAAAGGTGGGATATTGGTGCTTTACAAATACACAGATAAATTATTTCATTAAGGGACAACTTGCTTATGTGCTGTTTTCAGACAAGCAGTATCAATAAACACCATGTAAAATAAGTGTTACTGCACACGATCCCTGCTAAATGGCCCTCTCTTTAATGACCTCAGATAAAGGAAAGTTTGTGCAATCCCTCCGTGATTTGCTCACGAGACTTGAAGTCTGTATGAACATTTATTCACTTATTTGTACAGCGCTATTCCACCCTTCTGTCACTTCTGAGCGCTAGGGCATTAAACGATTTTTTGTTCTTGGTTAATTTCATTTGTTGTTGAACTGTGACATTCTTAACTTCCTGGAGTTTTATTCACAGCTGCGTTTGGTAGAACTGTTTAAATATAAGGAATAGGCAGAGTGGGGGCCCAGGGAGTACTGGAACCAGAAAAAAAAACTAAGCCTCGGTAAGCAGCTTACAAAGGCATGTAAATATGCAAATGGTTTTTAACGACCTGTTAAAAACTCGGGCGTGTCGGAGATAAGACTCCAGACACTGCCCAGCCGAGCCCACAGCTGCAGCAGCCTGGGCTGAGACACGACGGGAGGAGGGGGGCTGAAGCCCTTGTAGTTCTATGGGCCTGGGCAGAAGTGTGACTGGGAATGCGCGACCCCCTTTGTATCACTCCACGCCCCCCCTGGGGGTCGCGCCCCACAGTTTGAAGACCCCTGCCCTAGACCCATCCTGTGTTTGAAGCGATCAAGAAGTTTCTCGTGGTTAACCGTGTCGAATGCCGAGGAGAGATCCCGAAGGATCAAAAGACAGGTTTTGCCTTGGTCAAGGGCTAGGAGAGCATCGTCAACGATGTGAAGAATAGTGGTTTCTGTGCTGTGCCCAGGCCTGAACCCAGATTGGAATTTGTCGAGTAGATTGAAATTGGCGATGTGTTGGCTTAGTTGTAGCTGCACACATTTCTCCAGTACTTTCGCGAGAAGAGGGATATTCGAGATAGGTCTGAAGCTATCTGGAATTTCCGGATTCAGAGTGGGTTTTTTTAGGATGGGGATGACTTGCCCAGTTTTCAGGGAGTCAGGTATGGTCCCTTGGAGAAGGGAAGCATTAATAATGGTAGTCCAGATGGGGGCGATGAGTGAGGCGGTCGCTGCCAAGCAGTTGGCGGGGAGGGGGTCGTTAAAGTGGGTGTTCGGTTTTAAGGAGGATAGAATTTTCGAGATGGAATGGTCATCATAAAGTTTGAAGTTGTACCAGTGAGCCTTATTTTTGGGTATTGCTTGGTGGGGACGAGAGGAGAGATGGGACCCAGAGGGAGAAGGAGGGAAGTTTGAGGAGGCATTGAGTTCGTTACCAAGCGAGTTGATTTTGGTTGTGAAGAAGGAGGAGGTTATTGGGGATTTAGTAGTTTCTTTTGCTGATTTCGCTAGTTTGTTTGATTGAAGTTTGACTATTTTGAAAAGTTTGCGTGGTCTGTTTTTGGCATTTTCCAGCTCTGATTTGAAGAACTCTTTTTTGGACAAAAGGATATTCTTGTTGTACGTATTTCTGGCTTGACGGAGGAGTTTAAGTTGGGAGGCTGAAGGGTGCTGTCTCCAGTTCCTTTCTTTCAGACAGAGAGCTCTCCTTTCGTCATTGAGGGGTCCTCTGAACCAAGGGTTTTTGTCTTTGATTTGGGACCTTTTGAGCTTAAGCGGGGCCAGATCGTCCAAAATGTTAGTCATAGTCGAGTTGTAGTGATCTGTGAGGTCGTTGATCTTAGATAGATTCGAGGGGGGGGGAGCTCATTCTCGCAGCGGGCTGTCAGCTTCTCGAGGTCCAGGCTCTTAGAGTCTCTGAGCCAGCGTTTTGGTTTCACCGGTTGCCCAAGGCTTTTCAGGCGGTGGTCAGGTATAGTAAAGGTGATGATGTGGTGGTCTGACCAGTCACATGGCTCTATTGAGTTCAACCTGACCGCTGAAGCCTTAGCGATAATCCAGTCAAAAGTAGCGCCTTTTGTGTGGGTAGGCAGGGTGCAAGCCTGGGTGAGTGATTGATCAGCGAGGAAGACTTTGACAGCATTGACCTGGGAGTCATTAGGGTCATTCCAGTGCATATTAAAGTCACCGAGGAAAATGTCACTGGAGTGGGGCGAGACCTTAGCAGTGATGATTTCCATGAGGAGGTCCGAGAAAGTGTCGTTCCTGCCTGGAGGGTGGTAGAAGATGTGCAATTTGCATAGCTGAGAAGTGTTACTATTAATGGAGAGGGCAAGATATTCACAAGAGTCCGTGGGTTCAGCGTGGAGTTCTGTGACGAGGAGGTCTGAGCGGTAGATGCAAGCAATGCCTCCCCCCTTCTTAATTTGTCTGTCAAATCTGATGATGTTATAGTTGGGCGGGACCAATAGGTCAAGGTAAGGAGATGAGGATTCATTGAGCCACGACTCTGTTAGGATAGCTACATCAGTGTTATGGCTAAGGATGAGGGCTGCGATGTCCGAGGCGTGTCTTGCGGCTGACCGGCAGTTAAGAAGGAGGCCGGAGAGTGGGGCATCAGAACGAATGATGTAAGACAGGGAGGTTAAGGGTACTTTTGTTAAGTTGTTACTGTTTACCCCTCTGTTACGGAGGGATAATAACCTGGTTGTGTTGACTGCGATAGTGGGAATCAGGCGATAGACTTCCTTGTCAGGAGGACAGGGGGCGTCGGGGAGGGCTCATATAAGGTGAGAGGAGGGTAAGGGTCTCCTCCTCCGAGAGGTGATTTGGAAATTTGCGAGGGCGAAGGGTTCTGCTGGCCAATGGCATGGGCTGGAGAGTGGGTATGGTGAGCAGGGGGGGGGGGCAGAGTTGAGAGAGGGCTTGGAGTTGGAGGTGGCGATGGCGTGTTCAGTGAGGAGAAGGATGTTCTTCAGATCAGATAGGGATTTCTGGATTCTCTGAACTATAATGGATGCTCTAGTGTTCAGGGTTTCAAAGTCCAAAGGTATGGGTTGAGCTTGCAGGCAGGGGACCCAGGGGTCAGGGCAGGGTCTATTGGCATGTGCTGGAGGCCAGGGGGGGGAGCTCGACTCCCCCTATGGTTAGGTTACTGGGAGGCAGGGAGAGAGGAGGGCTAGGCAAGCTCCGAGAGGAGGGGGTTCCGGGAATGTTGCGGGGAAAGGTCGGTGAGCTGAGGGTGAGGTGATTGTTAGTTACTGAGCGAGAGGGCAAGGAGCGAAGTTGGGTGGCGGAGGCGAAAACCTAGTGGCTGATGCTAGAGGTTGGGGGGGGGGGGGAGGGAAGATCTCTGAACACACTAGGGGAGAGGCTGTCTCTAGATTTGGACTGAGTGGGGAGCGCGATGGGGGGTTCGTGCCAATCCGACCAGAGGGAGGGAGAGAGGGTGTGGAAGAGGGAGAAGCAGCAGCATTAGTAGGTCTAGATGGGAGGCCCTTACTCTTGGGATTGGAGTTGAGTGGGCCGGCGCTGCGAAGGGGGTCAGGGGGTGACAGCAGGCCCAGGGGGTGCATGGAGGAGTTAAGAACTAGTTTCTTTAGGGTGGCGAAAAAGTCAGTGAATTTATTGAGATCAATGTCTGATGCTTGGATCAAGACGATGCCGTTTTTGTAAGCGGTAATGGTAAGGTCGGCTTTAAGGGTATGGGATGGCACGATCGTGAGTTTGGAACCATGGGGGATGTTCCTGGCATTGTGTACGTTAAGCACGTTAAATATGGTAGTGCGCCATAGAGCAGTTTTCCCAGTGTAGAAGATGAGGTTGTTGGTGATGATACCCCTGTCAGCGTTGAAGTACAGGTCAGAGATCAGGGTGTCTTCTCAGGGGGGAGGTTTAAAGGATTTAGCAGCGGACTTGGAAAGGTTGGGAGGGTAAGCTATAGTGAAGGAGTTGCACCCAGTAGCAATTAGGTCGGATCCAGCCATCATGGGAGGATGGGCTGGAAGGCCAGGGAGGTCCCAGCGATGCAGTTATGGTGGGCAAGATCTAATCGGGGAGCAGGCAGTGCGGGGAGATAGACTGAGCGCAGTGAAGCCCAGAAGCTGTGACCCAGAGGCTGCACAGGGGCAGGCAGTAGGGAGCAGGTCCAGATAAAGGTAGGGGCATCAGGAAGAAATGGGTACCAGAAAGCGCACTGTAGGAACAGTGGGAGGGACACACTGGCTTACGTGTCTTACTTCAAATGAGACATCAACACTGAGATAGAATAAGCCAAGCATAGCGGAGGCTTGTAAACGTGGGGGTTACAGGCTCCGTTTCCCTACCTGCGTCATGCTACACATGCAGGGCTTGAAGGGCTGAACGTAAATCCTATAATTCAATTGATAACCTGGCAGGAAGTAGATGCAGTGTGACGAAGGAAGCCCAGATAGACTCTTTTGTTGCACTTATAACTTATAGGTAGTCTGGGCGCAGTGAAGCCCAGAAGCTGTAATCCAGAGGCTGCACGGTGGCAGGTGGTAGGGAGCAGGTCCAGATAAATGTAGGGGCATCAGGAAAGAGTAGGGTACCAGAGAGCACACTGTGGGCACAGTGGGAGGGACACACTGGCTTATGTTTCCTACTTCGGATAAGATATCAGCACTGAAATAGGGAGTGCCAAGCCTAGCAGTGGCTTGTAAACGAGGGGATACAGGTTCCCCTTCCCTACCTGCGTCGTGCTACACAAACGGGGCTTGAAGGACTGACAGTAAATCCTATAATTCAATTGCTAACCAGGCTGGGAGTAGATGCATCGTGACAGGGGAAGCCCAGATGGACTCTCCTTGCTCCAGGCCGCACGCGACCCGATCGTCCTGCGAGGCAGACGAAACTGGCCTCGCTGCAGTGAGTCACAAGATGGCGGCCCGGAGAGTCCCGAAATGGCTGCCGACCCCAGGGGGCAGAAGCAGGCCAGTAGATGGGGTCACGAAGAGAGCGGAGAGAGGGACGCTCTCCCTCCAGGAGAGTCGAAGTAGGCCGGGTGACGGGCAGAAAGGCGTCCGATGACTGGATGGCGGGCAACCCCAGGGGTCCGAAAGCAAGCCGGGCGGTAGGCAGCGGACGTCCGGAGTCGGAAAGTCAGCCGACCCCAGGGGCGAGGCAGGCCAGAAAGACGGGGGTCACGATGAGCAGGCGGGAGCCAGGCACCGGCGGCAGGCGGCCGGTATGAGGAGGGATGCAGGACGTAACTTCGTAGCCGGCAAGTGGCCGGCGCCGATGAGAGGAGCTCCTGGTCGAGGTAGACTCCGGGCTGCGGGGTTCAGGGCTGCCCACAAGCAGGCGATGAGGCTCCGCCGGCACGGGACAGCATAGGCGTCAGCATGGGTTTCAGATGCTTCATATATATATATATATATATATATATATATATATATATATATATATATATATATACACAACAAATTGATCTTCACATATATATATATACATAGATATATATATATATATATTAGTTTTATATAGCGCAAACTTGACCCAAAGGTATCAGAGCGATAGGCTTTAGCATGGGTTTTATATGCTTCACCATGGGGCTTCATCAGCTACAGCATGGGTTTTATATGCTTCACTATGGGCTTCATCAGCTACAGCATGGGTTTTATATGCTTCACTATGGGCTTCATCAGCTACAGCATGGGTTTTATATGCTTCACTATGGGCTTCATCAGCTACAGCATGGGTTTCATATGCTTCACTATGGGCTTCATCAGCTACAGCATGGGTTTTATATGCTTCACCATGGGGCTTCATCAGCTACAGCATGGGTTTTATATGCTTCACTATGGGCTTCATCAGCTACAGCATGGGTTTCATATGCTTCACTATGGGGATTCATAGGCTTCAGCATGGGTTTCAGATGCTTCAGCATGGGTTTCAAATGCTTCATTAGGGAGCTTCATAGGATTCAGCATGGGTTTCATATGCTTCATTATGAGGCTTCAGCATAGGTTTCAGATGTTTCACTATGAGGCTTCATAGGCTTCAGCATGGGTTTCATATGCTTCATTAGGGAGCTTCATAGGCTTCAGCATGGGTTTCAGATGCTTCATTAGGGAGCTTCATAGGCTTCAGCATGGGTTTCATATGCTTCACTATGAGGCTTCATAGGCTTCAGCATGGGTTTCATATGCTTCATTAGGGAGCTTCATAGGCTTCAGCATGGGTTTCATATGCTTCACTATGAGGCTTCAGCATGGGCTTCATATGCTTCATAGGCTTCAGCATGGGTTTCATATGCTTCACTATGAGGCTTCATAGGCTTCAGCATGGGTTTCATATGCTTCATTAGGGAGCTTCATAGGCTTCAGCATGGGTTTCAGATGCTTCACTATGGGGCTTCATATGCTTCACATGGAGCCAGGGCTTCATCTGCTTCCACCACAGGCTTCAGCTACTTCGGCACAGGGTTTGGGGTTCATCTGCTTTGGCACATGGCTGGGGCTTCATCTGCTTCCACCACAGACCTCATCTGCTTCGGGACGGGGTTGGGCAGCCAACTGCTTTAGCACATGGCTGGAACTTCATCAGCTTCGGCATGGGGCTGGTGGCTCATCTGCTTCGGCACAGGGTTGGGTGTCCATCTGCTTCGGCACATGGCTGGGGCTTCATCTGCTTCAGCACGTGACTTGGCCTTCATCAGCTTCGGCATGGGGTTGGTAGCTCGTCTGCTTCGGCACTGGGTGAGGTTCCCAGCTGCATCAGCACATGGCTGGGGCTTCATCTGCTTTGGGCTGGTGGTTCATCTGCTTAGGCAATGCGCTGAGGCTTAATCTGTGTCTACACGGGGCTATAGTCAGTTTCTTCTGCTTTGGCATGGGGATGGAGCGCCATCTGCTTTGCTACGGGTGCCGGAGCGCCATCTGCTTAATTACAGGAGATGAGAGGATATATATATATATATATATATATATATATATATATATATATTCCAAGAAAAGCTCCATTTTAACCAGGGGCCCCCGACCCTGCAGGGCGGGCTCTGTAAACAGGAACGAGAATCCTGCTACTGTGGATTGTGACAAGAAAAATGCAGAGCCCAACTCCGACTTCCTTTCAAGCCTGACATTTATTCGTCTGCATAACAGCATTTAAAACCACTCATTATCCTTACACGTTTCAGCGTTTGCCGCCTTGCTCACAGGTGAGTGTCATTAAATCCTAGTGGTCACATGGCCATGAGAACAACTACAGGCCCCATGATGCACCAACATCCAGCTTCCATGGCGTGACAAGGTAAAATATTGCATTCTGCTTGATAGCGTTTTTGCTTGCCAAATGTCATGAAATGTAATGTCATCATTCAAGGTGCATACATGAATTGCTTTTGCAAAGTGCATGTTGCTGCTGTCATGCTCTTGATACTTGCTTGAAATGCGGCGTTTCCAAAGAGAGGGATCTCCTCTCTCTTCTCCCTTTCTCACTCACGTTTACCCAATAGCCGTGGCAATCCGATGGCAGGTACGCTCGTAGAGTGGGTCATGCCCCCTCAGTTTAATGTAATATATATATATTAGTTTTATATAGCACAAACTTGACCTGAAGGTATCAGAGCGCTTTACATGAGCACCAGTTGCGTTACAGATGGAAACGTTCATTTTGTTAGGCATGGGGAGATTAAGAGATTTGCCCAGAATCACAGGATGTTGAGCTTCCCTGCCAAGACTCCAACCCAGTTCCCCAGCTTCGAGGTGAGCTGCTCTAGCCGTTAGGCCACAAACTTCGGAACAGTGCTGGACCATCATCTGTTTCGGCACAGAGCTGGGGCAGTATCTGCTTTGGCACAGAGCTGGAGAATCTTCTGTTTCAGCACAGAGCTGGGGCATCTTCTGTTTCGGCACAGAGCTGGGGCAGTATCTGCTTTGGCACAGAGCTGGAGAATCTTCTGTTTCGGCACAGAGCTGGGGCATCTTCTGTTTCGGCACAGAGCTGGGGCATCTTCTGTTTCGGCACAGAGCTGGGGCATCTTCTGTTTCGGCACAGAGCTGGGGCATCTTCTGTTTCGGCACAGAGCTGGGGCATCTTCTGTTTCGGCACAGAGCTGGGGCATCTTCTGTTTCGGCACAGAGCTGGGGCATCTTCTGTTTCCGGCACAGAGCTGGGGCATCTTCTGTTTCGGCACAGAGCTGGGGCATCTTCTGTTTCGGCACAGAGCTGGGGCATCTTCTGTTTCGGCACAGAGCTGGGGCATCTTCTGTTTCGGCACAGAGCTGGGGCATCTTCTGTTTCGGCACAGAGCTGGGGCATCTTCTGTTTCGGCACAGAGCTGGGGGCATCTTCTGTTTCGGCACAGAGCTGGGGCATCTTCTGTTTCGGCACAGAGCTGGGGCATCTTCTGTTTCGGCACAGAGCTGGGGCATCTTCTGTTTCGGCACAGAGCTGGGGCATCTTCTGTTTCGGCACAGAGCTGGGGCATCTTCTGTTTCGGCACAGAGCTGGGGCATCTTCTGTTTCGGCACAGAGCTGGGGCATCTTCTGTTTCGGCACAGAGCTGGGGCATCTTCTGTTTCGGCACAGAGCTGGGGCATCTTCTGTTTCGGCACAGAGCTGCGGCATCTTCTGTTTCGGCACAGAGCTGCGGCATCATCTGTTTCGGCACAGAGCTGGGGCATCATCTGTTTCGGCACAGAGCTGGGGCATCATCTGTTTTGGCACAGAGCTGGGGCATCATCTGTTTCGGCACAGAGCTGTGGCATCATCTGTTTCAGCACAGAGCTGTGGCATCATCTGTTTCGGCACAGAGCTGGGGCATCATCTGTTTCGGCACAGAGCTGGGGCATCTTCCGTTTCGGCACAGAGCTGGGGCATCATCTGTTTCGGCACAGAGCTGGGGCATCATCTGCTTCAGCAAGGAGCGGATTCTCAAAATGCTTCACTGTGTCACAGCTAAACCTGCTTGGTCATGGGGAGGTGCTAAATAGGGTAGTTATGTATGTAATAGGATCTGTAAAGTGCAAACCCAGGTGACAGCAGAGGAGCTATGAAGAATTGGAAGAGATACAATTCATGATTGTTTATTAGGCAGAGTGCTTGTGGTGTGGTACGTTGCTGTCATTTGCGCAGGCATTCTTCTCTCAAGAGGTGTAAGGAATTGGTACATTTGTGGGGTGGCACAATCCTATTGTTTGTATACTGCGGCTCTTCACTTGAGAGCTGTATTTTAAGTTCCTTTCTGAATTGCCAGAGGGTCATCAAGAGGCTTTGATGTTGATGGTGAAGTTGTTGCAGGCCTAGGTTTGCAGAGTGACAGGGACTTTTTTCTGGTTTTTACTTTAATTTTTCATTTCTAGGCCAAGGAGGTCCTGGCTTCTGGTTTTGTCGCCCACCACTGATGAGTACACGAAGTACCTTTTCTGGTGGCCTTGTACATGATGTATCTGGTCTTGAAAATGATACAGCCAGTCGTTAGTTTATTAAGTTTTGGAGACTGTGATCAACTCCAGGGGGGGGGTGAGAGAGAGAGTGATGGTGTGAGATGGTGTGTCGGAGACGTAACTCAGTCAAGCTCTGCCTCCATCCAGGTTAGAGGAATAAGCAGTGCTTAATTTGTAAACAAATAATTGCCATGGCCCCCGTCAGGAGGCCACTGCAGCTTGCCCCACTTGTTGCCCCTGCCAGCGACAGTACCAACACAACTACTAGCCATTACACTCCTACAAGTGTGACAATTCAGACTATTTCAGGCACCCAAAGCTATTATAATGGCTTGGATGGCAGACATAAGTCGTTTTTAATGTATATTAAATTAAAAAACATATGTTGTACCGCTCATCTCTAAATTACACAAACAGCGCTGTTGCGTGTTTTGTTTTTGTGTATCAGTTTGGTTTGTCTGTGTGCTGGCTTCATGTCCCCATTGTGCTCTTTTAAAAACCAAAAAGAAATTTAAAAAAATCTTAGATAAAAATATTTGTCAATTTAACACTAAATATTGATTTTTTGGGGGAAAAAGAATCATTATTGCTCTGGGTGATCACTATAAATTTTGTCATATTTGTTCTGTAAATTGGCTTTTCTAAATGTTTTTCTTTGGAAGCATTTTTTTATTTTAAGTTCAGAATATCCCTGCTTCCTTGGGATTATTTGGTTGCACTAACTGGGTGTAATGAATAAAGTGCACAGCCGGCGAGAGTGGGAAACAGGCACTCACCTCTTCTCTCACTGCATGCCGAGATGCAACTGCAGAACAGGTAGGGAAGAAATAGGCCTCGGGTAAGCTACTTAAGGTATTAAATTTCCTTTTTCTTTGCCCATGCCTCCTAGAGAATAACTATATAAAGTAAAAGCATTTGATGTCAGATACCATGATGCCTTAAGCCAATTCAGATACTTATCTCGATAACGCGGATAAGCTTCCTACATGCCTAATGTGAGGTCGTAGGCAACTGGCAGGAGTGACAGAGGTAGTGACACAGGTCGCGACGATGTGGGACAGGGTAATATGCTGAGTCCTTAGGCGTCCACCATTTAGTAGATTCTTCCCGCTGGATTGGCTATAGTCATACCGAAGGATTTCGGACATCATGACACTGAAAGACTGGACTACGGGGGGCTGCCTCTTGTTGCGGGATCTTTACCCCGCAGACACATTGATTACATTTGAAGAGGCCAGGGAGAGCTTTGGGCTTGCAGCTGGACAGTATCTGGAATTTGCAAAGCTAGCGGGCACCACCAGGGATATCAGGACAGACTTCCCGACTGTACCACCAGTGTCAAGGACTTTGAAGATACGGTTGGAGAGTGGACAGGGGAGACAATTGATTGCCAGGTTGTATCAGGCACTGACAGCAGATCAACCGACACCATTGATCAAGTTAGACAGGCGTGGGAAACTGACATGCAAACTCCACTTACTAATACCGAATGGGTGCTGGCTTGTGCACAAGTTCAGGAGGCCGCTGGTAACGCCAAGTTTCAGCTTACGCACTTTCACTTCCTGCACCAGACATATATGACCCCTGCTAGGCTGCACAGGATATACCCCGAGCGGTCATCTGAGTGTCCTACATGTGGTGAACCAAGCGCCACATTTGTACACATGACCATGACGTGTAGGATATTATGGATGTACTGGGAAGACGTTCCTGGGAAACTGATGAGGGTGACGGGGTGGGTATCCAGCTAACGATCCAGCAATGCCTACTGAGCTTGATTTCCAAATTCAAGAAGACAGCAATACATTATTAATCCGCGAAATTGGGTCTATTGTTAGCTAAACGTTGGGTGGCAATCCCACCATGGTGAAGAGATGGCAGAGAGACATGCAGGAGAGGGCGCTAGCGGAACAGATCCGCATCAAGCAGGTTTGCACAGATGATACGGTAGAAGAAGATCTCAGGGATTGGGCGGACATGCTCCACCACCTGCCTGGGGGAGGGGACTCAAGGATGGAGGGTGTTCCCAGGGACTAGATGAGTGCAATGGAGAGATGTTGTAGGGTCAGTGCCGGTTCACACAATACCCGATGGATAAAGAGATGGGTAACAGGGTAATAGTGTGCAGGAGGATGCTTTTGGTATAGCCCCAGTGGGTTAGCTATTTCCAGATTGGGTTGCTTCATGGTGTGCTGGGGTGGCAGGGGAGGTATTGTTTTTTGTATCTTATGCTGTAATTTGTTAACGTGCTTTGGGCTTGATGCTGTTATGTACGGAGCAATTAGCTGTAGGACTGATGTGGAGTAGCGCTGTTGGAGGTGCTAGTAAGATATTGTACTGAACTACCCCGTATTGCAATCTTGCATGTTTATGTCTCAATGATGGATATGCTCATGTCTTTTGAATCTTTTTGAAGATTAACACGTATTTACGCTTTGAAGTAGAAAATAAAATTGAGCGCTGGCTAGGTTGCACTTTGCAAATACATTACAGACATTTTGACCGAATGTTGGAATCGGTCCACCCTCTTCCCAATATCTGCTAAGGCGGAGGAGCGTCACCCCACTGCTTTTCAGCAGTGCAAAAAAGGAAAAATAAAATGATAACACAATGTTTTATTTTTCCGTGCTGAAGCCAGTTTTGGGGTGGGGTGGGCAGGGCACGAGTTGGGGGTGATACGCGGATGGACGGCGTCCACCCACTATTTTCACAGGGTGAACGCTGTCCACCCTGCCAAGAATTTGGGCCCCACTGAATAATGTGCTGAACTCGTCCCCTTGTAATTTCCAAACACCGGGACACTTTCAGCGGCGCCTGCACGTTGTCTGCTTTCCATCTGCAACAAGCAACAATGTGCAGGCGGGGAGGGGGCTTTCTTATTTAAGATTCCTGCTGGGCCCATAACAAAGGCCGAATTTGAGGGGTCATCAGGCCTCCTTTTGTTTGAGTATCCTGGCTGGGAGCAGTCAGGAGCCTCACACCTAGAAGCAAATGCAGCAGAGGGGAAACAAAGGTTAGCACTTCACACATACTTAAGAAAGGCAGCTTTTCACTTTATTCAGTCACGGTTTAGGAGATATGTATGCACTGTAAGAATGTCAGATGTGTTGGTCTTTCCCAGTATTTACACACAGCAAATTGCATTTATATAGAGCTTACTACACCTGAGAAGGCGTTGAAATAATTTAAGTACCACTATTTTTCCCTGTATAGCCCTACTCATCCCAATGCAGGGTGCCAGAGCGCTTTACACCTACACATTTGCATATTACATGTACAATACATTATATAAGTTTGTAAATGAATGTACAGGATGTGTTACATAAAACCAGGGGATTGCAAGGTGTAGAAGTCACAAATCATCTTCCATAGCTCACTGTGCTATTATCCTCGCAATGCGCTCAAACGCACACGATAGACCTGCTAAACATATATGTGAGAGCTTTAGATCTGATGTCACTTCTTGTGATGCCACTTCCTGTGAAGTCGTGGCTTGTGATGCCACTGTCTATCATGTCAATTCCTGTGATGACATGTGTGATGTCAAGTGATGTGATGTCACTTGCATACTGCCTAACTAGGTTAGTCCCCCCACTTCTTTTTTTAGGACTTGTGCCCTGGGGGTGGGGCTTGGCTGTCGTCACAGCCAGCAGGGGGAGGAGTGGTTGGTGCACTTAAGTGCGCATGCCGGTTTGGCCGGCCATCTTGGGCCGGCAAAACAGTTATGCGCCCTTAACATGTTCTTCACCCGGCTGTATTGCACAGTCTGGGTGGAGAATATACACAGGCTCCCACTCGCTGTCTGGGCGCCGAACCAGGCCACTCACACCAATCACGACGCTGCTGTCATGCTGGTGACAGCAGCATCATGATTGGCTAGAGGAGTCTGGGAACCTGTGTCCTTCCGGTTGACAACAGAAGAGGACGGAGGAGAGGCGGCGGCCGGCAGGTAAGTGATATTTTCTTTTCTTTTTTAACCCCTCCCGATCCCCGCCACCATTACTGCCCCGGAGCAGCCACCACTGCCAACACCTTCCCATCTTACTGACCAAAATAGGCCCGAGCAGGCAGGTGAACTGCATTAATAATTACCATTTTCATTGTAACAGACCACAAACTCCACTTTAAACGCTCTTTCCAATAAACAATTTTTCCGTTGAACTATTTGAAATCATTTGAACACGGTTTGAAGCTTAGGCCTTTCATTGCTTAGCCACATCTTGATCGCGCATTTAAGTCCTTCCGGTTCCGTACGGGAACCCCTGTTGACCTTCTCTTTTCTTCCGCCCCATTAATGATTGTTATTCTAACTGAGCAACTCAAAACTCACAACAGCACGAACCATTTTTAAGAACTGTTTGCAACTTTTCTTTAGCTGCCCCAAGTACTAAAATGGATTTCCAGAGATTGTTTTCACAAGATAGTTTAATAAATAGTTGTGCAAATAGTTCTTCTTCTTAAGTAAGTGGCAGCTATCAAAGCTTTGCATTCCGACACGCCATTTCTGTTTTTGGCTTTCAATCTGAGAGATTCTTTAACAATAATAACACCACCACCAGGCGACTACCAGGTGTCTCGTTTCTAATTTTTTTGTTTAGTACAGGCCTGGATCAGTTGCTAAAAATGTAGGAGCAAGAGAGGCCCATGTTTATATATAGTAAAAAACAGACCAAATTCAGAATTTCAAATAGCGTTGCGTCTCTGCTCTTCCATCGCACGTCAAATCATAATGTTGACAAATACAGGCATACTGAACCGTTTCTGAAGAACATCGTCTGAAGATAATTTACTAAATCTGTACATTTTATTTATTTATTGTTGATTTCTTAGTTGTAGCACTCAATCACAGGCTCTTACAGAGCACCCAGAGAAGGATGGAGTGTGTTCCAGAAGACGTAATTTTTGAGGCCTGAGACTTATTTTTCACCGGCAGACTCAGACCCACAGGAGAGAGAGAAAGTGAGGAAATGGAGAAAGAAGAAGAAAGAGAAAGATAGGAAAGCACTGGCAAATGAAGAATCACAGATGAAAAAGAATCTGCAAGAGTGCAATAAAAAGACAGGAAGTGTAGGCAAGTGGAAGAAAATAGTATAAGATGCAATCAAGTCTAGGTAACCTTGGTATCAGGCCAAGACTTCCTAATAAAAACTTTTG
This sequence comes from Calotriton arnoldi, assembly GCA_963921515.1. NCBI lineage: Eukaryota > Metazoa > Chordata > Amphibia > Caudata > Salamandridae > Calotriton > Calotriton arnoldi. The sequence continues at coordinate 2,328,394 of CAWUFW010000230.1, forward strand.
GTCACTGAACTTATTTTTTGTTTACAAATTTTGCTCTGAGAAAACATAACGCTGAAACAAAGTTCTACAGGGAAATTGCATCTCTTTCCATTCTACGAGCCCACCTCTATTTGTGGTTGAACAGCGTAGCTGCTCCCAGACCTTAGGGTGGCCCTGTTGCAGCTGCAGCACCGGGTTCAGTTTACTTACAGCTTCTAGCTTTTCTGCTTGAGACTATCACACATCGTGGAAAGGTCTGTAATGGGACATGAGGCAAACAGGTATTTTGAGACACACACCCTTACAGTCCATATGAGTCAAATGCTACATTTAGATGTTAACTCTTTCACTGGGTATCAGTGTAGGGACAGCTGGGCATGTCCTATGCTATGGCCTTCAGTTTGTTCAGCTATGGACGAGCTGTCGGAGTTTTGAATTTAGTTTATGAATAACTTTGAAAAAGCCAACAATATGTTCACTCACCACACTTTGGGGAGGGTTTATTCCACTCAATTTAAATCTGCAAACCCTGAACTATAGCTTCATTTTTATGAATCAATCAATTTTTTGCGATATTGATTATTTTTGACAATGAAAAGATTACTTTAGCATCTTGTGCCTACTCTTTGATGCTCCTTTGCCACTGCCATTGCGTTTACATGATTGAGGGCGCACGTCAAGGCTAGGTGGGTCAGTATACCGCGACGGGCCCGCCCTTCCACTTCCTGCCCGTGAGTGTGGCAGGAGAAAGCTACCTACTCCATGAGTGCCAGGGGTAAATGGGAGTTGGATTTAAACTGTAAAAATACACATCAAGAAAGATGCAACATATGTGAACACACTGCAAAACTGTGTTGATCAATGATAGATTTTAAATGATACTGTAGAGGTTTCTAATATGAAGCTATTTCACCCCTTCCATCCTGAGCACACTTCAACAGGCGTCCTTATATAGCAGATGTGTAAGGCCCCCACTGCAGCCCTTTTACGTTGGCTCTGGGTTGGCTCAGTGGTGGATGCACTGCGGATCAAGGTTTTGGGAGACAGCAAAAAGGTCGAAGGGATCAGGGCGGCCAGAGATCCTAAACACATCCTCCTGGTCTGCTGTTGAAGAAGATGGCCACACAGATGCGATTTATAAACTTGAGACTCTTGTTGGCCAAAAGCCACTTTGCTCTTCAGTGGATGTCCAGGCACCTGTCCAGAGGCACTAACTGGGTCAAAAGCATGGCATTTTGTACGCCGTCGGAGGGCTGTTCTCCGGGCCTACACACTGCATAAGGGCCAAAAGATATATGGAAACATTACTGTGATGATCCTGGTAGTATGAAACCGGGTGTGATCATCTCCAGAGTCGATCAGTCAAATAAATCGAGGACATACTTAGGTCTATTACTGCTTGAGCAATTTGGTGAAAGCAGCACCTTCTGGTGAAATTTCCGACTAACTATACGTTTTTGTATGCGCTCACTGATGTTCAGTAGCAGGAATTAAAGCTATGTTGCAATATGTACCTGGGATGCATGGCACTCTGTAAGTCTTGCTATTGTTCTCTCCCACAGTGGAGTTAGTATTTGGGAGCTATTCAAGTTTTTCCTACAATGAAAAAATAAATCTAAAAAAATGCAGATTCATTTGTTAAGAAATAGATTTATTTACATGGTATAGTGCACGGCAATTTGATTCTGTCAAAAATCGATTACACTTAGTCAAGAATTAAATTCGGTGAAGAATGTATGACTTTCTCACAAATAAGAGTATTTTTTTTTTTTTACAGTTTTCAGCTTTGTGGAGGGAAATGGAGCCGATGGCCATTTTGCAGAGAATACAATGTTTTAGGCAACATTAGCTTGATTAGCTTTTTAGTGAAATAAATTCACCCAGCATCATTCATTAAAAACTGACAAGGTACCTATGCACATCCAGCTGCAGAACCTACATATATGGAAGATGAGCACTCACTAACAGAATATATTAATACTTGCACTGACTACACTGCTAATCTTCCCATTGTCTATACAGGAACATCAAAGGAGGACACAGAAGCAAGCAACCAGGCTATGTCTATTTGAGGAAGTTGGGCCTCACCTCAACCCCAGAAAAAAAAGTTCCTCTGGCTACCAATGGAGCAAAGAAACAATGGCAAGATTTTCTATATCGTCCACAAAGCTTAAGCTGGGAATGGATCAAAACATATACCGATGCTTGCCAGCCCATTTCTTCCCCAGTCAAGCAATTAAATTGGATAGTGCTAAGTGAGATACCAAAATGAATGTCAATAGCAAGAAACAAGAGGAAAAGGCCATGCACGTCCTCCGCATGAGGATGTGAATGGCCTGCACCACACAGAGACAAATCCAATCTTCATACCTCGAAGAGAGCATTTTACATCCATCAATTCAAGAAGACCATTGACTCTCACTATAGCATCTTCAGAAGCCCCACCTACATCCACAGGATTCCAGAGTGGACCAAAGACGATATGCTGGTGCTTCACAACACCTCTAAATAATAAAAGTCTACCTACTGGGTAAGACTAGATTGTGGACTACGTATGTGGTGTGTCTTGATGTGCCTAGAGTAAGCAAATAAAAAGACGTATTCCACTATTCCCACTCAGAAATGCTGTTCTTGATCTTCGAATACAAGAGGGGCATCACTGTGGCATGTCCATTCCTGTATTTGAAGAGGACAATAAGGATAGATGCATGAATGTTTGAAGTGCGCTCCCAATTTTCATGATGCTGTGGGGAATCTGAACATCCCTAGAAGCTGCCTACCTTGGAGTGTCCTACCCATTCAGGCCACCGCATGTTAAACATTTTTTTAGTAACACCACTTTTTTTTTTATTTTAGAGTTTTTTTATATAGCGCGAACTAGACCCGAGACATCGGGTATCAGAGCGCTTTACATGAGCACCAGTTTCGTTACAGAAACCCACATTCATTTTGTTAGGCACAGGGAGATTAAGTGATTTGCCCAGAATCACAGGATGTTGAGCGTTATTGCCGGGACTCGAACCCAGTTCCCCAGCTTCGAGGTCTACCGCTCTAGCCGTAAGGCTACATCCTCTCCCCACTTGAAATTGTGATACAATTATTTGACTATTTGGACAGTTTTCACATTAGATAACCCTTTATTCGGTACCTGACTAGCATATTTATACTTCTCTCTTGGGACCCTACAATTTTAGGTAATGGTTTTGAGAGGGCAGGTGACAGACAGATCTACTGTCAACAAAATACAAAGAGTGGGCTTAAGGTCTGCCCCCATTAAACCATTGACTTTCTTCAACCAGGATCTTTCAGCCATTGGCTTAAGACTTTGTTGCGTCGTGGCTCAAGGCCAGTGGAGTAATCTTTTCTTACCTCATGCTGATGGCTGCTATGGTGATGTTTGAATGTATCCTTTCGCCTCCACTTGAGTGCTTGCACTGAACTCCATCAGGGAGAACTTTACAATTCAAGCCTTCTCTATTCCCTCCTGCTGGCTCCCTCCCGTGCCTCACTCTTAATGTGGTAACGCTGACTGGTCTAGCACATTAGGCCCCAATTTACTGGCTTTGCCAATAAGCTGGGCAAAGACTTAACAAAATAAGAACTACCAAATCACAGCCATGTTGCTGTGCTAGCCGAAACAATGGAAGCAGGGTAACTCGCCTTTCACCCTAAGAAGCAGTGTAAGGGATGTCTCTTTATCCCCTGAAATGTAATTCACCACTAATAATGAAAGTGGAAGTTGTTCTGAGAGGAAATTCTGGAAGGTCAGAAAGGCGCTTCCTCATGTAAACTAGAAAGAACATGGGTATTTGGGATCTAACAAAAATACTAGGCTCGTATGGAGAGATTACATCAGCAGGATAACACAAGGCCGACCAATTCGCTCTTGCGGTGTCAGAGGAGCACTCTACCAAGCACTTCATCATACCCTCACATGTGTAGGGGAGTAACACTCACTGGGGTCCGAGTGATGACCTGACGAGGGCTCGTAAGAAAGGTGCTTGTCCACCTATGGCAGTGGTTAGGAGCTGGAGAGGGGCTTACGGCGTGAACCACTGCTTAAAATAAAATTCTGTCATCCTTAAGCCTTCTTCGTTCTACATCAGCAGGATGTGGAATCTGGGCCTTTTAACAACTGTAGTTTCTGAGATGCCACCGTCCGTTCAAACTTCCTCGTAGGGACCCCTCGACCGGGCAGCCGCGTCACTGATGGGGCCTCACGTTTGGGCGCCAATGGATTCCAAATTTTTCCCTCATAGTTAAGCCACTCCTTGCTTTACTTACAAAAGATACACCCACACCCCTCCCTTGGACACATGAACACGACCAAGCCTTTGAAGACTTAAGCCACGCTCTTTGTTCTGCACCAGTACTGGGCACACCTGACTACTCTAAACCCTTCTGCCTCTACACCCATGAACGCTCAGGATGCGCTCTCTCGGGCTTGACCCAAATTCAAGGCACCAAACAACGCCCGTGCGCCTACTTTTCGGCCACTCTAGACCCTGTGGCCCGAGGTCTGCCCTCTTGTCTTAAAGCGGTCGCGGCTGCGGCAGTCTCTATTCGACAAAGCGAGGGAATTGTTTTAGGATCTAAACTGACGGTGTTAGTTCCCCACGCAGTCGACATACTACTAAACCAGACAAAGACACAACACCTCACTAGTGCACGACTGACAGGATACGAACTTATGTTGTTAGCACCCCACATCACATTAAAGCGCTGTACGACCTTGAACCCCGCCACACTCCTGCCCACACCAGATTCAGACACCACAGACACTCCACATGACTGCCTCTTCCAAACAGAAAGACAGACTAAGGGGCGGGTAGATTTGAAAGACATCCCTCTGACGGAACAGGATGGGCAATTATGGGTGGACGGGTCCTGTATTAAACTATCAGATGGTACCACATCTGCTGCCTATGCCGTCACTACTACCAACACCATTGTTGAAACTGCACGCATACCTCAGAAATCGGCCCAGGCAGCAGAGCTTATAGCTCTCACCCGCGCTTGTATCCTTCGCCAGAATCTAGCTGTCACCATTTACACCGACAGCCAATATGCCTTTGGAGTAGCACACAGTTTTGGTATCCTCTGGAAAGAGAGAGGATTCTTGACGTCACATGGTACGTCCATCCGGCATGGTGACTTAGTAACTGCATTACTACAAGCCTTGACACTGCCCCGAACACTAGCTATTGTAAAATGCAATGCCCACAAGAAAATCACAGACGAAATAGGACTGGGAAATGCCTTAGCTGATGAGACGACCCGAGCCACTGCACAAGAAAGAACACATACCGCCATGTACATAATAAAATCCCAAGCAGAGAAGTGGCGTGACGTTAGAACAACAGATCAGGGACATCCAGTCTACTGCCACTCCTGGAGAACTTCAACAATGGGAAAAGGAGGGCATGCTTGACGAGGAGAATTGTTGGCGGTCCAAGGACACAAAATTATGGAAATTGCCAAATGCCTATCTCCTCCCATTGTTGAACATGACTCATTTACCGGCCCATACCGATGCTGCCACCATAACTAAAATCTTACAGGAGGTGTGGAATAACAACCAACTCTGGTCTTCCGCCACAAGGCTGGTACAGCAATGTTTAGTATGTCTCCGTTACAATGTAGGAAAAGGGACCCGGGAACCACGAGCTGGGTTTGACATCCCCACGGCACCCTTCGAGGTCTTACAGATGGATTATATCCAGATGGAACGGTGCAACAACCTTAAATATGTCCTAGTGGTTGTTTGCGCATTCAGCAAATGGGTGGAAGCCTACCCGGTCAAAGACAACACTGCCCTAACAACCGCCAAGATGTTGTTGAAAGAATTCTTTCCCCGCTATGGCCTTTGCCGGGTACTCTGGAGTGACAGCGGGAGCCACTTCATTGGAGAGGTAGTCAAACACATATTAGCTGGACTAGGGGTCAAGCAAAAATTCCACGCAGTCTTTCAGCCCCAGTCAGCAGGCCTGGTGGAAAGATACAATGCCACCATCAAATCAAAACTAGTAAAAATAGTGGAGACTACGGGGCTTAGATAGCCTGACGCATTGCCACTGGCCCTTCTATAAATAAGATCTGTCCCGCATTCTCGCACCTCGTTGACCCCATACGAGGTGGTTTTTGGACGCCCAATGAACATTTGGGGCGCGCCCCTGCTACCACCTTGTCGGATTCTCCTTGTGAAATGCTGAGCGACTACTTGTCTGTACTTACACGAACTTTGTCTTCTATTAATCAGCAGGTTCAGGAAGCGTTGCCGGACCGATCCACGGGGCCAGGACACACCATCCGGCCAGGCGACTACATCCTGGTGAAGAACTTTGCTCGGAAGCAAACGTTGGAGCCCCGGTGGAAAGGTCCTCTGCTAGTCCTCCTGACGACCCGAACAGCCCTACTGAGTGGAAGGCAAGAAATCGTGGGTGCATGCAGTTCATTGCCGGAAGGTCCCCAGCATCACACAGATTGACCCAACTCTGTCTGCCTACAAGGAAGTACTGGCACACGACCGCCCAGTGTTTGGCCTCCAAGAACCAGAGCTCGAACTGTTCGAAGACCACACTGTGCCAGCCAAAGGAAGATACAACCTCCGTTCTCGCACGACCTCTGGGGCTCCAGCGACTGGACAGGAGAGCTGAGCCAAAAGTCGCAGGGCGGTAGTACAGTCTGGTGGGGTGGATCGATACTCCTTATAGTGGGGTATTGAGAAGCCTAGCCAGTGAAGCAACCACCAGCTACCGGCGACGCGTAGGGCTCAGTCTCCCTCTCTGACAGTAGAGCCCAAAAGAAGATTGACTATGCCTAAAAACGCAGACCAGAAGAAGGCATTTCATAACAGACTGTATAATCGAAGGTCAATAGTGCTAACAGTATTTCTCTGCCTCACGATCATTCTTACCATCATCTTCTGGATTATAGAGGAAAAAGCGCCGGCAAAAGGTACCATATTGCCGACTGATGCCACACCTACTGAACACTCGCAGGTGTCCTTGCCCCCTTATCTCCAACACAGAAGACAAGACTTTTGGAACAACACTTTTATTCAAATGTTGCATCAACATAATATGGTCCTGAACAAAACGAACTGTTGGGTCTGTGGTCTTCTGCCTCAATCCACGGAAAACCCAATATCGCTTTTTCCTTACCCCTACTCTGTACATGCCTCTTGCCTTGCCTGGATGATGCTCATCATGGATGCCCAGCAGACTAGCAACATTGCGGATACCATTCTCCAGCAATTCCGGGACGAGTTATGGTGGAACAAGACAGGCAACACCATCAACCCTTTCTGTCCAACTAACAGTCCCATGAAAATATCGGAAGATGAGCAAGAGGAAATGCTGATCTTCAACACCACTGACCGTCTTTGCTTTTCTAGCTTCAAAAAGAAGGCCCCCGCCAAGCGAACATTGCCCCTATCAGTTGTTCGCATTCCTGGACTTATATGCATCAAAGGCTTAGGTACTGAGTACGTTGGGAACAGCTCTTGTGCCAGAACAGCAACTCTGAACATGACATTTCCACCACCGCTTGTTGCTTCCCCAAACACTTATTTTGTGTGTGGGACAAAAGCATACACCTGGCTTCACAAAAACTGGGGAGGCACATGTTATATAGCGTTTCTCCTTCCTCCTGCCTATATTGCTCCTCCTCTTCATCATCGCGTCCGCCGCAGCAACGAAGTGGTCGACCAAGCAGACACTACCTCTCAACTGTTCCTGGATGCCATGAAAGGCATCCTTCCCTTCTGGGGACCGATGGAAAACAGCAGAGACATTCGCCACCTCATCAGGGTCATGGAAGCAACTGTCAACATCACAGCTGGTATTCTGGCCAACAACACAGCAGAGCTCCAAGCGGTACGCCTCGTCGTTTTACAAAACCGCATGGTCCTTGATGTCATCCTTGCTGACCGCGGAGGAGCGTGCCGCATCATCGGTACCAGCTGCTATGTGTACATCCCAGATCATTCCTTATCTGTCTATGAGGCTATTTCCACGCTTCATCGAATCACCTCTGATCTTCATCAAGATACCGGCTCATGGTCCCTTGGCCTCTGGTTGTGGCAACTTCTACTGACTTGGGGGATGGAAAGTCCTAATGATCGTCCTGATACCTCTTGTATAGATTTTCTTTTGCTGTCTTTGCATTCAATGTGGTCCCCCACTTTGCGGCCTCTGCGCAAGTGCTATCAAGCCAGTCCCTATAAATACTCATGTCGAGAACAATAAAATAATGATTGAACGTGAGATACAGCTATTGATGGACATTGCAATTGACTAAAAATGATTTCGCTTATGGCAAAAGGAGGGACTGTGGAAAAGTATGTCTGTTGTCTTGCCATTAGCTCAGCCATTTTGCGCTTCATCCTCCATTGCGACCTCTCTACAGGGGTCACGAATGCTCTGTGGGTTCACATCTTGATTCACCTCACCTCTGCACTGCCACCAACGCCCTGTTCCTGATCTGACCTGACCTACCGCCACCTGCCTGAACTCATGCTAAACCAGCCGAGCAGGACTGTCCGTGCCTTTGTTTGCCACAATCTGACTGAACTCTTGCTAACCCCAGTTGAACAGGTCTGTTCACCTGCGCTTACTGTCCCCACCCTGCCCTTCGCCCTACAGGGTTTGACAGCTACCATCTTCGGACTTATCAGATTGTCCTCTGCTTGTTGTGTAATTATGAGTTTCACCTACCCCTGCAGGGGCCCAACAGTGACCATCTGCTAACTTATCAGATTGACCTCTGCCTGTATAATTATGGTGTTCATTGTTTTACTGTACACGTCTCCCTTTGTATAATTATGGTGTTCATTGTTTTACTGTACACGTCTCCCTTTGTATAATTATGGTGTTCGTTTTCTGTATACATCCCCCCTTTTCATAACCATGGTGTTCTTTCTTTACTATACACGCCTGGGGTGGGGATGAAGGGTATATAAGACGTGGAACCAAAGTGCTTGGCAGATTGCCTCCTCAGACAAGCTGCGGGTGTCTGTTGCTGATGCTCTCTCTACATCTCATGAGATTGTAATAAATATCCTCTCTCTCGGCGCTCCAGTGTTGGTCTCAGTTTGTATCCCGGACCCGTGGACTAAGGGTGGACCCTCCACCTTTGGGTGGTCTTCCAAGGAGACCCCCAAATCCACACGATTGCTCTTCCTCCTTTGTGTGGTGTATATAATAACAACAATAATAATGTGAAGGCTACTGCTTATGTCACTAATTCCCATCCTCAACCTTTTCATTATTGTTCTCATTTAACTGCATCTCTAGGCATTAGTGTGCCTTCTCTGATTACCACCTTTTTTTGGTGTACATGCACACAGCATACTGCTGCCCCCATGGATGGGTTGGTGCTGTTTAGCTGCCTATATGTCTTAGTCCTAAATACAACTATAATTTGCGCTGTACCTCTCATATACTCTCACCCATCACACCATCACGTGCTGTGTTACATAGCACGATAACTGCACCTTGGTGGTCATAACGCACAAAATGAAAATACTTCCAACACAGGCTTAAAATCAAAACACTCTTCCAACCACACACCCTACATGGTCTAGCTTGCTATCGGTGTGGGTAAGCACTTGAGGGATAGTAAGCACTATACCAATGCTACAATACAATGCTTGTCTCCACTATTGCACTGGGCCAAACAACTCTGAAGCCAGTGACCATACACATCTCCAAAACTGGGTGGAGAATATTGTCCCCCTCCAGGGTCCTATGAACCGGCTTCCGGTCCAGGAAAGCTTGGCTTCCAGGCATTGTCTGTCACCCAGCACAGCCTGACTTCCTCAGTGATACATGTACTCATTATACATCAAGGTATTATCAGCACTTTACCTTGAGGCTTCGGGCTAGCTGCTCCATCCAATGTCTAAACAAAAAAGGTAAATAGTACGTCCTCGCCATCACCTGGAAGGCGCTTCCTTTTGTCATCAGAGCCAAACCCAACCCCATCTGACAATGTAGGATCTCCAACACAGCAACCCGACAAAAAATAACAGCCCCCTTTTCTTGAATAGCGCCGAGAAACCCTAACATGATAGGCATGCTGTCCATATAATCAATAAAGGCTTGTACAAAACAAATATTTCCAAATGGAAAATTGCTGTAGCAGAGTATTTCCAACAGGGAGGCAGTTCCTGCCTTTGGTGCTTGAACATTTTTGTTATGATTTGAGTTACCAGTGGTTTTGAGGGCTTAGAACATCTGGTCACAAGACAGATAATGTTTATATGGTGGATGTCAGCACCAGGCCCCAGAAATGCCTATTCTCACGAGGTCTGGACGTTTATTGGGCACTTCTAGCCTTTGCTCAAGGTTTGCCCCAGAATTTGACAGCACCTCTTGTTTCTATTGGTGGCTAGAGATGTGAGTTTGACACTTGGCAAGACTAGTGCGAGGGTACAACAGCACACATCATGCACCGCAGTTTAAAAGATGGGTATGGCACTAAATGTCATTTTTATTTTCACAGAGGCATCCTTAACAAAACAAAACGCAAAGGGTCCCTTATTAACTGTCCATGAAGTTAATAGCCCCGAGCAAATACATGAATACATTTCTAGGCCAGTTCAAATTAATTTTTCTGACAGCAACCAGATACATGAAGCGAAAAATGCACATTTATGAATATTTACTCTTGGGAGGCTGAGGCACAATCTCGCCCTAGGCATTCACATCATAAGTGCACATCCTGTCCTGTCTAATTTCCCAATTCAAAGAAAAAACATTGTTCAACTATGGAAGAATTTAGCGACATCCATCACTGGAGCTAGAAGCAAATCTTATTTTTGCATCCACGTTTGCTCTATTCATTTCTACACACCACTCAAACGGAGCAAAAATATTTTTTTCGGATTATTTGCAGAGGAAGCGCACACTTTTTGCCACTAACTCATGATCTCTGCATCATGTTGAGGTTAAAGTCATCGTAATCAATCATTCAATTATCTGGTTAATTAGAAAAGGAAAGTAGATGCAAGGATGTTCACCTGGCAGAGGTCAGGCTGTTCACAATTCACAGGGTCTGATTCACAAACTGCACTTTGTAGTACTACAAAGTGTATGTTTTGCCTATACTTATATGTGCTGAGCTGTGCGCTCCAACTGCAGAGTCTCCACACGTGTAAGTACGGACAGCAGTAGTAAATGTGGGAGGGACACAGGGAAGTGGATGGGGAAATGGGCAGACTAACTACTAAGGGGGGTGGGATTAGGGAGGAGGAAGATGGGTTCAGGGACGGCTTTAGAGAGTGCCGTCACCCACCCACACAAAAGTAAGCCATAACCTTACTCAAGGGATGGACAGATGTAACTTATCCTTTAAAGAAAATGTACACTCTGGGTTCGTGAATATCGAAAGTAGTAAACTTACTACAAAGTATAAACTTACTCAAAAGTAGAACTTACCTTTGTGGATGAGGCCCACAAAGTCCAGAGAGTGAGCTGCTGGTAGCAGTAAAGGAGGAGAACAATCTTTGATTGCTCATCCTGGACCACGTGGTCAATGGAGCCGTGGCCCACCTTGCTCAATGTTAATAAACTTTACTCCAGTCCAGCTCTTATTCAACACCATCATTCAGAGAGGGCAAGTGAGTATCCTGGAGATAGCCAGCTCCCTCAGGGTATTACACTTTCAAAGTCTATCAAGGCCGCCAACATAAATATTCTGACTACTCCTGGATCTTCCTGCTCATTGAGAGAGTCTAGTAAAACGTGGTCGGAGTCTGAGGAGGTGGGGTCAGAGTAACGTCAGGATCTGTGATGATAGAGACCTTTTCTTGAGTAATAAAAGCCGAGTCCACACCAGGTGACTTGGCCTCCTCACCAGCACCAAAGTCCTTGTCTCAAGCAGGGAATACTTGCACAGTAAGCAGTTTAGGAACACTACCAGGGCTGGACTGGGACTCAAGGCAGCCTTGGATGTATTTCTAAAAGCCAGACCTACTTTTCATAATGGAATAAGAAGAGAGAAATCTCAAAACTCACACTCACCGAGGTGACTAGTTGCCTGCCCCTGATACTGTTTTTAAAATGGGCCCAAAGGTTTAATATTATTACACAAGTGTCATTTGTTTTTTGGTAGGTCTGGGGAAAAACCTGATGACGTAATCTATACTCCAGGGTGTGGCACCAGTTAGCTGCATTATTTCTGTGCAGCAGCAAATAAACCGTGCATGTTTCTTTGTGAAAATGTCTGCTGCCCAGTCTGGACTGCTTTCAAAGCTGTATCGCTGGGGATCTTTTCACCCGTTCAACTCTGAAGGCAGGCCGCTGTCCTACAGCCCACCTGGATTTTTGCCTGTTTCCAGTATGACCAGTCCAGCTCTAAACACACCACAGGAAAGTCAAGGGCAAATGTCACGTGGCACCCATATCAATGAAGAGCAACAAGATAGGTTGAAGGAGGTTACCTCTAACCAACATTCACCGAACAACTCATCGACAAAAAGATGCATCCCTTGAAACTCACGAGCACATTTGCTTTCCAGATAAAATTGACTGGGAATTGCAGGACACAGACTTTAGCCACCTGGAAGAAATGAATCCAATGTTTGGTCTAGATGGCTTTCATGACCATGGGGAAGTGGTTGATACAGATGTGCATTTAACATGTTCTCTCACGTGATACAGTGTAAGAAGACTTATGATGTTAGTCAAGTCAGAACCCGGGAACAAAGTCTTATGCTTGAAAAAAATGTTAGAAACTTGAGAGTGCAATATGCAAGCAAGATGATTCTTGAATGAAGGCCATCATTAAAGTTATTTTATTAATACCTGCAATTATCTTTAATTCTGAATAATGCAATCATTCTTTTGAGGATTTAAAAAAAATGTAAATGCAAGCTTGATTTGATAGACTGAATGCACAGACACAACACCAGAAGCATCACTTGACAGAAACAAACTTAACACTATTAACCGTAACTTTAGTACGCGTAGAATTGTATTCATAAGCCATCTTCTTCACATTAACAGTTTTTGGTTTTTTTAAAGCACGGAACTGAGACTAGCTATTCAAGTAGACGACCAACATAAGATGCAGATTAGGATCCTGCAGTTGGTACACCAAGGTTTGTGAAAGAGGTGTGTCTATCCTTTTGTTTCAAGGAGCTTCACATCTTCTGATCTCAGCTCCCATTAGGGAGACGCAAAGGATCTGAGGACACAATCACTATGTCTGTAATGGACCTCAGTGAAGGCACACAAGACTGTTCAGGGAACAAAATCATGCACCAATCAAAGTATGAACTCTTACTTGTAGGGGCTACTTCCAGCTCCCAAGTCTCAGGTGTCAACCCCTCCCTGAGAGAGTATTCCCAAAGACAAGTTAGTTCAGATATTAAGGTGCAATAAATGACTTGATCTGTGGAGGAAAGAGTGTAAGTCTCTCAGTCAGCCTGCCAGCTGTTGGATGAGTGACATGTATAACGGATGTAAATCAATTTCTTTCATCCATCAGTAAAGGGCAATCCCAAGGAGCAACCAGCCTAATAAATGTAAATATAAAACAACAGCATGAATAGAAGCAAACTCCGGAGCAGCTGCTGGTGTAGAAGACAGACTAAACAGGAGAAACCATATGAGGGCAGGCTAATTATTAGGGGCGGGTGATGTGCTCACCTTACAAATCACAGTGGTCCAAGACTGCTAGTGCTTAGACGCTGAATTGCCCTCACTGAATAAGGAGGCAAAGTGAAGAGCAGGTAATAACTGAAGTGTTAATAATTTGCAGCAGGTTATCAGAGTCTAAAAGGTTAGTTGGGTCCTGTTGCAAGGCCTCACCCACAATAGTGCACTGGGCTAGTTTGTTCCCGGCTTGTTCACTTGATGGTTGGTGGAGTTAAGACACAGAAGCGCCACTGAAAGTGCAAAATGTCATGTGCCCTGTTATACATATCTGACAGCATTAGTTCTAGGGACACACCTCTCTCTTAAAGTACATATAGACATGGTCTGTTGTTCTGTCATTCAGACGGACTTCCGCCCACTGCAGCATGGCCAGCCCACTTCAGCAAATGTCTAACTTCAATGTGAGTGACAGCGTTCTTCCCTTTCATAAGGAGCGCAGTGCCTGCAGTGCCAGGAACTACTGTTGTAGTGGGTGCTTCTTGAGACTAACAAATATCATTGCTTTTAGACACTGTTTTCTAAGATTGACGGGGCCCAGCAAGTTCTTCAACCATAAAGTATTGAAAACCCATTACAAAAAAAACAGGCACTGACAAAGCCAAACAAGCATTGGCATAGCCAATAGGTCTAGCCTTTGGGACCTTATAAGTATTTAATTCTGCAGCACAATATCCTTGGTGCAACATCAACTGTTGCATGGCTAAACACTTATAATGTCCCAAAAGCGAGACCTAATGGCTATGCCAATGCTTGTTTACTCTGTCATTCCCCTCTAAGGAAGAGGAGAGGCTTCATCGTATGGACCTGGAAAGATCTCTTAGCTTTACTTTTAGCGCACAAAGGTGCATCAGCATTTGCAATGCAATAAGTCTCGCAATTACGCGAGTTTAAGCTATTGGCATTCTAAACAACAATGCCTATTTTGTTTTGCTTTTTTTTAAAACATAAATAAAAGGCATTGTTATTTACAATGCCAATAGCTTAAACTCTCATAAATGCGAGACCTATTGCATTGCAAAAGGTCTCGCATTTACCAGAGTTTGAGCTATTGGCATTGCGCAAATGACAATGCCTTTTATTTATGTTTTTGTTTTTGAAACATAAATAAAACGCATTGTCATTTACAATGCTAATAGGTTAAACTCGCGTAAATGCGAGACCTATTGCATTGCAAATGCTGGTTTGTTAAATGTGGTCTATTTACATATTTCATATTTACATCGATAGTACACCATGCGATTAACGCAAAAATCTTTCAATGTTATTATTAAACAATTACTTCCCTTGGGAATCGTGAAAATCTCTCCACCATTTCACCCCCAACATGTGTCTGCTCAGGACCATAAACGTTAAACAAAATGTCTCAGAATAGACAATACAGTGAAGTAACCAGCTTAGTGGACTATGATCATAACAAATACCATAAGGGGACCTGCAGAGCTTCTCAAAGCTGTGAGCTTACTGAAAACCATAAACTGAGCGTATCTCTCTCTCACACTTCTTCATCCATCACACTACAAAGAGCTGCAACACATAAAATCCATAACACAATAAGTGCACCTCAGTGGTGATCACACACGACATGGAAACACTCCCCACACCAAATCAAAACAAAGACCACACACCCTAGATGGTGTAGTGTGCTACCCATGAATGGAAGTGCTTTAGTGCCCCACGTAAGGATAGTAAGCTTTCTATAAATGTTGCAATACAATATTTCCAGGCAGCTGTACTATAACCATAACGGTCAAGGTTTCATCTTGCCTGTAATAGTCCTACTAATTAACATCTCGGCCATACACTTTCAGCTGTGCCAGTGTGCCTACCTCATGTCCTGCTATGCCCCAGTACATTACCCGCTGGCTGCTAGTTCTGTGTTTGTTCGGTGACTTTAGACTTTGACTATGGTCGTTTAGAACAATTTTCATTTGTTCTCTCTGAGGATGGGAAACCTTAATCCAATATGCATACCCCAATGCAAATACCAGCTCCACCAATCAATATGTGTAAGGTGCCAGTGGTGGAAGGAGAGACTTGGAAAGTTGTAAATCCATCATATAAGTTCTAAGTGGATCTGTCTTATGTAACGGACACCTTTAGCCTGACCTGGCATTTTAGGTATGAGCACTGTGGATTCAGGTTAGTAGGGTAGTGGCCTAGCGCAAACACTTCAGAGAGTGAAAAGGTTGTTTCTAAATATTGGATCGCACCAATGGCTACAAATGCGGGCATTTGTCATAACATGAACATAGCTTCTTTGCTTTTCTTGTGCTCCATTAGTACCCAAAGTGTCGCGCAAAAAGCCTCTAAATGTCACACAATCATGCTGAAAAGTTAGAAATGTCACACATAGGCAAACTAAAAACCTGGCAGCTATGACGACATACATGTTTTAGGTAAACATACATTGAGCACCTGTGCAAATCTCATTGCTAATATGAAAAAGCAGGCAATACCGTTAGCAACGTGGTTTCCAAATACATCAGGAGTATTTTGCTTACGTAAGTGATTTATACAAACTAAGTTTTGCCCGTCAGTGCTCTCTGCATAGCATTAGCAAGCGGCAATCTGTAAACAGAAATGTTGCATGTAATGATTTTTATTGTCGATGTTGCCGAAATCTGTAGGCATGCTGTATGCAATGTCGGGCAGCCTGAAAACACTGCTGTGTGTCGTGCGTGTGACAGAAGCCCTGATCGCAGCTGTGGTGAGTATGCGTGCTCTGCAGCGGCCTGCCAGCTCCTGCAGCACCTACCGGCTTTTCGTCTCCCTGGGTCACGTGAGGGTGTCCTTTCCTTAACACTAGCGAGGGAAGTGGAGCGACGTCCTTTCAGTATGAGCGGCGAGTGCCTGAGGCTTCATGCTCTCTTTCCAGACAGCGGAAAAGCAGGCTTCCGCCAGCCCCGTTGACTTCCTTCCCTCGTTGTAAATCACGACTGGCTTGTGTAATCTCCTGGTTCAGGCGCAGGCACATCATTAGAGTGCCACTAGCGTGGACCGATGAGGATGGTCTCACGGGGCGGTTCTAGCTCAGCCAAAACAAATATAACGTCTCAGCAGAGCAAGCGGCTGCAATGTTAGCTTCTTAAGCGTGTTATTAACAAGCTGAAGTTAGCCTTTTATATGGGCAGCATCTTATTCGCAGGCTGAAGTAGGATTTAAATGCGATAAAAAACAAGCATTAGCAATGGCGGGGGAGGCGGAGAGGCACGGACAGCGGAGTACGGGCGGGGGGAGGGCGTTTCCCTTGCGGGAGCGAGCAGCAAGGCGCGATAATTGCTGACAGATGGCGCCACTGCTCGCTCCCGCAAGGGAATCGCCAAATGTGCACGCGTTGCCATTGAAAGCAATGCAATGCGTGCACGTTTTTGGCCCAAAAAGTGTATCGATTACTAAAGGTCTCCTCCTATGCAGCGCATGCGCGCTGCGTAGGTGAGACCTAAAAAAGGCTTTCAGCCAAAGGCAGACCTAAAGGCTTTGCCAATGCTTGGAAGGATCTGGCCTAATGGCTACAGCTGGCGACCATGCAACATGGGGAACCAGGTTCGAGTCTTAATTCACCATCCTGTGAGTCCTGGCAAACCTATCTCTGCTGAAAAAAATAGGTGTGTGAGCGCTGACTTTCTTTGATTTGGAACGCATCTCAGTTTTGACTTGTACTAACTCGAGTTATGCTTACAATGTCCTCCATCTTCCCAACCTCATGAGGATCACGTGTCCCTTGTCGTTTACTCTGTTACATGTACAGGATTGCAAGAATCACACTAACAACCTGAAAACCGTTCCACAACTTCCGCTTGCTATGTGCATACAATGTGTCTATTGGACTGCCGAATTAACAGTAAAAATGCCGGGACCTTCAATGTAATGCTCCCATGCGAGAATCCTCTAATGTATTCTGTTATAAATGATTTCTTGCTGCCTGCTTTCTGTTGGTGCAAACCCTGAGAAACCTGTACTAGTGTGGAAGGCATGACTGTCTTTGTTTATCTTCCTATAAAAGGATGTAGATTTCTAGGGGAAGATATGCCTCTTTCCCCACTCTTAGAAGGCGAATCTATACCGGATTTCCTTTTGAATTCTACGGAGTTCTTTGCACTTATGATTTACATGCTTTGCGACTAAACTGCTTTAATGATATTTTGTAACAGGCCTAAATGTACTTATATAAAGCTTTGAACCTACTACCCTTGTCTGTTCATCTTAGTAAACTGTTTATCACCTGCTACTGAAGGGAAGAGAGCGACTGCTCCAGTCTGGGAGCACCAAAGTCCGTACTGGGACTGCACCACTCCCGGTCCTAGTTGTAGGCATGCTCCATGAATGATATTTGAGGTAGAGAAAGCGCGCCAACAGGTGTTAGTAGACTGTGTGTGTTGTGAGGCACTCCCATGTAAACCTGCTACAAATAAAAATGTGGGTTGCGCCTGTTACCCACGCTCTAATCTCGTCATACTAGATTTAAGGGCAAAACATTAACCCATTTAGTAGCTGAATTGCAGTGTTAAACTGGAAATCTGGGATGAATCCCAGCTTATCTGCTTAACCAAACTGTGTGGTCCTAAGCAAATACTCGGTTTTCAGAGTCTCCTTTTTGTTCATTATTTCATTTTAGAACACCTACCTACATAGGAGTTCGGGTAGCAGAATGCACAAAACCCTCTGTTTTGTTTAATAGCCTGTAATGTTGTTCTGTGTATAGTAATCTAGACCACATACAGGGTACACATGACAATTGGCTTGCTTCTTAGTTCACTAGTAGCCTTATCATCAGGGTGAGGCAAGAATGTTTCTCTGTGCATGTTTAGAAACTCCTACTTTTAATAAATGCTTCTCAACATGGAGATACATTCTGATTTACAAAGGTGAAACGCTTAGGCATGTTAAAGAAATACAATTTAAAGAAAATTGTAGGCACCTTATTACATTCTAACATGATGTTTCTTGAATGATTTTCAAGGCCCGGCTCATGCACAAGCTCTTACAATCACAGCCGACCCTTGCATGGGCTCTCCTTGTGAATTTGCGGGCTCGCCCCACCTTCTAGTCCTCTACACTGAAACCGTGGGCGATACATAAACACAAATACCACAGTAGTTGCGTATGGTATAAGCTCAACAAACACCCACTGAACACTCGTTGAACGTACACCGCAGGGAGGAACTGTTGTGTTTGTATATGTGATCTGTGTACCAGACACAAGGCTGTGAAGTCTATCCTTGTGGTCAGAGTGAAGTGGTTAGAAATTTTCCATCTAAAGATGAGCCAGGCAATAAATGTTGGTGATCTTTGTACCTTGTTAAATTACAGTCATCGTTATGTAACAGGACCACTGATATAACTGGTAATAGGGCTTGCAAGTTTAGGAGGACCCTACAGAGGTGATGAAGAAGGAATAAAACTATTTTCTTCATAGAATTGACCTTGGTGCAAACAATAACATGAGAAGGAGAGGTGCCTACCCAGAGAGAGACAAGAATGTGGATTTAGGTTCAGGTTTTCCAGCCCAAGAGTTGGATGCCAGATTTTTCACCACTCGTGCAGACTTTTCTGTCATCCATTTTTTAACTTCACAGCACTACTAAATGGGTAACATACATTAGCAAACACTACATATAAAAAATGTTGTATATTTTTGCTGTCAATCTAAACCGCAAACTTTGAAGAAATTAGCAATTTAACAGGCCATGGCTGACCCCAAATAAAGAAGAAATGTATTTACAACTGCTGTGGGGGAGCAAACCTGCCAATCCTGATTCCAGAAGCTCTCTGGCGGTGCCAAGGCTGCCTGTCTGTTGGTTTAATATTTCATTCATACAGCTTCCTAAACTCGGCTCCAAAGACAAATGCTGGAATTTCAGCCCAAAAGAAAAAATGATAAATTAAGTCCCAAAGAAAACTAAAAAATAAATCATTTTCTGAATAGAAAATTTAGGTAACGAAATACAGACTGTTGGACTTGGCACTCTCTGCAGGGTCACACACAAACCTTTTGCCTTCACCCCTCATGCTTTCCGAATTTTGTTTTTCTTGGCTTTAGGACTCTGTGCACTCTACCACTGCTAACCAGTGCTAAAGTGTTTGTACTCTCTCCCTAAAACATGGTACAATTGGCTTACACCTAATTGGCACAATTAATTTCCTTATAAGTCCTTAGTGAAGTGGCACTACGTGTATCCAGGGCCTGTAAATTAAATGCTACTAGTGGGACTTCAGGACTTATCGGACCACCCACTTAAGTAGCCCTTTAAAACATGTCTCAGGATTGCCATTGCAGCCTGTGTGCAATTTTAAACTGCCAATTCGACCTGGCAAAATAAGCCTTTTGTCAGGCCTAAACCTCTCTTTTTAATACATATAAGAGACCCCTAAGGTAGGAGCTAAACAGCCCACATGGAAAGGTGCATTGTATGTAAAAGGTTGGACATGTAGTTTTAAGTTTTACATGTCCTAGTAGTGAAAAACTCCTAAAATTAATTTTCACTACAGTGAGGCCTACCTCTCTTGTAGGATAACATTGGGTTACCTTATTACATTTAATAAGTGATAACCTTTGATTGGGAACAGGTGGGAATATCATGTTTGATATCAAAAGAATTGTAATTTAAAATCCTCTTTAATGGGAAAGTCGGATTTTAAGTCACAATTCTGAAAATGTCACTTTTAGAAAGATCGCAAATGAAACTCACCCTAAGTGCGGCAGGTATGCTCAGACGTGGGTCCTGGGCTCACTGTGGTACTGGATTCAAGCTAGCCTGGCTGATGAGGGGTGATACCCCGAAACCTGTCCCAGGATGCTTGTTTCTGGTCCAGGAAGGACCTGGCTTGGCAGTTCGGGCTGGACTGTTCCCATGAGGAGCAGGGTCAAGACTGATTTGCATATGGCTGGGTCTAAACTGTGGTGGCCATGTGAGCAAAAGAATGATGGATTTAACCCAGATCTTTTAACTGGGGTTGAATGTTTGATTTGTACGGCATTCTGGCCATCATTTGTGTGCCTTTTACTTTTAGAAAGGTGGCATATTCTTGTCCTAACTTTCATCTTTCTCTGACAGGACCCAATCGGTGTCCTTTGTAACCGCCGGCTACTCTTGCAAGCATTACTTGTTGACAGTATAGGTGAGTCCCATCATTACCCTGACTGCTATTGTCGCCACCAGCTATTGTGTTTGCCATTGACTTAATTAATAAGGCTTTTAATATTTTGAGCACACGCTATTGGTAACTACTACTGAGGTCACTGTTATGCACCAAGTGACACAGTGATGACATCTTGTGTTCATGTTTTTGGTTCACCAACACGTTCGCATTGACGGACAATAGGTTATGGATTGTTGAGACACTGTATGCTTGCACGAATTATGTATTTTCAATATGTTACCCCCCCCCCCCTTTTTTCTACCTTATAGGTCAATGACCAGAGAACTTGGTATGTAGAATTTACTTACCTTTTAGTGTAGATAGTATTTCTTTGATCCTGAGGAAGTGCCATGATCTCAATGACACTTAAGGCACGAAACATGTCGATCACACGAGAGCAGGGCATACACCACTAGATACATTGCTACTAGTCCTTTGCCCCTCTCGCTCTTTTACATTAGGCAGTTTACCTTTGGAATAAAATGTTGACTAGGACTAACTGACCTATTTTAGACTCACATCCCCTCACATCTACACACACTAGGACCCTTACCCCCCCACTGCACCCACCGGCAGGAACAAAAGATCCCCGATAAAGAGCCACGGACTGGGTGCCTGTCAGGTATTGCAGCGCCGACCTGACGAGAGGCAGGCTCATATGATGAAGCATGACACCTAGCTTGCTGGGTGTGTGAGAGCCCTAGTTCCGACAAGGGGAATCCCCCCTTCTTTGCATACACATCAGTGGTCTTCAGTGACTCACTCATCTCTACAGCTTCCCTAACCTTATCACAGAGGAACTTCGTACTCTTGTTGTACACATATTCTTGTCCTAACCATTCGGGTTCTTGTTCCCGGGACTGCAGAGACCACTTTGTTAAAGCTCCTTCCAATTATAGGACGGCAAACCATATGCTTTGCCTTGAGGAAGCCCTCGGCCAATCGGCCATCGGGCGAAACACGTGTCAGCTGTTTTTTTGTGTGATTTCACTATTGGAACAAACAATTAAAAACGGCATATCTTGCTTAAAAACACAACACAACATGAGTTTTGGAAACTATTATTCCTTTCACTGCATTTGATCAATGGGCACAGACCTCCATCTACAACGTACCTAACCATTTGGTGCCTGCAACCCGTGTCCTGTGTTACACAACTGTCATAAGCATGGCAGTTGGACTATGTGTATTCCTTCCAGAAAGTGATACAAAGGGGGATGGCAGGATGGGCCATGCTGCAAAGATATGTGGAACGGAGTTGTTCCCTACCCCACCTACATTTCAATGGGAGCTCCCTCAGCACACTCACAAAGAAATTCACACTAGCCTTTTGTCACCCCAGACTTCTCGGCGCCTGGGCAGGGTTCAAGTATATTCCAGAACCATCTGTGGGAGTAAAATTCCAGACGTTTCTTCCACTTCAAAGCTGGCACCAGACCCACTCTTCAGTCCACTCTTGGATCTGCAAAGGACCCCCAGAGGGACTGCTTTGTACCTCAAAGGACTGACCTGCTGCATGAAGCCTGCCTTTTACTCTCAGAGGACTGCCTTTCTGCTTGAGACCTGCCTAAATGCTTGATCCCAGGACTACCAGAGTGACTCCAAGGGCTAGTTGGCTTGCCTCCTGTTCTGAGCTACAGGGACATAAAAAGTTCCAACAACCTTGAACCGGTACCTGGACAGTGTCTGAAGTGAGTCCTGTCCTCCAAGTGGCAACCGCGCAGTCTTGGACCCTTGTAAGTGATGATAAAGGTGCCCAAACCACCCAAAAACAAAACTGTGGACTTAAAAAAGTTTCCAAAACAGGCCTCGAAAAATCCACTCATCCACTTACAATGGTGATTGAGATTTCAACTGGTCGAGCTATTTTTAGCACTTACTGGTCCATCCGTGCTGGATAGTTAACTTAAGGATGGAACACCTTCACTTCAAGATACTGGCCAGCCCCACCGCCACCCTCCGAGGAACCCTCATCTACCGACCCCCTGGACCCTTCGCCAACTCCATCACGGACATTATCTCCCCGCAGGCCATCGCATCCACCAACTACACCCTGCTGGGAGACCTCAACATCCACCTCGACAACCAACTGGACCCCAACACCACATCCCTCCTGGACAACCTCCACAACATTGGACTGCGCCAGATCGTGACCGAGCCCACGCACTCAGCAGGACACACCCTTGACCCCCTCTTCACTACAGGAAACTCCATCACCTTCAGCCACACCACCGAACTCCCATGGACCGACCATCGTTGCGTCCACTTCACCTTCAGAACACCCACCATCCACAGACACCAGCACCTGCTTCCACGAAGAAACTGGACCAAAATCACCGACGACCAGCTCACCTCCTCACTCAACAACTCCACCCCAACCATCGCGGAAAACGACGACCCCAACACCGCAGCCCGAACCCTGCATAGATGGATCTCGGACAGCACCAACACCATAGCCCCCTCAAGAAAAACAACAATACCCGCGCCAAGAAAGCCAGATGGTTTACCACCGAACTTCGAGAGTCCAGAAGAACATGCCGCCGCCTCGAAAAGGCCTGGAGGAACACCAAATCCACAGAAGCCCACGACAACTTCAGAGCCGCCACCAACGCCCACCATCAACTCATCAGAGAAACGAGGAAAAAGCGATTGAAGACAGAATCTCCACCCACGCGCACAACAGCAAGGAACTCTTCAGCATCATCAAGGAGTTCGCCCAACCCACTAGCGAGTCTACCGACATCCCTCCCTCACAAGACCTCTGCGACAAACTCAGCACCTTTTTCCACCACAAAATCAAGAGCATCTACGACAACTTCGACGAAGACAACCAACACACTGAACCCTCACCAACCACCCCGACACCCGGAAACCAGTGATTGACGACTGGACAGCCCTCACCACCGAAGACACACTGAAGACAATGAAGTCAATCCACTCAGGGGCCCCCACGGACCCCTGCCCCCACCACATCTTCAACAGAGCCGCCAACACCATCGCACCCATGCTCCGCCACACCATCAACCGCTCCCTGGCGACCGCCTCGTTCCCCGACGACTGGAAACACGCTGAGGTCAACCCCCTCCTAAAGAAACCCTCAGCGGACCCCACCGACCTCAAAAACTACAGACCCATCTCCCTGCTCCCGTTCCCAGCGAAAGTCATCGAGAAAGCCATCAACAGCCAACTCGCCACATTCATTAAAGAACACAACATCCTCGACTCCTCCCAATCCGGCTTCAGAAAAAACCACAGTACGGAAACCGCCCTCCTCGCCGCAACAGACGACATCCGCACCCTACTGGACAAAGGAGAAACAGTAGCCCTCGTCCTCCTCGACCTATCAGCGGCGTTCGACACAGTCTCCCACTGCACCCTAATACGCAGACTCCACGACGCAGGAATCCAGGACAAGGCCCTCGACTGGATCCGCTCCTTCCTCTCCGGCAGGACGCAGCGGGTCAGACTCCCCCCATTTCCTCTCGGACCCCACACCTACCACCTGCGGAGTCCCCCAGGGCTCCTCCCTCAGCCCGACGCTCTTCAACGTCTACATGGCTCCACTCGCCCCCATCGTCAGAACCTACCGACTCAACATCGTGTCATACGCAGACGACACCCAGCTCATCCTCTCCCTATCCAACGAGCCCAACACCGCCAGACGCAACTTTTGAGAAGGCATGGAAGCCGTCGCCAAATGGATGAAAAACAGCTGCCTACAACTAAACACCAACAAAACAGAAGTACTCATCATGGGCCCAAACCCCGATACCTGGAGCGACACCTGGTGGCCCCCCGCCCTCGGAAACCCGCCAACCCCCACAGACCACGCACGCAACCTGGGATTCATCCTGGACTCCGAGCTCAAAATGGACCGCCAGAACAACTGTGTCTCGTCTTCCTGCTTCCACACCCTCCGCCTCCTTCGTAAGACCTTCAAATGGATCCCCCTCGAACACCGAAAGACCGTCACTCACGCCCTGGTCACCAGCAGACTCGACTACGGCAACGCACTCTACGCCGGAATAAACAAAAACCTCACCCGCAAGCTACAGAACATCCAGAACGCCGCCGCAAGACTGGTCCTCAACCTGCCAAAACACTGCCACAGATCCCAGCACCTGCGCACACTCCACTGGCTCCCTGTCGAGGCGAGAATCACCTTCAAGATGCTCACCCACGCACACAAGGCCCTCCACGGCACCGGACCAGCATACCTGAACAGCTGACTCAAATTCCACGCACCCCAAAGGACCCTACGATCAGCCCAGCTCTCCTACGCCGTCGTCCCCCGCACCAGAAAGACCAGATCGGGAGGCCGCTCCTTCTCCTTCCTCGCGGCCAAAGCATGGAACGCCCTTCCGCTCCACCTCAGACAGACAACATCGCTCCCCATCTTCGCAAGAAACCTCAAAACCTGGCTCTTCGACAGACCCCCTCCTTGATGGATGGAACCTGCACCCACCCCTAGCGCCTTGAGACTCTTATGGGTGAGTAGTCGCGCTCTAACAAACCCCTGAAGGTGGAAGGAACAGGTGTTCTGTTCATTCAGAAAGTGAATGAGCAATAAAGACGCCTTTAAATCTTGTTTTTGTCTTGACACATTTGCTGTCTGTTCAAGGACAGAGGTCAAATGTCATTATCTTTTTACTAACTGTTGCTTATCTGTTACTGGAAAATGGTATTTACTTTTCTTACACTTGTTATAGTTAGTGCCTTTTGTCAAGCCAGTTATCTGACAATTATGAATCAAAAGGCTGTAAAATGTGTTATTTTTCTAACACAACATTTAACATCTTGTAAGTGAATAGTAAAAGTATTTAAAAATATATCAGGAATTATGAAAGAACTTTTTTTTTGTAATTTAGAAGTGTGATGCAAACAAAGATTTACATCGGAGCGGAACAAATCAGAACACTTTACTTGGTGATGTACAAATGACAAATATTTGCAGAAACTCGACTTCCAAACATTGTGCACTATATAGTTTTAAACCCACTTCAGTAATTCTGTGGCCATTTCAATGTAAAATCTGCAGATTGCAAATGACAGTGTGCAGCTACATTATGCTTTAGTTATGTATTTATTAAAAGGGACTGTTTTTTAACATGATTTGAGAAACATTCTTGCCCCCGCACTGATGACAATTCGGTTAAAGAACTGAGGCAAGTCAGCGGTTATGTGTACCCTATATGTGACTAGATTTGTATTATATATGGAGCAAAAGTTTAGTCTATTAAATCAAACAAAAGAGTTTTCTGTACAGCAGACATGCTGAACCCGCGTATTTGAAGGTGCTCTCATAAGTGATAAAGAAAAAAAATGGTGTCTCAGTGAATTAAAATACTTGTCCAGGATCACATAATTTGAAACCAGTTTATGGGTCCAGAGTATTATAATTAGGTCAAGTAGATTATTTAAGTCACTAGTCCTGCAGGTCTAGCAATATTTTTAGATTTTTTCAAGGCCTGCATCAAAAAGTACTCTAAGAACCGACAGGAGACATGGATCTACCTACTTGTTGATCTGCCCGTGGTGCACTGTCGATCGGTCTGAGTTCACAGTAGCTGCCGCTAGGTTCTTCTCCGCACCAGCAACTCCTTTTCAGAAGCTCCTCTTAGGAAGGGTATCCGTCATCCTGCAGCCCTCGGTTACAGCCTGCAGTTTCATCCACCTGAAGATTTTCGACTTCCAAAAAGAGACTGAGTCCAAATGTAGAATTCTTTACTGCAGCTTCACCCAGCAGTTCCCCAACGACAACGCCTCCTCCTCGGACACCTGCTACTGCCTTGC
Source organism: Calotriton arnoldi (assembly GCA_963921515.1). NCBI lineage: Eukaryota > Metazoa > Chordata > Amphibia > Caudata > Salamandridae > Calotriton > Calotriton arnoldi. The sequence continues at coordinate 2,354,970 of CAWUFW010000230.1, forward strand.
GCCCCGCTTAACTTTACCTTCTCAGACATTTTTCTTCAAAATGTTTTTTAAGTCTGAAGGTAAAGCGAGACCCAAACCACCTCATGTATCCGAACTGTGCTCCATCGCGGTCACCCATAACTTTCAACTTTGTGCAGGGCTCGTGTGACTCGATGCCCATGTTTGGCACTTTGATCTCTTAGTCGCTAGTTTTTACTAGAAATTTTAGAAAGCCTTCCATCTGGTTCTACTAATTGAATTTTTGTCGTTCTGGTGTCAAATTATTCATTACATTTTCTCTATTTTTCTAAATTGGTGTGGGGTTTTTATTGCGCTGTCTTTTCACTTTATTACTGTTTGTGTGCTGCATAAATACTTTACACATTGCCTCTAAGTTAAGTCTTACTGCTTTTGTGCTGAGCTATCAGACGGTTAAGCACAGGATAATACGGGGACTTTAATGGTTCAACCTGACAGGGATTGTGGTTACTGCATGAGAAGGGTTCTCACCCCCTCAGCCAAAACCCCAATTTCTAACACAGGCTGCTTATTTAGAAATGTAAAATGCTTAGAACATGATTATCAGGTCTTTATAAATGGAAAACAATACAATCCTAATGTGTGCTTTAGATAGTGCCGGCTGTTGAGGACTTGCACCGCTTTTAGTAATAGGCGCTATTGCTACCCAAGACAATACCCCCCTGTAGTAAGGCCTGTAGTAAGGCCTAAAGACTGTGTCACATGAACAACCAACAGATTTCTGCCAGCACTTCAGATTCCTTGCAGCTGGCGTACTAACTTGAACTGAACTCGACTGCCAGTTAACCCCTTGGGTGCTCATGACGAGCTGGACTCGTCATGGGACGCCGATCTGGGTTTTTTTTACCGCGGAAGGCGGGGGAAGCCCTTCCCCTGCCTCCCCCCAATCCCCCCGTACACGTCATTGGAGGTTTCCCTTTCTTCCCCGACGCGCTGGAAGCCATTTGCTTTCAGCGCATCGGGGAAGAAACAGGTGAGTTTTGGCTCTTGGGAGGGGGGGGATTCAAACAAGAGAGGCATCGGGGGAAAGGAAAGGGTTTTCCTTTCCCCCGATGCCTCTTTTGTGCATTCCTGCTGCACGATCGTGCAGCAGGAATGCCCACTAGCGCCAGGATTTTTTTAAATTTTTTATCTAAAAGGCAATACTGCGTGCGGGGAGCGGCCCCTTAGGCAAGGGTCGCTCCCCTTATTGGGGGCATATTTTGATATGCATATTGATAGGCAATTTTGATGTCGCCTCACTACGTTTTGGGCCCTTGCCCGTCGCGGGTACTTGGGCCTCCCACACAAGTGAGGCACCATTTTTATCGGGAGAGCTGGGGGAACGCTGGGTGGTAGGGAATTTGTGTGAGCCCGGTGATGCCACAACTATCCCACACAAAAATGTGTGAAAAAAGTGATTTTTTTCAGCTAAAATTGAGGTTTGCAGGGGATTCTGGGTAAGGAATCGTTGGGGGATCCACGCAAGCCATACCTCCCTGGAAGCCCCCGGGTGTCTAGTTTTCAGAAATGTGTGGGTTTGATAGGTTTCCCTAGGTGCCGGCCGAGCTAGGGTTCAAAAACTACAGCTAGGCACTTTACCAAACAAGCATTGGCATAGCCAATAGGTCTCGCCTTTGGGGCCTTATAAGTGTTTAGCCAGAGCTATTGACTTTGCCAAGGTCTTCAAGCTGTGCTGTAGAGAAGTGTGGCTGCTGTACAGCATGCTGAAAAGTTATAATAAAAAAGTGTCAGAAGCATTTTTGTTACTTTATATATGACCAAGAAGGCATTATGTAAAACTGAACGACCATATTAAAAAAAGTATTTACAATAAAAAATATCCTCAGTTTTCTTTTGTTCTTGCAATGCTGGCAACTTGTTTCTGCCTATTGCAATGGTTGTTTGTTAAAGCTTTTTTTTTGAGGGGGCATAAACAATCGGAGGGTGAAGGTTGGGAACTAGTACCTGTATTATAACACCAGCAGCGGCCAGACGCTAGGGGAGAATCAACAGATGCCAGATTCCGAGAGCAGGCTGAGGTGGTGCTGAGTGATGCTGAGGTGGTATTGGTGGTGGTGGTGGTGGTGGTGACTGTTGCGGAGACGATGCTGAGGTGATGCTGAATGATACTCAGGTGTTGCTGAGTGATGCTGCGGTGGTGCTGAGTGATGCTGTGGTGGTGCTGAGTGATATTGTCTTGGCGCTGAGTGATGATGTGGTGGCCCTGAGTGATGCTGTGGTGGCCCTGAGTGATGCTGTGGTGGCCCTGAGTGATGCTGTGGTGGCCCTGAGTGATGCTGTGGTGGCCCTGAGTGATGCTGTGGTGGCCCTGAGTGATGCTGTGGTGGCCCCGAGTGATGCTGTGGTGGCCCCGAGTGATGCTGTGGTGGCCCCGAGTGATGCTGTGGTGGCCCCGAGTGATGCTGTGGTGGCCCCGAGTGATGCTGTGGTGGCCCCGAGCGATGCTGTGGTGGCCCCGAGCGATGCTGTGGTGGCCCCGAGCGATGCTGTGGCGGCCCCGAGCGATGCTGTGGCGGCCCCGAGCGATGCTGTGGCGGCCCCGAGCGATGCTGTGGCGGCCCCGAGCGATGCTGTGGCGGCCCCGAGCGATGCTGTGGCGGCCCCGAGCGATGCTGTGGCGGCCCTGAGCGATGCTGTGGCGGCCCTGAGCGATGCTGTGGCGGCCCAGAGCGATGCTGTGGCGGCGCCGAGCGATGCTGTGGCGGCGCCGAGCGATGCTGTGGTGATGCTGAGTGAGAGATAGAGTGAAGATATAATGCCCAATTAGAGAGGGTGGTGAGAGAGAAAGAGAGAGAAAGGGTGTACATAGAATAAAGAGTGGAGCGGGATAGAGAGAGGGAGAAAGAAGGGGAGAGAGAGTGAATGAAGGAGTTTGAAACAGATAAAGGGGTGAGAGAATTAAAGGCTAAAAAAGATAGAGGGGAGAGTTAATTAAGTAGAGAGAGAATTAGAGAGGGGAGAGAGAGAGAAGGAGAGAGACGATAAGAGTGGGGGGTATGGAGTTTAAATAGAGTGAAGAAGTGACGCGGAAAAAGTAACCTTAAATATAGCTTTGTGCTTTGCGCGAATAAATATAAAAAAAACAGTGAGACAAAAATACTGGTAATTAGGCTGTGACTCCCAATATAAAACAAATAGCGATATAAGGTGAAATCAACCCACCGAAGCAATATTTCTAACTAGACAAAAAAAAGCATTGGCATAGCCAATAGGTCTCGCCTTTGGGACCTTATAAGAGATTGATAAAGAAATGTAGTAACCTGTCCTCAAAGGTGTTGTTTCGAAAGGCTCCTGCATCTTGCCGTTTTTATCTGGAGCAAGGAATGAGAGCAGAGGGGGGAGGCCGGTGTTCGATGGGAGACGGGTCAACCTTTCTGAACACTTTCCTGGCTTTCCTGAAGAGAGCAGCGCTCCCGAGGTCGGCCGGAGTGCGCTGGCACAGCTGCCCTGTTCTCCCCCGGACACAGCTAATGCTAGCGGTCTGCTGGGCAAGCAGTAATAAATAGCATCAATAACATATTTAGGCCACAGTACAAACCTCATAGGTCACAACTAGATCCAGCAGAAACTATTTGTAACTCATCAATTGGAATTTCCATTGGCAAATGTTAATGCTATTATTGTCGAGGCAGAAAAGACGTTACTAATATTCCTTCTTCAGTAATGCCTGGTATATCTTTAGTTTGAATCATTCATTAGCAGGATAAAAAAATATGTGCGTTGCATGGTTTTACTTTTACAATTTACAAAAAAATCTGGAATGAAAACCAAACATGATGTGCTCTAAGCAACTAGGGTCGTGTCACTACGAAAGCGACTATTACCATGTTTCCACAGTTGGCAGTATTTACATCAGTACACTGTGAGACCCGCTGTGAGTTGGATTAGTCTCTTCAAAATAACTCATTCCCTACTCATCTCGCTCCTGTGAAAACTAATCTTGCAATTTACAGTCATACCTCTCTGCGTCTCATACACATGAAAATGTTAAATTGTTCTGACTTTGGTTTATTTTGCAAGTGGTTTGCAAAGCTCGCTGCGACAGAGGGCGTGCTTTCTCTGCCTCACTTACACAAATAAAGCCCTTACTGGCACATGCATCAACCGAAATACTGGTCGCAAACGGGCAGATTCTCAGAATCTGCCCCTTTGCGACCAGTATTTTTGCATTTGGGATGCATTCCCAAATGCAGAAATCGCAATTTAAGGAATCGCAAAATTGCTATTCCTTAAATTGTAATTGCATTTAAGGAATCACAAATTGAGATTCCTTAAATGCAATGCATTAAAGTTAAAAAATTTGCGATTTCGCTAATAGGGGAGCAAATTACCATGAAGTTAAACTGCATGGTAATTTGCAAAAACTTTGAAAAATGCACTAAAGTTTATTTTTCAAACTTCCATTTTACACACACACATGCCCTTGGGGCATGTGTGTGTGCAAGATGTACTCATATGCAGATTTCAGGGTGCAACAGGGTGTCCTTTGACACCCTGGCACCCTTGAAATAGCTCCCGCTATTAGCCATTCTTTAATAGCGAATCGCTAATAGTGAATATCTTCCCATTCATTCCTATGGGCCTCATGGCCCATAGGAATGAATGGGTAGGTATTCCTTAATGGCGACTCGCAATTTGCGAGTAGCAATTAAGGAATGTTTAGGAATCGCTATTTATTGAGTGATTTCTACATGCATAGGCAATTGCGATTCCTTAATAGCGATTCCTTAATAATATCTATTAAGGAATCGCAATTGCCTAGCTTGATGCATGTGCCCCTATGTTGTGTCTACCCCTATGTGCGCCTTGTTACTTCTTTATGAGCAAGGCGTGACAATCCGTGTCTGCTCGTCCTACTTCGTGTTTATGTCTAAGGATTAGAAGCAGATGGGGAGCTGAAAGGAAACCGCGGCTCTGCAGCTTAAAAGGCATCCCGCATGAAACAACCCGGTAACCTGCGGTTCACAGCCCATCCAGTAACGCGGACGCCTCAGTCATTTCCCCAAACCTTATCTGCCGTGCACAGTGATAAAGGGTGCTATATAAACAACACACAGAGCACGGCAGTTTGCGTGCCTCTCTGACTCAGAAACTGCACACTTATTATTATTATCAATATCCGTATACAATGCAAACAGTAGGTACATGAGTACAAGTCTTATAAAAAAGCGTGGCCATGTTGAAGTTGTTCACGGCACCGCACAAAATCAGTGGAAAACAAGCATTGGCCGCGCGGCCGTGAAACTGACACAAAGTGAAAGTAATCGTGAGGAAGCGGGTTTTGGAAGTGCAAACAGTGGCTTTTGCTGGCGACCAGCTTGCGTTCACGCGAGCGTCCAGATGGCGAGGGAAGCCATATGGCGCCTGATCGCGCATGTACGCTCGCGTGAACGCAGGCTAGTCGCCAGCAAAAGCCACTGTTTGCACTTCCAAAACCCGCTTACTAAAACTCTCGCCAGAGCAGCGCATGCGCTGGCTCAGGCGAGACCTAAAAAGGGTCATTTTTCACTGCGAAATTGAGGTGTGTCCACGTTGCGTTTTGCGCCGTTTCCTGTCGCGGGCACTAGGCCGACCCACACAAGTGAGGTACCATTTTTCTCGGAAGACTTTGGGGAACGGGGGTGGGGGTGTAAATTTGTGGATCCACGCAGATTCCAGAACTTTCCACCACAGAAATGTGGAGAAAATGTGATTTTTTTTTGCCAATTTTTTAGGTTTGCAAGGGATTCTGGGTAACAGAACCTGGTGGGAGGCAGTCAAGTCACCCCATCCTGGATTCCCCTGGGTGTCTAGTTTTCAAAAATGTATAGGTTTGCTAGGTTTCCCTCGGTGCCGGCAGAGCTATGGTTCAAAAACTACAGCTAGGCACTTTGCCAAAAAAGGGTCATTTTTCACTGCGAAATTGAGGTGTGTCCACGTTGCGTTTTGCGCCGGTTCCTGTCGCGGGCACTAGGCCGACCCACACAAGTGAGGTACCATTTTTCTCGGAAGACTTTGGGGAACGCGGGGTGGGTGTAAATTTGTGGATCCACGCAGATTCCAGAACTTTCCACCACAGAAATGTGGGGAAAATGTGGTGTTTTTTGCCAATTGTTTAGGTTTGCAAGGGATTCTGGGTAACAGAACCTGGTGGGTGCAGTCAAGTCACCCCATCCTGGATTCCCCTGGATGTTTAGTTTTCAAAAATGTATAGGTTTGCTAGGTTTCCATAGGTGCCGGCAGAGCTATGGTTCAAAAACTACAGCTAGACACTTTGCCAAAAAAGGGTCATTTTTCACTGCGAAATTGAGGTGCGTCCACGTTGCGTTTTGCGCCGTTTCCTGTCGCGGGCACTAGGCCTACCCACACAAGTGAGGTACCATTTTTCTCGGAAAACTTTGGGGAACGCGGGGTGGGTGGAAATTTGTGGATCCACGCGGATTCCAGAACTTTCCACCACAGAAATGTGGGGCAAATTTGTTTTTTTTGACAATTTGTTAGGTTTGCAAGGGATTCTGGGTAACAGAACCTGGTGGGAGGCAGTCAAGTCACCCCATCCTGGATTCCCCTCGGTGTCTAGTTTGAAAAAAATTTATAGGTTTGCTAGGTTTCCCTAGGTGCCGGCAGAGCTATGGTTCAAAAACTACAGTTAGGCACTTTGCCAAAAAAGGGTCATTTTTCACTGCGAAATTGAGGTGTGTCTACGTTGCGTTTTGCGCCGTTTCCTGTCGCGGGCACTAGGCCTACCCACACAAGTGAGGTACCATTTTTCTCGGAAGACTTTGGGGAACGCGGGGTGGGTGTAAATTTGTGGATCCAAGCAGATTCCAGAACTTTCCACCACAGAAATGTGGAGAAAATGTGATTTTTTTTGGCCAATTTTTTAGGTTTGCAAGGGATTCTGGGTAACAGAACCTGGTGGGAGGCAGTCAAGTCACCCCATCCTGGATTCCCCTGGGTGTCTAGTTTTCAAAAATGTATAGGTTTGCTAGGTTTCCCTCGGTGCCGGCAGAGCTATGGTTCAAAAACTACAGCTAGGCACTTTGCCAAAAAAGGGTCATTTTTCACTGCGAAATTGAGGTGTGTCTACGTTGCGTTTTGCGCCGTTTCCTGTCGCGGGCACTAGGCCTACCCACACAAGTGAGGTACCATTTTTCTCGGAAGTCTTTGGGGAACGCGGGGTGGGTGGTAATTTGTGGATCCACGCGGATTCCAGAACTTTTCACCACAGAAATGTGGGGAAATGTGTTTTTTTTTACAATTTGTTAGGTTTGCAAGGGATTCTGGGTAACAGAACCTGGTGGGAGGCAGTCAAGTCACCCCATCCTGGATTCCCCTGGGTGTCTAGTTTTCAAAAATTTATAGGTTTGCTAGGTTTCCCTTGGTGCCGGCAGAGCTATGGTTCAAAAACTACAGCTAGGCACTTTGCCAAAAAAGGGTCATTTTTCACTGCGAAATTGAGGTGCGTCCACGTTGCGTTTTGCGCCGGTTCCTGTCGCGGGCACTAGGCCGACCCACAAAAGTGAGGCACCATTTTTCTCGGAAGACTTTGGGGAACGCGGGGTGGGTGTAAATTTGTGGATCCACGCAGATTCCAGAACTTTCCACCACAGAAATGTGGAGAAAATATGATTTTGTTTGACAATTTTTTAGGTTTGCAAAGGATTCTGGGTAACAGAACCTGGTGGGAGGCAGTCAAGTCACCCCATCCTGGATTCTCCTGGGTGTCTAGTTTTCAAAAATGTATAGGTTTGCTAGGTTTCCCTTGGTGCCGGCAGAGCTATGGTTCAAAAACTACAGCTAGGCACTTTGCCAAAAAAGGGTCATTTTTCACTGCGAAATTGAGGTGTGTCCACGTTGCGTTTTGCGCCGGTTCCTGTCGCGGGCACTAGGCCGACCCACAAAAGTGAGGGACCATTTTTCTCGGAAGACTTTGGGGAACGCGGGGTGGGTATAAATTTGTGGATCCACGCAGATTCCAGAACTTTCCACCACAGAAATGTGGGGAAAAAGTGGTTTTTTTGCCAATTTTTTAAGTTTGCAAGGGATTCTGGGTAACAGAACCTGGTGGAGGCAGTCAAGTCACCCCATCCTGGATTCCCCTGGCTGTCTAGTTTTCAAAAATGTATAGGTTTGCTAGGTTTCCCTAGGTGCCGGCAGAGCTATGGTTCAAAAACTACAGCTAGGCACTTTGCCAAAAAAGGGTCATTTTTCACTGCGAAATTGAGGTGTGTCCACGTTGCGTTTTGCGCCGTTTCCTGTCGCGGGCACTAGGCCTACCCACGCAAGTGAGGTACCATTTTTCTCTGAAGACTTTGGGGAACTCAGGGTGGGTGGAAATTTATGGATCCACGCAAATTCCAGAATTTTACACCACAGAAATGTGAGGAAAATGTGTTTTTTTGGACAACATTTTAGGTTTGCAAAGGATTCTGGGTAACATAACCTGGTGAGAGGCAGTCAAGTCACCCCATCCTGAATTGCCCCTGGGTGTCTAGTTTTCAAAAATTTATAGGTTTGCTAGGTTTCCCTAGGTGCCGGCAGAGCTAGGGTTAAAAACTACAGCTAGGCACTTTGCCAAAAAGGGTCATTTTTCACTGCGAAATTGAGGTGTGTCCACGTTGCGCTTTGCGCCGTTTCCTGTCGCGGGCACTAGGCCTACCCACGCAAGTGAGGTACCATTTTCTCTGAAGACTTTGGGGAACTCAGGGTGGGTGGAAATTTGTGGATCCACGCAAATTCCAGAATTTTACACCACAGAAATGTGAGGAAAATGTGTTTTTTGGACAACATTTTAGGTTTGCAAAGGATTCTGGGTAACATAACCTGGTGAGAGGCAGTCAAGTCACCCCATCCTGGATTGCCCCTGGGTGTCTAGTTTTCAAAAATGTATAGGTTTTCTAGGTTTCCCTAGGTGCCGGCAGAGCTAGGGTTCAAAAACTACAGCTAGGCACTTTGCCAAAAAAGGGTCATTTTTCACTGCGAAATTGAGGTGTGTCCACGTTGCGTTTTGCGCCGTTTCCTGTCGCGGGCACTAGGCCTACCCACGCAAGTGAGGTACCATTTTTCTCTGAAGACTTTGGGGAACTCAGGGTGGGTGGAAATTTGTGGATCCACGCAAATTCCAGAATTTTACACCACAGAAATGTGAGGAAAATGTGTTTTTTTGGACAACATTTTAGGTTTGCAAAGGATTCTGGGTAACATAACCTGGTGAGAGGCAGTCAAGTCACCCCATCCTGGATTGCCCCTGGGTGTCTAGTTTTCAAAAATGTATAGGTTTTCTAGGTTTCCCTAGGTGCCGGCAGAGCTAGGGTTCAAAAACTACAGCTAGGCACTTTGCCAAAAAAGGGTCATTTTTCACTGCGAAATTGAGGTGTGTCCACGTTGCGTTTTGCGCCGTTTCCTGTCGCGGGCACTAGGCCTACCCACGCAAGTGAGGTACCATTTTTCTCTGAAGACTTTGGGGAACTCAGGGTGGGTGGAAATTTGTAGATCCACGCAAATTCCAGAATTTTACACCACAGAAATGTGAGGAAATTGTGTTTTTTTGGACAACATTTTAGGTTTGCAAAGGATTCTGGGTAACATAACCTGGTGAGAGGCAGTCAAGTCACCCCATCCTGGATTGCCCCTGGGTGTCTAGTTTTCAAAAATGTATAGGTTTGCTAGGTTTCCCTAGGTGCCGGCAGAGCTAGGGTTCAAAAACTACAGCTAGGCACTTTGCAAAAAAAGGGTAATTTTTCATTGTGAAAATGTGGTGTGTTCACGTTGAGTTTTGAGCCATTTCCTGTCGTGGACACTATGCCTACCCACACAAGTGAGGTACCATTTTTATCGGGAGACTTAGGGTAATTCAGATTTGTAAAGCAACTGTTATTACCTATTGACTTTCGATGCATTTCTGCCTTCCAAATGAAAGACATTGTGTAAAAAAGAAGTCATTTTAAAAAATGACCGATAATTCTCATGCTACTATGAGTATTCCAAATTTCGGAAATGTGCAAATATCTACTGTTTCTAAACTCTATATTTTGTTCCCATTTCAGAAATACATAGGTGTCTTTCATACCGATTTTTCCATGTATACATTTTCCCACAATAATTGCTATATACCCGGTACATAATAAAAAGCCATTGCAAATTGCTGCTCAGTTTTTGACTCTGGGTTCGTCGGGTTCTTGGTGAACCTACAAGTCCTATATATCCCCACAACCAGTAAGGTCCAGCGGATGTAACGGTATATTGCTTTCAAAGAGCTGTGATAATTAGAAGAAGTTACAGGTGAAAATGTTGACACAAAAGGCTGTTTTTTTAAACTAATTTTCAATTTTTCCTATATTTAACTGTTAGTTTTTATAAAGAAACCTTGATGGATCTACACAAATGACCCCTTGCTGAATTCAGAATTTTGTCTACTTTTCTAAAATGTATAGCTTTCCAGGATCCATTATTGCTTTCATACCCATTTCTACCATTAACTGGAAGGAGGTTGAAAGCACAAAAAATAGCAAAAATAGGCTATGTCCCAGAAAAATGCCAAAACTGTGTAAAAAATGTTCGTTTTCTGACAAAAGTCTGTCATTTCCTAAAAGCTGGGAAAATGGTGATTTCAGCCCCACAAACCCTTTTTTGATACCATTTGCAGGGAAAAACCCAGACGCTTTCATTTGCAGTCCTTTTTTCCCCATTTTGGCTAATTTCTGGGACCCCTCCAGGGGAATCCACAAACCCTGGGTACCTTTACAATCCCCATGATGTTGGAAGAAAAGGACGCAAATCTGGCGTGGATACCTTATGTGGTCAAAAAGTTACAGGGGCCTTAGCGCGCACTACCCCAAATAGCCAAAAAAAATGCTTAGCACAGGTGAGTAAAAGGCCTAGCAGCGAAGGGGTTAACAGAATATGGCCGCAAAATAAAAAATGACTGTCATGCTTATAAACAGATGATTATGACTTAGAACAAGCATTCCACACGCTATAAATGCTACAACAGGAAGGAGGTGTAGAGAGGTGTTTTATAGCCCACACATCTGGTCCTTGTGTTTATCTGATGGAGTTCAAAGGGGTGGAAGTCAATGACGCCAAGCACAGGGCGGAAGCAAAGGACAAGTGCTTCAGGAAAGGCCTGAAAACTGAGCCATTCCAGCGCGCTCTCAAAGGCATTCCCTAATGCCTGTCATTTTAGGATATAAGACCTGGGCCATCCCCCCCCCATGTTACTCACTAAACTCTATCCAATTGGGAGGTTAGCTCCCCCTTCCGTTGTTTCACCCTCTGTATTCCATCTAGTGCTCTGTACTAAGCGGTAGCGCAATATGAAAACGACATCAGCAATCTGCATTCTTCTCTGTAAGGCACCCTGAAAGAAAAAACAGCGCTTTATAAAACTCCTTAAAAGCCTTATACGTGAGCAGTTTTCGTCTCTAAAATACATATACCTGAACACTTTACCTTTTGTGTTCAGTTCACATCTCATTCGTAGTTGAAAAAGTCAGAATTGCGTGCTGTATTTTGTTTCCAGATAGGTATATCATTTTCTTTTAGCGACAAGCTTAGTGAACCAAAGGCATTTTAGCGCAAGAGACCTGGTTTGTGTTGTTTGTTTTTCTTCTTTTCTAAGTACTCAGGTAGGTTAAAGATGAACCAATAGCACGTTATGAAATAATGATGTTATTTCAAAGAAGGGGTGGTTTTGTTCAATTTCCTATACTTTAAAAAAAAAAAAAAAATTCACAATAATTCTATCATTTCAAGCCAAAGAGACATCTAGGGCCATGAGACATCTGGAGCACGTCAGAGTCGAGTTCAGACCCCGCTAACTGTACTTACTGCAGTTTGTTGGTGTGGACTGTGGAAGAATGCCCTGTAGCTTTAGACCTACCTATATTTTATGGGGTTCTCCTGCCTTATCGTGCAGCTTCCCCGCGCTGTGGCTTTAGCGGGTGCTTTTCTGCCATGAGCAGCAATTAGTTGCAGTAGGATATTGGTTAGAAGGAAGCAAATTACCTTGCCTTGTGGTAAGTGTGGGATTCTTGTGAACCCTTTACTATAAGGGAAGACCACTATTTAGGAGGAACTAGCCCAACAACAGCTCTATTGGTAATACGAGCTGCACCATGCCACGCCTCCCCACCCTCAAAATACAACCAGCGACCCAGGAGGACACAAAGCCTCTGATTTAGGAATTAACTATCAACAGCCAGAGGCCGGTAACTGAGGGGGGATTATCAGCCACATGTTCTGAGACAATCTGGAGACTAGGCTGCTCCATCATAGAGGAGGGCGCGTGATCCATGCAATTGTCCATGTTGTGCACAGCCCTTGTGCAGACCGGAGGAGGTTTGATGACCTGGCTCTAAGCTCAGCGTCTGGCAGGAACCCTGGTCATCTTTCACATCCCTCTCAATTAAACTGCTCATTGCCTGGAGTGAGGCCAGACACAGGGCGACCACAAAGAACAAGGCCTCGAGCTTTGCAGGACTTTTGAAGCATGGCAGATGCGCACCAGGAAATATTACAACAACACATTCCACTCCAGAATCATCTGGAATGATGAAACCGCCAATTAAAAGAGTTACTGATGAAAGAAGCTGAAAAGAGCATCGGTCCGAAGCCACAATGGAAGATAATCACGCTTCAGAGGATGGGGTCCCACACATCTCTCGACCGGACCTCTAATTATATTGCTCCAGTTATGGTTGACGCATCACACTTGGTACTAGTTTCATTGGTAACGCTAGATGATAAGGAATGCAGCAGCCAAGATGAAATCAGCTGTAAATGTGTTGATTAAATTACATATATTTTTTTTAATGGCCAAGTTAGCTGTGCCCACCCTGAATCATCAGCAAGGAAACTCACGACCATCCTTTGATCCTCCTCAATCAATGCACCCCATCTCAGGGCTCAACGGGACCAGAAGCGTTTTACGGCATGGGCAAAGAGGACAACTGCCCACCTTCCAAGGGTCCCCTGGGAAAATTCATTCTTGCCCTTTGACCTATGTTTATCCTATTTCTTTATCTAAACCTCTCTCCCCCTCAGCCAGGCTCCATCTCTGACTGTATCTCTCTACCTTGTGTCATTTTAAGGATTTTTGGGGTCCAGAGCAAGACATAATTCAATTGTTTTTGGTGTGACCTTGTTAAAGTTCAACATATAATTTAGTATTATTTGACATCATGCGGGCATGAGTTAGCAGTAAATGGGTAGTAAAATTCAATTTATTTCTGTAGAGGGGCCCCCCAAATATATAATATAACACTGGACGGGACTGCAGATGGCCAACCAGTATCAGTGTTAAAAAGAAGCAATCTTCTGATCACTCCCTATGTCAGGTAAGAACTGACGCCGTCCTCGTAAATAACATCCTGGGTGGGTGTCGCTTCAATGAACGGGTCACCAGTAGCAACCAACGATCCAGGAGACAACATCTATAGTCAGTAGGAGTAGAATGACAATGCCACAGCGACTCCTCGGGCTAAAGCCACTGCTACTCTGTCTACATCAAGAAAGAAGAAGAAAAGTAAGGGAAGCAGCACAAGAAGAAGAAACTGCAATTCCAAGGTCGGAAGAATTCCCTAGCCTGTTACTTTCAAGCGCAGGGGCTCAGAGCTACTAGCATGGGTTCTCCCTGGCCGTGTAAAACTAAAAGTAGAGAGCCAGCAAGGGGGATGCAGTTTCAAATCTTGTTGACTGCCTAGTGCAAATTTTAAAGAAAATCCAGAATTTACAGGCTGCTCTACTGATAAAAGGGCGACAAATATTAAAAGTAAAGCACAGCCAATCACTGTAGCTACCAATTACGAGTTAAAGTTCAAAGGAGAACCCCCCAAGATCTCAAGCAGTCCTTCGCTTAAGTAACATGGCAAAGACCGCCTGCCGGTGAATCCACTGCTACTCACCCCTTGCATTCCTCATCCCTCCCATCTTCCCAGATACCGAACAAAAGCTAAAAATCAATGGATTGAAGCTGCAGCAAATATTTAATCACATTCCTCCACCTACAGTGATCAATAAGGGCGATAATGCACAAATAAGATTTGTCAATTGTCCAATGAACCACAGTATGAAATCCCAAAAATGACTAACTTCCCCAGGAAAAATGAATTTGATAGACAGTCACTGTGAGGAGCTTCATGTTGGCAACATTTTTATCAAAAGACTCCAGCCCCAACACACCCCATTTCGACAGTGCAATAAACATTATAAGCGAGTCTCACAAGGGTCAATTTACTGGCAAATCAGCAGGTAATCCACAATCAAATATAGTTCTACGTGGCTCTGTCAATCATACTAAAGGCTTGAATGTTTCCCCGTTCGGGTCAATCTTATGGCAAAGACCATCAGTTATAATATTAAAGTGACTCGAACCATGAGGTTGATTGTGTGCATGAATCCTGGAATTACTTTGTAGTCGCCGAGCCTAAATGAGGCAGGCTTTCAATAACAACCAACATTGGTATATATTATTAGCCACCAACTGGAGCAAGGGACTTTATCAGTAAGGCTATAGCAAATTTGTTGTTAATTTCCTAGAATTCCGCAGCCTTTCATCGCCATTCAGATTACTCTAATATAATATTTTTTTGTTCAACAATTTGAGGTTATCTTCTTCCAAGACCCAAGGTCAACTAGACAAATGTTTTTACAAAACTATGATCTTTTTCATGAAACTGATGCTTCTTCTTTGGTGCAGGACAAAGGCAGCCTTGCTATTGGTTTTGTGAAATCACAGGGTTGGTCACTATCAGAAAGGGGGTCATTTATTTGGGAGGGGTACCCCTTCCAACTCAAAACCACTTTAGTAAGTTCAAAACACAGTTCAGAATGTCTGCTTAACCCCTGGTAGCTGTGGCACAAGCAGCAGGCAATACCCGGAAAAGTGTGTGTTAATTTTAAAGTGAAGAATATAACACAATAAAATTACCAAATCAATTTAGAAAACTTAAGTAAACTAAATGAACAAAGTTACTAAAACCATGAAAATAGGTTAAGGGGTACGACAGGACAGTTACCAGACATCGACTGGGAAGAGGGCCTAATGCACCTGAGGGAAGTCACGGTCAAGCTACGACTGCGACTGGGGCAGTACAAAATCCTGCACATAGTATACTTTGACATGGCACGCCTCCATGCCATGGGGAGAGCAGACACACCAAATTGCCTGAGATGTAAAGTTTAACGCAGTACATACATACACACATTGTGGGAGTGCCCTCATATAAGGATTTATTGGGATCAGATACTGAGGGAGCTGAGTGCGATACTGGCGGTTGGACTCCACAGAAAGCCCAAACATGTACTACTGGGAGTCTCCACAGAGATCGACCTACCTCGCAGCAAACTTCTATTATGCAACCTGGGACTGGTAGTGGCCAAGAGAAACATAGCCAAACATTGGAGAGCCCCCGATCTCCCCACACTCGCAGAATGGAGGGCGGGTATGGATTTATATATGGTTGCATAAAGGGTGCCATATAAAGCCTGGGGCTGCCCCAAGAAGTTCACCAGGATCTGGGCTCCATGGATGAGACACTATGGTCTAAAGATAGAAACCAAGGGGAGAGATAAGTCACACACCGGATTGAGTCAGACACGGGAGGGGAGGGGATCAGAGACCACACCCCCGCGGGCGAAATCCACACAGAAGAGAGGGGGAGGCGGGATACTCTTTATTCCTCTAACACCATCTGGCTACAATCCTTGGAAAGATGTACCTTTATTGCTACCGCTCACTAATGCTATTATCTGTATCAGAGAAACAAATATACAGTGTGTAATGTATAAGCTCCAGTGTACTGGCTACCTTTGTATTAATAATAAAAATAGGTTAAAGGGAAACACACATGAAGTTTCGAGGCAAAAGCGCCAAGAGAAGCACAATTTCAATAAATCTACACACAACTTTTTTTTTTTTTCCTTTTTTTTTTTAGTTCATCCACTTTTGGCCTTTTTATGGCAAGTTTCATGAAGATTTGTTACGTGGGGGCCAAAAAAAAGTGACATTATCCATTTTAATTCTCATACGGTTCTTTGCCATTCAATACAAAAAAAAACAGCTTAACATAATTACACCAAATTTGGCATGAAGGCAGAAATTTACCCAAGGATTGTGCTTTTGTTGGCCTGGTGTAAATCCATTCAGTGATTTTTATTAAATTAGTGTTTAGCGCTCAAGTTGGGCAAGAAGGGGTTAAGCTTCAAACATTTTTAGTTATACCTGGACCATTAAAGATTTACTGATATTCTCAAATCAGAACAATAGTCAAATTCTACCGGGGGGCCTAGGCATGACTGCAGGTTGACCACGATTGAAAGGTGGGCCAGATACATCTAGCGGGTCAGCCCAACCAAAGATTTTATCATCTGAATTATTCTCCAACTGCTGGGGATGTTTATTAGGGGCCGGTCCGACAGCCCTTAGCCTCTTAGGGCATGCTGCTAGGCACAGGTCTCTACAGCCGGGTCCAATCCTCTGTGGTCAGTTGAACCTTCTTGGAGTCAGGGGTCCTTCTGCTTTTGGTTCCCCTGAAGCAGATATGTAGGAGGCCAACTATATGATCCTTGGAGAGCAGTTTGATTTCCTGGGTGCTGCAAGATTCAGTCCTTCACTGGATCCAGGAGTCTTCTTCCAGCAGGGTCTTCCTCTTCGGGTTGAGCCTTCCCAGCTATAGGAATGTTCTGAAGAAGTGGCGGCTGAGACGCTAGATTTATCTTGTGCAATAGCCAGTGACTGGAGAAATTCTGTCACCCAATCCTAACTATTTCTTGCAGTCACCCCACCTCCTTTTGCAGCACGTCCTCTTTGCCTTACTGTGAAATTACCCAAAAGCTCATGTTTCAAGGTGGTAGAACCCAGTTGGCAACCAAGCATGTTCTTGTCAGCTCCTCAGAAACTGCACTATTTTGATGAGCACTTCTCTCATCTGACCAGTGCAAAATTGGTTCTATGACTTGAGACGGGGTGTCTGTCTCGGTGGGCCCAGGGAATGAATACTTGAAGAGCTCCCTAGAATCACCAAGTCAAGAGGCAGTGCTAAAACTGCCCATTAGTAAAATACTTCCAGTGCCCATAGTGAAATATTTGCAGCGCCTTTCTCAAGTCCCACTGGTTTGTTAAATCATTCACTCCTCCCACAGACTCAATGAAATGTATCTCGTACCCCACTCCCAGCCCCTGGTTTATTAAAGCACCCCCCAGTCACAGTGCCACTGACCATGCTCCTTAGCTTGTTTACAATGTCAGCCTTGGGTGGCACCTGCAGGTGTAAGAATCCTTGTTAAATGAGCCATTCACTCAAGACATATGCCAATGATTGGCTTCAGTCACTACTAATAATTACGATAAAGAGGCTCCAAGAGGTACTCAATCTGCAAAGGCCTTCCTTCACGGATTGAAGATCAATCTACTGCTGGTACTAGTTCTCCCTACTAAGGAAAGTGAAACAATACCTCATTGACTCCTACACAGCTACTTCAGATCTGCTGTTTGAGCCCTTGAAATTCCCGCAACTGGATGGTTGATACGCCCTGCTCTATGGCCTTTCAGACTGTTGAGAGGCCCACCTTAAGGCAGGGCCACTGTAATTATGTGGCAGGGGAGGACCAAATTATGTGGCAGGGTTGAAGCAATAATGCACTAAGAAAAGACAAATTATGCAGCATAATGTGGCACATTCTGTGATCGTATTACTTCATTACATTGTCATTTTTACACTGGGCTTTGCTTGAACCTCATTAGTACCAGTTTAACACCCAAATACAGCAAACAGTAACAAAAACGTGACCAGTCAACATTTGGCAACACAATTTGCTGCATTTTTAGTAACATTTGAATTGTTTAAGCTAGAAACAATTTTTTTTGCTAAAATCTGCAAATTAATCACCAGATGATGTATTATGTGGCAAATGCAGCAAATCCATAATCATGCCAGAAATGCAGCGGCCACACAATTGCATAATTCCAGTGGCTCGCCCTAAAGGGCATTCTACATACCGCAATATGTTTCATCCAAGAAACATGACCATATTAACCCCATTCTAATTGAACTCCACTAGCTTCCCTTGCCAGCCCATACCATATTAATAAAAACCATCTGCATAATTTAGTAAGCTATCACAACCTCCACCCCGCAAATCTGGCTGACAAACTCACCATCTCGGGTGGCTCTCAGCAGATCTGCAGTTAGGACACAATCAGACTACTGGCAAAGAAGCATGAAAAAGAAAAGAAATCCTGGGAGACAAGTTTTTTTTATCTATGCACCATTTCTGGAACAGCATCCTTGTATCCATGAGGACCACCCCAAATCTGCTCCAATTTAGGAAAGAGCTAAAGATGCTCCTCTTTAAAGTACACTACATGATTCATGATGCAGTAACAGTCCACTTCTGCTCCCAGAACCCGACGCAATTCCTTTTGACTAGCTTCATGCTCTACCAGTACTACCTACGTATATACATTTCTAGGAAATACAGGAGACTCCAGTGTGACAAGAAGAAGGCCATGAAGTGCAATTTAGGATCGCCGCTTACAAATGGAAGTCAACACACTTAGCCCTTTTGGCCCGATGTCATCATGTTAGTCACATAGTAAGGTATGATGTACACATCCTCCTGCAACATACACATTTGCCTTATAGCTTGCTGCCGAGGGCTATACCGGTTGGTAAAGGCCATGACCCAAAGTTATAGACCTGAGCTGCAGGCGAGGGCCTATAATGAGGGTGGGGGCCTTTAACTACAGGCATAGCCTGCATAAGGGCTATAAGACTATTAGAACATTCCACCCACTAAAGGTAGAATGTTCTACATTAAAAAGGGAGAAACATAAAGACAAACATTGGAATGCTGGAGCTCCGGGCTTCTACCGGCCATTATAAGCTCGCAGCTACTCCCTTGTCTTCAATGGAGCTCTCAACATTCCAATGTTCTAATAATTAATAGCACTCACTATCAAGGACCCTAGAAAGGTGCTATTGCTGTTATTTTCCAAACAGCAGTTCAAGCCCCTTTTTTCTGTGCCAAAGCCCAGTTGGTTGCCAGTAAGGTACGCGACAGACGCGTCTGAGCCGCAGATGAACATACGAAGCATTCTCGATCGAGGGGTCTGTGAAAACGCTATGGAGCGCTAACACCGCCTAGAAAGGTTCAATTAGAGTAGGGTGACCAGATCTTGAGAACCAAAAACCGGGACATTTGGGGGAAATAGAAGGACTACAATTTTTCATCCACGGAATGGCGCAGAATGACAGCTGTCGTCAACATAGGATCACAGAAGATGCATTAAGAAAGTAAATACAATGTAATTTCTACAATCAAAATTGTACCTATTAATTAAACTTCTTACTTATAACAGTTGCTAACTAGCAAAGCTTTAGAACACCCAAAAAAGTGCCTCTCACTGTTTTCAGTCAACCCCTTCTAAAAACCGGGACATGAGACAAAATTGCCGAAATCTGCCCGGACAGCTGGTGAAAAACCGGGACTGTCCGGGCAAATCGGGGACGTCTGGTCACCCTAAATTAGAGGAAACTGAAAATTAACCTGCCAAGATTCGCGCTTTGGTAATCGCATGAAGTAATACTTAATAACATAGTACCAGTAAATCTGACATAACGTTCACAATGTGTAACCGAATCCTAAGCATACATTCTTTTATCAATCATGCGCCGAGCTCATGATGGGTACTGATGCTGCCTCGTTCACACAAGGACTTCTGAAAGTCCCTTGAAAGGAACAGGCTACTGGGGAGAGGAAATATAACCACTTATTCTTCATTCAGGCGACAGGGTGAGCCTGTAGATTAATGAGAGGATGGCAACTCCGGCTTGAACCTCAATAGCTGTTCGAATGGCCTTCGGGAGGCCGGGTCTCTGCAGTTGCACGTCAGCATGCAGGGTGGGGATTTTACTGTGTGAGCTTAAAAGGTACGACTGAGCTGGGAGGCATTAAATCACCCACAAAACGCGATGTTTCCCCTTTCGTAAGTCTTCTGTGAACAAGTAGTTCATGCCACGAATGTTAATGATAATCTGTTTACTCTATTTAGACGGGGCACTTAGAATTCCGAAGGCAACACAGCCCTGTACATCAAAGTCACAAGAGATTAATGACAACAGCTTAAAGCAGAAAACACACAAACAAAGCAGGAAAACAGGGCTAGCAGGGAAGCAGGCCCGTTAACAGACTATATCTAAAGTGGGTGAAAAAGCAGGAGAGCGTGAATTTAGGAAGCTACATATCAAGTCTGAGGGAGCCATGGGGGACCATAAGGGTCTCAGAGTGTGGCCCATATGAGGGAGCTACGCATTGCATGGGCTCCCCAGTCAGAGTGAATTCGAGAATGAGTGAACCAGGGGCACACATTAAAAGAAGTGCCCATGTTCACTGATTATAACACCAAACAACATGGCTGACATGAGGTACCAGGATGGACAACGAGTGGCATTCACCCAAAGCTAGAGGAAGATGAGATTGTCTGTCATCGCTCCAACAGCAAATCAGGAGGCAGAATCGAAGATGACCCTAGCGTCCTTGAACAAGGAAGTCGAGGAGTTTGGGAAGAGGATCACGAGAGGTCATCTACAGTGTGCTGCTGTCTTTCATGAGAGATTACTGAGATATTGTCTTAAGGTTCACAGTATTTACTTCTGCCTACCCAAAGAAAAAGCCAGAAACCTGCTCTCATCGAATGAATGTTTGAGGAATGCGCAAGGCCCGATGAAAAAATGAGATATTTGGACAACTGCTTTTAAGCAGCTAAAATTATGTATTTCCACTAGACCCACACCCAGCTTTATATCCAACATTATCTAGGACGCATATGTCTGTGTCTGTCTAGCTGTCCATCTTTATAAGTAAGGAGGGGTGATGACGTCATGGTAACGGCAAAACGGAGACAAAGGCAGCGGAGGGATCTTGTATGACAACTTCCCTGCTCAGTTCTGGACATACCGGGATAAAGAGTGAGAGCCGTGAATAAGAGTGTCACATGTAAGAACTCACACAATATCTCACCAATCTGTACATTAAGGAGATGAAAAGAGAAAGTGTAGAGGCTTTTTCTAAATAGAGACACAGAAAAAGGGTGGTCCTACAGTTAAACCCTAGAAGAAACCAGGGATGGCCAGATCTCTTAGTCTAAATGAATCCAAGCCAGGCAGTCTGGATTTCATGTCAAGACCGGAGGCTAGCATTATGCATATATCTTTTATTGCCAGCTCCTTGCGGCATTTTAAAATAAACATCACCAGCACCAAAATTCCAGAACTTAGAAGTCTCCATCACAGCAGCCATCTTCCTCTTTTATCTGCTGCTCCTTGTAAGTATTGTTAAAATGGTCTTTTTCAGTAATCTATGTATTTGAATTTCTATTTACGTGTCAAAAATTTGGTAAATAAGTATGATTTTCAGTATTTTTCTATGTTTTCTTTCTATGTAGATTTTGTTGATAGTAATAATAAGTTAAGGTTAAAAAAAATGTATTTTTATGTTTGTAAATGTTTACCCAATTTAAGGGTTCTTGGTGTTTAGTTGCTTATTTTTAGCGTTTCGTTTCGCGTTCTGAGGTTAGTAGTTTTAACAAGTAATTAAATTAAGGTACCGTTACCTTACCGACGACTTTGGGCTCGAGCTCGTCAGCGGTAACGGTTAATAGGGACCGACCTGTGTTGCGTGAGGTGTTTTTCTTGCACGCACAGCGGAGATCGAGTTCTCTGTGAGGGGCGCCTCAGATGTTCCTCGGAGGCTTCCGTAATTAGAGCACACCGTCGTCACGCTAACATGCGTGACGACATAATGCAGCAGCCATTTTGGTAAAGTTTTGCCTTCATATTAGTAGAATTAGTTTGAAGAGAGGATCGCCATTTTAAATAAGGGAACGACTATCGTTGATTCTGTCCAACTGCCAAACAGCTGATTCTGGTGTTTTTGACTCTCGGCAGTGTAGGAAGGCTAGCAGTTGTGAGGAAAAAGTATTCATATTTATAAAAAAATATAAAGGCCATTGAGATGATGTGTTACAATCGAGTCAATAAAGGAATGTGCAGATTGATATACTACTGCATGTCAATTTGAGGGATGGGTTCACCGCCCTAAACACACTCAGGGAGTTATACTGAGTTATACTCATTTATATAGAAATGTAAATGTAGGTTAGTAAAGCAGAAGACATACAGTCTCAGTGCTAATAGAACAAGAATGGAGGCTGTAAAGAATGGGCTTGTTTGAGGTGGGTGAAAACCCTTCTCAAGCACAGCCACAATCCTTGTCAGGGTGAACCACAAAAGTCACTGAATGAACCTGTGCTTAACTCTCTGGTAGCTTGGCACAAAAGCAGTCAGGCTTAACTTAGAGCAGCTGTTTCTAACCAGTCCATTGCGAGCTACCAGCAGATCACATGTACCTCACAGCCTTAAGTTTTTGAATAAGCACAGGCTCACATTTTCCTTTTAAAGTTGAGGGAAGGCTGTGTTTATTTTACTTTATCATCTTCAGGCTGCAGATAGCAGGTGCGAAACCCAATGATGACTCCGCCTGATACAACACTATAGTGGTGATCACTTACACCACCAGTGGCAACTATTGGTTGAGGGTTTTGGGTTGATAACTGGTATACCTAGATACCAGAAAATCACCTAGTTCACTCCCCTTTAATTTAAATAGGTTGCATTTGTAGAAGCTGAGTGAACTCTCCATATGCCTCTACCCCCCCTTTTGACTGTTTGCTGCAGACAGCTGGGCCTAATAATGAGCAGTGCTCAGTCAGATGTATGACCCAGACTGGGGCACAGAGGTGAAGAGCTGAAGCACTGAGGTATTTAACTCTTAAATCTAAGTCCTTGTCAGCTCAATACTGGAGCCAGAATAAAATGATGTTTCTGAATGCTTTTAAATGGGAGAAAAGTCAAATGAAAAGTTAACTTAATCATTAAGTTAACTCTTCCTTTTGATTTTCTCCCATTTAAAAGTGGCCAGTAAACAATGTGTCATATGTATAACTGAAAAATGTAAAGTGCAGAAAAATGTTCCATACTTTGAATATTTTAGCAGAACATTTTTCTGCACTTAAATTTTCTCCCATTTAAAAAAATGGTTATATGTGTTATAAATGTACGAGTGCTACATTAGGTGAAAAATATGTCCTGTGTCACAAGTACATACAACACAGGCTCTCAATCACCCATACACACCATTTATACGCACATGTGTTCATACATTCCCAAAGACAACACTCTCACTGACACACATGGCAGCCCTGTCATAGTGCCCCTGGTCAAAGTATTTTGTTCTGACCATAGTATCTGGCTCTATGGACATTAGGCTTAAAAGTCAATGAAGCTGGGTGTGGGGGCGTCTGGTAACAATGCATGAGTTGTTTAGTCTTCAGTCGCTCACAATGATTTTTACTGATGAGAAGTAGTTCTCACTACAGAAAAGGTTGGAGATCCCTGGCTACTGTAAAGTATTTATGCAGCACAGAAACAGTAATAAAGTGAAAACAAATCACAGGAAAATTCACAAACTAACTTAGAAACATAAAATACATTTTAATAAATAAAATGAGACCAAACTGACAAAAATCCAAGCATTAGAACCGGAGACACGCAATTATTTTTAGGTAGGTGTAACGCCTAAAAGAACAAAGCGCCACTGGCAGTCATCTGATCGGGGAAAGGCACAATTTAGGCCGTTCACAAAGGAGTGCGGGCCAGATACAGGGAACATTTAGTCCCACTGAAAACGTTACCTGCTCTAAATCTGGCGCACAGAGTTTAAAACTTCAGGATTTTACAGAAGGAGCCCATGTGATGCCAGCCCAGGGTCTAGGACCTAGGGAGGCACCCTTGGGGATCAGGGAATCACTCCAGCAGAGGCCAGCAAGGCTCAGGCAAGTCCAGTTGTAGGTCCAGGCAGGACCAGTTGCAGCAGGTCAGCTAGGCAGTTGCAGGGATGCCTCTGGAGCTTTTTATGTCCCCATAACCCAGATTAGGAGGTTAGCCAACTGACCCGTGGAGTCACTATGGCAGTCCTCAGATCAAGAAGCAGGGCAGTCCAATGAGGGTGCATGGTAGGCTTCAAGCAACAGGCAGTCCTTTTGGGGGTCGTCTGAAGGTCCAGTAGTCAACTGATGAGTGCATCAGGAGGTCCAATATTTATACCCGGTGCCACCCTTCGAAGTGGGAGTAACTTCTAGTACGTCCCTCACACCTGCTCTGGAAAGTTCCTTCCTTCCCCTGCCCAGGTTCCAAGAGGTTTAGGGTGGCAAAAGGCAGGTGTCAATTTTCCTTTAAGTGTGCTGAAGACATCCCTTTAAATGTAACTGAGGAAGGAAATAGCTCCGCTTCTCCCATCCGGGCACAATGGCCCTCTCCCAGCTACACCCAGGTCCTATTGTTCACTGTCTGAGCCCAATATACATTCCTGATGGGGGAGCAATTAACAGGCCCAGGCAGCTGGAAAACTCCAAGTAGGCCTCAGAAAGTTTAGGGCAAGAAAATGCCAACTTTCTAAAAGTGGCATTTCCAAAATTGCAATCTAAAATCCAACTTTATCATTAAAAATGATTTTAAATTACAATTCACTTGAGTCCAAACATGATATTTCTACCTTCTCCCAATGAAATGTTAGCACTTCTTAAATGTAACAAGGTAATCCCAGGTTATGCTACGGGAGAGGTAGGCCTTACAGTAGTGAAAAACAAATTTAGGAGTTTTTCACCACCAGGACAAGTAAAACTGAAAAACAAATGCCCTCCTTTTTAAATACAATGTGTTGTGATATATGGGCTGTTTAGGGCCAACTTTAAGGGGTGGCTTATAAGTACTAAAAGTAAGGTTTAGGACTGGCAAAAGGTTTAGTTTGATTGTAAACACTTTACTACGGGGTGCAGTCGCAGGCCTGAGACATTTTAAAAGGCTACTTTTAGTGGGTGTCACAATGAGTGCTCCTGCCTACTAACAGCATTTACTCTACAGACCCTGGTCATCCATGGCACCGTATAGGAAGAAATGACAAGTAAATTAAATGCACCACTCAGGTGTAGGCCACTTGTACCATGCTAGAAGGGCAGAGCACAAGCACCTTAGCACTATTTAGCAGTGGTAAAGTGCACAGAGCCCTAAAAGTCAACAAAAACAGGTTCAGGAAACAAGAGGGGCGAAGACAAAAAGTTGTCGGGTGACCCTGCAGAGAAGGCCAAGCTCAACAGAGGCAGTCCAGCAAGGTACTTTAAAGTTTGTTTATTGTATTTTATACATAGAATCTTCCTGTTGATGTATTTTGACGTGAGATATTTTGAATGGGTGTGCACTGAAAAAATAGAGATTGCCAATCAACTTATACATTTTTTTTTTTTTTTTAAACAGCCCATGCCACACAGAAGAAATCAGCATTATGGACAATTGTCATAGTATATATGTGCTGTATTATTTAATTGGTAAACTAATTTTTAGAACAGTTTATTGGGTTAAGGTACCAGATGTAGGGATCTCTGTGTGTACGCAGCAAGTTACCGGGTATAACAGCAGTAAGATAACTGATAGTCAGTGCACTCATCAAGAAATAGTATAGAGGGTTAATGCGCTTGCTTCAAAGCATAGCATGTATCATGCAGGTCAAAGGGTTGTATTATTTATAGATAGTTCAATGGGTTACTGCTTTGTTGTATACATCCTCGTGCTACCTGCAGGTTTCAAGTAACAATTGTGGGCAATACAGCTGACAGAGAATAGTTAATTATGCAGGAGCACTAAGGCGTTTCATGCATACCACAAGGCTTTAAGTTTACAACCTTAATGTTTCTTCTCATTCTTTCATTATTCTGTTACTAAAAGTTATAACTTTGATTGGTAATATTTACTTTACTCCTATAGACAGATACATCTGGCTTTCTTATAGTGCATGCACATAGCTTTCCTACAAAGCTAGGAAAAGTAAAACACCTGGCTACCAATTACAGTTTATTTCTTAAGCATTTGTTAAGGGACAACACGCTGAGAGACTTTGTTTCCTCAATGGCATGGCATCCAGGTGTTAGGCTCCAGACTGTTCTCAGCCAGAATGAAACAAAAAGAACTGGCATCTGCATTGAAGCCAGCTGGAGTTGAAAATAAGAGGCCTCCCTCACTCCTTTCAGGGGCTGCGCCCAATATGTCCCGGTGTTGGCAAACTGTACCAGGTCATGGTTAGCACTTTTCACTGGCGCCAGCCAGGATATCCGATCAGGCTCAATACTATCTGCCATATTAGAGATCCAGATGGATCACCCACATTTCCAACTCTGCTGCCCCACAAACCAAAGGCTCACCATGACCATGACATCAGACCCCCTCTTTGCACAAATCTACACCTCGCTTCGCACTCCGACATAGTCAGTGAACTCACTTTCTGTACTTTTAAGTCTTGCACTTTGTACATGTCCTTGAATCCCATGCCAATACTAATTAATATTAGAAACATTATACATAAAGAATCCACCATCACATTTGGGGGACATCAAATCAAGTTGGGAAATTAGGTTTCCCATGTCCCCCACCCTTCATCATGCTCCGAGTTTTACAGTAATTCAGATAAACAATGAAGTGGTGCTACTGTTGTCCTACTAAGTGGTATCAATTTTATTTACTTTAGAAGGGTAGAAGGCTGCGACGACTCACTAGGATTCAGACCTGAGAGACACACACACGTCTATGGTGAATCCATTAGTCACCTGTTGCATCTAGCGCATCCCATGACTAGCTTCATGCAAGCGCTTGT
Source organism: Calotriton arnoldi (assembly GCA_963921515.1). NCBI lineage: Eukaryota > Metazoa > Chordata > Amphibia > Caudata > Salamandridae > Calotriton > Calotriton arnoldi. The sequence continues at coordinate 2,381,733 of CAWUFW010000230.1, forward strand.
GTACACCAGAGATGTCTGTAAAGCTGTTGGCTGGTCGGTTATGCACCCCCTCTAACGGAGGATTTAAGTATATCATGCAGATGCCAATTCGATGCCCATGCTCCATTCTTCACCTACCTCCATCACCGGATTCACGCTCGCAACTAGCATCCCTTGGGGTTAGAATACAGTGACGATTTTCCATGCAAGGTGGCTAGACCCCAGTTCTTTGTTGTGCAAACCTAACATTCTCATACAACACAAGCATTAGCAAAGCCAATAGTTCTGGCGTTGGCTGCCACATTTTTGGTTTTGTCTGTGCTTGTTTTTTGTCATTGTTTATGCTAAACTTTATTGTTGGGGATACGCCGAGCCATAGTCTAAATTTTAAAAAAACATTTGCCTAACCAAAATATTTTTGGTTTCAAAAAGCACACATTTCCATAGTAGTCCCTTTTACTTAAGGTAACTACATTTGAGTGGCTGTGCTCCCTGTGAAAGGGTAGAATGCAAACACTCACAATGAAGTTAGCCAATGGCTGAAGTGGGCTGACCCATTACCCCATTTCGTATACTGTAGTGGACAATACAAAATTGTGAATTACTATAATCGACCATTGGATGAAAAGGGCTGGCTAAAAGCCCCTATATTTATATAATTTCACTAAAATCAAGAGATCTTGGCTAACAACATACCTAATGTGGGAACAATAGTTGAAACAAGAAATATACATACTCTGTCTAGGCCTCTTCTGTATCATAACTTGAATTGTGCTGTGACCCATCCAAACCAGAGCAGTTGCCTTAATGCATCATCTGAAGCAGCAGAGATGCGGAGCACCATGGAGGGGGATTTCCAACTTTAAAGATTTGTATCCTAACTAAAACCAGCACTGTGGCTATTTACTTGTCGTCAGTCTACCTTTCTCTACACTAGGAACTGGTCCAGTAAGCCCACCCAACAGATTACCTGGTTATCGCCAAGTGAGTCACTACTTTATCCAAAACACTTCGCACTCTCCAAGCTGGACTATACTATGAAGAGGCAGCGTTCACCTTTCTAGATCACACTTGGCACATTTTACATCTGCTGCAAAGTTCATTTTCCAATCACGCAGCAGCAGTAGTACATGCAAGTTGTAAATACTTAAACTGAAATAATGTGCAGGGTGTGAATGTATTTTATATGAACATTGGTCCCTCACAGGAAGGATAAGGTAAGGAAATTATTATAAAAATACAATAAAATCTATATTGTGTTGTCCAGCCGGAAAAAAATATTTAATATTCTAGATATTCACAAAGAAAACAAAACAATGAAGTGGAAACACAAACCCTGCAACAATTAAAATAGGAAAGGAAACTCAGGCATTTCTTGGTGCTTGAAAGAAATCAGAGGATTATCAAGCACAAATTAAGGAAAAGACCTTAGCACAAATCAATAATATATATAACAGTGTCAGGGTGTGTTAAGGAGTCGACGACGTTTCGATCCCATACACAGAGGTACCGGGATCATCATCAGAACTTAGACATATATGCCTGAGATTAGTACCGCTTGCAAAAATCGGTTGTAGTCCCGCAAGAGACTAAGAAGAACTGGGGAGGCAATTCAATGCCAACTATAAAACCACAATCGCGATCCAAAAAATAAAGGCAAAATTGAATAGAAAAGGCCACAATGGGCAATCGATTAGATGAAAGCCGGGCAGCAAGGGTGAAACCTCGGCGGCAAGAGTAATACAACCAATGTAATCGACCACGAGTGTCAGTGAATGAGGCACAAATGCACTGATCAGGTTCTCTTGAGACATATAACTCAGATCATCCTTAGGAGTAAACTCTGATCCTCTCCACCAACCCATTGCACCATGTGCAGGACCTGCAGACTGCAGGATAAAGAAGGTGGCCCTCCGCCCCTCCTCTCTGGCAGACTGCACAAGTGTCCTGTATGTTACCCTCAGTGAATAGGTGTTCCAACAAAGACCACCAACATGTTATTTTATTTTTATTTAAAAGTTTTATATAGCGCTAGCTAGACCCGTGGGTATCAGAGCGCTTTACATACACACTGTACAAAACCAAAGGAAATTGCATTACTTAGTAAGAAGGCAGTAGGGAAGCAAAAACAGAGATAAAAAATACAACATGAAAAATAGATAAACAGTGCAGCGGAGGGAGAGAAAACAAACGAAGGTGGTTAACACAGACCGGTCACCACTATCCTTGAATGTCAAGAGAGAGAGGAGTTAACTCGGATATTGAAGTCTAGGTTAGTTGATGTTGGTCAGGAAAGTATTTGTTAAGGAGATGGAGTTTCAGGTCCCTTTTGAAACAGGAGAAGGAGGGGTTGCATCTGAGGACTCTAGGGAGAGCGTTCCATATCCTGGGAGCGTTGCCAGAAAACGATCGGTATTGGGTGGTTTTCTTTTCAGTTTCGGAGGGATAAGAAGGAGTGAGTTAGAACTTCTCAGTGTTCTGGATTGACCTGCTCTTACCAGTTTGTTGTTCAGGTAGTTGGGGGCCGGAGAGTGAAGGGTTTTGTGTGTGATGCAGGCCAGCTTGTAAATACACCTCCCTTCCATAGGAAGCCAGTTGAGGAGTTGAGAGCTGGAGTGATGTGTTCAAATCTTTTCACTCCAGATATGAGTCGAGCGGCCATGTTCAGCACTGCCCTTAGTGGGGCTAGGTGAGCTTTGGAGTCCCTGTTAGGATGGCGTTCCCGTAGTCGATTTTAGAGAGAACTAGAGATTGAACTACTGTCTTGAGGTCATCCTGGGGAAGAAAAGGTTTCAATTTCTTGAGGTGTTTTAGTGAGAAAAGAGCACCTTTTGCAGAGTTTTTGATGTGGGCCTCCATTGATAAGTTCTTGTCAAGGGTGATGCCTAGCGACTTCACTGAGTCGGATAGGACGAGGGGGCAGTTTAGGGCAACGAGATTCTTGAGCCACTCTTGGATTGGTCGATGGTTGCTTTTTGGAGAGAATAGGATTAGTTCCGTTTTATCTGGGTTGAGCTTTAATTGGTTAGTGTTGAACCAAGTTTGGATCTCGGTTAGAGTGACATTGAGGTGTCGGATGTCGTTGGGAGACTTGATTTTGAAATAGATTTGGGTGTCGTCCGCGTAGAGGTGGTAGTTCACTCCCGCTTTTTTCAAGATGATTGTGAGGGGCTCCATGAAGAGATTGAAGAGGGACGGGGAGAGGATCGAGCCTTGCGGGACCCCAAGTGTGACTTTTGTTGGCTTCGAGAGACAGAGGTTGATTTTAATTTGTTGCGAGCGGTGTTGAAGGAAGGAGGTGAACCATTTTAGTACTGTGCCATTAATGCCGGAGCGTTTCGACAAGGTCTCCAGAAGAGCTGGATGATTTACAGTGTTAAATGCCGCAGATAGGTCAATAAGGATGAGAAGGCAGGCATCACCTTCATCTAAAGCCTTGTGAATATCGTCAGAGATGTTGAGCATAGCTGTTTCAGTGCTACAGCCTTTCCTGAATCCTGATTGAAAGGTGTCGAGGAGGTTGAACTCATCAATGTGTTTGTTGAGTTAGTGGAGAACGCATTTCTCCAATGTTTTCGCAAGGAACGGGAGGTTGGAGATAGGTCTGAGGTTGTTAAGATCATTAGGGTCGGCCCCTGGTTTCTTGAGAATGGGTGTGATTTGTCCTAGTTGAAGGGAGTCTGGGACACAGCCTGAGATGAGAGAGGCATTGATTATTTTTGTCCAGAAAGGGGAAATGGTGTGGTTGAGTTCTTTTATAATTGTGGATGGGAGGGGTCCATAGTGTGGGAGGAAGGTTTTAGGGTAGAGATTATACTGAAGACCTCGTTTTCCGACATTAGCTCAAAGTCGGACCAATGCGCATTGTTTTTAGCTGGAGGCAGACCTGATTGTCCTTGGTAAGAACTCTTTCTGATTGGTCAAGGGTGGTTAAAGGGGGCAGGTTAAGAGGGAAGGAGGGTTTGAGGTTTGGAGGAAGGATTGATCAATTTTTGAGACTTTATTAGAGAAGAAGGTGGCAATTTCTTCACATCGCTCTTTGGTGGCTATGATTTTGTTAGAGGAGTGCAGTTTGTTTGGCTTTTGACAATGTTGAAGAGTTCTCTCGGTCTGTTTTTCACCAGATCTAGTTGGTTGCGGAAGAAAGACGCCTTTTCACTGAAAATTTGTTTTTGTATGCCTGTTGAGCAGATCTAAGTTGCGCTAGGTGCAAGGTCGAGGGTTTAGTCTCCAACACCTTTCCGTTTGTCTGAGTTGACGCCTTTCGTTATTCAGATCCATATTGAACCAGGGTTTAGATTTGGTTCGCCTCATTTGTTTGAGTTTGAGTGGAGCTACTTGGTCTAAGACCTCTGTCATTTTAGAGTTAAAGTGTGTAGTGAGGTCATCGGCCGTCCATGATGAGGGTTGGGGTTGTAGATGGGCATGAATCCTGGATTCAAGTTCGGGTAAAGGGACTTTTTGATGTTTCTGGTCCAGTGCTTAGGTTTGTCATCACGAATAAGTTGGTGTCTGACAAGTGCATCAATATTGAACAGAATGAGGTGGTGGTCTGACCAGTCAATGGGAGAAATCGCTCTCAGAGAGACCAGTTCATTGTTGGTAATGATCGCATCCAGTGTTGCACCTTTGATGTGAGTTGGTTCATTGCAGAGTTGTTTGAGATTGTATATTTCAAGTAGGTTGGATAGGTTCTGGACAGTGGAGTCTTCTGGGTCATTCCAGTGGATGTTGAGGTCACCCAGGAACACGTCTTTTGTGTCTGTCATGGAGAAACGTGTTATTAGGTCTGTTAGTTCTTCGGGGAAAAGGTACGCTCTCCAGGAGGATGGTAGATGGTGTGGAATTTGATGGGAGAGGTGCCCTTGGCAGTGAGTTCGACACCCAGGTATTCAAACGATAGGTATTCTGCAGGTTTAAGTTTGGTGATCTGTATTCCAGCTTTGTGAATGATGGCTAGTCCCCCAGTTTTGATTGGCCTGTCTTGTCTGATGATGTTGTACCCTGGAGGGGTGAGAATGTCAAGAATGGGGGTGGAGTGGACATTAAGCCAGGATTCTGTGAGGAAAGCGATGTCAATTTCTTCAGCGAGTAGAGCTTCAGCAAGGTCTGTGGCGTGTTGTACTGCTGATCTGCAGTTTAGGAGCATGCAAGAGAGAGGCGGGGAGCCTTGGTGGTGGGGGAGGTAGGTGGATAGAAGAGTATTGAGCAGGAGGTCCAGGCGAGTGGACAGTTTTAGGAGTCTGTTAGTGCCAACAATAACAGGGATGGGGAAAGGGGCTGATTTCTGGCTCAGAGCGAGGTAAGGGTTGTTGGTCACATCAGGTTTCAATACCGAAAGGGGAGGCGATCCCGGTTGGGTCGAAGTGCCTGACTCGTTGACGGACTGGAGGGTCGAGGGTGCTCTGTGGGGCCATGGGAGAGGTATTGAGGGGGTTTGAGCAAATCTACCCGACGAGAGAGAGTACGGTGGCTTGGTCCTGTTGAGAAGGTCTTGTTGTAAGTGTAGGAGATCGGCAGCAAGGAGTTAATTTTCTGCTCCATTCTGTTCAGTTGCTGTGTTATTGAGCTGAAAAAGTTTAAGGTTTCTGGCAGGGGTCGAGAATGACTTGGGCCTATGGAGGGAGAGTGAACAGGGGTCAGGGATTGGACGGAATCAGTGGGATTAGGAGAGGGGAGAGGTTGGACGCCGGATTAGTAATGCTCCCATTCAAGGAGTTCAGAGGAGGAGTAGAGGGTCTACTGTCCAAGTGAGGAGGGAGAGAAATTCTGGGTAGGAAGTCAGAGTTCCGGGGAATGTCAATGAGATTAGCGGTGGAGGCAGGTTGTGTATGTGGGTGTGCGACGGCGGACGGGGAGTGGGCGGTGATAATAGGGGGAAAGTGTCTGCTGTATTGGTGAAGGCGTTGGACATGGGGAAGTCACGGGGGTTGTCAGTGAGGTAAGTGGTGGTGCGGGTTGTGCCTGTGGATGTGGGACATCGGAAGGGGAGTGTGCAGTGGTGGTAGGGGGGAGAGTGACCGCTGGATTGGAGATGACGTTGGACAAGGGGAAGTAAGGGTCGGGGAAGAGGGTCTGTGTTGGAGGAAGGGGTAGTTTGAGAGGGAGGGTTCAGATTATCAGAGGTAGAGGGGAGTGCCTGTGGGGATTTCAGTCGTGGGAGGGCTGAGGGTGAAGTCCGAGCTGGCGAGATCGAGATCGGCCTTGTGGTGTTTGTTAATTGTGATTTTGTTGTTCCTGGTGATCAGTTGATGTAATAATGGTGGGCGTTTGGCGGCGGAGAGTAATGATGGGGGTAGTGTGATTGTAGTGAGTGATGGTGGATGTCCATGAGTTGAAGAGAGGTTCTTCAGGGCAGGGAGATTGGATCAGTTCCACGTTATTAGTGATGGTGGTGGGGGATAGGGGAGATAGGGTTTGGTGGCTCAGTTGAGTTAACGAGGAAAGAAGTGTGGGGAAGTGGCGGTCAAAAGTGGTGAGGTGCGGGTCGGTGGCCTGTATGAGAATGGTTCCAGTTCTGTAGATGGAAATGGTGAGTTCCCCTTTGAAGGTCGGAGAGATAGTGGTGGAGATTTTTTCACCATAGGGAATGATTACTGACTTGGCGACTTTAAGGTGAAGAGAGAAGGTGTTTTTCCATTTAGTCGGGCGATTAGTGTAAAAATGAAGTTAGTTTTCGTGTTGCCGTTGGTCGCTGTGTGGTAGTTATCTACAATGAGTGTTTCCGGGTGTTGTTTTAGAGTACTGTGCTTGAAGTTCTTTTTTGCATTACTGGTCAATTTGTCTGGGTAGTTAATGGACCAGGAGTTGGGTCCGTAACGCATGAGATTCGAGTTACGGGAGTGGTTAGGCGGGCGCATGGTTGAATGGTAGAAAATGCCGGGCGCAATCAGGAATCAAGCAGTAACCATGCTTTTACAGTAAGCATCATTTGGCCCAAACCAGGGGACACTCCAAACGCAGGGGAGTATCAGCATTTTTCAATGCCTGCCATATTGGGAGGAGACAATGTCCACAAGCCAATTCCAGTAACAGTCCCATAAGCACATCAGCCTGTAACATAAACCACATTATGCACAGTATCACATTAGGCGCAAAACCTTAGACGCCAACCTCACCATCATAAACATTATGCAATTCTCTCATCGGTCTAAACGCATTAGACACTAACACGCTAATCATAAATCACATTAGGAAATATCTCACAACCTAAACGCATTAGGGAATAATAACCTCGCTAGCATAACCACATTATGCAAAACCTCACAACCATAAAAGTACATTTAGAGGTAAGAAACAGGGTGCGTAAACCATAGTAAATGCATCACATTTCCTAGCACCATATTTTAGGACAGAAACCACATTAGCACATAACCTCACGGTAGAAACCATAGCAGAGGCATCAATCACATTAGGGCCTGTCGCCCTACAATCCTAACAGTCCCCCTGGCCAACTGGCCATCTCAAAGAGGGGCTCAAATGCCCTATGTCCCAAAAGTTCAGGGCGCGCTGCCTAAGCAGCGAAAGTCAAGAGTGCGCAATCTGCGCAGGCCTAAACGTTGCAGCTGGCACTAAGTGCTGCGCAGCTGTGAAGGTCAGGGCTAAAGGAGTGCATCTCACTCCTAGCTACCAAGGTATGTCCCCCAAATAAACAATAGCCTAAACGGTGCAGCTGCCCACTACTTGCTGGGCAGCTGTGAAGTAATAAGGCCTGGCACTCACCGTGCCTTTGGGGCCTCACTGGGGCTTCTTAAACAATAACCTTACCCCCAAAGCGTTGCAGTTGCCCACTGTCAAGCGGGGCAACTGTAAAACATATGGCCAAAGGTAGGGGCACGGGCCCATCTGGGCCCTCTTAAAACAAACATGCCCCCTTGTAGGAGCAGCCCGCAACGGTGTGCCGCTCAGCAAAACTAGGAACTGGCCACACAAAGGGGGGGAAAGCATGGGCGCCTCTGGGCCCTTTCTTTTACTATAAATATGCCCATCGTTGGAGCCCCACGGGCTCTGAAACCGGCACCTCTGGGCCTCAGGGGAGCATCTACGGGGCAGTACTGGATCAGGCTGCCGCATTTAGTGAGAAGGCTGGGGCCCCACCGCTGGGTCCTCCGTGGAATGCAGCAGGCTGCTGCGTTAATGAGCTATGGAGGCTCACCAGGCCCCTTTTCCCCTGATGGTGTTGCGGGCCAGAGCAGTGCCCCCCCGCCCAGAGCACTTCCGGAGGATGATCACCAGACCACCGTGCTGCCGCGGTGGTCTTTTAACCAGGTCTTCAGGAAGCCGAAGTAGCGCCACCTGGAATAGGTAAGGCACTTTAGTCAGAACCTCCATTTTACTTTGGGCTATTTCCCTCATCGGGGAGAACAGGAAATTAACCCAGATGGTAACCAAAATCTTTATTTCCATTGGTATGCTTTCCATTTTTCGAACAGTTACACATCTTACATATGATTTTCGATCTCCCGGTCCATCAGTACATGCAAAGATCATCCGCTGAAGCAAAACAGATCTATCACCTTCATGGCTAATCCCACTGTCATCCCTAATTCCTCAATAATTTTAGTACTTTCTGGAATTACAGCCCAGTAATTGAAAATTAATGGTAGTAGTACTGCAACATTCGGTTGTAACTAGTAACTGGGCCTAGCATAATTCCCCATGTTGTGTGTCTTCCCCTAGTAAGCACTCAATTGTAGTTTGACTGGCATAATATAAACCCACGGCGGAAGCGTACCTTCTCGATGAGTGCCACTTTGAAAATGTTAATTGGCCAAATAGTGCACTGCTAGCTTTGATTTGAGCCACAAAATGAGAGTAAAGGCTGTCTAGTCACCTCAGGAAAGTAGGGCCAAAGCCTTTTATTACGTTTCATAAATGACCAAACAAAGTCTAATGATCGTATTGCTTTTGTGTTCCAGTTACGAGCAAAATGATTGGTTTTATGGTATTATGTGTTATTTAATGACACATATGCTCCACTGCTTTTTATCGGCTCACGTGTTCTTCAACATCGAACTTTTCACAGCTGTGTAAAAGTTCTTTCGTGTTAACCAAAATCCTAACCTTTTGTAGCAATCATTCATCATAATACACGTAATATTGACCGGCATATTTTTGAGAAGACCTTTACCTTGAGGCTCCAGTGTAATCTCACATTTAGGTGTAGAGCGATGGCACACTTTAGGGTTGCAAACAGTGTGTGTGGGTTTAAAGTTAAATGAGTTGCAGGGATTTCAAACCTATAGAACTAATTTGTGGTTTCTTTTAAGCAGCTTTTTGAGTCAAATCTGTTGTATCTTCCTCAAGTTTTTCATCAATGAGCTCAGCTCAGACCGGCAGAATCACTGTGATCGCGACTGGCATCAACTGGCATTAAGATCAGTCTACTGTCTGGTTTGAGTCCTGTCCGATCTTCCTGGGCTGGGAGGCCACATCTCTAACTAGTATCGCCACCAAAACCCGAGATGACTATTACCTTTCCTTAAACGCACGGTTATTGGTGTCTCTGTTGTTGGAGTAGTTCGGGCTGAGGGATGAGTTAGTCCATCTCTTCATCCTCACCGTAAACCAGAAAAAGAAAAGGTGGAGCTAAACAGTTTCAAAAGTGCTGCTGCACCTGATCCACTATTGATACATCATCTCCTACAGTCCTTTCCGGATCCTGTCCGAGATGTCAAGCATACAGCACCCGACAGATCACCAAGGGCGTTTCACTGATTAATGCTTGTCAGTACGGTTATCATAATATGGTTGCTCATCATGGACAAACATCTTGGATGCAAATAAAGGATTATGCTAAGCTGTTCAGAAGAGCAATTTTACCTTCTTTAATGTCTTTTTATCTCTTGAGCAAACATTGACCCAACATAACCGATCAAACAATGTAAAAGGGTCATTTTTAGCGGTTCCTATGCACGTTTAGTGTAACGACAGGTGCTGAAATAATAAGGAATGAAGCAACTATGCCTAAACAAACCATCTGCATTCCCTTCATATTTTATGATCCCAGATGTGTTTAAGGCAAAAGAAGCAGGAAGTAAAGGCGAATGATCAGGCAATAAAAGTTTGTAGAGAACAGACCTTGAATATTGCTTTATCTTACAAGGACAGGAGGAATGGTGAGAAATGTCTTCAGTGAAAGTAATATAGATTTATATGGTGCTTTCTGTAATGTCATTTCTCACCAGACAACTCCCTTGGTTACAGTAAGCAGATCTGTCCCCTGCAGACCTGGATCGCCCACTCAACTACATGCTCCTGAATTTTGCTTCCTTCTTTAATAGTTTCAACTATTCTCTCAGCAGCCACTCATTTCAAACTTTTGAATGGATATCTGAGACCCTTGCTATATGCAGAGGAATAATACAGGACTATCACTGAAGCTCCGATTTTAAGGAATACAAATCTTAAGTTTTTAAATCCAAATCTTCACTGGCTGAAGAAACAGTCACATGAAATGCATGTGCTAAGTTGAGATGTCTAAGGAATACGACATCTCTAGTAGAATTAGAAGTTTTGAATACGTCACTGATGAAAGAGCGCGAACCCCGCAGTCACTGTGCAAGTACCTGTTTCCATCTGTCATACTCACTCCTCAATTTGGGAGAACATCATCATAGTACTACTGCATGGTATTACTACAACATCATAGTACTCTTCAAGTGGGACCTTTTTTGGACACACAACGTCACCTTACGGAGGCCAAGTGTAGCCTGAACCAATTTCCATGGCATTTAGGAGCATCAAATTGCAGAAAAATGTTGAAAACGTATGCTGCAAAAAATGAATAAACAATACGAATTAAGAAGAAAAAAACTATGAAACCATCTGCAGATAAAAGATGTCAAACTTCGTAAACTACCAGTATCTACCACATTTTATATATTACTGCAGTTTTAACACTCATTTAGCAAAAACCTTTTTTGCTTGGTGTCCGAGATGGTGCTCGGGCACTGCATGCTCCACCCATCAGGGTGCAATTTGACAAAATGCTGCAGAACAGGATGCAGGTGTCGTAAAGTGGATCCCGCGCGGTTCAGGGTTTAATCTGCACAGCACTGTAATGCTACCAGTATTTTGCATACTGGTCAAAATTTTGGACCAGAGCCATCTCAATGTCCCTAGAACATTAGAAATATTTACCAATTTAATTTATTATACTTAAAGGGCTGTCGGCCAACATTGTACACTCTCTTATAAATGTTTTACTTCCCCTTGGCTAGCGGAATTTTCCCAAAGCTTTCAAACTTTTTAAAGCACAAGAATCTAAGAAAGGCTCAATAAAGCCACTTGGAATTCAAAGCTGAAAAGGGCGCTGTGGATCTAACTTTCCGGAGATCCTGCCCGCTTCGCTTAAGGAGAGTTTTGGAGCAAAAGACTATGTCGATACAAAGGGAAAACGTCAGAGCTCACTCCAGGAAACCGGTCTAAGAGGGACACGGTTATCCTTTGGATCCTCTGGTCTACTTCAACACACCGCTCCAAACAGGTGTATCAAAGGGAGGAAAAAGAACCACATCCCACCAAAGAAAGTGTACGTATAGATAAAGGTGCAGATTTGCTTGATGGAGGGAGACCACGTTCAAGCACTGAGTGGGGACAGTATCCTTCATCAATTACACAAAACCTGGACCTATAGCAACATGTTTACAGTCTAACGCAAGCCACTGTGTAATAAATATAAAAGTGAAACTACACAACGTAAGTATGTATCTTTGAGTCCCACATTCTTTAAAGTTTATATGACACTCCTGGGATACCTGATTCGCGTTCGAGGTCATGTCCTATGCGGATTGGCCATGGTAAGTTCAGGCAACGTTTGCTCTCAGGTGTTTCCTCCTGGGTGAATGAAATCTATTTAAAGATTAACAGTAATGATAGTTTGGGAAAACAAACATCTCTGGAAAGATTTCTGGCGGCTGCTGGAACTCAGCCGGCTTCCTTCCCTAGTAGAAGCTGTCAGGAACCTGGGTGTAGAATCTGACAAACCAGCTCAACTATAAAAAGCAGATTTTAATAGTCACATCTACCTGCTTTAGGCTACTTAAAATTCTCCCTCTTAAGTCCATAAAGACAGTGATTCATGCCTTTATCACGCCCCGAATGGACTACTCAACATCCTTATATCTAGGCCTCCCTAAAAAAACCTCACCAATAAACTTCAGCTGCTTATGAATTCGGCAGCCAGACTGCTGCTTCACTTTCCCAGACACAACTCTGTGTCATCAAAACTAAAGGATCTTCACTGGCTTCCAATAGAAAAGAGTTCAATTCAAGATCTTGTCTCTAAATCTTTTCGGATTTTCGGTGTTTGACGAGGGTAGCCTTGCAGTCACACTTTCTTCAAAGGTCCTACTCTTCCCCTACACCTGAATAAGAGTCTGACTCTTCCAGCGGATATGGTTCCCCTCGTCAAACTCCTCCATAAGGTCTTTTTGAACATAGGCAAGGGACTTCATGAGCCTTGCAGAACAAGCAACATTATTTTCTAGCAGGAACACAACATTGGTGCATGTATGCATGCTAGCTTTGTATGAATGCGGCTGGGCACTAAGCTTAGAATAGGAATAGGGGGGATCCTGGTCCTGACGAAAGCAAGGGACCTCTTTGGGGCCTATAGAGAGGCTGAAGCATGTTGACCTATAGGATGAGGAAGCAATAACCAACTCCTATGCATCCCACGCGTTTAACCATCTCAGTGCCCTTCCATTGTTAACAAGAATTTGCAATGCAATCGGTCTCGCCTTTGGGACCTTATATGTATTTAGCTATGCAGCACGTTAGCCTGGGTGCTGAAACATCTACTGTTCTTTAAGATGGAGGGAAAGTAAGCACCAAACTACGTGACACGCCAGGCATGTGAACACATAGAGGGAAATATTGCCTTTCAGTGGGAAATGGTATAGTCCAAAGCTCTGTTTTTAACATAAAATCCGGGCCTTTGGTGGTCATATCACTAGAAAATACAAGATTTGAAAAAAATATTATCGTCTACGGGTGCTCGTGGAAGACAATTTCTATGGACTGGAATCTAGAGAATGCTAAAGTGATTCTGGTATTTTACTGACCTCTGCTGGTCGTTTTCTATCAAGACAGTTAAATAGAGGCAGTGGAACAGAAAACAAAGTCCCTAAGCGGAAGCAGACAAGTCCTAGGGCTGATCTCCAGAGCCCACAAAGTACATATAAATATTTAATAAGTATATACTAATGTATATACAAGAGGTCTTGAATGCGTGACCTAATAAGGGACAATTCATGGGAAAGACATTCAAGATTGTCGTCCCTTTACACTGGATCCCGGTCCTCACTACTTTTCATACGTACTCCCTGAGAACCCAGCGAGCCCACTCGCCAAGAGAGGATTCTCTGCTATTGAGGGCGGCCAATGATGAAGCATGACGCACAGGATGGCGTGACTCCACCCTTTACAATTTTTTGTTTTCCTGGGCCCTGTATATGCAGAAGACATAACTGAAAATCAGGGTCCGTACGGTATGGGTAATTTCCAGGAGAAAGACCCTGAGTGATGAACGTACCGGTGACGTTTTTGCTTGTTGTGACTTAAAAGTGTGGCTTTGGAAGGACGCAAAACGCAGTCAGCCCTAACGTTCCTCTCATTCCATCAGCCCCCTGGGCTTAGGTAATCAAAAGCTGCGGAGTATCAGAGGACTGCCTGTGTGACCCTGCACAGATGTACACCATCCAATAAATGGGCCTGAACACAGTGCACATGCTTCACTAGCATTTCGTGTTGTATTCAAAAACTGAAGGCTTTGGTTCTTGGCTCAGCGTACATTAAATTATTGCCAATTACGTTGTTCTACATTCATGTAAAAGCTGAAAACTCAGAGATGCATAAAAGAAAACAGGCCGCCATGCTCATTAATAGCATTTCAAATTATTACGGGCAATCACTTATTGTTATAACACAAAGTCACTTTCCAATTATATTTTCATAATGAAAAACATCTAAAATATAAACTTGATTCGAATACATCATCTTATCTTACTTCACGAACGTTAGTTGCTTATTTTTCTTTCTTAACTGACAGATCTTTTGGAAAAGTAATGGTTATATCAATTGTGGTTTAGCTTCCAAATACTAGAGACGGTTTTATAGTCTTTGTTATAGCATATGTATGAGAAATATGGATTGTAGCGAGCACAGATTCCAAGGTGTCATCGTGCAAAAAACAGGGGCCTATGGTAATGATGAAGGCTGGTTATTCAACATAAAATCGAGAACATCTTTCTCCATCCAATGCCATTGCATGGCATCCCAAAGAGAGGGTTTGTGCCTTAGCAGAACACAGATGGAAAAACTGGAGTTATTAGTGGAAAGCCAGGTATAAGAAAGATGATGCACTTAGTATGATTCCACAGATGGAGAAGCTGGAAATATTGTTAGAAAGCCATGAATAGGAAAGCTGGTGGGCTTGGCATGACTAACCAGATGGAAAAGCTGTTGGGACTGGTATAACTCCATCATGGAACAAGCTTTTGGACTTGGTATAACCTGGTGACCTTGAAAATAATGCCAAAGAGGGAAAGGCTGGTGAATTTAGTACAATCCCATAGAAGAGAAATGGGTAGATGTGGTATACCTTCATTGAGTGAAAAGCTTGGTACAACACAACATCTGGGAAGACTTTGCATTTACAAATCACTTGCTGGGTGTGTCCGCCTACATGGTTCTACAGAATATGCCCAATGGCTACAGCTCACAGATTGCAAAGACCTGTTAACTGAAAGCCTAAGAAATGAGGTGTCCAAGTGCCACGGAGTCATCTAAAAACCCCAGGTATGATCCTGATGGCAGACCGGTTAGTGCGCCTGCGCAATAGGCAGGAAAATTGGTGACCTTGATGTACCTCTTTAATGGGAATGCTGGCGAGTTTGTCAAACCTCATGGGAGGGAGAACTAGCAAGCCTGATAAAAAAAACCTGACATAATGGAAGGCGGACAAGCTTGTTTTTACGTCAATAAGCAGGCAAGCTAGTGGCTTTGGCATAACAGTAGCAAAAGGAAAGTCTGCACAATTTAAAAAAAATAAACCTTGAGTAGATTGTGGAGTCAATAATTAGGCTAGATTTGTTTACTGCTATAACTCAGTGAGGCGCATAGCTTCAATTTTACTTTACATTTTTACATTTTATATGCAATCATTTATCAACTCTGTAGGGGGCTGGCTTAGTATATGGTGCACACTTATTTAGGTGAAGCTCATTGCACTAATCCAGACAAAACTTATGGTGATTTAAGAGGTCTTAGACAACCGTAGAAAGCTCTCTAAGTGGTAGCTGCGAAGGGCAGCCTTCAGGCTTAGTCCAGAAGGAGTGTGAAGCAGCTTGTTTTACCAGATCTAATCATGTAAAGTAGGTTAAACAAAAAAGAACCACACAGTGTGGTTATAAAAATATGTCTATTTATTACACAACACTCACTAACACATTGGTGTATCTCCTATCCGGAAATATCAACACAAATACACACAATACTTAAATTGTAAACAGGTAAGTAAGCACAATACACAGTGGTCTCCATAGGGAGACCAAACCATATACTAAGAAAGTGGAATACAAACTGCGACCAAAGTCGGGACTTAGACCAGGAGACTTAGAAGAGCTGGGGACACAAGAAACCACCCAAGGTAAGAACCGAGGAACCCCACAGAGGCTGTGTGCAGAGTGGAACCACAGCTGCGTACTCAATAGAAGACAAAGGGAAAGTCGCATCGCAGTTTTGAAGAAGGACCCTTCTCAGTGGACCCTGAAAAAACCCCATGGAAAACAGAAGGTTGGAGAGTCACCCCACCCGTTGATACCCCAGGAACCAGGAGACCTACACCAGGAAAGCCATGTGCATAGGTGCGAAGTGACGTTGGAAACCGCCGTAGACCACAATGGAGGACTTCACAAAAGACTGGTGAAGCCTCCAGGGGAATCTAAGGGTGGATTCTTAAAAAGAAGAACCTACAAACAGAGGGGATAGAGTCTATGCCACTCGGAGGTGACCAGGAGGCACGGAAGAGCAATGCCCACTGATGAGGGAAAATGCAGGAGTGATGACGGTGACCTTGTTGCTGCAGCTGTGAGGACCAGGAGATGCTGAGGAAGACCAGGAGCCGTTCATGAGCTGTCAGAAGTCGAGAACCATGGGGTCGGTGTCCGGCAGGAGCACCAACAAGCCTTGGCAGCAGCAACATGTTGAAAAAGATGAAGGAGCAACGTTGGGACTAGCAAGGTCCAAGGGACTCACCAAGTGCAGGAGAGTCAGAGCAGGCCCCGAGCAAGCAGGGAAGCCCACTGAAGCAGGAGAAGATGCTCGAGAGGATCCACAGGCCAAAAGCACAGGAGTCACAAGGGGACCTCGAGCAGCTCACCAAGAAGGAAGGCCCACGGTGCAGAGGATGCAGTGAAGTCACTGTACTGGGCAGGAAGAGATGCTGGAGGGGCTACAGCTTCTTGTAGCATCAAGGTCTCTGGAAAGCAGAGCCAACAAGCTTTGGCAACGGCAAGTCGACACAGGGCACAGGGGTTTGGTTCCGACGAGGGATACTGGCCTCAAAATTGCAGAGAGGACAGGTCAGGCCTCGAGGGAGTGGCAGAACCACCACCTGTGTTGCTAAGCCTTTCGAAGTCTGTGGGACGTCAGGAGCAGCAGACCGGTCAGCTTCGTTGCGGTGCCTGCAGATGCAGGGGAGTGACTCCTTCACTCCAAGGGAGATTACTTCGGGTGTCCTTGATGCCCACAGGTCTGTTGAAGATCCTGGAAGAAGCACAGACGGCCAAGTAGTCTTGCAGCACAGTGAGACCAGGAGCAGCAGGAGTCTTCCTTGGTGCAGTCTCGGTTCTAGGCGAAGTGTAGCGAAGTCCAAGTGTCCCACGACAAATCTGAGGACCCACCCACAGGTAAGCCCTTTTATACCCTAAGAAAGGGGTAAGGACGACTCAGGGGTCCCTCCCAGAGGAGGAGTTGGAGAGAGGGGAGGACACTCCCATGTCCTTTGTCCAGTTTTGCACCAGAGCGAGAGCCAAGGGCTCCCAGAACTGGTTTTAACTAGAGTATGCAAG
Source organism: Calotriton arnoldi (assembly GCA_963921515.1). Taxonomy (NCBI): domain Eukaryota; kingdom Metazoa; phylum Chordata; class Amphibia; order Caudata; family Salamandridae; genus Calotriton; species Calotriton arnoldi. The sequence continues at coordinate 2,398,787 of CAWUFW010000230.1, forward strand.
GACGACACTAAACATGCCCCTCAAAGCAGTCGGTGGCGCTGGCAAGAGCCCCCACCCCAGCCCAATACACTAAGGGTCAGATACATCAAGCATTTTCTCCTCGCAAACGGGCCGATTCACAGAATCGTCCCATTTGCAATCTCAAAAAATGCTTTTGCGATGCATCAAACCCAATTTTTCGATTCGGGAACCTGTTACCGAATCACAAAATGGGTTTGCGATTCGCTATTTGGAAGGGGCGTGTTTAGGGCATCCCTTCCAAATAGCGAATCCTAACGGTATGCATGAATCTTTTGTGACTGTGAATGCGGTCGCAAAACATTCGCATTTTACCACCTACTTCAAGTAAGTGGTAACCCATTTGCAAATGGAACCCCTTCCCCTGTGTGAATGTTTGTAAAAATATTTTTAAGAGCAGGCAGTGGTCCCATAAAGAAAACTTTATTTTTATTTTTGTAAAGCATCTCGTTTTCCTTTAAGAAAAACGGGCTGCTTTACAAAAAAAAAAGATTGCTTTATTTAAAAGCAATCACAGACATGGTGGTCTGCTGATCTCAGCAGGCCACCATCCCTGCGATTTTTGCGATTCCTAGGGGGTCGCAAATTGCGACCTACCTCATTATTATTCATGAGGTAGGTAATTTGCGTCCCCTTAGGAATCGTAGAAAGTGTACTACAGTTCCCTAATTGCGATTCGCAAAGATTTGCAATTAGGGAATCGCAGAACATTTTTTATACATCTGGCCCTAAGTCCTATCTGGGAGGTGGTCACACCTCCCTGTGACAGGATACCTATTGTTCTACCTTCCCCTGCTCGAGCTCAGCTCAGCAGCAGGAGGGCAGAATCATGTCTGGAGTTGGCAGCAGCGCAAATTTTCTGGCAGACCCTGGAAGGCTGTTACCTGGAGTACTGGGGGCTTTCCAGAGGAGTCCCCCAGTGCATGGAATCATACCTCCAACACCGGTAACGGTGTTGGGGTATGATTCCAACATGTATGATACCAAACATGCCCAGGTTCGGCACACAGTCACTATATAGTTAGCCACCGCGTAATGACGCATGGCCACTATATATATCAAAATGGCTGACCGCACTTCCAAAGCCTGGAGAATCGATTTCGAAGTTTGTAGGGGGTGTCCTGCTCATGCAGGGGCACCCTCACACTTCTAACCCAGCACCCTGCCTTCAGGATTGAAAGGTCTGCCGTAGGGGT